>OX336334.1:5427589-6703817 GCA_946902875.1 Nematopogon swammerdamellus | reverse complement strand
AGGACTCGATCAAAAACAAATACCTACCTTTAATGAGTTGATTTCGTTCATTCATAATCAAGTGAAGGTGCTCGAGCATTCTTCATTTTACGCAGATTCAAATATTGAACATAAAGCAAGTAAATCTGATGTACAGCCCGCAAAACAATCTCCGACATCGACTCGCGGCGGCCACACTAAAAAGATGAATTTCGCCGCTACGTCGAGCGCACCCGCGAGTGCTTCTAAAATGCATTGTGTCCATTGTGATCGTGATCATCACATGATTTTTAAATGCTTTCAATTTCGCAAATTGACACCATCGGAGAGGGTTTCGCGAGCTCAAGCTCTGCATTTATGTAAAAACTGTTTGAAGTCACACCACGGCAATAATGGTTCTTGCGAAAGTAAATACCTTTGCTCGGTGTGCAATCAATCTCATCACATCCTACTGCACGTGGACAAGGCGACCGCCGCGGCCGCCTCCGCCGGCGCGGCGCGCGCGGCCGTGCCGCCCTCTCCGCCGCCGCCGCCGCCGCCGGCAGCGTCGCAGCCTCCGCGCGCGGAACAAACCGTAGCTTCCTTCCACGCCTCCGCGGAGCAGTCGAGTACCTACTCCGTGCTCCTAGCTACCGCGTTAGTAGATGTTCTCGATTCTTCAGGCAATTATCAAACTTGCAGAGCGCTTATCGACTCGGCCGCAATGTCGAGTTTTATAACATCAGATTGCATGCAACGTCTGGGACTTGGTCGTACCAAGTGTCCATATACCATTTCAGGTTTAAATAACGAGACCGTAAAAAACTTTGGAATGACTCATTGCACAGTCAAACCGCGAAATTCAAATGCGCCGATATTAAAACTCGACGCAGTAATTTTATCAAAAATCACGTCGGACATGCCGACCGTACAAATTAGTCAAGACGTTCTTGACGAATATAAACACCTAACTCTTGCTGATCCATTCTTTTATATGAGTTCCGGTGTAGATATACTACTCGGGGGTGACGTTTTCCCCTATATTTACGATGGACGCAAATTGGAATTAAATCCATTGATTGAGCATTTTTGGCTATGTAGTGACCGGACGTTTAGAATTAAACACTAAAAAGGAAAATGTACCTTCTGCGGCACTACTGTCGTACACTAGTCCGGAAGAAGACACAAATACTCTCCTCAAAAAATTCTGGGAAATAGATTCTTCGCCGTGCGAAGTTATTCCTGCGGATCCTCTCGAGGAAATAGCTGAAAAAACTTACAGTGAAAAACACTATCGAGATGCGCGCGGTAGGTACGTATCCCCACTGCTACTGAACACCGAGTGCAGTCAGCAGCTGGGCGAGTCTCGCGACATCGCGCTGCGTAGGTATCTTCACATCGAGAAGCGCCTCTCGCGAGAACCTTACTTGCGCTCGGCCTACGTAGACTTCATGAATGAATATGAGTCTCTCGGACACATGGAGCTGTATACGGGGACCGAGCCAAGTAAATATATAATTCCCCATCATTGCATCGTGCGCGCCGCCAGTTCCACCACTCCCTTGCGTGTTGTTTTTGACGGGTCGGCCAAAACCAGCAACAGTACATCTTTAAATGATGTTTTGTTGACTGGAAAAAAGTTGCAAGACGACATCTCGACCATATTAATAAACTTCAGATGGTTCGATATATGTTTGGCCGCCGATATAACTAAAATGTACAGACAAGTGTTGATTGATCCGTCCGAGCGTTTCGTATCAGCATATTTTTTGGCGAGACTCACCCGACAAACCGGTTAAGGTTTACGAACTGTGTTCCGGATCGACGCTCGGGAAGCGGTGGACTGTATTTTCTAGCTGGGATCGGCAAGACGCCCGGCCACTCGGTCGACGACACGCAGTACGGGAAACAACGAAACGGGCACGAAATAATACGCCGGTGCTCAGTACAGTAACAGGGCGGCCTGTTACCGGAGCAACCACGGACGTAAACGGCGGGCTTGCGGTTGTGCGGGGCGACGCAAGCGTGAGACGCGCAGCGGAGAGAGAGGGACGGCGACAGAGCACTGGCAAGCTCGACGAAACGTAGGCACGACGATTCAACCGCTTCGGCGGGAATGTAGGCTTGCTGGCTCTTGCTGTCTTCCTGTTGTTGCTCTTCCAAGTGGTCCTCTCTCTCCGGTTGCTAGCTGCGGTCTGCCGAGCCGGTGCAATGGCACCTATATTTATATGACTCCCCGCCCGCTCGGCCCAGCGTGCTCACGCCGCTCGATAATGCGCGGGCGGGGGTAATAGGCGCCCGGCTCGGCTATGAGTCCCGTTACGCGACTCTAACGCCCCCTACCTTGCCTCACTCGTCTCGTCCGTGTCTACTCCAGTAAAAGGCCAACCAGATATATTTCTTTATTCAATAAAACTTATATCTAACCTAGTTAATATGTTATAACAGCTAATTAAACCTAACGGGCTAGATCTTACAGGCTAACTTATTCTACGATTGTGTAAAAGTGTATATTTCTTAATAACTAACTTACGTCTAACTTATATGCTATCTTACTTATACCTAGCCCGCGCCTATGCTATTCTATGCTAACTTATGAAACCTATTCTATAACTACGCCGGCCGCTGCCTTACTACTCTATTTCCTATACTAATTTCCTTAAGCTAATGACGCGCTGGCTGCGGAGCTCTCGTCGTCCGCCACATTCTCCCGCCGTCGCAGCTCGGCTCGATCCTCTTGGGTAGGCAGGACGACGATCCTCTTGCCGGGTCTTCGGAAGAGGTGCCCCGCAGTCGCCAGTCAGCACGTGTCCCTTGGGGAGTCTGCCGCGCCTTCGCGGCTCCCGCCGGTGCCCGGAACGGTCTGCCAGCCTGTGCGCTCTCCGCCACAGCGCTGTAGTTGCGCTGGTACACTGTGCCGTCGTTCCGTCGTACGCGCCAGTTGATGCCTGCGGCGTTCTCGCCGCGGCCCATGCTCGTGTGCGGCGCGGAGGCGGTGGCGTGCGGCCACGCGGCGCCGGCGGCGGTGGTGTGCTTCCACGCAGCGACGGCGGCAGAGTGCGGCGACGCAGCGGCGGCGGGGGCGTGCGGCCACGCAGCGCCCGCGGTGGCGTGCTGCCACCCAGCGGTGTCGGCGGCGTGCGGCGGCGCAGCGCGCGTGTCCGCAGCGGCTTGCGGTGGTGCGGCGTGTGGCCCCGCGATAGCGGCGGGCGGCAGCGCGGCGTTCGTGTCCGCGGCGGTTGCGGCTTGCTGCGTAGCGGCGGGTGCCGATGTAGGTGGCCACGCGGCGGTGGGTGGCCAAGCAGAGGCACCTGGCTGTGCCGCGACGGTGGCGCGCAGCCAGGTCTCGGAGGCGGCGGCCTCCTCTGCGTCGGCGGCGGGCGGCCACGCTGCGGCGGCAGCGGGCGGCGGCACGGCGGCGGCGTGCGCAGCGGTGAGTGCCGATGTAGGTGGCCACGCGGCGGTGGGTGGCCATGCAGAGGCACCCGGCTGTGCCGCGACGGCGGCGCGCAGCCGGGTCTCGGGGACGGCAGCCTCCTCTGCGTCGGCGGCGGGCGGCCACGCTGCGGCGGCAGCGGGCGGCGGCACGGCGGCGGCGTGCGCAGCGGTGAGTGCCGATGTAGGTGGCCACGCGGCGGTGGGTGGCCATGCAGAGGCACCCGGCTGTGCCGCGACGGCGGCACGCAGCCGGGTCTCGGGGACGGCAGCCTCCTCTGCGTCGGCGGCGGGCGGCAACGCTGCGGCGGCAGCGGGTGGCGGCACGGCGGCGGCGTGATCTGCCGCAGGCGGACACGCTGCGGCGGCAGCGCGTGGCGGCGGCGTGCGGTGACGCAGCAGCGGCGGCGGCGTGCGGCCGCGCAGCGCCGGCGGCTCCCGCCGGTGTTGCTCCTTGACTGCCGGGTCAGCCCTCCACGCGAGTCCGCAGCCCTCCATCGGCGTTGTCGCCGAGCTCCTCCCGCCGTGCAGAACCCAGCCCAGCTGGGTGCGGGAGGCAACCGGCTCATCGCGGCGGCCGCTCCGTAGCTCCCTCGAGACGATGAGCGGCCAGTTATCCTGACCGATGAGCAGGGTCGGCGACGCGTGCTGGTAAGCCAGCACTGGCTGAAGGTCGGCGAGGTGGCTGCACCCTTCAAGCAGGGAGCCCGTGACAGACTGCCCTGGGAACCGCAGCCGGTCCACTGTTCTCGCGTCGACGAGCTCGTGCACCTCTTCTGCGTGCTTGCCACGGATCCTGAGCGTGACGCATTTGGACCCGGCGGCGTCGACGCGGGCTCCGCCGATTCCCATCACTCGCAGTGGGTCTGGCCGGCCCTTGGCGCCCAGCAGCTCGGCCACGGTTGAGTCAAGCATTGTGACCGTGGAGCCCTCGTCCAGGAGCGCGTGCGTTTCAATGGTCGTCGCGGGCCCAGACAGCACCACCGGCACGATCTTCAGAAGCACCCGGTCGGCTCGCGTCGCTGCTGCTGCCACCTCGGTGCTTGTGGTGGCGGTCTCCTCCCTGCGTGCTGCGTTGTGTAGAAGGGCGTGGTGTGCCCTGCTGCAGCCTCCGATGCCGCACTTCTTGGCCTTGCAGCTCCTGCACCGGTGCTGGCTTTTTAGGCACTTAAAACACACGCCCTCCTTCTTGACGAGCTTCCACCGGTCGTCCAGGTCGGCCGACTTGAACCGGTGGCAGTCGGGCAGGTAGTGCTTGGCCGAGCACGCAGGGCACATCTTCTCCGTGGCTTCCAGCTCGTCTTCGCTGCTGGCGACGTACGACCTTTCCGCGCCGCGCTTGTTCTGTTCGCCGCGGCGCTGTTCGGTCGTGCCTTTTCGCTCGCCGCTGAGCTCGGGCGTCACGTCTGCGGCCCACCTATCGGCCTCCTCCTCCAGGAAGGCGGACAGCACCACCAGGGCTGGGCGAGGGTCGGTAGCACGCTCAGGGTGACGGAGCCAGTTGTTCTTCATGATGGCCGTGAACTTGTCTGTCACGGCCTGCACCAACTCCACGCTGTGCAGCAGGTGCTCGTGTCCGAGCCCCACTACCGCCTGCACGATGTTGGACACCCTGCTCGCGAAGGTACATATCTCGCGAGCGTTGTCTGGCAGCTTCGGCAGGGCTCGGAGCTTGCCCAGCTCCATCTTGACGAGCGCGTTTGGCTGGCCGAACCTCCTCTCGAGCGCAGTAACGAGTTCCTCCGCCCCGGCGGCGGCGGCGAGTCGGCTTGACACTGCCACCTCCGCTTGTCCTCGCAGACTGTGTCCGATCCGCGCCGCGTTCTCGAAGCTCGAGAAGTACCGCTCGGTGTTGCGGTAGGCGGCGCGGTATCGCAGCCACTTCTCCGGGGCTCCGTCGAACAGCGGCAGGTCGTAGAGGAACTTTGGCAGCTTCGTGCGTGCCACGTTCTCATACGGCCCCGTCGCGGCAGCGGCGGCGGCGGCAGCGTGCGGGAGTGCGGACGGCAGCGCTGCGCTGTCGGTGAGCGACGGCACGGCAGCAGCGGGCGGTGAGACGGATGGCCACGCCGCGGCGGCGGCGTGCGGCGGCACGGCGGCGGCGTGCCCAGAGGCAGGCGGGCACGCTGCGGCGGCGGTGGCGGCGTGCCCAGATGAGTGCGGGCACGCTGCGGCGGCGGCGGCGGCTTGCCCAGAGGCAGGCGGGCACGCTGCGGAGGCGGTGGCGGCTTGCCCAGATGAGTGCGGGCACGCTGCGGCGGCGGTGGCGGCGTGCCCAGATGAGTGCGGGCACGCTACGGCGGCGGCGGCGGCGTGCCCAGATGCAGAAGGCCACGCTGCGGCGGCAGCGGGCGGCGGCACGGCGGCGGCGTGCCCAGAGGCAGGCGGGCACGCTGCGGCGGCGGTGGCGGCGTGCCCAGATGAGTGCGGGCACGCTGCGGCGGCGGCGTGCCCAGATGCAGACGGCCACGCTGCGGCGGCAGCGGGCGGCGGCACGGCGGAGGCGTGCCCAGATGGGTGCGGGCACGCTGCGGCGGCGGTGGCGGCGTGCCCAGATGAGTGCGGGCACGCTGCGGCGGAGGCGTGCCCAGATGAGTGCGGGCACGCTGCGGCGTCAGTGGCGGCGTGCCCAGATGGGTGCGGGCACGCTGCGGCGGAGGCGTGCCCAGATGAGTGCGGCCACGCTGCGGCGGCAGCGGGCGGCGGCACGGCGGCGGCGTGCCCAGATTGGTGCGGGCACGCTGCGGCGGAGGCGTGCCCAGACGAATGCGGCACGGCGGCGGCGTGCCCAGACGAGTGCGGCCACGCTGCGTCGGCAGCGGGCGGCGGCACGGCGGCGGCGTGCCCAGATTGGTGCGGGCACGCTGCGGCGGAGGCGTGCCCAGACGAATGCGGCACGGCGGCGGCGTGCCCAGACGAGTGCGGCCACGCTGCGGCGGCAGCGGGCGGCGGCACGGCGGCGGCGTGCCCAGACGAATGCGGCACGGCGGCGGCGTGCCCAGACGAATGCGGCCACGCTGCGGCGGCAGCGGGCGGCGGCACGTTGGATGTGTGCCCAGGTGCAGGTGGCCAAGCTGCGGCGGCAGCGGGCGGCGGCACGGCGGAGGCGTGCCCAGATGCATGCGGCACGGCGGTTGCACTCGGCCAAGTGTCACGGGCGATGACTGCTGCGGCGGCGGCGTGTGGTGGGGGAGCGGTAGCGTGCAGCGGTGTGTCTGGCCACACAGCGGGGGCGGCGGACGGCGGCGGCGCAGTCGGCTCCGCGGCGGCGGGTGCCGGCTCGGCGGCGGCATACTGCGCCTCCTGCTCCCGCCGGTGTTCGCTGTGCGCTCTCACCCAGTTTTCGAGCCGACCGCGCTGTAGCTCGTTGTCTTCGTCGTCGCTCGACGAGGCCTGGTCGAGCTGCTCGGCTTGCAAGCGTGCGATCCGCGCCTTCATGACGCTGGCGCGCGCAGTTGCTTGTTTGGCACGCGCCGTTGCCTGCTCGGCTTGCGCAGTTGCCTCCTCGAACTCGACCTGTGCGAGCTCTTCTTGTTGCGCGAGCTCCGCACGTAGCCGCCTCGAAGACGCGGTCGACCGGGCGGATCGCGTTCTGCGCCCGGCGGACGCTTGCGAGCGTGGCGGGGCGACGCGCGACGCGGCGACGCGCGGCACCGGACACTGCACTGAGTCACATTGCACTTCGACGTCATCGCTGCGCGGGGCGCGTACGGGCGCCGCGCTCGGTGCGATGACGTCATCGCGGCGCGGAGCGTCCGCGGGCTCGGCGCCCGGTGCTCTGACGTCACTACGGTAAGTGACGTCGGCGCGCGTCGCGGTACACTGCACTGTTGCACTTGTGTCCGTCGGGGACGACGTCCCCGTTTCACAGCTCGTCGTTCTCCCGTGGCTGTCCGAGGTCGTAGGCGGCGACACGATGAGCCCCGGCGCGGGTGCTCCTCCAACCGGCGGCACACGCGGCACGTCACACGGCGGCGTGACGTGCTCCGACGTAGATGCTCCTCCTGTCGGCGGCACACGCGGCGGCTCGTCGCGCTGCGGGTCGGTCCTCGGCAGCCTCGCGTTCTTCGTAGACCGAGTGATCGGCATCTTCAATCCGGCGCCGAATGAACCAATGTTCCGGATCGACGCTCGGGAAGCGGTGGACTGTATTTTCTAGCTGGGATCGGCAAGACGCCCGGCCACTCGGTCGACGACACGCAGTACGGGAAACAACGAAACGGGCACGAAATAATACGCCGGTGCTCAGTACAGTAACAGGGCGGCCTGTTACCGGAGCAACCACGGACGTAAACGGCGGGCTTGCGGTTGTGCGGGGCGACGCAAGCGTGAGACGCGCAGCGGAGAGAGAGGGACGGCGACAGAGCACTGGCAAGCTCGACGAAACGTAGGCACGACGATTCAACCGCTTCGGCGGGAATGTAGGCTTGCTGGCTCTTGCTGTCTTCCTGTTGTTGCTCTTCCAAGTGGTCCTCTCTCTCCGGTTGCTAGCTGCGGTCTGCCGAGCCGGTGCAATGGCACCTATATTTATATGACTCCCCGCCCGCTCGGCCCAGCGTGCTCACGCCGCTCGATAATGCGCGGGCGGGGGTAATAGGCGCCCGGCTCGGCTATGAGTCCCGTTACGCGACTCTAACGCCCCCTACCTTGCCTCACTCGTCTCGTCCGTGTCTACTCCAGTAAAAGGCCAACCAGATATATTTCTTTATTCAATAAAACTTATATCTAACCTAGTTAATATGTTATAACAGCTAATTAAACCTAACGGGCTAGATCTTACAGGCTAACTTATTCTACGATTGTGTAAAAGTGTATATTTCTTAATAACTAACTTACGTCTAACTTATATGCTATCTTACTTATACCTAGCCCGCGCCTATGCTATTCTATGCTAACTTATGAAACCTATTCTATAACTACGCCGGCCGCTGCCTTACTACTCTATTTCCTATACTAATTTCCTTAAGCTAATGACGCGCTGGCTGCGGAGCTCTCGTCGTCCGCCACAAACTGAAAACGAATACTTACGGGTTACGGAGCGCGCCGTACATAGCTATACGCACACTCAAGCAGCTCGCGTACGACGAGCGGGAACGTTTTCCGCTCGCCGCGTCTGTACTTCTGAAAGGTTTTTATGTTGACGATTTTCTGTGGTCAATCAACACTGTGTCGGAAGCGTGCAAGTTAAGGGTGGAACTAACTGAACTATTACAATGTGCCGGTTTTGAATTACGCAAGTGGGCATCAAATAATTCTGAGGTTCTCGATAATGTTCCGTCTGACTTAGTGTCGGACAAAATAAAGGTTTTTGAAGACGACAAAAATGTCGCTTCTATTAAAGTCCTGGGGTTACAGTGGATGCCTCAGGACGATTATTTTACGTTTTCTGCCAAGTTATCTGATCCGGTCACTACAAAGCGTTCCGTGTTAAGCATTTTATCTAGTGTATTCGATCCAGTAGGATTTATTTCTCCGTGCCTGTTTGTCGCTAAGTGTATCATGCAAGATTTGTGGAAGAACGGACTCGGGTGGGACGTTCCCTTACCGGCCGATCTTCGTGACAAATGGATGAGATTTATTTCAGACTTGCCGTGCTTGTCAAATCTACGCATCCAACGTCACATTCTAATACCTAACTTCGTTACCTGCCAACTTGTTGGTTTTTGTGATGCATCATCCCGTGGATATGCTGCCTGCCTGTACGTTCGTAGCGTGAACGAAAACGCAGACGTTAAGGTTAGGTTATTAATTTCGAAGTCAAAGGTTGCACCTCTAAAAACTATTTCTATTCCAAGGTTGGAATTAATGGGGGCCGTGCTCCTCACCAAATTGGTGAAATACATTTTAAATAATTTTAAAAATGTTCACTTCAGTGAAATAACTGCACTTAGCGACAGCAGCGTCACTCTCTCATGGTTGCAAACGCAACCGTATAAATTAAAAACTTTCGTGGCTAATCGTGTGTCACTAGCCATCGACATCGTGCCTCCCCACTCCTGGGCTCACGTCCGAAGTGAGGACAACATGGCCGACATTTGCTCCCGTGGAGCTCTGCCCTCGCAGCTCGTAGCTGCGCCGGAGTGGCTCGAAGGTCCGTCCTGGCTATACACTAGCCGCGACGAATGGCCTATTTCCACTTTTTACGTAAAAGACGCAGACAAGGTTCCAGAATTACGAAATAATACAGATACTTTCACCTTAACGACGCAAACGAGTCCCGACGCGCTCTGCGAGTTTGAATTGTCAGTTATTGACAGGTTTTCATCGTTTAGCAAATTGCAACGTACGATCGCGCTTGTGCTTAGATTTATTGAAAATCTTCGCATTAAGGACGCCCAGACAAGGTCACGCGGTCCCTTGAAAACCACTGAACTCCAACGCGCTCGCGATTGTTTGATCAAATTCGTGCAGGGTGTTTACTTCCGTGAAGAAATTGCATTATTGTCAGCACATAAACCTGCACCTACTCTGCGCAAGCTATCCCCTTTCCTCGATGCCCGTGGCTATCTGAGGGTGGGGGGTAGGCTATCGAGATCCGAGTTGCCTTACGATGCAAAACATCCGATTTTAGTTCCGAAAAAATGTCACTTTACAAAATTATTAATTGAATATTTTCACAAAATTCATCTGCACGCAGGCCCGCGTACACTTCAAAATATTTTAAGCCAATCGTATTGGATAGTTAGCGCTCGAAGTGTCATTCGGTCGGTCCTGTCGAGGTGTGCGACCTGTTTCAAATGTAGGCCGACTTCGCTTCAACCCGCCATGGGCTCGCTGCCGCCCGCCAGAGTAAGGCCAGATAAAGTGTTTAACCACGTAGGTGTCGATCTGGGGGGGCCGTTTTATGTAAAAGAAAGCTTGCGACGTAACGCTAAAATTGAAAAGGCTTACCTGTGCCTGTTTATTTGCTTCACTACCAAGGCCGTGCACTTGGAAGTGCTTTCGTCGCTTTCTGCTGAATGTTTCCTGGCCACACTCGATCGGTTCGTCGCCCGACGCGGGCTGTGTGCCAGTTTGTATTCTGATTGTGGCACTAATTTCACTTCAGCTTATAAACAATTAAAAGATGTCTCAAAGTTTTTAAAATTGAAACAAAATCAGGACTCGATAATCGAAGGCTGTGCTTCAAGGCACATCCAGTGGTGTTTCAACCCACCTAGTGCACCACATATGGGTGGGCTGTGGGAGGCAGGCATTAAGTCCGCAAAACATCACGCCTTACGCGTCATCGGCGATAAAGCCGTCACGTTTGAGGAATTAACTACGTTATTTTGTCGGATAGAAGCGGTGCTGAATTCCAGACCCTTGTGCCCTCTGTCCGACAATCCGAACGAGTTCCATGCCTTGACGGCAGGTCATTTTTTAATAGGACAGCCGTTAGTAGCTATTCCTGAATATGATTTGACGGAGGTTCAGGTCAATCGTCTATCACGGTGGCAATTTGTGCAAAGCTGCTCACAGCACTTCTGGAAACGCTGGTCGTTGGAATATCTGCATACTCTCCAGCAAAGAGCAAAATGGTTCACGTCACCGCCGAACCTGAAGGTCGGCGACCTAGTCCTCGTGAAGTCTGATCAGCAGCCATCACTCCACTGGTCTCTCGCCCGAGTCCATAAGACTCACGAGAGTCCGTCCGACTCTGTTGTTCGTGTTGTCACTATCCGAACACAGAGAGGACTTATTCAGCGGCCAGTCAATAAACTGTGCCCGCTTCCTTATACCTCCTAGGTACTGACACCCAGTTCAATACCATAAGTTTATGCAATTTATTTATTTTCCTTTTTTTAAATTATAATGTGCATATTATTTTGTTTTTTATTTTTATTTTTCTTTGTATTTTCCCCTCTCATTGTATAGTATAATCGTGTGCTAATGAGGAAATCATCATAATGATTTCGGTGTGGGGTTAATGTTGGGTACTGCCAGTCCAGGCTGTCAGTCCTAGCCAAGTTTTTTTCCATTCCAAATTGATCCTTGGGACCACCGCATAAGGTGCATCTTCGCATCACCGCGGCCCCGAGTAATGTCGCGCGCGCGCGCTGCGTCCGCGCGCGGAGCGGCCACAGTCCACTGCTTGCGCTGCTGGCGACGGGAGTTCGTTTTCGCCTGTGCGAATTTCCCTTTTTTGGCCTTCGTCCAATACGTTATTGGACATTCGAAACGCGCCCCGTGGGTGCCCGTGCCGCGCTGTGCGTGTGGTTTCGAACCTGGTGCTGCTGGGAGCTAGGCTGAGGAGTTGCCGCCGTGCGGTGTGTCCTGCTCTTCCTGCCCCATCTCCAGGTATGTGCCCTTCATTGTCTCCAGCCGCCTCAGACCTATTAGGGAAACCGCGTGAATAACTGAAAATAACAAATTATTGTTTCAGAACCACATGAAAATTAATCATTTCTCTATCCTAAAATGAAAACAGTTAGACTGGTTATGCACTGAAAAGATATATATTAACATATACCTTTTGCCTGCAGCTTTGCTCGCGTGAAATTCGTATTTTAAAAGAAGAAAGTAAGGAACTGAGGTCGAGGCCGAGGCAACGTTGGGCCGAGGGCCAAACTGGGTTTAGGTAAACAATAAACATTCTCAAAGAAAGTTAGTAACTACGGCGAGGTAGGGGGCCGAGCTACGTTCAGGTAAAAGATAAGAAACCAATATGTTGCTAAAATAAATGCGTTATAAGTAATATAATATAATAGAAATAGAAATAGAAATAGAAATAGAAATAGAAATAGAAATAGAAATAGAAATAGAAATAGAAATAGAAATAGAAATAGAAATAGAAATAGAAATAGAAATAGAAATAGAAATAGAAATAGAAATAGAAATAGAAATAGAAATAGAAATAGAAATAGAAATAGAAATAGAAATAGAAATAGAAATAGAAATAGAAATAGAAATAGAAATAGAAATAGAAATAGAAATAGAAATAGAAATAGAAATAGAAATAGAAATAGAAATAGAAATAGAAATAGAAATAGAAATAGAAATAGAAATAGAAATAGAAATAGAAATAGAAATAGAAATAGAAATAGAAATAGAAATAGAAATAGAAATAGAAATAGAAATAGAAATAGAAATAGAAATAGAAATAGAAATAGAAATAGAAATAGAAATAGAAATAGAAATAGAAATAGAAATAGAAATAGAAATAGAAATAGAAATAGAAATAGAAATAGAAATAGAAATAGAAATAGAAATAGAAATAGAAATAGAAATAGAAATAGAAATAGAAATAGAAATAGAAATAGAAATAGAAATAGAAATAGAAATAGAAATAGAAATAGAAATAGAAATAGAAATAGAAATAGAAATAGAAATAGAAATAGAAATAGAAATAGAAATAGAAATAGAAATAGAAATAGAAATAGAAATAGAAATAGAAATAGAAATAGAAATAGAAATAGAAATAGAAATAGAAATAGAAATAGAAATAGAAATAGAAATAGAAATAGAAATAGAAATAGAAATAGAAATAGAAATAGAAATAGAAATAGAAATAGAAATAGAAATAGAAATAGAAATAGAAATAGAAATAGAAATAGAAATAGAAATAGAAATAGAAATAGAAATAGAAATAGAAATAGAAATAGAAATAGAAAATATTTATTTCAACTTAGTGAATTTACACAAAAACAAACTACTTATCTATACCTACATATAATAAAATCGTAGAGGTAAGAAAGTCTGTACATTGAATGTATTCGGAAAAAAACTAACCAGGTGGCTTAAAACAGTTAAGAACATGTTAGAACAGTTTTTAAAATTTTTGTTTGTTTGTTTGTCCGTACGCGCATCACGCAAAAACCACTGAACGGAATTAGACGAAACTTTGTATAGTAGCAGTTTATATGCCGGGTTAGTTAACATAATACGTAAAAAAATATCAAAAATAAAATCAGGAAGAAGCTGAACCATCTTGAAGAAAGTAAGTAACTAAGGGCGAGGCCGAAGGCCGTGCTCTATTCGGGAAAACCATAAACCATCTCGAAGAAAGCAAGTAACTAAGGGCGAGGCCGTAGGCCGAGCTGCGTTCAGGAAGAAGGTAGACATTTTTGAAGAAAGTATGTAACTAAGGCGAGGCCGAAGGCCGAGCTGCGTTCAGGAAGAAGCTAAACCATCTAGAATAAAGTTAATTAATATTAAGATTGGGTTAGTTTAATTTAAATTTTATTATAAAGTCCACGCTTCTGACGGCAAATATACCGTGCATCCTAGAACCTCGCGGTTATTCCCGGCTGGATGGCAAGAGGCCCGATGCTATCACCTTAGTGCCATGGACTAAGGGTAGTTCTTTGATGTGGGACGCCACTTGTGTTCGCCAGTTATTTTAATTTTTGTTAGGTAGGTTTTAATTCTTTAGTTAATAACTAAAGAATAGTTAATAACTTTTTTATTTTTATGAAATAAATAGATTGAGTAAACGATATTATATTCTATCGAAGAAAGGAAGTCTTTAAGGGCGAGGCCCAAAGGCGGAAGAGGGTTTTTGGTTTACCTGAACGCAGCTCGGCCTTCGACCTCGCACTTAGTTCCTTCTTTTCTTCCAGAAGGTTTATCGTCTTCCTGAACGCAGCTCGGCCTTCGGCCTCGCCCTTAATTACTTCCTTTATGTGAGAAAGGTTTAGCGTTTACCTGAAAGCAGCTCGGCCTTCGGCCTCGCCCTTAGTTAGTTACTTTCTTTGAGAAGGTTTAACGATTACCTGAACGCAGCTCGGCCTCCGGCCTCGCCCTTAGTTACTTACATTCTTCTTTGGAATACGAATTTCACGCGAGCGAAGCCGCGGGCAACAGCTAGTACATAATATATATACGTAATAATGTAGCAAGGCCTCTAATTTTCAATGCAAAAATTCACTCTTCTATACAATACATAAACGTAATTTTTTATTGTCAACATTCCTTCTATAAGTGTTTTTAAATAAAGTTCTTGAAAACGAAAGGTTTTCGTAATATTCGCTTGATATTCGCCAACTATACCTATATATTTACCGGGCGCAGTGACCGCATCAAAACTTTACGACATATACCAAGCTTCTTTGTCAGATATTTTACTCATTAGAAACCGCTTGTCGTAAACTCGCTAACTGAGAAAACCGTTAATTAAAGTCACTAACGAATTTTATAGCATAGCACACTAGCCTAGTGCGAATAGCAGACAATTTGAGAATAGACAAGACAAGGAAAATCAATCGACTGAAAACGAAGATCGACTCAAGGTCTAGAAAACTTTCTACAATGTTCCAGTTTCAGTAGCTACTATATGTACTTAGTACAATATTTATAATTATGAACTGGTACCTGAACTGCAACTGAATAGTGAAAAAAATAAATATATTTGTGTCAAAAGGGCGCCATCGATGTATATACTAAACATACGTACTATATAATACATACATACATTCCACACGCTGGTATATCCCGACAATCGGGGTAAGCAAAGTAATCGGTGTTGTGCTGCAAGAGCTACCTGAAATTAACCACAGCAAAACATCTACTACCACGTTTATTAACAACGTTTTAGGACAAGATACTATCAAGCGGCAAGTAAGGCACGACATGGTGCATGACTCGGTAGAATGACCGTGCCAAGGTGAGAGGTGGCTAGCCTGCTATATAATATCAATAACATATTTGTATTCCTACCAGTATTTTGTTTTTATATTTTTATATATCTTTTATATATATTTTATTATAAAACACATATCACCCAACTTCACATCTCGACGTCAGTCGTCATCATCAGTTATATTATGTAACATTTTACATTCGTAGGGTTAAGCCGGAAAATAGGGAATGAAAAAAGAACACACTACTTGAACGTACTTGGTGTCTTGTCTAAGAGTAATGTGCAATATATTACCAATAGGTTCAATAAAAACTCACAAACATTGTCAGTGTACAGGTTTTCTCACCGTGTTTTCCTCTTACAATTTTGCGCGTGCAGGCCCGTCTCTTGAGTAATAGGTGCCCGGGGCAAACACAAGCTTAGTGCCCCCGCTGCCGTCCCAGAATCTAACATCATAGGTGATTTATTTTATGCGGCGAATTTAAATTAATTTTAATTTAAATTTTATGTCAGTGCACCTAATGTGTAGATAATGTTAGGGTTAAATTAATAAAAAACATTACTGAAACATATTTTAATAAAGTAAAGTGTCTAGAGAATGTAAAGTAGAAAGAAAGTCAGAACTCGTGGAAATGCACAATAGCTAGTGATTATTTATTATTTATATACTATATTTTTAAGCAGGTAACTACGTCTTTTGTTTCCGACGCGTAATTTTAGAGAAAGCTTAGGAGGAGGAGGCGGAAAATGGCGATGGCGGAAAGCCTGTGCGGCAAACTATCGGGACGCCTAAGGCGCCCCTCTAGCGCAGGGCGCCCGGGGCGCCCGCCCCGCTCGCCCCACCCTTGAGACGGCCCTGTGCGCGTGTACAGTTTTCGAAAATTTAAAAAGCCCAACACACCCGGAACCAGAACCTCCGACCTCCCACATGATAAACCGGCGCCACCCACCAGTAGGCCACTCGTCACACAACACTTGCTTTATCTCTAAAACTGTAGCCTATAGCGCGCCGCCCATCAAACCAACCCTGGGCGGGTTAGTTGGTTGAGCGCACAAGATCCGTCTCCATTTCTTAGAATTTTTTTTCACCAAATATATTGTTTTCTCGCGCACTTATCTTAAGTACGCCCCCGCGCATCGCGGTCGATATTGTAGAGTTGTACGATTTTGTCTAATAAATATATTTAGAGGCAGAATCTATTTGCAACAATAACATATGTAGGTCAACAAAAGTTAAAAAATGTGTAAAAAAATTATGTTATGGTTTTTAATTAACAAACATAGATAAAAAAATATATATTTTTCAACGAAATAGCGTCAAACATTCAAGTTCTAGAAAACGATAACTTTTATCTTCTTGGTGCTCCAGTTACTTCTGAAGGTATACGCCCACTGATTCAGAAGAAAACTGAGACGATATCGAAATTTTGTGAATGATTAGATGACGTAGGTTTTAATTCTTTAGTTATTAGTATTACTTTTTTATATTTTATGAAAATAAAGATTTTACTAATAATTAGTTTTACTACTTTGGAAAGGTGTTAAATAAATTTCAAAAAAATTACGAAAAGTACGAAAATTGTACTTTCAAGTTAAATTCTTTTGAGAAGCATAAATTGTTTAAATACAAAACCCTCATAGAAAAAATACAGATAATATTATTCCCCTAAAATCATAGGTAAAAAAATATTTTTTCCATCTCCAACACGTGTTTTATTGTGATTTTCGCGCAAACGTTCATCGTCGGCGCGACGTATCAGCCACCGCACGAGTAGACTGAATCATTTACATCTGCATACGGTTCGTGTTTCAATCATCAGTGCTAGGATAGCACGGTTGGAGTCTTGTTTCCGCCTTAACCAATTAACCTATATTTTTATAAAATTTAAATTTTAGATTCATTAGTCTAGTGTTCTCTGTCTGAATTCGTGTATGAAATATTTGTTGTTGACACTATAGTTTTATCTTTATTGAGGAGGGTTATTTTTGATTGAAACATTACATTTTACTAAATTAATGCGCACACTTACACCTTTTTCAAAATCTTTCCTTTATCGCACCAGCTAGGATGTGAAAATGTCTTCCGGGGCGGGGCGGAGCGCAGGTATTTTCCGAATACTTTATCCTGGGGTATTCAAACCTCGCATCAATTCCCAAATTTGTTGACATGGCGCCTCACCGAGCGTGGTTTCACGAGGCGACAGCGCCAGCTGTCAGAGCATGCTGGCTGGTTTTTAGGCTTCCGAATTCATACGGGACCCTATTAGTCTACGCCGTCTGTCCGTCTGGCTGTCCGCGATTTTCACGGAATATGTGTAATGTGTATGTGTAATATGGCGGATATACAAATAATAAAATTACAAAAAGTCAAAAATTTACGTCAAATTAAGTATACAAGGTTTTTTTTTTTTGCTCTATCGTAAAAACTGTAATATATTCAAGCGTCAAACTTGGTGTGATTATAGTGCTATCTCTTACGTAAAACAAAAAATAATAAAAACCGTCCAATTACGTGGTGGTACGGAATCATCGGTGCATGATTCCAACTCGCTCTTGGCCGGTTTTTTTATCATCTTTGCCACCAAAATTACAAATACCTAAAATTGGTTCACAATAAAATATTCTCATACGTTCAGAATTGTACTAAAAAGGTAAACTTTATCCCTTTACTACAGAACGATAAATAGCTTTAGCTTTTCTAATGAGAGTTTACTACTCGAACCTTTTTGCGTGATAGAGTTCGCAATGTGCGCATGAGTTGCTCGTAGCCGAGTAAAAATAGCGATTGATTACAATATGTAATCGCAAAAATAAAACATGATAAGTGTACGTAAGCACGCAATTTCAGATTCATCACGTAAGCGTGTAGAACTTATATAAGGTGTTTGGTTTTTTTTTTATTATTTTATTTTTATTGATAGCGCGACATATGGCGCCGAGTCACCCATAAGGTGGCTAACGACGCCCATGGACATTCGGTCGAACGCGGGGGTTGCGAATGCCATGCCGGCCTGACAGGTGCCCATTCACGCCCCTCTTGAAGGACCCGAGACTGTACTTGGGGGGAAATATATGGGCAGGGAGAGCGTTCCAGAGTTTACCGGTTCTGTAGAGGAAAGATCTGCAGAATCGATTTGTACGCATCCGCGGTAAATCCAGCGTGTAGGGATGCAATCCCTGCCCCGTGCGCGTGGTGCGGAGGTGGAAAGGGGACGGCGGGATCGCATTAAACAGCTCCTCCGAGCACTCCCCATGGAATAAGCGATAGAACACACTTAGGGAGCCGACATCCCTACGGTGTTGCAGTGGTTCTAAATCGCGGGACACTTCGGGGTCACCCACTAGTCGCACGGCTCGACGCTGCGTTAGTCATGTCATTAGCTTCGGGAGGGTTACATACACACTCAAATAAACACTTTACGTAAGAAAAAAAAACATATGTTTATAGGATAATTTTTTTTTTGAAAAGGAAAAGTGGAGGACTTTTCCACTTCAACATTACAATTGCGTAGTACATAATGAGGACGCTGAAGAAAACTATATTTCTGCATTGTACTTTTCAGAACACATATTTTTGCTTCAAATATATATTTTTTTTTTATAGACTACCGCCACAGGTGGCTGTGCCCAAAAGTTCAAAGAACGATTAAGACACAGCCAATAACCCCACTCCTCGCGAAACCACGCTCAGAGAGGCGCCATGCCAGCTACAAGGCGGACAAAGAGGTCGTTGTCTAATTTATTAACACGCCTTTTGAAGATTCCCAGGTTATAGGTGGTGGGGAACACACTCGCCGGAAGACCGTTCCATATTTTCGCCGTACGACATAGGAACGATTTCGAAAAGCGATGCGTTCTCAGAAGTTGGCCTTGGTAGAGAAGGCACAAGCTTGTGTTTTGCTGACGTTGAAATCCTTAAATAGAGCACCGTCTACTCTTTCAACCGTCAGACGTCGAGCTTCGTTAATGCGCACGTCTCTACCAGTCAAGTCCTTGATGTAACCCTCGTGTGCGGTGCTGTCGTCTGCATAACTGTGAATGTTACCTAGGCACAGCAAATCGTTAATAAATAACAAGAATAATGTAGGCGACAGCACCGAACCCTGAGGAACGCCAGCGTTTATTGGGAAGTCAGCTGATCTTGCACCGTCGACAGTTACAAAAATGGATTGGCCTCCAAAGAAGCTGGCGACCCAATTACAAATGGACGAAGGGACACCGTAGGCCGGAAGCTTGCTTAGGAGACCTCGGTGCCAAACGCGATCGAACGCCTTAGATATATCTAAAGCGACCGCCAGCGACTCTCCAAAGTTGTCCAATCTCTCAGCCCATATATGCGTGACATCTCTCCTGACAATCGCTGTTTACGGAAACCGTACTGCTTATCGTCAAGGAGTTTATGAGCTTCTAGATAACTCAGGAGCTGGGAGTTTATGATCCGCTCCATAACCTTACAGAGGAGAGAGGTTATCGCAATGGGCCGATAGTTTTTGGGGTCAGCTGAGTTGCCCTTTTTGGGCACTGGTTGGACCGAGGCCTTCCTCCAGCAAGCAGGCACGATACCGGTGGAGAAAGAGCGTCTAAAGAGACGAGTGAGGATATGTGTCAATTCTAGTGCACACATTTTTAGTACACGCGCAGGAACGCCGTCCGGACCACTGTTCTTTGAGGCGTCCAACTGACATAGACATTTGAAGACCGCCCTGTTATAGAATCGTACCTCAAGCATTGATGTATCGCATTGAGGTAAGGATGGAGGGGTAGCGCCTTGGTCGTCTAGGGTCGAGTTGGAAGCAAAGAGGCGGGCAAATATGTTCGCCTTCTCCTTAGCAAGGATAGCAAGTGATCCATAGGGGCGTTCTAGCGGTGGGGTTGCAGCTCGGCAGAAGTTCCGACCGATAGAGTTCGCCAGGGACCAAAACGCACGACTTCCAGTAGGACAGCGTGCGAGTTTTTGGCTTACTCCTCGGTCGTGCTCAAACTTGGCCAAGTTTAGCACACGCTTGCTGGACTTGACAGAAGCATTGAAAGCACGTTTCGAGTCCACAGACCGATCGCTAAACCACCGTTTGAAGGCCTGGTTCTTCGCCTCGACAGCCAAGCGGCATTGACGATTGAACCAAGGCCTCTGCTTGCCACCAACGGGAACCACAGAACTTGGAATAAAGTATTCCATGCCCTGCAGAATCACCTCGGCGACAGCTTCGGCGATCTGATTTAAATTAATTCTTTGTTGCCCCCAAGAATGTTAGAAAAGGATTGAAATAGAGACTAGCCGTGCCTAGTTCCAGTAGCAGCGTCGCCAATGCTAAGAAAGGCGGGAGGGGCGAGGTGCAAACACACGGGCACTGATTCCTTGTAAACAGGGAAGGACAGACAGCGGGAGTTTTACGAAACATTGCCGTCGCCCGCGCCGCCGGTTGATACAAACAACTTGTGTGTTCAGACAAGTTTAGGGCACGCGACGCTAGGGAAGTGTCTCTGGTCCACTCCTTATCTAATTTTTTTTTATGTTAACCAGCATGGGTGGTTGTGCCGAGAGAACAATGGTGCAGTCGACAGAGCCAAAATCACCTCTCCTCGCGAAACCACGCTCAGTTAGGTGCCATGCCAGCAGATTTGCGGACTGTTGCTAGGCTGTCTAGCCCGTTAATACGACGCTTGAAGACACCCAGGTTAAAGGATTCAGGAAATACACTCGCCAGAAGACAGTTCCACACTCTAGCGGTGCGACAAAGAAACGATTTAGAGAACCGAGAACGAGCCCAATGTCAACAACAAAAAAAAAAGTTTTAAAAAACATAAAACCGACTTCCTAAAAAAAGTAAAACTAAAAAACTATTTAAAATAAAAATATAAAAACCGCCTTCAAAAATATATGAAATAAAAACCTAAAAAAAAAACGAACCCTAGAGTTGAAGGCGGTGCTAAAAAGGCTACACAAATCACAAAGGATATTATCATCCACTCATGTTTTCTTTCATGCATCATTTTTGCTTGCTTTAGCACCGCCTTCAACTCTAGGGTTCGTTTTTTTTTTTAGGTTTTTATTTCATGTACTCGGCCTCGCTTTCCAATCCGATCTTGACCCAATTAAAATAGGACCACGTCAGCTTCGATAGCTCAGTGGTGCAGACAGTCAACTGTCGCTATAATGCGGTCAGTACTTGGATGGGTGACCGCTGACCGTTGGAGGCTGACCGAGGTTCGGATTCCTCGTAAAACTGTAGGTCCCTTCCCAATCTTACTTGGTGGTAGGGTTTAACCTGCCCGGGTTGGTACCACCGCACTGAATTAAAGGTCGGTCGAAACGGCTATGTAAATAGTTTGTGTTTTCCGACCAGTTCAGTGTAGTCAGCACGATCAAAGGGGGAAGCACTGACATGGCACTTAGTTTACCCGGTGTTATGGGCCGACATCACGGACGTTGTAGATGATATTGCAGAACTTAGTAGAATGGACAGACATAAACGTGTTACGAAACCCTACTTTTATTATAAAATAACCGTCGGAGGACCTTGGTTGAAAATTGTGAAATTTAGTAGAAAGGACAGACATACATTTTTTTACGGAACCCTACTTTTATTATAAAATAACCGTCGGAGGGCCTTGGTTGAAAATTGTAAAATTTAGTAGAACGGACATACATACATTTGTTACGGAACCCTACATTCATTTTGAAATAAATGTTAAATTTTGTAGAACGGACAGAGATGCATTTGTTACGGAACCCTACATTCATCTTGCAGAACTTAGTAGAATGGACAGACATAAAGGTGTTACGGAACCCTACTTTTATTATAAAATAACCATCGGAGGACCTTGGTTGAAAATTGTAAAATTTAGTAGAACGGATAGACATGCATTTGTTACGGAACCCTACATTCATTTTGAAATAAATTTTAAATTTAGTAGAACAGACAGACATGCATTTGTTACGGAACCCTACATTCATTTTGCAGAACTTAGTAGAATGGACAGACATAAACGTGTTACCGAACCCTACTTAACAGTTGCACTCCGGGAGTGCCGGCAGATCCCGTGCCAATCTAACTTAACCCTTAATGCAATGACTAAAGGTTTCATTTAAAAAAAATGACGCTGACGCGATGTCGCGAGTTATACATTTTTTACCCACCTAAAAAAGTGCCAAGCGCCGCTAAAGAAGTTTTCACTTCAAAAGCCTCAGGGTTATCCCCTTTCAAATAAGAAAAAAAAAGAATTTTCAAAATCGGCCCACAATTGACGGAGTAATCGCGTAACAAAAATACAAAAAAAAAAAATAAAAAAAAAAAACATACAGACGAATTGAGAACCTCCTCCTTTTTTGGAAGTCGGTTAAAAAGGGTGCTGAGTGCTGAGTCTCTCTGCGACGAGTCATGCGGAGATAGGACGGGTGGCAGGGAATAAGGGATGCTAGTTCCGCAGAGCAGCGTCCAGCATCTTCTTGGTTGCCCCACTACGCGTGAACTCTACCTGCGCGTGCGCTTCGCACAGATCACTTGCACTGACGTGGCACCAAGTTCATCCGGTGTTATGGGCTGACATCACGAATGTTGTAGGTGATGTAGCCAACCGTGTCAGTTTCCATAAAAAAAAAATCAGAGAAATCGATCACTCGAGGCTGACCGTGGTTAGGATTCCACGTATAACTGTAGATCACTTCCTTACTTACCTTAGTATGTGGTACCGCACTGAATGAAAAGTCGGTTGAAACACCTACATATGTAAATAGTTCGTGTTTTCCGCCCAGTTCAGTCGGTGTTGCGGGCACGGCTACACTAAACTGGAACTGGAACGACCAAAGGGAAGCACTGACATGGCACCTAGTTCACCAAGGAGTTATGGGCTGACATCACGGATGTAGTAAGTGATCTAGCCGACCGTGTCAGTTTCCATAAAAAAATATTAAAAGCAAAAGCGCTCTATATGGGACCACGGTGTCACCAACATTCCTACCAATCAACTGAGTACACCAGTGGGAATGGGGCATTCAGCTATCGCTTGTCTGTTGACATGGTACCTACAGCTATAATGAGATCGGCGTGAAGATCTCGACATACTGTGTTTCCCGACAACCTGGAAGTTTTCAAATGTCGTCGTATCGACACGCTGAATACAGCTTATACTTTGAATAAATGCGTCAATTCGCGTCGATTCGATACACATTTCTGTTCATCGATATTGGACACCGGGTGGCAGTGGGCTGAGCACATCAGCCGAAGAAACGGCGACCGTTGGTGCAACGGTGTCTTACACTGGCGGCGGAAAACGAAATGTGGAACGACCACCCGTCACGCGGAACGACGACATCATGTAAGTACGTCGGGTACCGCTAAAGGCCGGGAGGTTTGGAGGAAAATTGGAGAGTCGTATGGCCAGCAGTGAACGCGCAGCCTTTCCAACCGTAGGGCCTAACCAATATTATTATTTTTTTTTTATGGATAGCGCGACATGTGGCATCGTTTCACCTACTAGCCTACCTACTAGCAATTAAAATGGTAGGGCTAACGTTTAAGTTGTGCAAACTGAAAACATTAGCGATATCTCACTCCTGAGCGTCGCTGTTATTAGTGTTACACCACAGGTCTTACCAAATCGCAATTCACTCCAGTACCGAAAAATTTCCACGTTCCCGGTAGAGATATTTTTATTTATACATAACAAATTTTAGAGGAGGCAACGACTCGAAGCAGCCGAAAATTCTGTGTAAAAGACTAAATTACAAATTGATATGTATCTCTGTCACACGCATCAGCACCATCTGATGCGAATTGTGTGCATTTATAGATTACGCTGAAGACGAAGTAAATCGTATGCAATGTTGAATTATAGCAGTATTTGTTTTGAATAATTTTGCCTGACCTAAATGTAGCGTGAACTGAGTCATAAGTGGAATAGGACACATAACATTCGCATTTCCCGTTCTCTCCCTCCTGACTGCACGTGACGTGACACGCACACGTTCCAACAAAATTGCACAATTTACACTTTACTTCCGTACACAATGAGCGTGAGGCCCAAACCCGGACGTGCTGCAGTTTCTTGGAGCCTTAGAGAACTTATGTAGAACTTCCAGGTCAATTTATAGAAAATTGTCTTTGCAACTTTCCTCACGAAAGCTGTATATATTTTATTTAATATAACAATTAATAAAATGTTTACAAACATTTACAATATAACTAAACTTTTAAGTTTCGTTATATATTTCTAAATATAAAATTTTCTCCTTACTCTTGCTGTGGTCATTCTTTTATTTTAAAATCTATTAATTATTTTCTCCAGTATGGATATGGGTGTCGTATCTCCACCCGTAATCTTTCGAATTTCAAAAATTCCGAAGTATCCCCTCCCCCCCCCCCCCCCTCCCCACCCCAACCTAATACAAATCCTGGCTACGCGCCTGACCTACCCTTTAGTCCACTTCACTGTTTTCCGTCATAACTATTTGAAAATTAAAAAAAAATAATTGTGAAAGCTTACTTTTTATTTTTATTTTTTATAATCAGCCGATACGGTTGAAGTCCAATGGACGATCGGATGCGGGCAATAACGCCAATCCTGGCGAAACCACGCTCAGAGTGGCACCATGTTAGCTATGCGGCGAACAAAAAGGTCGTCGACCGGAAGGCCATTCCATATTTTCTCCGTACTTAGACCGGTGCGGTGGTGGTACGACAAAGGAAAGATTTCGAAAAGTGATGCGTTCTCAGAATTTGCTACGTCGCGCCATGCTTCTTCAGTGCGACTTATTATCTAGCGTGGAACCGCCTTTTGAGATTTGGTTAGGAAAATACCCTTCTTTAATCAAATAGATGTCCGCAGCTGCGTAGAATTTATACAAAATTTAATTATAAATCTGTGAGTATTGTGTTCAGTAGATGGTGGCCACATCTTCAAATATACGTAGATCTAGGTGCGCGGAAGCACGATGGCTGGAAGCAAGGACTGGAATGGACTGGAAGCACGAACTGAAACAAAATAAATATAACATCAATGAGTGTTTGGCAATCCTGAAGACTTCAGCAGTCGAGAAACAATATAATCTGTGGTATCGATTTCGTTTCGCTGACTTTTTTTAGATGTTCATTTTAGGCATGCGCTAGCACAGGAATCGTGGCTGGTAAAACCAGAACAAAGACATTCAAACTACCTTAAATCTCTTTGCACCAGAGTTATGTCTGGAGTTGGTTCAAAAAATGTATAAATGCGGATTTGTCCGCATAAATTACATAGGTAACTCTTGATAAAATCGTGAGGTGTTGGTCCGTCCGTTCATCTGTCTATTTGTAACAGCCTGTATAACTACTAAACGGCTTGAGCGACTTTCTTGAAACTTGGAAAGATAATAAATTTCCGGTAGGCAACAAAATTTAAGGGATAATCAAAGTCAGGCTTCCTCAACTATAGAGGTCACATAAATCCAGTGTTCAACGTCAAATATTTTTCTTTAGAGTGGTATATCGTGGTAAAGGTCCTAAAATACCCCCCAAGTACAGTCTCGGGTCCTTCAAGAGAGGCGTGAATGAGCACCTGTCAGGCCGGCACGGCATTGCAACCCCCGCATACGACCGAATGCCCATGGGCGTCGTTAGACACCTTATGGGTGGCTCGGCGCCATATGTCGCGCTGTCAATAAAAAAAAAGGTTGTATAAGACTACGGAACCCTCTGTGTGTGAACTGTGAATAGCATTCAGGTATTTTGTGTGTTCAGAGTTAGTAAGTTATTTATTACGAAGGAGTCAAACAGAATGAACACAGTGGCGCCCCTCGAATAATACTACCTTCTTATTGTATGATACCTTATATAAGTAGTTCATCTTATATAATCTTATATATCATCTTATATAATCTTATATAATCAGTTGTATGATACCTTATATAAGTAGTATGACTGGTGGTCGTCGGAAGCCTGCATACCGCAAAATTCACAATTTACAGCGCTTCGTCTAGCGTAAGATTTAGATAGCAAGGTTCCATTACATATAACTTTTAAGGCACAGAAGCTAGGAATATATATAATCAAAATAGAATATAAGGAATAAGTACAAGATGCCATGCTAAAGGGCGACAGGCTGGAACGATCCCAGCGGGTGGGTCTTCGTGCCTTATTTGCTGCTTGATAGTTTTTTGTCCGAATGTTATCATGTTTGCTAAACGTGGTGGTCGGTGTTGTGCTGTAATTTAACAAAAGTACCTGCGGCACAACTCCGATTAATCTGCTTACCCCGATTGTCGGTATGCAGCGTCTGGTATATAATGTAATGTAGAATATAATATAGAGTCTACGAGAGACTCTACGAGCGATACCCATATGAAAATGTTTACAGAAACGCAGGAGTGCAAGACGGCGGCGGCGGCGGAGGCGGGGGAGTTATCACTACGGGTGTTTCATTTCAGTCAACATTTATTTCGACCTTGAAGAAATGCATACATATTTGCGAGCAAATGGCTTATGGCTTGATACATTTTCTGCAACCAGCCGGCAATCCAGAGGTAATTTTAAGCGCAATGTAGTAGCCAGTGTAAATCATCGCACAGATTCAATTTGCCCTCCAACAAGAGAAGTCGAGAGATTGAGATCAAAGATTCATTCATTTAATGTCTACTCCGTAAAAGATTTATGAAAAATAAACACTTTGTCGCCGCCTGAATTCGGTCGTTTATGACTCTTTTCACGGGCCAATGCGTTAATAAAAGTGCTGGTTTTATCACCATCTGCATGTTTATTATTATTTTGGACAAATGGGATGCGGCGTGCGCGCCGGCGCGGCGCGGGTAGGGTAACGCGATACTTGGCTCGATCCGTACCATTCAAAATGGTAGAACCGATGCTGTCATTTGTCATATCCATGCATAGAATCGAAGAAATCGGAAGGTATGTCCAGAAACAGTGAACAACCGCAAAGTTGTGTCTATCTAACTAAATGATATAGAGAGCACTTTCAGTTTCAATTTTTCAGTCTGCTTCGTTTAACCCCCGTTCGAATGTGCGATTACCTACTTCTTATAATACCTTATTTCCGAATTATCTATCGTCTGCTAAACGCAGTAGCGGGGAGAGTATGGTATGGCTTCCATTTTTGGACACAGACATCTGTGAAATAATTTATAAGTTGGTTCGTTATGGATATTTCAAGTTCTATGCATACAATCTTCTTCGTCTCAAGCGCAACATAAGCACATAATTCGCATCACACTTGTAACACGTATGTTGATAAAAATAATTTAGTATAAATGTGTACGTACGTGTATAGATTCTCGGTGTACCTAGCCAGCATGACAGGAAAGGACTGCAGTGGCACCTAGTTGCTACACGATGAGGTTAATAATAATGGGCTGATATCAATAATGAGGCGATAATATTTGTCGACTTTGTGCACACCATTTGAATTAGCTGCTAGAGTTGTCGCCCTTCTAACTCTTTAAATCTTTGGATATATGCCTACTGTTTGATCTATGGAGGGCTTTTTGAACTTTTTATTATGTGTCGGTGCATTAGGTGTTGGGAACCGAAGAAGGCTCGAGTGTTTTGTTAAGTTTTTAAGACTAGAGGTCGGGGTGTCGCTTGCGGATGGGGCGCAGGCGCAGGGCGGTTCGGTTGACTTTGAATCTCGTTTTGGATGCATCGCAGCGGGCCGTGTAACCGAACCTTAAATAACTATTGACAGCTCTTTTCTACTGACTATACTACACTATACTATAATACTATAGGTAAGTTATTACATCAATAAAATTAGTATTCATTAAAGTTATACAAAGAAATAAGCTATGTATATAGCGACCTATAGGTGATGTAGACCTTAATAATAAGTACATCTCTAAAAGAAGACCATATAGATTCAAATAAATTTTGGAAGATTGTTTCAATTTATAAAAATATAAAACGTGAAAAAATTTGTAAACTTTAGTTATATTTGTGCTTATAAAATTAATCCAATAAATGCAATTCAAGATAAGTTGCAAATTTCATTTCATTTCAATAATCGCAAATTTTCGCATTTCCCATCGAAATGTTTAAACTTTCATAAAAATGTTTTAATATCAAATATATAATTTGGAATAGAAAAAACGCCAAGTCTCGTCAGAAGAGCGCGCGTGCAGACCGCTCGCTCCGCAGATTTTCTCAACATAAAGCCGCCGCGTCGTCGCGCCGCCCTCCGAAGCGCTTCGGTTTGTTTTGATAAAAAAACTACAATTCTGAGAAGAAAAAATCCGTTGAGTGGCTTATGTTCGATTGCGGACAGTTTAGGAAAATAGACGATTCTAAAGCATTTAGAAAAGGTCCGCTTGTAAGATGTAACCAACTAACTCACCCCGGAGGACTACGTTAATACGCTAACACTGCACGCACTGAATTGTTATATAGTCGGACTAGGGTTATATATAATATAAATTATGCTAGCTGTAGCCGAATGTGTCAGTACCATCGCACTTCACTTTCGTCCAGTGCGATGATGGTACTAACTACTAAGATGGCCGCATATTGTATCATATGGTAGTAAAACTACTCTTCATCCAGTTTGATGACACCATCCGTGGATTACACGCACGAAGAGCCGGCAAGAAACTTCACAGGTTTTTTTATATAAATATTATTACAAATATTTTAATGACGGTAAAAAGTTACAAAGAAATAATTAAGGCTTATTTCGCTACGGAAGCGGCTAAAACAGTATATAATGGGAAACAACAGAGTAATGTCAAACTATAAAACTACAATAAATAATTAAATATCTCCTCCATTGGGACTGTTATTGTAGGCCCAAGGACCGAAGCAGCGTTCCCTCGCATTATGTCAAATATAGGTTGCATGTATGTTTTGGGTGAGGAACGCGTGTGGACGCCTATCCATATAATATAGGTATACCGCTTACAATTTATCCACCCCTATCGGATTACATAAAACAAATTCGTGTCAGTTTTGCATAATTTCAGTATCCTTAGCAAAATATGGGGCACGGAGTCAAAAGCCTTCCTGTAGTCTGTCCAGACAGCAGACAGGCTCTTTCTATTGTGTCAAACCTACTGACAAACGGCCATGTCTGTGACGAGAAACTCCTAGTACCGCGGCGTGACCCAGCGCGACATCCACTCAGAGCAACGGACAAGATAATATTATTGTCCTTATTGTTATGTTATGTTATGTATGATATTTTGTGCGTCAGAATGGATGTCATGCATGATCTTGTAAATGGTAAGCATTAGGCAAGCAAGTGATAGGTCTGTAATTTTTGGGTTCCGCAGTGCTACCAGATGTAATGAACAGGTGGATGACAAACAGTGGTCATGAATTACGAGAGAACCCGACGGGACCAAACAGGAGTGGCAGCTTCAAAACAATTTCAGCCAGAAGTTCTGCAATCCATCCGGCCCTGGTGATATCCAGTTCAGTGCCAGGCGGATTGCAGAACCTATGCTATACATCCTCTTCCCTGATGTTTATCGGCGACATAGGTACCAGCGACTGACACGCCCCCGTTCGACAGCTCTCATCCATTCACCTTCCACGTGACAGACAGGATGTTTTGCGCAAAATGGTGCTATATTATTATTTAATATCCTTTATTTAACATTTATACAGGGAATTCATATTAATTTTATATACATAAGTACTAAAAGTTATAAAAATGCACCAAACTAATGCAAAAACTAAATAAAAACGGTCGATTTCCGCCGATTTATTATTATTTTTATTTGACTTTGCTACTTTTTTATCTTCCTTCCTCGATCGATTTTATTTTAAATGCTACAACTTTTAGGGTTCCGTGCCTCAACAGAGGAAAAAACGGAACCTTATAGGATCACTCATCGTGTCTGTCTATCTGTCACAGCTTATTTTCCCCGAATCTACTGGACGAATAAAGTTTAAATTTGGTACATACACGAGTACTTACAGAGTTTATGTATGACCCAATCACGTAGGACGTAAAGCGTGAATGAACGAATTTAGATATTAGGGGTTAATTTTGGGGAACTAATTAGAAATTTAAAATGCACTTTTCAAATGGTGCATGTGATAAAAATGTAAGTTTATAATTTTAAAAGATAATAAAGGAAAATATTCAAAAATCGAGCATCCCCCCCGCTTATCTCCGAAACTATTGAGTCTAAAATTTCGGAAAACAATTGGGAATATAGGGCCTCTATTGTAGTTTACAGGAAAACCTAAACGAAAAACTTAAGTCTTAAAGTTCTCACGGAAAACGGAATGGTACGGAACCCTCAGTATCTCCTATTATATTATTTATATATCCTACCTACCTTATTTATTTACCTATCCTATATATTATACATACCTACCCAATTTAGTTTTTTTTTTTTTTTAAATTAATCTATCTATACATGTCGTGGTTGGCTTGACCCTTCCCCGGTCTAACGGTCGCTGGTTCCCTGCCGCATGCGCGATCCACTTAAAGCTGTAGAGATTTTTAAATAAACATTTTTAATGATCGGCGCTCCGCTGTTTGTGTTGCGCGTACGCCGCTCCCCCTCCCCCGCGCCTCGTCCCTTCCCGCCGCCATCACCACCCGCCGCCAGGTGGGCACATTTGGTGCACTTCCTACGAACGACACGTCTTTTTGGGTCCTTCAGGTCAAAGACAGAGTCTACGACTAATGGAGTTTTGTTATTCAGCTAGGTCGATGTATACGAGGTAGGTAGGTAGGTAGGTTACGAGTTAAGAGCTCTCCCTATCTACCTATGCGCACATTATATTACCTACAAAATGAAACAACTAACGTGTGGGGTACCTACTTAAAAGAATAGCCCCACTGCATCTCTCCCCGTGCATGTTGTAAGTGTGGGGTACCTACTTAAAAGAATAGTCCCACTGCATCTCTCCCCGTGCATGTTGTAAAAGGCGACTAAGGGATAAGGACGAGATGCCGTGCTAAAGAGCGACGGGATAGACACCTCTCACCTTGGCACGTTCCTTCAACCGAGTCATATAGCGGGCGGGTCTTCGTGCCTTACCTACGTCTTGCAGCACAACACCGACTACTCTGCTTATCCTGAATGTCGAGATACAGCGTATGGTACGTATTTGTGTATGTAAGTAACGTCTGCCGGCCGTTTGCGATTGTATGATTCGAGAACAACTCAACCGATATAGACGCGATTTTCACTAATGTCATCTGATAAGTACTAATGGTTATAATAATGTTGATAAAATAATGTATGTTATACGTTTAGTGAAGTGAAATTTAATTAATTCACTTATTAAAATAGTTTCAGTGTTGTTCAGGTTTCTGGTTTCACACACGCAACTCTATACTTTGGCTTCCCGCCTTAGTCGAGTAAAAATAATAATATTAATACACTTTAAGCCACTTAATGCGTGGCAAGGGAGGTCTTATTGCCTTAGGCAATTTCCTCCAGCCAACACGATGGACCTACATATTTACATGGAATCTTAATCATGGGGCAGTGGGTGCATAAAAGTCGGAAAAAACTCAAATCGGAAAAAAACTCTTTGGTTGGATTCGAACCTCGGACCTCTCGCAAGAGAAACCCACGCCCAGACAACTCAGCCACCCGCCGCCCAAAAATAACCATAATTAAGCTACGATTTTTACAAAGAATGACTGAATCGTAATAATGGTGCTCGACATGTAAGTATGCTAATTTCCTCAACCACGTCATAACTTTTTAACCCCCGACGAAAAAAACGGAGGGGTGTTATAAGTTTGACGTGTGTGTGTGTGTGTGTGTGTGTGTGTGTGTGTGTCTGTCTGTGGCATCGTAGCAACCAAACGGATGGACCGATTTGAATGCGGTTTTTTTTATTAGAAAGCTTGTTTAATCGGGATGGTTCTTAGCTATGTTTGTAATCAAGTAATAAAGTAATTAAGTAATAAAAAAAATAATTATCTTAAAAAGTGGACCGATTTGCATGCGGTTTTTTTTTAAAAGCTTGAAATAAAAGTTAAATTACAAATTTAAAAAACCCCCGACTCTTAAAAAGTAAAAAATAATTTCCGTTTACTTACTTAAAGGAGTCGGGGGACCGCTAAGTAAATTAAATATAAAAACTCAAGAGTTGCGCGGGAATTTACTTAGCGGTCCACCGACTCCTTTAAGTAAGTAAACGGAAATTATTTTTTACTTTTTAAGAGTCGGGGGTTTTTTAAATTTGTAATTTAACTTTTATTTCAAGCTTTTTATAAAGTGTCGAAGAAACGAGGGCGACGCGCGGCGGGGGCGGCGCGGCGGCGGCGCGGCCGGGCAGCGAACCGGCCAGCTAGGCGTGGGCGGGGCGGGGCGGGGCGGGACTCTACCATTACTAAAACAATACAATTTGACGTGCTTTTTAGGTTTCCGTATCCCGTACGGAAGCCTATTACTAAGCCTACGCCGTCTGTCTGTCTTTCCTACTGCTGTATCTTTGGAGCCATAATAGGTAGCCGGTTGAAATTTTCACAGAATATGTGTTATATTATGGTGGATATAACAAAAAATAAAAAAATATAGAAAAGGTCAAAAATTAAGGTGGTTCCCCATACAAGAAACGTGTTTTTTTTTCAAGTTTTTTTTTGTGGTTCGGAAACCTAGGTGAGTGAGTCCGACTCGCACTTGGCCGGTTTTTTAATTTTTTCCGCATTGAGTGGGTGAGCTTGAGTTGAAGACACATCGAATTACACACCTATGTCACAACGTACATAATATAATATATTATATCAACACAATAAATCTACTATTAAAGTGCTTGTTTTTCGTCTAGTTCAGTGTAGCCGGCACGACAAAGGGCTCAAATTGCAATTAGCTCACCTAGATATTATGGGCTGACATCACGGATGTTGCATCACGTGATGTAGCCAAACGTGTCAGTTCCATAAACACATAATATGCCGACTCCATCCCTCTTGAACACCCCTTTGTAGTCGGCGGAAGAGTTCTTCGAACTACTACTCTTACTTAACTAAATCGTTCTTGTGTCGCACTGCAAATGTGTGGAATGGGCTTCGGGGAAATATCTTTCTCTAGCCATTCACGGATCATGAAATCGAGAGTAGATTAAAAAAAAATTAAAAAATTCAAAATTATTTATTACCAAAAAACACATACAAGAAAAAATACAAAACTAGGTTACAACAGTACAGTTCCTCAGCTAGATTAGTCTATCTTCAAGCCGGACTGGCACCTCCTCCTGAAATTGGCTGCGCCTGAGCCTTGGACCTCGAGTACAGCCACCCAGTTCGGAAGCAATAAGAAAACATTTATATTTCATCTAGGTACATTTTCTTCTTCCTTGGTTGAAAGTTTGATCGTCCAATCTGATTGTTTTTTTTTTTATGGAAACTGACACGGTTGGCTACATCACCTACAACATCCGCGATGTCAGCCCATAACACCGGGTGAACTAGGTGCCATGTCAGTGCTTCCCTTCATTTCATTTCGGCTACACTGAACTGGACCGAAAACACGAACTATTTACATAGCCGTTTCGACCGACATTTCGTTCAATGCGGTGGTACCAATCTGGGCGGGATAAACCCTACCACCTAGTAAGGTAAGAAGGTAAGGGACCTACCTAGAAGGGAAGGGATATGTTCTATATACGTTCTGTCTACTAACTATATGCAGAACTCACCTCTGCCACAGAATAGAAAAGAGTACCCTCTGCTCTGTACAGAATGTATTGTTTCGGTGGCTCGCCTGCGGTACATTATTTAGATAAGGATGAAAGCTTGGCACGACACGAAATAGATAATGTAATAATGCTTATCAGTCCACGTGGGCTCGCGACACGGTGACAGCGATCGACAACACGACCTCACAAACACCTTTCTTCTTTCTCGTTTTTGTAGTATTATTTCATAGATAATAATTTCACGTGGACGCGGCAGCTGTCCTGGGAACCATCCCGGGGACGTGGTCCCTTGAGGAAATATATAATTTATACCTAAGTTAGTTTTATTTTTACATGATAAGTTTCATTAATAATTTTATTTCTACTTTTAATTATAATTTAACCTTAATACATTTTTAGGGTTCCGTACCGGAAAAGGTAAAACGGAATTCTTATAACGTCACTCCCGTGTCCGTCCGTCTGCCACAGAGTTTTTTTTTCTCTACATTATTGGAGAGAGACTCCATGTAAAACTGTAGGTACGCCAGTTTGCCTGGAATATTATGTAGAGTCACATGAATGGTAGAGTATTAGTAAATTAAAAGTATTATTAATTATTCTTATTTACGAGTATATACGTCGTAATCGGTTAAAGAGAGTGAATCAAAGCCAGCATTCAACTTTAAAAAAAAAAAAAAATATTGCATGGCACCTAGCTCCGAGAGAAACATGGTGTAACCACGCGATGTAGGCACTCATGTTCAGCTTCAACGAATCGTTCGTTTTTCCCACATGTGACTTACTTAGATATTTAATTATTTATCACCAGTACATTGACTTCATCGGAAAACTCGAATTCCCTTTCATATCTTCTAGCCAGTTCTCTTATTAGAATAAACTAATATTGATTATTATTAATTATTATTGATATTGCGCTGTTGACACGAGTGCATATGTTTGTAATAACCATCAGGTCGCGCGCTAATTACATTTGTGCACATGTACGAATGTGGAGCAGTAGACTAGACGTCGTCGTCTCTGATCTTTGAAGCGTCTGTAATTTATAAACATACTGTTTTGATTAACTGCGAATTTATATAAAAGAGAACTAACATAATAACAGAAGATAATGTGCATAGTACTCGAAGCCGACGAGTATGTGCGTAATATGTCAGCCTCGGTAGCTTAGTGGTGCGGTCGGTCGACCTGTCGATCGTTATCATAAGTACATCTGGAGGCGGTCAGTATGTGGATGGGTGACCGCTTGACTGTTGGAGGCTGACCGTGTTTCGGATTTCACGTAAAAGTGTATTGTTTATTGATCATTCATATGGCAGTTAGACTGCGCTCGAACTTGTCACAATTTGTTCTATCCGGTTCGATTACACCCACGAAGAAGAACCGACAAGAAACTTCGCAGGGTATTTTTTTAAACATATATTTACAAGTATTTAGTGACTAGCCACATAATAATGTAGGTTCCTTCCTTCCCTACTTACCTTGCTAGGTGGTAGGGTTTAACCCGCTCGGTTTGGTACCAAAGCAATGAATGAAGTCTCTCGGAACGGCTATGATAATAGTTCGTGTTTTCCGTTCAGTTCAGTGTAGCCGGCACGATCGAAAGTTGTGTTATGCGCTGCCATCACGGATTTTGTAGGTGATATAGCCAACCGTGTCAGTTTCCATAAAAAAATAAAAACATTTGCTCATGATCAAAATCATCCTGAAAACGAACAAAATCCATGAGGCAGGCTACATCAAGGGACGTAGTTGTAAAAATGTATAAATAAAAGTGCTTAAAAAAAGGAAATCTCATGGTTCTACATAGTTGCGTTCGTTCTATTCACGATGACTCCCTGAACACAAAAAAAAATGGCAGACGTTTTGCTCACTGATTTTAAGCTGACTGATTGTTTACAATGTTCAAGCTTCATATAAACTTTACATGAAGCTTGGCGCGAGCGACGAGTTTTTCAAACAAAATATTCAAATGTATTCAAAATATTCGTATTAATTTATCTTCTAAGTGTATGCCAGTCATTGTTAGTCAGTCAGTATCAGAGAGATGACATGTCAGTGCCTTCAGAATATCAGAGGCCTCATCGATGTTCTTTATTTTATAAGAAATCTAAACATCGGTTCAAGAGGCAACAACAAGAGAGGCTTTCAGAATATCAGAGGCATAGAACAGCGATCAGCCTCCCACCCACCGCCCGTCCTTACGCGTCTTCCTTGCTATGTAGACTCAACCAATAAGCACAATCAACGAGGCGCCATGCCAGCAGCTGTAAGGTGGACAGAAGGGTTGTTGTCTCTTTTATGAATCTTGAATGACTTTTTTTTAAAGTGGAATTCCTTCAACGGCTAATTTCGACCATACCACTCAGTCCCTATAATGAGATGATCTTTTTTTAAATTATGTTTAGTAAGTATATCCGCCATAATAACACGTAATCTGTGAAAATTTCAACTGGCTATCTATTACGGTTTCAAAATATACATCCCTTGAAAGGTAGGGCAGACGGACGGACAGACGGTGTAGACTTAGTAATAGGGTCTCGTGCGGATATAGAACACTAAAATGACCTCAATGCATTCTATTACTCATCATCATGCGCCCAATAATTTTAAATTTTTAGGATTCCGTATCCGTCGTACGGGACCCTATTATTACTAAGCCTACGCCGTCTATCTGTATGTCTGTCTGTCTGTTTGTCTGTCTGTCCGTCTGTCCGGTGGACTATACCTCTTGAACCGTAATAGGTAGCCATTAGAATTTTTTTTTTTTGCAAATATGTTCATTGTACAGACATGCAAAGTTTGCAGTATTCATAATTGAAAAACAAGAGCATAAAACATTCCGACTTGATGCTATTAATTTATCTTCTAAGTGTATGCCAGTCATTGTTAGTCAGTCAGTATCAGAGAGATGACATGTCAGTGCTTCCCTTTGGTCGTGCCGACTACATTGAACTGGACGAATAACACGAAATATTTTCATAGCCGGTTACACTTCATTCAGTACGGTTGTTAGGCCCGATGCTAGAGGGCCGACAGTTTCACGTTTAACCCGAACCACGTTCGACCGCAGCCGTCAGACTTTGGATGGGCATCCAAAGTCTGAACGCGCCCTCGTTTTTTCATTCGGAGACTTGTTGCCCATTTTTGTAATTAACAAAGAGCATTTTTGTATAAGGCTTAGTGACTTACATATAATTTAATTTGTGATAACAGAGACCTGGTTTGTGTGATGATAAATCTGGTGAGAATCACTTACCTACTTTGTAAAATAAAATTTAGATTTTACTTGTGAACGCCTTCACTCAATGATAGCAACAGGTTTCACGTCGCAACGTTTTACGATATCTTCATACGGCAGCTTTCGCATCAGAACACCACTTCAGCGGCAAGAGCTCCACGAATCAAATGCCGAGATAACAGCAGCGCAGCGGCAGAAGCACTCGCGGTGTGCCTCTATTTTTACATTAATAGCGTAGTCACTGTTACAATTACGTCTGGATTGTACGAATTTAAGTATAGGCCGGTATAAATCAAGGAGAAGCAAACGGCTTGAGGGCGATATTACGGGTTAACCACGTTACTGCCTTGTGGAGAGCATATCTTCTGAAGGTCGAAAATGCTTAGACGAGGCCACTTCTGGAATTGAGGCCGCACTGAATTTTCATGAACATACTCGGGATTTCATTCGATCGTCAGCTATGACGCTTTTGTTTGTCCACAGAGACACCATGAGCTCGGAACACGATCGCCGGAGGCCACAGAACGCGTACGAAGGGCCGAAGACGAGGAATCGATCCAGCCCAAGCTTCAAAGTAAGTTTTGCTTTATTTCATCAGGTAATCACTCACATGGCTACTAGTTCGAACAGGAATAATTTGGCGGGCAGTGTGTTCACTGTACACGATGGGCAATTGGCTGACATTATTGGCTTAGCAGAAGGTGTGGTCAACCATGCCAGTTCCATTCGTTTTTTTTTTTTTTATCAAAAAGTGTTTGTTTTCAGGTACATTGTATTGTTTTTGTTATTTAATCTTTAGAGAACGCATTTATTTACTAAATACATACATACATACATATCCATATCACACACGCGGAATCCCGACAATCGGGTTAAGCAGAGTAATCGCTGTTGTGCTGCAAAAACAGCTGATAAATTACAGCACAACACCGACCACCACGCTTCGCAAAGTATTCGAACAAGATTCAATCGATCAAGCAGCAAGCAAGGCACGAAGACCCACCTGCTGCATGAATCGGTGGAATTACCGTGCCAAGGTGAGAGGTGGCTAACCTGTCGCCCTTTAGCACGGCATCTTGTCCATATCCCTTAGTCGCCTTTTACGACATGCATGGGGAGAGATGCAGTGGGGCTATTCTTTTTAAGTACTGGCCCCACACGGTACTTACTAAATATTAAGATGGATAAAAGGTATAGGTAAAACCTGTAAAAGCAATGAGTAGTGGGCGTGCCGGATAAGCTTGATAAGCACACGAGACCTGATAATCTGAAATTGCACGCAGCCATCTCTTCACCTAATGCCCTCTCCTCGCTATTCTTCTTCCGTTTTCAGGTATTATTGTTCTTCGATGGAAAATAAACCAGCGCGGTCTTCTAGCCCCACCCATTTGTTTATTTTTCTACGGATTCTCGTTAAAACTGCCCTTAACACTGTACATACATTCCTCGTAGTTTATTCCGCCGTTCGCTAGTGACAGTAAGGTAAATGAACCTTTTTCTAATTAGATGCTATAAGCTTTACTCTGTCCAGTATCCGGCTCGTAGACCAACTATCCACACAAAACGCTTCTGAGGTGAAATATTTAACTTGTTTTAAATTTATTTGTTTATTTATTTTTTATGGAAACTGACCCGGTTGGCTACTTCACCTATAACATCCGTGATGTCAGTCCATAACACCGGGTGAACTAGGTGACATATGTCAGTGCTTCCCTTCATTTCATGCACTGTCAGGGAAAAATTATCATGGTCAAGCTGAATACGTATTATAGGTTGCATGTTAGCTATATTGTGTTAGGATTCTTGGGATAGTGGCTATAGCCTTATGCCAAATACGAGTATATTAGAAACAAAAATATATAAGGTGCTTCGTTATTTCTGTCAAAAATTTCGGGAGGGTTACATAGACACTCAAATAAATACGTTACGCAAAAAAATATATATGTTTTTAGCATTACTTTTCGAGAAATTTAACAAAACATGTTTGCTACCTAAACAATAACCTTTGTGTAACAGTAGGTAATTTGCATTGTACGGGGTCAATGACCGTACTATGTTCAAACGCAGAACAGCTGTTTGTTGTAAGTAAGTCACAAGGTCACTATGATTGGTTTTTACAGCTACTTATTTGATTAAATTTTTTTCTTAGGAGAAAAAATGCTCCTATAAGCATATGTTTTTTTCTTGCGTAAAGTGTTTATTTGAGTGCGTATGTAACCCTCCCGAAATTTTTGACATAAATAACGAAGCACCTTACATATAAGCATTTGATTACAGTCGTTCGCGCCTTACAGGAAAGGTAGAAGCAGGCGAGTGTGGCAAGTCGACATGCGGCACGGAAGCGGCATGCATGCCGGCAGACCAGGCAGGCTCACACTACTGCCTGTGTCCACACGACGGACAACCTCCCACCGAAGACCTCAAGTGCCCTAACAGGAACACTGGTAGGTCCAATATCTCCGCATTTGAATACAGTCGTTCGCCTCATGCCGGCAGACTAGGCAGGCTCACACTACTGCCTGTATCCGCACGACGGATGAAGGACGAATGAAACGAAATCCATGTCTAGTTGTAATCTAATCCATCTTTCAGTTGTCGCTTAGAAAAGACAACAAGAAACAATGTTATTCCGTATCCTCAAGTTTTTTCTCTTCTCTCTTTTCTCTTCTGTCAGGCCACCACTGAAAGTGAAAAGAGTCTCAAGACTTTCAGTGCTGGCCTGAAACGGCCCATAGACGGCACCGCGTCCAAATGTGCTTAATTTCGACTAACGAATCAGCCAGTCAGCGCATCGCACCACCGAGCTACCGAGGTTGAGTATGGAACTTTTGCTTAGGTCAGGTTTGTGTAGGTTAATAGTCAGCAAGGAGACTGCTGTTTATTTTCATGTTAACGTGATTTGTTTCAGTGCCGCTCGCACCGAACCCCATCCGCAACGTGATCCCGCCGTTTCCACCCGCTCGGGTCAATTCGTCAGCAGTGCCGCCCCTTGCAGTCGCTTCTGATTTCCCGCCAACGCCTGGGGTAAATATCGCATTTGTGTAATGGGGTGAGGGAAGGTGAATCATTTTAGAATGATAAAAATAAATTCAAACTGAGCTAAAGAACCAATTCGGAACTCACAATCTGTGGAACATTTTTTTTTTGTAATCTGAACATATCTGGGTAATAATTTATATATTATATTTAGGAACAAAATAGGAGGTAAATACTCAATATTATTACAATTCGGTACATTATAGAATAGAATGATGTGCATACGGCACGTGGTGATGGTAGCGTACCTATTTACATTTTAGGGTTACCAACGAACAAAGTAGCTCAAAAGAATGCTTAATCCTTACAGTTAGGTTCCGCTGTCTGTCTTTCTGTTTGGATGTTTCATTGTGACTGTAACAAAATCATAACCACTAAAAACACGACCTTCGCTGAATCTCTGAAAAGTCGGCATAAAGATACCATTCTTGTGATAATGTTTATTTCCTTGCTTGATTACATTCCACTTGAAAACACCCGCCTGGCGCGGGCAACGACCTTGTGTTCGGGCAAAGGATTTCTGCGAAACTCGAGTTGGTTACGCGCCCTCGTGTATGAGTGAGTTGAATGAGAGTTTGTGTGTCAGTCAGTCGTCGATAATCTTCACTGGGTGTAATATTGTAATATTTCACTAAATTAATGCTCCAATAAGAGAAAGTGCAAGTTAGGTCATAATAAAAAATAATTAAATCAGGAAAGCTTTTCTATGAAAATTTGTTGTTTTTGCCGAGGTTTTTGCGAATAATGAGTATTGTTCACTCTCTCTCTCCCTGTTACCACTCGCGGTAACTCTCAGTCCTCGACGGTTACTCGTGAGAATACCCATATAAAAAGTGTGATGTTTTAATTTACGCCAAAAACATGGAGATCCTGATATTTTATTCCAAAAAAGTTAAATTACAAATTAAAAAAAAAACCCCCCTACTCCTTAAAATGTCAAAAATAATTTCGGTTTAGTTACTTAAACGAGTCGGGGGCCGCTAACCCGCGCAGCTCTGAAATTTTATATTTTATTTCAGACACAGACCGACGACGGGAGGAGTCAAACTTATCAACACCCCTCTTTTTCGTCGGGAGTTAAAAACATTTCAAAACGAGGATATTTTTCCGTTAGGGAATAATAATTATCTATACCCTTAAAGTGAACTGATGGAAAACTCTAGCCTCTAACTCTCATAATTTTTGTTATGTATTGTTAGTTTAAGTCCAGTTAAAAAATTGTGTGTGAGCGTGGTAGGTCGCAACAAGATCTAAAATCGCTGAGTCGCAGATGACTGTTGAGAGCAGGTGCCTGTGGCGGCGGGTGTGGGTGCCGCCGGGGGCGGCGGGGTGAGCGTGGAGGACGGGGGGCCGGAGCTGGGGGCGGGCACGCTCGCGGCGGCGGGGGGCGGCGCGTTGCTGTTCGTGCTGGTGGCGGTGTGGCTCGCCGCGTGCTACGCTCGGCGCCGCGCCGCCTGTCTCCACGCTGGCAAGTCGCCCCAGGTATGTCATCTCTCTCCAATGAACTCCCAAACATGTCATGTGTTCCGGATCGACGCTCGGGAAGCGGTGGACTGTATATCTTGAACTGGATCGGCAAGACGCCCGGTCACTCGGTCGACGACACGCGGTACGGGAAACAACGAAACGGGCACGAAATAATACGCCGGTGCTCAGTACAGTAACAGGGCGGCCTGTTACTGGAGCAACCACGGACGTAAACGGCGGGCTTGCGGTTGTGCGGGGCGACGCAAGCGTGAGACGCGCAGCGGAGAGAGAGGGACGGCGACAGAGCACTGGCAAGCTCGACGAAACGTAGGCACGACGATTCAACCGCTTCGGCGGGAATGTAGGCTTGCTGGCTCTTGCTGTCTTCGTGTTGTTGCTCTTCCAAGTGGTCCTCTCTCTCCGGTTGCTAGCCGCGGTCTGCCGAGCCGGCGCAATGGCACCTATATTTATATGACTCCCCGCCCGCTCGGCCCAGCGTGCTCACGCCGCTCGATAATGCGCGGGCGGGGGTAATAGGTGCCCGGCTCGGCTATGAGTCCCGTTACGCGACTCTAACGCCCCCTACCTTGCCTCACTCGTCTCGTCCGTGTGTACTCCAGTAAAAGGCCGACCAAATATATTTATTTATTCAATAAAACTTATATCTAACCTAGTTAATATGTTATAACAGCTAATTAAACCTAACGGGCTAGATCTTACAGGCTAACTTATTCTACGATTGTGTAAAAGTGTATATTTCTTAATAACTAACTTACGTCTAACTTATATGCTATCTTACTTATACCTAGCCCGCGCCTATGCTATTCTATGCTAACTTATGAAACCTATTCTATAACTACGCCGGCCGCTGCCTAACTACGCTAATTCCTATTCTAATTTTCCTAACTACGATGCGCTGGCTGCGGAGCTGTCGTCGTTCGCCACATTCTCCCGCCGTCGCCGCTCGTCGCGATCCTCTTCGGTCGGCAGGACGACGAGTTTCTTGACGGGCCTTCGGAAGAGGCGCCCCGCAGTCAGCACATCGACGACCCGCGTGACTCCGTCTGGCCCAGGGTAGGTAGCAGCGACTCGTCCCCGGGGCCATGTGTTGCGCGGGAGGTTGGGGTCCGCGATGATGACGACGTCCCCCACCTCCGGCACCCGGCCGCGGCCCCGCGGCTCCCGCCGGTACTGCAGCTCGGGCAGGTACTCCTGGACCCAACGCTGCCAGAAGTTGTCGGCCAGTCGCTGCGCCCGGCGCCACTGCGCCCTGGCGTGGTCATCCTCCGCGTCGAAGGTCCCTTGGGGCGGCATGTGGCAGCCAGCCCCCAGGAGCAGGTGGTTCGGAGTGAGGGCCTCCGGCTCGTCAGGCGTGACGGGCACGTGGGTCAGCGGCCGCGAGTTCACGGTCATCTCTGCCTCGGCCAGCAGGGTCGCCAGGGTCTCCTCACGGGGGAAGCGCTCGTGGAGTGTGAAGCGGAGGGCCTCCTTTGTTGACCGGACGAGGCGCTCCCAGGCACCTCCCATGAAGGGTGCTCCCGGCGGGATGAACCGCCACTCGATTTGGCGGTTCGCTGCTGCGTCGGCCGCTCCCTTGTAGGCGTCGCGTAGCTCCGTCTCGGCGCCCTTGAAGTTGGTGCCGTTGTCGGAGCATATTTGACGCGGGCACCCCCTTCTGGCGATGAAGCGACGGAGCGCGCATATCGCCGAGTCCGTCGACAGTGATGCAGCCATCTCCAGGTGCATCGCCCTCGTTGTCAGGCAGGTGAAGAGGGCGACGTACCTCTTCTCGCGGTGCCGCCCCACGGTGACCTCGATCGGGCCGAAGTAGTCCAGGCCCACATATGTGAAGGGCCTGGAGTGGTGCGCCAGTCGGGCCTCGGGATGGTCGCCCGTCGGTGGTGATGACGGTGGTGTCCTTCGCAGGAGGCACAGTCTGCATCTCCTCACAACGGTGCGGACCGTCGGGCGAAGGCGGACGATCCAGCATCGCTGCCGCAGTTCGTTCACGACGGTCTCGATTCCCCCGTGATGCAGTTGACGGTGCACATGGTCAACGTATAACCGTGTGTACGGGTGATCGCCGTCGAGAACCGCTGGATGCAGCTGCGCCTCGTGGACTCCAGCAGTCGCGGCGATGCGGCTCCTCAGCCGAAGGACGCCGTCGCTGTCTATGCGCAGCGACAGTTGTCTCAGGCGGTCGTCCGCTGCGGGCGGCTGGTCCCTCTCCACTCGGCCCATCTCCACGGCGAAGGCTTGCCGCTGCGAGGTCTTGGTCAGCAGCAGCTCGGCGGCCTTCAGGTGGTGCGCTGTCAGGGGCTCGTAGGCGCGACCGTCCTTCCCGCTCCCGCCGGTGTGGTTTCGGCGGGCGCGGGCTGACTTGCGCCGCGTGGGGCTCTTGTCCGATCTCGTCCTCTTGCGCCGGGCTGCGCAGGCTGACTGGCGCTTTGCTCTGCACAGCTCCACAAACAGGATGACTCGTGCGGTGGCTCGTAGTAGCCGGAGCCACGAGGAGAAGCGGCCTGCGTCTGGCGTAGCGCCGCCGTCGGGGTTGGTGACGACGGCGCAAGTCGCGATTGCCCTCTCTTCTCCTGAGTCCGGCGTGGGTTGCCGTTGGTTCTCCTTGGGCCAGCGCGCCTCCTCTTGGCGCAGGAAGGCGGGCCCCCTGAACCACCTGTGGCTCATGCCGAAGTCGTCCGGAGTCTGCCTGGTGGCGTCATCCGCCACGTTTTCTCCTGTTGGCACCCAGCGCCACTCGTTCACCTTCGTGAGTTCTTCTATGGCGGCGAGTCGGTGCGCTACAAACGTGGCGAAGGTCCGAGGGTCCGACCGTATCCAGGCCAGCACTGTCCTGGAGTCGCTCCAGAAGTAGCGCCTCGCTGGTGTCCATGTGTGGCCTTGCTCTGCTGACGTGGCGAGGCGGGCGCCCAGGAGTGCTGCCTGCAGCTCCAGGCGAGGAACGGAGGTCGGCTTCAGGGGGGCGACGCGGCTCTTGGCGCTGACCAGTGCCACCTCCACGGAGCCATCACTCCGCTGGAAGCGCCAGTAGACGGCGGCGGCGTAGGCTGTCTCACTGGCGTCCACGAAGGTGTGGAGCTCCACGCTGTCACTGCGGCAGACGTCGTAGCAGCGGGGCACCTGCACGTGCTCCAGCGCCTTGAGGCTCGTCACCCAGTTGGTCCACTGCGCCTGCAGCTCGTCCGGCAGCTCCTCGTCCCAGCTCGTTCCCAGGCGCCAGGTCTCTTGCAGGAGTTGCTTCGCAGGCGTCGTGACGGGTGACACCAGGCCCAGGGGATCGAAGAGCGACATCACGAGGCTCAGCGCCTCCCTCTTGGTGGGTGTCCTTCGGCCGTCGATCACCTCGGGCGCGGCGCGTCGAAAACTCAAGGCGTACCCCAGGCGGTCCGTGCTGGTGTCCCACTGCATCCCCAAGGTTTTCTCGAAGGGAGTGTGGCCCCCGATGGCCACGTGCTGCGGCACTGACGGCGCGTCGATGGCCTGGCGGTGGTTGGAGGCCCAGCCTCGAAGCTCGAAGCCGGCCTTCGCGTGAATGTCTGCCACGGCCTGGGAGACTCGGCGGGCTTCTCTTGCGGACGCGAAGCTCTGAAGGTAGTCATCCATGTAGTGGTTGGAGACTACCGCGTCCGCTGCTTCGGGATGGTCCTTTCCGTTCTCGGCGGCGTTACGGTTCTTGACGTATATGGCCGTACACGGTGAGGAGGCCGCGCCGAACACCACCGACGTCATCCGGTACTCCTTGGGCGGCGTGGTTGGCTTCTCGCGCCAGAGGAACCGCAGCGCATCTCGATCCTCGTCCCGTACTCGTATTTGTAGGAACATTTCCCTTATGTCGGCAGAGACGGCGACGGGGTGCTGCCGGAACTTCATCAGTACTGCTGGAAGTGACTGCAGCAGGTCCGGCCCGGGCAGCAGCAGGTCGTTGAGGGCCACTCCCTTCGTCTTCGCCGCGGCGTCCAGCACGATGCGTATCTTGGCCTTCGCAGGGTTCACCACGGCGAAGTGCGGCAGATACCACGTCCGCCCAGGTGTCGGCGTGCTCGTGGCCGGCTCGGCGTAGCCGTTCGCGATCGTGTGCTTCATCTGCTCGTGGTACGCGATCTTGAGGTCGTGGTCCCGTTCCAACTTCTTTTCGAGGTTGGTGAGTCTCTTGTAGGCCGCCTCCCGGTTGTCTGGCATGGAGAAGGTGTCGTGGCGCCAGAGGAGCCCGGTCTCGTAGCGACCGTCCGGCCGCCGGCGAGTGGTCGCGTCCAGCACTCGCAGCGCTCGCTCCTCCGGGTCGCTCTTCTGCTTCCGTGGCTCCACCCCAAGAGACTCGAGTTGGAAGTGGTGCCGGGCCATCTCCTCGAAGCTGTCCTCAGTCGCGTGCGCGCAGCTCCCCAGCGGCGTCGTCACCGAGCTCCTCCCGCCGTGCAGGACCCAGCCCAGCTGGGTGCGGGAGGCTACCGGCTCATCGCGGCGGCCGCTCCGGATCTCTCGTGACACGATGAGCGGCCAGTTGTCCTGCCCGATGAGCAGGGTCGGAGACGCGTGCTGGTAGGCCAGCACCGACTGAAGGCCCGCCAGGTGGCTGCAGCCCTGCAGCTTGGAGCGCGTGATGCCCTGTCCCGGGAAGCGCAGCCGATCCACGGTCCTGGCGTCGATGAGCTCGTGCACTTCCTCCGTGTGCTTGCCTCGGATCTTGATCGTGACGCGCCTGGACCCGGTGGCGTCGACTTGGGCCCCGCCGATTCCCATCACTCGCAGTGGGTCCGGCCGGCCCTTGGCGCCCAGCAGCTCGGCCACGGTCGAGTCAATCATTGTGACCGTGGAGCCCTCGTCCAGGAGCGCGTGAGTTTCAATGGTCGTCGCGGGCCCAGACAGCACCACCGGCACGATCTTCAGAAGCACCCGGTCGGCTCGCGTCGCTGCTGCTGCCACCTCGGTGCTTGTGGTGGCGGTCTCCTCCCTGCGTGCTGCGTTGTGTAGAAGGGCGTGGTGTGCCCTGCTGCAGCCTCCGATGCCGCACTTCTTGGCCTTGCAGCTCCTGCACCGGTGCTGGCTTTTCAGGCACTTAAAACACACGCCCTCCTTCTTGACGAGCTTCCACCGGTCGTCCAGGTCGGCCGACTTGAACCGGTGGCAGTCGGGCAGGTGGTGCTTGGCCGAGCACGCAGGGCACTTCTTTTCCGCTTTGGCCTCCAACCCGTCATCGCTCCCGGCGGCGTACGATTTCTCCGCGCCGCGCTTCTGTTCGCCGCGGCGCTGTTCTGTCGTGCCTTTTCTTTCGCCGCCGAGCTCAAGCGTCGCGTCTGTGGACCATCTGTCGGCCTCCTCCTCCAGGAAGGCGGACAGCACCACCAGGGCTGGGCGAGGGTCGGTAGTACGCTCAGGGTGACGGAGCCAGTTGTTCTTCATGATGGCCGTGAACTTGTCTGTCACGGCCTGCACCAACTCCACGCTGTGCAGCAGGTGCTCGTGTCCGAGCCCCACTACCGCCTGCACGATGTTGGACACCCTGCTCGCGAAGGTACATATCTCGCGAGCGTTGTCTGGCAGCTTCGGCAGGGCTCGGAGCTTGCCCAGCTCCATCTTGACGAGCGCGTTTGGCTGGCCGAACCTCCTCTCGAGCGCAGTCACGAGTTCCTCCGCCCCGGCGGCGGCGGCGAGTCGGCTTGACACTGCCACCTCCGCTTGTCCTCGCAGACTGTGTCCGATCCGCGCCGCGTTCTCGAAGCTCGAGAAGTACCGCTCGGTGTTGCGGTAGGCGGCGCGGTATCGCAGCCACTTCTCCGGGGCTCCGTCGAACAGCGGCAGGTCGTAGAGAAACTTTGGCAGCTTCGTGCGTGCCACGTTCTCATACGGCCCCGTCGCGGCAGCGGCGGAGGCGGCGGCGTGCGGGAGTGCGGACGGCAGCGCTGCGCTGTCGGTGGGTGACGGCATGGCAGCAGCGGGCGGTGAGACGGACGGCCACGCCGCGGCGGCGGCGTGCGGCGGCACGGCGGCGGCGTGCCCAGAGGCAGGCGGGCACGCTGCGGCGGCAGTGGGCGGCGGCACGGCGGAGGCGTGCCCACATGCAGGCGGCCACGCTGCGGCGGCAGCGGGCGGCGGCACGGCGGAGGCGTGCCCAGATGGGTGCGGGCACGCTGCGGCGGCGGTGGCGGCGTGCCCAGATGAGTGCGGGCACGCTGCGGCGGCGGAGGCGGCGTGCCCAGATGCGGACGGCCACGCTGCGGCGGCAGCGGGCGGCGGCACGGCGGAGGCGTGCCCAGATGGGTGCGGGCACGCTGCGGCGGCGGTGGCGGCGTGCCCAGATGGGTGCGGGCACGCTGCGGCGGAGGCGTGCCCAGATGGGTGCGGGCACGCTGCGGCGGAGGCGTGCCCAGATGAGTGCGGGCACGCGGCGGCGTCAGTGGCGGCGTGCCCAGATGGGTGCGGGCACGCTGCGGCGGAGGCGTGCCCAGATGAGTGCGGCCACGCTGCGGCGGCAGCGGGCGGCGGCACGGCGGCGGCGTGCCCAGATTGGTGCGGGCACGCTGCGGCGGAGGCGTGCCCAAACGAATGCGGCACGGCGGCGGCGTGCCCAGACGAGTGCGGCCACGCTGCGGCGGCAGCGGGCGGCGGCACGGCGGCGGCGTGCCCAGATTGGTGCGGGCACGCTGCGGCGGAGGCGTGCCCAGACGAATGCGGCACGGCGGCGGCGTGCCCAGACGAGTGCGGCCACGCTGCGGCGGCAGCGGGCGGCGGCACGGCGGCGGCGTGCCCAGATTGGTGCGGGCACGCTGCGGCGGAGGCGTGCCCAGACGAATGCGGCACGGCGGCGGCGTGCCCAGACGAGTGCGGCCACGCTGCGGCGGCAGCGGGCGGCGGCACGGCGGCGGCGTGCCCAGATTGGTGCGGGCACGCTGCGGCGGAGGCGTGCCCAGACGAATGCGGCACGGCGGCGGCGTGCCCAGACGAATGCGGCACGGCGGCGGCGTGCCCAGACGAATGCGGCCACGCTGCGGCGGCAGCGGGCGGCGGCACGTTGGATGTGTGCCCAGGTGCAGGTGGCCACGCTGCGGCGGCAGCGGGCGGCGGCACGGCGGAGGCGTGCCCAGATGCATGCGGCACGGCGGTTGCACTCGGCCAAGTGTCACGGGCGATGACTGCTGCGGCGGCGGCGTGTGGTGGGAGAGCGGTAGCGTGCAGCGGTGTGTCTGGCCACACAGCGGGGGCGGCGGGCGGCGGCGGCGCAGTCGGCTCCGCGGCGGCGGGTGCCGGCTCGGCGGCGGCATACTGCGCCTCCTGCTCCCGCCGGTGTTCGCTGTGCGCTCTCACCCAGTTTTCGAGCCGACCGCGCTGTAGCTCGTTGTCTTCGTCGTCGCTCGACGAGGCCTGGTCGAGCTGCTCGGCTTGCAAGCGTGCGATCCGCGCCTTCATGACGCTGGCGCGCGCAGTTGCTTGTTTGGCACGCGCCGTTGCCTGCTCGGCTTGCGCAGTTGCCTCCTCGAACTCGACCTGTGCGAGCTCTTCTTGCTGCGCGAGCTCCGCACGTAGCCGCCTCGAAGACGCGGTCGACCGGGCAGATCGCGTTCTGCGCCCGGCGGACGCTTGCGAGCGTGGCGGGGCGACGCGCGACGCGGCGACGCGCGGCACCGGACACTGCACTGAGTCACCTTGCACTTCGACGTCATCGCTGCGCGGGGCGCGTACGGGCGCCGCGCTCGGTGCGATGACGTCATCGCGGCGCGGAGCGTCCGCGGGCTCGGTGCCCGGTGCTCTGACGTCACTACGGTAAGTGACGTCGGCGCGCGTCGCGGTACACTGCACTGTTGCACTCGTGTCCGTCGGGGACGACGTCCCCGTTTCACAGCTCGTCGTTCTCCCGTGGCTGTCCGAGGTCGTAGGCGGCGACACGATGAGCCCCGGCGCGGGTGCTCCTCCAACCGGCGGCACACGCGGCACGTCACACGGCGGCGTGACGTGCTCCGACGTAGATGCTCCTCCTGTCGGCGGCACACGCGGCGGCTCGTCGCGCTGCGGGTCGGTCCTCGGCAGCCTCGCGTTCTTCGTAGACCGAGTGATCGGCATCTTCAATCCGGCGCCGAATGAACCAATGTTCCGGATCGACGCTCGGGAAGCGGTGGACTGTATATCTTGAACTGGATCGGCAAGACGCCCGGTCACTCGGTCGACGACACGCGGTACGGGAAACAACGAAACGGGCACGAAATAATACGCCGGTGCTCAGTACAGTAACAGGGCGGCCTGTTACTGGAGCAACCACGGACGTAAACGGCGGGCTTGCGGTTGTGCGGGGCGACGCAAGCGTGAGACGCGCAGCGGAGAGAGAGGGACGGCGACAGAGCACTGGCAAGCTCGACGAAACGTAGGCACGACGATTCAACCGCTTCGGCGGGAATGTAGGCTTGCTGGCTCTTGCTGTCTTCGTGTTGTTGCTCTTCCAAGTGGTCCTCTCTCTCCGGTTGCTAGCCGCGGTCTGCCGAGCCGGCGCAATGGCACCTATATTTATATGACTCCCCGCCCGCTCGGCCCAGCGTGCTCACGCCGCTCGATAATGCGCGGGCGGGGGTAATAGGCGCCCGGCTCGGCTATGAGTCCCGTTACGCGACTCTAACGCCCCCTACCTTGCCTCACTCGTCTCGTCCGTGTGTACTCCAGTAAAAGGCCGACCAAATATATTTATTTATTCAATAAAACTTATATCTAACCTAGTTAATATGTTATAACAGCTAATTAAACCTAACGGGCTAGATCTTACAGGCTAACTTATTCTACGATTGTGTAAAAGTGTATATTTCTTAATAACTAACTTACGTCTAACTTATATGCTATCTTACTTATACCTAGCCCGCGCCTATGCTATTCTATGCTAACTTATGAAACCTATTCTATAACTACGCCGGCCGCTGCCTAACTACGCTAATTCCTATTCTAATTTTCCTAACTACGATGCGCTGGCTGCGGAGCTGTCGTCGTTCGCCACATCATGATTATCGTCAAGATTATAGTCATTATTTTCAATAGCAATAATTATTTCGTACACTAGAATTGCCCTGCATTCGCGCCCTCGCGCCTGTCCAAGACGTAATCTACCAAAATACCAGTAATGAATTAAATAGTTGGAAAAGAAAGATGGTAAATACAATAGAAATTGAATCATTTAACTGGATATGATAAATGACCACTATATAGAGCGCAGGGCCACTGAAAAGCGACCGAAAGGGAAAATAAAATGTCTTCAGTTTCATTGTGGGTTTCAACAAACATCAGTGCAATTAATCAATTTCACTTTCCTAATGCTCACTTTCCTTAGACGTAGATAGAAACACTGATTACGTAGGTACCATCAATAAATTTTTTTTAATTTCTTACTTTTTTATGCATTGCTGCCACTTTATCTTCATGTGTAATCCGTGCCTAACGATGCTGGAGGCAAATTTTATTTGATTATTGTGTGTATCTTTCTGTCTATTCTTGTCTGTTTGTTTTTGACCAAATAAAAAAAAACATTGATTGACTGAAATTATTCACTAGGTACCGAAATCACACACTAATCAGTAGTCTTTGTTTCTCACTGCACTAGATAATTGTATATTTCTGTTATTCTCTGTGTGTTTTCTTCTTGTATTGTTGATTTTTAACTGCAATGTGTGCAATACAGTATTTTTTTCCAGTTATTCTACCCGATTGACCGTTAGAAATATATTCAAGGGATAAAAGTCCTTCTTTGCGCGTCATGTTAGGTTTACAGCTAGTAATGTTTTTGTGTAAGCAATACGTGGCCGCTGTCGAAGTATTTCTATCTTCTACGAATGTCCAAGACGGTTGACAGGTCAAGTTTCATCGCTCATAACTTTCGTATCTCTCGGCCTTTTGTTGACTCGTTACACGCTACGGCTATCTTTAGCTAACCAGCGGATACAATGACTCCAATTTATTTACACGTATCACACCCAACTGTACTGCTGGAGCGATTCCGTTCGGTTATTTGACAGTGGCTAAGTGTTTTTATAATATGGTGAATCGGCCCTACTATAATTGCACCACACGATGGTTAGGGTAAGGTTAACGTAGGGAGATTCCTTACTAGTTAGTTACACATAATATTATTTTGTATTGTTGTAAATATAAATGTATACCGCACAGCGCCGTCAGTCACTGGATACTGACAGTAATAAACTAAGTAGTATTCGTTTGGTTGCGTTTATCAATCTATATTTCATTGTAACTCCACACATACTCCTGAACCAGGGTTGCCAGATGGTCCAGATAAAAAAAGAGGACATTTTTCACCAAAGGGTTGATTTTTCGGGTAAAACTTTTACGAAAAATCTATCCCTCCTTTATTTTGTCCGCAGAAGTCTAAAACTTCTCCGCGGACGAGACTTCAAAAAGAGGACTGTCCGCGGTAAAAGCGGACACCTGGCAACCCTGAGGACCTCAACGCGCGCATTTCCACAGCAGAATTGATTGATAGGACTATAATTGTGTCCGCATCCTCAGAGGGTGCGCCCCGGCGAGCCACTGCTCGCGGAGCGCTACATCACCAACCCGCAGTACGGGGTGTGCGCGGGCGGCGGTGGGGGTGCGGGCGGCGGCGGCGGCGGCGGGCCGGGGGCGGGAGCTGCGCCGGCGCAGCCCGGCGGAGGCGAGGGACCGAATGCCGTGCCGCTTATAGATAGAAACGGTCTCTTCTTCTTGGAGGAGGTCGGAGAAGGATGCTTCGGGAAAGTACATAAAGGTAATTGTTGAGGCGACCGTTGAGGCTGGCCATGGTTCGGAGTCCATGTAAAACCATAGATCCCTTCCCTTCCCTTAGTCGAAACGGCTAATATGAATTATATTAGCCGTTTTCCGTCTGCCCAGTGTAGCCGACACTGTCAAAGGGAAGCATTTATCATAGCACCTAGTTCATCAAGATGTGATAGGATCACGTACGCGTGTAACTAACCACGTCCGGTTCCATAAACAATTAATTGCTTATTTTAAGTAATAGTTACTCCAGAGAATAAGTATTGCATTTAACCCTGTCATAACAATTGTGAACTAAGCGAGGAACTAGGCGAATGTCGCGTTATAACGAGTCGCAGGGATAATGTGGTAACGTTCTTAAACAAGTACCTACTTAGTATTGGAATACCACACAATTTATTTACCAAAGATATTACATTACCTATTAGTACGAGTACCTTGTAGTTCATGCAAGACGCCTCCTATCGTAAGGAATGAAAACATTAATTCGCAGTTCCACGAACTCCAATAAAATACTGAAAAACACTTCAAATACTATATACAAATACAAATACGTAGACAACAATACTCACTGCCTAAATTATTTATTTCGCTGTATCGTAGACGGATGTATCGTTACAAGTCGTGTTCGGTATTTAATTTCTACCTATTTCTATGTTCGAATTATGATCAACCAGCCAAATGTTCAGAGGAAATAAAGGATGGCAGTCGCAGTGCCGCTTCAGAGGGCAGACGACACTAGGGATGCCTTTTTGAGGCCTAAATCCAGGATAGCCTCGATAGCTCAGTGGTGCAGATAGTCAACTGTCGCTATTGAATGTTAAGCAACGCTGGGTGCGGTCAGTACTTGGATGGGTGACCGCTGACCGTTGGAGGCTGACCGAGGTTCGGATTGCTCGTAAAACTCCTTCCCTCCTAATCTTACTTGGTGGTAGGGTTTAACCCGCCCGGGTTGATACCACCGCACTGAATGAAACGTCGGTCAAAACGGCTATGTAAATAGTTTGTGTTTTCCGACCAATTCAGTGTAGCCGGCACGATCAAAGGGGGAAGCACTGACATGGCACCTAGTTCACCCGGTGTTATGGGCTGACATCACGGACGTTGTAGGTGATATAGCCAACCGTGTCAGTTTCCATAAGAAAAAAAAAAAAAAAGCATAAGACGTCAACACACTACGTAAATGTAGATCCTGTTGGTGTCCAGTATCATGAAACTTAGAAACAAGGAGGACATACATACCACGCGCGCTGTATCCCGACAATCAGGGTAAGCACAGTAAGCGGTGTTATGCTGCAAGAACTCTGGAAAATTGCAACACAACATCGACCAGCACGTTTAGCAAAGTATTCGGACAAGATAACTATCAAGCAGCAAGTAAGGCACAAAGACCCACCTGCTGCACGACTCGGTGGAAGGACTTTGCCAAGGTGAGAGGTGGCAAACCTGTCGCCCTTTAGCGTGGCATCTCGTCCTTATCCATCAGTCGCCTTTTACGACATTCACGGGGAGGGACGCAGTGGGGCTATTCTTTTTAAGTACCGGCCTCACACAGAACAAGGAGGAATCTTGGATAAAACTGTGCCCTGCATGTGAGTGTTCATTCGTATGACTGTTGTCAGGTCTGCTTCGGAGAGGCAGCGGCGAGAGAGTGGTCGCCATCAAGGTGCTGAAGGAGAGCGCGGGCCGCAGCGCCGAGGAGGACTTCATCAGGGAGGTCACCATAATGAGCGCCTTCCAGCACGCCAACATACTCGCTCTCATCGGAGTCGTCTACAGAGGTACCTATCCGCCGCATCATTACTCTACATACGTCTCTACTTGTACATCAAGGTGCTGAAGGAGAGCGCGGGTCGCAGCGCCGAGGAGGACTTCATCAGGGAGGTCACCATCATGAGCGCCTTCCAGCACGCCAACATACTCGCTCTCATCGGAGTCGTCTACAGAGGTACCTACCCGCCGCATCATTACTCTACATACGTCTCTACTTGTACATCAAGGTGCTGATGGAGAGCGCGGGCCGCAGCGCCGAGGAGGACTTCATCAGAGAGGTCACTATCATGAGCGCCTTCCAGCACGCCAACATACTCGCTCTCATCGGAGTCGTCTACAGAGGTACCTACCCGCCGCATCATTACTCTACATACGTCTCTACTTGTACATCAAGGTGCTGATGGAGAGCGCGGGCCGCAGCGCCGAGGAGGACTTCATCAGGCAGGTCACCATCATGAGCGCCTTCCAGCACGCCAACATACTCGCTCTCATCGGAGTGGTCTACAGAGGTACCTACCCGCCGCATCATTACTCTACATACGTCTCTACTTGTACATCAAGGTGCTGAAGGAGAGCGCGGGCCGCAGCGCCGAGGAGGACTTCATCAGGGAGGTCACCATCATGAGCGCCTTCCAGCACGCCAACATACTCGCTCTCATCGGAGTCGTCTGCAGAGGTACCTACCCACCGCATCATTACTCTACATACGTCTCTACTTGTACATCAAGGTGCTGAAGGAGAGTGGGGGCCGCAGCGCCGAGGAGGACTTCGTCAGAGAGGTTACCATCATGAGCGCCTTCCAGCACGCCAACATACTCGCTCTCATCGGAGTCGTCTACAGAGGTACCTACCCGCCGCATCGTTACTCTACATACGTCTCTACTTGTCTACAGCTTATCAGTAAACCAACTTCAAATTAATTAAAATAATTTGCCTCTCGTATCTCCGGCAACGAGTTAGTCTGGGGATACAGAGGGGCAACGCGGCCGCCATCTTGGGAACCATCCCGGGGGCGACGCCCCTTGAGGAAATATATAATTTATAAGTTAGTTTTTATTTATAGTTTTTTTTTTAATAGTTACCTGTTATTGTTTATGTAATTTCTGTATGTTTAATTCAATAAAGGAATTAAAAATATTGTATTGCATATCCACCAATTTTACAATGTAGGTGAGCACATATACCCTCTTCTTCTACGCTAGCCCGCGGACTGCCCTGCAGTGCTTATGATGAATATCGCTTTTTTGTACCTACTATACGTACTTACAGGCAATGCCTACAGGGAGCTAACACTTCCAATTGGCTACGACTGATACCTACCTATAATATTTTCACCAAAAACCAGCAAGTCCAAATCGTTCGATTACGCGAATACGATCATTTCGAGCGAGATCTTTGTTTATAGGTAAAACAATTTCATCTGTGGCGCCGTTGTGTTGTCTCGACAATGCTGTCTCTCGTGATAAACAGTATGCTATTCATAATACACGATAACCTCCAACCGTTTTTACCGAATTTATCTAAATGCACGAGTAGGCACGCTGACGAAAGTTGAAGTGTCAACCGATAAGGAGAGTCGCTTGCCATAATGTGGTGTTTGTTTCAATTTTACAGAAGAAGTTGGCGCCAGCCCCTGGATGGTGTTCGAGTATATGGAATGGGGGGATCTTGCGGGCGTGCTGCGCGGCGCTAGAGCGGGGGCTCCCGCGCTCGACGCCGCCGCACTGCTGCATGTGGCTGTGCAGATCGCGCGCGGGATGAGTTACCTCGCGGCGCGCCGCTTCGTGCACCGAGACCTCGCCGCGCGGAACTGCCTCGTCGGCGAACACCTCGCCGTCAAAATCGCAGACTTCGGCATGTCGCGGGACGTTTACACCTGCGACTATTACAAGATGGGCGGCGAGCGACCGATGCCGGTGCGCTGGATGTCGCCCGAGAGCATCGTGTACGCGCGCTTCACCCTCGAGTCGGACGTCTGGTCGTTCGGCGTCGTTCTGTGGGAGATCTACAGCCGCGGCAAGCAGCCTTTCTACGGACACAACAACGACGGTGCCACGAAGCTTATACTGCAAGGAATTATGTTGGTGCCGCCTGAGGACTGTCCGCGTTTCGGTTGTGAGCTTATGCGCGCGTGCTGGCGCTCTGACCCTCGCGATCGCGTCGGGTTTGAAGAGATCTGTCACAAGCTGGAAGCTGCGGCGGCGGCGGGCGGCGCGCGCTCCCCGCTTCCCCGGCCGCCGCCATCGACGCCGCTGGACGCGGAGGGCTACCTGGTGCCGGCGGCGCTGCCCCTCGCGGACTACCTCGCCGCCATCCCCGACCCAGACTCCGACTCGAGCGAGGACCCCGACGAGTACACCTGAGGGTGGGCCACGTCACCACTTCTCGCGCGAACTTAGGTTAGATACAATGTGCCAAAGCATGCCAGTTGATAAAGTCACTTTTGTGAGTTTTTAAATGTTGAGAGTTAAGACCCCACCCCATACAAGGTAAGCAAGCTCGGTGCAAATTCCACGAGCGCAAGCACTGAGCTAGAGCGACGCATCGCACAGAAATTTGTAGCGTAAGCGATAAATTCTGTTTTGATTAGTTTATTGCAAAAATACGAATTGAACCAAAAAAGTAACAAAGCTTTCGACATATTATGTAGATAGATATATTAATAAAAGAATACAACATATGTTTTTCCAAACCTTACTTTCGTAACGTTACGTCCAATAGGTACGTTTTTTAAAGTAATTTTAGATGCATTTTCACGATTTTTTTTGTTTTCAATTTAGTTAAGAGTTGCATAGCCCTTATTATTCGCCTCGTTCCGCCACAGAATGAGAAGAGCAATAAAGCAGGCAAAGCACTAACTGCATCCCATTCAACTGTTCCATGTGTCAATACACTTATACATCGGTACATAGGTACCTAGAATAGGTACTTACTTACCTTACCTACTTTGTATGTATAGGTACATATCACACGCTGTATCTCGAAAATCGGGGTAAGCAGAGTAATCGATGTTGTGCTGGTACCTGGTAAATTATATCAACACCGACCACCACGTTTCGCAAAGTTTTCGTGCAAGATAACTATCAAGCAGCAAGTAAAGCACGAAGACCCACACGCAGAATGACTCGGTAGAAGGACTGTGCCAAAGAGGACATCCCGTCGCCCTTTAGCGCGGCATCTTGTCCTTATTCCCTTAGTTAGCCTTTTACGACATGCACGGGGAGAGATGCGGTGAGGCTATTTTTAAGTACCGGTCCCGCACGGTACTTACTTATGTTGTACTAGCTTTTGCCCGTGGCTTCGCTAGCGTGAAATTCATATTAAAAAGAAGAAAGTAATGTAAGCCCAATACCGTACCTTTTTTTCGGCGCGCGGAACAATTCGGTTTGTATGGTAGCCGTAACCGGAACTGACAATATCTCATAAAACAAAGTAACTTACTCCATGACGTTCCCTTACAGATTTATTAGTATTTATTAGTATTGGTGTAACATCCATAATGCACGCCTACATCCCTCCCTACAGCCAACGTCTACCGTCTGTGTGTAGGTAGTATATGTTCGCTAAGTATAGCGAATACCAAGCGAATACGCTTGCAGGAAAAAAAACCCGGCCAAATGCGAGTCGAACTCGCGCACCGAGGGTTCCCACCATGTCGTGGTCAGCGCTGCTTCATACTGTTTTTGGTAGATGGCGCGCATACACTTTTTAGTTTCTTGTGTGGAAACCCCGTGATTTTTTTTACTTTTTCTTATTTGTTTGTTATATCGGCCATAATAAATAACACATATTCTGTGAAAATTTCAACAGGCTACCTATTACGGTTCAAGAGATACAGCCCTCGGACAGACAGACAGACGGCGTAGGCTTAGTAATAGGGTCCCGAACACAGATCAGCCCTAAAAAAAAGGCCAATTCCTTTACCGCGAGCGCAGCCGCGGGCAATGCTAGTATAAGCTAATACAAATAATAATGCTAATACAAAATGGTACCAATGCAACAATATCGTTTTAGGATAAGTTAGAATATATTATACGTTGTTAAAATGAATTTCTACTATAGCCGAATTGTTGAAATTTGTACTCTTAGAAATTTGTGTAAATATGTAGGTGGACAAGTATTTTATCTTTGCATTTACGTTGTGTTATATATTTTGTATTGACTGTACCCAAATTGGGTAGGACTCACATTTGTAAATTATTTGTAAAATGTGTACATTCATCTGGAAAATGTTGTTACGTATATAGTCTAGGTATATGTCATGTCAACTTTATTGGTGCGATGGATAATAAAATAAATAATAACATGGTAAAAAAACAATACTTCCCGAGTTTTATTAATTTTAATATGTGTGATTATAACATGCACAGCACATGCAACCAAAATAATAAATACCTACCAAATAAATATATAAAAAAGTAAATAAATGGAGGATAGGTAACTCTGTCTTTACACGTTTGAAAGTAGGTACAAAAATCAAAATCGGCCAATTGCGAGTCGCATTCGCGCACCGGGGGTTCCGTACTACCAAGTAATTGGTCGGTTTTTTTTTTATGTAATCTGGTATGGGGGGCTGAGTCGGAGGGCAAAAGCACATGCTCCGGCCAGCCAATATCACCTGCGAGAAGGTAGGTGCCATACCGGAGACTTCCCTGGATTGCTGGCTATACTGAACTAGAGGAGGACACAACCGAGGCTGCTATGCGGAAATCTTACATCCAGTACGGTGGTAGCTAGCCAGTCGACTACAAATTGAGCCTACCACCTAGTAAGGGGCAAGGGAAGTGACCTACAGTTTTACACGGGTTCCTTACCTCTCAGCCGGATAGGTAAGGTTTTCTGAAACTGTAGGACAATCTTGATAATTGAGTTAAAACAAAAGGCTAAACTTTAAACGATGGCATATCCTACAGCGTTCTTTACAGGAAACACCCAAAGGAAAAAAAGGGGAAATTTTTATTGGCGAAATGTGTCCTACTTAACGACAAAACGTCCGATCACACTGCGCAATATTCAAGACATGTTCAAGACTGTTATGCCCGATTGAAGAGTAATGAATGAAGGTAAATCGTCTGCCCACATTACTGTATAGGACTGTTTTTTATTGAAAGCGCGTCATAGGTATACGGCGCCGAGCCACCCATGTTTAACGACGCCCATGGGCAGTCGGTCGTATGCGGGGGTTACGAATGTCATGCCGACCCAACAGGTGCTCACCCAGGTCTCAAAGCGACAAATAACGAGCTTTTTTCCTTAAATTACAAAAACATATTTTTTCAGTACTAGGTATAGATTTTTTGTATTATGAGTTTCAATTCGTTTGTATAATATAGCCTCGCGGTTGTTGTATTCGGGCGTCTATATGTAAAATAGAGTAAGCTCCAACAGGGCACTAAACGGAAACCTGGCCCTGCTATCCTGCTATACTTTGAATTTCAACAAAGAAATCGAAATTGGCGCTTCGGAGAGGCTGGATTCTATCCAACTATATTTTGGTGTGCGCTCGTTGAGCCGATTTTAAATTGCGTCAATGATCTATAGTTATACCAGTGCCGTGGATTAGCATTACCCAAGGAATTTCAATACCTAGTACAAGTGTAGGTAGCCGAAGGCTTACTCTCTTAAAGCAAGCAAAAAGAACAGTGTTATATAAGCCTTTTTTACCAACGCGGATTCAACAATTCAATATTTATAAAATACGGAAGAATGCACAGACGGACTGGAACTGCACCTGCACTCCCTCATTGTAAGATCGCGGAAAAAATCCTTTGGCAACATTGAGCTGTGCGCTGGACGTTGCGCCTCCTGAAACACTTTCCTGGCTCCTTTGGCTCCTTTCGGCAGACTTCGGCTCGAAGGAAAGTGTGGTATGGTATGATGAGGCGTTCGACACCTGAAAGACTTCCTGGCTCCTTCCTGGCTCCTTTGGCTCCATTCGTGAACACTCGACTCGAAACGAAACATAATAAAAACGACATGAACCTAATTAGGTTAGTGTTATAAAGAATGATAATAGTCTAATATAGAATGATAATAATATGATATAATATAATAGTATGGGCAGGGCTATTCGTAGGTACGACGACAGAGATTTAAACTCGTATGTATGCCAAACAGAGATTATTAACTAAGAACTGGGAGTGTCCTATTAGAATTCCTACGAATAGACCTACCAGGCGGGACAGTGCTATTCGCAGGTATGAGGTACCTATTCGTAGGTACGAACTGCACTATGTGAGTTGGTTTAAAAAAAAAATTACCGGGGTTAAATTCTATAATTCGCATCTTCTATAATTTAACCCTAACCTAATGTTGAGGCGGCGCATGTCGTTTTTGTTACGTTTCGTTGAAAACTCCCATAGTGCAGTTTGCATACCTGCATGCAGGTTTACCTACGAATAGACATGCCCGATCGGACAGGGCTATTCGTAGGTATACCTACGAATAGACATTCCCGATCGAACAGGGCTATTCGTAGGTATACCTGTATGCAGGTATACCTACGAATAGACACTTCCTAATAGTATAGTGATATAAAGATGCGTCGCTACGCGACGCATCTTCACCCTGGTTATTTTTTTTTAAACCACCAAAACATGACTCATACATACCACACTTTCCTTCGAGTCGAAGTCTGCCGAAAGGCGCTAAAGGCCTTTCAGGAGGCGCACCGCGCGCTCGTGGTCGTGGACGGAGTATTATATTCTTTGGCTAATGGTGATCCCGAGTGTCTCTTTGTAGTAAGCACCTGACAGCTAACGCTGCTGGAAAAAAAACCATACTACGGTCTACGCGCTTGCCTTGCCTTGCCACGCACAACGCATAAATTGCAACGAAAGTCGAGAAGCGAAGTAAGTTCGTCGTTCATCGTACAGAATGGTCTATAGATAAGGTTTGTGTTGACAACATTTGAAAGGAGGTAATTTAACAATACTTTGCGGAAAAATTAAACCCACCGCCCCGACTTAACCTGTTAGTGTGGCTATTCCCTAGTGGCTAGTGTTTTTATAAGCCGGAGGCGCGGAGGGAGTGCAGCCCCCGTCCGCCGTAACAAAGCGCAGGCACCAGTGTGAGCCGGAGCAGCTGAGGCTGGTCGCCGAAGGCGACCAAAAAGCCGAACCTGCAGAGGCGAGCATGGGTGCCTGCGCTGTGTTACGCAAGGACGGCGGGGCTGCACTTCCCGCAGCGCCGGAGAAGAGGCAATCCTAAGTCGCTATTGAAAATAAATTCGCAGAAGTCGCCATTTTGTATGAATTTTTTTTTGTGAAATTGAATTTTTTAAATTATTGGCCCCAGTTTTTATTTCCGCAGGCTAAGTCTTTTCCAATCGCAGTGTTTTGTGGTGCTTTATGCTCCTGTTTTTTTTTTACGAGGTGCAACAAATTTTAATGCAAATGAGAAGACGAATGAAAAAACAAGACATATGGCTATACGGTAACATAATCCTTGCCTTTCCGTAAAAAAAAGGTAACTGTCAGGTGCTTACTACAAAGAGATGCTCGTTGGTAATCGGGCGGGCGGAAGGCTGTCCGACCTGCTGACTGCCTGGCCCAGTCAGTCCAGTCCTGTCACTTCGATCGATTGAATCGACTCGATTGCCGTGTTGCGGTGGGAGAGCGCCAAAGAGTATTGTAATTAATAAAGAGCGCGCTGGCGCGCATGCATACATTCAATCTCTTTGCATGCAATTTGATTCGGTTCTGCTCTCCGCACAGGCTGCGAAAGGCCGGCACGCGTAGTCTCGCCGGCTGTGCGTGAATCGGCATGTAGTGAATTGTTTGTTTGCGAGTTTGGTGTTGGAGTCTAGTGTGCGAAGAAATGCCGCCTATAAACCAGAGTAAGGGCGACGTAGCCCGGAAAAACTCAGCCGACGCCGAGGTACACGCCGCTTTTCCCCTTTCCACATCCATTTATCTATTTTTTTTTATCTATGTAGGAATTTAGGTAGGTATTATATAGCGGGGCCCAATTCGTTTTCACACTTCGGCCCCCTGAGGCCCCGATCGGTGCCCAAAACTTTATTCGAAACATGGTCGCACATTATATCTAACTAAAATATCTGGTACTTCTAAACAAGTATGCCCTCACTTTTTTTTCTTCATTTTGTAGGTATTTTCATTAGTTATATATAAGAAATATTTATTTTTTCCCCTACAGCATTACATTATTTTTAAATATTTAAGACACATTTAAACAATCAAGACAAGTAATATTAATATAAGATGCAAAAGATTTTATTGCTCTAGCCTCTTTATTTTTTGAAATATTTGAGTTTAGGTCAAGGTCGACACTCGAGGCAGCGGCGCGGCGAAAACGACTGGGACTCAGGGGGGGGGGGGGTAAGCATTATTATAACGCCGGAGTGAACAGGAAGAAACATTCATTGAAATTGCCATTAGTGATATTCTCGACGTGGGCTGCGCTGTCGACTTGGAAGTCAACGCGTGTAAGAGATGGGTCAGCCGCGCAGCCGAGTTGAGACGCTAAGGGTTAAAATATTATTTGCATGCCTAGGCATAACCCAATCTATGGAGAAGGCAAAGGATTTTTATCCATACATCTGCCATTCTTACTCATTCTATTAAGAAACATTCATTGAAATTTCCATTAGGTAGTTATTTTCTCAACGCCCGCCCAAGTAGACCCATAAAAAATCTTTATCTATTATTAGGCTTAAGGTGCTTATCTTCAAACAAAAAAAATCTCTAATGTTGTAATGTATGAGATATAAATATTTTGAAAATAGACACTAAACTATAAATAGGACACTTTATTATTGTACCTATTTTCACTTAGCTGGAGTCCTAATTCAAAACTATTCACCTCTCCAGTAAAATCTTAATAAGTATATAGGTAACTTCTTAAAGTCAATAAGTTTAAACTAGAATTTATTTTGTTGTTTTCGTTATGTATTGTAGGTTCTTTATTCTGATCTAATTTAAAAAAGTATACCTATAAGTTTTGTATGATCTAAAATTTAAATAAACTTGTTTTCAGAATTCAAACGGAATGTATCTTCCGGCCAACTTCGAGAAGTACATCCAGGACAACAAGACCTTGTTACTGAATGATCCTCTTCGAGAAATACTCATCTATCCACAGGACGATGTTAACGTAAGTATTTTACACATAAAAATCTTTTATTTAATGCAATTCCATGAATTAGGATACCGCTCATTAGGATAAATTTATTTTATTTTGTATTTTTATTTCACATAATTTAGCATTGAAGGTTTGATGCCTAGTTGGAATTTCAAAATATTTTTACTCTACTGTCTACATCATAATTTGCCATTGAAATGATTTATTACAAGTTGATGAAGTCCAAATGTGCTTCAAACAATGTATGTTTTTTATTATCAGTGTAGTCAATATAAAATCATATTAAAAATTGCAGAATTGTAACCTGTAGGGCTATTACGAGTTTCGCTACACCGAGGTGTAGCGTGCGTAGAGAGCGTAAGCGTCTGCGCGGAAGCGAATGCGATAGATTTGCGAACTCGCTTCCGCGCAGCGGCTTACGTTCTCTACGCACGCTACACCTCGGCGTAGCGAATCTCGTGATAGCCCTGCTGATAGTATACCTATCCACACATTGACGGTAGATACAATTAAACACGTTTCCTGAAATAAATTGTTAGAGCTGGATATAAGTAGTTTAATCAATTTCTTTAGAATTAACGTACCACAAGTCTAAATTATGTGGCACGAAAGTTATTACATACTTTGGTGCTTATATTGTGCCATTTATTTGTAATCAAAGGCCTCAGGTAACATTATCTGTTTAAGTAACTCGAGTTGCCCTGCACACACATACTAGGACATTTCGTGCTTCTTAGAGCAGTAGGAGCCAATTACAAGTTAAGAGAGGAGAATACTTTAAATTGTTGTATTAGTCTAATATTTATAGTACCAATAACAATGAAACCACGGAATTATATATCAAATAAAAGCAGATATAATAAGGTGTGTAATTGTCCTAATTTTGTAAAACTGTTTTTTTTTTCAAACCTATTTGATCTGCACGCAAATATATATTGTATACCTACAAAGTAATGTAAAAAAAAGTTATAACATGAAGAAGAAATTTTGGATTTTATTTAGATACAACTAAAGCTTTTAGCCATGACCCACTGCAAGAAAACATGAAAAAATAACTTTCTGTTTTTTTAAGTATTGAAAAAGTATCGCCTTTCAGAAACAATTTCCTAAATGCACACTAATTGTTTGATATCAAGATGGTTGTAAAGCTCTACACAAAAACACAACTCCATACTCAATACATTGATGTATGGGCTTCGAGGATCGCTTATCTGTGTAACAAAAGTGACCCAACATTGTAATACTAACAGTGCACAGGATGTTCCACTTCTAGATAGTATTATCCGCATACTGCTTGTTTATGAATGACAAGGACATTAAGTATGAGTAATCCTATCGGTTAAGTTTCACATAAAAAAAATATGGTTTTTATGTTGAGCTGATTGGCTTCACACATCATCTTCTAGGTGTCAAGCCAGTGCTACCTATTGTGTTTGTACCGGTTACACTGAGCTGAACGGAAAACACAAACTATTTTTAAAGCCATTTCAATCAACATTAATGCAGTGCGGTATTAGCAATATGGATTGGTTTTACCCTGCCACCATATGAGCTATGTATGTACACCAAACCAAGCAAGATAAGCAAAGCTGGATGTTGTGTTGGTGTGACTGGCGAATGGGTGAGACTAATCAGCCGACGTCTTACCATGCAATCCGTGCCATTTTTCAGATGTGCATCTGTACGATTATTATTATTATTTTTTTTTATGGAAACTGACACGGTCAAGATAAGATTACGGTAAGATTAGGAGGGAAGAGACCTACAGTTTTACGAGGAATCCGAACCTCGGTCAGCCTCCAAAGGTCAGCGGTCACCCATCCAATTACTAACCGCACCCAGGGTTGCTTAACATTCAATAGCGACAGTTGACTGTCTGCACCACTGAGCTATCGAGGCTGACAAAACGATGGCACTAACGAGCTTTCTCAGCGTTATTTATCCTGCGTATGGTGTTCGTAGTGCGCGGTGTTGCCGCGGCGCTGGCGCACGGTCACGACGACGGTGCCGGACGTGCGCGCGGCCGCCGCGTGCCCTCTGCTCACGCGCCAGGCGCTGCTCAGCTACGCGTCCAGCTGGAACCTCGTGCACTACAAGTACAGCTGCTACGCCGCATCCTACCTCCACCTGCCGAGGTCAGTCTCCTCCCCCTCAATACGACTTGCCTTGTACGTATGCTATGTAAAGTCCAACACAATATGCATTTCTTTCTTTCTTTCTAAAATTGTAAGATCCCATTAGAAAATTATCTCTTATGTGCATTGTCATATTTAAAAGGGTTCTGTTGTATGCAGAATAGCTGTTCCCGTGGTTTTTATGATTTCGATCACTCCTACCCTATGTTCAGCTCCTATTAAAAACGCGTCATTTCATGTACATAGTCGATAACCATCTAGAGGCAAGCATTGATGATATCTGCAAACAAAATGGTTGACCAGTCTTCTAGTTAAAGCGAGTAGTCCAATAGCCTGCATGTATTGCATTTTATCCTAATAAATAAAGCGGAAAATCTGTAACGACCGACCGACCGATGCGCCGTCGTCTATTCTATGTTCGCTCAGAAGTTGATAGCTACTCAATGAATTCACATGGGGTTTTCTATTACGTTTTCTGGCACATCTAAGGATGGTCATAGTATATTTTGCAGCGAAGCGAAGCCGGCGGCAACAGCTACTACAACATAATATAATAATAATGATATCACCGGTTGCTCGACTTCAAACCTCGTGGTTCACATTCATTGTGTTAACACGCGTGTGAGTTCGTGATTATCATCTCCAATTAACAAAGGTGTGATAGCTGTTGTAAAAATGATTCCACTAACATAGGTAACAGTAATAAGAGCAATGCTGTATGCGTTGTGTTTACATGCTCTGTAACCTTCACCTTATTCTGTGGGTAATATTTTCACTAGTTTGGTTTTATTTCCATAACTGGTTGTGTCAGTATCGTCTTCTAATGCTTACGGATGTTAGTTTTAACAACATCTTTATGTAAGCAAAATTATTCCACTTTCTATTTCATTGGATGGTCAGAATGATAACATTTGGTTGACAATGTCTTCGAATTACCTTCTTGTTTGTTGTTTATTGAAGTATTTTTTATTCAGCAAATTACTGCGTACGTTACTTAAATATTATAATTAGTTTTTGTGTATAGTTAGTACCATTTCCTTAACCATTATGACCCAGGTCTAATTGTTGTGCGTATTTAAGTTTTAGCTTATAGTCCAGCAGTAATAGCTTCAACAAAAACAGGTTTTTTGCCTAGTTCTTCCTTATAGCCTTATAAAATGATATTCTGAGCAGGATAAAATATGATGAATCATACTGAATGTGCACCTCTATGTCAATCTAATATTGCTATTCCTATCGCCACAGATATAAAACTCTGAACTTAGCGCGGTGGCGATGGTGAACGGTGGCGATACTTAAATAATAGTGTGTTCTGTATAGCGAAATAGAATGGAAGTCATACTCACTAATGTCATTTGTACAGACAATGTGTTATTCTGATTTTACAGCTGGGCATATTTTAATTCTGATTATAGTTTTTTTATTTTCCATTTCCAATCGCTCTCTCGAATGTTGGGATCATCATTAAAAGCCAATTTCTAAAATAAAAAAAAATTCAAATAAATTTCAGAAGTCACTCATAGTTATAAATTCGCCACACTTATATATTTCACATTCATATTATCACTTAGAAATACTTCTAAATTTCTTCACATGTCAATGTGTTGATTCACTTTTTAATTGTGTTCTATAAAAAGTTTCTATTCTATATATATTCCTTCCTGACATTCTCTATAAAAAGTTTCTATTCTATATACAGGGTGGTCCAAAAATCGTGGACCAAACGAAACAGGGAGGTAGAGGGGGTTATTTGCAGTAAAAAATCCCTCCATGATAGGGTCCTATCTTGAACTCCTTAAAAGTTTTGACTATTTTAGTCTTTTTTTAATAAAATTCCATAATTCGTAATAATAAGGCAATTAAAAAAAAAGTCAATAAAAAATGAAAAAATTAATGGTCATTAATTGGTTCTAGAGGATGTATCATCACTACAAAAATGTTTTTATAATAGTGAATATCATGATTTATGAATAATGGAATTTTATTCAATATTATTTAAGTGTTATGAAAAATTATTTCTATCTTTAGAACCTTACTGTGAAAAAAAAATGTACTACTAAAACATGACCCCGTATGAAAATAACTCGCCTATTTAATGGCGATTAAAATAAGGTATAACACACTGCTGTTTGTAGCAAAATTATTTTTTTATGTATTTTTTTTCATAGCAAAGACTAAATTAAGGTAAATCAGAGGATAGTAAAAAAAAACAATTATCGAATTATAATTTTTTTTATTAGATAGAAATAACACATATCTACAAAAATTGTTCGAAATTCCTTCCTCTAGCGGCAATACATGCACGACATCGTCTAATAAAATTATTTCGCAATTTACGAAATGCGTTTCTGTTGAGTTTAACATTTTCTGTCGCTATCTCTATTTTATTTCTTAATTCTTGTTCTGTCCGGTTCTCTTTTTCGTACACCACCTCTTTCAAATATCCCCACAAAAAAAAATCAATGGGGTTTAGATCCGGAGATCTCGCTGGCCATTGGATTGTTCCACCTCGACCAATCCAACGATTTGGATACTGGGCGTTTAAATATTGTCGGACTGCCCGAGCGTAGTGTGGTGGCGCGCCATCTTGTTGCAGCCACATGTTACATGAGTGAGTTATTGTTAATTTCGCATTCAGTTCCTTAGTGTGAAAAAGAGACAGATCTCTTTCTTTCTTTCTAAAATTCGATCGAAAAACGTTTTACGAAGAGCTGATGTGAAATAAAACATCACAGTAAAATTTTTTACTATACTCTGATTTACCTTAATTTAGTCTTTGCTATGAAAAAAAATACATAAAAAAATAATTTTGCTACAAACAGCAGTGTGTTATACCTTATTTTAATCGCCATTAAATAGGCAAGTTATTTTCATACGGGGTCATGTTTTAGTAGTACATTTTTTTTTCACAGTAAGGTTCTAAAGATAGAAATAATTTTTCATAACACTTAAATAATATTGAATAAAATTCCATTATTCATAAATCATGATATTCACTATTATAAAAACATTTTTGTAGTGATGATACATCCTCTAGAACCAATTAATGACCATTAATTTTTTCATTTTTTATTGACTTTTTTTTTAATTGCCTTATTATTACGAATTATGGAATTTTATTAAAAAAAGACTAAAATAGTCAAAACTTTTAAGGAGTTCAAGATAGGACCCTGTCATGGAGGGATTTTTTACTGCAAATAACCCCCTCTACCTCCCTGTTTCGTTTGGTCCACGATTTTTGGACCACCCTGTATATTCCTTCCTGACATTCTCTAATTCCAATCCTTGCATTTCTTGCAGGTTAATGGACTACAAACTGCCCGAAGAGGTTTACAACCTAGATGCAGAATTGGAAGACGACAGTGAAACGCCTGCTCCAAAAATTGATGCAGAAACAAAAGAGGGTTATCTACTCAAAGGCCCCGAGATTGGCTCCGATAGAATATTCGGAAATTTGGCCTCCAAGTCGTTCAAGAAGCGTTATTGCTCAATGGTCAAAGAAACAGATGGAACTTATATACTGGAGGTGTACAAGGATGATAAGAAAAGTGACGCTAAGCTGACCATAGTTATGGACTACTGTGCGGAGGTTGTCAAGGTATTTTATCCCATTTTCCCATGAAATGTTATTGGTGCGTTGTTAATTTCTGCGCTACATGGAATGGCATATTGCCACCTCTAAAATTAAAACTGAACAAAAATAAAAACTACTCATGAAGCCCACTTTTTTGACTCAAAGTCTTTGTTGAACACATAACCACCATATACGTTTTTAATCAAATCAGTCAGCGTGTGTCCACTGCTGGATAATATGTTTTGCTGATTTATTTTTTTAACTATGACCTCACAATTATGTTGTTTTAAATACTGGTACGAGTAGAATCGTGAGTGAAGCTTCAGATAAAGCTAAATATGATAATTGTCCTGTGAGCTTTCAACCGGTTAGTGAAATATGAAACTTTTCAGAATGCGAAACGCGGCCGCTACTGCATAGAGCTGCGCATGGCGGGCGGCAGCAAGGGCTACTCGTTCTCAGCGGAGACGGAGGAGGACTACAACGAGTGGTTCGCCGTGTTCACCGGCGCTGTTAAGAAACCAGACGGCAATGACGCCGCCCACTCCGACGATAGTTTGGACAAGGGTGAGCGCATTTGCTTTGTTTAGCAGCAGTGGCTGTGTTCTCCTCTAGGTCAGAAGGGCCAGCCATCTAAAGAGAAACCATAGTACGACACCTTCTCAGAGGGGATATTGGCTGATCCGAGCTTGTGCTCTGGCCCCTTTGACTCATTTACCTATACCGGATTGCATATAAGGAAAACATTGTTTAGTGTGTTTTTATTGTGCCCTGTTTGGTTAGTGATTTCAAATAACCATTTCGTTTTCGTGTTTTCAAATTCACAAGTTTTGCCTATACAGTGATGATTTACCGCGGGGACTAGTGAGTGGCCACTCTGTGTAGTTCTCTAGCATGCATTACGTTTCGCCTCGCATCAAGCCCTCTAATGAATGCGGTGGTGACGACCTATCAAAAGGACAAGTCTATGTCTTCGAAAGTCATATGACAGGTCGCTAGAATGCTGCCAAAATCAATAAAAAATGCGTTTGTGTCAGCAAAATGACTGCAAATTTTATATAGAATATTTCGAGCCATCCCATCTTACTCCCTACTCCGCCTAGCCGGAATTAGTGTATTTTAAGGGCACCTAATATTCCAGATGTACAGAGTACAGTATGCCGTGTCTTGGCTTCCTATTTGAGACTATTTGAAACTATTTTATTGGAACTAAAACTGCCGTCATTCCCGTTTCTCCAATTCGCCCATGTACCAATAGTGCCTAACTCGCCCGTGTGCCATTAGTGCCTAACGCCACTAATACAACCCAATATCCAAGACGTATTCTACATCAAAAACCATCTTCTACAGAATCCGAGGTGTCGCTGACAGCGGAGCCGCCGCCTCCCACGTACGGCACGCTGAAGGGACTCGAGCTCAGCATGAACCCGCTGCTGATGCGCTACTCGCGCGAGTCCGACCTGTCGATAGCGGCCGCGCGCGCCGACGCACGCGCCAACATCTTCTCTCCCCCGCACAGGAGGGCGCCCGAACCAGAGCCACCGCTCGAACCATTCAAGTGAGCTCTAGTCCATAAACTTTAAAGATTTTTTTTTATTTTTAAACAACAGCTTTACTCAACGTTCTTCACGAGCTACGCTTGGCCCCAAACGTCGAGCCACATAGCTCGTGAAGAACCGTGAGTAAAGCTGTTGTGTTTAAAAATAATGTCTAACAACCACGGTAATTTAAAAACCCAGATTTCTTTTAAAATGTAATACGGTATGGTTGGCTGAGTCGGAGGGGCCAAAGCGCATGCTCTGACCAGCCAATATCACCTCCGAGCAGGTAGGTGCCATACTGGATACTTCCCTGGATTGCTGGCTATACTGGACTAGAGGAGAACACAACCGAGGCTACTATGCGGCCATCTTACGTCCAGTACGGTGGTACCAGCCCAGTCGGCTACAATTTGAGTCTACCACCTAGTAAGGGGCAAGGGAAGGGAAGGGACCTACAGTTTTACACTGGTTCCGAACGGTGAAGCAGCAGGTGTTGGTATGCACGTAAATTTTTTCGTCAGAAAAAACTCATTGGTACATGCCGACCGGATTTGAAGCGGCCACTCGCCGCTGAAATATGAATATTCTTCTGAATATTCTTTAATTGCTACGGCTCCCAATGTATTGTTGTTGTTATTGTTATTATGTTAAACTACAAATTGTTCTTTACCTCCTTACTCCTTTACCTCCTACTTTCCAAATTATACTTTACATAGCATTGGTAAAGTAGCTGGACCAACGAGTATAAGCCCCCATATAAATATTAGCCAAAAATTGTACCTTGAAAAGAACAGTCCCTGCAAACTTTCTTGCCCGCACTTCCATTAGAAAATTCTAGCAAGTGTAGGGTCATTGTATTATGACAGCACTATATTCTTATCTGAAAACTTAACCACACCTATCTGGTATTTGCCGACACCTTTGAAATACTCGATAGGGTCTTTATCTCCAAACCGTAAACAAAGGCAAACACTTCAGTATTGTGTGAATGCGCTAGAATCGAAAATAAAACGAGCTTAAATATAGTTTTGCAAGTCTTGCGATGTGAACATTGTACGAACATATTTTTATCACACAGACAGCTACCAACCACCACTGGGTCCTCAAATCTCAAAGTCCTGGCTAGGAACTCTGTATTTTCGCTTTTGCATCTATAAGTATTTAAGATAATAAAAAATTCTACAAAATTCTATTTTTGTAAATCAAAGAAGCATTATACATAGACTGGCTAGGTCTGTTGATAAATTCTCGTAAATTTTCTATTTTTGGTAACTGCAATAAACCTACATAGCCAAGGTGACTTGGTTCTAATTGATCCCATAAACACAATTTTAGCACCTCCATTTTTATTCTCGGCTGCAGCCGTTCTTGTTTGATTTTATTATCAAGTACTTACACAAACATAGGATTGAAGATATAAAAGTATCCGTTTTGTGGGTCTGAGGTTACTGCATCTGCATATTTATCAATTATCTACAAATTATATTTACATAAATATGACAATACTGTGTGATGTCGAATGTTTTTTATTTATGTTTAAACATCTATAATGGGATCCTGGGGATTTTTAGGGCTGGAGTGAATTGAGTTTATGTTTAAACATCTATAATGGTATCCTGAGGGTTTTTAGGGCTGGAGTGAATTGAGTTTATGTTTAAACATCTATAATGGTATCCTGGTTATTTTTAGGGCTGGAGTGAATTGAGTTTATGTTTAAACATCCATAATGGTATCCTGGGGATTTTTAGGTCTGGAGCGAATTGTGTTTATGTTTAAACATCTATAATGGTATCCTGGGGATTTTTGGGTCTGGAGTGAATTGAGTTTCATTACAGATGTCACGCTCGCGGATGCGTTGAGTCCCGGCAGTAGACTTTTTTATCTAGTTTTGGGGCCACTACTCATGTACCCTGATATATTGTTATGCCCCAGTGCGGTGTCTTATGTATGAAAACAATCTAAAAAAAGATGCTAAATATAATTTGATGAGCACAGTGGAATGCCTGCGAGTCGTTATTAGGTTTATAGCGGACAATAAACTGCGGAAAGACAAACCGCACGTTCCTAAAACTTGCACAGTTCAAAGTTTTCTTTTTCTGATGACCCACTGTGGGTTAGTATCATTAATTAACATCCTCATATAAAAACAATTAAATAAATTGTGTATCCTATTAGCTGCAATTGAAACTCCAATCGCGGTGTAAGTAATCATTCAACTTCGATCTTGGTATTTACGGCTTTGTGCCTTTTTATGATTGGCTGATAGCATTAGTGGGAAAAACGATGAAATGGTTTGATAAATTTTTGAGTCATAAACGCACATATGCCTATACAGGCAAATTATACATAGTCAGCGTGTATGAAATCAAATGAAATGAAACTTTATTGTCGACAGCATGCAAACAATAATAAATTACTAATATATAAAAACCTTATGCTACAATATTGTCGACAAGGTTAAGCACAGCATTGATTGCTTCTATGTAGCAATCGCTGATTTTAAGCCTAACCTAAATTCCATGCGTCCACTGCTGGACATACGCCTCTCCAATTTTCCTCCAGTCCTCCCGACCATCAGCGGTACAGAACCACTGCTTTCACATACTTCATGTCGTCGTCCCATCTGGCGGGTGGTGTTCCCACACTGCCTGTCCGGCCACCAGTGTAGGTTACTCAAACGGTCGTCGCCTCTTCGGCTGACGTGCCCGGCCCACTGCCACTTGAGCTTAGTCACCCGGTGTCCAATATCGACTACTTTGACGCGTCGGAGAATTGCCTCGTTACGCACCATAGCACGTAGCGATATTCCCAGCATGGCTCGGTCCATTGCTCGCTGGGTTACTTTCATCCTTTGGACAACAGCAACCATCGGAGTTCACTCGTACGTCATAACCGGGAGGACTACTGTCTCTCTACAGTCGCTCTACAGTCTCTTCAAGAATCTAGGGCTCCCAAGATCGACGCTAAGCTCATATATGGAGAGAGCTTCGAAAACGTCACTGGAAGCATCCTACAGAATATGGATAGGTAGAGAGAGGGAGGTCGAGAGCGGGACTGGTGGTTTCCCCGCGTCCTAGTCAACGCAGACTAGCTGACGAGGGCTTGAAGCGAGCCGAAACGTGAAGCATGCGCGGGAAATTTAGAGTGGCCACTCGCTAGTCCCGGCCTCGATTAATACCCTCCTCTACTGCCGATGGGCCCGGATATGTTCGGTGAAGCCATCGCAAGGTTAGATCCACACCTTCCTTCATAAATGAAAATTATTTTACATATCATCAAGGCATGTATTTTCTTATTTTCAGAGAACACTTTGGCCAAAGAATCTTGCTCAAATGCGAAAGCCTCAAATTCCGTCTACAAGCTCCGATAGACGGGGACAAGGAGCTGCTCTGCCAAGTGGAGCCCTATTTCACTCACCTGGCGCTCTACGACGCGCGCAGCGGGAAGAAGATCTCCGAGGACTTCCACTTCGACCTGAACCACGAGGCTGTGAGAGATCTAGTCAGGGACAACGAGTGCACAAGCTCTTTGGTGGAAAATTTTAGTTGTGATGTAAAGTTAGATGTTAAACAGATATCCGACGAGTGGTTTAGGGCTAAGAAACAGGTTCGCATGTTTTATACTTCTTTTTTATTCAGTCCAAAGTACTACGGATGTTTATCTCCTTGGGAACTAACTACCAATAACTTAGGGCTCGCTCTCCATCAATGGCCCTTCTATGTTTAATTTCATTATCCTCTTTTTACCTGCCGCCACCACAATCTGAATTACGAGCTATATCCATGCTTTATCCCAACTTCAGAAGTAGACTACTCAAAGTGAACACATAGAACATTTTTTAATTTTGTTTTGTAGGAATGAGTTTTACATACATATATTTTATGCCTTGGGAGAGCAGTGAACCAAGTGAACCAGCTGATGATGAATACAAAAGATGTCAGAACAAATATACTAAATAAATAACAATAAAAGGAAGTGTAAAATTGCAGGTGATAATATCCATAAACAATCCTCATCCGGACATATTCATAGTGGTGAGGATCGACAAGATACTACAAGGCAACGTGAGCCAAGTGTCAGAGCCGTATCTCAAGGCGACCAAGGACCCGAGGCTGGGCCTCAAGGTGCATAAGAGTATACGAGCGTACGCCAACAGAGTCGGCACTTATAGGATGCCCTTTGCTTGGTCTGCTAAACCTTTATTTAGGTAAGTTCTCTGTTTATGTCTTTTTTCTTGTATCATGTCTTAGCCAACACAGATTCGGCTACAATATAGGTGCCAGTCACCTCCTGTCAAATGTTTGAGAGATGCCACTGAATATGATGTCTACACAAATTACTCTTAAACTTTTTTTTTATGTAAACCAACATGGGTGGCTGTGCCGAGAGACCAATAGTGCATTCGACAGAGCCAAAAACACTTCTCCTCGCGAGACCACGCTCAGTTAGGTGCCATGCCACCAGATTTGCGGATTGTTGCTAGGCTGTCTAGCCTGTTCGACTGTGTCGACTTTTGAAGACACCCAGGTTAAAGGATTCGGGAAACACTCGCTGGAAGACAGTTCCACACCCTTGCGGTGCGACAGGACTAGAATTAACCAGAGATCGTGTAAACTTGCTGAGCACCTATACATATTTCTTACTTGTCAACATTACCCAGGCTATACAGCAACGAGCTCGACACAAACGGCGACTTCCCATCGCTATACCGACAGGAGCCGGGCAAGATCGCCGACGAGGACGTGGCCAAGATACTCTCCGACTACAGGAAGCCGGAGAAGGTGGCCAAGCTGACAGTCATACCGGGCTGGCTCAGCATCAACATACAGCATTCGTTGGAGCCCGTTCCAAGTGAGCATTGATGCATATTTTTCTACTGAATAAAAAATATGTGTACCCACTATGCCCCCCCCTGAATGGATGAATCAAACATAAATGCATCCTGAGGCCCCAAAAAAGAAAAGATGTTCAAAACTGCATGACGTAAACAAAATAATACATTTTGTTAATCTACAGAATGATTGTGGGCATAGTTATCTATGAATCGGTGGAATGGTGCCACATATTGTGGTTTCTAGACAAATTTAATTTTAATTGCATCAACGTTGATCTTTACACTACCGACATCTCTAACAGTAAATAAGTAACAAAATGGTTTATTTTCGTTTCCCTCAGATTGTATGACAAGTTCCTACGCGGCGCTCAAACCGTTCCCCCTTCCACCTGTCAACCCTCTCACAGTGGAGTTGGCGAGCCCGGGGGCCGAGCCCGAACAACCGTACGCAGCATACATCCACCATCTGTACGTACGACCACTGTCGCTCAACTTCGACTCGCAGAAGATATTCGTGCGAGCGAGGAACATATCGTGTTCGGTCGAGCTGAGGGATAACGACAGTGGGGATAATAAGGGCTTGCAGGTAAAATGTTATTTCTTAAACCAATCATTGGAACTCTTGATTCTGTTGTCTTAGTTGCCATTTACTCTTATTTCTTAAACCAATCATTGGAACTCTTGATTCTGTTGTGTTAGTTGCCATTTACTCTTATTTCTTAAACCAATCATTGGAACTCTTGATTCTGTTGTGTTAGTTGCCATTTACTCTTATTTCTTAAACCAATCATTGGAACTCTTGATTCTGTTGTGTTAGTTGCCATTTACTCTTATTTCTTAAACCAATCATTGGAACTCTTGATTCTGTTGTGTTAGTTGCCATTTACTCTTATTTCTTAAACCAATCATTGGAACTCTTGATTCTGTTGTGTTAGTTGCCATTTACTCTTATTTCTTAAACCAATCATTGGAACTCTTGATTCTGTTGTGTTAGTTGCCATTTACTCTTATTTCTTAAACCAATCATTGGAACTCTTGATTCTGTTGTGTTAGTTGCCATTTACTCTTATTTCTTAAACCAATCATTGGAACTCTTGATTCTGTTGTGTTAGTTGCCATTTACTCTTATTTCTTAAACCAATCATTGGAACTCTTGATTCTGTTGTGTTAGTTGCCATTTACTCTTATTTCTTAAACCAATCATTGGAACTCTTGATTCTGTTGTGTTAGTTGCCATTTACTCTTATTTCTTAAACCAATCATTGGAACTCTTGATTCTGTTGTGTTAGTTGCCATTTACTCTTATTTCTTAAACCAATCATTGGAACTCTTGATTCTGTTGTCTTAGTTGCCGTTTACTCTTATTTGACCTAGTGAACATTTTCTAACAACCCCTTTGACCTCTAACATTCGTGCCAGTCGCCTCTGCAATTTGATATGATTTGATAGCTATGGCTTCTCACCCATTCCTGCTAGAGTTTCTTCACTGTAGCAAAAAAACGGATAAGTAAGATTACTCTCCATTCCGATCACCTTCACCTCCCAAGCACCCTTACCTTACTAGTTGATTATCCTATCATATCCTTCATCCTATCATCATCCTATATCCTTATAATCAACGTGGCCGCTTTCACTCCTTAAATTTCTCGGTCGCCTTCACTCCCTAATTAGCTTCCCTCTACTCTTCACTCTTGGCAGCATCATCACCAGCAGTTGTGTCCTCAGGTAGTGTACGGCCGGATGGGGATGTGCTCGCGTCACCGTTGCGCCCTGCTGCACCACAACAGCAGTCCCGCGTGGTGCGACGAGGCCAAGCTGCGTCTCCCAGTCACACTCACGCACCGCCACCATCTGCTCTTCACCTTTCACCACATCTCCTGCGACCTCACTAAGAAAAATGACACTAATGTTGAAACATGCGTTGGGTGAGGTGTTATTGTCATTTATTTATTTATTTGTTTATTTATTAGAAGACAGACCGCCTAATTACAAAAAGATAGAACATACAAGTGAACATAGAATATAATAGTGAAAATAGAAACATAGAACATACATACAGTGAAGTCTAGCCATATTTTGCCTCACTGATAAGGTCATTGTTTAGTGGTATCAAACTTGTGTGTGATGCGTCAATGTAGTGTCTCAATGTAGTGTTGTGTAGTGTAGTGGTTGTGTATGGTTGTGTAGTGTATTATAATGTGGTGTAATTTATTGTAAAGTTTTAGTTTCATAGTTTGAGGTGTTCTTGTCTTTGACACATCGTTTTAGTTTTCTCGTCAGTCTGTAGGACAGGTCAGGATTTTTGAGAATATGGGGAGGAGTACGTTCCCAAATGTTTATGAAGTCAGTGAAAATGTGTTGGCTATGGCTGATCGCTAGATTTCCCAGAGCAGTAAAATTATTTTGAAGTCCTTGATTTTGACTTAAATTTTATTTGTTGACCTAAATTTGATGTAACAAATGAAAACTATCTGAAATTCACTTTGAAATTTCCAGGTATGCATGGGTTCCTTTACTGAAGAACGGCAAGTTAGTTGATGAATTTATAAACTTGCCTATTGCCACTCATTTACCATCTGGATACTTATCCATTCAGCCCCTCGGCTTAGGAAAAGGGGTGAGTTCATAAATTACTATTTGCGTGTGTTAAAATGTTATACAGTTATTTGAAATGCAAATTATATATACACGTTGAGATTGAGATTGCACAACAAACATTGTTAATATCTAGGCACAGAATGACCCGGTTGCATTGGTGCCGGCTTACTATAAGGTCACTTGTCCACAGAACTCAGGGCCAGATGTAGTATGGGTGGAAGGAGAAAAGGCCCTGTTCCGATGCCAACTGGTTCTCGACTCGACCGTTCTGACTCGAGACACGCACCTCCACAACTTGTTCCGACAAGCCGAGAAGATGCTCGAAGCGAACTCGCCGACCGGTTCACCTTGCGCGCCCCCTTGGGGAGAGATCTGCAACGCGCTGAAGGCCGCTCATGCGATAAAGCTGAACTCGCTAGTGGCATTCCTGCCGACAATATTTAACCAACTCTTTGAGCTGATGGTTAGTTTTGGATGATATAATTTGTTTTCTTCAAATCTAAAATAATTCACCTGTTACACGGTTCACCAGTGACAAATGTCAGACCACAACAACATGTGCTATACCTACCGCACCGGAATATATTGCGCACCGATGACACTGAACTGAACGGCAAACACAAACCATTTTTTAAAGGCTCTGGGCTGCTTCATTCAGAATGTAACGTAATGGTGTTACCAATAAAGATGGGGTATACTATACCCTATCACCTAGTAAGAGAAGGTAATAAGGGAATGGTTTACATAGTTAAGAACTGTCGAGTAATTCACATGGATATATCTTAACCTCTCATGCGTCGACGGCCGGGCCCTCTATCACCGTAAGGTGTGGACCTTTTCACGTGCGTGATTTCCTACAAATGTACCGGTATCTATTCCTTCACAACACATTCACTTCAAAAATAAATAAAAATGTTGTATTTTACACAACAAGCGAATGACTAAAAACACCAAAGGTCGTGTTTATTTGACGCGGTGGCGCGCCAAATTCGCTCGCAAACATGCGTCTGTCACCAAGTCCCGAAATCACCTGAAAGTTAATGTTTTGCTCAAGGCGGGCCCCAAAGTGAATCAGATCAAGTAGGGCATAATATTGTCACCTTTATTCAGAGGTATAATTGAGTCTTATCCCCATATTCAAAGAACATGTATTTTATTGCCGAAACTCGCCTGTGCCACTGTTTTAGTGGTTAAAATGAAGTATTTGCGCATTTTCAGACCCTGGAAAATAGCTACTCGAGTGAGATGGGCTATCAAATTGTGAAGCTTATCGTGCATTATGTTCATATGATTCATGATTATGGAAGGAAGGACCTTTTGGATAGTTACGTTAAGGTAATCCTATTTTATTTATTTCAGTTTTCTGTATTTCATATTCTTTAAAATATTGTAACTTTTTCATTGTTCCATGCAAAAAAGAGACATTGTCTGTCCCCTGTGACAGGGCCGTAACTTCTGTTTTTGTTTTTTTTCATTGCAGTATGTATTCAACTGTGTAGGATTTAAAGTTCACAATGTGTTGACGGCCCCGCTGCACAAGTTTGTGGATCCGGCCCAGCAAGACTTCCTGCTCGGGAACAAGTTCATGCAGTATTCGGGGTTCTTCTTCGACATCATAGTCAAGAGCATGGCGCAGTACTTAATCAATACTGGGAGGATAAAGGTTAAGTTTTACAAAACTTTCTTTTAAATTATACAATTCGGTTCGTATTTGGAATATCATCTTTGTAACATACTGACGTAATCGTCAACCCGGCATGTACAATTTGTGGGTGAATTTGATGTGAAGTTAGTATGATTATGAAGTGAGTAATTTTACACAAACTGCAGTAAAATGTAATCACTACTATACAATCTTTATTTTCGAGCTAACTGTTGCAACTGTTGTAAAACAGAACACGAAAGCTTTTTCAAGCCGAAATCCATATTACGTTATCCTGTTCACTATTTTCGCGGGATCGATTCCAATTTCTCTGTGCACATGGACTTCCTCTGAGATCAACCGATTCTCGAGCACTCGCCATCCCTTCTCACTCCTCCACTTCCTACTCTGACTCGTTCACCGTGAATGCAGCACGCATGTGGAACTCGCTACCCCTCGATATTCGTCTATCCTCGTCAGTATTTGTGTTTAAAAAGCGTGTTCTGACGCACTTTTTGGAACTTCAGAATTATTAACTAGCTCTTGAAGGTCTATCCTAAATATTGGTCAAATACTTTTTTAAAGTCGGATGAGTATTTTCGGAGATAACCTTCTACATCCAAGCTTACAAACGTTATTCATTAGTGTTCATGTAGATAAATGTTCTAGAGTCTATTGTTACCTCCCCTGTATATGTTATTTATAAGTATGTATGTTTATATATCATATATATTGTATATATTTATATATATATATATGTATGTTTCTCCATTTATTTGTATTTGTGTTTTATTATCTGTTTAATTATATGTCTATATTTTATCATCCATCATTCATTTATTTCTTCTCTGCCACTCCACACTTTTTCATAATAACCCAAAGGTTGGCTGGGGGAGAACGCCTACGGTGTTAAGCTGTACCTTTTGCAAAAAACATTTCAAGTGCAATAAATATATTTTGATTTGATTTGATTATTTTACGAAGCAGTTTTTGCATTGATTGCATTAGTAAATTCATATAAAATGTACTATGTCCATGATATATGTTTTGTTCCACAGATGGCTCGCAGCGAGCGGTTCCCAGCCGACTTGTGCGAGAATATTGAGAAGATGATGTCGACTGTGGAGCCCTCCTACATTCTGCAGCAGCCCATGCAGACACACATCTTCAACAAGAATCTTGCCCTCTTTCTAAAGGTGGGCACTGGTTATTGCTGCACTTGACAGTTATAGAATGTCTGAACAGAGACTGTTTTAGAAATAGCTCTGTAGAGACCGACCAAGATGTTTGTAAATTGAGCGGCCGCGCCACAGTTGAATACGGGTTAGCAGCTTTTTTTTTTATGGAAACTGACACGGCTGGCTGCATCACCTACAACATCCGTGATGTCAGCCCATAACACCGGATGAACTTGGTGCCACGTCAGTGCTTCCCTTCGGTCGTGCCGGCTACACTGAACTGGACGGAAAACACAAACTATTTACATAGCCGTTTCGACCAACCTTTCATTCAGTGCGGTGGTACCAACCCGGGCGGGTTAAACCCTACCACCTAGTAATATAAGAAGGGAGTCACATTCCTTAGTCGCCTTTTACGACATACACGGGGAGAGATGCTGTGCAGTGGGGCTATTCTTTTAAAGTACCGGCCCCACACAATACAAACAAACTTAAATGTATCCACGTATTGTAGACGGCGCTACGATGAAGCGGTTTCTGAACATGTTTGCCTAATATTTTGTCTAAATTTGGCATTTTCTCCAACAGTCGTGTCTTTCGTTCATGGATCGAGGTTTTGTGTTCCAACAAATACAAAAGTACATGGAGAAGTTCAAGATGTGCGACCCGAAGGCGCTGTTCGACTTCAAGTTCACGTTCCTGCAGACAATATGCTGCCACGAGCACTTCGTCTCCTTCAACCTGCCCTTCCAGGTCAACAAGGCTTCTAAGCTGTACGATGATGGTGAGCTGGAAGCATTTGCTCAGTGTCTCCGAATCTGATAGAATTATATTGAGTGAATCCGGTTGATTCGAATTTTATGTAAATGGCTCGTTTTATCATGGGAAAATGCATTTTGAAGTTTTTGTTTTATGTTTTACGTGATCTCAATGTGGTTATGAGATCTTAAAAGTTTATTCTATTTCTTACAGACTATGCAAAAATGAAGTTCACACAAGATTATATGAGAAGGCACTTCTTGGCTGCAACGTTACTGAAGCAGGTATATTATTTCTTTGTTCTGCAGGCACTAGGTGCCATGCCAGTATACTTGTGTGAACTGTACTGATACTGCAGCCGGGTCATGTAATTTGCCTAACATGTTTTAATAATTATTATAAAAAATGTTTCAATGCTGAGACTCATGAGGATCGTCGTGTAAATGTGTTAGTTTGTGCAACACACGCACACGCACACAGGAGTTGCATCCACTTTACTTTCACTACCACACTTTATCCGACATTGTAAATCGCTTCCCTTATTCAAAAAACACCTAAAACTGTATTACCTCCGTCAATGTGAAGTAAACTCCTAAAAAAACAAAAAAAAACAACTTTTGGACAACCTGGATGGACAAGTAGGTATGTATGTATATTTATTTGTACATAATATTCTATATATTTAGTCATTTATATGTATTAACACATGTATGGCTTGTATTTTACTAGCATGTACTTGTTAATAAGTATTCTTATTATTATTTTATCTTCAATTCTCATGCTCAACTCTTTTGCTACTACCTACTTACATTCCACTATATTATTGAATCTCAAACATCCAAAGGTTGACTGTAAGAAATCTCTGTAAGGGATAGGTCCGCCTTTGCACCTTATGTAAATTTTCTAATGTATTTGTTACTGTTTAATGTTTACTAGAGCAATAATGAGTTTTCTATCTATCTATCTATCAACTTTATTCGATGACGGTAACTCACATTTGATCCCTACCGAAAGCCGGAGAGAAAGTACCATGGCATGTGGTGATATGTTGTCTCTTCTTACCCGATTGCGAAACAGACGTGACATTATGTATCAGGTGGAGGGGTCGCTGCGCGAGGCGCCACAGAAGCGGCGCACCGCGCTAGGCGTGCTGCGCGCACTGCTCACCAAGCACGAGCACGACGAGCGCTACGCCACGCGCCAGTGCCGCTCGCGAGTCGCGCAGCTCTACGCGCCGTGGCTTAATGTTGTCATAGGTATGCATTGTGCCTGTGCAGTATTACAGTTTGCTATATCGTTTTTTTAAAGTGAAAACTTCTTTAGCGGCGCTTGACACTTTTTTTAGATGGGTAAAAAATGTTAAACTCGCGTCAGAACTCGCGTCATATCCGTAGCCTGATCGAAAAAGCGTAAGATTCGAAACTTCTTTAGCGGCGCTTGGCACTTTTTTTAGATGGTTAAAAAATGTTAAACTCGCGTCAGATCCGTAGCCTGATCGAAAAAGCGTAAGATTCGAAACTTCTTTAGCGGCGTTTGGCACTTTTTTTAGATGGTTAAAAAATGTTAAACTCGCGTCAGATCCGTAGCCTGATCGAAAAAGCGTAAGATTAGTTGAAATTATGGATGAAAGTAGATTTTTCTGAGGAACAAACTTTTTGATGTAAAACTATTATAATAGTTCTGTAGTGTTAAATTGTTTATGTAATATAAATTGTCATGATTGTCTACGATAGCGCAATAAATGAATATTGTATTTTACCACATAAATGATAGTACTTTTATACTGATAAATAAAAAAATTCGTGCGAAATTATTCCCTAACCATTCCAAAATATTCAAAAATGCACAACGTTGATGTTTAAGTTTTCACTTCTGCCGGCACTCCCGGAGTGCAACCCGTCGGTTTTTTTTTTTTTACTTTTCCCCTTCAAGATCAACTTCACTGAGTCTTTGGGTGCGTCGAGTGAGTTTAATGGGCAATATATCAGGAGGATGGAACGAATTTCTTTAGGGTACCTATATAAATTCCTTTGGGGATGTTGTATCATTATTTATAATAGATATGTGCAGTATAGGTATTTGCAACCCTTAATCCTAAATGGCGCGCGGGCACTACACCTCGGCATGTTCTATCGCTTATTACGCCATTATACATTTAGGGGATCATATGTTTTTATAATCTGCATTAGATAACCAATTTTGCTGTCATTTTAGAAATACGAAACTCTTTCACGAAAACTTGCTTTCACGATTATATCTATGAAAAAAAAAATTTATGACCTACCACTTTTTATTAGTTCACGTATGTCAGTAAATGCGCCATAAAATAACAAATAAAAGGATATATGATACCTGTATGAGAAAAAGTTGCTAAATTAATAGTATTATGTCGCTAAAGTGACCGCTAAAGCGGACGGGAAAAGGCGCATTTTGGTGGAAAGTATTAAAGTTAATCGATAGATAGAACAAATTGTGACAAGTTCGAGTGCAGTCTAACTGCCATATGAATGATCAATAAACAATACAATACAATCAACATAAATCAATATCACAGCAACAGTTAAATAATTTAATTACAGAATTTCGGAAAACTTATAAGTGCTACTCAGCTATTGTCACATGATACTTACATTCAAATCCATTTTCTTTTTCAGATAACGCCCATAGATTAATAGCGAAAGATGTCGCCCTATCAGCCATTACTGAGAACGGTCACGACAAAGTCGACGGGGACGGAACCACGACCCATCCTGTAGTCAATCCCATCATCGGCACCAACAAGGAGGTTCTCTCGGCCAACTGCACCCCGAAAAGAAACCGGTTGACACTTCACTTTGACCAGTCTACCCCGAACAGGAACTCTATACATTTTAAAGACCCGGTGATAGTGAACTCGACGTTGTATGGGAAAGGTGAGCTTTTCTGCTGTATTCATTGTCTTTCCAGAAAAATGTTTGTGTTACGATGACATTTGTATGCGAAGCTCTGCAAAAGTTCAGTTTTTACATTTGACTGGTGGAGTTATCACTTCAATGCTATTAAATAATTATAATGTTGCCTGTCTATTTGTTATCTGTAAATTAGCAATCTAATTAATTTATGTATCTGAAATTTGGCAAAGGGGATGCTGATTACCGATTAGCAAATAGGCACTTGGGTTTTTTCTTTCATGTTTGTTGTTACCACTGCCAATTTAATACTTCATTGTTGTCACCACTTTTATTTTATCTTTACCTAAACTCTGCTTTATGTGCTAAAATGCAAACATAACAAAGATAATTTGCATTTTCAGACAGCCAGAATAGTGTGTCACGAACATCTATAGACTCGGACCTCTCCACGATGTCCGGAGGGGACTCGTTGCCTAGAACTATTACCAAAGTCGATCTTAACGAAATAGGAGATCAAGTTAACAGGTATGTTGTCAACCATTTATAAATAAGTAGAAAGTAATGCAAAAAGTTTATATTTCCGTAAGTTTAAGGCCAACACATGTTTGCCTTTCCACCAACGAAATAATTGTTTTGCGAAGACCTCTGTTTACAAATTACTTCATTTACCATTTTCGATTTAAGCTATAATTTACTATCCCGATTTGCAATTGCAGGCCTCATCTTTTTCGTCTGAAAAAGACACTTGTAAGTTATATTTTTTTAAATCTTACTGCACATGTTTCTGTCCTTGTAGTTTTTCCCAATGGCTAATGATGTTCTTGTCTGTGAGTCCCCAATAGATCTGTCTCTAGAAGCGGATACACCTCTGGAGTCTTGTCACTTGTAGCTCTCATTCTGCATAGTATTCTATGGATTAGTTAACGGTTGGATAGCAGTAACCTAATTTTGGAAAAGGTGTGATTTTGGGCACTGTTTTTCTGTCTTGTTCCGAGTTGCCCCTATCCTTCCTTAAGTCAATAATGGATATCGGGCTTTAGAAAGAGACAATCCGGTTGTAGAGCGTCGTCTTTGTCGCACAAATTCACACATCTCTGTGCAACAGGGATGACGCTCTACAACCGAATTGTCTCTTTCTAAAGCTCAATGTTCAATATTGACTGCCGGTTACTGTAATAGACTGTGGGAAGGCTCTTCATGTGTATTTTCACTTCTAAAATCGTCAATATCTTTGTGGTTTGATTTTCACCCATTTAGGATTTTGTGCAAAGTTTTAAATCAAAGTGTCTACCAAAGTGTCGTGTGGCTCAGTTCGAGGTCTGAGCCTCAGGTACAGCCAATTTCACCCTTAAAGTTATGTCACTTCAGCTTGTCCATTGATTGAAGTCGCTGGGGAAAGGCCATGCACCTGCGATTTGAAGATTTTTTTTTTTATGGAAACTAACATGGTTGGCTGCATCATCTACAACATCCGTGATGTCAGCCCATAACACCGGGTGAACTTGGTGCCACGTCAGCTTGCTTCCCTTCGGTCGTGCCGGCTACACTGAACTGGGCGGAAAACATAAACTATTTACATAGCGATTTCGACCGACCTTTCATTCAGTGCGGTGGTACCAACCCGGGCGGGTTAAACCCTACCACCTAGTAATATAAGAAGGGAGTCATATCCCTTAGTCGCCTTTTACGACATACACGGGGAGAGATGCAGTGGGGCTATTCTTTTAAAGTATTTGTGGATTTATAGGTGTAGGCAAAGGTATTCTCTGAAAGCGCCTGTACATGAAGGAAACAATAGTCCTAGGTTCTAATTATCCTAGGAGATATAATTAGACCTTGTGAAACATTGGTTACCTCGTTATCTGTCAATCGGTGTCTATAAGGAGGATGTGTTTGTGTGTGTGTCCAGATTCGGTGTGATGTCCGCGGAGGAGGTGCGGGATGTGCTTTTGTGTTTCCTGTTTGTGTTGAAGTACACGGACGAGGAGAGACTCGTGAGCTGGTGGAAGACAGGCACCGATACGCAGCTGTTGTCCTTCTTTAACGTCCTGGAGTGAGTGGACCGCTGTCCTCTTTGTCTCTTTCTTAGGTGAACTGTTCTTCACTTCAGCATTGTCATACAGCAGGCGGGTCTTCGTGCCTTACTTGCTGCTTGATAGTTATCTTGTCCGAATACTTTGCGAAACGTTGTTGTCGGTGTTGTGGTGTAATTACCAAAGTCCTTGCAGCACATTACCGAATACTCTGCTAACCCCGATTGTTGGGATGTTTGAACCCCGCGTGTGGTATGTTTGAATGTATGTATACAGCAGATATTTACTTACCTATATTTAATTTGCTTAAAAATCACAAAACGTCACTTGGTTAATTCAAGCACGTACATTCAAAATTTGTGTTGAACTATAGATGAAACAGTTTGGCAATGCCCCTAAATGTCTTCCTCTAATGACCGTTTTTACCACCTCCGGTTAAGTCTTGTCCAACAGTAATTTGTTGCTTACAGTGACATTTCCCATATATTTGTTTGACCAAGAGTGCTCATACATCTCCAAAATTGCAGAATATGCGCAGAGCATTTCCAATACCTCGGCCGCAAGAGGATATTGGCGGAGATGCGAACTACGACGCCCGACTCGACTTGCCGGACCAAGCCGGTGAAGGCGAGGACTCTGCCTGCCCGGATGACTCCGCCGGACTTCTCTAAGGATCCTCCCCTGATTGTTGAAAAGAACAACACTGTCAATAGGGAGAATCTGGTGTCGAACGTCACCTCAGGTAGCCGTTTTGGATATTGTACTGTTTCAGATTTTATGCAAAGTGCATTCTTCTCATAACATTCTTCTCAAACGCATTTCCAGCCTGTGCATTTTTTTTTTAATGGTTGACATATTGCATTAATGAACGCATGTCAAAGCAACATAGCAATTATGTAATTCCCACAAACACCATAATAAAAAAAAAAATCTCAAAGATATGACAAGAGGACTAATTTCATGTGTACTTTATTGATAAGTGAAAATATTTCGTGAAGTTTTTGTGCAAATTATTTTAAAAGCATAGCCTCAAAATCTAAGCATGTCAATGTTTTATATCAAAAGGTGTTCGGTTTCGGATACAGATTTCCTCAGATTTTGATGATGTTGTCAAGCACTTCCTGTGCTAATTAGAATTTACATCACATATGTGTGGTGCACATACACAGGCGATGTTATTATGTGGATAGTCTAAAAATAACCCTGCGAAGTTTCTTGCCGGTTTTTCTTCGTGAGTGTAATCGAACCGGATAGAACAAATTGTGACAAGTTCGAGTGCAGTCTTACTGCCATAATATGAATGCTCAATAAACAATAAACAGCATAACGTCGTTGAGATTCCAAAACCTCGTATCTCAAAATGTTTGATTTTTCTTTTTTTTTCATAAAATGTTCCTCGAAATCATAGCGGATAGGCCACTTTTACTCGTATCTCAATACGATACGTAATATAATTAACAAAGATATAAGCAAAACCATTAACTCGTATCTCAAAACACCATACATGCATTGGCAAAAATTAAAAAATTAAATAACGATACCTCGTATCTCGTTTTAATTGTGAAACTTTGAATAAAATTCTATTATATAATATTATATAATTATCTACAAGTTTTGAATGTCTTTACATTATCTAAGAAATTTTCGAAATAAGTAATTTTATTCTTAGTTTGGGACCGAATACCTCGTATGTCGGCACTTTATCGTAAAATTAAAAACAAAAACCTCGTATCTTGCTTTAATTGTAATAACATTATGTGTGTAAGAAATACCTTGAATGAGTGTGCACGGTAAGGTTTCTGTTTATATTATCTACAACTTTCGGAAGAACAGTTTTCATGTTTTCTAATAAAATTTCGAAATAAACGGATTTTTTGCTCTCCTGAAAAATCCCGATTTCTGAGATACGAGTTTTTCGAATCTCAACGACGATAACCATATACAATTGGACTGACGAATACATCCTCTCTCAACAGAACTGGATCAAATAGCAGAACACACCGTGTTGACTGCCGGATGTCTGGCCACGGAAGTGGGCCTCACTATAATAGACAGGGTGTGTCTGTTCACGAAGCATATGGGTGCGGCGGGCGGAGTGGCGGCTAAACCCTATGTGAAACTGCTACAATTGCCGCAGAGCGACACTCTGTATAAACATCTGTTTGCTGCGTTGAGGTCGTACATCAATCAGTTCTCGGAGACACTGTTTGAAGGTAAGACTGGTTTTGCTCTGCGGTTCCTATATAAATCTTTGATATTATGGAATGGAACACTGATATTTCGATGTGTTGTGTGTATCTGGACTTAAAATAGGATAATCCAGTCTTTGGCTTTTTATGAACTAAATCCAAGGTATTAGCTCCATAAATAAAGTTTGAAAACATGTGTCACAGGATAAGGAACACTGGTGTTTGTGTTGGTGCACACCCCTGGCGAGCCGCGCCAAGTACTATGCAAATAAATAATCACCCCCATAAGTGTGCAAAATTTCAGCTCAATCGGTTGGGTGGAAGTGGTTGAAATGCATTTGCAAGAATTGACCCACACATACTAACAGGTGAAGTTAAATAAAAGCTTATAAAAATTAATCAGGCAAACAAATTATCCTTACACAATAACACTTATGTCCCATCACTTGTACCATTCATTTCAACCACTTCATCTTCGGGTGAGGAAAACACTGTTAGAAAACTGGTACACTCTAACTACCAATGTAGCGTTATTGTGTATAAGATTGACTGGAATAAATTATATCCTTCAAAATCAATATTTTAAATTGCATACAAAAGTACTTTTCGTTGTTAGGCTAAGACTTAAAATGTAATTTAATACGTTCTTTTTAATCTATGTAAACTGTTGACAGGTTAAGACTTAGTATGTAATGAATTTTTTGTTGTTGTTATATTATGTATGTATACTGTTAGGTATATGGCTGTATTAAAGAACCTAAAGGGGGAACACCGAATGGCCATGTATCTTAGCGCATGTAATACCAGTAGTTGAAAATTTAAATGATGTAGTGTTTTCTAATAAAGTAAATAAATAAATAAAAGGTTAAAGTATGAGTGATTCTGGCGCCAGGTGGGAGTGTACTGTGCGGCGGAGTGGTGAGCGCGGTGGTGCGGCTGTGCGAGGCGCGCGCGGCCTGGCTGCGGCGCGAGGCCGCCGCCGCACTCTACCTGCTGATGCGAGCCAACTTCCAGCACGCGGACAGTCATGCACTCACTAGGGTCCATCTACAGGTCGGTCAACACTCAACATAACAGTGGTATTAAGAGTGCTTGAAAAGTGTTAGCCATGCGCTCACTAAAATCCATCTATTCTAATGACTTAGGTATTTAGTTCTACAAAGGTGTTCGAAGAACTATCAGATAACATTTTGGATCCGAAAGTGCGGAAGAGCAACTGTCAAATCGGCACAACATTCGCAGCCCCATGCACTATTGTATGTCCGTGTATGCAGTTAGCCACCTATGAATCGTAAATAAAGATTATTTTTGTGAAATGCTCCTACTGTGCCTCTTACGCTACGGCCTTATTGACTCTTTTCGGAGACAAAAAACTGTAGACTGAGAGAATGTAGAGAATTATCTGAAATAAATAAAAATTTTAAATTTGTTTTTACTTTGATGATCCGTGGTGCCACCGGTGCCAGGAAACATATTTTTTTCGAAATTCTATGCTATTATAATAATGTCTACTGTGCAGGTGATCATCGCTGTATCAAAGCTGCTGGACAATTCCACAGCTATAAACTACAATAGATTTCAAGAATCTCTTTCTGTGATAAACGGCTTCGCGTCAGGGGACAAAGCTATGAAGGGCACCGGTGTGTATTTATAAAAAAGTTTTCATGTATTAAATTAATAAATTTATTTGGCTGATTAATCTTAAATGTTTCTTTGGATCTAGAACACTTGATAATTTTTTCTTATTTTTTGATTCGCTCCTTATATTATAGGAACTAAAAGTGGAGATATACCTATAGATCAACGAGTATGTACAATGTATACTTGTATCTCCATTTTTAGTTGACTCTACACGCTCTACACATGATTGGCTTAGCATGCTCTTCATGTGAACATGGTGTATTCAGCTTCAGCATTACAGTCCTGTGATGTTGAAATTTAATTTATTTTATCGCATGATGGGTCAGGTCTCGCGAGCGAGGTGGCAGAGCTGATGCGTCGCGTTCGGACAGTGGTGGGTGCGCGTTGCCGGCTGGCGGACGCGGGCGGCAGCGTGCACCTCGCGGAGCTGCAGCACGCGCTCGCCGCGTCCTGCCGCGCCACCCCGCGCCTCCGTCACGCAACACTCTCCACGCTCTCTGACCACCATTTGCGGCAGGGGGATCACGACGAGGTGCGTAGTGGTGGATACACATACAGTTTTTGCACATACATGCGCCAATGTGGTTTTTTTTTATGGAAACTGACACGGTTGGCTACCTCACCTACAACCGTGATGTTAGCCAATACACCGACTGAACTTGGTGCCACGTCAGTGCTTCCCTTCGGTCGTGCCGGCTACACTGAACTGGACGGAAAACACAAACTATTTACATAGCCGTTTCGACCGACCTTTCATTCAGTGCGGTGGTACCAACCCGGGCGGGTTAAACCCTACCACCTAGTAATATAAGAAGGGAGTCATATCCCTTAGTCGCCTTTTACGACATACACGAGGAGAAATGCAGTGGGGCTATTCTTTTAAAGTACCGGCCACACACAGTACAAATACCGGCCTCACACGGTACATGTACGGTTATCCATGTACACACATTTGCATGCGCAAATCCCTTACATGCTCTAATATGCACACTCACTTTTACACACGCACTCGTTTTAAACCAGCTAGGGCACACGTAAGTGAGTCACACCGGCACGTAAACTCACTTGCATGCTCACTCGCTGTAACACCGCCGAATGCACACCGACTTACACACTTACTTACACACCACTCCCTTACGCCGAAAAGTTTAATACATAATAATTTGGTCCACAGGCCATGTGCTGCCAGCTGCACATTGCGGCGTTGATAGCGGAGTACCTGCGCCTGCGCGGTACTCACACCTGGGGCGCTGAGGCTTTTTCTGAGCTCTCTCAAAACATTCCTCGAGACGAGACGGGCCTCAAGATCGATGAAGGTAAGCTCTTTATATCTAACCTGACTGTTGAAGATATTGGATCGTGGATTTTTTTTAGATTGGCATTCTAGACATAACCTGTCTTTTCTGTTCTTCTTCCACCTATTTATTTGTAATGGGACAAGGGTCTAACTGCAGTTGGTCGGATGGCGCATTATTTCCAGATATTAAGACATCTCAATGTGTCTATTATAAAGTATATTTTGAAATGGTGTAAAACCTTATGTATATCTAATGTAAATAGACAATTGGTAGGAATAAATTTGTTATAATTGTGTGGGTCCAAGTGCGGCTTTAATTACTGTTGTCTGTTTGACATAATGTGTGCAAAATTATGGAATAATAGTACTCATATTAACAATAAGATACAACGGCACTATTACAAAATTATATATATTTTGAGATAACAATTTCTAGTGCTTCTACGTTACCCACAATAGTTGTCATTTTCTCTAATGTCTAATAATAACAGATGATAAACTTTTCTGTTTTTCATTTGTGCTTGCAACTAAAAAAATCATGAATACTGATCTGTGTACCATACATATATACCTAGGTAAAGTGTACAAGTATAGGTACATATATATTTTTTTTAACACAGCCTTTTAGAGTTCTCACAGCATTCTATCGATGTCTACGAATTATCAACCATTCTCTCACTCACTATATTAAATACAAAACTAAACAATTTTATTTCCTACATAACTTGATGATGATGACTAAATGAATATCAAGGTGTTAACTTCATTGGCCAATACAGTCGCATGAAACTTTATGAAAACAACATTTATAGACCGTTTACAATTATTTTACCTCTAGCTATCAATCAGGCTAACCTGAGCGCTGTGTTGTCATTATTAGTTTGTAAGATTCCGCTGTACGGTAAAATGATATCGCTCTGCAGACCTTTGTCAAGCACGGTCAAATATTCACGTGCTATGGTCTCCACTGGATGGGGGTACTTCGCGGCAATCTTTGTGGTAATCCTTGGACACTATGTGTTTAGTCAAATGGATGAACGTCTCGAGAGGACAGAAGGTATTGCAGCCCGGCACCTCCATGAGTCGAGGTTCAGCCGAGTCGTCATCCCAGTAGAATATCTGAAATGTTTTTGTTTAGGTCAGTTTGATCACATGTAAGCAAGCATGTTTTGAACAAAATGGTTGAAAATGTCTCCAAGTTTGCCTCATAAAGGGTCAAATGAATTATCATGAGTGGTCAGATTCTTAAGTATATTTTGCATTGCAACCCAGTATACAGTTTTTTTATTACATTAATTTAATATTTGTAACAATTCATTGGTAGCCACTTTTTATTTTATATAAGAAACTATCATTCCATACACGGTCAAACGCATGGGAGACAATATCCAAAAATACTGCAGAGTATTCTTTCCTTTCAGTTAATTATCAACCAATTAATTTATTACAAATTCATTGACTCATATTTCAGCGACATATTTCAACTTCGTTAAACAAGGATCAGACTTAACTTCTCTACAAAACATAGAAGGTGTGCCTCAAGGCAGCTTGATGGGCCCAATACTATACCTACTATTCACATCAGACCTACCAGCCGCTGAGGTAGTTGAAATAGGCACATTTTCTGACAACACTGCAGCTATGGCCTCTGATCCAAACCTTTAGTAGCCTCCTTAAAGCTCCAAAGAACTCTTGTGAATATCTCCCAATGGGTCAAAAACTGGCGTAAGTATAAAGGTAAACTAAACCAAATCTGTGCATGTTACGTACACTATCAGAAGGGAGACACCCTGGCAAGTTAAACGACGTAATGGTACCACAAGCTGATGGTGTGATATATCTGGGTCTATACCTTGACAGACGCCTAACATGGAGAACAGACATATTTAACAAACGGGAATCCTAAGCATACAACTGAGGAAAACGTATTGGCTCATGAAAAGGAAATCTCAACTCAGCCTGGAAAACAAATTACTACTTTACAGAAGTATCCTGAAACCCATATGGAGCTACGAGATATAACTATGGGGAACAACCGCAAAGTCAAACATAGAGATACTTCTAAGATTCCAATCCAAGATCCTCAGAATGATAACCAATGCACCCTGGTATGTCACAAATTTCAGGCTTCACAAAGACCTAAATATGCCCACTGTAAAAGAGTAAATCAAAAGAAGTCTGGAGAAATACAAAAAGAGAATCGACAAGCATCCGAATGAGCTGACTATAGGACTAATGTTAAGAGAGAGGAGCTTCATCAGACTGAAGCGGAGAGCGTCGCAAGACCTTATGACAACATAGATGGTTGCGTATAATAAAATGGGTTGCTAATGAGTAATCTCCATGTAAGACTTGAATCCATACTCACCTAGTGATGAATGTCGACAAGAAAGTTGGCAGTATAAAAAGGAAAAAAAAAATAATTAAGTGTACCATACATGCTACTCTGGTGAACGAAAAATTATAAGGAAACGTAACTTGAGCTGCACTGTCGTCGGGTAGCTTTCATTGAGGGCATAAGACGGCTGTGATAGTGGTCACCCAATAATCAAGTGTCGGGTGGCCCAATGGCATCGGCTTCTCATGCGAGAGGTCCGAGGTTCGAATCCGGTCGGCGTGTACCAATGAGTTTTTTCTGACGAAAAAATTTACGTGCATACCTACACCTGTTGCTTCACCGTTCGGAACCGGTGTAAAACTGTAGGACCCTTCCCTTGCCCCTTACTAGGTGGTAGGCTCAAATTGTAGCCGACTGGGTTGGTACCACCGTACTGGATGTAAGATGGCCGCATGGCAGCCTCGGTTGTGTTCTCCTCTAGTCCAGTATAGCCAGCAATCTAGGGAAGTCTGGTATGGCACCTACCTTCTCGGAGGAGATATTGGCTCGTCGGAGCATGTGCTTTGGCCCCTCCGACTCAGCCAACCATACCGGATTACATAAAAAAAAATCAAGTGGCTCACCTTAAAGCCGTATCTCTTGTGCGAGGGAATGTGAATGTGTGGTGGTGCAGAGTTGGCAGCTTTTGCGGGCGTGTCGCGCGCGTCTCTCGCCACCACCTCGTGCAGCTCGAGGAGCAGCGCGGCGCCGGGGTCGGGCAGCCGCGGCGGCGGCGCGGCGGACGCGCCGAGCAGAGCCGCCACCGAGCCGGGCGTGCCCGTGTACACGTGCAGTCGTGTTCGCGGCGATGAGTGCTCGGCGAGCGCCCATGCCTGCGCGGAACTTATTATCTGCTGCAGCATTGCTCCTGCAATCAACAGGAAGCTTTCAAAGGCTTAACCGAATGCCGAAAGCCCGTTGCAAGTAGAGATAGGTCAAATCGGGGCCCTTTTTGTGTGCCAGCTACCGCAAAATGTCGTCTACGTAAAAATTCAACTGAATTGAATTGAAGGTCAATTTAATGTCAAGGTCAACGAATCCACGAAAGCACTTCTTAAGCAACAGCATAGTTGACAAATTGAATAAACAACCAGAATAGTCATCCTCTGGGTCCTAGGTGATAGGGAAGATGAGTACTATTTATGGAGCTGATATGAACAAATCATTGTCAAACAAAGCCCTAAAAATAACAATTAAAAAATAAAGTACCAACTACAAATTCATTCAAGATCAAGGCTAGATAACATTTCAAAGCACTATACAACAACAATAAAATAAACCACCAGTGAACATAAGTACATATGAACACACCAGCTCGGGCTTCTTGTTCATCAAAATAAAACAATAAAAGTTAATAATAATATTGAAAAAATTCGATAATTCAATTTGTATCCATATAAAAGTAATAGTAGATATTGCAAAATTGACTGGCATTGTTGTATATAGACACTTCTAGCATGACTATTGCACACTTTGCTTAGTTAATTTAGGATGATGATCTCTCTACTAGTAGTAATAGTGATGTAGTTGGTAATGTGTTGAGTGAGGTAGGAGCGGCGGAGCCGACCTCCGCTGAGTTTGCGCAGCAGGTTGTTGTAGAACATCATCAGGTACTCGAGCCGCGCCGCGTCCAGCAGCTTCCGCTTCACGTGCTTCGCCCACTTCGGATTCGCCACTTTGATGTCGTCCTGAGGAGCCGTACAATTTTATCTTAGACTGTAGATTAAAATAATATTTTGCTCCTCCGCCTGTTTATGGTCGTCTTCGTGTAGGACATTTGTTTGACTGGGGAAGTGGAATTGAAATGAAAATAATAATAATTAACAGACTTCTTCAAACAAAAAAAGGAGGTTATCAATTCGACCCGTATGTATGTAATACCGTTGGAATTGCATAATATTCGCAAGTTCTAATCAAGCCGGCAACCAAGTGAATGGGACGTTGCACGCTATTATGAGCAGCCAAAGCATGTCAACTAGGGCACGTTTGGCTGTCCATGGTGGAGTGCTGGCCCCTACACTTATGTACGGGAGTGAAAGTTGGGCATGGCAGACGAAGCATGAAAGCAGGATTAATGCTGTGGAAATGCGCGCGTTGAGGAGTATGTGCGGAGTTACAATGAAAGATAGATTGAGAAATAGTGTAGTGCGAGAGCGCTGTGGGTTGAAAGAAGATATAGTGACAAGGATTGAGAAAGGGATGCTTCGGTGGTTCGGTCATGTTGGAAGAATGGATGATAGGAGACTAACGAAAGAAATTTATGAAGCAAATGTGAGTGGAAGAGTCGGGAAGGGTCGCCCTAGACGCACGTACCTGGACCAGATCGGGCATGTGCTCAAAAAGGGGCAAGTGCTTAGTACCCGTAACCGACGAGCATGCATGAAGAACATTATGGGAGTGGAAGAGGCGGCAGAGGTGTGTCAGGACCGTGGCACGTGGAGATCCGTTGTCTCTGCCTACCCCACCGGGAAACAGGCGTAACGCTATGTATGTATGTATGTTCTAATCAAGTGTGCCAAATTTCATAAGTGTATATTGTTTATATGTATGTTTGTCCACGAATTTCTCAGAAAGTAGAAATCGAATTGCCATATTCTTACTGTTATTAAGCAACGCTGAGCGCGGTCAGTGATTGGATGGGTGACCGCTCGACCGTTGGAGGCTGACCGTGGTTCGGATTCCACGTTAAACTGTAGGTCCCTTCCCTTCTTACCTTACTAGGTGGTAGGGTTTATCCTGGCCGGGTTGGTACCACCGCACTGAACGAAACGTCGGTCGAAACGGCTATGTAAATAGTTCGTGTTTTCCGTCCAGTTTAGTGTAGCCGACATGAAATGAAGGGAAGCACTGACATGGCACCTAGTTCACCCTGTGTTATGGGCTGACATCACGGATGTTGTAGGTGATGTAGCCAACCGTGTCAGGTTCCATAAAAAAAAAAAAATTCTTGAATCACTTGATTTATTGGATCGCAAAGGGGAGGCATCACAAATGGTAAAGGGGTATTATGAGAAGACATCATAATTTTCTTTTTATATTGATCTGTCCGTCTGAAGATCAGGAAGTTCGGGCACAGCCAGCTATAAAAAATGTCATCATTCTAATTTATTGACTCAACTTTTGAAGACACCCAGGTTGTATGAGTCAGGAAAAACCTGTATGTCGTAAAAGGCGACTAAGGGATATGACTCCCTTCTTATATTACTAGGTGGTAGGGTTTAACCCGCCCGGGTTGGTACCACCGCACTGAACGAAACGTCTGTGAAACGGCTGTGTAAATACTTTGTGTTTTCCACCCAGTTCAGTGTAGCCGGCACGACCGAAGGGAAGCACTGACGTGGCACCATGTTCATCCGGTGTTATGGGCTGACATCACGGATGTTGTAGGTGATGTAGCCAACCGTGTCAGTCTCCATAAAAAAATATATAACCTATAACCCGGGCGGGGGTATATAGGCAGTCGGGAACGCACTCACCTGAATGAGAAATAGGTTGCTGAGATGATAGGCGTGCGCGGGCGTGGTGAAGTTGGTGGAGGTCCACTGGGAGATCTTGTGGAACAGCTCCAGGTAGGGCTGCAGCAGGCCGGCCTTCACGAACTCGCGCAGAATGCGCCGCTTCTCCTGGATGTAGCGCGGGCAGTTCTCTTCGTACAGCAACTGCGGACGATATTCACATTTTTGTTCTTTAGTTATTTGTACTTTGCATTTTTGAAGTGAAAACTTCTTTAGCGGCGCTTGGCACTTTTTTTGGATGGGTAAAAAATGTTAAACTCGCGTCAGATCTCATTCGCGTCAGATCTGTAGCCTGAAGCCGAAAGCGAATCAAGGGAATCCGATATTCGTTTGGTCGTTTATGTGATTTCGTGGCTCAATGGTAAGAGTGTAGGATTTGTATTTTCTGACCATGGATGGGTTCGAATACCTCAAAATATTTTTTCTTTTTTTTTTCTTTTGTTTTCTTTTTTAAGCAATGTTACGGTGTTTAAATGTTTTTATTGTTTTTGTAATCTGGCTGAGTCGGAGGGGCCAAAGCACATGCTCCGACCAGCCAATATCACCTCCGAGAAGGTAGGTGCCATAACGGAGACTTCCCTGGATTGCTGGCTATACTGGACTAGAGGAGAACACAACCGAGGCTGCTATGCGGCCATCTTACATCCAGTACGGTGGTACCAACCCAGTCGGCTACAATTTGAGCCTACCACCTAGTAAGGGGCAAGGGAAGGGACCTACAGTTTTTACACCAGTTCCGAAAGGTTAATATTTTTTTTTATTTTGCATTCGAACTGGGTGAGTGTGCTCGAGGTTCGAGCTTCAGGTACAGCCAATTTCTACCCCTAGGAGATACCAGTCTGACCTAAAGGCTTATAGGCCAGGGAAAGGCCATTGAACGGCTATGTAAATAGTTCGTCTTTTCCGTCCAGTTCAGTGTAGACGGTACGACCAAAAGGAAGCCACTGACATGGCACCTAGTTCAATAAGGTCTTATGGGCTCACATCACGGATGCAGTAGGTGATGTAGCCAACCATGTCAGTTTCCATAAAAAAATAAAAAACAAAACAGGAATTTGATAAAAACACAGTACATAAGTACACATAGTAACGTGAGGTGAAGGGACGGACTCATCCCTTGAAGATATTTCTTTCGGTCAATCTTTAGATGTTTTAGACGATGTTTTAAAACAATGCAGGCAGTAGCAAGGATATGAATGAAAATTGTACAGGCACCCCCGATGCAAAGTATAGTTAGTATACATATATGTACATAGTCGGTCCCGCTGGCCGGGTAGTCGTAGGGCACCGGTTGCCAGGAGAGCGACTCGTTCCACAGCTGCGCCGGCGGCGGCGGCCACAGCCCGGCCGACACCAGCAGCGCCGTCATCTTGCTGATCTCTGTGTCGGAGCAGCTCATGCGCACCTCGTCTGTAATGGCGCGCTTCACTATATCAACGTAATGTCACGCCTGCTTCCCAACGGGGTAAGCGGCGGCGGGTGCAATAGATCGCCACGTGTCCCTATCCTGGCAGCATATTTCCAAAGTCTAGTGTGCGAGTTGCTCTGATTGGTGGAGAGACGAGTCTGGCTCCGCCTCTGGCACCCCCAGCGACCCTACTGAATCCGATATTCGCTTGGTCGCATTTGTACTTTGGTGGCTCAGTGGTAGAGTGTAGGGTTTTTATTTTGATCTCGGCCATGGGTTCGTGTCCCTTTTGTCAAATTTTTTTTTGTTTTACTTTTTTTAAGCAATGTTAGGGTGTTAAAATTAGGTTATGGTTATTTTTTTTATAACCACCTAAGAAAACTTTATTTTTGGAAATACTTCCGAAATGTATAGTTCCCGCCAAAGTTGAGACCGACCAATCAGAGCAACTCGCATACTAGACTTTGGAAATATGCATCCTGGCACGTCTTGACACATCTTAAGTCTAATGTTGGCTAAAGCCCTAACAGAAACTATAGCAATTAAATATGTCAACCGCGGCAGTATATCGAAATCTTTGTCAATGAAGAAATTGCCAAATTCACGATTAAATTCAACATCACATGTTAGACCAACGAAAATGTAATTATTGCAAAAAATGGTTATTTCTGAAATAATTTATCATCCAACATGTTAACTAGTGTTTTCCCAAGAAAATACTGAATGCTAATTGCAAATAAAAAAGACATTGTACCATTAATTTAAAGGGGGCAGAAGGAAAGCTACAAATTAATGGAAAAATAATATTGCATTGCTCACCCGGAAGGTAGTATTCTCCCAAAAACTCTTCGTAACGTCTTCTAAGTAATGCGCCCATTTCATAAGTTAAAAGTTTGCCCTCCTGAAAAAATAATATGACAAAAACATACATGTACTACCTTCATACAATATTTACTTATGCAGATATATCACAGTGCCTAAATGTATTTTTTTTTCAAAGTAAGTAATAACAGTAAGACTTATTAATAAAATTTTTTGTTATATTATTATTTTTTATATCTAACCCAAGACATCATGTCTAAGCATATTTTATAAACATTTCAAACCTAGTTCGAGAGCGTAGTTCTCAGTCTCACACAGAATATTTTGCCACTCCTCCGCAGAGGTCACTTCATAAATCTCCATTAGCCCATGACAAGTGAGCAATTTGAACCGCACTCCTAACAATGTTCCTCCAACCGTAGTATCGATGACCATACCGAGCTAGATATTTCCTGCCAGATCCCTTTAGTGAACACTGCCCGTATAAGTGTCTTCCAAGTGTCAAAGTCACAGCTAAAGAAGATATCCTACATAATTACAATAACGTTTTTCGCGTCCGTGAAACGTGCCTCCTGGGTGGTGCCAAATGAACAAATGGCCTGTAGCCGCCCTGCTGGTCCCTCTTGTGGCCTTCATGGAGCATATAGGCTGGGCTGGGGATCAAAGGGTTTTGCACGAAAGTTCTCGAACAAAAGGGACTAGTTAAACTAGTCTAGTTTGCAGGCTTAGGCCCACTTGCACCAACACGAATTTAACGATATAAACCAGTTTAACTCGTTAAGCTAGTACCCGTTGACTGTGGGAACCGCGTTTAAATCCATAACTCGCTACTTAACTCTAAATTCGTGTTGGTGCAAGTGGGCCTTAGAGCCAGCCAATCCTTACTACTACTCCTACTACTACAATAACCACAATCAATTGAATGAGTTTTTTTTTGTCACATTCCTTTCGTAGTGCAGTTGGTAAAGTATTCGGGCCTTACTTGCTGCTTGACACTTTATCTTGTTTGTCCTAATACCTTCTTTGCTAAACATGGTGGCCGATGTTGTATTAACAAATTTCTATATTTTCAATATAATATGAAATGCTTTCGGTGACAAATGCAATGGCGAATAATGCAAATCTGCTGATTTGCATTATTCGCATTGTAGAGGTAATTCATGTTCGGTCAGTCATGCATGACATGACGAACTAACATGTATAAAGTTTTCTTGATGATAGGTAAAATGAAACAGAAATTTCCCCCCATAAGGGAAATGTTGTATCCGCCCTGCTCGAGCGCGTGTTAATACATAAGAATACCTAGTTAGTACAATGAATGCAGTACAAGTTATTGGAATGCTATTTGAATAGAAGTGACTTCATCGATGTCTGTGTGACGCGTTTGTGCACATAATATGTGAAGTTCCTACCGCATTGTGTTGCCAGTTGGACGGAAACGCTGATCATTTCCGCACAACAGCAACCCTCATTATGAGTTCGTCATTTAGGACATTTATTTTGTCCTTGGTTCTGTGGCGTAGAATTTTACTGGCTGAGCCAATCTTTTTTTTTATCGAGGGCCGTGCACTGAAACTCTGCCCGTGGGAACAGGGTGGAGTAAGCGGTGTGCTATACTCACACCCGTTTTCTTCCACCGGCAGAACCCTAGTCCCACCGGCACAGTTGCGGTGCACAGCCTCTACGCGTTATAATTCTAGTTGAACAACATGTATGTAGATTTGCTACAAAGGCTGACTGTAAGAAATCACTCCTGGTGATGAGTCCGCCATTGCATGCTTCTGGCCCTTAATCTCTTGCGTTATTATTGCGTATTTCTATTGTGTGCAGTATTTCTATAGTATTCTACATTTTAATTGCTTTATTGGAGGCTAGTTTTTTATCAACTTTTTTATGTAATCCGGTATAGGTAACTGAGTCATAGGGGCCAAAGCACATGCTCCGTCCGACCAATATTACCTCCATGAAGGCAGGTGCCATACCGGAGACTTCCCTTTAAATTGCTGGCTATACTGGACTAGAGGAGAACACGACCGAGGCTGCTATGCGGCCATCTTACATCTGGTACGGTTGTACCAACACAGTCGACTAGAATTTTAGCCTACCACCTATTAAGGGGTAAGGGAATCTGAGGTTATATATTTTTTTATTCGATCATCGTTCACACTTACAAAAAATTTTTACAAAAATGTGATAATTAAATGTTTCCATACTTTACGTCAACGAAATGCGACAGTCACCAAAACTCATGGTAGGTCTGCTATGCGTGACAAACATGAGCATGATTCGCAGATTGAATTCGTATGTAAACTAGCGACTGTAATCGCAAATTTTGATAATAACGGCGAAACAGTGTGTGCCAATGTCATTTGAATTCCAAACGGTGTGATTGTAATGTTATTAGCTGTGGATCGTTACGGGTAATTTAATTTGACTGGCCGTGTTAGGGTTAAGTAGCGAGCGACCCTTATAAAGTCGGACAGCTGTCTGTCCGTCCGTCCGTCCGTCTGTCTGTGACAGCCTATAGCTCCTAAACAGTTCGACCTATCTTCTTGAAACTTAAAATGTTTATATATTCCCAGGAGTTAACAACATTTTATGTATCAATGACGTCAAGGGTTATCAACTTTAATTTATAGGGGCACTAAAAACTGCTACAGAAAATAAAACTATTTTAACAGGTCGAGTAGTATATCAATACAGAGGTCTTTCAAAGGATTAGATTACTACTATTTATTGAAAAAAAAGAAATAACATTTTTAATTGTATAAAAAGTTACACTAAGGAAATGCGTATAATTTGCTCTGTCCAGGGCCCAGGGCACTCATAACAAAATAAAATGCAATCTAAAAATATATATTTTAATAGTTAATTTAGTGTTCTTGTTTTATGTTTATGGAAACTGACACGGTTGGCTGCATCACATCGTCATCATCAGTGACGTCAGCCCTTGGGGAACTAGGTGCCAGGGCAGTGTTTCCATTCGGTCGTCGTGCTTACGGCATAAAAACTATTCTGAAGTTAAGAGAAAATCGCATCCTTCTGACCGTAGAAACGTCTCACGGGCCGGGCGGCGCGGGGATGCGGGGTAAACGGTAACAATACGAAGCACGCACTCGTAATGAGCGCAAGATGGGAATAAATAGCTACGGAACCCTCTGCGTGTGAACGACGTTCGCACTTAACCATCATTTTATGTCTTCGTTGGCAGTGCGCTTTGTTTAGTGAGTTGTGTATACAAATGTGAACAGACGACGCACATAACAATCGCAACCAAATAATAGATAAATACAGGGTGTCTGAAGGTCAAATGAGGTGCTTGAAATGAGCAACGTGAAGAGTTTTTTTTTCTTTTCAACTTAAAAGGGCATACATTTTGGAAAATAAGTAGGTATATAGGTATATACCTACTTATTTTCCTCAGATAACTTCAAACTTACCGTGTAATTTTTTTTTTCCATAAGACATGATACTTCTCATTTTGATCTGAAATTTCTCTGATCGTCTTAAGGACTTTATATTCTCTTTACTTACCTAAGGTTTCCTACTGCCTGATAATAACCTGTGGGTCTTCAAAAGGTGTGTCAATAAATTAGACAGCGACCGGATTTTACGCCATACAGCTAACATGGGGCCTCCCCGAGGGTGGTTTCGCGAAGAATGGTGTTATTAGCCGTGTCTGATCTTCCGACGGACTATTGGGCACAGTACCCCTTGGCAGCTCTTTATATAAAAATTACCGGGCCTATGCAGCTGTGACATTAGGCTAAAAGCGTTGCAGTAGTTCTAGCTATGTCTCATTCTCCTTGCCCAGCTGTATACCTCTTGTGTTTTTCAAACGACCTCCAAAAAGGAGGAGGTTCTCAATTCGTCTGTATGTTTTTTTGTTTTTTTTTTGTGTGTACCTGATTTCTCCGCCAATTCTTAACTGATTTTAATGATTATTTTTTTCATGAGTGTGGTAAATGGTATATCAGGGGTGGTAAATTTTTTGAAAGATTACCACCCGTAAGGATGGGAAATTAAGGGATGAACACTTTCATACTAAGGAATTTTTTAATCACCCACTTCCCGTCAACCGATTTTAATATTATGTGATATTACTAAAAAGAGTGGAATAAAAAAACTGTTTTAAAAAAAACATTGAACCGACTTTAAATCCTAAAAAGTATTAAATAATATTGTGATCTTGCTTGAGTAGAAGGCGGTACAAAAGCACACCTAAAAATCTTTAGATGAACCCTTTTGTGCTTTTGTACCGCCTTCTACTCAAGATCAAAATATTATTAAATACTTTTTAGGGTTTGAAGTCGATTCAATGTTTTTTAAACAGTTTTTATGTAATCGTATTGGATGACTGAGCTCGATGTTGGCGCCTCAGGCACAGCCAACTCGCCCACTAGTAGGTGCGAGTCCGGCTTGTAGCCGGACCAAAGTCTCTGTCGAAAGCAAATTCGACAAATCAGAGTGAAAGTGGTAAGATAGAATAGTGGAAAGCTTACGTTAGTGAGTGCCCCTGTGCCGTAGGGCGCGAAGGTGCCTCGCTCGGGTGCCACCCCCAGCATGGCCAGCTCACGTTCGCTCGGCGTTCGCTCACCGTGACTCATAAACTGGAACACGTCAAGAAGGCGCTTGCTATAATATAAGGTCTTTCAAAATTAGTTAATAGTATGCTAAGGGGGGGTTCTGTATCCTATAGTATAGGGGGTAGAACCTATGTAAAATGTTTTGGACCTTGGGCTTTTTTTTATGTTAAATATTTTTTTATGTAAGTATTTAAATACAAAAATAGGTGGTTGATTTTTATAGCCTAATCGATTCAGTTTCATAACAGTAACAAAATAATCTTCATTACCATTATGATGTAACACGTGTAAGTTGGTAAAAAAAAATCAAATTCTTTCTATTCCATACTAATAAAACTAAAATTGTGGTTTTTCACAATTTCTGAAAGAAAGATCTATGTGTTGGAAGACTTTTTTGTTCTTGGCATGAAACTGAAACGATTAAGAATTTTTTTTTTACATTTATATTAAAAAAAAAAAATTTGTGTAAAAAAAATTCTTTGTTCTTCAAAAGTGATCTATTTCCGATACAGAACCACCCCTTAGCGTACTATTAACTAATTTTGAAAGACCTTATATATCTGCTAATAATAATATGATAATGTTGAGCTTGAAAAGCACTTCAAGAAATAGGGACCCTCCCAGTAGGTACAACATAAACCTTAACTGCATTGAAATAAACATTCAATGTTCTGCGTTGGCGCTTACCACATGCACTTGCTGGAGCCGCGTGACTTCCTCTGTTGACTCCCTCATCAGTATTACTGCTACGAGGGCTGCAACAAACCATTTCATATATTTTATAATACGCTCCAAATGTACTAAACGGTAGATGGAATACGAAACTCTATAAGCTTCTGCAGCTAATGCTAGTAATTAATGCAAGTCTGACTTCCTGTAACTAAAGCCGGCAGGTCTATTCTTGTAAATTCTGACAGCGGACTCAGCGCTGATGTGGCGCTGAGAGCCACTTTAGTAAGTGGCTCTCAGCGCCACAACAGCGCTGATTCCGCTGTCAGAATTTACAAGAATAGACCTGCTGGTCTCCTGCGAATGTTTTTTTTTTCGAAACATTACACAGAAACATCGAAACATTGGGGCGTGGCCATCCACATTTGTATGAAAACCATAGAGAAATAATGTTTTTGTGTATTGTTTCGAAAAAACATGCGCAGGAACCCGGATTTAGGATGCGTGATTCCGATACACATTAGGATTCAATAGTTTATTTGATCAATTAACACCTGCTAGACGCATGGAGATTTCCATCCGCCCTTTCCGGAAATACGAGCAGTGGCCGTCTCTATAATTTGTATGAAGGAAGGTGCAATCACGCTAGATCACAATAAGGGGTGTGTGGAAAGCCGAAGAATATGAAAGAGGAATTAAAGTGACCTGCTATGAGTGAGAGGCCGAGCACCACGCCCAGCCAACAGCAGATGTGTTCCGTCCTCATGCTGCGCGCCGTCTGCCGCTCCCGGGCGCCGCTCTCCTTCCTGCCCACATCGCACACGCCATACCATCAATCCATCTGCCCAATCCGAAATCCAATGCATCCATGACCGTGTCTCAAAGGTGCCAATCCATCAATTAACGCATCCGTCACCGTGTATCAAAGGTGCCAATCCATCAATTAACGCATCCGTCACCGTGTATCAAAGGTGCCAATCCATCAATTAACGCATCCGTCACCGTTTATCAAAGGTGCCAATTCATCAATTAACGCATTCGTCACCGTGTCTCAAACGTGCCAATCCATCAATTAACGCATCCGTCACCGTGTATCAAAGGTGCCAATCCATCAATTAACGCATCCGTCACCGTGTCTCAAAGGTGCCAATCCATCAATTAACGCATCCGTCACCGTGTATCAAAGGTGCTAATCCATCAATTAACGCATCCGACACCGTGTATCAAAGGTGCAAATCCATCAAATAACGCATCCGTCACCGTGTATCAAAGGTGCCAATCCATCAATTAACGCATCCGTCACCGTGTATCAAAGGTGCCAATCCATCAATTAACGCAGCCGTCACCGTGTCTCAAAGGTGCCAATCCATCAATTAACGCATCCGTCACCGTGTATAAAAGGTGCCAATCCATCAAATAACGCATCCGTCACCGTGTCTCAAAGGTGCCAATCCATTAACCCATCCGTCATCACATTGTTTCCAAGGTGCTAATAAATCAAACCCATCTGCCACCGTGTCCCAAAATACGCCATGAACCATGCAACGATAACTACATGAGGATTCTTCAGAAACTAAAGGTGCTGGTTTACGCAAATTGGAAAATTTGGCCAATCATAAACGAGCCTTATGATATGATGTTGAGCTAGTGACAAATTGATTTCTTCTTGTTAGTGTTAACTCAATAATAAAAGTTCGATTAAGTGGTACGTTTAATGTTTTTCTACATTAGCTGACTCGAGTGCTGTGATCTCCATGATGTACACTTACAGGACTTACACATTTTGTTGTGTTATTCCCTTTAATTCATATTCGTCTAACATTATTGTTTGTCTATTTATTTTCTTCTGCACGTCCATTTTATTTCCTGCAAAGACATTTTAAAACTTATTTTTTTGTTTTCTTGTTCATGCTTTCATGCAACCCACTTACAGCATCCGCGCATCCTGTGCTCCGAAAGCGACATTTCTCTGGGCCCTTTTCGCTTCTCTAACGCTCGTTCTCAAGCGTAACCTTTGCCTGTCTTTACGAAACAAAATCTCGTACATCTAACTCACGTAGGTGTTCACCAAACTACATCCTCGTTCACTCGTCACGTTCGGTACGCATGAATGGCTTCTGACAGAGGGAAGGAAGCCCTTGAGTCGCCGATGCGCGGTTCAATAAACGCCCCAATTAGTGCGCCAAACAGTTTCGTCCTTCGGTTTGACAGATCACGCCACGCGCCGCGGTCGTCGACGTGACGCGTACGCCGCTCCGCAATAGATCGCTTTAATTACGAGGAAGCGGCACGTTCACGTCCACCGCGCGCGTCCTCCGTCTGCAGCACAGATCGTGCACTGACTGATCGTCTGCAGTCCGCCGCCTGACCCGCGTCCGCCTGGAACGCGCAGATTAACTCTCGATTCACGGTCGCGCATTGTCTGTACTGACGTCCCGACCTATGCCATGCACGAAATTATCTCGTGCACATCTATATCGATTCCTCGCGTGAATGGGACCCTGGGAACTACGTTTCGGCCGATCCGAACGAGCGATTCATCTAGTTAATCATGAGATTTCAGACGCGATAGTTCCGCTGCACGCATCCGATGAACTCCCCACACTGGACAATGCCCCATTCTGAGAACTGCATGTCTGATTATTCCTATGGACTTTAACGTTTAATGAAAGGCCAAGCCGGCTGTATTGATATTACGAGGGATTTTCTATAGAATATGTAGGTACCAACGCTCATATGCTTCGGGCAGGCGATGACGCGACAGGATTGAACGTTCTGGTCGAACGTATAGATAGGCCATGCTCATAAGCACTCTGCCGGCGGCGGCGAGACGGCTTAAAACTAAAAAAAAAACTACTAAAAGGAAGTTTAAATTAAGCATTAACGCATTAACCACAGTCAATTACGTATTAACGTATTAACCACGGTAATTAAAACGTAGCTAACGAAACGATTTTTAAAGCGATAACGTATGGAAGGGCTGAACGCGGGCGACCTTGACATTGAGTTGCCGTGACATTAGACATTGACATTACCATGCCCACATATTTTGTTATCACAATGGCCAACTTCGCGGTATCCGCAACCGACGACGGAACGAATGAAACAGGCAAGTGGCATTTGGCTACTGGTTTCAGATCTCTTTGAAAATTTGTACAGATGTCCGTACAATGCTAAATATGAAGGCAACCCCGATCCATAAATGAAATAATCCTACAATAATCTATGTATCAATAATCCTCAACAAGAAGCTGAAGGTCGATGTAGTCAGGCTCGCACGCGGTGTGTTGGAATTGACTATCCACGTGGTGCCGCTTCATGTGAGCGGCGCGGCGGCAGCGGGGGAGCAGTGGCGTGCGTCAGCGAGGAGACTGGAGGGATGCGGGTGTCAGTGTCAGAGTGTATCCGATGAGGTTGATGGGTGAGAATTAAAAGATTGCTGCTGCATTCGCGTCGGCGTCAATCTACTACCGCGTGCTGGCTGGCTCTCCCCTCGCGACCGCGAAGATCCTCCAATCTGTTGCTTTTATGTAGGTTGACGAATGACTGACTGATTTACCGCGTTGTCTTCTCTAGTTGAATGCATTCGGACTTAGACCATCGCCATCTAAGCTACAAGTTCGTTGACAGGAACGTCAATAAATAATAATCATCAGTTATTGAAAAGTAACCTACAGGCAATATTATTGGAAAGTGGCGTCACATGTAGAAGGTGGCGTGATGTGGAGAAGTGGCGTGATGTTGTTTCTAATAAATTTCAATCTCGAGTTCAATTTACTATCGGGCTTGCAACATTAATACCACGGAATAACAGTATTACCTTACAATAAATGTTATCGTCACAATTAGGTTACTTCCTCGTATTGGCCCAATAGTAATGAGCATTTCTAGCACAATATCATACTGGTTTTAATTTTATTTTATTTTTTTGTTTTTTTATGGAAACTGACACGGTTGGCTACATCACCTACAACATCCGTGATGTCAGCCCATAACACCGGGTGAACTAGGTGCTATGTCAGTGCTTCCCTTCATTTCGCGCCGGCTACACTGAACTGGACGGAAAACACGAACTATTTACATAGCCGTTTCGACCGACGTTTCGCTCAGTGCGGTGGTACCAACCCGGCCGGGATTATCTATAGTTTCGTCTAAATGGTCATAATTAGTGTGCGTTTGTTTCAATAATTTCGTCCATAATGCCTAGTGTCTATACTTTCTTTTCTTATTCCATCAATCCTCTTGGGAATCAACTGTCTTCAATCATGCTAAGACCTTACACAATTATCCACGTGCATTCATTTGTCTGTTTTTATTGGTGACTCGAAATATATCTGCCTATTGTTTCTTTTTATATTTCTTGCACACGAAATTGTTGTCATATTAGGAAACTAGCCGTTCCCCGCTCGCGTGAAGGCCGGTTTAATAGCAAATCTGATTGAAGCTCAAACATGAAGTCGCCAAGAGCGAGGCCGAAGACTGGCACACGTAAATTATGTACACCTATACCTACTCTCCAAAAGAAAGTAACTCCAATCACATCGCATGTAATTAATGGTGGAAACATATAATCCCGTGAAAGCCAACAGATACCCAATATCAATTACATTCGAACATACTACTCATCCCCTGTACCTGTAAGAGATGGCGTGATTATTACATAAGTTTAAATAATTGCAAAACATCACAAATCGTATTGCTCGAAACTCTGTAGGTGCATCGGTTGAGTATTTGAAATGCATACCGAACTTGCGATTTTACTCCGACCCGACTGCGTTCACTTCCGACCCCACTGCTCAACTCATATGAATAACCTGATGGATGATATTATATATAGCCTATTGTTCCCTCAGTTAAGCCTTATATTTTCGTGAGAGCTGCATTCGAAATGGTTCAGTCGTTTTTGCGTGGTGCTTTTTTTTCGAAGTTTCAATGAAAAATGTTGCGCCTGATCATGGATGCCGGATGCCCCATGGTTTGTTACAAATGACACACTCCATCATGACCTTGACATACTGATAATAGAATTTGCAATAAAAACGTTAGCAACATTCTATAAGAAAAGGATCGAGCTACATCCCAACAAGCTAGCCAAAAATTTGATGAAAGGGAGATACATACCTTGGAGACGAATTAAAGGAATTGTGACGGTAGTCACAAACCGTTCGCGACATTACAAAAATGTACACAAAACCTTTGGATATCCCAAAAAATGGATTGGAGAATCAATAAAAGAAGTTAAAAAAGTTATGCTTGCACAAACACACAACAAAAGCACAAACACAGGAAAATATAAATATTTTAGAAATGGTATCAATACATTCTATTACTTATCCTTCATCCACCCATTTTTTTTATATCTTAAATGTACAGACACGCAAATTTTACAGGTATGGTTTGTACATTTGCAATTATTATTTTTTTATTTCGGGAAGTAGTTAGACTAAATTGAACTCGCCCGTTTGTCCGGTCCGCGACAGCACAGCGAAGTCGGCTCGTTATGTCGGCTGGTGCGGCAAGATCTCGGGAAGGTCGCGCGATAACTCCGTGCCGCAGTCTTTTGTTAAACAAAACATCATAAGATGAACCAGTGCTGGCTGTGGTGCTTGTCGATATTGTTTTTTATTTACCGAAAAACAATTTCACTATCATTTCTTCTGCCTCTTGAATTTAATAAGGAACTGCTTAACTACTGCTGTAGCTTGCGTTGAACTTAGGATTTCACAAGGAACGACCTGTATACTATTTGACGTGGCTTGCGTATTGAACTTTGTAATTTAACAAGAAACGGATGAAATATTTTACTTACTGTAGCGAACCCCCCCCCCCCCCCCCCCCCCCCCCCCTTCTCTATCGTTTCCTCCTTCTTTCCACCTTACACTTAATTCGTTTTAGTTCTTCATTAGGTTAATTCATTTTTGTTTCCTATTTTATCAAAAATTTGTAAATATTAATTTAAAAATGAAATACTTATAGAAACGGATTAATTATTTACTTGTCTTTGCACGCATAAGCATTAGCTTGTCGTTACGTTGGCCTTTTGGATTTAACCAGGAATTGCCTAACTTAACGTTGTTTTTAGTCTTTAGAAATTAACAAGAACTCTAACCATTTCGAATAATTTTTATGTAGAAACATTTACACATTAGAATATTTATTAGAACAGAAAAATTGTGAAAGAAAAAAAAATTTTGCCACCTGATACCGGATATCATATTTCAGATATCTAATCGTTTCGTGATTGTTGCTTCATGGCCTTTTGGATTGAACGTGGAACTGCCTAACCGTGTGCTTGTTGTACCTGAACGACAATCACAATGTTTCATTTACCGACACCGGAGTCGAGCATTCGCCGCCCTAGTATTTTACATACGGCAGTTAATCACTATTTACCTCCGCGAGATAGGTGAATCCTAAAATTGTACCTATAACATCTTATTGTCTCGCACATTATGAAAATCCAGCTACCCTCGACAGGTTTCAGCGTGTGAGAGAAAGAGATACACTACGGGTCGTCTCGAATATCTCGAACATGTATATTATCTTTTGCGGCTTGCTCGTTCGTCGGTCGTCTTTATTAACAGATGCGATTGCGTGATATGACGTTTATTAGATCTAGTAATCTCTTTTATAACCAATTTGTATTGTAATTTACCCCAAAAGAATCACTTTTTCATTCCGATTTTGATATATACATTTCCGTCATGAACGCGAGGTCTTCAATAATCTATACCTCGGATTCCTGTTTACTTAAGTCCCTTCTCTTAGTTTAATTATTAGATTATATTATGTAGGTGTAATTTTGTAATTTACTAGAGTCCTTGCAGCCCAATACCGATTACTCAGCTCACCCCGATTGTCTCAGGATACAGCGTGTGGTATGTATATATCATAGAGTGACAAAGCTATTTAGTGTTTTCCGTTCAGTTTAGTGTAGCGATCACAAATAAAAACATAATATTCACAATACAAAATGTTCCAGCAGAGTATTTGGTGTACTAGGCTGACATTGTAAGTTTAGCGATGTAAGTTTAGCAGGTCGCATAAAAACTATATTTCCGTAAGGTCGGAATAATCGCTTCTAGAACGATTTGCAGCCAGTTGCAGCAGTGCTTTGATAATCAAATAAGTACAATACGATACCCGCCGCGGAGCACCGGTGTGTGGTCCCCGATTATGATGTTGTACTACAATAAATTGCAATTGACGAGAGGCAATTTAGCGCTATTGCCGTCGTCGTCGTCGGTGCGGTGACGGTGAGCCGGCGGCGACGGAGGCTGGAGGTCGCCACAGGAGGAAGTCTATCCAACCTTAGTCGGGGCGAGATAAAACTAATCTCTATCAACATTCAGCTGCTGATAGCTCTACCATTCGAATTGTCATCCTAGAAAGTATCAATGTAATAAATTATGTAATAATGAAATGTTGTTACTTTTTCGTATTCTGTCATTCAAGGTCTACAGTAACATCTTCCAGGCTTTAGTATTATCTAGCTAGGTGTTTGGTGGATAATAATATTACTATCAGTAACTTAAATAATAGTTGAAAAGGAAATTAACCAAATCCTGCTCATAAATAAATCACAACGTCACCCATAATCTCTTTCCTGTCACGCAAAGTATTACTATCACCCCAGAATCGGAGAGTAAATAAAACGAACATATCACAGCCAAGAGTTTTTGTATTTTGATATGTAGTATATTTATTTATTTATTCGGTTGTTTGTGCGGTGCGGTGCGTTACCGAACGTCATCAGCGGTGGTTGGTTTTGGTCTCTGCGAAGTCGAACGTCATATTTGGTGGTAGGGTTTGGTCGTGGCATCACCAAACGACACCTAGCACTGGTCGCGGAACTCCTCTCGTGTGATGGTGAGATTGGAGGTGAGCTTGACAAAGGCCTCGTAGTCACAGAGAACGCCGCCGCCGCACCCTGACACAGCAAGCAGGCGTGAAGGTCCGTCGGCCAAGGGAGCGTACACCGCCTGGAGGATCGAAAGTGCGATTAAAACAGAGCTACACGGAGATTGGAGATTCTCTAGAGAAGAGTTGACAGCGTTAAGTAGAAAAGGGTGTGTTGAAACAATTCGAAAAGTTTTGGAAACGGGGTAACAGTACCTAGGAGAAATTAACAAGAAGAATAGCCAAGATTGAGCTTACAGCGAACGCGTATTTCCCCGTAGCGGAGTCCCTCCTCAGTTCGAGCGCGAAGGTGGAGCCGTAGTTGGGCTGGTGAGGGTAGAAGACCCTGGCGGCTGCCATAATGGCCGCGACATTGTTCTCGTGGGCGGAGTACAGGCGCATCTTGGGGAGAGGTGTGCCGCCTCGGACAACTCTCTCCGTCACGTGGAGGATGTCGTGGAGGAGAACGCCTGCGACCATGAGGATGTTAGTGATTTGTAGGGTGTGAAGGTGGTTGGTGAAGTTAGTTGTTGTTTCATCAAACAAAGCGTTTTCTATAGGTTTTATCGTCAATTCAACCATGAGTTAAGTTAAGCATAGTGTTCAATCAATAGGTGGACTGTTATTGAAAAACATCACAACCGTTGAGGATTGTTTTATTGAATTACTTCTTTATTTATTTTTGTCTTTATTCTCGGGCAGATTAATTTATATAAATAATTACGAGTACGTTCATTTTAAAACAGTCTTACCGGATGCGATCTGCACTAGTTTGTCGGTATAGAGTTCTATCTGGTACTCGATCTCGGTCATCTCCTTAATCCTGGGCATCAAGGCGTCCGCCCAGTCGGGAGGATCGATGCCGACGTTTTGCTAGAAAAAAATAATTATACGTTCTAATTCAATCAGCTTTCGTTCTAGCCTGATGTAATTTTTTTTAGAAGTCATGCCAAAGTTCTCATTTAGTCATGAAAATATTTCAGCCTTTCCTAACGTCAGGATTTATAGATAGAACACTTTATTCCTCCAAAAACATCTTACAGAAACAAGCACGATATATAATTTACATCGGTTGCAAAGGCGGACTTATTCCTTACAGAGATTTCTTCCAGTCAAGCTTCGAATGTTTGAAATATAAGATTTATTTGATATAGAAATTAAGTTTCTTATAAAATACTAATTTTTAAGCCTTACAATTTAAGGCATGGCCGACCACTTGGCGATTTATCTCCGTAACTTTGTGCAATTGACTTTGTGCCATTATCTTCTAGCGACGAGTCTTAAGAATTTCACAGATAAAAGAGTATATCTTCTCAAATGAGTAAATCCTTCCCTCGCATTTCGACATGTAAACTGTACCAACCTCAGCCTGAAAGAGATTGTCTAGGTAGAACACATCCTCCGGGGTCCTGATGGCAGTGCCGGTGTAGTTGGTGAGCACCTCAAACAGGTCAGCGTAGGGCTTCAGCCTGCTGACAATCTCGGGCCGCTTGTATATCTCGTTCCTCGAGTTTAGGTACACGGGGCAGTTGTACCAGTAAAGCAGCTGCGGCAGGAGAGAGTTGAAAGAATACAAAACTTGTAAGTACAAGGGGCAAGAGCACACTACGGAGAAGACTAGATTATTTTAAATTTATATGGAAAAGAAATTATAAAATCAGACTACGGAAACGAAGGAACGAGGAAAGTTAATCTTAAAAAACCAATATACAATGCTGTAGTGGAGCTCTGTCTATTCGAATCCTTCTATACGCGTGACTACAAGGTTTTATAAAAACTTATTTTATTTTTTTATTAAAATATTTTTAGTTCTAAATAGCCTTATATGTATAGCTCTTGACAATGATAATGATAACCCATTCTATGGGATTTAAAGAAAAACAATTGTTAAAGTTTGACAATATGGCACCTGGCTCCCGTCATACGTTAAGGACACCTCACTGTGCTTACGCCTTAAATTTTGTTGTTTTGACAATATGGCACCTGGATCCCGTCATACGTTGAGGACGCCTCACTGTGCTTACGCCTTAATTATTATTTTTTGACAATATGGCACCTGGATCCCGTCATACGTTGAGGACGCCTCACTGTGCTTACGCCTTAATTATTATTTTTTGACAATATGGCACCTGGCTGGCTCCCGTCATACGTTGAGGACGCCTAACTGTGCTTACGCCTTAATTATTATTTTTTGACAATATGGCACCTGGATCCCGTCATACGTTGAGGACGCCTCACTGTGCTTACGCCTTAATTATTATTTTTTGACAATATGGCACCTGGATCCCGTCATACGTTGAGGACGCCTCACTGTGCTTACGCCTTAATTATTATTTTTTGACAATATGGCACCTGGCTGGCTCCCGTCATACGTTGAGGACGCCTCACTGTGCTTACGCCTTAATTATTATTTTTTTGACAATATGGCACCTGGCTGGCTCCCGTCATACGTTGAGGACGCCTCACTGTGCTTACGCCTTAATTATTATTTTTTGACAATATGGCACCTGGCTGGCTCCCGTCATACGTTGAGGACGCCTCACTGTGCTTACGCCTTAATTATTATTTTTTTGACAATATGGCACCTGGCTGGCTCCCGTCATACGTTGAGGACGCCTCACTGTGCTTACGCCTTAATTATTATTTTTTGACAATATGGCACCTGGCTGGCTCCCGTCATACGTTGAGGACGCCTCACTGTGCTTACGCCTTAATTATTATTTTTTTGACAATATGGCACCTGGCTGGCTCCCGTCATACGTTGAGGACGCCTCACTGTGCTTACGCCTTAATTATTATTTTTTTGACAATATGGCACCTGGCTGGCTCCCGTCATACGTTGAGGACGCCTCACTGTGCTTACGCCTTAATTATTATTTTTTTGACAATATGGCACCTGGCTGGCTCCCGTCATACGTTGAGGACGCCTCACTGTGCTTACGCCTTAATTATTATTTTTTGACAATATGGCACCTGGCTGGCTCCCGTCATACGTTGAGGACGCCTCACTGTGCTTACGCCTTAAATTTTGTTGTTTCCCGGATATTAAGGGACCATGCCAGCAGCGTCTCTGGTTACGGAACCCAAAAACTGAGTATAGTTCCCGGGAGCAAATAATGCGTGTCGAGCTTTAGAAAGAGACAATCCGGTTGTAGAGCGCCATCCCTGACGCACGAGCTCTCACGTCTCTGTGCGACAGGGACGACGCTCTACTACCGGATTGTCTCGTTCTAAAGCTCGACACTCATATTGTTGTAAAACACCCGACTGAGAACTAATTTAAAAAATAATTTCTACTCTGAAAAAAAAAGTTTGAGGTAAAGTTTAAAACAACATAATTATTATGGAATGGGAAAGGTACTATCTGTTTCTCTTTACCTGTCTTTATTGAGATTACCTTTTTTACATCCAAGTGGTGGGAAACTCCCAACTTGGACGTTGTCGTGTCGATTTGGTTTGATTGATTAGAACCTCCTTCCTCCAGTTGACAGTCATGCATGAATGTATGTACAATGTCCGCTCATTTTCTAGACATGAAATCGAAATTCAGCACAATGGTCGACAACCCAACAATGGTTTTTTTTCTTGCTGCTATTGTGGTTCTGGTTGAGTTGTTCGCTAATTTAGAATGGGCAGAACTATTTCCTAGGTCTGACGTTCGTTGTGATTGATAATGTCGTTATTTTGCGTCTAACTTAATTTTTCCTAGTCCGCCAAAATTATTTCCATTTGTACTCTCATTTGTAGTAATTTTAAAAGGAATCGGATTTTGTTTTGAAATCTCTTTCTCTATTTCGGGCATTTTTGAAGAATGGATTTATGGCTCGAAATTTACTTAGTACCTATACGTAGTAACGCATATTCTATATTAGCTTTTGTCCGCGGCTTCGCTCGCGTGAAATTCGTAAAAGAAGAAAGTAAGTAAGCCCGCTACCGTACTTTATTTTCGGCGCGCGGAACAATTCGGTTTGTATGAGAGCCACATCTTAGCGTAACCGGAACTGAATTTTATTAAGCCTGTCCTGTGTCCCGTATAATCAAACGTGCTTGTACTAAGTTTCATTAAATTCGGAAGATCGGTTTAAGAGTTATGGAGGAACATACATACATAAAATATTTCTAAAAATCGTAATTTAGTTTTAGTATCATACATAGAGTCTACAGACGCAGTATATCATAAAACAAAGTAACTTGCTCCATGACCATCCCTTACAAATTTATTATTAGTATTGATGTAGGTATGTTGATTACTAAAGGATGATTCGGCGAAGAATGCCACTTTGACGACTTTTTTTATTATTTTTTTATTTTTATAGAAAGTTTATATAAATTTCTTATAGAATAAAGAATAAAGTTTTAATTTAGCAAGCCAGAGGCGTGACCTATTTCCTATATGTCATAGTCGGTCATTTAGTGACCGCATATATCGATGACAACTGCCCTTTTCCTATATTCCAGGACGCCGAACTTTTAATGTCGATACGTGTAATGCTGCACTCTTTAATTTACTCTAGCATTTCTCATTGTCTTTTCCTTCTGAGCGAAATAATGTTAAGGGCGCCACACACCTTCAATTAATATTGCGCAAGTCCAGACTGGCCAAGTCTGCATGACGCCCCAAGTATAGAAAATTGGGCAATAAACTTCCCACACACGTAACGGTACACTTGCACGCACAAGTCTGGACTTGCGCAATATTAATTGAAGGTGTGTGGCGCCCATTAGCCTCAGCCACGTTGATGATACTCACGTCGTCCTCGTCACGCGGCAGCACGCTGTAGGGCACCGGCTGCCACAGCAGGTTGGGGTTCCAGCGCTGCAGCCGCTCGGGCGGATAGAGCGCCGCCATGGCGGTGAGCGCGGTCATCTTGGTGCGGTCGTATCCGGTGCAGCGCACCAGCATCTCGTCCGCCAGGTACAGCCGGGAGAGGAAGCCGTCGTAGCGCCGGCGCAGGAACTCGCCCACGTGGTAGCCGCGCCTCTTGCCCATCTAGCGACAACAGTTCACGCAAGCCGTCCAGTTGCGACCCCAATCGCTAATTATTATGACGATGAGGTCGCCAAAGAACGAACTGGACATTTCATTATCACTGATCTTTAAACGTTCAAACGGAACGACCATAGGGAAGCACTGACACGGCACCTAGATCAGCTGACATCACTGGTGTTGTATAGGCATTATATGCCCGGCGTATTGTTCACTTAATTTTATTGTTTTGTTAGTATTAAGTTTGTGTCATTCTTCTTCTCTGTTTTGCTACCCTTATAATAAGTTTTCATAAAAGTCAGGTTGACTGGCAGAGATTGCCTTAGGTAATAAGTCCGCCTTTTGTAAAATCGTTGTATTGGAAAGCAATAAAGCAGATTCTATATAGCTAACCGTGTCACTTTCCAGTCAGTGAAAAAGTTCAAGGTTATAATCTCAGCACTTCTTTTGAGGGTATTCGTTCTAAAACGCTACCAATCCTGCAGATTTTTTGTAAATACCAAGTGAATCCACGAGAAACTAGTGCAGGCGGTGCGGCGCGGCGCGGCTTAGGTAGTACGTACGTTGGTAAGAGCTTTGAGGCCGTACGGGAAGAACTGTCCGCTCTGCCGATCCTTGTGCGGGTACAGACTCATCTCCTCCTCGTCCGGCGTGCGGTCGCCGTGCCGGAAGATCTGTAACACCAGAGATATAGTTTGCGTTTTAGCTTAAGTGATGATTTCTAATTCGAAATGTCCATTTTGTCACATAAAAAAAATCTCCAAAAATGTTGCGCATATCACGTTAACCTGTTCCTACGTATTCATCAGTTCATTCATCATCCATCACATCAACAATTACCGAGACGCCCGCCTAAGAGTGTACACAATTTTGGGTTAGAACTTGGGCCCACTTGCACCAACACAAATTTAATATATAAACCAGTTTAACTCGTTAAGCTAGCACCCGCTGACTGTGGGAACCGGTTTAAATATGGTTTAAATCCATAACTCGCTACTTAACTTTAAACTCGTGTTGGTGCAAGTCGGCCTAAGCACCTTACAACATTAGACGACTTTAAGATTCAACTAATATTGCCATCGACATTGCCTTTGAACTAAATTATATGTGCTCGTACGTAACAACGAAGATGATTGGTACGTACTCGTACCTATAATAGTAATCAAACTAATTATTGGATAATTTCATTCTCGTTCTTTGCATGTTCTTAATGTAATTGTATTCTACTGCAGTAGGTTATAGGTCCTCAATCCTCATATCATTTGTTTCGACTTCCGTCATGACTTATTTTCCTTGTCAGATCGCTATGTCTTATCTAAGTAAACCTGTAAGAAACCTACGAGATAACTTTTCAGCTATTGAATCTTTGACAAATAGATCTAGCGAGCAAACAGCGGAATATTTAACTTAAAGCTCAATGAGACGTCGCTCGGTGGTACCTACGACGTACCGCAAACACGAGGACCAACTCCGTGCCCGCCAGCTCGGCCTCCGGGGGCTCCACGTGGTTGTCTTGGTCCGCATGCGCCGTGGATGTCTCCGCGCCCTGCGCGGACACCAGACTTGCGACCAGTAGGAACCACACGAGCATTTTGGTCTACGCCGCGACGGCTAATCACAGAGGATCCATTTTCCCGCCCGCAGCTCGACGACGACAGCGGAACGCGCGGCCGAGCAGCGTGGAGCCAGCTGCGCACTACCGGTGACGCGAGCGACTATAACTCTTTTATACTCGCGTTCAGCTTCATGATACCGCGCCGCGTACGCCTGAAGAGAATGAGTTAGCTTCGCGTGGACTATTCAATTTGAATTGCATTGTTGGAGTCCTTGAAAGCTTGGGAGAAGGACAAGTTTGCCGTAATAGCTATAACTTTTTGGCGAAACTAACATCGTTACAGTCCCACACGCGTCACACTGTCCGCGCAGGGACGACGGAGGCGCAGTACAACGAGCAGGCGTTGCTGGAGCAGCTGACGAGGTGCGCGGAGTACGCGGAGCGCGCCGAGCGGTACGATCTGCTGGGCCCGCTCTACCGCCTCGTCATACCCATATACGTTACAGTCTCACACGGCTCACACTGTCCGCGCAGGGACGACGGAGGCGCAGTACAACGAGCAGGCGTTGCTGGAGCAGCTGACGAGGTGCGCGGAGTACGCGGAGCGCGCCGAGCGGTACGAGCTGCTGGGCCCGCTCTACCGCCTCGTCATACCCATATACGAGCGGCGGAAGGACTACCAAGCGCTCCTAACTTGCTACCAACATCTCACCAAAGCATATTCAAAGGTGGTGATATTTTATTATTTTTTCAAAAAATCTGCAAGAACCCAGTTTCAAATCTCCACAGAAATTTGAAATGCATTCATGTATGATGAATGGAAACTCATGAATTTTATTTTATCTTGTAGACGAGAACTGAAGATGGACTGACCTTAGGCTTTTTTTTTGGAGGAGGAGGAAACTCCGACTTAGGTACGTGCGAATGTGTGTGACATCCATCCATTAAATATAAACCTTTCTTTGAGACACATAATGCACCCATATGCTACCTCAAATTATTTTGCATTTTTTTTTTATGGAAACTGACACTGTTGGCTACATCACCTACAACATCCGTGATGTCAGCCCATAACACCGGATGAACTTGGTGTCACGTCAGTGCTTCCCTTCGGTGGTGCCGGTTACACTGAACTGGACGGAAAACACAAACTATTTACATAGCCGTTTCGACCGACCTTTCATTCAGTGCGGTGGTACCAACCCGGGCGGGTTAAACCCTACCACCTATATGAGAAGGGAGTCATATCCCTTAGTCGCCTTTTACGACATACACGGTGAGAGATGCAGTGGAGCTATTCTTTTAAAGTACCGGCTCCACACGGTGCAAGCGGTACAATTTATGTTTACGGCTTTATGTGTTGTTTTTCCAATAATAATTTTCTCTAGATGTGTGGTCAGGTATGGTGGACACAAGGCAGAACGGACGAATTTTTCTCAGTGTATGTGTGGTCAAAATGGACACGCGAGGGATGGCCGCCTATGAGAGGACGGCCGCCGGTCGCTGTTCTGTGGGCGGCACGTACATATGTACCTACACGCGTACTACGCATACAACATAAAGCAATATTTTATGTCAGCTTTAGTGCACAGAGATCCAAAATTTTTATGGGAAAAAGAATTAGGGCGTCCTTTGCACATACAATTTCTTCAGTCGATGTTGTAAATATCTTACCAATTTGACCACCGAATAAGCTTTAAATTGACGTTCAATACATTTTAATTGGTACGCATAGATTTCGAGCGATGTGATATTTATAAAGAAGAACACTTCTTACTCTCTTGATGGATGACAGGATGATACATAATGTCGCAGGTGATCGAGGTGACGCAGTCCGGGAAGCGTATACTGGGCCGGTTCTACCGCGTCGCGTTCTACGGCGCGCACTTCGGCGAGGAGGACGCCGGGTTGGAGTTCGTGTACAAGGAGCCCAAGCTGACCTCGCTCAGTGAGATCTCTGAGAAGCTCCACGGCTACTACGAGACTAAGTTCGGTGCGGGCAACGTTAAGATCATTATGGATTCTGCGCCGGTTAGTCAAATCCTAATTTCTGTTTATTTAAGACAATTTGTGCAAAGGGGACATCCATTAATCACGTGAGCAAAAAAAGGGGGGGAGGGGTCTGGCAAATTTTTTTTTTTTTTTTTATGGAAACTGACACGGTTGGCTACATCACCTACAACGTCCGTGATGTCAGCCCATAACACCGGGTGAACTAGGTGCCATGTCAGTGCTTCCCCCTTTGATCGTGCCGGCTACACTGAACTGGTCGGAAAACACAAACTATTTACATAGCCGTTTTAACCGACGTTTCATTCCGTGCGGTGGTACCAACCCGGGCGGGTTAAACCCTACCACCAAGTAATATTAGGAGGGAAGGGACCTACAGTTTTACGAGGAAAATCTCACCAAATCTCACTAGGGGGAGAGGGGGGGTCTACCACAATCTCCCGCCATCTTTTTTTTTTAATCCCCCGGGGCTACGTTCAATTTATGACTTTGAAAGATCGGACTGGACCGAATATCGAACACCGAATAATGCCTTGCTAACTGAGCGGTCACGAGCTACTGTGCGGCATCGACGACAGGCTAGAGTGGCTGGATGAGGAGGACGTAGACTTCCCAAGAGACTATTGTTTCAATGGATATGGACATCTTGTGTCCTATCATAACAATTGAAGAGGCTAATGAATGCCCATGGCGTGAATAATAGTATTCTAAGTGCACCTGAAACGCTGTCATTTTCTTGCCACTTCCATTCTCTCAGATCATTCAGTGTACATTCAGTTGATATATAAATACTTGAATTTTGCATTTTAAAGTTTGTATACACTTTAAATATGCAGATGTTGACGAAACTTACACATAGAGGAAATCTCACGTGAAATTTGGGAGGGGGGTTCCTATAAATCTCTCGAAATCTCACCATGGGGGGTAAAAAAATCAAAAAAATTTGCTCACATGATTGATGGATGTCTTCAAAATATAAACAACATGAGATAAATGTTTACATTTTTATTAGGTCTCAAATCATAATACTTTATTTGAAATAAAATACTTTAAAAAAAAAGTTAAATTTAGACCCAAAAATAACTAAAATAAATCTTCAAAAATCTATCTAACTCATCTGGATCGCCAGGCTGGTCCGTTGCTTGAAATGCGACCGGACACATTGGTCCCCAGACGCGTCAATGAATAGTTTCCCTTTTTTTTATGTAATCCAGTGGGTAGCTTGAATCGGAGGGGTCAGAGTACATGCTCCGACCAGCCAATATCACCTGCGAGAATGTAGGTGCCATACCGGAGACTTCCCTGGATTGCTAGAGGAGAACACAACCGAGGCTGCTATGCGGGCATCCTACATCCAGTACGGTGGTACCAACTAAGGCGGCTAAAATTTGAACCTACCACCTAGTAAGGGGCAAGGGAAGGGACCTACAGTTATACACCGGTTCCGAACGGTGAAGCAGCAGGTGTAGGTATGCACGTAAATTTTTTCGTCAGAAAAAACTCATTGGTACACGCCGACCGGATTCGAACCTCAAATGCCGATGCCCAAACCACTCGGCCACCCGCCGCTTATATTTTTATTTATTTATTATATAACCGTTACATATAAATATTTAACAGTTAAATCTGTGGGACTATACCTATTCCACGAATTTATGATGAGACTGATTAGGGCTATTTCTTCTATCTGAACTACTCTCGCATGATATAATATTTCATGATAAGGTCCGTCCGAGGGCTGTATCTCTTGAACCGTAATAGGTAGCCCGTTGAAATTTTCACAGAATATGTGTTATTATGGCGGATATAACAACAAATAATAAAAAATGGAAAAAGTAAAAAATTTAAGGGGGCTCCCATACAACAAACGTCCGAAAAATCGATTAGTCACGCTAATGAATAATAGATGACGCCACAGCTTTTTATACATTGCATTGTTGAAAGACAAAAGATAGCCGCTCAATTGCCAATGACCTCATTGAGGTGCAGTCATTTTCCCACCGTAAATTGCCATCGACCTCATTGATGCTTCTCTCCAATCGTCCTACATATCTTCGAAATTAAAATTCGAAGACCATGCCACCTGAGCGGATAGGCGGATATTATTGATAGAGGATAGATACGGAAACCTCCGTGCGCGAGTAAAACTCGCACTTGACTTTTAATAAACATGATTATTGAATGTAATGAAAATATACTTTATTGTATAAAAAGGTTACAAAAGGCGAGTTTAATGCCTTGCGGCATTCTTTACGAACTAACCTTTGGGATGTGGAAAACACGTAGGGGCGGACAATGCAGTACTAAACAGGGAACAGTTGTATGAAATATAAATACACACATATACAAATTGTACAAAGATACATACAATCAATTTAAATCCTTACATATACATAATTACATATATACAATAAGAAATATAAATATTATAATATACCTACATCAACTATTATATACTATACATACATACTTATATATATACTTTACACATATTTTAACTGGATTGAAGATGCAAGGGCATCGATGAGTATTTATATTTATTTTACCTACTCATTGCCATGTGGTATCATAAATCGTTTGTGGATACGTTCTTTGAACATGTATATAGTAGTGGAGCGACGTATCTCCTCAGGAAGCTGATTCCACATGCGAGCCGCACTGACTGTTAATGAGTCAGTGTAGAACGAACTCGAGTTATGCTCTTAGCCCGAGTATTGCTAGGAGTAAGGTGTCATTGGATCTCAGAGAGAGACCATGAGAACAGAGAAAATTAAACCGCTCACTTAGGTATATCGGAGCAGCAGGGTCATCAGGCGCATTATTGTGTATATCAGGTGAACGCAGCGGAGCTGGACGCGCGTGTGGCCCACGTGCAGGTGACGTGGGTGCGCGCGGCGCCGGAGGGGGCGCCCGCCGGCAGCGCGGGGGGCGAGGGGGTGTGGGAGCGCGCCCACAACGTGAGGCGCTTCGTCTACGAGACTCCCTTCACGAGGGAGGGCGGCGCGCGCGGCCCGGTCCACCATCAGCATCTGCGATACACATACCTCACAAGTAAGACCACCAGTGGCGGCTGGTGACTTCAGTGACCGGTAGTGCGCTAAGTACCTACCTACTTAAATACCAAATTTCCCAACACATTCCTAATGTTATTTTAAGATCGCGACTTCCGCATTTTTTAAACGCCTGCGTTTTATTATGTATGTACCTAGTAACGAATATTCTCAAGACACTCAATTAGTTGCAAAAAACAAGAAAAATAATCCAAACAAGTTTTTTAACTCATTTGTAGTACCTTTATGAACACACCCATAGACCACAACACTACTGCAGCTTTCAAAAAGAAAACAGTAGTAATGTCCCAAAAATAATAAAAAAAAATATATAAAAATCAATATCAGAGGTCCTATTGCTAATCCTTATTTGAAGCGTTTATTATTTTTAATGTCAAAACATCAAGTGACGGTTGTGTGAATGAACTTGCAGCGGAGAGCTGGTTCCCGTACGTGAAGCGGCGCGCGCAGGTGACGGAGCGCCTGACCGAGGAGCGGAGCCCCATCGAGGTGGCGCTCGGCGAGATGGAGGCGCAGGTGCTCGAGCTGCAGGAGATTGTTCACGCACCTCTGCCGGACATCAAGAAGCTGCAGCTGCGGTACCTACACATCTTCATTACTTTATTTTTCTTAAGAAAAAACTATTTGCAGTCGCAGTCAGAGACGTCCTAGTCGACACAGACTAGCTGACGAGGGCTAGACGCGAGCCGAAACCAGGCCTCACGCACTCTATGTACTTGCGCGCGCTAACTACCTACCGCCCGGTGGGGTGGGCCGCCGGCGGTCTTATTCAGTAGAAATTCATCAGCCGCGCGAAACATACCTACACGCTCGCCCACGCTACCGCGCGCAGCTGCAAAGCAATAATGCACTTTACACTCGAGCGTTTAGGTACATTTTCGCACGCAGCGATTGGCGATGTGAAGCAGTAGGCTATTAAAGCCGAAGGTATGGAACTTTTTCTATGGAGTGATTTATCTGTTACGAAGTAACTATTAAGTAATCTGTGCCGAAACGTCTAGAGCGTTGTAAGCGTTGAGAGCAAGAGTGGCCACTCACTGGTGTCGTGCTCGATTGAACTATTCTCCTATCTGGAATGAGCCCGGGTGTGCTCGGTGAAGCCATTGAGTGATGTGAGGGTAAGTGAAGGAATCTGCAGTGCTACACCAGTTCCGAACAGTGACACAGCAGGTGCAGGTATGCACAACATTTTTCCATCAGAAAAAACTCATCAGTGCACGTTGGCCAGATTGGAAATTAGGACCTTGAGATTAAGAGTCCGAGACCGCATCGACCACCCGTCGCTCAAATGAGCCAGTATCTAGTCCAAAATAGCCCAACCAGCCAACGTAGGCCAGTCAAAGAGTTTTCATTTAAAATTCACTAAAAGACTGGCCACTTTTTTTTTATGTAATCCGGTATGGTTTAATGGCTGAGTTGGAGGGGCTAAAGCGCATGCTCCGACCAGCCAATATAACCTCCGAGAAGGTAGGCACCATACCGGAGACTTCCCTGGATTGCTGGCTATACTGGACTAGAGGAGAACACAACCAAGGCTGCTATGCGGCCATCTTACATGTAGTACGGTGGTACCAACCCAGTCGGCTACAATTTGAGCCTACCGCCTAGTACGGGGCAAGGGAAGGGACCTACAGTTTTACACCGGTTCCGAACGGTGAAGCAGCAGGTGTAGGTATGCACGTAATTTTTTTCGTCAGAAAAAACTCATTGGTACACGCCGACGGGATTCGAACCGCGGACCACTCGCATGAGAAGCCGATGCCCAAACCACTCGGCCACCCGCCGCCACTTATTGACTTTCTTGGATCCCTCTAATAGCTACAGGCCGTATTCAATGAAGTGTTTGAAAGCCAAGCCTCTATATTTTATATGTTTGATGGATGACAGAACCTGTTACATGTGTGTTCTTGTGTCGGTGTAGGCTGCAGGGCAGTGTGTGCGCGCAGGTGAACGCGGGCCCCCTGGCGTACGCCAACGCCTTCCTCGATCCCACGCTCAGTCCGATGTACCCCGACCACACCGTGCACCAGCTCAAGGCCGTCTTTAAGTAAGCGCACCACTTTTTATCTTTAGCCAGCTCTATGCATTGTCCAAAATCACGACCTCCTTTTGGCTTCGCCATAGTCTTATCATAGTCTAACTAAGCAATTAAAGGGAGATAAAACTTTAATTTCCTTCACTGACCTTCTTTGGTAATTTTTTAGTGCAGGCCGGTGCAGGTGTACATTGTCCAGATTTAGGTGTACGGCTGCGACCCAAATGTAATAGCTTCTCGTCTGTGCCATTACTGAAAAAATATTGTCACCTATGTCAGTTTTGCTTTTTATTTTCTTTTTTTTTCTTGTCCTTGCTGTGCCCGCTCTCCTGGAGCTGTAAGCAGTCAATTGCATGTACCTAATTTTTTAAATTTATGGTTTTCGGTAGCTCACGACTGTTGAAATGTTCGCAGGGAGTTCCTCACGGTGTGCCATTCAGCATTACAACTGAACGGGAAACTAATCAGCTCCGACCAGACGTCTTACCATGAAGCGCTGGAGAGCAACTACTATAGGCTGTCGGAGTCGCTGTCGCAACTGCTGGGTGAGCGTCTGCAGGAGATCCTTGTCAACGGCACACTCGCCACCACCCTCACCGGCGTCGAGCTGCACTCGAGCAATGCCTGAGCTCCACTCGAACAACGTCTGAGCTGCACCCGAACAACGTCTGAGCTGCACTCTAACAACGTCTCAGCTGCAATCGAATAACGCCTGAGCTGCACTCGAACAACGCCTGAGCTGCACTCGAGCAATGCCTGAGCTCCACTCGAACAACGCCTGAGCTGCACTCGAACAACGTCTGAGCTGCACTTGAACAACGTCTGAGCTACAATGGAACAACGCCTGAGCTGCACTCGAACAACGTCTGAGCTGCAATCGAACAACGTCTGAGCTGCACTCTAACAACGTCTCAGCTGCAATCGAACAACGTCTGAGCTGCACTCGAACAACGTCTGAGCTGCAATCGAACAACGTCTGAGCTGCACTCGAACAACGTCTGAGCTGCAATCGAACAACGTCTGAGCTGCACTCTAACAACGTCTCAGCTGCAATCGAACAACGTCTGAGCTGCACTCGAACAACGTCTGAGCTGCAATCGAACAACGCCTGAGCTGCACTCGAACAACGCCTGAGCTGCACTCGAACAACGTCTGAGCTGCACTTGAACAACGTCTGAGCTACAATGGAACAACGCCTGAGCTGCACTCGAAAAACGCCTGAGCTGCACTCGAACAACGTCTGAGCTGCACTCGAACAACGTCTGAGCTGCAATCGAACAACGCCTGAGCTGCACTCGAACAACGCCTGAGTTGCACTCGAACAACGTCTGAGCTGCAATCGAACAACGCCTGAGCTGCACTCGAACAACGCCTGAACTGCACTGGAACAACGTCTGAGCTGCACTCGAACGTCTGTGCTGCACTCGAACAGCGCCTGAGCTGCACTCGAACAAGGCCTAAGCACACCGACTGAAGAACAATGCCAACTGCCAGATAGCAATGATTTGCCTGCTCCAGAGAGGAACTACTACCATCAATCAGATCTGATAAACACGTCATTTGTGAACAGAGTGTCATTAAATTGTAGTTAATATTAAAAGCAAAAATTTGCATAAGCCTAAACAAATGGAAAATGAATTTAATTTCTGATGGAGTACTTACTGTACTCTGCAGTACTTTTCGAACAAAATTATTTTAATCGCTACTTAGAATATAACTTGCGTAGCCTAAGTGAGTATTGATGTTTAGCTGGAACGAGGCTGTGAAGACGCAGCAAAGAAATACCAGTCGGAAAGTTGATAGTTAATATGTCGTAGGCGGACTTGTGGAATTCTTTAGCCATTGTATTATGTTTGAGAAGCCCGGTAGAACGTAGACCAGTCCGGTTTGTATTAATTTCTATTTCTGACTTTACATCCGTGCAATGAATAAGGAAGCCAGTAGTAGGTGTATACAAGTAGATTAAAACATTTAGATAAGTGAATTACAATCGCCAGTCATCTTGTCATTTTGAAATTACTTATACGACAATTGAATTGAATTTCTTGCAGCCGTCTGTACAGCTGTTTTGGCTCGGTGACAATTTAGTAAAAGATAGTTAATTCTGTATAATTTTGATAAAATGTAAATTATCTATTCAGAGAATATACGTCAATTCTTCTAGATCAGTACGCAGAAGTAGCATAGGGTCAGTAGAAGTAATCTCTATGACTATCCATATCTCCAAGTTGGTGATATGTTAGGTTATATTGGTGAGTTCTAAGTGACGTATAGTCGTGATCAACATGATTTGAGCTCACTTTTTTTTATGTGTGTGATAATAATATTTGACTAGTTTTGTTGTAACAATGGATTACAAATGATTATACAAAAATATTACATTAGTGACTTATTTCAACACTGAGGATCAGCGCTCATATCTACTCAATTGTGTGTAGTTGATTAATGCAATAATGTTATGATGGTCAATGTCGAAGTCAACATATTATAGGTAAGAATTTCCTAAATGCAGAAATAAGGTTAGCTCCATGTGGCCGATCATTCTGTTTTATGAGTTTGTGTTTCTGTCCTATTTGCTTATAATATTTAATGTTATCAGCCTAATTTATGTTCGTATTGTATTTAGATAGACATGTAAGATTCCGTTGGAGCATTTTCATTATGTACTTATTTATTATTGCGTATACGGCTCCGCTCGGTACTTGTTTCTAATTTATTGTAGAAAATAACATTTGCCATCAGTGTTTATTGTGACTCTATAATTTATTGAATGTTGTCTAAGTTACCCTTTTTGTTTTAATTTATATTCTATTCATGCACTTGCTCATTCCAGTCTCAAGGTATATTATACTCTTAAACAATGACTACACGAAGTGTTTGTGGGTGTAGTTAGTGTAACGAATTATGGTCAAAATCTGTTTGTTATTGTTTTATTAATATAAATACTATTGTACTAATTAATCATACGCACAGACTGAATTCTAGGACATTTTGTCTTCCTGGCACGTCAGGCATGAGGGTGGAAATAATTACAATGAGGTCCATACTAGCGTAGCGTAGCTAGTGTCTGCTAGGTCCACTATCAACGTTTGTTAATGTGTTAATGTGTCAACAGTTTGACATTTCGTTTTATTAGGTACATTACTACTGATTGATACTTGACATAAAAACACATTTGACACAAATTTGATATGCAGTATCTAATATCATTTAGAACATAAAACAGTAGTAGTTTTAGTGGCACCTACTTTAGCTAGTCACACCGAGGTCATCTCGAGCGAGATGGCAGAGGCCGGCAGCGAAGCAGCGAGCATTTTCATCGCCTAAATTTACGCAGCATTTTTAATTTTATCTTCATTACTAAAATACACAGTATCGCATGAGGACCTCGAAAAGGCTCGCGACTACACGCAACTGGTGAAACCGGCGCCGCGTGGCTGCCCGCGCCGAGACGCCGCTAGCTTCTTTTGCCCTCCCTCCGCAGACACGTTGCGTCGTCGTCGCCTGCCCGCACGCGCAGTTCCTTGTAGATGTTCCGCGTTAGATGGCTAGGCGCTGCCGGCAGTACGACTGTCATTCTAGACACGTGGGGTGGATTAAAAAATCTTATACTTAGCCTGTTTCTACATTCCATCGACATTACTCCTGTATGACAGCAGTCCTATACAAAAAGAAAACTACTTTGTCTTAAATGTTTGCGCCCTACTGTCACAGATGTAACAGTGAACAGGATATAGTTTTATTCACAGCATTGTCCATCTCGTGCTTGCAGATTTCTTTTGTCAATTGCGTAGAATTTGTGGTCGCTTAGTAAAAACACAATTATTGTCCAAAATCCTGCCATTTGATGAGTTCAGTCAAAGATACGATAACTGTGTGCCATCTGTACTAGTGCACAAATCAGAGGTGTCTGTCGTGTCGGTTTGCGGCACGAAATCGCGCACGACAGTTTCGGGTACAGCCCGAACACGGTGCGTGCAAGCCGAAATGTTCCGAGCACGATCGTGTTTCCGTGCTAGCTAGGCCAGCCCGACGCCCGGTCGACACGATAAGCACGAACCGTGTTGACGGCATGCTGATGTGATAATGCGCGCGCGCACCTACAAGAATTTAGGATTTCTTTATTTATTTCTTACTTATACAATGTCAGCCCAACGCAAAATGTTTCCTATAATTAGGAATAAGATGTCAAAGAAACAAAAGAAACTCTTTTGTTTTGGGATTAGTCTGGCTACACTAGACTGCAGCCCTGCCTGTCTTGCCAGCTTAATTTACGAAGTTGTACACGACAATTTCGGACACAGCCTGAACACGGTTCGTTCTGTCTGAAATATTCCGACTATGATCGTGTTTCCTGGCTAGCTAGGCCAGCCTGAAGCTTGGGCAACACGATCGGCACGAACCGTGTCGACGGATCGCTGATGTGGTTATAGGTACCTACATACATTTCTCACACAAACATAATTTTTTCGTGTCTGTATGGGGCCGGTAGGTACTTTAAAAGAATAGCTCTACTGCATCTCTCCCCGTGCATGTCGTAAAAGGCGACTAAGGGATAAGGACAAGACAGCGGGTGGGTTTTCGTGCCTCACTTGCTGCTTGATAGTTATCTTGTCAGAATACTTTGCTGATCCGACAGTGTTGTTTCGTACCTGGATGGACAAGTATATATATTTATATATTTATTTATTGGTGTATTATATTTTAGATATTTATTTAGTGATTTATATGTAGGTATATATTTATATTGCTTTTATTTAACTAGGATGTATTTATATGTATTATTATTTATTAATAAGTATTCTTATTATTATTTTATATTCAATTCTCACGCTCAATTCTTTTGCTACTACCTACTTACATTCCACTATATTAATCGACTCTCAAACATCCAAAGGTTGACTGTAAGAAATCTCTTTTAGGGATAAGTCCGCCTTTGCACCTCATGTAATTGTTGTTTTTACTTATTATTGATGTATGTTTCTAGGAGCAATAAAGAATTTTCTATCTATCTATCTATCTAATCGTGGTGGTCGGTGTTGTGCTGTAATTTACCCGAGTTGCAGCACAACACCGAATACTCTGCTTACCCCGATTGTCGGGATACAGCGTTATGTATGTATGTATTTTTTCGTTTAACTTTACTTATACAGGGTGTTTCAGGATAGGTTTTCGTAAATTCAGGGTTCGAAAGGGGTTCATATTTGAAGACGAAGCTCTGTAACGTTTTCCCCGATTCGATCATTTTACAGTACTTTTTGGTGAAAATCGAGTCATCAAGATTTGGTGGAGTCATCAAGACTGGATGAGTATTTCCTATTCCTTAAGTTTCTCAAACCTATCCTGCCTGATACAGCCTGTATATATTGTAAGTAATAATTTTGATAGAACTGACATGGATTTAACACAACCTCCCGGTTGAGAGGCGGTGTCCGTCCGTACTCTCTCCCTCAGTACCACGTGGCCACCATGTTGAAAAATCGCAGATTATTTCGTTTGCCTTTGAATTATTATTATCATAGCATACGTACTTTAAACTAGAAAGAGAGTAGTGAGAAAGGTGGAGGGGGTAACTAAACAGGAATAAAATAACTAAATCGTTCACTTTTTTGCCAGTCTTCCCGCTGTCTTCTTTCTATCTAGTGGTCATTTAATGCGCTTGCGTTTCGTGCGTCACCCTCACCTCTAACTCCGCGTCACCGGCAGCCATAGAATATTTAGAGAACAGAAGTTACACTTCGATCGTACCGATTCTCGAATCGAGGACTCGGCCCACTGAAGTCTACCCGGGGGAACGTTGGGCTCTTTCGGCTTATTTCGGCTTTGAATTATCAGTAGTAGAAGGCGACACGCCGGTTTTTATGAAGAAAAAGAGGGCAAAACACTACTGATGTTCTCGTTTCTGTTTACGTATTTATTAATTTTATTTATTTATTAATTTGGTTCAACAACAGTATCACCCTAAATACAGTTGTTAACACATATATTTTTATGTAACCCCATTGACATTAATAATCATTTTTGAATCTCCCAGATTTACAACCAGAACCTAGTAAATTATTAGATCATTTTAACAGAAATAAATTTAAATTTAAACAACTGGAAACAAAATTAAAAAATAATGAAAACAAAATAATAAAAACAAAATTGGATTTTTTGACTCCCCCTAGTGAGATTTGGTGAGATTTTGGCAGATCACCCCCCCCCTTTTTTTTTGCTCACGTGATTAATAGATGTCCCCTTACCTATAGCTACCTTCGGGTTCCATCATTAAAACAGCTCCAAGACACGAAATTGCGTCATCAACGTTACATAACATACAAAAATTGAGCTCAATTGAAAACCGGGAAGTCAGTTCAATTTAACTTGAAACACTACCCCGCACTCACTAATACACACATACGCCTTATTAAAAAGAAAGTTTTTATGTTTCTAGATATTATGTACCTACTTATAAAATAGTTATAATATGTCATGTCCCTCTGACTGAACGCACACCTATACTATACTATAACACGAGAACGGGTTAGTGTAATTTCTGTAGATTTTACTCTATTCTGTGTCACTTCACTCGCTCTTTGTCGCTCGCTAGCCTAGCCGCGCGGCGCGAGGCGGCATGTGACGCGTCAATACGTTTGATCTGCCGCCGCGTGCCGCCGACCAATGGCTATCGGCGGAACGCGCTCCGTCACAACGTTTGGTTTAAATAGCGATACCGCCAAATAGGAGAAAGAGAGACAGAGGTATGGGCATGGGCATTACGCATTAGACATGGAATCAAAGATAATTGATCGAATTTCGTATTTTTAATATTATTGCAAGCTTTTATTGAACTTGCAATTAAAGTTTAAGTAGGTATGTATGCAGGTACATAAATGTTAGTTTGTGTGTTCAGTTAATTGCGAATGAAAACGACGAAACCTATACTTAACTGTGTAAAGAGTTTAACGTTACATACAGTTAACTACCTACCTGAAGGCAATAAGTTCACCTTCTACCTGCCTGTACAGTCCATATGTAATATTTAATAATAAATAATTATTAACACACGATTCTTAAAACAATACATACATACATATACATATCACGCACGCTGAATTCCGTAAATCGGGGTAGCAGAGTAATCAATGTTGTGCTGCAAGATCTCTGGTAAATTAGAACACAACACCGACCACCACGTTTCGCAAAGTATTCGGACAAGATTTATCTATCAAGCAGCAATTAAGGCACGAAGACCCACCTGCTGTATGACTCGGTGAAAGTACCGTGCCAAGGTGAGAGGTGGCGAGCCTGTCGCCCTTTAGCACGGCATCTTGTCCTTATCCCTTAGTCGCCTTTTACGAAATGCACGGGTAGAGATGCAGTGGGGTTATTCTTTTTAAGTACCGGCCCCACACGGTAATACAATATCATTGCTAAATCATGGCCCAGGCCCACTTGTGGCATAATAACTTCCGTCTCGTGTACAGCGGGCTGGCTCGTGTCGTGCGTGACACGAACACGAAACGGGCCAGCTAGGCTGAGCCGAGTTTAACCGAGCACGCGCGGCGTCGTACACGGGGCGCGCACGCTCGCTTGATTCCTGTGCACCGGGCTGCGTTCGTGTCCAACTCGACACGATACGACAGGTCTGGCACAAATTATACAACAATACTAAATTAGATACGACCTATTGTAATGAATAAGATTTTAAATACGAAATGTACTTTTTGTACACTTACCCTTGATGATAGATAATACATAATCTCAATTTTCAAGTTTTCGCAATAAATGAAATGAAAAAATATGACTTTTATTAATTTATTCCTACTAAGCCTGAAAGTAAGGACATGCCCGCACGATAGTAATATGAACTCAACACTACACTATACTAATTTGAACATAGTTAAAAAAAATTTAAATGAAAAACTTATCGTTTCTTGCCCGTGGTCCACCTCCTAGTCCACCCAGGTGGACCATGGGTAAAAAATATTTCCCGTGGTTCACTGGAATGTTAACCGGAATCACCGGAAAATTAAATCTAAAATATTTTAAAAAAATTTGCATATTTTATTCAAAATTTTACCTCAGCGATAATTTCTCTTTGGAATGGTGTAGCCAGCGCCGCGCGCCTGCGACCGTGCGTTCCCAGCTGACTGACGACATGTCGCGCGCTAGCTGTTGTATCGTGTCGATATGAATGTGAATTTTTTTATTTATTTGAAAAATTACCCAGCTTTCGATTTTTTTGGTAATGCAGTGCGATTCCTATTACGAAATACCATGTTTTTATACCAAATATAGAAATTGAAAATTTTAAAACCATAGCTGAAAAAAAAAATTACCCCCTTTTTCGACATCAGTATGTGACCCAGAATAACCCCCTTTCGGGAATGTCGCCTATTTAGGTTAACACCGTGAATAATTTTATTTTCCACTTTAAGGGAATATATAAATAGCAGGTAGCATTTTTCACGATTTAGCACACAATGCCAACCTAGCGGGAAAATAAAGTGACTCATGTCAGAGGTAAAATAACTGAACGAATTTTTGTTCCAGCAGCGTCAGCCAAAGAAAATATACTAGCTGTCAGATTTGCTCAAACAAATTATTAATCTGTGTAAAAAAAAGTTAACTGTTACTACAAAGAGACACTCGTAGTTGGCAGCACTGGATTCTACGGCACGGCACGGCCGGCACGCACGCAATGTCGGCCGGCAATACTCTTGCTTGCCGTACGTAATCGCCAATCAGCATCTGACGAACGAATCTCAACCAAGTGAATGGGTGGAATTGACCTAAACTAGGTAATAAATAAACGCAATATCAGACGTGCGTGTCGCTGTGGAATTATATTCTTTGGCTGTGGATGTGGCGTGAGTGTGTACTGTAGTGGCCTCTCTACTGCGCCAGCACAGCTAGACGGACGGACGGACATGGAGGACGAGCTAGAGGACCGCGTGCTGTACCAGACCTATTCGTCGCACATGAAACTGCTGTCGCGTGTGTCACTCGGAGCGGGCGCCGTGCTCGACGCACCGGCCGCATTCTGCTGGCGCCTCATGCGGCTCTACGTGCTACGCACAGAGACGCTCGTGTTCGCTCTGGCGCTCCTGGCTTTCCTCGTCTACCTGCAGACGGTGGAACTGTGGTCGCGGGCGCTGTTGAGTCGTCTCGCACACGCCGTCGGCAGCAGCACCTCAGCGCGTCGCCTCAAGCTCGCCCCCGGCGGCGACGAGCAGAGCTGGCGGCTTCGCGGCGAGCTGAGCGCCGCCTATGCGATCCGCGGCCGCCGCTTGCACATGGAGGACCGTTTCATTATTAACGAGAACATCAATGATACGGGTGTGTCGTTGTTCGCGATATTTGACGGCCACGGAGGTGAGTTCGCAGCCAACTACGCCAAGGAACACCTAGTGCAGAACTTGCACAATAAGATCGTAGAGCTGTGCGCTTTCAAGGAGGGCAAGCTACCGACCCAGCCGGCGGTGCGTGAGCCCGACGAGTCCAAGCCGAAGGAGCCTGACGCGGCGGCGCTAACTGCGGAGCGTAGGAAGAGCTTCAGGAAGACGGCGAGCACAGCAGAAGACGGGGCAGGCGTGGGGGTGACAGACCCGCTGCTGCTCGCTCAGCTGGCACGCGCGCGGCCGACTGTCACGCGCGACGTGCGGCCCAGCAACGAGCCCGTCAAGACGGTGAGCGTGCCGCTTACGAGCTACCTTGACAGCGGCAAGATCAACTTCGGCAAGCTGCTGACTGACGAGGTGCTGGCGGCGGACCGACTGCTAGTGGAGGCGGCCAAGCGCTCCCTCGACGTGGCCGGCACCACAGCACTCATCGCCATCATGGAGGCCAACCATCTCATCGTAGCCAACGTGGGCGACTCCCGCGGCGTCATGTGCGATGCGCGTGGCAACGCCATCCCCCTCTCGTTTGACCACAAACCACAGCAGGTACTCACCGCACCCTAGTCTCCACATAATAACCTATCCAAATAACCTACTTGGAAATTCTTACTCATCTCGTTTGTAGGTTGAAAGTCCTGAGAATCAAGATCTTCAGAAATGTCAGGTCTAGGAAATGGAAACTTTTAATGCATTAAACTTGTTTGGAGAAATCTATTTCTGTCCTGTGTACATGAAATCTGCGCGCAAGGCGTAATGTTTATTTACGTTTTATCATTTGTATCGTCGAGGGTCATTTTTGTTTATTTTTGTATGCGAAAATCTACGAAAACATTCTGTTGGCAGGTGCGAGAGCAAAAACGAATCGAAGCGGCCGGTGGGTACATAGCGTTCAACGGAGTGTGGCGGGTGGCGGGCATCCTGGCAACGTCGCGTGCGATGGGTGACTACCCGCTCAAGGACAAGAAGTTTGTGATCGCCGACCCGGACATTCTGACCTTCGATCTGGACGACCACAAGCCGCTGTTTGTGATCCTCGCGTCTGACGGCCTGTGGGACACATTCACCAACGAGGAGGCCATCAAGTTTGTGAAGGAGCGACTCGACGAGTCGGACTTCGGGGCCAAGAGTCTCACGCTGCAGGCCTACTACCGCGGCTCTGTTGACAACATCACCGTCCTAATCATCAACTTCCTGCACAACAAGGTGGCCGCCGCCAGCATCCACAACTGAACGAGGCCCGCCATCTATTCATGCAGGCTAATACATTGGAAGCAACCCTCCCAGTGACCTACCTGTCCACCGATCTACATTACCGGCACAGAATGAGGTCCTGCAAAAAGAGTTTTTCTGTACACCCCATTTCAGGGTACCGCCGGAGATAGGTAGGATTTATGTGATCACTGTACAATGTTAGCACTCACCACGTGTACGTAACCGATAGTGAGTGTGAAAGTAGGAGCACTGTGGCTGTCCATTTTATTGTAGTGTACCGATGTGTACTTATGAATTAATCGTTTGGTGTTATGTACTGCGAAATTGGTGTAATTGGATTACAATTATTGTCTTCTCTACGTGTCGGCTGTTATACTTATTGTTAAACCAGAACTCCACTACAGTCTGCACGGATTTGCAATTGGCCGAGGGGAAAGTGTTTTGGGGTAAATTAATATCCACGAATGGAAGCGATTTTACTAACAAAATTTTTGTGTTACATATCTTGTTTTTCTTGAAAAATATTTATAGCGAGTAGATATGAATATAAAAATGTACCTATATGAAATGAAGGGAAGCACTGACATGGCACCTAGTTCACCCTGTGTTATGGGCTGACATCACGGATGTTGTAGGTGATGTAGCCAACCGTGTCAGGTTCCATAAAAAAAAAAAAAAAAAAAAAAAAAAAAAAAAATGTGTCAACATGTTTGGAATTTTTATAATGTAATACTTAATGTTTGAATTTATGAATGGTTGTGATGCGACTTTTGACATTTACAAATTTATAAAACTTCACTATCTGCAAGTTACGCTTACTATAAATGTGTATATAAATTTAAATAATTTACCTGTGTCTTGAAACTGTAAGAGCCGCTCGCCAAGCGAGAAATGCATTAACCGACTGCACACCAACACACTATTTTACATTTATTTGCATTTACACAATTTTTTTTTTTCAATCTTCATAAGTACATCACTCGAGTTTTATTTAATGATTGTATATCATGGTAGTGGGTTTTTTATAATAGAAATGTTCATATTTAATGTACAGTTGATTAATGACAGTGCCAAAGTGTTTTAAAAACATGAATGAAAATGTGATTTCGACCAAATGTACCATTAATGTTAGTAGGCATTTGCTTGCGTATTCTGTAATTGTTATGTGGAAAATATAATATTGTAAATTTTTTTAGTCTTTCACTTTTTTCTCAAAACAAACTCAACACAATTTGTACAAAATTATTTTATTATAAAATATTGTGATGATACATGTAGTAGGTAATAAAGCTTTGTACTTGCTGCCTAGTCAGCAAGTGAACAGACTCCTTGTGAAGCTGCCGATGAGAAAGTAAATAGTTATTTCCATTTAAAATTTACTATTTACATGTAAACTTTCTTAAAATAATTAAGAGTTTTGGCTTTAGAGCTAGCACATATTGGGCGTTTGGAAGCATGCATTACTGAAATAACTATTATCCTCGTCGTTTGTACATACAAGCGCATGGTTTTGACTGCGCCTTCGTCAAATATGCATTGTCAGATTTTAATAGAAAGCATGTTCAGTAAGCGCTCCGTGTATCCTGCCAACGCAACTTTGAGCACCGAATGTGTACTAGCTCTTAGAATGCAAATAGTCTTTGCTTTTTCCTTGTGAACACTGGCATTGTGATGATCATGGTCTGTTGTATAGTACCAAAAATACTGTGGCTTATAACAACAGCTGCCAACCAAATCACGACTAAGCAACCAGTCTTGTGTTTGGTGCAAGAGAACTTTAGCGCGCTTTCAAAATGATTTATCCTAATATTTCGAATTCATCATCCGAATCATCGAACTGTCGGTCCAAGTCTTCAAAATCTGAAAACAAAAAAATACTTAATTTAATGTATAAACCTTGACGTTACAGATCGCCCCATCTCTTACACCCATTGACTTCCAACTCGACCGCACGGTCGACCTATCTGGTCAGAGTGGTCGGCGACCAGGCGGAACTTTTGCTATTTAAATTATTTGTTCTTATTATAACGAGAGAGTGCTTTAGATAGATGATTAAAAACCTTTCGATTGACATGAAACACACCTTTCACCACCACCCAAAGAATTCTGCACTCAAACAAAAAACGTCACATTCTTCGGCATTTTAGCGACAGCTTTCTTTTTGTGAATTTTTTCTTCAAGGTTTGCAAAAAAGTGAATCAGATCAAGTATGGCATATCTTCATCTAGAGCAGTGGTTCCCAATTATATTTGAATTCCCCTGAGTAAAGTGTTTAAATATAACAATTTTCATATGGATGTTATTTTTAAATAGGTAGGTAAATAATAATTTTGTTTATCCATAGCATCAGTCATTTATTAGGTTATATAATATATAACATAATATATATATAAAATAATATATATTATATTATAATATATACTTAGTAATCACTATATTAGAAAATAGGTCCAAATCAACCATTCAACAGTGAATATATTTTCACTAATGAGATAAGTGAACCCCTTTCTCTTTGTAGAGGTGAACGTGAGCATTAAGTGCGCACCACGCGTACCCCTTCTCTTGAGCCTGCGTACCCCTGGGGGTACGCGTACCACTATTTGGGAACGGTTGATCTAGAGTATTTAATAGTGCCGGATTAGTGAGACTCTACTGTATTAATTATGTGCAATGTCTGAACTATACGGCCAGTGGTGTGAGGCTTAGCCAACATAGTGCCCGCGCAAGGGCACATTTACCATTGAAGGCAGCGGCGCCGGAGAGATCGACCTCGGTGACGGGTCCCCAGTGCGCCGGCCGCTCGTGGCACAGCTCCAACAGCGGCTGGCTCTCGCGCATCAACTTGTTCCGGATGGTCGAGCACAGCTCCTCGAACTCAGACCGCGATTTACACAGGAAGCACTGCGAGAACAATCATCCGTGTTTTGTTAAAATTGATAATAAACCATTTTGTCAAATTGCATGTTCATCCGTTTATTTCCGTTAAGGCAATACATTTACGTTTACGATATACAAATATTAGAAACATTTTGAAACAAAATTTTTTTATTCTTCCGTTGTTGAGTACTCCTTACTTAAAAAACTGATAAAAAAATGCACTGAAAATTTCTGTAAGATCTCTGAAAATCTAATTCATACAAGGATACACTAGCGAACGAGAAAAAGAAAATAAAGAATTAATGAAAGCTCAAAGCCTAGATCCACTGGTCTACAAATACAATACAAATACACATTTCTTTATAAAGTTTGTTAGTAGAATTAATACTAAAGTAAATATAGCATAGACAATCTTACGACAGCGACAGAAGGGTCCATCGCCAGGAAGGGTATCCTCGATGCATGCCTGCAGTGGTAGGAGCTGTCCATTTCTTTTTGGTCGTCTGTAAGCTTGTTCTGAAACATTAATTCATTGCAGTTCTGCACTACTGTGTATTCCATACAATAATGTCATGAAGGTGAGCAAAGTGGACGTTGGACGTTGACACTAAATCAATAAGGGCCGTTTCTCACTAGGATGTCACAACAGCTCCAGACGGCATCTGCAATCTGCCAAGCAAGATGCTACTCAAGATGCCAAATCTGCAGTATACTGAAAATTGCAGTAAACCACTAGTCGATAAATGGTGGCGACAATCGTCAGCGTGGTGCAGCGGTCAGCGAGCTTTTGGGCAAAAGTGGCTGTGCGGCCAGCTCAGATAGTTTCATTTTTTCTTTTTCTTTGTCTGGCAGAAAGAGGTTTCAGCTTTGTTCTGGTTAAAAATTTTGAACACTGTATAACTGGAAATATTTTTTTAGTTACCAGCAGAGATGGATGGGCCAGAGTATAAAAAAGAATATACCATGAGAACATAGATTATATAAACAAGGTTGGGAAACGAACCTCGACTAGTCCAGACTTCTGCGTGGTGTGAGGGTCCAGGTAGACGACCTCGTCGCCCACACAGCCGATCAGGTACAACGCCTGGTTCGGCTTCCCTCCTATTACGCCCACCGACTGCGCCGACTCGAAACATATCTAAAAATTTGGTCATGTTGTTTGAAAAATCAGCTATGAAATGTATGATACTCGATATAGTGGTCACAGTGGTCACACTTGCCCACTTATCCTTCATGATACAAAGTATAATTACTATTTCAACTTCTGCAACTACAGTATGGCCTTGATAATCCGGATGAGTAAAAAACCAAGCTATGCCGGATTACCAAGACGTCCGGATTATAGTATGAAATTGTTTTATTTATTTGCTTATTTGAAACATCTTCAAAATCGTAGTGTAACTATAACCTCTATCGATCAATATGTTCGTTTAGGCTTTTACCACTATTACACATTATGACAATGTTTTTCGGTTACGCGGTATATCGATCTCGAGAAATCACACTTCGTCCTTTTTTTTTATGGAAACTGACACGGTTGGCTACATCACCTACAACATCCGTGATGTCAGCCCATAACACCGGGTGAACCAGGTGCCTTGTCAGCGCTAGAGGTGTTTACGTGGCGCCATTTTTCGCAAACATGGATATATCCCTGGCACATATGTGCCTGGTCGTGGGGCAGTACTGGCGATTGGAAGAGCGACGCGTCGGGCGCACAACCTCTTGCCGCGCCACCGCCCGTCTCCTCTATCGGCTGTCCGGATTACCGCGATCACTGGACTATCGGGGGTCCGGATTACCAAGGCCCTACTGTAGTACCGCGTCTGATCCTTTTACCAAAAACTGATGGAAGTGGATATAATTTTGAGAACCCATCAAAAATAAAAATAAAGTGAAAAATATTAAGCACTGGAAATGTTCTAAAAAAAGTCATATTGCATATAAGCCATAGTTATAGTGAAAGTTCAATCGAATCAAAGAAATGGACAAAATATGTCTACCTTCAAGCCGTCTATGTAAATGGGATTAATTTCACTGAGTCCGAGTCGCAGCGGCACCATCAGGAGCAGCGGCATCCAGTCCGCCTCCGGTCGCGCCGCCCCCTCCGCCTCCCCATCCCCGCTCCCACCATCACTCGAGCTCGTCACTTCACACTGTTGCACTAAGAGATATTTTGCTTAATTTTTTTTTATTCATTTAATTTCATTCAGCAGTAATTAGTGACTGAAACATTTAAGTTTAATGAAACCTTTTTTTTTTGCAAAAGATGAAGTGTTTATATTTCAGTATGAAAAAGCAAGTAAATAAATAAACTTAACTTTGCTATTATAACTAAATTACAAACAACTTATAAATAAAAGATTTCCTCTATAGGGGCCAAACACATTATTTATTTTCTCCAAGATAAATACAATATTATTGAACATATTGGAACAAAAATTTACATGACATTTGTCTATCTGTTATTTACATAGATGTAGTGAAGAACGTTACGTAGTGTTGCGGAAAAAAAAGGGCCATCTCAATAGAGGACTGAAACAGTTTAGTCATTGATTATGAAGGAAAGAGATAAAAAGGAAATAAAATTAGTACATTTTATTCCACAATAAAGAGAGGAGTGGTGTTATTGGCTGGTTACGAGACTGTCTTCATTTGGCGACTATTGAGCACAGCTACTAATGCTTCTTCCTTATTAAATTACGATAGTAAAATTACTATCCCTTTGTACCGTTTTTGTATTTAACCCTAAAAAGTTTAAACTTTATGAATTATGGGAAAAATATGAAACTCACAGATGTCGTCCCTCACGACGGTGTTGTCGAGGGCAACGTGTACCACCAGCGAGCTCCATCTGTCGTACACCACCAGCTTCCTACAACCAGCAAGCAAACATGTTGCAACATTTTTGGATTAAAATATAATTAGATATAGGAATTTTAGATTAAAGACTAAAGACAGGTCAGTGTATACTGCACCACTGTCAATACAGGTGAATGAATGGAATGGAAATTAAAATTAAATTTGCATGTCAGATTACAAGAAGTTCTGGACCAGATGGGGGAAGACAGGTTACAAGAGTTCTATCTACTAAGATTTGTATTCTATATGGTCAGTTCTTTACTCAAAAACAAGCTTACATCTACGGATCGGCTTCGCCGGGGCACATGTCCTATAGCCATCCTTAGATTCGCTAGAAAACCCCATTTGAATTGATTGGGTAGTTTAGTATTATGCGGACATAGAATCGACGACAGCACATTAATACAGATTTTGCGTTTTATTAGTATTAAGATGATAGAAAATAAAATAAATTAAAATAATTAATAGTAAATTGCCTAGAGGTTCCAAGAACACAAGGGCGACATTTTTCCTTTGGATGGCAAGAAGGCTCAAATGTCTTATTGTTAATTTAGCTCTCAAATGGTATTCCAGTAGGAACACTGTTCTTGTAATCAAATGTTGGTTTTAGAATAATGTGTACAGTAGAACCCCAATTATCCAGACAACGGTTACCTAGACGTCCAGTTATCCGGGCTCATATTTTATAGCCCTAGCGTCCAAGGTCGTCAACGTATAATCATGTACTACATATATTTGATTAAAATTGAAATTGTTTTTTATGTTTGTTACTAAAACAAATACAAATATATATGTATCACAATGCCCTCACTCTTTATTAAACCGGTAGTTTCAAGTTAACACTATGTACATACTTTTATTTTACTGTAAGACAGATTCTCTGGATTTTCGATTATACGGACTACCCCTAGTCCCAATTAATCAGATAATCGGGCCTCTATTGTATAGCATTAAAGTTGGCTCACTTGAGTACTTGCGCGACAGTGTTGGGTCCAAACCACTGGCCCACCTCCTTGCCTTCGCAGGCGCCCATCAGCGCTATCTGGTGGATTGAGTACGGCGCCTGCTTACGCTCTTCTAAGCGTTGGATTATCTTCAAGTATGTCGGATCTCTGCAACCAAATGCCATCCATTTTAAAAGTAATATTTTTTTCCTATTTTAAATAAGAACAAAATTGCTGAGTTGGATTATTCAAATGAAAACCTATGAACCTATGTTCGTTGTATTTTATTATCTTTTTTAAGGAAAATTGTTTTAGTAAATTTTTTTTTAAATTCTCCGCATGTGGCGCGACATTTATTTCTTCTTTTTGAGTGCGGAATTCTTTGCAGGTGTGTCTCATATCAATGGAAAGATCTTTTAATCATCTTGGAGCAGTTGGGAGCCGGAGGACTTACGAAATACCTGCTCCGCGCAGGCAGGCGTAACGGCAGGTTAACATAATTAAAGTTTAGTATTATGTAAGTTATACAAACTAAGGTCCGCGAGCTCAGTCAATCAGGTCCTTGACAGAGTCCAATATGCAATATAACATTGAAAATCAATTGATAGATCTCTGTGCCGATTTCAACTCAAGGATCCATCGAGGCTGACCATGGTTCGGATTTCACTTAACCGCTCGAGCGTGGCATTTTAAAATACCATATACCAAAACGTCGCGTGCCATATACGGTGGGGCGGCCGACTTTCGGCATTGAAATACTTGTTCAATTCACAATTTGGAATCAAAACAAAACTGTCAGGTTTACATAAATTTGTAGGAAATTTTGCAACTGTTACAACCATTCCAAATTAGCTATAGGTGATCATATTTTTTTTTCCGAAAAAACAAATATTTTCTCCCCCTTACGAATCGCTGTCGTGAATATCTACGACGTTTGACGGAGACGGAAGTAGTTCGGGGCGCCCCGTGTGAGTGGTTAAAGTTGATTCAAAGTTTTTTTTAAACAGTTTTTTGCCCCGAAAACTACGTCTATGGATCCACTAATTTTAGGATTATCTCATGAATACAGAAGACATTATAAACTCTGCGAGATAATCTTAAGATTAAAGGAATCACAAATGAATCCTGCTAGGTGCAATTGGGCCTTCAGTAAGTTCAGCTAACTATTTCTCTCTGAGGCAAAGCAAACTCTTCTTCTAAGGTGGTTGTTTAGTTTTAAGATTTACCTGGTTTCAGGTGTCCAGGCCCAGTCTGCGGCCAGGTGGATTCTGGAGAGTGCAGCCGCCAGCACCATCTGGCCACAGCGCAACATGCACCCCCAGCCCTTATCCGACGTCAGCCCGTTGTCCCCGATCGGCACGAAGCCCTTGCGATACGTGCACCATATTATGGACGTTATGTTGCGTCTTATTCGCTCCAATTCTGTAACAAACCGTTCCAAGGTTATTTTCTTATTTCATGGTTTTGCGTAAGTTTTTGTTTTTTGGAAACTTGACACGTTTGGCTCACCTACAACATTCGTGATGTCAGCCCATAACGCCAGTGTTTATGCGTTGACCGTGGAGTACAACAGCGCTTAGCCATTGAAACAAAGGGACATTCAACCCCTTGAGTTCCGAAGGGGCGCCCAAGAAATTTACTACAGTTGGCTTCGTTGGGCGGCGTTCCAAAATATTCGTTAGCGTTTTCATTCAATGTTTGTTGTTAGAACGAGTGAGCATAGTCGATTTATGGTTAAAAATCGTTCTGATTTTTAGCAATACTCCGGCGTCATACCCAAAAAAATATGTTGATGTCTGTCACTTGTACCCAGTGACCTTTTTTGAGATCTGTATCTATCATCATCTCAACTACTGCACCGTATTCGTGTCAGAGGCGGACTTTCCATATAGGCCGACTAGGCCCGGGCCTAGGGCGGCCAGATATTAGGGGCGGCCAATCTGTACCTGCTGCTGGAAGCAGTGAGCGCAGGTACAGAATAGAAAGGGTGCCGGCCGGAGCAAGTGCGTGCGACGTGCGGGAGTGGTGAGCGCGGCGGAGGTGATGACGCACTATTTACGCGGAAAAAATAATTTTGCTATGACTATAAGGTCAATATTGCCGTAAAACTTGTAAAAAATACTTTTACTATATGTAAAATAGGCCGAGAAATACCTAATATATTTTTGGCAGGTTGAACCGAAAGCAGTACTGATTTTCATACAACTTCACATTTGTATCTATGCTGTAAACTTGAAAGGGAAAAGATTGAATTGGGGCGGCTGGTACTAAACGGCCTAGGGCGGCTAAGGCTGCTAGTCCACCTCTGGCAGTAGTTGAAGAGTATGTTTCTTTATCTACACATTGATATGCAATTTTTATAGGGGAATTGTCAGGTTAGAAAAAATTCGGAAAAAATGTCGAGCGTTTGTTTTACTGGAATAAAAAAAAAATATTGTACTTACTTTAAATAAGTGGAACCTCATTACCTTGTTTTGTAGGTAATATAAGGCTGTATATTTATTTATTTATTTGATGAACGAACAGCCTAGGCTGATGTGTTCATGTCTAAGTTCACTGGTGCTTTGTTATTTTTATGTTAGTTTAGTTTGGTGTTTTTTTTAGGTGTTTGTCGAGCCTGTTTTTAAAGGAATTGGTGGTGGGTGCTTGTACGACATCTTCGGGCAGTTTGTTCCACATTTCCACTGCTCTATTTGACAGGAAGTTTCGTCTCGGATTTGTTGAGCTGACAGTGACATTCAGCTTCAAGCTATGGCCTCGGAGATGACTATTTGTATTTCTAGTAAAGAGGTTCTCCAGTTCTGGACAATCATAATGCTGATTGAGAATCTTGTATGTTTCTATGAGGTCACCCCTTTCTCTACGTTGCTCCAATGTTGTCAGGTTGAGGATTTTTAGTCTTTCCTCGCATGGTTTCCTCTTCAGTGATTTTGGTATCTTGGTCGCTCTTCTTTGAACTCTTTCTAGGAGAGTAATATCTTTGACGAAGTAAGGATTCCATATTTGAAATCCATATTCCAAGAGTAGTCTAATGTGAGATTTGTAAATTTTGATTAATGTGTCTAAATATGGTTATAAAATATTCACCTGGGGTTTCCAAAGGGAACAACTTTCTTTCAACTAACTGGTACGATAGGCGTGTTTAGGTTTTTACAATTCTAGCGATGTAATTTTTTTTTGCCTGCGTGTTACGCGAGGATGGAAGGGCTGCAATTCCCGCAGCGCCGGAGAAGCCCCCGTCTTCATTTCCGCAGGCTAAGTCTTTTCTAAAAGCAGTGTTTTGGGGTCCTTTGTGGTTTTATTTTTTTACTAGTTGTTCGTAATGGAAACCCGCCCCAATATTTGAGTTTATGTGCATGTGCGGGCGCCGCGCGGCGCCCAGTTTCAGCGTTGCGAAAGTGGCATGGAACACTAGGAATTCAATACATTTAAAGTGTGAGAAGCCAAAAGGTTAATAAACAAAAACACAGGTAAGCAGAAACATAAAATATAACATGTATAGGTAGAAAGGTTGAATCAAAACATTATTTGGGTATGACGGACGAATTTAAAACGAGGTCTTGCTAAGGGTAAGCGTAACTTGTTGTATGCACGAAAAGCTAAGAAAAATTTACACAAAGAAACGTAGGTAGTTAACCTTGTATGGCGCTGTACTTTCGGCCGAGGAGCCAAACAGGCTCCTTTGTCTGCGGTATGTCATCCGGCTCGGGACTCGGTTCACTCAAGTAAGACATGTCAAACATTGCGTCCATAATTGATCATGCTCTTTGCCGTCCTCCGACTACAAATGCACTCGAGAATCTCACGCACGCCGCTCAATCAACTGCGCGATACTTACGAAAAGAAACGATAACATTTATTTACGCGATGTCAGCTGTTTGATTGTCATGTTTTGGTTTGTTTTATCTGAGCACGTTGAATTAAGGGTCTGAGTACGCATATAATGCAATAACCAAGGAGAAAAGATAACTGTGATAAATTAATATTCGCTTGACACCGCTAACTCAATATGCCTTTCTGACCGGTCCGCCACCTCAAAGACCTGCTTGATCCTACGACCGCTCGTTTAGCTACTTTCGGCAAACTTCGGCTCGAAGGAGAAATGTGTGGTATTATGTATGAGTGATGTTGTGTGTGTGGTATGTATTGGTGATGTTTTTGGTGGTAAAAAATAACCAGGGTTAATATAGGGAAGATGCGTCGCTACCCCTTCTCTATATTAACCCTAACCCAATGTTGAGGCGGCACATGTCGTTTTTGTTACGTTTGTATTTCCGAAAATAAAGCTTTCTTAGGTGGTTTTAAACACATTGCTTCAAAAAAACAAAACAAAACAAATTTTGACAAAAGGGACACGAAACCATGGTCGAGATCGAAAAAATAAAAACCCTACACTCTTATACCACTGAGCAACCAAATTACATAAACGACCAAACGAATATCGGATTCAGTTGGTTCGCTTTCGAGCCGAGTCAACCCGAGCCGTTTCCGAAAGGAGCAAGGAGCTGGAGCGTAGGAGGCGCAGGATCCGCCAGAGCTGTCAGGTGTCAAACCCCATTTCTGACCGGTGCGCCACCTGAAAGCCATTGTCGTGCCTACTGTTCCTGCGATCCGACTGCGATGCGACTGCTACGCGACGCATCTTCTATATATTAACCCTAACCTAATTTTGAGGCGGTGCATGTCGTTTTTGTTACAAGTTTGTATTTCCGAAAATAATTCTTAGGTGGTTATAAAAAAAACTAAACACCCTAAAACAATTTAAACACCATAAATAACATTGCTTAAAAAAGAAAAAAAAGAAAAAAAAACCAAAAAGATTTGGTGGGATTCGAACCCATGGTCCAAAAAATGCAAACCCTACATGCTTACCACTGAGCTAACAAGATACTTAACCGACCAAACGAATATCGGCTTCTATTGGTTCGCTCCGGACGAAGGAGTAGGATCGCAGGAACAGCAGGCACGACAATGGCGTTCAGCAGCCTAATCACGAGCTTACGATTACTACGCTACGCTACGCTACGCCGTGTTCTCCGCATCATTTTGTATGGAGAAACAGAGCAGCGCCTCTAGTGATAGATTTGCGAACTAAAACAGCGATTACGAGTTACCTTTGCGTTGCCCGTGTTGTACGTTCTTTACCCTACGCATGTCAACGCTACGATGTTGTCAAAATGTATGGAACTCGGAATTACGAGTTTCAACTTTGACAGTTTAACGTCGTGTACAATGCGTAAGACGCAACGATGTACGGAATTGTATTACACCGGCCATATTGATAGTGTAAGGAGCGTACGTCAGGTGGTGTGTTGGGAAAATTTGTTTAAAAAATGAGTGCTCGACGTCTCGCTTTCTTAAATATGCCGTTTCACGCTGAGCAGGAGGACTTACACGAGGAACACAGAGGCCATGGAGCCCTAATAAGGAACTTCATGGATCCTGTGAAGCGCCTCACTGAGGCGGAGTTTCGAAGGCGTTACCGCCTTTCAAAACAGGCGTTTTTATTCCTCAATGAGGAGGTAGGACGGTACACGGACCTACGTTCATCGCAAAGGATCAGCCGCGACCTAAAGGTAAGCGAATTATAGGTTAGAATTGACTTTGTCAATAACCCTTCGCTGCGCAGTTTGCCTATTAATTTTTTTATCCCTATCATTTATATCTATTAGATTTAGATTAGATGTCCAATTAAAAACGCACATTCGATTTACACGTTCTCATTGTACAACACTCATTGTAATTATGTATGCATAGCAGCAGTTCTTAAACAAACATAATAACACAAATTTAGCTCAATTTAAAAAATTCTGCCATAAAATTATTTCATTAGGTAATGATTAGGTATTTTACAAATTTTTGTCTAGAATTGTTTTCCCTCAATTGCTCAACGGTTTTTTTTTTTCATTTATCACACAATTTTTTTTTTCTTTCTTTTAACTAATCATGACATTTAACTAATAAGAAGCATTTCATAACACGCCATCTAGATGGCGTGAGTGGCGCTAGCCATGGCATGGCGATACGGAACCCTCGGTGCGCGAGTTCGACTCGCACTTGGCCGGTTTTTAATTAATCTTCTTAATTTACAGGCGCGGCTATAGTGCGAGACAGCCGGCGGCGCGGCGAGTGTTGTTACAGGCACGCAGCTTCCTTTGGTTACTTAAGTCATATTCAACCTGGATGATATTTTTCTTTTGCCTATGCCATTTTATGTTTAATTCCTAATAAATTAAGAGGAGTAATTGCTGTACTGTGTACTAGTACTGTGTGGGGCCGGTACTTAAAAAGAATAGCCCCACTGAATCTCTCCCCGTGCATGTCGTAAAAGGCGACTAAGGGATAAGGACAAGATACCGTGCTAAAGGGCGACAGGCTCACCACCTCTCACTTTGGCACGGTACTTCCACCAAGTCATGCAGCAGGTGGTTCTTCGTGCCTTACTTGCTGCTTGATCGATTGATGTCTTGATCGAATACTTTGCGAAACGTGGTGGTCGGTGTTGTGCTGTAATTTAGCAGAGTTCTTGCAGCACAACACCGATTGCTCTGCTTACCCCGATTGTCGGGATTCAGCGTGTGTGATATGTATGTATGTATGAGTAATTGCTTTAGCATTATACATTTTAATTTTTAATTTTAATTATTTCACCTTTTATATTTAATAAAAAAAATTAAAGGAAAATAATTTTTCATTTACAAATCACAGTCAAAGAGGAATTCTGATAATTATAGGCAGTAAAAATTGATTTTTAAAATAAAAGTATAGTACCTGGGTGACCGAGCTTTGCTCGGTGTCTAACAGATGGCGCTACATGACTTACACTTCGATTTCAGCATGATTATTTTAAAAAAGAAAAAAATTTTTTTAGTATGTGAAACATAATTTATCAGGGATGATACCTATCCACATAAACTTAAAAAAACATTATCTATATAAAAAATGTCATCCAAATCGTTAAGACAAACCAGTTACACATAAACTTGTACCTATATATATATATATATATATAGGTACAAGTTTAGCTCACTGAAAGTAATAGGATATATTATTATTATAATATATTATTATATTGATCGTGGCACGTGGAGATCCGTTGTCTCTGCCTACCCCACCGGGAAACAGGCGTGACGCTATGTATGTATGTATATTATATTTAAAGTAATAGGATTGAAAGCCAAAGTAATTTTATACAGTTTTAATAAATGCCAATAGTGGAATTGACAAAATGAAATGATAGCAAAGCTTTGAGAATAATAGGAGGATACAGCAGAACTAATCCTGTACATGCTATGGAGAGCGACTTAGGTATTTTTTTAACTCTATCAACTTAAAAGTCACCATGGGGCTGACATAACCGAATATGGCTCAAGAAGATCCATCCGAAGATTGGCAGAGACGATTGACGAGACATTTACCACCTAAAAAGTGTAGGATGTGTGTGCTTCAACGGCTGTCATCCCTGCAACTCGCCTGACCAGCCCACTGCCATTGCTTTGATATCACATTCATCATCATAATCATCTACCGCGTTGAGCCGTCCACTACTGGGCATACGCCTCTCCAATTGTTTTCCATATTGTGAAGGAAAACACCTGCGAAAAAATCAGTCTCGGCCTTGTGGCGGAGCAAACCGTTCGAGCAAATCCATCCACTGTCTCTGGATTTGCTCTTGCCGGAGTACTGCCTCATAGCGGAACTCCTGCTCTCGCACCCCGTAGAGACGCCGATGTTCCCTTTCCTCCCGGTCAGCATTTATAAATAATTTTACAGCCCTATCCATGGCAGTGGGCTGCCGAAAACGTGCAAGCAACTGTTGCGGTGACACAATACGTCTTGGCCGATTATGAACACGTGCACGTTGTGGAGTGCGCCGAGACGTGGCGGTGTGTCCGGTCCGGTGGTGCACGCTGAGGAGTGTGTACACGTGGTGCAGGTGATGGACTTGGTGGCAGTGGCGGAGTTTGGAGACGTGGTGATGGTGGTAGTAGGCGTAGTGGCGGTGAGGGTTGGAGTCGACCCGTCAATCAGACATATAAATTGGTAATCTGTGCCGTCAATCAATATCGCTCTTCTATGTTCGAACATGAACATCATATAACGTACTTTCTCTTTCGCACTCACTTCAATGTAAAATTACTAGTGTTGCCAATTGTGATTTCGAATTTTGCTCTATAATATTGCGGTGAAACTACTCCTAAAATCATAATACTAGCCAGTTCGGTACGATTACTTCAAGAATTCGCTTATTCATAAATTATTTCGTCTACCAAAATGTTCTCCTATAATTTTTCGTACTAAAGATCTTGAAGCCGCCATTAAAACCTTCCTCGGATTTAGCAGTGAACTCATTAAGTTGGCAACACTGTTGAAGTGTTGTTTTGATGTTGTTTAGTCTGTTGTCTATGGCACGTTACGGAATCGTATACGCTTTGCGAAGCTACGTTTTAGGTCACGTGATTTACGAAAGTGACTCGTGATCGCTGTTAGACTTACGCGCTTCCACAGACGTATACGTTCGCGTAGCTACGCTACACCTTACGCTCCATTATGTCAAAAGCTCGTAATAAGGCTGCAGGTGTCGTACGCCATTTCTGACACTTGGTAGTGTTGCAACACTACACTCTATAAATTACCTGTAAAATATATTTTGTCAAAACCCGCGTCTGGCCATCTAGCCGCGTCTCCTGCGCACGTTTTTTCGAAACATTACACAAGAAATTAATATTTATTTATATTTTTTTTTTTTTTTTTCGCTGTTACAAAAACAACTAAGTTTACTTCATTCATTTCGATTCTTCATTTTTTCAAGCATGATTCATGAAGAATATTATAATATCTAGAAAGTAAATATATCTAGCAAGTGTGAGATCACCTGACAGAAAAATTTACGGAAAGCAGAATGATGCTGCCTATAAAAAAAAATTGATGGTTAATTCGTTTGCGATCGCGATCGCGATCGGATGTTGTAGGTGCTGTAGCCTACCGTGTCAGTTTCCATAAAAAAATCGGTTAACCACTAGTCATTAAAAAAGGCACCGCATACAAAGGGAAGAGTAACTAATATGGTATAGGGTTATAATATCATTATAGGGTAGGTATAGGTTTAGTAGGTAGGTACTAATGAAGTGGTATGGATTGTATGCAATAGCCCAGCCGTCCTATCGTTTGGAACTCTTTGTCCAAATCGCTCTAATAAATTCGAAGGCGTAAGATGTAAGATCGTGTTGGGTGGGACAACACGGTCGTGTCTCACCTCGGCTCGAGGTTAGGTTATTGGTGCACTTATGCAGATGCGACTCATAAATTATATCTTCTCTTTATAAAATGCACGTACTCACCTATATTTATGTAATGGATGAAGCCGAAAACGGCTAAACGGATTTACATGCAGTTTTCTGTAAACGATTCTGACATTAAATTAATATTGCACCGAATATTATTGTCTCGGGAAACAAAGTAGCGCGAGGGCGAAAAAATATAGGTACAACATATACCTCCGCCACATAAACTAATCATTGAGATATAGAAAGGTATGTAACTATGAAACCATTGTATCAATTAGTTTTTTTTTACAAAAATCATCCTACGTAGCAAACAAGTATAAAATCTAACTCCTAAGCAGAAAAGCCCTAAATTGTGGATGCACCTTAAAGCTGCATGTTTCTTTATTCTATATTTTAGAGTTTTATACCACACTAGCTTTTTCCCGCGGCTTCGCTCGCGTGAAATTCGTATTTAAAAAGAAGAAAGTAGGTAAGTAAGCCCGCTACTGTACCTTTATTTCGGCGCGTGGAACAATTCGGTTTGTATGAGAGCCACATTTTAGCGTAACCGGAAGTGAATTTTATTTTAGCCTATCCTGTGTCCCGTATAGTTAAATGTGCTTGTACTAAGTTTCATCGAATTCGGATGATCGGTTTAAGAGTTGTGGAGGAACAGACATACAAAAAATCGTTAATTTAGTTTTAGTATCATACAATGTACTCTATGTCATAGAGTCTACAAACGCAGTAGGTATCTCGTAAAACAAAGTAACTTACCTATATTACATATTTATTTATTAGTATTGATTACACTTTTATTTATTTTAACTTAATTAAATTTTAACTTAAATTAATTTAGATTAACTATAAAGGCATATTAGCCTAAATAAGTAGATGTGAATGATTAGCGCCTGCGTAGGAAATTATCTAGAAGGGATGCTCCGGTCACGTCGACGTGGAATACTTTCCGAGGCTGCAGCGGCAGTCACGCGACAGATGAAGGTCATTGACTCCCATCTAGTAATGGCGGAGGCCGCCGCGCCGCGCCGTTGGATGGAGCTGAGCCAGTGTTTATTTATTGTTGACAAATGAATGAGTCGCAGACAGGACAGCGCATCTTTTTTATGAGTTGAAACACTCTATTTATTTACAAAACGTGACCTCAAGTGTTCGATGAACTAATTCTACAATATCTATTATGTATACTGTAATTAATTATTGTACTTTCTGAACCTCATTCCTTCCTGAAAATTTCGCTTTTCAATCCGAGTTCGAAGAACTACGTACGCTAATCGCGGCCAGCGTGGGAGCATTTTAAAGAAAGAAAAGAAAGGAATACATTGTCCCATTTTCCCAATTAATTTCAAAATTTTAGACTCAGTAGTTTCGGAGATATTGGCGGATGCTCGATTTTCGTATATAATTTTTGAACTATTAATTTTAAAATTATAAAAAAACAACATCTTTATAAAGAGCCTTTTTTTTCTTTCTTTTGCCACAATCTATTGTCACAATTTGTCCCCCAAAATCGTATTTCGTTCATATTTTATACTATGCGTACGTGATTGGGTCATTAAACTCTATATAATAATATACTTAGGTACCTATACCAAATTTTAACTTTTTTCGTCAGTATAATCGGAGAAAATAAGACGTGACAGACAGACAGACACGAGAGTGATCCTATAAGGGTTCCGTTTTTTTTCCTCTTTTTAAGGTACCTAACCTTAAAATAAGGACTGGACATAGCCTATGCTGAATTTTTATATCTGTGACGAGGAATATATTACAATACACAGTACGTGCCAAATGTACGACACGAATGTTTTATCGATTACAGCCCAGTGTGCCCATTTTGGTTAAACGATGACACTTGAAAATACACCTCCCGCGGTCTCATCACGATGATGGACCGCCGCTAATTACGACAAAGATAAGCTCGTCATTTACCCGTCAATAACTCGTGAGTAAAGAACTCCACTTCGTAGAACCGTCATTGTCATACATAGTATATAACAGTAGTATTATATATAACACTAAGATGGTGTGCATGTGTATTTCTTTGTTACCCTACACCTCAACTAGGAAGACGTAAGTAAGGTTTCACCACGATGCGATGCCGAGCGCAATAGCGCAAATTGAAATTAGAAATAATTACGTTTTAATTTTCACTTCTGGATTACATTCTAACTTAGAACATTAGAATAAGTCGATAGGAAGAGAGAGAAAAAGTACTAGGCCTATGCTGAATCTAGTGGAAATTTCACTAGATTCAGCGCTGTATTCAACAAATATTTTAACAGTATGAACGTACCTGCTAACTATCCGCGCACAAGCTTTTAAACAAGTCCGATATGTAAATTACGCAACAGTCTAAGTGCCGATATTGTCGTTTTTTATTTAGGGTTCCGTACGGGACTCTATTACTAAAACGCCGCCAGTCCGTCCGTCTGTCCTACCTTTTTAAAGGGCTGTATCTTTAGAACGTATCTTGAAAAAAATCTCATCTAATGAGTTGTCGGCCGCTCTATTACTTTTATTTCTTTGCTCGCGCGGCTTCACGTGAGTGACGACAAAATAATTACAATCACGATTGCTGCAAATGTGAAGGTTTTTTTTCGCTAAACGTCGCGCCTCCCGCCCTCCCGCCGCTCCTCCGCACCACCACCGCCGCCTCCTCCTCCCTCCGCGCCGCAAATCTTGGCAAGTTCTATACTTTATTAGCAGGTAGCTTACAGTATAGACACTTTTTAATAGTTGCTTCGAGCTTGATACCACCGCTTCAAACGGTGGTGGTATCAATCCGGGCAGTAGTAACAGTCACCCATTGAAAGGAACAGGCTTCTGGTGCATCAAAACTGTGGTTCGAAATCCAGTGAAATAATACATATTATATATCTTGTAATGATATATCGTGAGGATTGCCAGTAGGAGAAGCAAAGAGCTTCCAAAGTGCCGCTGTGTACAGGCTTGGCTGAATGAAGTTACATTCTGGAATAGGCCCTGCTCCTCATCTCATTACAATTCTTTCAAATTTGAAACGGATTTCGGCTGTTTTGAGTTACTTATGTGGCTAAACGCGTGCGTGACCCACCCATCTTCATAAGAAATAAACCTTTTTTTTTTGTTTCATTCAAGCTCTAATATCAGTGAGATAACACAATGTCGCAGTCAGTCGCAGGCAGGCACTCACAACTAACTTCAGTGAGATACTCACAATGAACGATTACCGCATAAATATGGCCTGACCTAGGATGCCAACAATATTATCGTCACAGTGACAAGAATCCAACATACTTAAATACACACGTACATGCTATTTCTACCGTGCATATGTACCGTGTGGGGCCGGTACTTTAGAAGAATAGCCTCACTGCATCTCTCCCCGTGTATGTCGTAAAAGGCGACTAAGGGATATGACTCCCTTCTTATATTACTAGGTAGTAGAGTTTAATCAGCCCGGGTTGATACCACCGCACTGAATGAAAGGTTGGTCGAAACGGCTATGTAAATAGTTAGTGTTTTCCGTCCAGTTCCGTGTAGCCGGCACTACCGAAGGGAAGCACTGACGTGGCACCAAGTTCACCCGGTATTATGGGCTGACATCACGGATATTGTAGGTGGTGTAGCCAACCGTGTCAGATTCCATAAGATATATATATATATATATATATTACATACTGATGCGCAACGCGTATTGACATACAGTTAACGTCCCATGTCCCGCTTTCCAAAAAAAATATTGTTTTAAACCACAGAGCATGAAATGCGCGCGCCCGCCCCTACTAGAGGCGCCGTGAGCGCGATTTCTCTACAACGGCGTTGAAGCCTGTGGGCGTGGCCTATGACTTACATATGTGTGTTGTGCGTGTGCATTTGTTTTGTGCGTGTGCCTAACTTGCTCCTCTTTGTGTGTAGTGTCGATACTAGCACACACACACACATACGAAGCGCTAGCAGCTCAGCGTACGGTTATTGGGTTTCAAATATCATCGCTTAGGGCGCCTCTAGTAGGGGGCGCGGGCGGTAGGTATTTGATGCTCTGTGTTTTAAACCATGTTACACATGTTACACAGCAGACACACCCTTACTTACACCCATACACACATCCTCGTTAAACTTATAACACCCCTCTTTTTTCGTCGGGGGTTAAAAACAAAGAGCACTGATCGCAGCGAGGGCGCGACGCGATTTCTTGCTCTGTATTAAAAAAACAGTAGTCCCACTGTATCTCTCCCCGTGCATCTAGCAAAAGCGAGTAAGCGGTAAGGACAAAATGCGATGCTAAAGTGTGACTGGTTGGTCACCTTGGCACCGTCCTCCCACCGAATATAATTATTATTTGGGTTTTTAAATTACCGTGGTTGTTAAAGTAATAATAATTATTTTAAAACAAAACAGCTTACTCACGGTTCTTTACGAGCTATGTGGCTCGACGTTTCGGGCCAAGCGTATGACCCATCCTCATGAGCACTCTGCCTGGTGTGACGGTTGGCAGAGAACTGTCCGATCTCCGTCCGTCGTTGACGAAGATTGTAGCCACTGGCGGCTGGTCCAAAAGTGCGCTCGTGCGCCGCACTACCATACCACGAGAAGTCTTCACTTCACTCAAAATAAATAATATATTACAATATACCTACATTAAAACCATAAAGATCGTACTCCAAATAAATACGAATGTGAATTCGACCTTATTTTATAGATCACAAGACACTTTTTTGCGAGTAAACGCGCGCCCCGAGCGGAATCGGAGAGCGCACGCGGGTCTCCCATGCTGAATGTATGGAGATCGGCAAAACATCGCTGGCGCGTGAGACAAAAGATACTTCATAGAAACAGTATGGGCCGAAATGGAGTTCTGCGTGCGGCGCACGAGCGCCAAACAAGGACGCTATATCGTGAATAGCCGCGCGTGCGACGCGTCGCGTCGCGAGCGATTCGTTTTGCACGAGTCCGTCTTTCTAGCTAGAGTCAGCGCGCTGTCATGTGATGTCACATACCCGTTAGCGCGCGAATATTTAAAATGGGATATGGTTAGGTTTTGTGGTTTCTGTGTGATACTGTGAATTAAGTGGTGCCGATATTTGCCTAAGCGTTGGTTAAAGGTAAGGCTTTACAATCAGGTGATCCCGGGTTCAATTCCTACTTTTCAAATGCTTTAATTTTTTTTTAATATTTTTTTTAAGTATTTTTGGGGCATTACTACTGTTTTCTTTTGTAAGCTTCAGTAGTGTTGTGGTCTATGGATGTGTTCATAAAGGTACTAAAATTTGTTAAAAAAGTTGTTTGGATTTCTTTTCTTGTTTTTTGCAACTCATTGAGTGTCTTGAGAATATTCATACTAGGTACGTACATAATTATTAAACGCAGGCATTTAAAAAAATCGGAAGTCCCGATCTTAAAATTACATGAGGGGAATGTGTTGGGTAATTTGGTATTTAAGTAGGTAGGTACTTAGCGCATTACCGGTCACTGAAGTCACCAGCCGCCACTGATTGTAGCTGTGGCCAGTGCGGGTAGTTTCCGTAGACGAGGGTTCAGGTGCGTTCCGGAAGTGGACACCGTGAGCGCCTTCTGTCTCTCCGCCGAGATCCGGAACGTACCTGAACCCTTGTCTACGGAAACTACCCGCACTGGCCACAGCTACAATCTTCGTCAACGACGGACGGAGATCTGACAGTTCTCTGCCCACCGTCGCACCAGGCAGAGTGCTCATGAGGATGGGCCATACGCTTGGCCCGAAACGTCGAGCCACATAGATCGTAAAGAACCGTGAGTAAGCTGTTTTGTTTTAAAATAATTATTATTACTTATTATAAATTTATAATGTAGCTAAGTCTTCGTGCCTCTACTTCTACTTCAGTCTACTTGCTGTGTGATTTATCTTCGCCTAATAAATACTTCGTTAAACGTGGTGGTCGGTGGTGTACTGTATTAATTTATTAACCTGCTTACTTCGATTGTCGGAATCCAGCGGCGAACGGCATTAAAGCCATTGGAAAAATTCACAGATCCCGTGCAACCACGACTTGAAGGGACATTGAAAATGAACCTAGCTATTATTGATTATCCGCTGCGAATAAATGTTTGTAATATAAAAAAAAATGTAATATTTTTACGGCATCTTGTAGCCCTTCGAATTCCACCGTCTTTTGAGCCCTGGTGGGCCCTCGTACCTCGAACCTGCGACGCTATCTTAAATCCCTTCGAATTCCGCGTCTTTTGAGCTCTCATACGTCCTCGTGGCCGCACGCGAGCCGTCCGCCGCGTGATATCGCACCTCGCGCCGCGCAAAACTCGCGGCTAAGGGCACCTCTACAGCCTCAACTGTCACCAATATCGAAAAAAGTGGAATAACATAAAATATTTCCCGTCTCAATATCTCTAGACATGTCTCGCAGTTTTTCGATTTTCGACCTCGTTCAGGAGATATCGAAGATATTCCGAGGGAAGGTGTTAAAAAATCAAGTTTTTTTTTGTTTTTTTTTTCAATTTTCAAAAAAAGTTTTCGACTTTTCCAACTTTTTTTCAACTTTCACCATCTGAAAGCCATTGAAATTCTGCGTCTTTTGAGCCCTCATATGTCCTCGTGGCCCTAAACCACTATATACCACGGGGCAAACACACTTTCAGCGAAAATGGGGCCCTACCGGAGCGATCGAAAAAACATTTTCAATGTTAAAAGCTAGTCTTCAATAAAGTCTTCAAACAGTATATTATCTCCGAATGGACAGCTATGAGCTGTGATGGTACGGATGGATGGATGAATTCCATAAAAAAATTAGTTCTAGACCCGCCAGTGGTAAACGATCTAATTACAACGCATTTATATTGCCATGCGCGGATCGCTTGCGGAACTGATAATAAACGCACAAGATTCCTTAGAATGCGAGCACTCTCAACAATTTGCCTGCATTTTTACTTATATCGCAATATCTAGTCTTTCATCACAATGCATAGAAAATATACGACTATGCTACGAATTTCCATTCAATGCATCGAAATTATTACCAAGCTTGTATCCAGCGCGCTATACCAACGAGACTGCCCATTATAACTATTTGTGAGAATATTTAGAAGCTTGAATTTTTTTACACCTCGATGGGACCGTAGACCATATCTCATATTTATTTCTACTTTATACCTCTAGGTACCCGTTCCTGTAAAAAAAGGACTTCGACAAAAAGACTGACGAAGAAAAAATATATCCTATTAAGGTTCCGTTTTTCCTTTTAGGTCCCTCGGCACAACCTCCCATGTCGGTTTACACTAAAAAAAAAGTAATATTTTACAGTTTCGTGGGAGCGAATCACACAGTGCCCCTGTGTATTTCTGCGTAAATGTAAAATAGGTTAAAAACGCAAAATAAACCATTAACTTATTCTATTTCTAAAAATAATTTCAGATTATCCGTATTGAGCTTTCAGGCCAGATCGTTTCTTAGAACTTCCTTTCGTTGGCACTTCATCAATGCGTGGATTCCACTTTGGCCCAGCAGACCCAGAGGTTGCAATTAGGCGAATACATTTTCAGCATCATGTGTGCACTTTTATTCAATGCAGTCTGACCAAATTTGTACAAAATCGGATCAGGAAAGACCTGAGTCTGTGATGCATGGCTGGCATCGTGATTCAGTTTGAATTGTTTTGTAGATACCATATTCCTTTCTCTAGTTCCAATAGTATTTATAAATATAAGAACTAGCTAAGAAATATGCAGAGCTCTTCTCAAAGCACCCTAGAAGAATTATAAAACAAATTTACGTATGAAAACGCCCCTTTTGATAGTTATTTTAATGTTTGTTAACCTACCTAGGTTTTAATTATTTAGTCATTTGTAATTCTTATAATGAAAAAAGGTAGGTATATATATATTTTTATTAGAAAAATGCAAAGCGAAAATCATTGGAAAAAATACATCCCGGCCAGGATTCGAACCTGGGTCTTTGGCTTGAGCCGCCAACGATATAACCAACTACGCCACCGGACCGTTACGTATTATCTCCAAATTTTCGCTCTCTTGCACCTTCATGATGACGTCGCATAATTTTTGCGAACAGTCAACTTGCACGGTTCAATGTTGAACCGTTACGTATTGAGATAATACGTAACGGTCCGGTGGCGTAGTTGGTTATATCGTTGGCGGCTCAAGCCAAAGACCCAGGTTCGAATCCTGGCCGGGATGTATTTTTTCCAATGATTTTCGCTTTGCATTTTTCTAATAAAAATATATATAAAAAGCGAGTACGTGCTTAGTACTAACATATAAAACATAAAATATTATTAGGTAGGTATATAATTAAACTATATGACAATGATTTTTATTTCTAATTTTTAGTGTCGCTGAGTTCTTTTTAGTTCCCAGCGCAGAAGGCGAGGCAGAAGGTCGAAATTTATTTATTAATTCTCATGATGATTGCTACATACAATTCACAGAACTATTTCTATGGCATGATTGGTCACTTCGTTGGTCTAATACTCACCATATACGTAATCTCATTAGCAGTAGTCAGAATTTATTCAATGGGCAAAATTACGTCAACTATTCTACGAAATAACAGACTTATCAAAATAGACCCCTGTAGTACAATAAAAACTAATCAATAAATATGTATAAAATGTTTAACCAATAAAACTAATCGACGGCGAAAATTACTTGAGGTATTTCCATTCCACCTACTTGGTGTATGTAGGTATATCCGAAGAGCTTACATTACGGTCGCGGTTTATGTAGGGGCCTCAACTGTGTGTGAGCGGAGAGGAAGATTGAAAATGTGATAGATCTGTCAGCCTCGGTAGCCCAGTGGTGCGGTAATGGGTGACCGCTCGACCGTTGGAGGCTGATCGTGGGTCGGATTCCACGTAAAACTTTAGGTCCCTTCCCTTCTTACCTTACTAGGTGGTAGGGTTTATCCTGCCCGGGTTGGTACCAACGCACTGAATGAAACGTCGTCGGTCGAAACGGATATGTAAATAGTTCTTGTTTTCCGTCCAGTTCAGTGTATCTGACACGAAATGAAGGGAAGCACTGACATGGCACCTACCTAGTTCACCCGGTGTTATGGGCTGACATCGCGGATGTTTTAGGTGATGTACCTAATCATGTCAGTTTAAAAAAAAATAATGAAAAAAGATAAGGTTCTATAAATCTACCTTCACTTGTTTAACCGACTGTATGTACGAACTCAGCTGAGACCGGTCCCCGTCGTCGCGTCGAACGCACTGTCGCCGCCTTGACCCGCGCGTGCGTCCGCTGTGAAATATGGATAATGTCCGAATAGTTCGCCAGCAGGCGCCACCGCTCTCAACAATGCACCTTGTATGGCCAGACAGCTCTTTTTCGTTTTCTTTTCAACCTCACGTGGTTCGATACACCACCTGTAAACCCATAACACGTTGATGAACTAGGTGCCATGTCGGTGCTTCCCTTTGGTCATGCCGGCTATACTGACGAAAAACATTAACTATATGGTGGTATCGGGACAGGTAACCCTACCACCTCCGGTAAATACCTTGCGTGGAATCCGAATCACGCTCATCCAAACAAGCTTTAACCGCGCCCGGGTGTGCTGACTGAACGTACATTTTTAAAACGTTGTCACTTGTTTTCTGTCTCGCTGTGTATACTGAGGAGTCAGAAAGCGTGGTAATCTAGTGAGTATGACAGGGGTGTATACCGACCGACCGGTGGTGTGGTGTGGCTGTCCACATTCTGAGTCAACTGCATGAATGTACAACTCTAGCTTTTATAATGCAGTTTTTAGAGTTCAGTATCCGTCGTACGGGACCCTATTACTAAGCCTACAACGTCTGTCTGTCTGTCCGTCTGTCCTCTTGTCCTTATCCCTTAGTTGCCTTTTACGACATGCATGGGGTTATTCTTTTTAAGTACCGAATCCACACGGTACTAGGCGGATTCTACTTCACCATCATCAGCCTGTATCGGTCCACTGCTGGACATAGGCCTCTCCCAAGGCACGCCACCACACGCGGTCTTCCGCTCTTCTCATCCATCCACTCCCGGCTACCTTTTTTAGGTCTGTCCTGTCCACCTAGCCGGTAGTAGTAGGATTCTACTTGTATTTTATTAATTATTTATTATTTCTTAAACCAGCGTACGGGACTAAAGCTGGCTGCAAAGGAGCGCCGGAGGTGTTCTCTAGCCCAGCATAGCCAGCTGGGCAATCCAAAGCAGCGTCGGAGGTGTTCTCTAGCCCAGCATAGCCAGCTGGGCAATCCAAAGCAGCGTCGGAGGTGTTCTCTAGCCCAGCATAGCCAGCTGGGCAATCCAAAGCAGCGTCGGAGGTGTTCTCTAGCCCAGCATAGCCAGCTGGGCAATCCAAAGCAGCGTCGGAGGTGTTCTCTAGCCCAGCATAGCCAGCTGGGCAATCCAAAGCAGCGTCGGAGGTGTTCTCTAGCCCAGCATAGCCAGCTGGGCAATCCAAAGCAGCGTCGGAGGTGTTCTCTAGCCCAGCATAGCCAGCTGGGCAATCCAAAGCAGCGTCGGAGGTGTTCTCTAGCCCAGCATAGCCAGCTGGGCAATCCAAAGCAGCGTCGGAGGTGTTCTCTAGCCCAGCATAGCCAGCTGGGCAATCCAAAGCAGCGTCGGAGGTGTTCTCTAGCCCAGCATAGCCAGCTGGGCAATCCAAAGCAGCGTCGGAGGTGTTCTCTAGCCCAGCATAGCCAGCTGGGCAATCCAAAGCAGCGTCGGAGGTGTTCTCTAGCCCAGCATAGCCAGCTGGGCAATCCAAAGCAGCGTCGGAGGTGTTCTCTAGCCCAGCATAGCCAGCTGGGCAATCCAAAGGGAAGTTTCACACCTCAGTCACAACTTCTCGAAGGTGATATTAGCTGGTCGGAGTGAGTGCTCTGGCAACTCTGACTCGCCAAGTGCCACACATACTCGGTCGATTACATAAAAAACCGGCCAAGTGCGAGTCGAACTCGCGCACCGAGGGTTCCGTATCGCCATGTCATGGTCAGCGCCACTCCCGCCATTTATGTATTAGTTAAAATGCTTCATACTTTTTCGGTAGATGGCGCGCATACACTTTTTAGTTTCTTCTATGGGAACCCCCGTGAATTTTTTACTTTTTCTTATTATTTTTATTATTTATAATAACACATATTCTGTGAAAATTTCAACCGGCAGACAGACAGACAGACAGACAGACAGACGGCGTAGGCTTAGTAATAGGGTCCCGTACCGGATACGGAACCCTATAAAGTGCAGTAGGTATGTCCTTAGCACGTGTTCTGGCGAGGCACCTAGCCGAGTGGTGCTTCGAGAGGATTGGTGTTATTGGCTGTAGGTGTCTGATTGTCCCCACCCGGCGGGTTGATGGGTCCAGCAAGCCACGCTGGTGCTTTATAAATATAAGAGCCGGGCGGGCCTCGCGGTTAAGATTTGTAAACATTATTCGCGAGCGTCACTGTTAGATACATATAATCGTTAGCAAATTGCAAATCACTTCAGCCCCGAAACATTCTCAGGGTCTCAGTATTAGTTGTTTATGCGTAAAACAATAAAATATCGACTGTTTCTTACGAAAACTAAAACTGTGAATTGTTTCCTTCTCAGTGTACCCGGCCATGATTATAATGAGCAGATAAGCGGCACAATAAAGACCAAAAAGCACACAATTAGCTTACTAAAGAGATATTTTGCATTTGATTTCGCAGGTTGAGTGCTGACTGCTGATTGCCGACTGTCGACTGTCGACTGCCGACTGCCGACTGACACACTTGAGGTAAGATTCCACTAGACCGTGGGTTACGACTTACGCCCGCCGCGCCGTGTACACGCACGGTGTATGTGTTATTTTATCATTTATTACGTGCATTGTTATTTCAACTAATAAAACATTCTATAAGCTAAAAAAATTATAAAAGAAAATTCAAATATGTAGGTATGTATACAAGATGCAAAACGTCGCGTCTGTTTCCCAACAGGCGAGAGACAATTAATTACCAGATTTTCCCAAATAAACCAGCGAGTATTTTATTCAGAAAATAAATATATCGTTTCACGTGGGTACTTACATAATATAGAATTTACACGATTTCTTACCTAAATAATGTTTAATTCTAGAGGGCTACTTTCTTATATTTTCGAATGAATATATTTCTTATTTTAATTACTTTTTAATTAAAAAAAAGATAAATGTTTTCTATATTTAGTAGTATACATATAGGGCTCCGAGCACACACTCGTGATTTTTCTAAGTCCGAGAATCAGGGGGCGTGGCCTAATTTGGGGTGTACGTAGGGCTTCGAAGTCAGGGTTCAGCTCCAGGGTGTCTGGTCAGGGTGCTGCGCCCCATCAATTTGGAGGGTGTACGTAGGCCTTCGGATTCAGGGTTCAGACTTTCGGATTCAGGATTCAGGCCTTAGGATTCAGGATTCAGGGTTCCAGATTCAGGGTTCAGGTCCAGGGTGCTGCGCCCCATCCATTTGAGGCGTACGTAGGCCTTCGGAGTCATGGTTCAGCTCCAGGGTGCTGCACCCCACCAGCATGGTTCCACATGCACCGAGGCTTCGCCCCTGCCCCCTACCCCACCCCGCCCCTACCACCATCCGCCGCCTCTGCCCGCGCTTCCCCGCCCCCTGCCTCACCGCCCGTTCTCCGCGGCTGACTCAGTATCTTTGGAATTTTACCTGTAGAGACGTGACGCCATTTGTCGTGACGTGACATCGGTGGCAAGTTTTAACCTGTAGCAACCTGCAGGAACGACTTACCCCCCTACCCATTAATATAACGATAACGTAACAATGTTCTGTGAAATGTATTCATACTCAGCATGACTGAGGCATCGTCAGTCAGGTAGGTTGGAGCCTAATGGTGTAGGAATGCAGACATGGCTGACTCAATATCTTTGGAATTTTACCTGTAGAGACGTGACGCCATTTGTCGTGACGTGACATCGGGTGGCAGGTTTTATCCTGTAGCAACCTGCAGGAACGACTTACCCCCCTACCCATTAATATAAAGATAACGTAACAATGTTCTGTGAAATGTATTCATACTCAGCATGACTAAGGCATCGTTAGTCAGGTAGGTTGGAGCCTAATGGTGTAGGAATGCAGACATGGCTGACTCAATATCTTTAGAATTTTACCTGCGCTATTCGTCCGAGTCGGCAGGTCTTCAAACATTCAACGATTGGCCACGCGCCCTCCAGCAGAAGCCTGAAGAAATTGTTAAGGGTGGGTTTTTCTACACTGGTTTTGGTGACAAAGTGGTGTGCTTTTACTGCGGAGGAACACTCAACCAGTGGCGACCGGAAGACACACCGTGGGAGGAGCACACGAGGCTAGACCGCTGCGCTTTCGTCTACATAATGAAGGGAGCTGACTTCGCCACAGTCAAAGCAAAAGGATTGGACGAGATCGACATTCCGAGCTATTCGCCATACTTGTATGCGCCATCAGACGATGGAGCCTTTAACTTGAAATGATTAATTTTCAATAAATATTTTTACATTTAACAGTGAATACATTTATTTCAACCCACCCACACCCATAAATGAAACAAAAGTTAGCAGAAATGTTTATTTATTTTCACAAATCTTAATGCTAAAGTGTACATGATATACATATGTTTTAGAAAAGTCACTTAAACCCATTATTTACATAAATGGGGCAACCTAAGTTTCGTCAGCAAATATTTATTTCTTGGTCAGGTCTATGATGGTTGTTTTAAAGATGATGATGATGGCGTGGTAGATAGGTTAGAAATCAGCTTGCTGTCGCGCTGGTTAATGGTGATATGTATGATGGCCCATTACCTCTGAGAAAAAATTTTATTGGATGTTGTCAGAATATTTTAATTTTTCATGACATATTTTATTATTTAATTTACGTACAAAGTGGAAATCTTATACTCTTAATCTATTTGTATAACATTTTGCTGCGCATCTAACATTTGCGTAACGATATTGGCTATAGCGGAAATTATCCTTCGCTCATATTGGTTTAGCTCTGGGGTCTGCTGCACAATGCCTAACGTTGGCGATTGATGCTGCTGAGTGATCCAATCTGAAGATTGCAATGTGCACACGTTTGATGTTGGATCTTGCTTGTGCGATGTCAGCGGTGATGGCGGCTGCTGTTGATGTGTAGGCGAATAGTATGCAGATGAGTATCGCGGTGGAGATGTCGCTGGTAGAGGTGGCGATGGTGAATAATTCATCAGGGTATACGTAGGTGAGCCGTAGGTGGGTGAGTATCGCGTTGGATATATCGTTGGTGGAGATGTAGGTGGTGAATTAAGCAGCGGTGAGTCTTGCGCAAGCGAACCCACCCAACTTATGAGTGGTGGTGCGGAAATGTATTAGGACAGTGTTTTTCAAACTGCGGATAGCGAAGCCAGTGCTAGGTAAGGGTGCTGCGCCCCACCAGCGTGGTTCCACTGGCACCGAGGCTTCGCCCCTTCCCCCTACCCCGCCCCGCCCCTGCCACCCCCCTCCGCCAGTCAGGTAGGTTGGAGCCTAATGGTGTAGGAATGCAGACATGGCTGACTCAATATCTTTGGAATTTTACCTGTAGAGACGTGACGTAATGAAGTACCACTCCAACCTATCGTCCTGTGAGTTACACCGAGTCGAGATCGAGGAGGTGAAAGCTCATGCCACTCGGTGTGCGAGTTGGACTCGCACTTGGTCGGGAAACTGGCTCGGTTGACTATATCAACTACAACCTACAGTTATAAATACGTTTATCCTACAGTTGGTGAAAGCTGCAAGTTGAAATCAAACTTATTACAATGGCTCAAGGTACATTATTTATGTTTGATTCCTGCCTACGTGCCGGAGTACCTAGCGTGTTAATACTTGCTTACAGTGTGACTCATTTAGGGATGAACAATTAGAAATTGTGGTGTGAAGGGTGGTTGGTGAAAGTTGCAAGTTGAAATCAAACTTATTACAATGGCTCAAGGTACATTATTTATGTTTGATTCCTGCCTACGTGCCGGAGTACCTAGCGTGTTAATACTTGCTTACAGTGTGACTCATTTAGCGATGAACAATTAGAAATTGTGAACTGGGGTTGACAAAAGAGCTCATTAGTGGTAGATACCAAGGGATCGCTCACAGGCAACGTAGATTGAGACTTGTTGAAACATACCAATTGTTGTGGAGATATTTTTAAATGTAAAATTTTCTTAGTGCAACTATTGTGAAAGATAACTGATGTCTGGGGATGAACAAAAGAGCTCATTACTGGAAGGTATCAGCGGGTCGCTCACAGGTGACGCAGCGCAGGTTGAGACTTGCAGAAACATGAAAATGTTTGGTGAAATTATTTAAAAGTAATATCGCGCTGTGATAAAGTGTAGGTAAGTCGACCCTTCCCACAACAGCCATTATTAAAGATAATAGACGTCTTTGGGGGTTGAACAAAAGAGCTCTGTACTGGGAAAAACCAACGGGTCCATCTCGTTCGACGCAGATTGAGACTTGTAGAAACATGAAAATGTTTGACAATTTTTTATAGTAAAATATTTTTATTTATCTATATAGCTCATGATTATAAGACTGAGCGCACAATTATAGTAAAACAGTTCGATCGTAGCAGCACGCCGACTTGTATCTCTACACACCACAGTGAGCTGATTTCTAAATATCGACCACACCCGCATCATCTTCACACCAACCATCATGGACCTAACCAAGATCAACGAAGCGGGCAAGCGAGCCTTCCTGGAGACGCGGAAACTCGCCATCTTGGAGATTGGAAAACTCTACCGAGTGACCGACTTGCGCAAAGTTGCAACCAAATACGGAGATCGCATTGTAGCTGACATCGATGAGACTTTCTGCGTCTTCCTACCCAAGCGGATGATCGACGCCTTCAACAAGGATGGGAAGATGTTCGAAGGTATGGTTGAAGCTAGCAGAGAAAACATGCTTGGGCTGAAATACCTTGGTGGGACGTACAATGCTATCGAGTTCGATAGTATGTAAGAAGAGGGCGTGGAAATGTATGTGGAATACCAACGTTTTAGCTGTACGATTTTAGAAATAAAAAATTTTGTCTAAGATATGTACTGTGTATTAAGGAAAATAACCTTTATGTAATAAAGCTTATAATTGAACAATATTTTTTAATTTTCATACCCAACCGCACTAGATAATACCAAGGTATATAGTTATTAGTTCCTTAGTAAGAAACTCTAACAATTTTGTGAATCATCAAAATTTATGTCACTAAGGTTGGAAACAAAAGATTAAAAATTGTGGGAATTCTTTTCATAGCTTCAGCCCACAACTTTACCTGCGCACATGTAGGTACTTCTGGCATGAGGGGGCTGCTTCTAGATAATTCCGGATTAGGAAAGGTGGGTTGACGCTTGAGTTTAAATAATATTATTTCGAGGCATCATTTAAAATTGAAACGTCGTGCAAGCAAGTTCTCAAAGAAATCAACATCATGGAAGTGACCGCCAAATGGCGAATTAACAGCGCCGCGCAAGTGCAGGGGGCCATCGTGCGGCACAACAGTGGAAAATTCAATGATGGCGAGCTGTATCGCTGTATTCAGCTAACCTATTCTTCAGGTGAGATATATTTGTCATTATAATATATATTTTATACACACCACTTTTTTACAGAATCACATGTTTACTAGATGTGAACCTATTATACCTTATCACTATTTGATCATTGTCAGCCTCGGTAGCTCAGTGGTGTGTCAACAGCTGTAAAGCAACCCTGGGTGCGGATAGTGCTGAGATGGGTGATTGATCACTCATCCGTTGGAGGCTGACCGTGGTTCGGATCCTACGTTAAACTGTAGGATAAACGTATAACTGTAGGTTGTAGTTGATATAGTCAACCGAGCCAGTTTCCCGACCAAGTGCGAGTCCAACTCGCACACCGAGGGTTCCGTATCACCATATCATGGTCAGCACCACTCACGCCATTAGTTATAATGCTTCATACACTACTATTTTGGCACCTATATTTATTATTAAGACCTATACTCAGGGCATTGAGGTGTACCAATGGGTTAAAAAAAAGCTGAAATCGGCACTCTTGTTAGCACAAAAGGGCCATTGACGATTTAAAAAAAAAAAAAAATGTTTTGTCGTTTTATGTATCTCTTTTCTAATTTTATTTATTGCTGCGTTGTATTTACTTATATTATTTTATTGTGTTGTTACTTTTTGTATTATTCTGTTTTTGCTATCCTTTGTGTTATTATAAGGTATTATTTTAAAGAGTTGTTATTTGTAGTGTTAGTCATTTGTTTGTTTATTGATAGAAAAAGGTACTGTGCTTATGTTAGGTTAGCACCATTGTTACATTATCATATCTACCTAAGGGTAGACCGGGCAGGATCTACCTGAGATGGGGCCTGGCGGCGAAGCTTTACAAGCGCAATTGTTCAGCCGGAAGCCGGAGCCGGTGGGGTAGCACGTTAAATTTATTAACATTTTATTAGGTAATAATTACTCCAATTAACTACTCTATTAAACTGATATGAAACTTAGGCGGTAATATTTCTAAAAATTATTTTGATTGCTCCAATTAAAACAAGAATTACATTTATTGAAGTTTTATTAGGTACCTATTAATTATCCCCATTAACCTGATAAGACCCTTAGCCTACAGAAAACGTTCAACGAGCCAACATTTCCGAGAGTTGGTGGATGACTCAAGATTCGGGAAGCATGATACCGGATTCGGGAATCATAAATTGGAGCCCAGGAGGTGGCGAGGGTAGCGGAGCGGGGGTAGCGGGGGTGGGGTGGCACGCTAAATTAATAATTTTTTTTTTATTAAGTATTAATTACCCCAATTAACTACTCTATTAAACTGATATGAAGCTTAGGCGGTAATATTTTTAAAATTATTTTAATTACTCCAATTAAAACGAGAATTACATTTATTGACGTTTTATTAGGTTTTAATTACCCCAATTAACTGACAAATTGATGGGGCGCAGCACCTTGACCTGGCACCCTGGAGCTGAACCCTGACTCCGATCGGGCGGCAGGGATACTGCGGAGGGGTGAAGGCTGGGGCGGAGGGGGGTGGCAGGGGCGGGGCGGGGTAGGGGGAAGGGGCGAAGCCTCGTTGCCAGTGGAACCACGCTGGTGGGGCGCAGCACCCTGACCTAGCACCCTTGACCTGAACCCTGCGGAAATGTTGGCTCGTTGAACGTTTTCTGTAGTTCTGTTTTAATTGGCGCAATCAAAATAATTTTTAGAAATATTACCGCCTAAGTTTCATATCAGTTTAATAGAGTAGTTAATTGGAGTAATGATTACCTAATAAAATGTTAATAAATTTAACGTGCTACCCCACCGGCTCCGGCTTCCGGCTGAACAATTGCACTTGTAAAGCTTCGCCGCCAGGCCCCATCTCAGCTCTATTAAACTGATATGAAGCTTAGGCGGTAATATTTTTAAAATTATTTTAATTACTCCAATTAAAACGAGAATTACATTTATTGACGTTTTATTAGGTATTAATTACCCCAATTAACTGACAAATAGTGCAGGGGTCCATCGTGCGGCACAAGAGCTGTATCGCTGTATTCAGCTAACCTATTCTTCAGGTGAGATATATTTGTCATTATAATATATATTTTATACACACCACTTTTTTTACAGAATCACAATGTTTACTCGATGTGAACCTATTATACCTTATTACTATTTGATCATTGTCAGCCTCGGTAGCTCAGTGGTGTGCCAACAGCTGTAAAGCAACCGTGGGTGCGGATAGTGCTGAGATGGATGATTGATCACTCATCCGTTGGAGGCTGACCGTGGTTCGGATTCTACATTAAACTGTAGGATAAACGTATAACTGTAGGTTGTAGTTGATATAGTCAACCGAGCCAGTTTCCCGACCAAGTGCTAGTCCAACTCGCACACCGAGGGTTCCGTATCACCATATCATGGTCAGCACCACTCACGCCATTAGTTATAATGCTTCATACACTACTATTTTGGCACCTATATTTATTATTAAGACCTATACTCAGGGCAATGAGGTGTACCAATGTGTTAAAAAAAAAATCTGAAATCGGCACTCTTGTTAGCACAAAAGGGTCATTGACGATTTAAAAAAAAATTAATGTTTTGTCGTTTTATGTATCTCTTTTCAAATTTTATTTATTGCTGCGTTGTATTTAGTTATATTATTTTATTGTGTTGTTACTTTATGTATTATTCTGTTTTTGCTATCCTTTGTGTTATTATAAGGTATTATTTTAAAGTTGTTATTTATAGTGTTAGTCATTTGTTTGTTTATTGATAGAAAAAGGTACTGTGCTTATGTTAGGTTAGCACCATTGTTACAATATCATATCTACCTAAGGGTAGACCGGGCAGGATCTACCTGAGATGGGGCCTGGCGGCGAAGCTTTACAAGCGCAATTGTTCAGCCGGAAGCCGGAACCGGTGGGGTAGCACGTTAAATTTATTAACATTTTATTAGGTAATCACTACTCCAATTAACTACTCTATTAAACTGATATGAAACTTAGGCGGTAATATTTCTAAAAATTATTTTGATTGCGCCAATTAAAACAGAACTACAGAAAACGTTCAACGAGCCAACATTTCCGCAGGGTTCAGGTCAAGGGTGCTAGGTCAGGGTGCTGCGCCCCACCAGCGTGGTTCCACTGGCAACGAGGCTTCGCCCCTTCCCCCTACCCCGCCCCGCCCCTGCCACCCCCCTCCGCCCCAGCCTTCACCCCTCCGCAGTATCCCTGCCGCCCGATCGGAGTCAGGGTTCAGCTCCAGGGTGCCAGGTCAAGGTGCTGCGCCCCATCAATTTGTCAGTTAATTGGGGTAATTAATACCTAATAAAACGTCAATAAATGTAATTCTCGTTTTAATTGGAGTAATTAAAATAATTTTAAAAATATTACCGCCTAAGCTTCATATCAGTTTAATAGAGCTGAGATGGGGCCTGGCGGCGAAGCTTTACAAGTGCAATTGTTCAGCCGGAAGCCGGAGCCGGTGGGGTAGCACGTTAAATTTATTAACATTTTATTAGGTAATCATTACTCCAATTAACTACTCTATTAAACTGATATGAAACTTAGGCGGTAATATTTCTAAAAATTATTTTGATTGCGCCAATTAAAACAGAACTACAGAAAACGTTCAACGAGCCAACATTTCCGCAGGGTTCAGGTCAAGGGTGCTAGGTCAGGGTGCTGCGCCCCACCAGCGTGGTTCCACTGGCAACGAGGCTTCGCCCCTTCCCCCTACCCCGCCCCGCCCCTGCCACCCCCCTCCGCCCCAGCCTTCACCCCTCCGCAGTATCCCTGCCGCCCGATCGGAGTCAGGGTTCAGCTCCAGGGTGCCAGGTCAAGGTGCTGCGCCCCATCAATTTGTCAGTTAATTGGGGTAATTAATACCTAATAAAACGTCAATAAATGTAATTCTCGTTTTAATTGGAGTAATTAAAATAATTTTAAAAATATTACCGCCTAAGCTTCATATCAGTTTAATAGAGTAGTTAATTGGGGTAATTAATACTTAATAAAAAAAAAATTATTAATTTAGCGTGCCACCCCACCCCCGCTACCCCCGCTCCGCTACCCTCGCCACCTCCTGGGCTCCAATTTATGATTCCCGAATCCGGTATCATGCTTCCCGAATCTTGAGTCATCCACCAACTCTCGGAAATGTTGGCTCGTTGAACGTTTTCTGTAGGCTAAGGGTCTTATCAGGTTAATGGGGATAATTAATAGGTACCTAATAAAACTTCAATAAATGTAATTCTTGTTTTAATTGGAGCAATCAAAATAATTTTTAGAAATATTACCGCCTAAGTTTCATATCAGTTTAATAGAGTAGTTAATTGGAGTAATTATTACCTAATAAAATGTTAATAAATTTAACGTGCTACCCCACCGGCTCCGGCTTCCGGCTGAACAATTGCGCTTGTAAAGCTTCGCCGCCAGGCCCCATCTCAGGTAGATCCTGCCCGGTCTACCCTTAGGTAGATATGATAATGTAACAATGGTGCTAACCTAACATAAGCACAGTACCTTTTTCTATCAATAAACAAACAAATGACTAACACTACAAATAACAACTCTTTAAAATAATACCTTATAATAACACAAAGGATAGCAAAAACAGAATAATACAAAAAGTAACAACACAATAAAATAATATAACTAAATACAACGCAGCAATAAATAAAATTAGAAAAGAGATACATAAAACGACAAAACATTTTTTTTTTTTTTTAAATCGTCAATGGCCCTTTTGTGCTAACAAGAGTGCCGATTTCAGCTTTTTTTTAACCCATTGGTACACCTCAATGCCCTGAGTATAGGTCTTAATAATAAATATAGGTGCCAAAATAGTAGTGTATGAAGCATTATAACTAATGGCGTGAGTGGTGCTGACCATGATATGGTGATACGGAACCCTCGGTGTGCGAGTTGGACTCGCACTTGGTCGGGAAACTGGCTCGGTTGACTATATCAACTACAACCTACAGTTATACGTTTATCCTACAGTTTAACGTAGGATCCGAACCACGGTCAGCCTCCAACGGATGAGTGATCAATCACCCATCTCAGCACTATCCGCACCCAGGGTTGCTTTACAGCTGTTGACACACCACTGAGCTACCGAGGCTGACAATGATCAAATAGTGATAAGGTATAATAGGTTCACATCTAGTAAACATGTGATTCTGTAAAAAAGTGGTGTGTATAAAATATATATTATAATGACAAATATATCTCACCTGAAGAATAGGTTAGCTGAATACAGCGATACAGCTCGCCATCATTGAATTTTCCACTGTTGTGCCGCACGATGGCCCCCTGCACTTGCGCGGCGCTGTTAATTCGCCATTTGGCGGTCACTCCCATGATGTTGATTTCTTTGAGAACTTGCTTGCACGACGTTTCAATTTTAAATGATGCCTCGAAATAATATTATTTAAACTCAAGCGTCAACCCACCTTTCCTAATCCGGAATTATCTAGAAGCAGCCCCCTCATGCCAGAAGTACCTACTTGTGCGCAGGTAAAGTTGTGGGCTGAAGCTATGAAGGCAACGAGGCTTCGCCCCTTCCCCCTACCCCGCCCCGCCCCTGCCACCCCCCTCCGCCCCAGCCTTCACCCCTCCGCAGTATCCCTGCCGCCCGATCGGAGTCAGGGTTCAGCTCCAGGGTGCCAGGTCAAGGTGCTGCGCCCCATCAATTTGTCAGTTAATTGGGGTAATTAATACCTAATAAAACGTCAATAAATGTAATTCTCGTTTTAATTGGAGTAATTCAAATAATTTTAAAAATATTACCGCCTAAGCTTCATATCAGTTTAATAGAGTAGTTAATTGGGGTAATTAATACTTAATAAAAAAAAAATTATTAATTTAGCGTGCCACCCCACCCCCGCTACCCCCGCTCCGCTACCCTCGCCACCTCCTGGGCTCCAATTTATGATTCCCGAATCCGGTATCATGCTTCCCGAATCTTGAGTCATCCACCAACTCTCGGAAATGTTGGCTCGTTGAACGTTTTCTGTAGGCTAAGGGTCTTATCAGGTTAATGGGGATAATTAATAGGTACCTAATAAAACTTCAATAAATGTAATTCTTGTTTTAATTGGAGCAATCAAAATAATTTTTAGAAATATTACCGCCTAAGTTTCATATCAGTTTAATAGAGTAGTTAATTGGAGTAATTATTACCTAATAAAATGTTAATAAATTTAACGTGCTACCCCACCGGCTCCGGCTTCCGGCTGAACAATTGCGCTTGTAAAGCTTCGCCGCCAGGCCCCATCTCAGGTAGATCCTGCCCGGTCTACCCTTAGGTAGATATGATAATGTAACAATGGTGCTAACCTAACATAAGCACAGTACCTTTTTCTATCAATAAACAAACAAATGACTAACACTACAAATAACAACTCTTTAAAATAATACCTTATAATAACACAAAGGATAGCAAAAACAGAATAATACAAAAAGTAACAACACAATAAAATAATATAACTAAATACAACGCAGCAATAAATAAAATTAGAAAAGAGATACATAAAACGACAAAACATTTTTTTTTTTTTTAAATCGTCAATGGCCCTTTTGTGCTAACAAGAGTGCCGATTTCAGCTTTTTTTTAACCCATTGGTACACCTCAATGCCCTGAGTATAGGTCTTAATAATAAATATAGGTGCCAAAATAGTAGTGTATGAAGCATTATAACTAATGGCGTGAGTGGTGCTGACCATGATATGGTGATACGGAACCCTCGGTGTGCGAGTTGGACTCGCACTTGGTCGGGAAACTGGCTCGGTTGACTATATCAACTACAACCTACAGTTATACGTTTATCCTACAGTTTAACGTAGGATCCGAACCACGGTCAGCCTCCAACGGATGAGTGATCAATCACCCATCTCAGCACTATCCGCACCCAGGGTTGCTTTACAGCTGTTGACACACCACTGAGCTACCGAGGCTGACAATGATCAAATAGTGATAAGGTATAATAGGTTCACATCTAGTAAACATGTGATTCTGTAAAAAAGTGGTGTGTATAAAATATATATTATAATGACAAATATATCTCACCTGAAGAATAGGTTAGCTGAATACAGCGATACAGCTCGCCATCATTGAATTTTCCACTGTTGTGCCGCACGATGGCCCCCTGCACTTGCGCGGCGCTGTTAATTCGCCATTTGGCGGTCACTACCATGATGTTGATTTCTTTGAGAACTTGCTTGCACGACGTTTCAATTTTAAATGATGCCTCGAAATAATATTATTTAAACTCAAGCGTCAACCCACCTTTCCTAATCCGGAATTATCTAGAAGCAGCCCCCTCATGCCAGAAGTACCTACATGTGCGCAGGTAAAGTTGTGGGCTGAAGCTATGAAAAGAATTCCCACAATTTTTAATCTTTTGTTTCCAACCTTAGTGACATAAATTTTGATGATTCACAAAATTGTTAGAGTTTCTTACTAAGGAACTAATAACTATATACCTTGGTATTATCTAGTGCGGTTGGGTATGAAAATTAAAAAATATTGTTCAATTATAAGCTTTATTACATAAAGGTTATTTTCCTTAATACACAGTACATATCTTAGACAAAATTTTTTATTTCTAAAATCGTACAGCTAAAACGTTGGTATTCCACATACATTTCCACGCCCTCTTCTTACATACTATCGAACTCGATAGCATTGTACGTCCCACCAAGGTATTTCAGCCCAAGCATGTTTTCTCTGCTAGCTTCAACCATACCTTCGAACATCTTCCCATCCTTGTTGAAGGCGTCGATCATCCGCTTGGGTAGGAAGACGCAGAAAGTCTCATCGATGTCAGCTACAATGCGATCTCCGTATTTGGTTGCAACTTTGCGCAAGTCGGTCACTCGGTAGAGTTTTCCAATCTCCAAGATGGCGAGTTTCCGCGTCTCCAGGAAGGCTCGCTTGCCCGCTTCGTTGATCTTGGTTAGGTCCATGATGGTTGGTGTGAAGATGATGCGGGTGTGGTCGATATTTAGAAATCAGCTCACTGTGGTGTGTAGAGATACAAGTCGGCGTGCTGCTACGATCGAACTGTTTTACTATAATTGTGCGCTCAGTCTTATAATCATGAGCTATATAGATAAATAAAAATATTTTACTATAAAAAATTGTCAAACATTTTCATGTTTCTACAAGTCTCAATCTGCGTCGAACGAGATGGACCCGTTGGTTTTTCCCAGTACAGAGCTCTTTTGTTCAACCCCCAAAGACGTCTATTATCTTTAATAATGGCTGTTGTGGGAAGGGTCGACTTACCTACACTTTATCACAGCGCGATATTACTTTTAAATAATTTCACCAAACATTTTCATGTTTCTGCAAGTCTCAACCTGCGCTGCGTCACCTGTGAGCGACCCGCTGATACCTTCCAGTAATGAGCTCTTTTGTTCATCCCCAGACATCAGTTATCTTTCACAATAGTTGCACTAAGAAAATTTTACATTTAAAAATATCTCCACAACAATTGGTATGTTTCAACAAGTCTCAATCTACGTTGCCTGTGAGCGATCCCTTGGTATCTACCACTAATGAGCTCTTTTGTCAACCCCAGTTCACAATTTCTAATTGTTCATCGCTAAATGAGTCACACTGTAAGCAAGTATTAACACGCTAGGTACTCCGGCACGTAGGCAGGAATCAAACATAAATAATGTACCTTGAGCCATTGTAATAAGTTTGATTTCAACTTGCAGCTTTCACCAACCACCCTTCACACCACAATTTCTAATTGTTCATCCCTAAATGAGTCACACTGTAAGCAAGTATTAACACGCTAGGTACTCCGGCACGTAGGCAGGAATCAAACATAAATAATGTACCTTGAGCCATTGTAATAAGTTTGATTTCAACTTGCAGCTTTCACCAACTGTAGGATAAACGTATTTATAACTGTAGGTTGTAGTTGATATAGTCAACCGAGCCAGTTTCCCGACCAAGTGCGAGTCCAACTCGCACACCGAGTGGCATGAGCTTTCACCTCCTCGATCTCGACTCGGTGTAACTCACAGGACGATAGGTTGGAGTGGTACTTCATTACGTCACGTCTCTACAGGTAAAATTCCAAAGATATTGAGTCAGCCATGTCTGCATTCCTACACCATTAGGCTCCAACCTACCTGACTGGCGGAGGGGGGTGGCAGGGGCGGGGCGGGGTAGGGGGAAGGGGCGAAGCCTCGGTGCCAGTGGAACCACGCTGGTGGGGCGCAGCACCCTTACCTAGCACTGGCTTCGCTATCCGCAGTTTGAAAAACACTGTCCTAATACATTTCCGCACCACCACTCATAAGTTGGGTGGGTTCGCTTGCGCAAGACTCACCGCTGCTTAATTCACCACCTACATCTCCACCAACGATATATCCAACGCGATACTCACCCACCTACGGCTCACCTACGTATACCCTGATGAATTATTCACCATCGCCACCTCTACCAGCGACATCTCCACCGCGATACTCATCTGCATACTATTCGCCTACACATCAACAGCAGCCGCCATCACCGCTGACATCGCACAAGCAAGATCCAACATCAAACGTGTGCACATTGCAATCTTCAGATTGGATCACTCAGCAGCATCAATCGCCAACGTTAGGCATTGTGCAGCAGACCCCAGAGCTAAACCAATATGAGCGAAGGATAATTTCCGCTATAGCCAATATCGTTACGCAAATGTTAGATGCGCAGCAAAATGTTATACAAATAGATTAAGAGTATAAGATTTCCACTTTGTACGTAAATTAAATAATAAAATATGTCATGAAAAATTAAAATATTCTGACAACATCCAATAAAATTTTTTCTCAGAGGTAATGGGACATCATACATATCACCATTAACCAGCGCGACAGCAAGCTGATTTCTAACCTATCTACCACGCCATCATCATCATCTTTAAAACAACCATCATAGACCTGACCAAGAAATAAATATTTGCTGACGAAACTTAGGTTGCCCCATTTATGTAAATAATGGGTTTAAGTGACTTTTCTAAAACATATGTATATCATGTACACTTTAGCATTAAGATTTGTGAAAATAAATAAACATTTCTGCTAACTTTTGTTTCATTTATGGGTGTGGGTGGGTTGAAATAAATGTATTCACTGTTAAATGTAAAAATATTTATTGAAAATTAATCATTTCAAGTTAAAGGCTCCATCGTCTGATGGCGCATACAAGTATGGCGAATAGCTCGGAATGTCGATCTCGTCCAATCCTTTTGCTTTGACTGTGGCGAAGTCAGCTCCCTTCATTATGTAGACGAAAGCGCAGCGGTCTAGCCTCGTGTGCTCCTCCCACGGTGTGTCTTCCGGTCGCCACTGGTTGAGTGTTCCTCCGCAGTAAAAGCACACCACTTTGTCACCAAAACCAGTGTAGAAAAACCCACCCTTAACAATTTCTTCAGGCTTCTGCTGGAGGGCGCGTGGCCAATCGTTGAATGTTTGAAGACCTTCCGACTCGGACGAATAGCGCAGGTAAAATTCTAAAGATATTGAGTCAGCCATGTCTGCATTCCTACACCATTAGGCTCCAACCTACCTGACTAACGATGCCTTAGTCATGCTGAGTATGAATACATTTCACAGAACATTGTTACGTTATCTTTATATTAATGGGTAGGGGGGTAAGTCGTTCCTGCAGGTTGCTACAGGATAAAACCTGCCACCCGATGTCACGTCACGACAAATGGCGTCACGTCTCTACAGGTAAAATTCCAAAGATATTGAGTCAGCCATGTCTGCATTCCTACACCATTAGGCTCCAACCTACCTGACTGACGATGCCTCAGTCATGCTGAGTATGAATACATTTCACAGAACATTGTTACGTTATCTTTATATTAATGGGTAGGGGGGTAAGTCGTTCCTGCAGGTTGCTACAGGTTAAAACCTGCCACCGATGTCACGTCACGACAAATGGCGTCACGTCTCTACAGGTAAAATTCCAAAGATACTGAGTCAGCCGCGGAGAACGGGCGGTGAGGCAGGGGGCGGGGAAGCGCGGGCAGAGGCGGCGGATGGTGGTAGGGGCGGGGTGGGGTAGGGGGCAGGGGCGAAGCCTCGGTGCATGTGGAACCATGCTGGTGGGGTGCAGCACCCTGGAGCTGAACCATGACTCCGAAGGCCTACGTACGCCTCAAATGGATGGGGCGCAGCACCCTGGACCTGAACCCTGAATCTGGAACCCTGAATCCTGAATCCTAAGGCCTGAATCCTGAATCCGAAAGTCTGAACCCTGAATCCGAAGGCCTACGTACACCCTCCAAATTGATGGGGCGCAGCACCCTGACCTGACACCCTGGAGCTGAACCCTGACTTCGAAGCCCTACGTACACCCCAAATTAGGCCACGCCCCCTGATTCTCGGACTTAGAAAAATCACGAGTGTGTGCTCGGAGCCCTATATGTATACTACTATATTTAAAAACTGCGCACTAAGTATGTTTATAATACATTTATTTATTTATTTGTAAGTATGTTAAATTTATATGCAAATCATTCACCTAAGTGAGCAAGCATAGTATAACTTTTTTAACCTTACCCACGATCCCAGACATGAAGTGTAGAGAATGTCTTTCGTATTTAAGTCCGCCTTTTGTGATTTTTTATTGTTTAATAAAGTTTACTTTCATTTCATTTATTTATTTAATAAGATTTACAGACGTGTGGGGCCGGTACTTAAAAAGAATAGCCCCACTGCATCTCTCCCCATGCATGTCGTAAAAGGCGACTAAGGGATAAGGACAAGATGCCGTGCTAAATGGCGACAGGCTCGCCACCTCTCACCTTGGCACGGTACTTCCACCGAGTCATGCAGCAGGTTGGTCTTCGTGCCTTACTTGCTGTGCTGCTTGATCGATTAAATCTTGTTCGAATACTTTGCGAAACGTGGTGGTTGGTGTTGTGCTGTAATTTACCAGAGTTATTGCAGCACAACACCGATTTCTCTGCTTACCCCGATTGTCGGGATTCAGCGTGTGTGATATGTATACAGACTAAACAATATTTTTCCCAATAGTCGTGGCAAAGTGTGCAGCGTTCCTCATGAAGGTACCCCCAGTGCATTGACACCGAATATAATTTTTTCCGTCAATCATATAACAATGGGTGTCCCACGTGCGCGCCGGCGCGGCGGCGGTGGCGGTGCAGCACGCCTCTAAGGTAGAGGGGTGCTGCACCTTAGCTACCGAAAGATAATATTTAAAACTTAACAATGGAATCATGTGAAAACATTTATTGAATGTCAAACGCAACACGCATTCCCGAGTTGTAGTCAATGCGTTTTTTCTCGTGTGGTAGGTACGCAAAGGATTTGTACTGTAGATATTGTAAAAGTATAAAAAGTTTAGTGTAGCCGGCACGAACAACGGGAAGCACGAATACACCGACCGACCGGATATGGAGAAAAAATTTAGAACCTTGTAATATTACCGGACATTAAGAGAGCGTGTGTGTGATATGATTCTAAATGTGAGTCTTGACTTTTGTTGTAGTGCAAAGTGGGTTTATTTATTGACGTTTCGTCTATCTCACTCTAATTAGTGAGAATTTCTTTAAAATCTAAAAGCAGAGAAATGTATACAGAACGTAATCTGCGAAAAAATTATAAAGTTATTAATTAAGTACATGTCGTAAAAACCAAAACATTAAATATTCCCTTGATACACTGCCAAAAATAGCGGAAACTTCAACGAAAACATCCGTAGAGTTAAAAGAAGTTTCCAGTTACCGAATCGTTGAAGTCTTTTGCTCCGGCGCGCGACGCTACGCAGCGCACGGTCGGGTCGTGTCGGCGCCGCCGCCGCGCCGCCCGCCGCGCCGCCTGCCGCGCCCCGTGCGCCTTGCGAGTTCTACTTCAATGTTTTATTTGGCTTAGTTGTCGCACTATAAGGCCCACTTGCACCAACACGAATTTAACTATAAACCAGTTTAACTCGTTAAACTAGCACCCGTTGTATGTGGGAACCGCGTTTGAACCGCGTTTAAATCCATAACTCGCTATTTAACTCTAAACTCGTGTTGGTGCAAGTGGGCATAAGTGAATTTGTGTTCGAAAGTGTGTATGTAATGTAAACTTTTGAGAGGCGTAAAAGACGGACTTATTAAAATTTTTTATTCGAACTTTAGCTAAGTAGGTACATTCTAATTTTCATCGCTAATATAATTTAGTAGGTATTTATTTATGCATGCTTTAAGCATCCTTCTGAAACTCAAACAAGTTATTGGTGGTCTAAGAACTCTTAGGCGTACCCCGTTTCAAAATTGTAAAGGAATGCATTTATTTATTTATTGACAGCGCGACATATGGCGCCGAGCCACCCATAAGGTGTCTAACGACGCCCATGGACATTCGGTCGTATGCGGGGGTTGCGAATGCCATGCCGGCCTGACAGGTGCCCATTCAATCCCCTCTTGAAGGACCCGAGACTGTACTTGGGGGGAAATACTATTGTATTTCCCCCCAAGTACAGTCTCGGGTGAACAACATTTGTTGTTCATATAGAGTGAAAAAAGTCAGTCGACCTAGGTTTTGAACTCCAGGTTCAGACCTGTCCAATGCGAGGTTAGTGGATGGCGGGGCAGTCAGGTAGGTAAGTTCCCCGTGACACAGTCACCCTCGACCCCGCGATGACTCGTCACCCGTCACTAGGTCGCATCAACTATCATCACATGATCGACTCGAGACGCGCTCCTCGGGTTCAATGCGAGCCACATCTCTGCGCAGACGCAGTGCTTCCTTCCCACCGCGCTACGGTGCGCTCCACTCCTTGCCCCGCTGCGCCGAGCTGCACAGTGGGTCGGCATTGTACAAAGTGGGCTTTAGGAAATTTGTTTTCAACCTCTTTTTTAGTTTCCGTAGTCAACGACACTCCTGCCAGCGTACACCCTTATAAAATCGGGCATCTGTCTGAATGTCCGTCTTTCAGAGTAAATCTGTCTGCCTGTAGCTCCTAAGCGGTTTGAATAGCCAAGATTACTGTTTTCTTTTTAAAAAAATTGTATTAATCGTATAATGAGGTTAGAGCGGCGCGAAGGGCGAGGTGCGACGCAGGAGGATGGGCAGCGGTGGATAAGTAGGAAATTCCTACGAAACCCTCTATGTGTGAACAACGTTCACTTAACAAACCATTTTGTATTAGAGGCTACTAAAAATCCGTTTCCGATGTAACATTCTATACTTTTTACTTGTGAGCGAAAGTTGTATTGATTCATTCGACGCATTCGTGAAGTTTTTCTAAAACTGAACAAATTAAAAATGATAAGAGAAAAACTTTATCGCCCAAAATTAACGGAAAAACGTACATGGAAGAAACAAAAGAAAATACAGCTGTGCGCAAAGCCGGAATCCAAAGTCAAACTTATTGAAATTATGTCTGTGTCGTCTATCTATTCCTTATTCTTACAAATTTTACGCGAACCTTGCCACTGGTAAAATCATAGTATGCGTAGTTGCATACTTATGTCTCAAACACAAAAAAAACAAAAACTTCCTAAAGATAGATTTTTGCAATTTGTTCCACCGTGCGCCGCCTCCCTCCGCCGCCTCGTCTCCCCGCCCCGCCCCGCGCCCGCCCCGCGCGCCCCGCCACCGAGCCACATATAAAAGTGAAGACAACCTCTCGACCGCCGATATTACGACAGTGCTAGTTGTGTTTTTAGTTCGTTACGTAATTTATTCAATAAAGGTAAGCTTTAAGATAATTAATGTAATTAGATCGGGATGTGGTGGCGGGTAGGTGGCGCTGCAAGGGCAGGATTTTTTTTAAAGGGATAACAATCGTCGCCTTTATTCTTTTCCGGTTATTAAAGCTCGTAATATTATTTTACAATAAACAACCACTTTCGTAACTTTGAGTTTCAGTTGGGATAGAAATTAACCATCATTGCGCCTTTTTACCCAACTAACGCCAAGCTAAAAGGAAGGGGTAGTAATATTATCTGAAATAAAAAAAAAACAAATATATTATGTAAGTTTTATTATTTAAGAAATGTTTGCAACTAATTATACTCGTAATAATTATTTCTACAAACAGAGAGTGAAAACACAAAATTTATAGATGACTTAATTTTATAAATTTGAAAATAAGCAAAAGATTTTAATTGCTTATCAGATACAGCTACTGTGACAAAAATTTTATATGATAATTTGCCATCCCAATTGTTTTTAAATGAATATACAAACTTACAAATTAAATTCCTATACTAAATTAAACTAACTAAAATATAACAAACTTAAAAAAATATATAATAATGGACCTCTCGGGAGACTGCCACGATCCGGGTTGACCCACAGCCAACGTCATAGAGCAATCCCCTCGACGGCCTCAGTTCGAGATAAAAAAAAATCATCCACTGACTGAGGCAAAGGGGAAAGTTCCCATGACACTAGCAGTGTTACCTCGCTGCACCACCAGGCTGGTTCGTTGCAGGAGGTACGCCCGGGCCCGGCAGTCACCCTAGGATCTGCAGAGACGTGATCCTAAGTCGTGCAATTTTTCTTCTCCAAAATGTCATCGGATCAATTTAAACTCTACTTATGCATGCAAGTTAGTAAGTAGTTATGTATAAGCATGTAATAGTTAGAAGATGTGCGTGACCACTACCCACGTGCTAGTGTTAAGTGGAGTTCTCGTGGGCGTCACTTATATGAGCATATTGTGGTTTATTATTGCATAAAACTTTTAATGCGTTAGTTGCCCACATCGTCGCATCTGCGACAACATTCGCTATCGACGGGAATACTTTATGTGGCAGATGGCACTCGCTGATTGCTCTTAGTGCTTCGTGTATCCAAGTTGGATATGCAAATGTGTGTTTAAATCAGTGCATAATACCTACACGTTACAAAGTCCGCTATTGAATTATAGCCCGGGCGTGAAGTCTTATGCTACTATACTGACTGATAATGATACGTCGTTTTCAAGGTAGAATTCTCAAAGCAAGTTGATAAATTGTTGGGACTCACTGATGTGACTCGCACACCGAGTACTCAGCCTAGGGACGCAACAAAGCGTCTTTTTTAGGGTTCCGTATCTGGTACGGGACCCAATTACTAAGCCTACGCCGTCTGTTTGTCTGTCCGTTCGTCCGTCTGTCCGAGGGCTGTATCTCTTGAACCGTAATAGGTATAGCCCGTTGAAATTTTCACAACAAATAATAAAAAAAAAAGGAAAAATTTAAAAAATCATGGGGATTCCCATAGAAGAAACCAAGAAGTGTATGCGCGCGCGCCATCTGCCGAATAGAGGATGAAGCATTTTAACTAATCATGAATTTTAACTAATATGAAGCATTTCATAACACGCCATAGATGGCGTGAGTGGCGCTAAACATTACATGGCGATACGGAACCCTCGGTGCGCGAGTTTGACTCGCACTTGGCCGTTTTTTTTTTTATTAATTTTAGGGCTTTTAACAATGATTTTTTAATATCAGCCCCATAGTTACTCATCTTACCTATCACTTAGGTCCCAGAGTCCCTAAGGGATAAAGAACGCTCAACGAAATGCCAATATTTGTGTTGGATTTCGTTGAGCGAAACAGACTGCGCCAAAAAAACGACGGCCAATCAAATGCTGCGCTCAGTGACGGCGCGTATCGGTTACCGTGCCGTGGTTACGTTTTTTTTTTATGGAAACTGACACGGTTGGCTACATCACCTACACCATCCGCGATGTCAGCCCATAACTACGGATGAACTTGGTGCCACGTCAGTGATTCCCTTCGGTCGTGCCGGCTACACTAAACTGGACGGAAAACACAAACTATTTACATGGCCGTGTCGACCGACCTTTCGTTCAGTGCGGTGGTACCAACCCGGGCGGGTTAAATCCTACCACCTAGTAATATAAGAAGGGAGTCAAATCCCTTAGTCGCCTTTTACGACATACACGGGGAGAGATGCAGTGGGACTATTCTTTTAAAGTGCCGGCCCCACACGGTTACGTTGCGCTATACCTACGCTTCCAGCGCATAAAAGTTCTTAGACAGGAGGCGGGCAGATGTTTGGTTCCTAGGCTCTGTAGTCGGTGGACTCGTAGGTCCATAGAGAAACACATATTATTATTTTGATAAATTAAGCTTTCAACTGCTTCTATCTATCTATCGATTACGAGCTCAGTTTTTTTAATTAATGCCCATGATTAGTATTTATTGTTTCTCATTAAATATTTTCAAATTAGCTGGCCTTCAATATATTATTAAAATATAAAACAATAAATAAATTATAAATTTTGTTATCTTTATTATCTTTATTTGTTATCTATATTTCGACAAGAATAAAACTAATTTAATAGTTCTTCCATCGTCCCAAGGATTGATATAAGGTTAAGTTCCCCTGAATGGCGAGGTCTATTTTTTAAATAGAACATAGAAACTATAAGCTGCTGGTGTCACCCAGCGTCACACCTAAACAGACTACAGTAACTAACCGCCCGCCCTCGGAGCGAGCCTTCAGGGTCAAGGTCTCCTATCGGAACACGTCACCGGAACGTAACATTGGCTCAGTTTATAGCTTGATTAAGATCTATTAGCATTGGTTATTGCTTGCCCGTATATCTACTTACCTAATATTTGTTTCTATAAATTCTTCACTTGAACTGTTACATAAAGGCTAACCTTGACCTATTTCAAATGCGTGCAACATTCATATTATATAGATAAAACAAAATATGTAAATATTTTTTAGTAAAACTACCTATTACATGAAAAAAAAACCGGCTAAGTGCGAGTCGGACTCGCGCACCGAGGTTTCCATACCACCACACAATATATTTGTGTTTTGTATTAACGACATGCTAGCCACTCTCACCTTGGCGCAGTCCTTCCACCTAGTCATGCAGCAGGTGGGTTCTTCGTGCCTTACTTGCTGCTTGATAGTTGTCTTGTCCGTATACTGTGCTAAACGTGGTGGTCGGTGTTGTGCTGTAATTTACCAGAGTCCTTATAGCTCAACACCGATTACTCTGCTTACCCTGATTGTCGGGATACAGCGTATGTTATGTATGTATGTATGTATGTTGTATTAACCAAAAAAAAAATGGTTCGGTTCGGAATCCTTAGCGCAAGCCTAAGTATTTTTTTTTTAATTATTGTTTCACTTTAGCGTTTGCACTATAATCGCACCAAGTTTGATGCTTGTATGTATTACCGGTTTTTCGATAAAGTAAAAACAAAGTTAAAAAAACACATTTCTTGTAAGGTGACCCTCTTAATTTTTCACTTTTTGTTTTATGTGTTAGGATATCCGCCACAAAACAAACATTATGTGTAAATTTCAACTGGCTACCTATTACGATTCAAAAGATACAGCCCTCTATCTAAAGGTAGGACAGACGGACGGACAGACGGCGGATCTAAAACAAATTAGGGGTGACACTCCATAATTAATGTAACTGAGGGATGATGAAAAATATTTCAGTACACATAAGCACGTGGGTTGTCGTCAGAGAAGCCTTAAAAATGTTTTAAAAAGTAAATTTTTGGAGAGATATGCGCTTCTTAAGTCCTAAAAAGTGTGTGTCCCACCCCCTCAACTTTTGAAATATATACGGTGGAAAATGAAAAAAAAAATTAAGGTGTAAGAAATTCGATAAGATATGTGGAGTATTTTTTTTTTTTAGATATATGGGATATTATGATTACACCTTGCACCTTCCCGACTACGAAACCCTTCACTGTGCGTGGTCCGTCCAACACGCACTTGGCCGATTTTTTTATACATTAAAAGATTCGTACTAATAAATTCAAATTGCGAATAACTACCTAGAATGTACCGATTAATACCCTCCTCTACTGCCGATGGGCCCGGATATGTTCGGTGAAGCCATCGCAAGCTTAGATCCACACCTCCCTTCCTTCAACGAGCTAATCCAAGAATAGTTTCTTGTCAAAGTAGAATGTGACATGGCGGTGATATAGTGAGGTATTCCGATAGGAACACGTTTTGGGCGCGCCGGACTGGGTGGGCACCACCGCACTCGCCCGGCAGCCGATGTTGCGTCCCTCCGACCGGTTTACTCGGCTCACACTTAGCTGCGACGGATTCTTTCCCGTGCTTCACTATCCACTCCACTAGTGATACATTGGAATAGTGCGTCAGCAGACTAGAATTCAAAGTAACGTTAAGAATAGGTGCCTACATAAATATATGCGATAATCCTTATCCTTACCTTTAATAAAATCCAACGTCTGCTTTCTGTCTGTCTGTATGTATGTCTGTCTGTCCGCTTATAACTCGAGAACCACTGAAATGGTTTTAATAAAAAAACTACGGATAGCTTGATTCTTCCCATCAACTATAGGCTACTTACTGTCACGCTAAAAGGGCTTACATGAGGTTAGCAGAGAAGTCAAATATGAGAGCGGGTGGAGCCGCGGGCATAATAAATAAAGCGCAGTGGAGAATTATGGAATTAAAGTAATATTATAATTTATGACAGTGATCTTATGTACTTTGGACCAGTAAATCAACTTAATACATTATTAAACATAGACAAAAGAAGAATTTATTAAAACTAAACTATCTTAAAAAATAATTATTATAAAACAAACTATAAATTAAATACTACTATTACAATTAAAACACAAATTAAATCAATGAAAACTTACTTTATTGCACAAAAAGAAGTGAAAAAAAGCGGACTTAAAGCCTAAGGGTATTTCTCTACCAGTCATGCCTGGAATTATGGGGAAGGTTAGTGCAAAATGAAATGAAAAAAAATCGGAGAAGCGTGAGTTTAAAACTCACGCACGGAGAGTTCTGTACATCCTATTGGATATATATATAGTATGGTATATTTACCATACTATGACTATACCATACCTGTCAAAAACAATATCTGTGTATCTCTTGTCTGCCTGAGATGCAAACTACCTGTGGCGCCATCTATTATTTAGTAGCGTGAATATGTAGTAATTTATTCTTAGCACCTTTCTTGTATGGGGAACGGACCACGGCTTGCCCGCGGCGGCGGCGTGACTGATACCGTCGCGTCGTCGCACCTGGCGAGTGGTGTTCTTTGAACTTTTTCCTGTCCACGGATCGGTTACTTACAAATTAGTTTAGAGCACCGTACAGTCTTGAACATGTTTCAAGAGGTTTCATATCTAATAAGGTGACAATTCCCAGCGATACTGGAGTATTGGCACAACACAGCTACGTCAACGCACAATGGTCAGCGTGTGTCGAAGCTTGCGAGACTCTGCTCTGCTAATGTTTACAAGAGCCGTGACGACCATCCGTCAGGCAGGCGGCGCCTTTTGCAACGCCCTCACCGCCTCATAATATATTCCAAGTGTTGTACGACGAACCGGATCTCGTGATCGTCTTATGTATGAAATGATGCGAGGTTATTGGCTGACTTTGCGACAATTTTTTGATGAATACGTCGTGCGCCTAAGTCTTGAAAACTAACAACGACGTTAGGACACGCATCTGCATATAGCACATCGCGTAAAACCAATCAAGTCAACCAATCAACCAATCGCTGGTCGGCTGAAAAGAAAACACGAACTTTTTTATTGCTCGTTTCAGCAGACGTTCATTCAATGCGGGAGGGACGGTCTCACTCCGTCGCCTAGTAAACTAAGAGTAGTTCTAGCAGTAGTTTTATCTTTTGGAGACATTCTTACACAGAATGATCGAGATTGAACGCTCGGGTCGTCCAAGCTTGGAATGTAGCCGCGGCTCATCGCGTTACGTATCTGTGTCACGCGGCCGAAACGCTCCATCTCAACTCCATTGTACGGACTGCGCTCGTATGCATTATTCATGTTCGGTAGCGTTTGGCGGAATCGCCTCCATCGCGCCGCTGCAATCGGGGGCGAGAAACCTCTTGCGTAAGCCCGCGGGAAGTCGTGTCGTGGGAACACGCACCACGACGAGACTTGACGTGTGCGTGATCATGAGATGTTATTCGTTGTTTAATTAGCCGACCAAAAGGGAAGCGCTGCATGGCACCTAGTGATTCCGACAGGAGCGAGGTGTAATGGGCTGATATCAATGTTATAGCAGGTGGTGTAGTCAACTATGACAGGTTTAAAAAAATAGGATTAAAACCAGTTAACTAAGGGATAAGGACAAGATACTGCGCTAAAGGGCGACAGCGATAGGCTAGCCACTTCTCACCTTGGCGCAGTCCTTCCACCTAGTCATGCAGCAGGTGGGTTCTTCGTGCCTTACTTGCTGCTTGATAGTTGTCTTGTCCGTATACTGTGCTAAACGTGGTGGTCGGTGTTGTGCTGTAATTTACCAAAGTCCTTATAACACAACACCGATTACTTTGCTTATCCTGATTGTCGGGATACAGCGTGTGATATGTATTTATGTATGTAAAACCAAACATCTACCTAATATTATATTTGATAGTCAATCCAGACATTGCCAGGAGCTGTCGAATTACACAAGACGAGTGCGGGCCGGCCGCCGCCGCCGCGCCGCGCCGCCGCCGCCCGCCCGCGCGGCGCTGGTGGATCTATAGCGACAGCCGAATGGAACAAAAGAGAAGTGTCGAAGGACACGTTACGGAATGAGCTAGATAGCGATCACAACGCGAGATGGAGTGCATTATAGGTGTGTTTTGTAATGCCGCCATATCAGAGTATCTCATCCATCATGCTGGCAATATTTAATCGTATACGTGCACTTCAATCGAAATACTGTGATTATTGAAAAATAAATCATGTAAGCCCGCTCAATGATCGATTTCTCCACTCATGGCTTCCGACACTCATGCAGAACCACTTATATATGAAGTTGAATAACAAAATAAACAATTGAAACTGTACTTGAATAAACAATCCATCCTTTTACATATTTCTCACACTACTAAATTCTGATGTTATCTGTTTTTCTACCACCACTGTTTTAATCTTAAACGCTATTCCTCTGTTGCAATGAAATTTTGCAAGAGGTAGCTCGAGTACCGGTTATGTGAATAGACACAAAATAAGTCTAATAAATAAGTCATGCGGCCGAAGTCGCCGGCAAAATCTAACCTGTCGTGCACTCCATGAGGTGTCGCAGTCAGGACAATTTACCAATGTATTTAAATGGTTTTATAATTTAACTTCAGATCGTAAACATTTGCGTTATATCGCTGAATCGATAAAAACCTCCTCACGAAATAAGGCACCACAAGATTTCTTTAAATTACCCAACAGTGTCGAGAATTCTTAATGCAACAGCTCGGTTCCTTGAAGACTTCGAATAAGTCTCGGTGATGGTACTCGTACGTAACATTTGCAGTGTGCGTAGCGTCGATAATGTTGCATCTTGATTGCATTGTTTGTTGCATGATATTGCGCGGGATTCTGGACGAGCCGGAGATCCAATTTTGGAAAATAATAATTTAACAAACAATACCAATATTAATATAATAATAATAAACTGAAACAGAAAAGTGCTAACTAAATTCAATAACAATACTCCTGCATCCTCAGGACGATTGTTAAATAGGTATACATAGTCGTTGTGGAAGAAAGTCTCAATTTCGAATTCAATGAAAGAGAATATATTTTTTTAACCCTCGACGCAAAAAGGGGGGTGTTAAAAGTTTTATGTGTGTGTGTCTGTCTGTGGCATCGTAGCTCCCAAAGGGATGACCCGATTTGGATGCAGTTTTTTTAATTAGATAGCTGGTTTAATCGGGATGGTTCATAACTATATTTGTAATCAAGTAATTATGTAATCAAACAATTTATTATCTTAAATAAAAGTATACCCATTTGCATGCGGTTTTTTTTTAAAAGCTTGAAATAAAAGTAAAATTACAAATTTAAAAACCCCCGACCCTTAAAAAGGCTAAAATAATTAGGAGTCGGGCGGGGGACCGCTAAGTAAATAAAACATAAAAACTCAGCTGCGCGGGTATTTACTTAGCGGTCCTCCGACTGCTTTAAGTAAGTAAACGGAAATTATTTTTGACTTTTTAAGGGTCGGGGTTTTTTTAAATTTGTAATTTGTAAATACACTAGCTGTGCCCGCGGCTCCGCCCGCTCTCATATTTGACTTCTCTGATAACCTTATACATAAGCCATTTAGCGTGATAGTAAGTAGCCTATAGTTGATCGGAAGAATCAAGCTATCCGTAGAATTTGTTTTATTAAAATCGGTTTAGTGGTTCTCGAGTTATAAGCGGACAGACAGACATACATACATACATACAGAAAGCAGACGTTGGATTTTATTAAAGGTAAGGAATAAGGATAAGGATAACACAATTATATTGTGTGGCGGTACGGAGCCCTCGATGCGCGAGTACGACTCGCACTTGGCCGTTGGCCGGTATTTTGAATTCTTCAATTACAGGATGTACAACAATCGCGGAATTTCATAAAGACGAGGCCGACGACAGTGATTCGAGCGGACCTCGAAGCAATATTGAAATCGTTTCCTTCTTTTATGCTTTTTTATGCGCCATTTCCTCACCAATTAACCATTCAATTTTATTAAATTATTCCGTAACACGTGAATCATCTTAGCGCCTCGCACTAAAGTGTTGACAGAGGCTTCGCTTTATAGCTTCATTTGAAAATATGCATATAAATAGGCTTTCGTACAAAATTGTAAAAACCGAACTATCGGTATGCAGCCGGAATATTCGCCATCATAATGTCAGTATTGTGTTGCACTTGCATTATGGGTGCATAAAGCGGACAATTTTTTTTTATGTAATCCGTAATGGGTGGCTGTGTCGGAGGGGCCAAAGCACATGCTCCGACCATCCAATATAACCTCCGAGAAGGTAGGTGCCATACCGGAGACTTCCCTGGATTGCTGGCTATACTGGACTAGAGGATAACACAACCGAGGCTGCTATGCGGCCATCTACATTCAGTACGGTGATACCAACCCAGTCGGCTACAATTTGAGCCTACCACCTACATAGTAATAGGGGCAAGGGAAAGGACCTACAGTTTTACACCGGTTCCGACCGGTGAAGCAGCAGGTGTAGGTATGCACGTAAATTTTTTCGTCAGAAAAAACTCATTGGTAAACTCATACGCCGACCGGATTCGAACCCCGGACACCCTCGGACCTCTCACATGAGAAGCCGATGCCCAAACCACTCGGCCACCCGCAAGCATTGCAGTGTTTAGTGTTTTAGCTAACAATGGACCCTCGCGGTTTCTCCAGGAGTTGTGTTATTGGTTATATCTGATCTACGGTCGGACTTTTGGGCACAGCCACCTGTGCTGGCGGTAAAAAAAAATTCCAGATAAATTGTTTAATGTGGCCTATGCAGCATTTGTTCCCTGTTTTGAACCTCAAAACTCTCGAAGCCAGCTCCATAACCACTATGCCAGTGGGGGCACGAATTAAATTAATTTAAAAGTTACTTATATTGAAACCATACGATCAATTTATATTGTTTAATTTGTCCTAAAACACAAAGCCTGCAATATTACACAAATAGACATTCAGCTTGCATGTTGTATCCCGCTCAGCAAAACTTTAGGTCCCTTCCCTTCTTACCTTACTAGGTACACCCGCCCTGGTTGGTACCAACGCAATGAATGAAACGTCGGTCGAAACGGCTATGTAAATAGTTTGTGTTTTCCGTCCGTTCAGTGTAGCCGGCACGACCGAAGGGATGCTCTGACATGGCACCAAGTTCACCCGGTGTTATGGGCTGACATCACGGATATTGTAGGTGATGTAGCCAACCGTGTAAGTTTCCATAAAAAAATAATAAAAAAATGCACTTTTGAAAATTGTTTGCACTCAGGAAACCTCGTGTATTTCCCTTAGCGGCCCGATCACATGAGCCACTTTAATATAGTTGCCGGAGGTAGCACTGCATTGGCACCTTAGCTGGATCCACAGTGTGAATCCAGCTAAGGTGCGCAGTAAGCGGTCGGGGTGTGTGGATTCCACACACCCCGACCGCGTAGGGCAAACAATTTAGTTTCATCTCGCTTCAACTGAGCTATTAAAGCAAGATAAAACTTGCTTTTATGAAATCTGATACCGTTGGCTAAATCACCTACTACGCCCGTGATATCACCCTTAACACCTTGGGGAAATTGGTGCTAAGTAATTGTTTCCCCTTTTAATAGTGTTGGCTACACTAAACTGGACGGACGAAAAACTATTCACATAGCCGCTTTTCATTCAGTGCGGTGGTACCAATCCGGTCCAGTCAAACCCTACCACCTAATAAGGGTGAGGGAGAGGTCGCTATAGTTTTACTAAATGCCTTACTAGACTGTGTGTGGAGCTGTCTTCGCAGCCACCACCATGAATTATTAATCTCTAGCTAGCGTGTAGCGTGTATGGTTAATTATGTAAGGTAGAAGCTCGGTATCTCATCAGGGGACAAGGTCACGACACAAATGTCACGGTAGCAGAGACGGATCTCCGGCGAGGTCGTGTTCGAGCTAACAACAACGCACTGGGTCATCATTCGCGAAGATCACATCAGATTAGTTCCGCCAGGTGACAAAACAATGGGCGAATTAGCAGCTCGAAATCTATTCAAGAAATATCAGTGGGATTTGACGAGTTCGGCGTGACCGTCACTCCGGAGAACGGAGCGATACCCGTTCTCTGGTAGAGAAGACGGACATAGTATCGCAGAATGTGATTTGATCGAGCCAACCACCTACCGTGTCGCTATCTCTCTCGAGAGAGGGCGCTGGCCACAACGGCTCCAGTACTAACGAGTCCTTCATCGCAGGAGAGTTTTGCTGCAGCTGCGACGGACGCACTATGCGAGTTTTCTCCCCAAACAGAGATTATTATCCTGTTTTGGTGGTTTAAAAAAAAATAACCAGGGTTAAATTACAGAAGATGCGTCGCTATCTTCTTTAATTTAACCCTAACCTAATGTCGAGGCGGTGCATGTCGTTTTTGTTAAACTCCCATAGTGCAGTTTGGCTGCTACCACAGCAGCTGCGTCAAAGCTCTCCTGCGATGAAGGAATCGTCCAGTAATATCGTAAATCGAAAGATTGCTTAAAAACTGTTTGGCGTAGGGTTAACAATTTTACTTTACAATTTATATCAACTTTTCATATTGTCAAAATAAGTTTAGTGAAACAATAATTTTATTAAATTCTCGTAAATCTCAAACATTCTCAAAGATTGACTGAAAACATATATTTATGTAAATATTATATTATGCTTGTTTTGTTTCTGTAAAACGCACGTATTTGGAGCAATGAACTATTTTCTATCCATTTAATATTAAAATTGTTGTATATATAATAATATGTTATAGCTATATTCCTGTCAAGCTTGTACACAATAATGTAACATTGGTAGAGCACATATTCCCACGGTGTTTTCCTTCATTAGAGTTACAAAGTTATTTATTGGAAAAGTTATTTGAAGCGTGACACAAATTTCTTTCAGTAGGTAAGTTTAAATCTCAACCACTCATAAAACAATTCAAACCTAAAAAAAATTGGGGCACTACATCTATATAGGAAGTAGATTCAAGATGTGGTCTACATTGAAAACAATAATAACAGTTATTCATAACACCACCGCACAATGTTTACAGCGAAACGGGTTAATCTATGAATATTTATTGATTTTTAATATTTCCAAATGAAACAGGTAGACCAATTCAGTTAATATAATTCAGAATTAAATAGGCCATAATATAAAAAAACAACATATTATAATAGGAGACAGGTAATTCTTGGAAGAGTAATGCCTACACGACTCTACTATACTGACATGGTAGGCCATTCCTTACATGAAATTTTACAGGCAGTAACGCTAACGACCCGATGCGTCGATTAGGCCCAAAATAAAAGAAAATCCACCGAAAGCTTTCTATAGCTTTAAAAATAATCGACTTCCCTTGTTATTTGTAATGCGGATTTAGTTCGTTAATTTAATTTAAAGGAAAGCTACGTCGATATAAATTATGACCTAATCGTTTCAAATTCCAAGACTTATTAGAAGTCTCACCTTAATGTCCATGAAAAACATCACTCTCTCTGCCAAACGGAAACCTCACACTTTGCATGCTATATGAGTCACCTGTTTACGGTTATGGGCGCGACTGCATCGAATGTGAATGCACTTTCTCCGTATTACGTGACTTCTTCGATAAATTGCCCAAAAATATCGACACGATTAATCGCGTAGTGTCGAACAACAATGGTTATGAAAAACATATCTTTGAAGAAAAATTCACAGATTTCGTGCCTTACACGACTATCGAGCACATTGGAAATGAATCTACGGAATTCGAAAAAATATTGTCGCTGAGCGACACGAGAAAGTCGGGATAAGGAAAAGGTTAGTTGGGTTCTTATGATGGAGCCGGAAGGAAGCCATAGGAACTCCTAAACTACACATGATAAGCCCATCGTGTTTCGGCTCGTTTGATTTGTCTTCGCAAGTACTCTAGTCATATGTTATTTCCAGGGTCCTGATAATAGAGCCGGAAGGAAGCCATAGGAACTCTTAAACTACACATGATAAATCCACGATATTTGGGCTCGTTGGATATAGGAATATAGGAATATAGGATAGGTTAGAAGATGCGTCGCTACGCGACGCATCTTCTCACCTAACCTGTATTGTTATCTTCTATATCCTTATATTATATTTTTATATTTAATATTTATTAATTTGTTACTTTAGTTAGAAATAATGTCAAGCTTATCTATTTTTTTCTGTAAAAATTTTAGTTTACATTTTTTAACCTGCTTGTGTTTTTGAAAAATAATAAAAAATATATAAATGTAATATTTTTTTTTATTTTGTTGAATTCATTTTCAATGCGACGCATCTTCTAACCTAACCTATATTCCTATATTCCTATATCGAACGAGCCCAAATATGGTGGATTTATCATGTGTAGTTTAGGAGTTCCTATGGCTTACTTCCGGCTCCATCAACAGGACCCTGGAAATAACATATGACTAGAGTACTTGCGAAGACAAATCAAACGAGACCAAACACGGTCGATTTATCATGTGTAGTTTAGGAGTTCCTATGGCTTCATTCCGGCTCCATCATCAGGACCCTGGGCATCATATACATATGACAAGAGTACTTGCGAAGACAAATCCAACGAGCCCAAACACTATGGGCTTATCATGTGTAGTTTAGGAGTTCCTAAGGCTTCCTTCCGGCTCCATCATCAGACCCCAACTAACCTTTTCCTTATCCCGACTTTCTCGTGTCGCTCAGCGACAATATTTTTTCGAATTCCGTAGATTCATTTCCAATGTGCTCGATTAGTCGTGTGAGGCACGAAATCTGCGAATTTATTTTTTCAAAAAGGTTAAGCTACAGGGCAAACCCTTAACCCGATCGTCTTTGTTTTAGGCTCAAATTGTAGCTGAATAAATTGTCCAGAGGAAAATTTCTCAAATTTTTTATATCATTCTTCGTTTCCAAAATATTGAGCGCCAAAATAAAAAATTCGGAAAAAAAATAATTTTTTTTTTCACTGTTTCGGCCATAACTTTTTTTGTTTTTTACTTTCTCAAATAATTCTTTTTGCACCTTACAGCTCTCATGAATACGCGTCTTTTTTCAATTTCATATCTTTACAACTCTCCGAGATATAAGGGGATCGCACTTTTTCGTGAAATCGGGGCCTATACTCGAACACGAACCAAAAGACATTTTCAATGTCAAAAAACAGCTCATAAGCTGCGTGGTCTTTTTCTGGTGACAGTCTATCTAAATGCCGTGTATCGGCACCTTCTCGGTAGTGAAATTGGCTGTCTCTCTAATTTCGATTTAATTTCGTGGCATTGTCGCACTTCCCTTTACTGGATTACAAATTAATTGCAACTCGAAATTAACTGTTGGAAGTGTTCGACCGAAAAGTAGTTAGCGTCGTAGTCACTGTCGGTTTCGACGGCTTTTTAATGGGCGAAGCCAACAGGGCATCGTGAGTGAGGCACGTGATTTTTGCAATAGCTCGAAGCGACGCGACGGCGGCCGTCGCACTAGCCGAGTCGCTGTTAGCTCATCCTGTTCGAGATAACAAGCTTAAATGAAAGAGAACCCATGGAAGAAGCAATGCTGGCCTTTGCAAATTACAAATGCATTGTATCTTAAAATGTCCTGAACTCTATCAATATTTACAGAACTGAAAAAACTTAAACGCACTCTTGCCCATATACTTCCACACAGCCTCGGTTCCTTTTTAAAAGAGCATATAAAGAGCGACTGATCTTCATTACCCCTGAACCCCATAAAATGGTCACGGACGTACATCGTCATCCAACTAGCGACAAGCGGAACGGATCTAGAGGGAAGCTGTGCAATCCATCATCGTTCCGAACAATTCGATGAAATCCTCGAACATTTGGACCCGCAAAAGAGAAGTCCTCGCCTCGAAATTTGGAGACTGACAATGTCTATGGAGTGTATAGATTAATAGGAACGACTACATAATCGTATGTACGTAAACGAGTGCTACTGCCCATAGAGTAACTTACTGTCTTCGCTAGCGCTCGCGCTGCTGCCGAGATGCGCGCGCGCCGCATCCGTGTCAAGGTTAGCAGACTCGCACTTACGGATCCATCCATAGAGTAAAGCGGCGGTTGGCAGCACCGCTTCCGTGTTGGGCCAAGAGCAAACATTTTTTTGCGAATACACTTACGACTTATTAAAATATTGACACATTGGCTTTGAAGTACTTAGGTACGGCGAGGGTACATGCGGCGCGGCAGTCTTGCGTAAGTTCTTAGGTATTTCGCCGGGCACCGGCTGCGGTTTTCTTTGTGTACTTCCATTTAGCTGGGTGTTATTAGATTCCGCTGTTGGTCTTTACTTGTGTGCCGAGGAAAAACCTAGTTTGCATGATGATACGTATACGTGCCATGTTGGTGACGTGCTTATCCCCTTTGTTGCTAGGTACCTATTCGTCTCTTCTCTACTATCGGTGAATACGTCATGTCTCTACATGTTTGTGTTTTAAAAACTAGGTAAATTAATATATTTCAGTTAGTGGTCTCGAAACACGTTTATCAACTTTTACAATATCCTTTACGACCAGTGGGTGCCTAAGTACTAAATTATAACGACTACTGCTAACGACAACTACTATGACTATACTGTTAGCTAACGCCAAAAATCTTTAAGCCAGGCGAGTATTCTTACATTAAAACCGACGAGAAGAATGAACTTCTAGAATACAACAGATTATTATCGTTCACAGCCCAAGTAACAGAGTGAATTTCCAAAATCTTCTATTATTGAAATAGAATATTAACATTGACACTAAAATAAAAAACAAATTTGTATTTTAGCATTATATTCGGCCGGTGAGCATCTAGCTAACTAAGAACGCTTATAATAACCATATCATCATATAGTTTGAATTTCCCTACAAGTTGCCAGTGCAAGTTTATCCACTCCACGGTTTTAATCCGGTAGACGTGTGAATCGAGACCTCCGGGACCGGGTGAAGCGCGGTACCGGAGCCGGCGGCGACTACGCGTTCCACTTTCCGCTGAGGACTTATGTAACTTTGAACATGTTGGCCAACAATACCCCGACGCCTGGCCGTCCACGGCTAGCGGTCAGAATGTGGCCGTCCGTACTCCTTCCAGAGCCGACAGGCCCATAATTGGACCACAGTGATCGGACTACTCACGATAAGGTCAGCTGAAGTTCCTGCATGAATCGTTCATTTCATAAATACGATATCTTCATCACACACGTTGTAAGCGTTTGTTGGACTTAGATTCCAAGACCATGTTTGAAACATGTATGTAGTTTAAATGCTAATGTTAGTGCGTAATCTGTAGTGCTCTCGCTAAGTACAAAGATAAAACGAGGACTCCGCTATGTGCACAGACGTTTCCCAAGCAATCTTCTTTACGATCGAACCGACTCAAGTAGTCGACGCAACTTGCCCAAGAACTGCTTAATGTCATATTCGTGTAAAATTGTTCTTTAGGTCATCGCTAATAGCGGTGTTTAAGAGATTCGTGTTGTCTAGCATGGTGGAGGCGGGCGTGCACTAGGCATCCCAGGCTAACAGTTAAGAGGGTGTACCCTGTAGTTGTTGTGAAATCAGCTGAGTCTCAACCAACAACCTAATATGTTATGCAGAAAGTTCCGTTGTCTACGGGTATGTGTGGTTTTAAACAAAACATACATTACACACGCTTCAAAATTATCTTTTACTCTTCCGTAACACAGGACGAACGTTGGTCTGATACTAAGGAACGGAAATCCTTAAGTGACTGCTTTCGAAAGTGATTTAGGACCATAATAATGATAAGTCTTTGGTCGATGATCGTTATTGTGATATGTCAAGAGTTCGTAAATCCCGAATACAAACTCAGTCATATCATATTATAATTTGTTGCAATAGGCGTATAGTTTCTGTTACCCTTAGCTTCTGCCGGCTTAACAAGGTAAACATTCTCGGCTTGCTCAGCCGAGAATGTTTACCTTGATGCCGTTAACTAGAGGTTTGCCAAACTTTATTGCCTCTTGTTCGATGTTCCCTCTGCTGCGCAGAAGTCGGGTTTTAGGTCAGACGTGGGGGAAACGTGCTGTGCGTTTGCGCAAAGCGTATGGAGTGAACATCGTACGAACGGCAATAAGTTTAGGAATTATTTTAAGTGCCGCATTTTGGTTACAAACAATTTCGATGATAGTTAGTTGGTGTTGCGAGAAACGGCCGGCCTCCTGATAGAGCAAGGTTCCCTTCGGCGAAGTTGTCACAAAACCGAAATGCCACCGAAAGTTTAGTCACTTGATGTTAGGTACTTACGTTATGACTACATTGCGACTAATTGCTATTGGCATGATGACACTTGATGGCACAGAGCAAGCCGGTAAGGCCCTGTAGTCGAACGGACAAATTTAGGTTACAACATGATTTCGCCAGTTTCCTGTCGGTGGTGCTGCCTGCCACAGAAATTATTGTGTGCTACAACAACGCTTGCATCTTCACGCAGGTCCATGCAAGGTATAACATTTTAAGGTAAGGTACAGCAATTAAAGGAGTATGAAAATTAAATGTTTACCTTGAAAGGACCAGCGTTTTTGCTAGTGGGCATAGAATTACAAGTGGTCGCGGCAGTAGCCAGCTAGCGGTTACCTGTACACTGAGAAAGCCTCGATGGAAGGTTTTAGTTCGAGGTTCCTCTGATGAGGTTCCTCTCGGTGGTGTTTCAGTAAGAGTGACGTGTTCAACATTGGTTGCAGATGCGAGCGTGGTTGCTGGTCGTGGCAGCGGTGCTCGCACTAGCCTCGCTAGCCGCGGCACAGAGCAAGCCAGGCAGGTTCCTCACACTGCCGGTGCCGCAGAAGTGCGCTAACAGTGAGTACATTCATTGTGATGACAATTTGTGATGTATTATTTCTTTATCAGAACGTTTTCTTTCTACGTAATATAGGGAACACCATGTCCATTGACATTATAACCCTAGTCTTAATAATGTCATCAATAAATATATTTGAATTGCATACTAATTAACACTTATTTTAACGAATAAAAGTACTAAGTCATATTTGAAACGGAAGCTCAATTATGACATATTTCAACAAAAATAATTGAAATTGTAGATTGTATGTACTGATTCGATCATTGCGTTGAAGAATATTTCAAATTAATTACTTATGCCTTACTAGGTAACAAAAATGTTCACAATTTGAAACAAAATATTGAAGAAAAGATATTTTATGTTTTTAATGAGAATAATAAATAATTCCAACAGAGGTCACAAGACCTGCTTTAAAATTCTGTCAACGATAAAGTTTAGTGGAATACATTAATTAGCCAAGCGCCGAAGAGTCAATGAACACTTTAGTGCCTGATGCTAAAATTAAAACAAGTTCCTCTATTCTATACAATCACATACTGAGCCACACGAAATGAAATGTCAGTTGTAGTCCCATGATGCAGTAAGAAAGTATTGTATACGTATTGAGTAAGAGCAATCGATTATGTTATAGCCCGCGACATCCCGCGGTTCAGCTCGCGCTAAATTAAACTGATCAACAATTCTGACTCTCCGACTTCTATTACTTCCAACCTTACTGCTCAGCCCTTATTAAAGATGGCATGGTGATTTTTGACCCATAACCCAATAGGCATTACATAGTCAATCTTCAATTGAATGTGATCCCAAAAACAAATATCTGAATAGGATCTGTAAATAATTGTAACAAAAACAAAGTTACTGAACTAATCTGAAATTAAAATTTAGTATTAAACTTATAATTACGTAACATTGAAAAAGATGGAAATGTGCTTTATCGCGAAATCATGATATTATATTTGAGATCCTGTTAGCTAGTAATCTGAATACTTACATTTGAAGATCCATTAATATAAACTAGTTCTCTATTATAAACTAAAAGTAGGTTCGAAGCGAGACTATACGTAGATACCAGAATCTCAGCATATAGAGCTAGAACGTGTCTTTGGATATCACGATATGGTACGAGTATACTCCATACTCGTACCATACAACATCGGCGGCCATCGTCTCCAGCCGACAAGGCGGGCGGCTCGGCGGCGCGGAGGGATTTCTTGGGTACCAATTCCCGAGACTCGATTTTGCCTACTCAATCGTGATTTTGGATAGAGTAGAGTTCTTTGGTATTCTTGACATGCGATCGCAGCGCCAATCGATCCAGCGACGACTATCGACACTATTTGGGGTCGAGTTGACTCTCTGTGGAGTTAGTCCACAGTCAATGGATTTTGTGGTGGTTTCGTCGAGCAATAATCCGGTTCAACGAAACGAGCAACAGTCGGCAGACAGATCTGTTCAACCGATGAACTCAGAGGATACGTCAGCAGAGCAATAATTAAAATAGAGCGCTCAAGAACTAAGTCACAGATAATGGTTGTCCCAATTAGAATACCATTTTTAAATTATCTGCCATTTATCTCTTGTAAGCGTCGCCGCAACCCTAAAAAATTTACAGCTGACATCTATGGTTATTCAAATTTGTTGTTATAGCGCGCTAAGTTTACAAAAGAATACGAACGCATTATTATAGCGAAGCGAAAATCCATTTAAAATGGGGAAAGTTATGTTTTAATTGTGAATGGCTTACGTCACCGCAACGTGATAACGGAGTTATTGTGGCCTCAACTGCAAGGTATAGATCTCGCGGACATGTGGTTCCAGCAGAATGGAGCCATCCGATGGCTCCACATAACATATTACGCGCGTTACACAATCGATTAATTAGGACAACGAATTTCGGACTGCATAACGATGCAGTCCGAAAATCGTTGTCTAATTTCTGTTGATGACAAAGTAAAGCGTCTGCACTGTATGAATATTATATTTTCATTACAATGAATCTTAATTAAAAATTGTATCGTCACTCTTGACTTCAACAGGTCACATGTGAAGCGTACGAACCAGTATACAAATTTTTCCAAAATGTTTCAATTTCATCACACCCGACCTTCATCGATCGATACGACATTTATACGTGTGTAGAGATAGCAAAGATTGGCAAAGAAGATGAGCATAATGTCGTCAAGACCGAAGCTCTTAAAGGCCTATTATGAACGTCGTTAAGTCTGAAATGAAGCATTTAACGAGATCTTCTCGACCAGGAAGCGACGGCGGCCTCTACTCGCGTCATTTAACCTTGACAAAGGAATCAGGTGTCGAGAGTGCTCTGCGATGCTCACCGTCGCGTCGTCGATGTTCTGTTGCGTCGCCTCACATAATACAATCAAATTCAACATTTGCATAAACCAGTGGCGCCCATACGGCGCGGCTTAACAACTTCAAACCAGCAGGCTATAGTGGCTTATGTATGAAGTATAAATTACTGCCCTACACAGAAAGCATGTTCTTCACAAAGTAATTGCTGAAATTGTCGCGTGTATAAAACAAGGGCGGACGAAAGCGCGCGTGAAGGCGGAAGATGGATGCGCCCCCGCGGGGGTGTGGCGGGGGCGGGCGGGCGCTGTGGAGGGGTCAACGACCGCACAAGGTCACTCCTCGTTGGGCCTCGCTCGACAGCGTTCGCGGGTTTCCCTTTCGTTGGAGCGCGGGAAACTCATGTTTATTGTGACAGGGTAATAGGTAGCGACGGCGGAGGCGGCGCGCGGCGCGGGCGGGCGGACTTGAGTTATGTTTGTCTATGTTTGTATGTATGTATGAGTTAGTTATGTTGTGTGATCTTTGACATTGTTTTTTTATTTGAAAGCTGGTGCTTCCCGTGTAGTCCCATTTAAATTTGGTCAAGATCGGATTGGATTAGTTATAAGTATAAGTATGTATGTGGTTGTGTGAGTGGTCAATTTCTTTATTCTGTCGTAATTCCAGAACGGCTGAATTAATTCCAAAACAGCCGGCACGACCAAAGGGAAGCACTGACGTGGCACCTAATTCACCAAGCTACTATGGGCTGACATCAAAGATGTTGTAGGCCATGCAGCCAACCGTGTCGGTTTCCATAAAAAAAATTGAGATTGCCGAATGAGGTGTCCAACGATTTGTCATGCTATTAAAAATATATACTACATTATGGTTTAGAACTAAAAACATATTAGATAAAAATTTGAATAAAATTTTCAAACCTAGCAGAGCAGTAGAAAATGCTGAAGTCGAGCTCCTTGTCTATTCGAATCCTTATCCAAGTTCGACTACACAATATTCTACTGTTGTTTTCTGAATTTTATTAGAAGTCGTATTTTTTAAATTATTTTATTTTTTTTGTCAAAGTCTGTCTTCGCCTCGGAAACTTGCGGCCTGCTCGCTGCTGGTGCATTACTGAGTTAGAGAGGTATTTGTATATGCTACCTCGTTCTTCAGGGGCAGAAAATGCGTCAGATATGTTAAATGTTTTTCCTCATTCCGCCAACCCCTGATTTGATTAGTTTATTTTAGTATAATTCTGTATATCCGTCTACAGCCTTCGTGGAAGTGTCAACACTTCACGTTTGCCTCGATGTTTGATTATAAAGTTTTACAAGCGACACACGTCACGTGCCTCTTGTTGTGAGCCGTGTACTTCTGCCGGGGTGTATGTTGACAGGCTCTTTTACAAAGAAATTTCGAAATTACGATACGTACATTTTCCTTTGTCACTGCGGTCTGTTCTCCTTCTAGCAATAGTGAAATAATAAAATATGTAAGTACTCGTATGTAGCTCTCACTTACTTCAGAATTAATGACCCGCGTCGTATATACTACCAGAGCGTCCTCTTGGTTATGAATATATACGGATGTGACACGTGGACTCTGACGGTCGCTGTCTTTCAAGAGCTGAAATTTGCCCAGCGAGCAATGGGGCGAGCCGTGTCGGGAATATCGCTAAGCGATATGGTATCATTCGGTTTAGTATGGTATCATCAATATTGGACGCCGAGTCGCTATGTTCAAAATGGCAGTGGGCTCGGCACGTCAGCCGACGAGATCGACGACGATTTAGATAACTAATCATGTAGTGAGTATATTTATTAAATACTCTATGTAAACATTTTCTGGCAAACTATCAAACTCAAACTCAAGGCTTTTTCGACCGGGATAACGCCTTCTATGCGATATTACTTTCAACTTATTCTTTCGCAACCTAGCTAACAAATTTCAAAAGGCTCTCATAGATGGCGCTCAGGACAACAACACGCGCATAGCCTAGCCCATGAGGAGCGTTACAACTTCCGTTCGTACTTTCGTGACGTTTCACTTTTTCTGAGTTAGGTCCCCATCCCAAACGTGCGTTAAAAAGCTTCGCTTCAAAAACATTATCTGCAAAATTTTTATTTCAATGATACTTTCAATTGAATGTGCATGCAGTAAAGTTTTCTTCACTTCCTGTGGGCGGGTCGCTGCTCGCTACTCGCTACTCGTCACTCGCCGCAAGCAATCTGAGAGAGAATAGGAAATGATGATTCTTCGCAAATACTAACTCATCATTGTTAGCACGAGGAGAATAAACCTCATTGGTCGTTGAACTGCTTCGTGCGGATATTTCCTATTTATTGTTATTGACACTAGCAGCTGTAGTTCTTTTTACCTAGACTTTCTGTAACTAAGCATGGGCCATTGAAATAAATACTGAAAGTATGATTAGAAATAGATACGTGCGTGCATAGTGCGTATATTATGTAAAATGTACAATAAATATTGTTTTAAACGTCATAAATAATTTTACAATGAAATCACACACTAGTTCCAATAAATAAGTAATGTACAGTATACTCGTACAGTTCAGGTTCATTTTTTTTTATGTATTAGATTAGACATAAACTGCAAACGACCGAATGTCCAAGTGGGTCCAACCTTATGAATGGCTCGGCGGCGCCTAATTTTGCGCTTTCAATAAAAAAAAAACACTTTTCAACCACATTACTTCTGTACTTAAAAATAATAAAAAAAATGCCACAATATTCGTAACCAAGAACATCGAAACGATAAACTCATTCGCCAATGGACTTCTAAATTATCCTAACTTCATTCGAGCGAAGTGGATTTAATATTGGGCGAAAGTTATTAATATGATCAAGTTATATTTTCAATTATGAAATGTAGCTTTCTTAAAGGTTTAACCACACTATGTAACTTTCACTGCTCGCCTTGAGTCCATTTCCGTTGTTAAGTAGCGCCGACAAACAAAACCCGCTCTCTTAAAACCAGAATGTTGTATTTGGAGAACGAAAGTAGATTACCTTATGCTTGTCTTCTCTACTCATAATTACAGCCATCAATCTTATTTGTACCTCGATGTACCTAATAGCTAATAGTTTGGACCTCGTTAGATGATCAAGGACCTCGGTCAATAATGTAATTAACATTTTCATGTTTTGATGAATAATTACAGCCGCAATACGAACAACTATGAAAATAATACCGTTCGTATTAAACAGCAATAGTCGGGTGTTAGGTATGTGTTAAACCAAATAATATTTGTATATTTGGAAAACCGACAGTCAACGCTCAAAATTTAACCTCATTACAGATTTTACAAAATCTCTTTACTATTCGCGAATGCATATATTGGTGACTGACGTCGTCGTGCGTGACACGTCGCACGATTTTTTTTTTTTGGAAACTGACACGGTTGGCTACATCACCTACAACGTCCGTGATGTCAGCCCATAACACCGGGTGAACTAGGTGCCATGTCAGTGCTTCCCCCTTTGATCGTGCCGGCTACACTGAACTGGTCGTAAAACACAAACTATTTACGTAGCCGTTTAGACCGACGTTTCATTCAGTGCGGTGGTACCAACCCGGGCGGGTTAAACCCTACCACCAAGTAAGATTAGGAGGGTAGGGACCTACAGTTTTACGAGGAATCCGAACCTCGGTCAGCCTCCAACGGTCAGCGGTCACCCATCCAAGTACTGACCGCACCCAGCGTTGCTTAACATTCAATAGCGACAGTTGACTGTCTGCACCACTGAGCTATCGAGCCTGGCACGATTCTGAAAATGTACATCAGATTGCATAAATATGTCGTTTCCCTTGAAAACTCTTTTGCATGTGCATAGGTAAAGTACGCACCGTAAACTATTTCTTTCTAATAAAGGATATAACTGAATAAGAAAGTTCGACAAAGTCAATTCGTAGCGGCTAGTTGAGAATATCTCGCAATCATTATCCGCTAATTGCTCTCAAACTGCGTTAACAGCTCTGTTAATGTTCTATCAAATGCTAATTTAAAACTGATCGTAACTTGTAATGTATAATAGAAAGAAAGAAAGTTATTGTTCACAAAAATCGTTCATAATTCTTACATAATACATAGGTACAGTAACATCTACCTACGTGTGGTTTGTTGAAGGTTCGACTTGTGTCACGTGCTAACTAGCTTAACCACATTCAATTAAACGCAGCTATTTTTGATCGTTCATCTTGTCCTAATACTTTGCTAAGCGTGGTGTCTCCAGTTCGTGCAGCTTAACGCAAATTTTCTCAGAAATATCATGCTAGATGATTTCATACAAAAAGCTCTTTATTACAGTACATAGGAAGATCCGGAAGATCCTCAACGAATTAAATAAACCTTGAACGACTGTTGTTAGTTTTTACGATAATTATTTAAAAGTTTGTATTGTTTGTCTTTACTTTCGGCCAAAGGTCGCCGTCGATATCGTCGCATCATTACTTTGCTTAAATATTTGAGCCAATTGATCGCAAATTTAATTAGAACGAACAAGAGCGATGTACCGAGCGGATCAATTTTGTCGATTTACTTTTCGTCCGAATATCGACCTGTTTGCATGATCCAGTTTATGTAAAGCGGTTGAGTTCGTTACGCCAAGGCCAGAGAAATACATTTATCTTTGCAGATATGCCGCAATTTTTGATAAATAAAGACGCAATCAAAAGTACTGAGCGAGGCGTCGTCGCAACCGGCCGCGGGTGGCAGGAGTTGTTTTGCAAACTTGATGTTCATTAACTCACTGACAGTATTAAACAGTAAAGTCGGTTTTAAAAATGCAGATGTTTCTATAGAAGCTTGCCACTCGAACGCCGACCGGCGCGCGGCGGCGACCGGTGACCACTGAGCCTACAGATCACACATCAGCGCCCCTTCCGTCTAAGTTTTTACGCTCCGTCCCTAGGTTCAGCGGTCGGTGCACTGACTGGACTGGTTTATTGTGTTGTAATTAGCAGACCGTGATATAGGATCACTTTCAGTCCTAATCGTAGAACTGATATAGTCAGACATTGCATACAATATAATTCCTGTTCAACATAATATCCACAAATGCACACAATTTTCATCAGATCATTCGTAAAGTGCCTTTACGTGAATGCGCAATCTGTGACAAGAGTTTCATATTTATAGTATGTGTAATTTGGTCTATGTGCACACCATTGTGAATATTAAATTAATGTTTAACTGGCTGTTCCGGCAGCTTCGCTTCGCGGCAAATATCCTATAACAATCCATAGATTGGAGCCAGAATACGTGAGTGAAAATCACATTATGTGAATTGATTGAGTATCGCTCGACGACGACGTCGTTATTACAGATTTTGACTTCACTTGCTCGAGGAGCTGATGCCCTTCTATTCATTTGAATACTCTGGTGTGGCACAACATGCTGCACACACGTCACACGTGGCACTTAAGGCTGCGATATGAAAATTTAAGGAGAAAACGAAATTTTCAAAAAAAAAAATTCAGAGAAACCAGGCCACACAGAAAAAATATAAAAAAATTGGTCACGAAAGCCAAGAACAAAGAAAACTTAAAAAAAAAATTGTACTCAAAATGTGGCTTATTTACTTAACAAACCCCCTTCAAACCCCACCTTGTCGTAAACAATTGCTAACATGGTGTTTTTTCAAGCTTTTTCCAGGGTCAACCTAATCGGATAAATAATAGTTCTCATCTTTTTCTTGTATTTCTCCAGTGTATAGATGTCTTGATTTTCTTAACAATTTCTTTGAAAAAAACGTAATTTATGGTCCTCTGTCGTATTTTTTTTTTTTTTGCTAAAGTTACATGTTATAAGAAATAAATCACTAAGCATGGTATAATTCATATATTTTTATTGAAAATAAAAAAATATCCGATTGAAAAATATTAGTATTTGGTTTCGAAAATTAACAAATGGCACATAATATAAGCCAAAACGCTCATTGTTCGCATGTTTTGCATCGACGGAATAGGGCCTTAAGACAAAAGCGTATATCTCTCCGTTATCGGCGTGGACTTGTGGGCACACGGTTGCGGCACACTGCCCATTGTGCCCACGACATTCGCTGTGTGTGACACGACACGACCGCGAGCGGGTACATCGCACCTCGTATTGTTGCGCAAAGTGTTCGCTTGATATGAACATTGAACACCACTAGTCGACGCAATTCTATAGCTGTTAAAGTTGCTGGTGTAAACTTTTCCCATATACAGGGTGTATCAGGATAGGTTTGAGAAACTTCAGGAATAGAAAGTACTCATTATTAGAAGAAAAAAATCCTTATCACTCAAATGGATATTCCGTTGTTTTTTTTTTTTTTGTCAAACAAAAGTTGGAAATTGTAATAAAAACTCGATGGACAGTGAGACTGGAGAGTGCAGTGAACTAATTCAGTCCTCTTTTTCTTTTGAGGTCATTGAACTTTCAGTGTTTGGAATTTACCTACACGCAGTTCAATTGTACTAGTTATGTATGCAACCTACCCATTTTTATTCATGAGTTAGAATTTATTTTTTATTTAATAAAGGCGGACGTTAACCATCCACCAAATCTTGAAGAATAGGTTTTCACCAAAAAGTACTGTAAAATGATCGAATCTGGGAAAAAGTTTCAGAGCTTTTCGTCTTCAAATATGGGCCCCTTTCGAACCCTGAAGTTTCGAAAACCTATCCTGATACACCCTGTATATTCGAAAATAAAAAAAAAACACTACGAGTTAGACTCAAGCGCCGAAGGTTCCGTATCAATTGCTAATAATAATCAAGATCTATTATTTATTATTCAACTTCAAATTTTAGTACTCACCTACGTTGCACCGATTTTCTGTCATAAATTATTGTTGGAAAGATCGCGCCAAGGTGAGAGGTGGCTATCCTGTCGCCCTTATGCACGGCATCTTGCCCTTAGTCGCCTTTTACGACATGCACGGGGAGAGATGCAGTGGGGCTATTCTTATTAAGTACCGGCCCTACAGAGTACACATAAAACAACATAAGTACCTATATAAAAAGTTTTCTAAGAAAATTATAAAACTCCTGACCCCGCTGGTTCGTCTTACAATAAGTGAGCCCTCTGAAGATTGACGAAGAGGTCACACAGTCACACAGAGGCAGTGGCGTCTCGCACACTATACGCACACGAGTAAATTCTTGTGCTATACTATAAGTTTACTATAGTAGGTTGGAAACGACTACCTACTTACTTATTATTACTTACTTATTTATTATTTTCACATTCGACTACAATGACCTACAAGTATAGAATAATTATTAAACCATGCTAAATTGGTCTAAAGGAGGTCATGGCGAAGAGAGCCGCGAGCGGTCGACATTTCATACGAACTGCGAGCAAAAAGATCAGAAGTAATCGGGCTAAAGGTCAATGTAACTTCTTTGTCGACGTAGTGAGATAATAATTTAGATGCGTACAGATAGGTGATCTCTCATTCGGACGCCGCCGCCTAGAACAAATAATAAAACTAGAAATGGCGTTGTAGGTTGGGTGATATACCCATATACATATATGATCTGTGTCACACCGTATCATACGTAAAAGGCGAGATTTTGCACAAGTCTACATAATTTTTAGCTCAGAGAGGAAGGACTAAGCATAAGAATCTAAGTTCCTAGATACCGCGTGGCATTGGAATTTTGTTGCATACCTACACAAATTTTGTATCTCATCTCATAATAAAATCAAATGACAAATTTAAAAAACCCCCGACCTTTCAAAATTCAAAAATATTTTCCGTTTAAAGGAGTCGAAGGACTGTTAAGTATGTAAATACCCGCGCAGAACTGATTTTTTTTATTTTATTTACTTAGCAGTACAAGGAGTCGCCTTTAAGTAAGTAAACGGAAGTTATTTTTTAATTTTGAAGAATCAGAATTTTTTAAATTTGAAAATTAGCTTTTATTTCAAGGTTTTAAAAAAAAATACCGCATGCAAATCGGTTTAATTTTTAAGATATTTTTTTGGATTACCTACTTAATTACTTAATTACTTTATTACAAACATAGCTAATAACCACCCCGATTAAACCAGCTTTCTAATAAAAAAAACCGCATCCAAATCGGTCCATCCGTTTGGGAGCTACGATGCCACAGACACACCCACACACATACACACACACGTTAAACTTATAACACCCCTATTCGTCGGGGGTTGAAAAAGTGCCGGGACTGACGGTTGATGTATAAACACCACTCGCATGCGTCAGGCGCGTCGCAATCTCTCCATCCCCGAAAAATTTTCGGGATCCTGTTAGACGTATACACATCAAAAAGTTTCTCAATTTGCCTTTTATTGTCTGCGGTTTGCGATATCTCTCTACATTAATTGGATATACAATAACTTTTTTTTACAAAGCCATTTCGGCCCTCTATTTTCTCTGTGGCACTCATATTTGAGTACGTACGGGCACTGCAGCGGCGGCAGACTGAAGCAATAGCTGTGTCGTTATATTTACGATTGCTTATCTCATTGTTGGTAGACGTTTGTAGTTTGGATATGCGTTTCATAATGTGCTCGGAAGATACTATTGCAGATTTGGTTTGTAGCTGAAGAAGCTAAGAGTTGGTTGGTACAGAGACGCCCACGCTTCTGTGCATGCTATGTACATACCTTCACGCTGTATCCCTACTATGGGGTTAAACAGAGTAATTGTTGTTAACTGCTTACGTGCTAAGCTCATATTTTCCAAAATTGCGTAAATACAAGCCCATTTTGGTAAAGGACGAGCTCTTCCGCGGTATGTTCTAAATCTAAATCATATTTCTAGATTTTTTTCTATAAAAGTGAAAGCCTATATTTTCGAAGTATAAATTAAATTGACTAGCCATTGCATTGGTTTACTGAATGTCTAATCCTGTTTCAACATCAAATATGGTCTTAGTCGACGAATGAAATAATTTCACCTCTTTTCGTAATAAAATACTTATTCATTTTCCAGAAATGTCAAAATCATCTCGTGAAAATTCTAAGATAGCCTGTTAAACAGTCAGAGGATAATCCAGCCGGCTACGCGCACTTGGACATTTTGTGAATATAACTACGAGTATGTAGCTTTTTTAGGAATCCATCGCAAAAATTGGGAAAAAAGTACCCCTATGGGATCACTCTGGCGTCTCTCCCTTTGTTTGTCGGTCACACTGAAATATTTTGGAATCTACTGAAACTATTTTTTAGCTAAAAACCGACCAAGTGCGAGTCGGATTGGCGCGCCGAGCTTTCCGCACCACAAAAAAAAAAGTTGAAAAAACCCGTTTCTTGTATGGGGACCCCCTCATTTTTTTAGTTTTTCTATTTTTATTAATATTCGTTGGCACATCCGCCATAATAACACATATACCATGAAAATTTCAACCGGCTAGCTATTACGGTTCAAAAGGTACAGCAGTAGGACAGACAGAGAGACAGACATATAGACAGACAGACCGCGTAGGCACTGTAATGGGCTTCCGTGTGGACACGGAACCCTAAAAACGAAAAACAAACTAAATACAATTTGTTATCCATATTATTATGCTAAGTTAGCCGCACGTACCTATCACAAACCATGCATTTCAAGTGCTTATTTAGACGACAGGTTTAGTTTAACTAACAAGCAAGCAGAGAGACCTATATCGATATAATTCCTAAAACAATTACACAATAATTATTAGGACCCTCTTGAAGGCCCCGACGAAGACTGCTTGGGGGGAGATACGGCTCTGCAGAGCCGCCAAGTAGTTAAACTATGTGTTAAAATCTTATTCCGCAATAGGCACGAGCTGTCAACCTAACCTGGTAGACAAGCGAAGAGTTCCCACGCTTGCGTCTCGCGGGTCGCCCGACAGCTAGTTCTCACGGCGACAGACAATAGTCCTCGCCGAAACGGAAACACCGATCGCAGATTATGCAAACATTTATAATTGCAATTGAGCTATTAGCAAACAAAAACAATCGTGTCCACGTAGCGGTCCGTTTACCTGTCAGGTATTTATTTTACTTATTATATACATATACTAGCGTTTGCCCGCGGCTTCGCTCGCGTGAAATTCATATTTAAAGAAGAAAGTAAGTAAGCCCGCTACCGTACCTTTATTTCGGCGCGCGGAACAATTCAGTTTGTATGAGAGCCACATCTTAGCGTAACCAGAACTGAATGTTATTTCCTGTGTCCCGTATAATCAAATGCGCTTGTACTAAGCTTCGTCGAATTCGGATGATCGGTGTAAGAGTTATGGAGGAACATACATACATAGAGAAAAGATTTCTAAAAATCGTCAAATTAGCTTTAGTATCATACATATAGAGTCTTCAAACGTAGTATCTCATAAAACAAATAGTAACTTACTCCATGACCATCCCTTACAGATTTATTATTAGTATTGATTGATTGATATTGATGATATTGATGATATATTGCCCAATTATGTTATGTATTTATATTTCATACTATTGTCCTTTCCTTATTACTGCATTATCCGGCCCACCCGCGCTCTTTCCACATCTCAAAGCTTAGTTTGTAAAGAGTTTCGCAAGGTATTAAACTCGCATTTTGTGAACCTTTTATTTACTGGTGAACAATAAATTATATTTTTCATGTCATTGAATCGTGCCGGCTACATTGAACTGGACGGAAAACACCAACTATTTACATAGCCGCTTCGATAGAGCTTTCATTCGGTGCGGTGGACCAACCAGGGCGGGTAAAACTCTACCGCCTGTAAGGCGCACGCAAGCAAGCCACACAGAGAGGAAGTCGAACGCGGAAACATCGCGGTTCCATTCAAATTTCATACAAAACATATTATGGAAATAATGCGCAATTTAAAAACACAAAAACACCGAATAACGTCATGCGTTATGCATGCAGGGGGGCGGCGGGGTTAATTGCGCCTTATATCCATTACATTTTGTATTAAATTAGAAGGAACCACAAGACGTCCGCGCCTGACGTGTCGTCCTTTCTGTGTGGCTTGCGCCTAAGTAAAGAAGTGAAGGAAGACCTACAGTTTTACGTGGAATTGGAACCACGGTCAACCTCAACGGTCGAACGGTCAGTCACCCATCACTATCATTACTAACGGTAATCGACTGATCGCGTTCGCGCCACTTATCTACCGAGGCTGACAGAACTTGCTGAGGGAGTAAAATAAAAGCACAAGGACGAACTTTCAAATATATTATGTTTGTCTCTCTCAAACGCGTCTTGTCAGCCTCGATAGCTCAGTGGTGCAGACAGTCAACTGTCGCTATTGAATGTTAAGCAACGCTGGGTGCGGTCAGTACTTGGATGGGTGACCGCTGACCGTTGGAGGCTGACCGAGGTTCGGATTCCTCGTAAAACTGTAGGTCCCTTCCCTCCTAATCTTACTTGGTGGTAGGGTTTAACCCGCCCGGGTTGGTACCACCGCACTGAATGAAACGTCGGTCAAAACGGCTATGTAAATAGTTTGTGTTTTCCGACCAGTTCAGTGTAGCCGGCACGATCAAAGGGGGAAGCACTGACATGGCACCTAGTTCACCCGGTGTTATGGGCTGACATCACGGACGTTGTAGGTGATGTAGCCAACCGTGTCAGCTTCCATAAAAAAAAAAAAAAAAACTTGTTTACTCACGCATATTTCGACTCTGCAAATAGTGTGCTTTCAGACCAAAGCTTGGCAACATGGTAAAGATGCAATATAACGACAATGGCGTTTCTAGCTAAAGGTTTTCACGCAGACAGGCGTTTGAAATTGTCTGTAATAATGACGTTTAACAGTTGCAACCTTGATGATGGATCGTGAAGACGTGTGCGGCCCTCGTCACAATCACGACGCTATCCAAATCGTAATGAGTTTCATCATTTTCTCGTCGTGAGCATCCGGCCACTGGCATTACTTGCTTCTCGAGAACATTTGTGCGGCCTTGGCCTTTATACAAATAAAGCTTTGACGGAAATGCGCTAAAATTATATAAAATAGTTTGTCTTGAAAGCTATAACCGGTATGTCTTCACCCTCTAGACTGATCCAGGCTTTATTAAAGCATTCACTCATTTTTACCGGTAAAATTCGCCATGTTATCACACTTAAAGGTATAAAGGCTATATGGGTTAAAATCAATATAACAAGAGAATAATAATCCCTTAATCATTTTATGGTTTTTACAAAGACTGTGGCGCTAGGCTATTTTTTTTTATGTAATCCCGTATGGGTGGCTGAGTCGGAGGGGCCAAAGCGCATGCTCCGACCAGCCAATATCACCGAGAAGAAGGTAGGTGCCATACCGGAGACTTCCCTGGATTGCTGGCTATACTGTACTAGAGGAGAACACAACCAAGGTTGCTATGCGGCCATCTTACATCCAGTACGGTGGTACCAACCCAGCCGCCTACAATTTGAGCCTACCACCTAGTAAGGGGCAAGGGAAGAGACCTATGTACAGTTTTACACCGGTTCCGAACGGTGAAGCAGCAGGTGTAGGTATGCACGTAAATTTTTTCGTCAGAAAAAACTCATTGGTACACGCCGACCGGATTCGAACCTCGGACCTCTCGCATGAGAGGCTGATGCCCAAACCACTCGGCCACCCGCCGCCTAAATGTGCCTATGTGCTTCTTTTCGCGAGCTTTCATTTAAATGTTACTAGTATTCAAAGTTCTCATTTTTACCTAGGGAATATTGATACTTTTATACAATTATATACGAAAATTAAAATAAACTAGCATTCTAGCGCTATTCAACACAAATCCACCAGAAGAAAGTGTAGAATAGAATAAAATAGATTTATTGCACATTGAAATAAAAACATTATAAATGCAGGAGCTTGCAAAGGTGGACTTAATTCAAGTTTTTTTTTTCATTCGGCCTTTGGGTGACTGATGGATTAGGAACAAAATTGTAAAGAACAAAATATATAGGTAGTGCAAGTGAAAGGGTAGGTACGAGTATATATAACAAACAAACACAACACTGTATATTTATCTACATATTATACTAATCCAAAACTTCCACAAGCAAAAAACAGGAAAGTGTCCAATGAATGTACAAAATTATACTAATGCAAATTCAAACTGCAACTTCTCATGAGCGTACGAGGCCGCAGCGCACCGGAGCCTCTCGTGCGAATATAATCATCACAGATATGACACAGATGCTTCAATCATCATTTTATCATAATAAATTGTTATCTGTTTGCAGTTTTGTTTCCCACACAATCTTCGTTGCGCACTCGCGTGCATTCTTTATCTGCGTAAGCGCAACACCAACCAGACATGTCATATTTTGCTAAATAATTATTAATTTAGGCAATAAATTACATATTTGCACAACAGCGCCGCTTCTAACATATTAATGGCCGACTATTAAATTAATTATAGCAGGATTGTAACAGGCTTGCAAGAGGACAGTAAAATTGATCTTGTAAAAAATTTCGCGTTCATGGCAAGGAGGTGGAAAAGTGCATCGTGGATGTTGCTGCAACATCTACTGAAAGACAATTTTGTCAAGCGAACAAATAGGTATCTACAATAGAATGAACTATCATATCAATCAATCATCTGATTGATTACAAACCTTAACGTGCCTTAACTGTAGTTCTTGTTAATGGGTTGAGCGTTTTATATATTTAATTAAATGATGCAAATAATGAAACACAAATTAACATTTAATAACACAACAGTAATAAATATTTCAATTAAACTAAACGCGAAATATATTCAATTAATTAATAACACCCAGAACCTTTACCAAATTAGTAGAGTAGAGGCTTAATATGAAGTAAGGTTCATTCATTTAATATGTAAAGAATCTGTACCGTGTGGGGCCGGGAAATTAAAAAGAATAGCCCCACTGCATCTCTCCCCATGCATGTCGTAAAAGGCGACTAAGGGGTAAGGACAAGATGCCATGCTAAAGGGCGACCTCTCACCTTGGCACGCTACTTCCACCGAGTCATGTAGCAGGTAGGTCTTCTTGCCTTACTTGCCACTTGATCGATTGAATCTTGTTCGAATACTTTGCGAAACGTGGTGGTCGGTGTTGTTCTGTAATTTAACAGAGGTTCTTGCAGCACAACACCGATTACTCTGCTTACCCCGATTGTCGGGATTCAGCGTGTGTGATATGCATGTATGTAATCTGTTATTCTTCTGTGTTTTCCAAAGCGCTCTAAATGGCATCACTGCTTAGACGTGTCTTTGATAAAAAATTGGTGGTGCAACGCTTGACTTACTAGGGACATTTTGCCTGCTGGACAAATATACGTCTGATTGCAAGAAGTGCTGCATCCGCGCTTGCAACGTGCGGAGTAGGTATTTGGTGGCATCCTTGGCCCGCTTGTCCCGTCTCGGCCTGTTCGAGTACACCGTACAAGACCTGCAAGCTCGTAACCTGTGTCGGAGCGCGATCGAAGCGCGTCGTTGCCATCGCGTACTGCTGAAAGTGTCCACGTACTATTTTAAGACACTCGATTGGATCGGTACCACCACCGCACTGAACGAAGATTCTTCTCGACATCTATGAAAATTATTTTATTTATTTATTTATTTGATGAACGAACAGCTTAGGCTGATGTGTTCATGTCTAAGTTCACTGGTGCTTTATTATTTTGATGTTAGTTTAGTTTGGTGTTTTTTTAGGTGTTTGTCGAGCCTGTTTTTAAAGGAATTGGTGGTGGGTGCTTGTACGACATCTTCGGGCAGTTTGTTCCACATTTCCACTGCTCTATTTGACAGGAAGTTTCATCTCGGATTTGTTGAGCTGACAGTGACATTCAGCTTCAAGCTATGGCCTCGGAGATGACTATTTGTATTTCTAGTAAAGAGGTTTTCCAGTTCTGGACAATCATAATGCTGATTGAGAATCTTGTATGTTTCTATGAGGTCACCCCTTTCTCTACGTTGCTCCAATGTTGTCAGGTTGGATTTTTAGGACACGTTTAACGTTTAGTTCAGTGTAGCCGGCACGACCAAAGAAAAGCACCGGCTCGGCACATAGCTCCGACAGCAACACAGCTATTGGGTTGACAGTCGACAGGACGGGTGTATAGTGGTGGCATCGCAGGTCGCCGTAATGTACGATGTACAAATCTATGCCATTGGTCAGTACCAAATATGGCCTCGTCAACATAACACCAACAATAAATAAGATAAAGCATTCCTTGGTCGAGGCGCGAGGAGGCGCCAACCAATACCAACAGACACGACTTACATAATCGTACGAAAGGTCAACGTTTGAGGCTCGACAAAACATCACAAGAATGTACAGTCGCCGAAATAATGGAGATACGTTCGGAGAACCTCGTCAAACTCACTATGTGTAGCTCGCTATGGGACACTTCCTTCGGAACTATACGAGAATATTTTCTCTACTGACTACCGTAGCGACTCTACCGTAATGATTAGAAGTTTATTCTTCATAGAGTTAATTTAGGTACCTATTATAGCCTCAGTCAGCCTCGGTAGCTCATCAGCGGTGCGGTCGGTCGACTGTCGACTGATCATAAGCACAACTGGGCGCGGTCAGTACTTGGATGGATGAGCACGAAATTTTTGGAATTTAGCTACCGTATTTTTATTAACCTACATAATTTTTTATACAGATTAACCCCCTGAAAAGACTGGCATTGCCAAAAAATGCAACCTGTATACTGGCATTATTGTAGGTTATTTTTGTATACGATTGCCTAGTGGTAGATAAGTGGTCTCATCTTGCTGATAGTTCAATGTTCGAATACTCATCTCCATCCCCACATAACACATTATAAATAAAAAAGCCTCAGGTGCACTCCGGGAGTGCCGGCAGAAGTGAAAACACCGTAACATTGCTTAAAAAAAAAAAGTTTAAGTTTTAAGTTTATTTATACTCCGCCCCACTTAACAGCAGCAGAAATGGAATATAGAGAGGAATGAGGAAGGTATATCTTCACCTGGAATGACTCGCTCAGTCATGACCTAACTTATTACACCCTGTCAAAGGAGGAATGGAAAGAACTGAGTAAAGAAGGTCACGAGGTAATGAAAAAAGCAAAAGAGATCTACAAAAATCAAGAGGCAGAAACGGACTCAGAGACAAGTGAATCATCGGAGGGCAACAACGAACCAGACACAAGCACCGAGCCGATCAGACGATAAGTGCACCAGAAAACAGACGGGAAGGAGAGAAGTCAATAACGCAGCAACGCTCATTCCAACAAATCCCAATATCCCGTCTTTCCTTGTACTCCCATATTGGCTTCAGGCTGAAACATAAGCCGGTCGATTATTTCACTTTCTCACCCATCCTCGAGCGTGTCTTCCTAAAATCCTGAAAAATAAACGCACCTCCTGGTGTCTTCGGTCTTACACCGTTGTGGGAGAACTCCTGGCTGGGAGGTGCTGCAAGTTCAAGTTCAAGTTCGAAGAAGGTTTAAAAAAAATAAAAAATAATAATGAAAAAAAAATATAAAAAAAAAATTAATGAAAAAATAAATATTTTTTTTTTTTTTAAATATTTAAAAAAAAATTATGAAAAAAAAAATTTATGTAAAATTTAGTAGAACGGACAGACATGCATTTGTTACAGAACCCTACATTCATTTTGCAGAACTTAGTAGAATGGACAGACATAAACGTGTTACGGAACCCTACTTTTATTATAAAATAACCGTCGGAGGACCTTGGCTGAAAATTGTAAAATTTAGTAGAACGGACAGACATGCATTTGTCACGGAACCCTTCATTCATTTTGAAATAAATGTTAAATGTAGTAGAACGGACAGACATGCATTTGCTACGGAACCCAACATTCATTTTGCAGAACTTAGTAGAATGGACAGACATAAACACCGAGCATACCGACATAAACGTGTTACGGAACCCTACTTTTATTATAAAATAACCGTCGGAGGACCTTGGTTGAAAAATGTAAAACTTAGTAGAACGGACAGACATGCATTTGTTACGGAACCCTACATTCATTTTGAAATAAATGTTAAATTTAGTAGAACGGGCAGACATGCATTTGTTACGGAACCCTACAATTCATTTTGCAGAACTTAGTAGAATGGACAGACATAAACGTGTTACGAAACGAAACCCTACAACCGAAACCGGGAGTGCCGGCAGATCCCGCGCCATTCGTAACTTAACCCTTATTGCAATGACTTAAGGTTACATTTTAAATAAAATGTCACTGTCGCGGTGTTACGAACAGAATTGATCCCTTGCCACTGTAACTTAACCCTTAATGCAATGTCTTAAGGTTACATTTCGCTTTTCGAGACTGACGAGGGCGCGGTGACGCGAGTTTAAATTGTTTTACCCAAGCGCCGATAAAGAAGTTTTCACTTCAAAAAAATGCGACGTCTGCTGTCTGTATTTTATTTGACGGATCAAGTTATTTACATGTCATTTTCACCTAAGTACTTGTATATATGTGTATATATATAAGGTATTTCATTAGTAGCTAACTTTGTATCAGATACTGATCACGTTCCCATACCAATTTTTTTTTAGGATATAAAAAACCTACTCACTCACTCCTCAAATGTAATACGCGAAGTGCGCGTATTTCACCTTAATATAAAATAAGTAGGTTTTTTATATAGTAAAAAAAATTGGTATGGGAACGTGATCAGTATCTGATACACATACATCCCTTAGCGTAGCGTTACCTACTATTGAAAGAACTTATAAATATATATCCGGTGATAGATAATGTAAGTACAATCACGCTTACTATAGCGTGATTATTTGATTGTTGATAAGAAACTGAACTGAGCAGTTCATCAGAAATTATTTAAATCTGACAAAATGTGGGTCGTGAGCTCAGCCGCGGCCACAGCCGTCATTCTAAAAAGTAAAATTACAAATAAAAAAAACCCCCGACCCTTAAAAAGTCTATAATAATTTCCGTTTACTTACTTAAAGGAGTCGGGGGACCGCTATGTAAATAAAATATAAAAACTCTGAGCTGCGCGGGAATTTTTCACTTTTAAGGGTCGAGGGCTTTTAAATTTGTAATTAAAATTTTATTTCAGGTTTTTTAAAAAAAAGCATACAAATCTGTCGACTTTTTAAGATAATTAATGTTTTGATTATTTCATTACAAACCTAGCTAACAACCATCCCCATTTAAATCAGCTTTCCAATAAAAAAACCGCATCCAAATCTGTCCATCCGTTTGGAATCTTCGATGCCACAGACAGACACACCCATACACACATACACCATACGCACATACATACACACGTTAAACTCATAACACCCCTTTTTTTCGTCGGGGGTTAATAAAACGAACTAAATCTGTTTACGCACTGTATTTTTTACGATATTTAGAATTTTTTTTATATTTTGTCCTAGAAGTTACCATTTTATTTAGCGATAAGCTATATATCTAAAACCCCCGAAGTAAGTGCGTGTCTCGCACTTATATGGCTCAAATATAGTGACGGCGCGGCGGCGGAGGGGCGGCGGCGTGGTGGCGGGGGCGGCCCTTGCAGTCATTTAGAATTTAGCATACAATAACCGTCGTCGTCGCCCCAACCAATGTCATGTGCCATCTTATGCAACGCGGTGTCTGACCCGACCGAAACTAGCGAAGAGGCGGGAGGGTCACATTAGCTCATCACGTGTCTCTTGCTGACCAGTAGTATCTTCAACTATTATAAGGGCCAACGTATGTCTGTCTGTCAGTTTATCTGTCTGTCTCACAGAAATTTCTGTAGTCTGTCTCCGTAACGGGTTAACTGTAAAACGCTGCAACGCTTTATCTGCAATTTTCTTTAATGAAATATGGCATTCTTATCTCGAGATTATCACTGACATATCTGGATTTCGAAGGACATGATTAATACGATACTTCTTCAAGTGGTTGAACAGCGAACAGGTCACCACATAAGTAAATCTAGGTACGCTTCTGGCTTATCTCTTAGAGTTGTGTATATACGAGTATTTAAAGCTATGCTATGCTATGCGGCTATGCAAACGGAGTGTAGGAAAACCAGGTGGGACGACATCAAGTACATCGGCGGAAAGCAGTGGTTCCGTACCGCTGAAGGCTGGGTGGACTGAAGGAAAGTTGGAGAGGCTATGTCCAGCAGTGGATGCTTACACACTGACTGAATGACTGCATGACTATGCTATGCAAATGTTTTCAATGTTTAATTTATATGATTGGTGTTTTCTCAGCCAATAAATGGTTAAATAAATAAATAAACATACAAGGCTGTCACATGATCAATGTTCAGTTTTCTGGGTTTATTTGGTGCAATATGATAGAAGACGATGTCTGAAGTAAATAAAGCATTTAAATAAAATATTAAAATGTTCGCTGTAGCATGTCTAACTTCTAAGCATGTTTGAGAAACTTTCGCCTAAATCCAACAATGTCGCGAGCGAAGCTGCGGGCCAAAGCTATTAGATAATAATTGAGCATGTGTTCGTTATTACGCGCCGGAGCGGAGGTGCCGCGCTGAGGTCAAGTCACACAGAGTTACTAAATAAGCCCAACTACAACATAAACTATAGTCAGCGTCAACTCAGGGACTTTGTGCTCGTCGCAGAGTGAATTATCATGAATATTCCATTTAAATACCGTCGTAATTGATGTGTAAGTGTAGTAATAAGGCACTGACCTCATCAATAGGTCTGGGGTTTTAAGGTTTTAAGCACACTTATGAGATTTTGATATTAAATCAACAATCCTCCGAAGTAAAGTTTTGACATTATTCGAAAACGTCGTGAAGAAATCTGTGCTAAAATGTATTGAAAGAAACAAAATATAATCTATTCGGTTTTTCACGGAATATAAGAAGTACTCGTACTTTATTATTATCAATACTAATAATAAATCTGTAAGGCATTGTCATGGAGTAAGATACTTTTTTTTTGGAATATTGCGTTTGTAGACACTATGCTCTATGTATGATAAATGATAATAAAATTAAATTAACGATTATTAGTTATATTTTCTGTATGTATGTTCCTCTATAACCCTTAAACCGATCATCCCAAATCTATGAAACTTAGTACAAGCACATTTAACTATACGTGACACAAAATAGGCTAAATAAAATTCATTTTCGGTTACGCTAAGATGTTGCTACATACAAACCGAATTGTTACGCGTGCCGAAATAAAGGTACGGTAGCGGGCTTACTTACTTTCTTCTTTTTAAATTCGAATTTCACGCGAACGAAGCCGTGGGCAAAAGCTAGTAGTTTATAAAACTAAATCAATATATTTTAATCTTATCTAAAACTAAAATAAATATTAATATTAATGTTGATTCAGGCACAATGTCACTGACAATTTTTGTTTTTTATTTAGGCCTGTTCACATATTATCTTTTCATACATACACAAATTTATAATATTAATATTTATTTGCAATTATTATTTGAAACTACTTGCGGACTAACACAACTTGGTAAATACAAATTAAAGCTGAGCAGGCTAGGTAAAAGCGTTACAAAATAAAATTAAAATTAGACACAATCTTAAGGATATCACAAAATTTCTTATGAAAAGCAGAAAATGGTAGAAGGCGCTTGTATTATTTTATTCAATTGAAAACTAAAACCAAAATTAATAACCTCCTTTTTTGAAGAAGTCGGTTAAAAACGAATAGTAAACAGAAATAGAAATAACGGTGAAAATTTAAACTAAAATGTAACTTAACAAAAAAACCACAATTATAAACAAGGAATGTAAGGAACAAAAGGCTTATCGATAGAATAATAGCTAAATGTTTGAATTGTCACTTGGCGGCAGGACCGAAGGAGTTCTTCTACCGCGGGCACAACTACTTCTACAGCGGGCACGTGCCGGCGCTCGCCAACAAGAAGGTGGACTGGCTCGATGGGCGCAACATCTGCCGCGAGTACTGCATGGACCTCGTCTCCATGGAGACGCAGGAGGAGAACAATCTCATCTTCAAGCTCATTCAGCAGAGTGAGTACCTACCTTTCTGCACTCACATTTACATTTCACTGAGTGTCGCTGGTCGCACGCAGCGCAGCCCGTTATTTCCCCCTCGAATTTCCCTCTATTCCATTAGCTCCATCACTAGTTTTGTCTTCGTTCTAAACAGCCGTTGTAAAAGGGAAAACAGCAGTTTCAAAAATGCATTACTAATTTATGTTCACGTTGCATAATGTATGCCTGCTCCTACGAAGGAAAACACCGAGACGAAACCTGTACGCTGAAAATGATAACGACTTTTGTTGTGTACAATATAAATATGTTTGCCTCCTGCAATAAGCCGCCTTCTGCAAAGCAAGAAAGAGTAATACTTGCGTACACCCACTTTCACGTAGATTCCATACCTTACTGGGTGGTTGGGTTGGGTTTAACTTCTGGTTCTCCTAGGGTTCAACTCGTCCGGGTTGATACCACTGCACTAAATGAAGGTCGGTCGAAACGGCTTTGAAAATAGTAACGACCGATGGGAATAACTGAAAAACAAACGTTTACAGTGTCTTATGCTTACACTATATGACGATATACATACATTGGCATAATTGTGTATCACGAACACCGACTTATATGGACCTAAAGGATCACGAAAGTATGAAAGCGTTCACATAAGTTGAAATATTTCCGTTTCAGACGACGTTCCCTACATCTGGACGAGCGGTCGCCTGTGTGACTTCAAGGGCTGCGAGTCCCGCAAGGATCTGGAGCCCAAGAACATCTTCGGCTGGTTCTGGTCTGCCAACCGGGAGAAGCTGTCTCCGACCAATCAGGTGCTTGCAACAATTATACTCCAAACTGGCAAAGTTGCTAACAACTAAGTACAAAAGTTTACAATACAATACCGGAGACTTCCCGATGGATTTCTGACTATTATATACTGGACTAGAGGAGAACACAGCCGAGGCTGTTATGCGTCCATCTTGCGTCCAGTGCGGTGGTACCAAAATAGTCGGCAACAATTTGAGCCTACCACACCACCTAGTAAGGGGCAAGGGAAGGGACCTACAGTTTTATATCGGTTCCGAACGGTGTGTGTACGGTGTAGGCATGCACGTACATTTTTTCATCGGAAAAATAAGGTACCTAACAGAAATACGGAACAAAGTATAGAGCGCTCCTGATAGGCGATTTAATAGTATGTCTAGATATCTACGTCTATGGTTCGTACAATGACAACTAATGTTCGACGTTGCAGATTCCCAACGGCTGGGGCTATAACCCTTGGTCGCAGACGGGCCACAAGAAGCAGCGGCAGCCCGACAACGCCGAGTTCGACATCAACAGCACCAGTGAGTCCTGCCTCAGCATCCTCAACAACGTCTACAACGACGGCATCGCGTGGCACGACGTCGCTTGCTACCACGAGAAGCCCATCGTCTGCGAAGACTCCGACGAGCTGCTGCAGTACGTGGCCGCCACTAACCCGAGCCTGCGTCTCTAATCTTTCTCTTCTCGCATTCGCTATCCGTAGTCCTTGTAGAGAACAAGTACTTCTTTTTCATCTAGTGTCATGGGAAATTGTTTCATGAGCCGTCGATTTATATAGTCTTCGCCATCTAAACCTAGCTAAATGACGCTTGTCCTCGTGTCTACTGCAGTAAAGTACACTTCAAATCAACAATACTGGAGAACAAAACAATACAAATTATTCACCTTTTACGGCTCTTCGTTGGGTTTCGATGGCGAAGACTTACACCACGTAGTGAATTCTAGAAACCAAAATTATTGAACATGGTACATCGCATACATCGAACGTGGACCAAGTACCGGAACGTCAAATTGTAGATTTGTTTTCAAAATGTCAAACGAAATTCTAATTAGATATAAATACAATCCAACTTTCACACGTGTTTACCAGAAAAAAAATTGGTTGTCTGACATTTTTCGCATTATGATCACTTACAAAATAGACACAAGATGCACTGAGCGGTGTATGCTCAGTGACAAGATATGATCCTTCACATACTTATATATTTCTACTAAGTTGTTCAGGTAACATGACCTGTAACAGAAAACATTGGAATAGGTGCAAAATACTCAATTGCCAGTATACTGCCTAAAGCTTTTGAAAATAATTTAATGTACAGAAGACATAGGTTAATAAATTAGTATATTTAAGTACTTAAAATTAAAATAAGGTGTGATTACTGCTTTTTAATGCATTGAAAATATTTATTTACAAGATTACAATACAAACATAATATACCTACTGTTTTATTACATTGTGTAGCATTTGTACATAAAATATTTTATTTTCGAAATTTCGGAGAGATTAATTTTGTTTTATATTTATGAATAGTGCGTCACCCCAGAGGCACAATATAAGATATTTATTTTATTTATACGTTTTCTTGAATAAAGAGTGCATTTTATTTATATTGTTCAATGACATGTTTTTTTTTAATATTGCACACTAATTTGTAATAAAGTGTTAAAACATTATTTCTGAAATTATAATAAAAAAAATAATATTTTGCATCGCCTTTTATTAATGTTAACTATTCCTACGTACTCGGAATAACGAACTTGGATAAAAGATAAACCACGAAGGTAATAATTCTTAACTGAAACTGACTGACCGACAGCCTCAACTGGTGGGTCTAGCTAGAAGCATGAAATGTTGCACAGGAGTTCCTTATAGTTATTATTATAAAAAAATATAAGATTCCTTATAAGAAAGGGTTTTTGAAAATTCATACCCTAGCTAGGAGATTAAAGCTTGTATTGAAGTTCGTAATTTTTTAAGTTAGAAATATGGAAATTGGTGTTTAGGTTTCTATTTTTATAAAAAAAAGTATGTTATATCAGCGTTTTTGGAAAAATATCCCCTAAGCCTAGGGAGGGATCGCTACCTCCCTAAACTTAGGAGATGAAAGTTATTTGACATTCCCTCCTGGGAATGAGGCTTTAGAGAGGGAGGGAGGTGAGAGAGATAATATATTGCGTCAGCTCCAATTAAGCATAAACTACAATGCTCCGAGCGAAGCCAGGACAAAAAGCTAATCAAAAAGTTAAATTTAAAGTTGACCAGAAAATCACCTAATGTGTTCTCCTAATGTGATCACGCCCAAACCTACTCCACAGCCCTTATTTACGAAAGCGTGATAATTAATCTACTTAGGTACATAATGTTAAATTGCATATAGGACAGTAGGAGAAAATCATATGTAAATTGGTCGTTCTCGCGTTATAAGCATACAAACATACTTACTCCTGTGGCCCCTTCCCTTAGTTTAGTAGCTCTTCCCATCCCATCCGTACGGATCTCGACGACTCGTGGTACGGATTGATAACAAACAGCGAGAGTGGCTGTAAATGTATACGTAGGTATCTGTATGTAGCCATCTAGGACTCCCTATTGCAATTTCGTCTTTATGTTGAAATGGCTTGTTTGTCACATGTACATCGCGTTGATATCGATTTATCCTTTTGAATAGGAGATTGCTTTGTGGTGGGAAACGCCTGCTGTGTTCAACATGTCTACATATTGCTCGTACGACGTTCCACACAACTAACAAGAAAATTAGGCGTAAGAAACTATGGTTCCATACAAAACCCAGTACGGTAGAGTCTTGCCTATCTATCAGTGAACTCTTAAGACATTGTATCGAACGGTACATAGGTAGGTACGGACGTTTTCGATCACTACGAATTGGCAATACTACAGCAGATCTGTGCTATATATAATATTATAGCTATCTATCTCACCTACTCTGGTCTACCTGCTGAGCTGAGCTCAAAAAAAACTGTCCCATGTGCGGTCGATACTTAAAAAGAATAACCCCACTGCATCTCTCCCCCTACATGTAGTAAAAGGCGACTAAAGGATAAGCAAAAGATGCTGTACATAAGGGTGACAGGGTAGCCACCTATCATCTCGGTACGGTCCATCCAACGAGTCATGTAGCAGGTGGATCTTTGTGCATAACTTGATGCTTGATAGGTTATCTTGTCCTAAAACTTGCTAAACGTGGTGGTCGGTGTTGTGCTGTAATTTATAAGAGCACTTGCAGCGCAACACCGACTGCTCTGCCTGCCCCGATAGTCGGAATCAAAAGAGGGTGGGTTTAATGTCTTTGGTCGGAATAGAGTTTGTGGTAAGTATGTATGTATGTATGCATGAATGTATACCAACAAATAAAACTGAGGAAAAATTAAAGGGGGTCTTAATTAAAGGCAAAATTTCAGTGAAATATTTTATTTATTATGTAAGTAGTTTGTTTAGCATTATAATTTTGTATTCATTTTATATCAAATAAATTGGTTGTAATTTAGTTTTTAACTATAGTTTTAATTCTCGGACATTTTTTGACAATTGTTATTTATTTTGTACATTCTTTTGACAACGAGTTATTTTTAATTTTTATTTTTCTTGACATTTTCTTAGTTATATTATATAGTATAGGTGCGTTATATTAATTTTATGCTGTGTATTGAATTTTTGACGGTGGCCTATTTTTTGCTTAAAACTTAAATGACTGACGAACCTAAAAGTGAATCTTGTGTACCTACAGATGATGAAGAAAAATAAATAAATAAATTAGTTAAAATGACTCATACTCTTTTCGGTAGATGGCGCGCATACACTTTTTAGTTTCTTCTATGGGAACCCCCGTGAATTTTTTACTTTTTCTTATTTTTATTATTTGTTGTTATATCGGCCATATAACACATATTCTGTGAAAATTTCAACGGGCTACCTATTACGGTTCAAGAGATACAGCCCTCGGACAGACGGACGGACGGACGGACAGACAGACAGACAGACAGACGGCGTAGGCTTAGTAATAGGGTCCCGTACCGGATACGGAACCCTAAAAACTGTTCTACAAAACATTGCACCGACCTCAAAAAACAACTAGAACTTAAAAGTATTAAATAATATTTTGATTCATATTCGGACTCTTGAGTTCAAGGCGGTACAAAAGCACACCTGAAAATTGATAGATGGACCCCTTTTGTGATTTTGTACCACCTTCAACTAAAGGGTCCGAATATGAATCAAAATATTATTTAACACTTTAAAGTTCTAGTTGTTTTTTTTTAAGTCGGTGCAATGTTTTTTAAAACATTTTTTTTTAATCCGGCATGGGTGCCTGGGTAGAAACCAAACCGGAGACGTCCCGCATGGATACGGAACCCTAAAAGGACTGGATACAGCCTATTCCGAGGCCTATGCTGAATCCAAGAACATTAGAAGAGGTAGGGACGTAGGACCTTCCCTGCGCCAGCGTAACACGATATTAGTAAAAAGGTATCAATAACATTCGTCGGTGGACGGCTGGCCACATAGCGTCAATCTTCCCCCACCCGATACCGCCCAATCAGAGTGCGCGCCGTACCCTCCGCTACCCGCGGAGCTCGGCGACGCTGGTTCTCATACAAGCATTGGACAGTCCGACGTCCCTACCTCTTCTAACGTTCTTGGCTGAATCTAATGAATATTTCACTAAATTCAACGCTGTGTGTGTGTAAGTCTAGTCCAGCCAGTGTCAGTGAGCAGTGTGACGCACTCACTATCCACGCTACTTTGCAATGTCCGATATGTAAAATACGATACAATATGTCCCTTTGTTTTACATATAAATTTATACCTACTATTAAATAAATAAAAAACAATTACTTCCCTGTCGAATGAAGTAACTTGTTAATGGGTACTACAGTATAATATTGACTTTCTTAAATAATATGTTTTCGTGAATAAAATTAAAACTGAAGAAACAGATATTAAATATAGTTTTTAATATTAAATCAAATTAAAAAACAAGCATTCAAACAATAAATTATTTCAACGAATCGGCCGTATTCATGGTCGTTTTCCCGGTGTGTTTTCCCGGGCCCACTGACACCACTGACGACCAGTATGTGGGTATGTGACCCATCTTAATGAGCACTCTGATCATTTTGACTGGTTCACTATTTTCGTTTATTACAAGCTAGCTTTTGCTTCTATTGTTCTTAAGTCTTGCATCCTAAAACTTAATCCATTATTCAGCTCCCCGTCCTCGCTACCGTCCTATCTTAATAGCATTATTGAATTAAAAACCTTTAACCTATTTGTTCTGGTATGCGCTGCCACTGGAAATAAATAGGTAAATAAATAAATTACCCCAGGTATGGTCTCCTAACAATAAGCATGGCGTCGCCGCCAAATGTTTAGGCCACCGCGCGCACTCGCTCTATCTTTCTTTCTTCATTACTTGTTCATACGAGTACACCTATTCAATCACGATACATGGAGGTACATTTATTCATCGTTTATGGTATGGATGGCTATGTATGTAACAGGTCGGCTGGTGCTGCACGATGCCTGTGTAGGAGTAGATACATGTGGCGGCGTAGGGGCGGGGCGGTGCAGCGGCTGCGGTGAGTGCACTAGGTAGATAGCGCGCTACATACACGACACGGTGCGGTACCTAGTGCCGACCGCGCTCGACAGATGCCAGAGCCAGAGGGAGCAGCGACAACTGCCGCGTCTCCTCCCCCGCGCGCCGCCCCGCGACCATCTCCCCGCGCCGCCGCTGCGCTGCACCGCGCGCTCGCGGCTGGCGGCGGCGGATGCGGGGCGGGCGGCGGGGCGCGGGGGGCGCTCGCCGGTGTTGTGGCCGCGGCTGCTGCCACCCGCCGTCATTCCGCCGCCGCGCGCCAGCCGCGCGCCGTCCTCGGTCGTCTCTCTCGATCGATACCGCCGCCCCCTGTGCCCGCCGACGCCCGCGCCCCGATCCGTTGCCGCGCCTCCCCGCGCCGCCCGCGCGCCCCGCAGCACCCCAGGTACGTACCCACCTATACACTCACGCACGTGCCCGCTCCTCCATTTATTTTCGTAGAGTGGACTCGCACTCCCCGGCCGCGCTGGCGGGATTTCTTCGCAAGGATGCGTCGCATCGTCGCGCCACGAGAGGTTAGGTACGTTCCGGGACCCGTTGCGGCAGGGCGGCGTGGTCGCCGTCCCGGTGACTCATCTCGGAGGTGGCGATCGGATGCGGCTATTTCTGCACGACGAGCCGCCACCGCAGTTCTGTCGCAGACCAGAAATAACCACCACCGCTGGCGCCGTCGTCGTCGTCGCCCCGGTGACACTCGTCGCACAAGGTCGGCCGGCCGCCTTCATCGGTCGCGGTCGGCCAGCGGGTGGCGCGGCGGCCGCGGCAGCGGAGGTGCAGGCGAGTTAGCAGAGGCGCGCGTGGGACCCGTCGACCTCGCCCGAGCCTCATTCTGTTGGGGTGCCGCCCCCTCCGCACCGGGCCGTGCGTGCGTCGTGCCGCGCCGCACCGCCTATCCGCCCCAAATCCGCCGCCTCCGCGCCGCCGCCGCCTCCGCGACGCCCGGCCGGCACGACGACGACGGCGACGTGCGAAGTCGATGGAACGATGACCCGTGTCGATTGTCGCGATATCGGCGACGCCGTTTGCCAAATTCCCATCCCTAAAAATAAGAACGACGCATTCTGCGCCTCGTAGCCGTGTCGCGCCGACGACGACGACGCCGCCGCCGGCGCCATACCGCCGGCGGGCCGGGGCGCGGCGGCGGCGCGGCGGCCTCGTCGGCGCTCGAGCTCGGTACATAGGTGTTGGTACAGGAGTGCGAGGGTCGGCCTGGTTCCTTTTATTGTACGCGATATTCGCTCCTATATTATGCGCTGCAAGGTTTCGAATATGTTGTGGTAATTATCATGTGGTTCAACCATAGTTCAACGGCGCGCGCGCGCACGCCGTAAACACATTTTATATTTTGTGGCAAGATGAAATTATATATTCGCGCACTGTTTTGTCGCCGCCAGTACTGCCTCCGCGCTGTTATATATTATGTATGACTTATGATGACCGGTCAGCACCGAGACGCGCCCGCGCGCCGCCGCCTCCTCCGCTCCGCGCCGCGGTTCGTCGTCGTCACCGCTGCGCTGGTATCGCTCGCGCCGCGTCCACGACGACGGGACCGCGACCGCGTCCTTGTCGATATGAAACTTACCTACATCAAATGTACCTACTTACGCGTTATGTTATTAATATAAATAGCGACCAATACTAGTGCAACTGACTGAGTATGTATAGCGGTCCTGTATAGCGGCGTGTAGTATCTGCAGCGTATCATTATCTGCTAACTAATTACCCCGCCCGTCTCTGCTCCGATTCGTGTGAGAAATGAGAATTTATTTATTCGCGGCTGACGCGTGCATTAGCACTGCGTAGCCGGGGAAGCGCACTACCCGGGCGAGACGGGGGGCGGGGCGGTGGCGGGGCGCGACGGCGCGACAGCAGCGGCCATATTATTCCTCTGTCGTGTGTCCGCCGTTCTATCTGCATTCTGCATTGCAGGCAGGACATCTGAAATAATTTCAGATTATTATCACTTGGTTTACAAAATTCCATAATCCGACCATAATTTCAATGACGAAGTCGAAAGATGACAATGGTTACTGTTATAAGAACTGACACCACTGACGACCAGTATATGTGTATGTGAGCCCACTGACCCACTGACGACCAGTATGTGGGTATATGGGCCCACTGACACCACTGACGACCAGTATGTGTGTATGTGGGCCCACTGACACCACTGACGACCAGTATGTGGGTACCTATGTGGGCCCACTGACAACACTGACGGCCAGTATGTGTGTATGTGGGCCAATGATACCACTGACGACCAGTATGTGTGTATGTGGGCCCAGTGACACCACTGACGACCAGTATGTGTGTATGTGGGCCCACTGACACCACTGACGACCAGTATGTGGGCATGTGGGCCTACTGACACCACTGACGACCAGTATGTATGTATGTGGGCCCACTGACACCACTGACGACCAGTATGTGTGTATGTGGGCCCACTGACACCACTGACGACCAGTATGTGGGTATGTGACCCATCTTAATGAGCACTCTGATGATTTTGACTGGTTCACTATTTTCGTTTATTACAAGCTAGCTTTTGCTTCTATTGTTCTCAAGTCTTGCGTCCTAAAACTGAATCCATTATTCAGCTTCCGTCCTCGCTACCGTCCTATCGTAATATCGTTATCCTATCGTAATAGCATTATTGAATTAAAAACCTTTAACCTATTTGTTCTGGTATGCACTGCCACTGAAAATAAATAGGTAAATAAATTAATTACCCCAGGTACTATGGTCTCCTAACAATAAGCATCGCGTCGCCGCCAAATGTCGAGGCCACCGCGCGCACTCGTTCTATCTTTCTTTCTTCATTACTTGTTCATACGAGTACACCTAGTCAATCACGACACGGTACATGGAGGCACATTTATTAGTATGTTTTTGGTATGGATGGCCTGTGGGATGGCTATGTATGTAACAGGTCGGCTTGTGCTGCACGATGCCTGTGTAGGAGTGTAGATACATGTGGCGGCGTGTTATAAGAACTAAAACTGAAACCTGGCTTATTGCGCAAGAATATTCATCATCGGGCTGATTTTGTATATGACCATAATGCTGGACAAAGGCCTCTCCCATGGCACGCCACCACACGCAGTATCAGTATGCCGCTCTTTCCATCTCTCCACTCCCGCGCTACATTTGCTTGTACATGCGACCTCCATTCGAGCACCCTAGCTAGACGGGTCACCCCAGCGAATTCCGGGTCTGCGACAAATGGGCCCAGTCTACTGCCACTTCAACAAGAATATTACTGGATATTAATAATCGGATTCGTTTCGGCAGAAATACGTTTGGTCAGCAATGATCTCGTCGATCAAAGGAAAATAAATTACAAAGCTTCTCTACATTGCGGACAGGCTTGCAGTGTCACTGAAACGAGGAACTATATTCCAGTCAAAAATCCTATGACGCTGACATACAAGCATCTATCATACTAATTCCAAATAACTTTCAAAATACCAATAAAAACTTGCCGATTTCAACCAATAGCCGTGTCGAGCGAGACCTTATAATGGCGTTCAGCTATACCTTTTGCAAACAATTTTAAGTTCAATAAACACTTTTTTTTTAATGCATTTGCTAGCACATTCTGATTGGTTGAAATTGAACGAGTTTTTGGGAGAGCGTGTGAGTGGTAATGGTACCCTCCCTGTCCATGCGCAAAACACCAGAATAGAGCAAAAGCAAACTATAATATGTTTATATGTAGGGTAGCGTATTATTGGATTCATTTCATACTCTACCTACTTCGTTCTGACGTGTCGTGTCGTGTCGCGTCATGAAGTACATACTCATACTGCACGTCCCATACATTTTGTATTGCTAGAGCCGCGCTGTTGCGTGTGTCGTGTTGTGGCGCTTTGGTTTTTTAACCGACTTCAAAAAAGGAGGTTTCGACACGTGGGGTATGTATGTAATATTATTGGAACTGGAATATATTCACATATGATAATCTATTAGGGCCTTCAGGGTAGGGTAGTATAGGCCTCCAGGGTAGGGCAGGATAGGGTGTATGTATGTTTGTATGTATTTTTGTATGTATGTATGTGTGTTTGTTCACGTATTTCTTCGAAATTATTAATCGGATTGAGACCATTCTTTTTATTGGCTTACATTTACTTCAACTTAAGGAACAGTTCAAGTTTCATTAAAATCGGTTCAGTAGTTTTCAAGATATGGATTATTAAGTGTGTCAAATGGGCGAATAATTCTATACCACGACAACCGATTTCTGTGATTCTTTCTATGTGATATTTATTACTAAAAATAGTGAAATAAAAAACTGTTTTAAAAAATATTGAACTGACTTTAAAAAAACAACTATGTACTTAGAACTAAACATTATAAAAAACAATTAAATCATTGAGTTGAAGGCGGTACAAAAGCATACCTAAAAATTTATAGATGAAGCCCTTTTGTGCTTTTGTGCCGCCTTCGACTCAATTATATTTAATAATATGTTTATCATTATTTTTAATTCGAAGTATGTAGTTGTTTTTTTAAAGTCGGTTCAATGTTTTTTAAAACATTTTTTTATGTTCGCCGCGACACCATACGCCAGCCAGAAGTAGTTTGCCTGCGCTTATAAGCATGTCAATAACGTCCAACGCGTGTCTGTCGCCCAAGTTGCTTGCGGTCTTTTGATTCTGGTCCCCACGTGCCAGGTGCCAAGGCATTCAACGGCGAACTATTAATACTCGCCAAGCGCTCTCGTCGCACCTCCGCCGCCGCGCCGCCGAGCCTCGTCGTAGGCAGCCTTCTGTCGTAGGTATTAGCATCCCTTATGAATGCTTATGTTAATATTTCGCTGTAAGTAAGGAAGCTATTCACACACTAACTACTACGATACGAATACAATCTAAGTACGAGTATTGTCACTCTACTGTGCTCAGCTCAGAAATACTTCTCTACCTATGTCAGCCTCGCTCTTGGTAGCTAAGTGGTGCGTTCGGCGCGGTCAGTACTTGGATCGGTGACCGCTCGACCGTTGGAGGCTGACCGTGCTTCGGATTCCATCGTGCATCGGTAGGGTTTATTCCGCCCGGGTTGAAACCACCGCACTGAATGAAACTTCGGTCGAAACGGCTATGTAAATAGTTTTTGGTTTTCCTTCCAGTTCAGTGTAGCCGACGATGGTAGACGAAATGAAATGAAGGGAAGCACTGACCCAGTGTTATGGGTTGAGATCACGGATATTGTAGGCGAGGAGGCGGCGAACAAAACCGAACTTGTCCACCCATATACTTTTTTTTTGTTTCTCTGAGCTCATATCTATGTCGTCCCTGAAGTATTTTCATTCAAAACCGCTTCTAAGCTATACCAAATAATTCTCAAAACATGCCTTTTCAGTCAAAAACGGACTTGTCCCATTAAAATTTTAAGAAATTATGATTGCACTTTCATTTTCAATGAACACCGTATGAAAGTAATAAAATATTTTTTCGTTTCAAATAAAACTGCACTTGTCCAATAAATATCTTTTTTATTTACTGCTTTATTCTTATGAATATTGTTGTTTTTCAAGGCTTTTAAAAAAACCGGACTTGTCCATTTTTAAATTTAAAAAAAATAAGACAACCAGTCAGTGTTCTGATAAAATAATCGCCGGTTACAGGTTTGTATTTTGATGAAGCTTTTATGTACAAAAATGTAGAGCTATAGCTGGCCCTTATCTGCTTCATCTAGTTTTAGAGCTCTCCTGTAAAATTCTATTGGTGGGACAAGTCCGCTTTTGTTCGCCGCCTCCTCAGGTGATGTAGCCAGCCGTGTCCGTATCCATAAAAAAATATATATCTCCGCTCAAGTGCGGTCTCGGGTCCTTCAGGAGGGCGTAACCTGTCAGGCAGGCACGGTCGGCACTCGCAACCTCAGCAATCCGAATGTGCATGGACACAAATGGGTGGAAAGGTGCCCCTTGTCGCACGTCGTGTAAAAAAGAAAGAAGTCTGATGGTGGTCAAAGTCCATTCCATTACTCTTTCAATTATAAACTTTGTATAGTATGCAATGTTTCCGTAGTGTTCGTTCTCTATATTAATCAAATAATTCCAACTTTATCATCCACCACCCATCATCGTCATCATGAAATCCCTATAAATTATTATAATATTATAAGTATCTAAGTACGTCGAAAGTGGGTACTGGCTGACTGATACAATATCCTCGAGGGCATGCTGTGGTACTGGCGACTAGTTTACCTGTGCCAGAGGACAAAATGACAAGCTCGAGTAACATGACAGCCAGCACACGAGCGTACCGCGTACGTTGTGTACAGTACAGTAGGTAGGTATGTATACAGATACGCTACAGTCTCGCGATAAACGTGTCATGCCAACCTTGTTATCTGCATGCACACACACGCGCAGTGCTAACAAGTAGGTAACTACCGACCGACCGCGACGACGACGCGGCTGGCTGGGCTGGGCCGCGGCCGGGCGGCGCTGCTGCCACAGCCGCCGCCGCGCCGGCCGTCGACCGACCTCGAGAGCAGTGACAAATGAAACATTGCTTTGAAGCAAATCGAAAACGACACCGCTATCCATCACCCTTAATTATTAGAGGATTATATATCGCTCGATCCTTAGTTTGAACATCCTTCGAAACTTCGAATTGGCATTAATCAGCAATTTTCTGCGTAATGGCATAGTAAAATGAGACGAGTAAGATAACTGGAGCCAATTTTTAAAATAACTACCTACGCTGCGCCGAGCCACCAGGGATGTCACAATGTGTTAGTGTTGTGAGTCACAACTCACAACTCACAACACTAACACAATTGACAGGTAGTGATCCCATTATGGTGGAAATGCAATTCCAGAGAGAGAGGTAGAAAGAGAGAGAGAGAGAGAGATAGAAAAAGAGATAAAAAGAGAGGGAGAGATAGAAAGAGAGGGAGAGATAGAAAGAGAGAGAGAGATAGAAAGAGAGAGAGAGAGAGAAAGAGAGAGAGAGAGAGATAGAAAGAGAGAGAGAGATAGAAAGAGAGAGAGAGATAGAAAGAGAGAGAGAGACATAGAAAGAGAGAGAGAGAGATAGAAAGAGAAAGAGAGAGAGATAGAAAGAGCGAGAGATAGAGAGAGAGAGAGAGAGAGAGAGAGAGAGAGAGAGAGAGAGAGAGAGAGAGAGAGAGAGAGAGAGAGAGAGAGAGAGAGAGAGAGAGAGAGAGAGAGAGAGAGAGAGAGAGAGAGAGAGTCAGAGTCAATAAAAAACACGCTGAATCCCGGCAGTCGGGGTAAGCAGAGTAATCGGTGTTGTGCTGCACGACCTCTGGTAAATTACAGCACAGCACCGACCACCACGTTCCGCAAAGCATTCCAACAAGATTCAACCGATCTAGCAGCAAGTAAGGTACAAAGACCCACCTCGGTGGAAGTACCGTGCCAAGCTGAGAGGTGGCGAGTCTGTCGCCCTTTAGCACGGCATCTCGTTCTTATCGCTTAGTCGACTGTTACGACATGTATGGGGAGAGATGCAGTGGGGCTATTCCTTTTTAAGTACCGGCCCCACATGGTAAAAAATAACATAACAAAAATAAAAAAATAAAAAAAATTTACAATAAATTATGTTAAATTTAGTAGAACGGACAGACATGCATTTGTTACGGAACCCTACATCCATTTTGAAATAAATGCCAAGCGCCGCTAAAGATTTCACTTCAAAAATCGAGTGCTGGGCGACCATTACTGACTACTCGCGAGGGAAGGTGAGAATGCATGTAGTGGTTGTGTACAGACAGTGTGCGCAGGCGCGCGCTTGTGTGAGTGCGAAATCGGCGCGTTTGTATGAAGACGGCTAACTTGTGTGGTTTAACTATGGTAATGGTCTCACTCAACACTTCAACAGGTACCTAGGCACTGTGTGTCGAGCGAGCGAGTGTAGAACAGACATTATTTAAAGCCGCCAGAAGGTGTGCATCTGCAAGTCCGTCCGCCTCCGCGCCGCCCCCGCCCGCCGCCGCCCCGGTCCGGTCAAACTCGATCCCGCGTCCCACAATAGATGCGATGCGGTGCGGTGCGGAGCGTCACATATACCTACCTACGCTCGCATTGTGTGGTAGATTCTTCTGCGTCGAAGAAGTATACAGCCGTGCCGTGCGTGTCCGCCCGCTCCTACACACCCTCTCATCTCCCCCGTCCCGCTCCGCAGACCCCTCGCCGCCCCGCCCGCCGCGCCAGGCCGTCGTTCCCCGACCGTCCGTGACTGACGTTCCCCTCACGAGCTCGTCGCCAAAACTATCCCTCGCGCGTTCCTATGTCGCCCCTGCGGCGTCCGTGGTAAGGTCTATAATTGCGGGGCGCCGAAGACCGGCTACAACCTTTCCGTCGGTGCCACGTCCCATCCGGCCCCCGGTTCCAACCCGACGGCCGCCCCGCGCCGCCGCCTCCGCCTCCGCCGCGTGACGAGAGTGAAAGTTGGGCGCCCGGGCGGCGGCGGCGGCGGTGTACGGAGCGTGGGGACCGTAGGGTGAGGCGCGAGAAGCGAGGAGGCCGGCGGGGGCTGTGTCTGCGCTCGTCCTTGGGGAGCCAGGCGAGTTGGAGACCGACGGCTCCAGGAGCTCTCGACGAGCTTGCTGGAGCACGAGATGACCGCACTAGAGTCGGGCGGTACGGGGCGGAGCGGAGGCAAGCGGCACGCTCCGCTCGTGACGCCGCCGCGCCGGCGGGTCCGCGGCGGCGGAGGTCGGCGCGGAGGCGGAGGCATTCTGTCGCAGAGTGCGGAGCGTGCCTGCCTGCTGTGTAATGAAATGAAATGATGACAATACGCCACAGACGACGCCGCGACGCGACGCCGACGGTCCCGCTAATGCTAATGTCACACTCACATACAATCGTTCATATTCATAATCATAACTACTGCAGTCTTTATTTGCACCTCCCTCACACAACACAACACCGACTACGACTAGAACCTTGACGTAGATACCTGCCACGCAACGATGACAATTGTTGATAATGTAAAAATCTGCTGGGCTGGATCCTGGAAACATTCGGGAAAGAAAACACCCTAGATCGGAAAATAAAAGGTCAAGAAAACTAATCTATTTTACCGAACTTTTCTTTTACAACTTGCAAAATGTAAGGGGTCTTTCTTCCACAAATTACGTAATGTACCAGGACGGTAACGCCTGGCCGCCGCCACCCCAACCCCTAAATTGCTATACGTGAATAATCGTGAATTGACTTACATCAAGTCTTTGTCAGAAAATAGTATTCCTGCCTCCGTTTGGCCCGACGAGCGACTGCGTGCTTCGTTATTAAAGTTGCCTGAAGTTACACATGTAATCCTTGCTTATAGTATACCTGTATTTCTTTGCAGAAACATTACAAGCTAGATAAAGATATATTTATAACTAGCTGTGCACGGTTCTGGTCGCGTTATGGACATCGTGATCACAGTCTTCATTCACTCTCAATTCAGGATTCAAGATTCAGTCTCAATTCAGGACCGACTGTAGAAAGGTTACTCATATTCCAAGTGTCAGTAAGTAGCGTGATGATGATACCATATGATACTCACCTAACCATCTGAAGGGTTGCCAACCCTTCCGAAATTCCGGGATTCTCCCGGACACAATCTTCCATCTCCCAGAATAATTTATAAAAGTCTCGAAAATATTCAAGAATACCTAGGTTACTTTAGTTATAAAAGTGATAAGATACATTAGTAATTTAATAGTTTAGCTTAATTGTAAGAAGTAGTTACTTCGTTTTAAAACGGTGATACATTTAATTTGCTATAGTGATGATTATGATCTACCTATAATCGAGTGTAGAGCCTACATTTTTAGAAGCATGGACAATTACCCTTTCCTCACTTTTTTTTTTCATTTTCCTGCCCGACAGTTGGTAACATACATATGAAGGTGGGGGGGATCGTAATCGTCTAGAAAGGAAATTTTAATGCGACGTAGGAAGAAGTTACGGAAGCGACATCACGTATGTACGTAAAGTGCATGCATGGCATGGCAACTCGCCTGTGTCGCTGAAGTCGACGTTATTTATCGCTGCACACTCAGCTCAGAGCAAGGTTTATCGACACACATAGGTGTATATAATTGCAGATGCAGATAGCGCCGCGCCGCCGCGCCGCTCCAGGCCGACCAATCAGCTGCCAACTCCCTATAATTAATTTAGCTGCTTAGCTTCTGCCTTCTGCCGTGGTCTCCCGAAGGATATATGGCAACTAAATACACATGGCAGTGGACTGGAGACTTGTATATGCATCACCATCACTTTGTCTAACAGTTCAATATTATAAAAGGGTTCGCCACACAGACGAAATTTCAACTAGACGGGAGGTAGAGACAAACTCCTAAATTAGAAAAAAAAGCAACGTCTGTAGACGATGCATTGCATGTTGGCTTATAAGACTTATAACTCGAGAACGGTTAAATAGATTCGCATGTGGGTTTATTTCGCCACTGACACCTCACATTACGGATCCCTCCATAAACATGTGTATATCTCGGTGTCAACGTTGAATCCCATGGCCTTAACTGAAAGCTTGGACGTCGTCGTACTGGTCGATTGTCTTACACCGGTTCGGTATCCTTCGTTGCGCAAACGGTAGGATATTGTTACATAACATACTTACTGATTTTTCTGGGGCGAGTGATTTGAACGTGGCAAAGGCTATATAGTGGGTGCGGTGTAGTAGTGCGCGCGTCTCGTGTCGGCGAGTTCGGACGACGCTACGGGGCAACAGCAGCTGCATTGCAGCTGGCTGGCTCACCTCGCTTTGCTTTTATTCTGTTGGCTGTGCGAGCGAAGGCGTGCCGGCTGTGAGCGAGTACCGCATCGGCAGACATAAGCGGCCTATGCACGTCCCTCAAGCAGAGCCGATATCAGTGGTAGCGTTGCCAGACGTACCATAAATTATGGTATTCATACCATATATTCCATCCATAATGCCATGAGCGAAACCGCGGTGAAAAAGCTAGGAATAAATCAAATAAACTATATAGAATGGTCAACGGTCACATACGAAGTTACATTTACACCATTTTTGTGCCTGATTTGTTCTGACCTGCCAATTTTAACTGGCCTGGATGATCTTGAAAAAGCCAGGAAGAATAAAAAAATATCTACGTGCATACGCCTGCAGCTGTTGTAGTCTCAACGGAACGAATCTGTACTGAAAGTACTTACATAAATATGAGACTATTCATGCAAATTACTAGTATCGCATTTTTATGAATGTACCAGACAGAAGCACACATCTAGTATAGCTGTGAATCGAAAAAGTTTGGATTGCAGAGCATTTGAGTTGATTATTAGTGAAAAAACGAGTGGTCGGGGGCGCGCGTTCGCAATCTGAGCTCGCAAGCAAGTAGACACGAGATCTCATATCGCATGCAGATAATTGAGAAAAACCGCATCCAAATCGGACCATCCGTTTAGGAGCGATTGCACAGGCAGACACAGCCAGACGGAGGCTTCAAACTTATAACCCCTCCTTTTGCGTCTGGGGTTAAAACACAAAAACAGATAAGATAGAATTCATTTGTCCATTGGCTCTATTGTGTTATTGTGTTGTGTTGTGTTATTGTAATGCAACACCTATTGTGTTGCCATCGCTACTGAGGCCGGCTAATGGTGACGTCACGCGCGAGCCTTGTGTGTCAAATGCCTTTTGATTTGACTTGCATTATATAGGTCTTTCAAAATTAGTTCATAGTACGCTAAGGGGGGGTTCTGTATCATATAGGGAGTAAAACCTATATAATTTTTTTTGGACCTTGGGCTTTTTTATGTAAAATATTTTTTTATGTATTTAAATAAAAAAATAGGCGGTTGATAGTAACAAAAAAGTCTTCATTACCATTATTATGTAACACGTGTAAGTTGATAAAAAAAAATCAAATTCTTTCTATTCCATACTAATAAAACTGAAATTGTGGTTTTTCACAATTTATGAAAGAAAGAGACTCATGAAAGAAATGATGTGTAGGAAGACTTTTTTGCTCCTGGCATGAAACTGAAACGATTAAGAAATATTTTTTTTACATTTAACATTAAAAATTTTTTTTTTTTTTGTAAAACAAAAAAATTCTTTGTTCTTCAAAAGTGATCTATTTCCGATACAGAACCCCCTCTTAGCGTACTATGAACTAATTTTGAAAGACCTTATATACGGCCTCAAACCACCTCAAACAACGTACCAACCAACTAAGTTTGGTACGGTCTTTGCCTGCACTATTAAGATCGCTTAACCGCTGTTTGAAATTCGAATTCTGATACCCGCCGCGCGCCGTGAGAAGACGTGATTTGATTTGATTCTCTCGATTGTCTGATCTCTAGAGTTGGTTTCTTTCTTGTACAAAAATCATTCAAGTGCCAGTATTACTCGCGGACGGAGGCTTCCGTAGGTCTGATAGACAATACCTGTCAAAAACCATATCCGTCTATCTTTTGTCTGTCTGCAATGCAAAGTGGAGTGCTGGTGATGAAGAGCAACATGTTGGCTAGACGTTTCCGATTATGTTCAGTGCAGGTAAAGTTAAGGTAAAGTTAATGCTGCTCCGGTCTAACTGTCAGGCGTTCTACATCAACCAGTTGTGGTTTCAGTGCACGCAGCGAGCGTATAACTCGCTGCGTGTGCAGTGCAGTACCTAAAACAATCGAGACAACAATGCACTTCGGTACATGTTGGGCCTACCCTGGAGGTACTGCGTCTGGCATGTTCGCGGAGCGAGCATCGTCTTGCGGCGAGCAGAGTCCATGAACGTATTTCTAAATCTGAAAATTTTATAATTACTGTTTCCCGTCAATTATTCTAGACAAAGGACGGCACTGTTAGCTTATAGTTTAATAAATTATGATCGAATTTGTTATTAGTTTCTATCTCTGTCTCGCAACTGTATATATTTTTTCTTATTTATTTTATTGTATTGTGTTCTTTGTAAATTTATCTGTGGTGTCACACCTGCCTGTGCTATATGGGTTATAATATAATAAACGAATTTTAATTTCATTTCATTTAAAGTACTTGTGGCGCCATCTATTGCTTAGTAGCGTGAATATGTGCTAATAGATTCCTAGCACTTTTCTTGTATGGATCCCAAAAATTTTTTCTTTTTGCTTTTTTTATTATTTGTTGGCATATCCGCCACATAACACATATTCTATGAAAATGAAGGACAGACAAGACAGGCAGACGACGTAGGCTTTCGTATGGATACGGAACAGTAAACATGGATATAGGTGACGCTGACGAGTATGGCTACAACAACCGGAGGCTAGCTGAGTCAGTAACTGCCATTAGCTTGGCTACCAGCAAGACAGCAGTCATGCCACGCATACAGGTCGGTTTCACGAGGGCCTCATTAGCTGGAACGGGGTTTGGTCTGGTGAAGGCGGGCGCGGGCGGCGTGCGTGCGTGCCGATTACACTGGCGTGCTACCGCGCTGCTGGCGCGGCCGGAGCTGCACACGCATTAAATATGTAGGTGGGACGTCCTCGCCGCTCGTGTAATGTATTCGTGACCGCTTTAATTTCTGGTGTCGGTCGCTCGGGTGGAGGCTCTGACCTCACCGCTCGCTGTAGACGACGGACGCGCAGCTGGCGGTGGCGGCGCGGGCGGGGCGGCTTCATTCCTCGCTGCTCCACAGTTCCACACTCCGCCGCCGCCATCGCCGCCCATCCGGCGACATACGCACCGGCCACCGGGGCGCGGCGGGGGCGACGCACGTGACGCATCGCTCTCTGCTCTACCTACCCTACGCTGCTACGACATATTCTAAGTAGTATAAAATAAGACTTATTTTACTATGCCTGCGCCGCGATCCTTTCACGTTATACGTTTTATACAAGTGAATTCAGGCAGTTGCAGTGCAGTGCAGGCACTGAGCCTGAAATTGTGACCTTATTTATTATTTTCATACAAGGGAGTTAGTTTTCTGCGTACCGTACGTAACTAATTGTCCCTCATGTTCGTGATCATTCGCAGGGCGGCGGTGGTGGTGGCGGCGGCGGCGGCGGTGGCGGCCGCACCGCTGCTGCTTATCGTCATGGTGTTGAGTTGATTTTTGCAAGACTATAGAAATAGAATCCAACTACATATTCATTCACACATCATTTCATTCGCATAAAACTTGACTGTAAACTTTTCGCGGTTACAAAATACATAATTATTGTAATGCAAACACTTAATTGCTGCGCACTGAAACTGGTTACAGCTGTTATACATCGATATCTACCAGACAAGGCCAATTGATCATAGCTATAACCCACCTAGATTAACACGGTATCGGTATATCATTTCATCGTGTTATATTCAATCGAGAAACGATCATGTAGGTAGTTGCGCTAGCTCAGCTCCAGCTCCAATAATTATTATCTTCTGTTTGCCATCGAGCCCCACGGGGCGGGGCGGCGGTGGCGGTGGCGGGGGCGGGGAGGCGGCTCGGTGGCGTCGCTCCGTCACCTAATTGTCTTCTGCCGCGCCGTCATTATAGTCCGTAATGAAATGAGCGAACTCGCTCGTCTAATAGGTACTTAGGTGTATGTTATTGTGGAGCGTTCGAGGCCAACCAGCAACCAGAGCGAGCACCTGAGAACTGACACGCAAGCAGCTGCCGCAGCGTTGCCTGCCTGCTGAACCAGTCACCCGGCCGCGAGAGCAGCACTCGAGTCGAAGCACCTAAGTATAGCATATCTCTCTTCTGTGGTATAGCCGAGTCAGTCGTGCTGTGTAGTCATCGTATAGCTACCTACCTCAGCACATGCGCTCCGCCGCCCGCCCGCCGCCGCCGCCGTCTCCTTCGGCCCGCGCCGCGGCTCCGCCGCCTCGCCGCGGCATTCATTAGCGATTGGCGAATGCGCAAGCAAATATAGACGCTAAAATGGCCAGCCGCTCTGCCAGCTCTGGCTGAATTATGTGAAGGACTCTCTCGTGCCAGATTTTCGCGTGATCGAAAAGAAGCACCGAGTGAAGGAGTGACCTAAATAAATTATAATTATTCGCAACTTGTTTACGACAATCATTGGTACCTAATCTACCTCAGAGTACCAGAATTCTGAGCTACATACTCGTACATACCAAATTGCACGAAGTCGTTGACCGTCACGCGTCGGCCGTACCTCTCGAGTCGCAACATTGCTATTGGATGGGCGGACAGACAGTGCACGCAGTCGAGAGTTGCCGTGCGATAGCGCGTGCCGGCGGCGGCGCCTCGTTGGCCGGCGCGGCCCCCGTTGGCTCAGGCTGCTGATAATAATTCAACAGCGTTTTCCTGCCGCATGCGGCAACGCGGTCGGCGGCGGCGCGCGGAGGCGGCGTGTCGATTGTCGATTGAAAGGAAAACGTTTTCGCTGCATGCAGCTGACCACAGCTGCGATCGAGTCGGGCGCCAGGGCAGCGTCGTCGGGCGGGTCGGTCGGACGGAACGTGTGGCGCGGGGCGGCGGCGGCGAGTGGCGTCGCGTCGTCACGTCGGCGTCGCCTCGCCTGCACGTCACCCACGCCACGTTGGCGGTTGCCACGCGCCCCTCCGCCCTCCCGCACCGCTGCTGCCCTGCACCGGACCGCCTCCTCCGCCGCAGCCGTCCGCACCGCCTCCGCCGCCGCAGCTGCTGACACGCTGCTGGTAGCTATCTACACTGGTATTGATGTGTAGGTAGGTACTACACCGCGCTGTATCTGCGTGTTGTGGTGCGGACGGAGGACGGATGACACTACCTAGGCACAGAAGATACCTAGGAGTATGTATGTACGCAGCGCGGCTTGTGCGGTGTGTAGGTAGTTGTGCACGCACGCAGACATTGACAGACCCTGGGCGGCGGCGCGGCGCGGAGGCGGCTCGGCGGCGCGCGGCGGCGCGGCGGTGGCGGCGGCGGCGACGACGGACGACGACGACCGCGGCGGCGGCGCGGTGGTGGCGGCGGCGGAGCGCGGAGCAATGGCGAGGCGAAGCGCACCTACCTATTTATCTACCGCGCAACTTGCTAACTCGAACGTGATACGCTACACGACACGGCCGTGATAATTTCTAGCTAGGCACTAAGGTGCAGTAGGTACTTCAAAGGTTTCTCTGCCTGGGAAATGGGTTTCAGAACCGCCCTCGGCGTTCCTGTAGTAGTTTGAACCTGTTTAGAACTTGGGGCACTAGCTGGGATAGGTAGTACATGTATAGCGTGTATTTATACGAGTATGTATAATAATAGCGTTCTGTTTAAATACACGTAAATACACAACGTCAAATAAATATACAGATACACAGCGTCACGCCTGTTTCCCAGTGGGGTAGGCAGATACAAGGGATTTCCACGTGCCACGATCCTGCCTGACACCTCTGTGGGCTCTTCCACTCTCTTTATTTTATTTTTTATTTTTATGGAAATTGACACGGTTGTCTACATCACCTACAACATCCGTGATGTCAGCCCATAACACCGGGTGAACTTAGGTGCCATGTCAGTGCTTCCCTTCGGTCGTGCCGGCTACACTGAACTGGACGGAAAACACAAACTATTTAGATAGCCGTTTCGGCCGACGTTTCATTCAGTCCGGTAGTACCAACCCGGGCGGGTTAAATAAACCCTACCACCTATAGTAAGGTAGTAGGGAAGGGACCTACAGTTGTACGTGGAATCCGAATCACGGTCAACGGTCGAGCGGTCACCCATCCAAGTACTGACCGCGCCCAGCGTGCAACAGTCGACTGTCTGCGCCACTGAGTTATCGAGCGAGACTGACAAATAACGTTCTTCATACATGCTCGTCGGTTTCGAGTACTACCGATAGTACCTATTAAGTATTCTGTGGTACTACGCACTTGACCCTTTTTGAGAACATGCCCGATCTGGTTTAGGTACGTAAATAAAGTAAATTCATTAAATAGGTGTCGTCGTCCGTCGCTATCTGTTCTGTGTTCTCTGCGATCGCCACACTCAAGTTATTTGGATCGCCGCGCCTCCGCCGCGCCGCCGCCCCCGCCCCCGCGGCGCCGCGCTAATTTTCAGAACACTAACAGTGTTGTGTAAATTAGATTTTTCCACTCTTATGCGAATTCATGATTTCTCTATTAAACATCAAGCGAAGCACTGACATGGCGCCTAGTTCACCAAGGTGTTATGGGCTGACATCACGGATGTAATAGGTGATGTACCCAAACGAGTCCGTTTCCATAAAAAAACTACACAAGTCAAGATCATTGGATCTCTGATTAACTTGACATACATTAGAGTATCTCTTGAAGGACTGATATCGATAATGTTATTTCAAGCGCATTGTTCAAATGATCTGTCACGATTTTCAACCAAAGACGATGATTTATCATCACGGACTTAAAGGTCGTCTCCACCGGCGCGCGGCGCGGCGCCGACGACGCGACGCCGGCGTCGCGGCGTCGTCGTTGGTCGAGCGGCGCGCGCGAGTAGAGTAGAGAGCGAACACTTCTTGTACATACCTATCACGCACACGTTCGAGTACGTAGATAATATTTTATCTCGCCGGGAGTCCAGGCCAGGCCACTCGGTCGGCGTCGTCGGTCGCCAGCTGTGTTGCGCCCCTGCTTGCTCCCATCATATACATACATATACCGCATTGTACGCTATGTAGGTATGTGTGGGTCGCCCGCTCCACTACTGCCGCTGCGCCGCCGCCGCCGCGCCGCCGCCGATGTCGACGAGGGACCACGCCGCCGCGCCGCCGCCGCCTCCTCCGCCGCTCCGCCGCCCGCTCTATTCACATGTTGGGTAACGTGCGGCGGGGTGAGGGGCGAGGGGAGCGGTGCGAGGGGAGCGCAGATGAACACGGAGCCAAGCGTCGTCGCCGTCGCTCCGCGCTGCGCCGCACCACCTCTGCCCCCTCCGTCCGCCAACGCTGCCGCGGCCGCTGCTCCGCATCGCGAGGCGAGCTCGTTCTGCAGAAGGCGCGGGCACGCACACACCGCGCGCGGCTCACCGTCCGTGCTTACACCCACACAACGCCCGTGTCGCCGCCGCCGCCGCTCCGCGCCCCGCAGCCGTCTCGGTCGGCTTGTTGTTCAAAACTTCGCACGACGACGAGCGTCATCGCGCTCCTTATCATTAGAATCTTCGATGAGCGCTGCTGTACGAACGAATTCCATTTGGTAAACTTGGCTCGACGGACCGCGATAATACGACAGAGTATGCGTTGTGTCTTACATCTCGCTTCTCGTTTCCGGTGACTGCCTGCACTCACAATATGCACGCCTATCCAACGCACTGACGACGCCTACTATCGATTACTAAGCCTATTGATTATTATTATTACTTCGTTGACGACGATAATAAACAGGAACACAGAGATGTTGAATCAATAGTGTATGTAATGTAATGTACCTAAGTGTAAAACGCAAATTATAAATGTAGAGTCTACGCAGCCTGCTACGCGCTCTTGGCTGCACGGCGCGGGGGCGGCGCGGCGTAGCTAGCAGCGTACCGCTCAGCGTAGCACCACGCTACGACACTTATATCGGCAGTAAAATAGTAAACCCGGCCAAGTGCGAGTTTTAATTCCGCACCGAGCGTTCCGTAGATGATGTAGGTACCTATGTTATGTACATCAAAAGAAGTATTGTAGTGTAATATTACGTTTTTTAGTTTTATTCATAACTAGTGTTGTAAGTACCTACCTATGTTAGTTAGTTTTGTGTGGTAGATATTAGATATTAAAGTTCAGGTTCAGGTTCTATGATATTTTAAGGAAGTATTTTAGTTATTATTTAGGAGTTAATAGTTCATACCTATTTACTTACCTCAAAAATAAATTTATGAACAATGTCAACTTATACAAAAATCATAAAAGCTCGGAGAATATAATAAAAACTCCATGACCCTATAATCAATCAGAATAGTTTCTCATTTATCATTTAACTATATGATAATAAATAATGCACAACGTTGAAGATGGTGTTTTGTTCTCGGTTTGGTTATGTAGCAGCTTAGTTTCCCGAATAGACCAGGAGACCATCTTAAATAATTGTTTTTTTTTTTAACCCGACATAATTATGGCGCCTTGTGGGGCCCCAGCGGCGCCATTATATGTGGGATATACATTTTTTTTATTAGGTTTAACCACACAATCATTCTTTGCATAAAAATGTTAAAAATTTTAGGTTCTGTATAATTATATGTCGGATATACATTAAATGTCGGATGTCATACAAAATATTCATTCGCATTTTACTCAAATCTAGGCTCTATGGCACATGCCTAGTGGATTTTTTCGAATGTATGTAGGGCCCCCCGAAAGAAACGACCATTTCAAGGTTCAATAAAAATTAATACATATTACTTGTGTGTTGAAAAAAAAAATACTTTGTTTGTTTTAGAAGCTAAAAGGTCTCTTGACAGACGAACGGACGGACGGACGGATGGAGGACGATAGACATACATTGTAGCGGAATTAATAGGTTTCCTGGTTTTATTATTACGGAACCTTCAAAATGGATTGAAAACCAAGATTTTTATAAAAAAAAAGATAAAACAATGAACCCCGTGTCATACATAGTACATACATAACTCATACATAATAAATAAGTTAGCTAGATGACAAGATTATCGGTGTGAGAGAGTGTGTGGGTCTCGGGCACAGAACTCCTAATACTTCTCTGATCTGTGTTCTCGGGACTAGGGTTAAGATGTTAAAACATGAGCGAATTTCACTCACGAGCCCCCCCTGTCACTAGTGTTACTGTTATCAAATCGCAATTCACTCCAGCCCCGAAAAAATCCTCTGATCCCGGGATCTATGTTTACACACCAATAGAGGATGGATACTAAAGCATTGTTAATGCCGAGTCAAATCGAGTAATTATACCACAAGGCTCAGTAAGGCTTCCGCGCAGTTATCTTGGCATAACGCCTACCTACTCACCTCACCGACCGCGACCGTGGGAGGGCATGCGACGCGACGCCTAGGTAGGTAACTACCTCCTTACCTACATAACACAGACACGAGACGAGGGCGGCGGCGCGGCGGCCGGGGCGGCGGCAGCAGAGCAGGCAGGAGGTCTGCACTTACTTACACAACACTACATCGTCCATCCTCTATCGATCGACTGCGAGCTTACACGATGTCATATAGTCTCGGAGAAGACAAGTCCCTGATTTTCAACTTCCCTGCGTAGGAGTCGAAGCACGGGGAATTTAACTTTTCTTCATTTATATTATATGCCAATGGGTAATGTGATGTGAGAGAGACAGCGTCTGACTCGAATTTCAAGAAGTTTACCGCCAATATTACTACCTGACAGATTCAGTTTTAATATATGTAAAACTTCATCTATCAGCGCAGATCGATAGTTTTTTGAAAACACGATTTGATTAACTTCGCTCGATAGAAAAAAATCATGAACATTCCTCTGAATTTAGTTATAATAAAAAAATATAAAACCCGCCTTCAAAAATGTATGAAATAAAAAAATCGAACCCTAGAGTTGAAGGCGGTCGGTTATTTTTGCTTGCTTTAGCTTAGCACCGCCTTCAACTCTAGGGTTCGATTTTTTTTTATTTCATACATTTTTTAAGGCGGTTTTTATATTTTTTTAAATAGTTTTTTATTTCACAGTATTATTTTTTTTTGCTATTAATGTACTCGGGGGAATCGCTCGGCCTTCGGCCTCGCTTTCCAATCCGATCTTGACCAAATTGAAATGGGACCACACGGGAAACACCAGCGTGCAAATAAAAAAAAAATTCAAAATCGGTTCACCCAGTGGAAAGTTCTGAGGTAACACACATATAAAAAAAATACAGTCGAATTGAGAACCTCCTCCTTTTTTGAAATCGGTTAAAGACGTATTTAAGGCAACGTGAAAATCAAGGCTTTGGAAAAAATATATTTTATTTGTTGAATATACAGGGTGTTCGGCACATCGACCGACAATCTGCATACATTGGCTATGTAGATACAGAAACCTGTGCACCTAGGTATATACATGTTGTCCGCAAGTTGCTGATGGATGAGTGAGCCAGCGAACTGATGGCAGTATGTTACAGAGTTTAATACTCGTAGCACCGAGTAAGGGTTTGTTCGAGTATCGCCTGATCCTCCTTCCTGTCGCCACTATCGAAGAGCAATCGATTTACGGTTAAGTATCGCGTCGGCCCTCGTCATCTGTGGGGCTTCCCGGAAAACAGGTGGAGCCCTGATAAGCACGTAGAGGCGGCGTGTTTTCAGGACCGTTCACGTAGAGAGTACATAGATTGATGTTCGTTGTGTAGCGCCGTGGGTAGAGCTGCGGCGGAGGCGCCGCGGAGGAGGGGGAGAGGCGTTGGGAGAGGGGAGGGACTCACTCTACTTCCCTCCTCGACGCAGCGCGGTAGCTGGCGGCGCGGCGGAGGCGGAGGCGTCATCCCGCCTCGCCCCGCATCCGCCGCCCCCGCACCTCCCCCCGCAGTAATCTGCGGGTCACACTGCGCTATAACGTCGCTTAGATATTTGAGTGCCTAGATATAAAGCTGTCTTCGCGGCCAGCAGCTTGGCACGTCGCCGCGGTGGCGGCGACCTCCGCACCTCCCCGCCGCCGCCGCCGTCGCGGCCGCCGCCGCCGTCGTCTCCGCATCACGATCGTATCTTCTGTGGCTGCGCTCCACGCGGAAGGTCAATTTGCGACGCAAAAACAAGACAACTCACCGCTTGATGACTCGAACCGAGACGACGAACAACACTTTGTACTCCGGAATCATGTCGCATTTTGTACCAGTTGACTTTCCTATCTATGTATAACATTTTAATTTTAATCCCTATCACTAATTTATCAGGTACCAAACTCGGACCGAGGTTATATAAAAGGTAAGGTTACCCCGCCCCGGACACGGAATATTCCGGTTCCCTTGACAGCAGGGCAGAGCATCAACGAGATAGATGCGCGTCTCACCCCTAAAATGGGGTGAATAAGCTTCCCCGGATAACTTTGTACTAAAATACTAGATTATGACTATTTAGAGCGACAGCTGATGCTCAACGTCACAGAACCTTACGGACATCAATACCTTGTAAACTACGCATTAGATAATTATACAGAATATCTCAGAATTATTTAGGTACCTACTTATAGGCACATCTAAAAGTGCGGAGGCTTGTGCCGAGGTATTTATCTGATATCAAACAACTATTTTGACTGACACTTTTTGAGCATAAAATTCTAATTAGCACCGGTTCATTATGGGACATTATGGATTATGGGCAAATGGATTTGAATATGAAGTTGTCGTTGCATAAAAAACTATTTATAAAAAATATAAAAACCGACTTCAAAAATGTATGAAATAAAAAAAAATCTAACCCTTGAGGTGGTGCAAAAGAACGCTACACAAAAGCACAAAAGGATATCATCCACTCATGTTTTCTTTCATCCATAATTTTTGCTTGCTTTAGCACCGCCTTCAACTCAAGGATTAGATTTTTTTTAATTTCATACATTTTTGAAGTCGGTTTTATATTTTTTATAAATATTTTTTTTTTTTTTTTTTTGCTATTAGTGAACTCGGCAGAATCGCTTTCCAATCCGATCTAGACCAAATTATAAAGGGACCACCTCAGGGTTATCCCCTTTCAAACAAAAAAATAATTTTCAAAATCGGCCCACAATTGACGGAGTAATCGCGTAACAAACATACAAAAACATACAGTCGAATCAAAGACGAATTGAGAATCTTCTCCTTTTTTTGGAAGTCGGTTGAAAGGTAACGCTCGAGCCTCGAGGTAACTTTTCGGCATCTACCTACCTAAGTACCTACTCGTAAATACATAACTTACGTACAAACATGTATGTTTATGAATGTATGGCAGCGGTCGCTCTATGTACCTATGCCAATAAAATGCTTTATGCTAATGAAGCAAGGTGCGCTGAAATCGTCAAACAATGCTGTCCGCGACACGCCTATAGATGCTCTTCGCCAAGGTCATCCTGAGACGCCTCCAGATATGTATCCAGACAGACTAGACATATCAATAAAGCAATGGTTAGTTCCTCTAGTTGTATTACTTTACTTACATTCAAATTAATGTTACCTTGAATGAAATAGGTACTTAAAATGTCTGAAGTAAAACTGCCTCGCGATCACGTGCGCCTGCCTTTTCATGTCATATTATATACTTACTCATGGATACGTACCGTATGTATGTAGCCTCCATGCGCTCTTCCCACACCCCAAAGGTGTGTTTGTAAAGAATGCCCCATGGCATTGAACTCGCCTTTTTGCCTCATATATTTATTAATAATAGTACTTTTGATTTGATTTTGTCTCTATAGAAAATTTGTATTGTAACTATATCCATACGTATCCATAAGTATGTTGTACATACACATGTATTTAAAAATGATATTATATTCTATACATATTTATTGGTAGATTACCTACATGATTATTTAATGTAAACTATATTTCTCGCTATATTCCCAAGCCCCCAAGCAAATAGCGTAATCGATGAGTGGCAGGCTGGTCAAGCGACCGCCGCCGCCCCGTCGCCGCCGCCGCCGCCCGGTCGCCGCCGCCGCCGCGCCGCCGCCCGCGCGGTCTGCGACCACAACATTACCTACCACGCGCTGTCGTTGCATTGCATGTCACGTCCCTAATTAATCAACGAACACCTCATACATAATATCACAATTTCTGTTCACGCCTTCCTTAGCTGTATGTTTCCTTTTAAACGTTTAAGAACCTACATTAAAATCCTAAATAGGATATAGGCAAGTTAGTCATGTCATGATGAGTGACGTGAGTTCCTGACTCCTGCATCATCACCTGCTGGCTGCTGCTTCACTTCCCGAGAGCAGCTGTGTCTAAAGTGATGACATGATGAGTGTCGTCAGTTCCTGGCTCCTGAATCACCGCCTGCTGGCTGCTGCTCCACTTTCCAAGAGCAGCTGTGTCTAAAGTGATGGCATGATGAGTGCCGTCAGTTCCTGACTCCTGCATCACCGCCTGCTGGCTGCTGCTCCACTTCCCGAGAGCATCTGTGTCTAAGAATCGATACGACGACGATGTATATCGATTTTCCCCTCTCTGTTTCCAACGTCCATCAAATTCCATGCCTACTTATGTACCTACTTCTATTACAATAGTGCATATTATCTTGGCGGTCGTAGCACCAGCTTTGTTTTTTTTTTTATATGGAAAATGACACGGTTGGCTACATCACCTACAACATCCGTGATGTCAGCCCATAACACCGGGTGAAACGTCGTCAGTGCTTCCAAAAAGAGATGCACTACATTGTACGTACCGTATTACCTTTTATTCGATGCAGAAGACGTACTTATTGCAGAATGCTATTTCTTCAAATCAAACTTGTACACGCTGGCACAGAATACTTAATAGGTACTATCGTACATCCGTCCCGTTCCTCTGCAGTGCCGCTCTGCAAGGCAGTTTTTATATCGCCTGCATCGCCTTCTCGGGCAAACGACGAAGTCCATCAAATGTGTGTAGCGTCCGTCGTGTCACACGTAGCGTGGTCAGGTAGACTTGTATAGCTACCTACCCACATGTACTTACAGACGAAGCTGTTTTCTTTGTTCGGTCACCGGTCACCGGCTCACCGGTCGGCGAGGGAGAGCGAGGCACGCTGCTGGCACGCGCGCCGAGCGAGGACGTCGCGGCGCGGAGCACCGTGACTCAGTCGCTCTTGCTAATCTACACCGGAGAATTTTATCGTCGATCAACGCCCCGTAATACCTATGTACCTACTATCAGCTCTGCCGCTGACATGGCGCGACGTGTAGGTGCGTATGCCGGGAAAATGAGAACAATGTCTGCCTAAGTAGGTACCTCACAGAGAGCGCGCGCGGACAGAACATCGGATTGCTAAATTGTTGCATCATCTCAGCGCGACACTGACGACGATGCGACGATGGTTGCTATCAGGGTTGTTGCTGATGCACATTTTTTTCACATCAGCTGACGCTGATGCTGATGCTGATATTTTATCATTGACATCAGCGGATGCTGATGCTGATTTTAATTATTTTCTTTACAAAAAGGGAAAAATACTATGAATATTATGAATTTATATTCAAAGGTTTGGTTGGTATTGAAATAAAAGATTGTGTTTTAATTGTAACATTTAATAAGAAGAAAGAATCAATCTGATAGGTAGGTACCTACCAGTACCAGTTTAGTAATTATCTTAGCAATTAAATTATTAGTATTGCATGGAACTTTGGAACTATTTGGAACTGTATGTGCTGCTTTTTCGGCTTCGAGTCACTTTTGAAAGGGGGCGGCATTATTTTCTCCAATTTTACAACAGTTTTCGAAAAAAAATACTGTGCTTTCACCCACAATGACGTATTACAATGTAATGAAACGAATGAGACAAGTTTGTGTTTGCTCACAATCACAATCGGCCAGAACTCGCAAGCGAAAACAAAACACTATACTTACAAATAAAAATAAGAATAAAATAAGCTCCGCCCCTCCGCGGTCATGTCACGACTCGAACATCAGCATTAATAATCAGCATCGATCAATCCGCATGTTGATGCGATGCTGATGTTGAAAATGATGCTGAAGTTCCGCGGATGCTGATGCTGATGCTGATGTTCGCAACAACCCTGGTTGCTATAGCTACCAACCAACAGCCTCGCCACCGTGGATCATACAGTATAAACAGTGTCCTGCGGTAGATGTACAGACAAGTGGGTGGTCTTACGTTTGGAACTTCAAGGCATCCACCAAAGCAGACGAACCTTGAAATAAATAATTGGTAAGTTTGCTAGGCTAACGTGATATAGGTGCCTTCAAAAATCACGCACGTGCGTGCATGGCGGAAGCCTAGCAAAAGCTTCTTTTACTTAAGTAGGTACAAAAAATATCGGTATTCAAGTAAATGGTTACTCAAACGTTTCGTCCTTCGAAAGTGTACGCTTGTACCATTCGTACCATAAAAATCAATGATATTTTAAGAAAGATACGTTGTCTATACGACATTCGGTGCTCACACACGGCACGAACTTGAAACGTTGACAGAAAGAACTATAAAGTGATGCGCCGACTCAAATAGTCTTATTCCAATTATTAAGGGAGGGAATTCAAGTTATGTGGCGGTTGGTTTAACTGATAACTACTTAGGAAGGACGACGCACGTCTGAACGCGTGCGTAGTTGGTGCGCAACTAACTTCAAACAGGACTGTGGTCTTGTATTTAATGTGCCGCTTTGGGAGCTCGTATAACCTGTCTACCTCCTTTTTATTAGCATATAATATCATTGATAAAAATGGTAACTAATCGTGTAAACGCACGAGCCCCCTCCAAAGACCGTATAGATGCATAATTCGACGTAGGTAAGTAAAAGGTAGGCAATATGTAGACCTAGGCGAAGGCAGGTGTCCTCCCGCCGCGCCGCGCGCTTGTGTAGCGCCAGCGGGCTAGTCCACCGGCTGCGAGTTATAAATATCCTCGTCCGGGCTGAGTGAGAGGCGACGCGACGAACACGGCAGCACGCTCTCGGCACGGCAGGTGTGCGGGCGGGGACGGGGTGGCGTGCGCGGCAGGGTTGAGGGGGCGACGGACGCCGGGAACATCCGCCTCTGCAGCGTTGAGAGTGGTCGGAGGCGGCTGGCGACCGCACCGCACGCCGCCGCTCCCTAGCAACGCCATATCGATTGCCGTCGAGGACGCCGCACCGCGCTCGCCCCGCCTCGACGGCGACGCCGACGAAACGCGGCGGAGGCAGCCGGGGGCGGAGGCGCCGACATCGGCAGATTCTCTCCGCTGTTTCCTGCGCCCCACTATCGCCGCTTCACTGAGTACTCTCGCGAGTCTATGTGGAGATTCATATCATAAATACTGTATGCACGTCATGAAATATAATATGTATAGCGATACTACCGACATACAACTATACGTTATCCAAATGTTCTTGGTTATCCACTTCCAAAAGCATAAAACACCTACCAGGGTTACGCAATAAGCTGATGCGACAACGGTCTACACTACACATGTACTCTACACCTCGTCGAGCTGCCTAGCAGTAGGTGGTAGGTAGGTAGGTAGGCAGTCGGTTCTAATAGCGAAGAATGAAGATGGAACAATGTAGCAACGAATTAAAAAGTAGAATGTCGTTGGTCAAAAGGCGAAAGATTTATTCGTATTGAAAGGAAACCGAGAGGGAAACCAGAGAAAGGGAAAACAATGTCAAATGCGCACTTTTTTTGACTTCAATACAATTAGGGCAGAGTGACTACATTTCTAAATACAGTCTTTGCTGAAATAGCCTGTTTTATATCATGTAGACACCGAACTACATGTAGGTGCATTCTGAATAACTGATTTTTTTAGGTATTATAAAAGCTGTGCCAATCAAACAAAGCACGCGATACAGCCAAAACCACCTCACCTCGCGAAACCACGCTCTACGAGATAAAATATCAGTACATTTTCGGACTGTTGAAGCTGTTCGGCTTGTTAATAGGTACCTACCTACCACGTTTGAAGACCCCACCTGCACCAGCCGCCAGCACGCTCTGAGCGGCGGCGGTACCTGCGCGGTGGTAGGTACATACGATTCATGTGTGATTCGAAGTGTGTGAGGCCTTGAGGATTTAACTATTTTTAATCTGTGCTTGAGTACAAAACAAATTAATTTTGTGTGCAGCAGATACTCGTACAATTATATACTATCATAATATGATAGTATATAATTTATTGTAGTCGGTATAATATATTATATACCGACTGACTATTCTGCCATATAGAAACATTCATTATGCAGGTAGGCCTTGTTACCTAGCTGTCCCCATGACGCCCAGCGAATCAGGTCCGGGCCGGATAATATTGTGTTAAAGCGGATAATACAATGTTCTATATATGACGGAATCGCGTACAGACAGAGTGGGTGCTGCAGCACAATGGCTGGTGCGCTGGGGGCGTGGCGGGAAGTTCTGGTTGGCAACCTAGGAGTAGTTCGGCGGTGGATATTGTCTCGGATATTGTGGTGTGGATGGCGTCTGTCTAATTGTGCTGCCAAGCATTCTGCCAAGTGCCAACTCGCAACGACAAATTAATGGAACGTACGGCGAGTTCCTCGGCGAGTTCTAAGCTTCTAACAGTGCAGATGTAGCTCTTTAGAACCTTGTCGGACTGGCTAGCATGCTGCGCAGTGCGCACCCCATTAATTTTACATTCCACGTGGAGGCGGGCACGTGTGTGACAACGTTCTATTTACAAAAATACCTGAGGGCCTAGTCCGAGTTTACGTGACAGCTACGTAAACGTCAAATACCGATCGAATTGAGTTTTATGTATGGAGCTCTCTAGTGGCGGCGCCGCGGTGAGTGATAAAAACTCAATTCGATCGGTATTTGACGTTTACGTAGCTGTCACGTTAACTCGGACTAGGCCCTCTGAAGATTAAGTAGAAATACCTAGGTAGGTATTAATTAATTGCCTATTTATTTGCCAAATTTGGAGTAAGGTAAAGTACAAAATATTATCTTACACGAGGCCGCCACCAGCACCACCTAAGTATATCCTTTCAACGCTGGCTTGGTTGGGGTGAGGACGTGCATGCATGCAGGTAGGTATTATGAATACTGTTAGAATCTACATAAATACTATTCTAACATAGGTATATCATCGCTCGCATAGGAAACACGAGGCCCCGGCCGCGGCGGCGCGGCGCGCGGGGACGGCTACTTCAACCCCAGCTCCAAGAGGCTGAAAGCGAGGAGCGGCGCGCCGCCGCCGCCGCCGTCGTCGTCGGTCGCACCCTCCCTGCGACCCGCGCCTCCACCGCATCCGCCTTGCCTCCAGCCCCTCCCGCTTGCCGCGCCGCACCCGTCCGACAAGACAAGAGTCGCCTGCCTGCCGCCCCGACCCCCGCCCACCCCGCGCCGCGCCGGCCGGCTCGCCCGTCTCCGCGCCGCCCGCCCGACCGACGCGACGCTCATTCAACCCGCCGCGCTCTGGCGCATCGCCCGCCTCCTCCACCGCCGCGCCAACGCGACCGCCTCGAACCGCCAACCGGCGCGCCGCGCCGCACGCACACACTCGCGACGACCCACGCGAATACCGTCCGTGACATCGTGCGTTCAAAATAAACAACATTACCCTCGCTCGCTCGCTATCTCCGCGGACCGAGACGGTAATGTCCTGCCTGTTTTACCTCTAGCTCACCGGCTCGGACTCGCGTTGAGGCGATCGGTTCGCGCATGACCGTTAAGTTTGGTTTTGTTACAGTGAGGGATGCTGCAGCAGATGTCGACGCAATCGGGTGCCGCCGCCGGTGAGGTCTCGACCGCAAGAATCCTCGCAACCTCCTGCGACTCCCGCCCGTGGGGCGACGACGCCATCTCTGAAGCCTCGTCGGACGCGCCCGAAGACGCTGACCTGCCGCAGTGCAAAATCAAAAGGAACTACAACTGTGCAAAGTGCACCTTCTTCACCCAGAACCCGCGAGCGTACCTCGCGCACATTCGCGACGCACACGACGAGAAAATAAAGATTTACGATTGCCCGCAGTGCGTATACGCGTCGCGCCACCACCAGAAGTTGCTGCGCCACATAAAGATGGTACACGCGATCGCCAACTCCGGACCCGTCGAGCGCGAGCACGTCGCGCCGACGACGGCGCCGCCGCCTCCGCTCAACAGTCTCGACGACGAAGACGAAGACGACGACGACGGAGTGGAAGAGGTAGAGGACGCGGAGGATGCGTCGCCGGAGCCCCTCGCCGATGTGGACATGGAGGCGGAGAGCGACGAGGCGCGCTCGCTGCAGTGCGCGCAATGCGAGTTCGCCGGGAACGACCGCGACGAACTGCTGAAGCACGAACGTACGGCGCACGAGCGGCCCAAGTTCTTCTCGTGCGCCAAATGCAACTACGTGACGCACATAAAGGCGCGCTTCACGAAACACGTCAAGTACCATTCGATGCCGATGATCAAGTGTACTCTGTGCGATTTCCGCACGCCCTACAAGTGGAACCTCGACCGACACATGAAGAACCACGGCGGAGGCGGCAACTTCTGCTGCTGCATGTGCAACTTCACTGCAGACATCAAGCAGAGTTTGACGGTGCACGAGATGAACCACCACACGCCGCCGGTCGGTCAGTACGCCGCCGGCCGCCGTCGCAACAAGGTGGGAGCCAGCGACCTCGCAGCTGCCGCAGCCGCCGCCTCCGAAGCGGATGACGCCCTGCTCGTCAAGGATGAAGGAAGCACGGACTCGGTGAGAATTCCCTTTTAACATTGGTCACGACGATATAGCTAGCACGTGCACACCGGTACGCACCTAGCTACCTACACGACGACGCGGGCCTGTGTTGTGTACCTCGCGCGGCGCGAAGTGTGTGTGTGTGTTTGGTATAGTTGGACCGCGCCCTGACCGGTGGGACGAGCGCGGGCGGGGTGGTGCGCGGAGGGGCTGACGTCACATCACCGCCAAGCGTGTTATCGCGGTGCGGAGTCGCTCGAGCTCGAGCCGGGGTTCGGGAGGGCGGCGAAGGCGGTGGCGCGGTGCGGAGACGGAGGAGGCGGCGGCGGCGGAGCGGAGCAGAGGAGGGCGGCGGCGGCGGCCGGCACGCGGCACATGACGCGACTAGTGCGACTCGATGTCGGCGCGCCGCCTCCCCCTCGCGCGATCTCCACTGCCACCTTTCCATCATTGTCTTGTCAATTCTGCACTAATTGACTTACACACGCAACATGGAACTTGCAACAGTGCTAACCTAACAACGTCTTCTTGAAACCACTGCTAAGTTCAATAACATCATTACGTATCTCTACACTACACATAGGTAGGTACCCGCGTAGGTACGCGTATGTGGGCCGCGGCCGGTGTGTCCATAGCACCTCGTGTGGGCGTCGACGTTTTATTCTGTCTTTTACTTACACAAAACGACATCCACCCACACCACTGTGCTGGACGTCGCGTCGCGTCGGTCGTGTCGCGTTTTGGTCTACTAACATCATGTATGTGGCGACCTCTAACCATAACATGAAAATCGATAATCAAAGGTTACAACATTATTATTACTGTAATCTGTAAGCACTGACATGGCACCTAGTTCACCCGGTGTTATGGGCTGACTTCACGGATTTTGTAGGTGATGTAGCGAAGCGGCACACGAAAGAACAAAATTGACTCTTGCGCTATAGATCAGCTGATTGTAAACGCGAAGTGGCAGAAACGAAACGTAACAAAAACGACATGCACCACCTCAACATTAGATTAGGGTTAATATAAAGAAGATGCGTCGCTAATATTAACCCTGGTTATTTTTTTTAACCTCCAAAAGATCACAGCTGATCTATAGCGCAAGAGTCAATTTTGTTCTGTCATGTGCCAGACCCGTGATGTAGCCAACCGTGTCAGTTTTCATAAAAAATCTATGCTTACAACACTTCGCGCTGCAGAGACAACAAAGGTTCGGGTTCAAGGTTCAACCAATGCCGTGAGATGGCGCTTAACGACTGAATGTCAGATGTCATACTTTCCTACAACCACTTCACTTGTTTAACTTGATGCTGAATATAATATATAAGGCTTAGATTATTAATTGGTCTCCGCGCGCTCCGACTAGATACCGCGCTACCTTAAAACAACAGCTCTGTGAATGCGGCAACTCAATATTGTAGTGTGTGTAAGAAAATGTTGTAGTATGTGTGTGATCCCATAGTCTTTCCTATTGGGACTGGCTCGAGTACGCCGACTTCGGCGTAGTATTTGTTGCCGCATTTTACACGTACACGGGCGGTATCTAGTCGGAGCGCGCGGAGACCTATCAATAATCTAAGATATAAGGTCTTTCATTAGTAGGTACCTAACTGTACGCTAAATGTTTTTTATATCGTAAAAACAAATTGGTATGGGAACGTGATCTGTATCTGATACACATACACCCCTTAGCGTAGCGTTGCCTACTATTGAAATACCTTATATACAATTAGCAACGAAGTAAGCAACACTGACATACTTAATCTTTCAACACTTTTACCTCGTCCTCCATATGTATGACAACTTGCTCAGAGCCTTGTCTTCCTGTACTGATAAGCTGAATGAATCACTATAAAATATGTACAACACCGTCCGATAGAAGACTACTTTCCAATATTTAATGTTCTTGTGTAAACTAGTGAATAGTTCGGTAGATTGTCCTCAGATTCTGGGTGATGCGAAATTCACAACTCCGCGTATTAATTAGTAGTGCGGTCGGTCGGCTGTTAAGCAACCCTGAGCGCGGTCAGTACTTGGATGGAAGACCGCTCGACCGTTGGGAGGCTGACCGTGGTTTCGGATTTCACGTAAAACTGTAGGCCCCTCCCTTCTTACCTTACTAGGTGGTAGGGTTTATCCCGCTCGGGTTGGTACCACCGCACTGAATGAAACGTCGGTCGAAACGGCTATGTAAATAGTTCGTGTTTTCCGTCCAGTTCAGTGTAGCCGACATGAAATGATGGGAAGCACTAACATGGCACCTAGTTCACCCGGTGTTATGGGCTGACATCACGGATGTTGTAGGTGATGTAGCCAACCGACCGTGTCAGTTTCCATAAAAATAAAAAAATTTATGCCTGAACTGGCAACTACAATTTATTCAGTGTTTGGTCTATACAGAATTAATTTCGTATACTATGCGCCCAGAATGCTGAGGCAATATCTAAGGAAGAAATTTGATATCGATATATTTAATACATGTAGAGAGTTGATAAAAAATATTACTGGAAAAAGAAGAAACAAAGAAATAAATAAATAACAAAATGGACCATTTAATATTAATCACGCTGTGCATTGCTGTAATATGCCCATATGACTATGTACCTACTCATTTATTTATATTAATCAATTGTTTATGTGTTGTGTGTGTGTAGCTTGTTGATGTGCCTATTTATGAAATAAAATAAAATAAAATTTTATGTTTTCTTTTCAGGAGGTAGGAAGCTACCACTGCAATACATCAGACATGGGGTCGTTCAACACAGAATCTAACGATGTCGCTTCCATGGAACCTTGTCAAAGTCAAGACCACGAGGGTGGCGTAAACTCCACGGAAAGCTTTCAAAACGTGTGCTCGGCGCTCGAGTCGCTGCGCCAAAGCAGAAAACTGCCGCGACCGATCCCCAAGCTGATCCCACTTAACTGCTCGACACCCACGCAGACCTCCACGAGGACCTCGCCCACGGAGCCCCCGCTCAAGAGATTCAAGGATATGTTTTCTGGAAACGTCGACTTGGATATTTTAAATTACAGCTCGACTGATATTTTCAAAGTCGACAGATTGCCAGAGGATTTATCAATGCAGACGACGAATTCGCCAGTGTTGAATTCAACTAGCGCACAACGCAAGAAGAACGGGACCTTCTTTGACAAATTGAAGGAGAGACTCTTGACAGAAACCGGCGCTAATGGAACTCTCACTTGCAAAAACTGCGGATTTGAATCCAAATGCTTGTCCGAGCATTCCGTCCACGAGAAGAATTGCACGTCCCACACTAAAAGTGTCATCCCCAACGCGTCGCTGGCGAGCTTGGGTTCGACGCGGTGCCAGAACTGCAGGCACCGGTGCAAGTCCAGCGCTGACTTGTACATCCACATGCAGACCTGCAAGGCGACACCCGCCGGCTCCGTCGGCAAACCAACCGTCAGAGCAAAACCAGAAGAAGACGTCGCCACTACCTCTCAGGAGGAAGCAGACCAACCTCATCCGATGGAAAACGTGGTGTTCGTGTGGAACACCATGTCGAGTGCGCAGGATCAGAGCAAGCTGGAGTGTCCGCTCGACATCAGCGTGCAGGACGACTCGTCGCTGGCGGAGCTCGGCGCGCGCAGCTACGACCCCGACAACGTGGACGCGCTGCACGACACGGAGGCGAGCAGTCTGTCGCCCACGCAGGTGGCCGGCAAGAGGGTGTTCAAGTGTCCCCACTGTCCCTTCTGGGCTTCCACCGCTTCCAGGTTTCACGTGCACATCGTCGGACATCTCAACAAGAAACCATTCGAGTGCTCCCTGTGCAACTACAAGTCGAACTGGCGATGGGACATCACCAAGCACATCAGGCTGAAGTCCGTCCGAGACCCCGAACACAATAGCGCCAAAGTCCTCATGACCGACGAGACCGGACGCAGGAACTACAGCAAGTACAGCAAATACTTGGCCACCCTGAGTCCGAACCAACAAATAAAGGCTACGAACCAGGCACTGCAGAAGAAGCAAATGCAAGACGCGGCCGTGAATGTCGACGAACCGGATGTTTTATCTGCGAGCTCCAATGATAACTCGGGTACGCCTGCACCGACAATGCCGTTGGATTTACAAACTTCTCATAGAAGCGAAGACACCAACGAGAGTCTCGCAAAGAAACCTAAGAAAACACTTTGGAAGTGTAAGAAGTGCAATTACAGGTGCTTACTTAATTTGTTTTACATTATTTTTACTAAAAACTAATTCTGCATGATGTTCAAATTCATTTCCGCATTTATTACAAGAAAAACAACGGACATTAAAATGCTATATTTTACATTCCAGGAATCCTTCAAAGGAAGCATTGCTGGAGCACGTTCGGGAGCACTCAAAGCCTCAAGTTTCGGAACCGGAAGACAACACCCCTGCTACGCCGCATCCGAAGAAACACGAACAGAACACAAAGGATGCGGACTCTCCTGCCATGGCCTACCAGTGTGGCCACTGCAACCAGTTATCTAACTGGAAACATGTCATTCAGGTATTGCATCATACTACACACATAAACATATAGTTACAAGATAGAAGACATAGGCTGGCTGGGGTAGCTGGAGATCGCGGGGTTTTGCACGAAGGTCCCCAACCAAGCAGGACTAGTTTGGAAGCCTAGAGCCAACCCCAAACCAAGGCAACAACAACAAACATATAGTTAAAACATATCTTCATCCCTATAAAAAACGCTTTGAAACTTCTGTTGGCAAGTGCATGAAAAATGACTGTATAAATAAATATAAAAAAAAAACGTTTTAAAAGAAGACATTGCACCGACTTCAAAAAACAACTAGAACTTAAAAGTGTTAAATAATATTTTTATTCATGTTCGGACCCTTGAGTTGAAGGCGGTAAAAAGCACAAAACGGGTCAATCTATCAATTTTCAGGTGTGCTTTTGTACCACCTTCAACTCAAGGGTCCGAATATGAATCAAAATATTATTTAACACTTTTAAGTGAGTGCAGTTTTTTTTTATTTCACTCTTTTTAGTTATTAGTTATATCACCTAACAATTTCGGCGTAGAATTGGGTGACGACCACATATTTTTCCAGTGATTGGTACATTTAACAGTCCATATCTTGAAAACTACTGAATCGATTGGGATGAAACTTCACTGTTTCCTAAGTTGAAGTAAATGTAAGCCAATAAAAAATGGTCACAATCCGATTAATAGTTTCGGAGAAATGCGTGGACAAAGCTTATGAAATTTGGCACACCTGTTTAGAAGCCCACATAGACTAACATATACGAATATTGTAAAATTCCAACGATATTACATACATACGGGTCGAATTGATAACCTCCTTTTTTTGAAGAATTCGGTTAATAATGCTGTTTTACTTGTTAGCTATAACTATTATTTTAAGTATGTAAGTAATCTGGGATCATAACCAGGCCTCACGCACTCTATGTACTTGCGCGCGCTAATTACGTCGGGCCGCCGGCGGTCTATTTCAGTGAAAATTCGTCAGCCGCTCGAAGTATACATAGACGCTCGCCCACGCAACTGCGCGCAGCTGCAAAGCAATAACCACTTTACACTCGATCGTTAAGGTACATTTTCACACGCAGCGATTGGCGTCGTGAAGCAGTAGGCTATTAAAGCCCGAAGGTAGGAACATTTTCTATGGAGTGATTTATCTGTTACGAAGTAACTATTAAGTAATCTGTGTCATAACTATGTAGGTCTAAGAAGGTATTGCCCTGAGTCAAGAGCTATGAGATCTCACAGACACTCCCATGGGTGCCACAAAAAATCTGCTCCACGGTCGAACAATCTTAGCTACAGGGTTTTCATAAAACAATCAATGTTACAGAGACACTGCCGCCTCAAGCACAACGGAGTCGTCAAAGTGTTATCAGTGGAGCGACCGAAGCCCGACCAGCAAGTGAACCTAAGCGAGATCAACACAGACTTCTGCGCCAAGTGTCCCTACAAGACCAACGACAAGAGACTCCTCTACAACCACATGCAACAGCACACGCCCTCGCCGCTCTCCATCTTCAAGTGCTACTTCTGCCCCTATTTCGTAAAGAACGAAAACGATCTGATGCAGCATCTGCTTCTCCACGGCATCACTGACCCCGAGGAGTATGTGTCGAAGGCGATGGGATGCAGGTCGCCGCTTCAGGAAGCCGCCGCGCCCGTCAAACGTCACAAGTGCTCCGACTGCCCATACGAGACCAACAGCAAGTCCCAGTACATGTACCATGAGCAGTTCCACCGACTACCAGCCAACACACCCTATAAGTGTCAGGTGTGCAACTACAGTGTCACCAAGAGACACCTGCTCCATCAACACATGAAAGTCCACGGTGTGAGCCTTAAGAAGGAACCTCAGACGGAAACTGAAATATTCCCAGTCGCCCCCGCTCAACTTCCACCAGCCACTACAATTACGCCTACCAGCACGACTGTCACTATAAAGACTGACGACAGCGCCGGTGAAATCCCATACGTCTGGGTCTCCGCTAAGAACGAATTCCACAAAATGTACAAGTGTCGATATTGCTCGTATGTCAATTCGCAGCAGTGCAAAATACCTAACCATGAAAAGATTCACTGCATATGGTACGACAACGACATGACCATTTACAAGTGCCTCGAGTGCAAGTTCACTTGCGACACCGCGACGAGGCTGAGTGAACACTCCAAGATACACGGAGAGATCTACGGACGAATCTACTATCCGGTCGATCCCAACATCTCAGACGAAGAGCAAATCGTCAAGCTGAGGCAACTGCTGGAGGAGGAGAAGCAAGTTTTACTATTATCTTTCAACAAAAAGGAAGAACCGAGCGATGTCGAAAGTTCAGACGCCGGTAAAACATTGTATTTCTGTAAAAAATGTCCAACCAGATTTTTTATGGAAAACGAATGGACGCTACATAATAAATTTCACGAGCTGAAATTTTCTATTCAATGCAGAATTTGTACTTACACAGTGCCGCAGGAGAGTCAAATGGCTTCCCACACCTACGTACACACAGATGACTATCAATCTAAGACCAGAATGCTACAAATGATGCATGAAACTCATCCCGACTATCCGCAGCCCAACGTCGTATCTATTACATTTTCGACAACCGAAGAACCAATATGGATAGTCGTCGACGACGGTAACCCCTCATGCTCCACAAACGAAGCATCCTGCTCGAAAAAATCTGAAACAATCACTAAGCCACTCAAGCATTATTCGTGCGAGCGCTGTCCAGCTAAATTTTTCAAAACTTCAGCTCTCAATTACCACACGAGTCTTCATGGTGCCCCTGGTGCTCACACCTGCAAGAAGTGTGATTACACCGTCAAGAATATAGGAAATTTGGCCAAACACGAGCTCGTCCACGACAAAGATGACTTGAGCATCACCAACGACTACAAGGTTGAATTCGATTCAGGAGACGATGTGGACTTCAAGAATGTTCCGCTGTCGGGAACGGATCTATTCCAACGCAAGACAGAAGCCCAAAAGAGAGTTCATTCGGAAAAACTGATAATGCGTCCCAACGACCACTTCCCGCCGGTGCTGCAGGCGGACCCGCAGTTCGGATACTTGATGCACGGTAATCCTGAGTTCATCTATCCCACTTACTTGAAAAACGGACGGCAGAAGGAGAAGCGCTACAAATGCCACAAGTGTCCTTCTGCGTTTGAGAAACGGGAGCAGTACAAAGTGCACCTGTCGCTTCACGGCTCCAAGCAGAGGTACAAGTGCGAGTTGTGTGACTACTCTGTCAAGTATTACGCTAACTATGTGCAGCACATGCGCAAACACCAAATGAATGCTGAGGCGCACGCCGAGAGGAACAAGACTTCTGAGCTGGATTACTGCGAGCCACGCGCAGCCTCCACAGAAGACGACGACGACAACAATATAAAACTCGCCATCAAGACCATTCCAAAGTATACCGCCAAGAGCGACTTCATGCAGTTCTCCATCGGAGACCAGCAGACGCTGCGGCTGCTGCAGCGCCGACGCTCCAGCGCCAGCAGCTCCAAGGAGGCCGGATCCACCGAACCGACACCCGAGAAAGATAACAATAAAAAAGTACACTCATGCCCGTACTGCCCCTACTCCAATCAGCGCAAGGACGCCCTCGAGAACCACAGGAAGCGACACAAATGCGTCTCTGGCACTGAGGGCAATCACGAGTGCACTCACTGCGACTTCTCCTGCAACCAGTCACACTTCCTCCGCGACCATCTCAAGACACATTTCGCCGGTCACAAGAACGGCCCTCCGCAGTGCTTCGTGCAGAACGAGGACGTCGTCCTCACTATTACCAAATTGGAGGGTGAGGAGCCCGCCTCAGAAATTCACTTTCCGGAGTCCGAGATAGAAGAAGCTTGCTCAAAAGCGGTGAACAGAATATTCATACAACCAACCACTGGAGAGATCGTCGTGTAAGAAAATATTACCTGTCTAAAAAACGCAAGGTATAAAAACTGTTACTACTAAGATATAATTATAAGCAATGTGAGAACTACCAATATTTTATCAGCGTAAATGGTTTTGGAAATTATATTGACGCCAAAAGTTTTACAGTACAATATAGAGGTGATATTTACCAAAGTAACCATTAGCTTGCCATATTAGATAGTAGACCCGGCCATGATGGTATATGTTGAATACCCACCTTCGTTCTCAATAGTCATTACATCTAAAAAATACATCACTCTGTATAATTTTAAGTTAATTTTAGTGATTTAATTTTAGTTAATTTGAAGTCATTTTATTTGTGGCTCTCGTTCTGCCGGATAACTATGACAATACTTCTGCAAAACCTCTTTATGTCGCGCTAGAAGAAATTATATAACTACTAAACTATTAGTTGTGAGCATTTCACCCGAGACTCATCAAAAACTGTGGTTGTGCATTATATTGCATAATTCTATTTAAACACATAGGAATTTAAAATTTATATTAAGTTGGCGTGCAATATCATAATAAAAAAAAAATATTTTAATGAAGCAAATTTATCCTAAATTGGCCCATAGCACAATAAAACGCTTTTATATTTTACTCTGAGCAATATCTCACATGACATAAAAATTCAGCATTGTCAACAATATGTAGGCTTGAGGCAAATGGCCTCGTTTTGTTGTGTTGTTGTGGTTGGGTCCACTGGTGGTCCAGGTTTTACTTTGATGCAAATTATAGTTCGTAAAAATATAATAATGTTCTCATACCTAAGGATCTTCTGGGAATGATCCAGAAATAGTCCTTAGTCCAAACTGGGGCAGATGATAGCGTCTGCCCCAGTTTGGGAATGTGTTAATAAATAATGTACTTTTTTATATGCTATACATTCCAGTCCCTTGTCTGAACCTCAGCCACAAATTATCGAGAATAAAGTTGATTTAAAACATATCCCGCTGTTTTAATTTATGCCATCCAGAACTTTTGGTACATCAAATAAAAAAAAACATTTCATAAATAAGATTTATTACATAATCTATTATATGTAAAGTAAAGGTAAGTTATGAGACAGTCTCAGTTTCATCCCTTTTCGAAGTAAAAAAAAAATACTTTGGCAATGCCTGTTTGTGGCTTGAAAGGGTTAATCATAGAGTAGAAACTGTTAGAACATTGCAACATTGCCATAAGCAGAAGAATAATGGTGCTGATTTATTGCGCATTGAAATACAATAAAACATTCTAAAAATGATTTAAGAATACAATTTATTTATTGCGGTAGTGAATCATACTATTGTAAAACAACGATAATCAAACCACTTCTAAAATACTTAGTTTGTATTAACAAAATTATGTTGGCTAAAACCCCAATAATTGATTTGGAATTGGTTCAGTCGATCCTCCAAAAAATTCTGTTATTATGTGTATACAAAAAACATAGGCTTACCGGCTGCAGAAGCCACACGAAAACTTGCAACACAATACACTAGACAGAGGCTAGGGAGGGGAGACGAGGGCTACTAGCGCTAACAGAACTTCCAGCGGTTGCCGCACTCATTGCACAGGACGAAGGTGGTCATGGGCTCGTCGGAGCTACGCGTCTGCAGCTGGTTGTACGTACAGTTCTTCTTTTTACACTTGCCGCACTTGAGCAAGTCGGTCTTGGTGCCCTGCACGGTGGTGAGCTGCGCGTCGTCGATGGCCTCCTTGAGGAACTTCTCGCGTAGCTTCTTGATCTCATCGCTGGCCATCTCTTCGGGCGACATCTTGGCGAGGCACGCCGCTGTGATGACGCCGTTGAGGAAGTTGGCGCGTAGCGTCGGGTTCTTGGGGTCCTTGAGGTTGGCGACGCGCGAGCGCACGCGGTTCTTGTAGCGCATGTCTGTGTTCTTGAACTCGGCGTAGATGCACTCCTCGAGGTCCTCGGCGAGCTCCTCGGGCGAGCCGCAGCCGTCGTGCGGCTCGCCCTCCAGCTTGAGCGCAGCGGCGAGCAGCTCGCGACACTTGATGCGCACGGCGTCCGTCGTGTTCGACTGCGGCGGGAACGACACCTGCGACTTTCTGTCGCGATCCTCCTTCTTGGACTCTTTGCTTTTGCTGGATTCCTTCCGGTCCTTGGAGGAGCCGCCGGACTCCTTGGCGTTAGGGCTGGCGAGGAACTTCTTCCAGTTCTTGATGAGTGTCTTGGAGAGCGAGATCACCTCCTCGTCCTTGCTGGACTTACGCAGCGCGTTCACTGTCATGCCTATTCTTGTTTTGGTAAGAACGTCTAGATTTACGGCCATTGTCTGCAAGTGTTTCAACAATTCTAGCGCTTGCTCCTGGCCCTGTACAAAATAATAAGGCTTATTAAAATTTCTGTCAAACTTGATTGCCACTCGTACGATGTTCACGCTGCACGCAGAACTTAAGGTCAGAAGGGGAAGCGTGCATTTAGACGAGCAAAGGGCTGAGGATTAGAAACTTGGGGTTTTATTAATTAGCAAATTACTGGTAGATCTATCCTGTAGTTTAGGATATTAGGAGATATTTGTGAAAGGATCCAGAGATCAATACTTTTCGAGAGAAAAAATAAAAAACATTATGTAATATTTCGATTGGCGCCTTTCATTGAAGCGTAGGGTGTTGTGCTTGGTTTGCCACTATCATATTTTCACCAGGACTTATATATATTTGTTGTAAACCACAAGGAATACTAAAAATGTTAGTGTATTAACGAAGACATTATGAATGAGTTGAAAATGAATACGGTACCTGAAAGAAATAAGAGCCAAGTAGGACATGGAGGCCCCGAATTTTAAATTTCTATAAATAATTGGTTAAGATTAATTTCTAGAAGGTGTGTGTCTTCTAGAAATTCTTCTAGAATTTTGTCTAGAAATAGAAAAAGATAAATATAATTATTCTTATATATATATCTCTTATATATAGTCGTGCTTCTAAATAAGTGAATCCTCACTTGTTTTACATAGTTTTCGGTGTAAGTGCAAATAGAGTTTATTGTTCTGACTTCATTACTGTCACATGACAAACAACCACACACAAACAGATCTATGACAAACCCTTCAGTGTGTTCCCTTAACTCAATTGTTTGGTATCTGTCAATTATTTTACGAAAATTTGTATGAGTATGGTGCGCGCGCCGCGCGCGGAGAAAGTGGTCTCATGGGGTGGTAGCATATTTTTTAAAATTGTGAGGCTCAACAGGTACACTAATAAAGTTAGAAGTTACAAAGCACGCAAATATATGCGAGCAGAACAGTTGTCGATCGCCGGTTATTCTTATTTTCGTTAGTCAACTCCTAGCCTAAAAATACCAAAAATAGGCCACATATTGCTTGGAAAGGCGGGAACTTCGGTCCTTAGTATCACGCCGCATACTATATATGACCCCTGAAAGGAGCTTGACTGCAGTTCCTTTCCCGCCTAAGTTTAGCGAACACAATGTTGCACGAAGGAAAGGAAATACAGTTTGTTGCTGTTCTCCGGTCGCAAAGCGAGAACATTATCCGTACGTACCGAGCCATCCTCCGAAGTCATCTTTGTAAGCTTCTTTTGTATTTTCATTACGTCCTCTTCCACATTCATGTTTACGTTTTATAAGCTGTGCGGGTTCCGAAAATACAACACAACACACACGACGTCGTATCGTATTCAATAAAACAGAACCTAAAGCAAAATCTATCTATCGCGAAAAAACCGACCGACGACGGAGCCGACCATAGACTAGGGCAGCTTCCTAGATAGACGTCAAACCCTAATGTCAAACACTAAATCTTATTTTAGTGTTCAGTAGTTGAGGAGTTATGTTAATGTTATTGTTTGTTTTAATTGCAACGAGAAGTGGTAATTATTTATTATCTACTTCTAAGAATGAACTATTTTAGTACACTGAATAAAATACCAGCTGAAATTATATTATGAAAATTATGTAACACTGACAAAAATGCTGGCAAATAAAACATGGTAACATTTGCACACCGTACTTTAGTTCAAAGTACCTATTTCAAGCCTCAGAAAAGAAGCGCGCGATCTTTTCATAATTCAAAAATAATTTCTACACAAGCTGTAATATGAAGTTAGATACCTACTGCGCTACTTTAGGTTATAAAGTAAGCTCTATGTGTCGCCTAAATGTTTGTTGGGTGAAAAAGTCCACATCACAAAAGTTTTGCTGAAGGTAACCACACACCATAGTAATTATCCTCCTTTCAATTTCTTCTGCCCTGGTACTTTAGAACCGTTCCCAGTAGTCTTACCACTTTATGACGTTATCACGTAAAACTATCGTCCGTAAACCGACTTTACAGACAACCAATTTTTTTTATGCAGTTAGACTGCATTCAAAGTTAATTTCACCAAAAATTTGCATCTCCTGCTCAACGATATGCTAAAGCTAAAGTAATATACTATAATATGTCGATGCTCCTGGTACAGTAGCCGTGATGTCAGCTCATTAAACCTTCATGGAGCGAATGTCAGTGGAAGAGACGGCAAAGTCCGCCCTCGACCGTACGGAGACCAGATATAACAGGCGAAAAAGGATCAAGTGCTTGTAGCCGCAATATTGCGAGTGTGGCAGAGGTGTGTCAGGCAGGATCGTGGCCGTGGAGATCCGTTGTTTCTGCCTAGTCTAGTGCCTACCCCACTGAGAAACAGGTGTGAAATTATGGTAGCTATGTTTATACAAGCAAGAGTACTTACTCGTACATGAAACACGTGCGTCGCCAGCAGCCCGCATCCTCGGGGTTTTTCAGGCGGTGCACCGCACAATTTTTCCTCATATAAGTCACTCGTGAAAATATTATTACGCTATTGAAGTCATTTTATTGCAGGACAATGAGGGTGAGTAAAATGTTGGTACTTTTCCATCCTTTTTCACATCTGTTTATGCTTTCTTTTTATTTGCAGATCCAGCTATGGTGGACGACTATTACATCACCTACTACACCCGTTTCACTATACACTATTATAGAAACCAGGTCCTGGTTTCTGTCGAAATCTGTCTGTTTGATGAATTTTTGATCAATTTAAATTCAAATTTAAAGTTAGCCTCTGTAGCTCAGTGGTGAGGTCGGTCGGTCGACTGTTGTTAAGTACATCTGGGCGCGGTCAGTACTTGGATGGGTGACCCCTCGACCGTTGGAGGCTGACAGTGGTTCGGATTCCACGTAAAACTGTAGGTCCCTTCCCTTCCCTTCTTTCCTTACTAGGTGGAATGGTTCATCCGGGTCGGTCGAAACGGCTACCTATGTAGATAGTTTGGGTTTTCCGTCCAGTTCAATGTAGCCGACATGAAATGAAGGGAAGCGCGCTGAGATGGCACCTAGCTCACCCGGTGTTATGGGTTGTAGGTGATGTAGCCAACCGTGTCAGTTTCAATAAAAAAAAAAACAGTTTTCCTTAATAATTATACCACAGAGCAAAATAATATATGTCTTGTTATTTCTTTGTCCTGCGGCATTATACATCGTCGGGTGGACGAGTGGTCTGGGCGTCGGCTTCTCTTGCGAGAGGTCCGAGGTTCGAATCCAACTGGCGTGTAACAATGAGTTTTATTTTCTAATCGAAAAAAAAGCTTGCATACGCACTGCTCCCTGGTTCGGATTCCATGTAAAAATGTAGGTCCACCGGTAGGTAACTGGAGGTAATTGCCTAAGGCAATAAGCCCGCTTTTGCCACACATTGTCATACAATTATAATTAGTTGAATGCAATGTACCGATGTTTGATGATCACTGAATAAAAAACCGGTAAATTCTACATCCTTCGGCGTTTTTATAAAACGACTAACGATCATATTCTAGTGGTTTGAAAAAAAAAAGGCTACACTAACAACGATACATAATTAGTTTTTTCCACATATTTTGTAAACTAGTTTTAGCTCGCAGAAGTCGCAGACTTTTTATAACCCTAACTTTTACATACCTACAGTCCGCGCGCGAGCTCCGAGGAATCGGTATTTGTGGAAATTAATTTATTATAGAATTTGTATAGATTTTTTATGGAGATTCACATTTTGTGATGATTATACTATACTAGGCGATTAATATTATACAAACGTATAATATTTAAATTCTATTCAAATTCTATAATAAATTAATTTCCACAAATACCGATTCCTCGGAGCTCGCGCGCGGACTGTAAGTACTACATTTTCATCAACCACCATTCATCTTGAAGAGATAAGCCAGCACTACCTCGGTTGACCTGTGTCGCGGTCGTAGTTTTTTGGTCCCCCCCCCTCCCCCCTTCAAGTGGACTCCGTCGCTCCCTCACCCCTTGGAGCATAATTATCACGATAACCATCTCGAGACAGACATGCCAGACATGTCAGACAGATTCCTTCTGCTCAAACGAATACCTACATATCGGTCGCCCCAGTGCTCAGTCAGCCGTTCTCGTTTTTAGGGTTCCGTACTCAATAAGGAACCCTTATAGTTTCGCCATGTCCGTCTGTCTGTCCGCGGCTTAGCTCAGAGACCCTTAGTACTAGAAAGTTGTAAGTTGGTATGGGTATACATATTAATAACGCCGACAAAGTGGTAAAATAAAAAAATTACGATATTTTTTTTAGGGTACCTCCCCTACACGTAAAGTGGGGATGAATTTTTTTTTTCACGTCTACCTCGTCGTGTGGCATGTCGTTGGATAGGTCTTTGGAAAATATTGCGGGTTTATGAAAGCATTTTTCGATTTAGGGATCCTTTTGCGAATTATTAAGATGCTTTTAAGTGCTAATTTTTGTTAGAGTCAAGTGTCCAACCTGCCAGCTAAACGGTTGTTATTAGATATGTGAAAAAATTCACAGCAGTAGTATATATACCGAAATTAAAAGGAAAACTATCACAGCTAAGTAGGCTAGTCGACCAACATAGAAAATGTACGGACGACAGCCATCATTTCACTGTTGAAGAACTTTTTCAAATTAACATTCATTTATTTCCCCTGCAAAATTATACAAATAATAACATAACAAGAAACCCTTACCTATAGTTTCGCCATGTCCGTCCGTCTGTCCGTCTGTCCGCCTGTCTATCCGCGGCTCAGCTCAGAGACTCTTAGTACTAGAAAGCTGTGCTGTAAGTTGGTACGAAACAACGAAATAAGTCCGCATACTGTGACGGGCAACTACGGAACCCTACACTGCGCGTGGCCCCCCGACACGCACTTGGTCGGTTTTAATTACCTATTATTATTGGCGAACAGTCTTTGTGATTTAAAATAAGTACCTAATGGATAGACAGAGAAAATGGAAATACACACATCAAAAGTGTCTAGGGATACGACATATTTTTTCAAGTAAAATAAAAAGTACCAATATTTTTTTTCAAGTTTGATTTTGGAATGCTTCGCCATCTCAAATTCTATCACGTGACTCATAATGTTTGTGTTTGTGACAGTATATCAGTTTGTTAGACATTATTAGCAGCACCAAGTTTAAAGTTGTGATTTCTTTTTAATTCTTGTTGTGATTTCTTTTTAATTCTTTACACATCTAACCGCGAAATTTAAAGTCAAATTCATCTTGCGTGTTAACTCGATACTTCAGACACTATGGCGCGACGTCATTTGACCAGGGAGGAGATGTTACGAGCAGTGGGAATGCTGGCAGCCGGCCGCTATCAGCGCGACGTGGCTGAGGCCTTGGGCACTAGACAGAATGTCATCAGTCATCAGTCAGCTGTGGACAAGATACCGTGCCTACGGAAGTGTGGCTGAACGACACGAAGGAAGATCTTGCATAACCAGCCGCAGGCAAGACCGTATTCTCCAAGTAGCGGCCAGAAGACAACCCACAGCTACGGCGATGCAGCTGGTTCAATGGCTGCAGGCAGAAGAAGGTTTACTTGTCAGCGACCAAACTGTCAGAAAACGATTGCACGAAGTCAACCTTCATGCCCGTAGAACGCTTCGAGTCCCATCGCTTCGACTTGGGAATCGCGCAAGGAGACTACAATGGGCTCTTGCTCACCTAAATTGGACTAATGAACAGTGGTCGTCAGTTCTCTTCACGGAGGATGAGTCTCGTTTCGGCTTTCACCCAGATACGAGAAGAATTCGTGTCTGGCGGACACCTGGATGAGAAAATCGCCTCCAGAACCTTCAAGAGGTTCATACCTACAAGGGTGGCACCATCATGGTTTGGGCGGGTATTCGCAGCGGGGGAAGAACTGATCTCATTTTGATGAATGGGAACCTAACTCCTGCAAGATATCGCGACCAGGTGGTGACACCTGTCATCGTGCCACACCGACTGCATATGGGTCCAGATTTTGTCCTTATGCATGACAATGCCCGCCCACACATGGCGCGGGTCGTTGCGGCGGAACTTCAGGCGCGTGATGTATCGGTGATGCCGTGGCCTGCTCAATCTCTTGAGCATGCATGGGACATGCTCCAGAGAAGAGCTTTGCGGCACCAGCCAGGCAACATCGCGACGGGACAAGAGATGTTTGTGCACTTAAGTAGGACCTGGGACCAAATTCCTCAGGCGGATATTGATATTAATTTAAGTATGCACAATAGGTGTAGGTAGATGCGTAATTAATGTAAGGGGTGGATTCACTGATTATTAGTGATAAATTTAATAAAAACAAAACCTTTTTTTTTTAATGCTTCCTTATTTTAATGCCCTCTTTTTTGTTGTAAATTTAATCCGTGGAAACACCTTTAAAAAAAAATTAATTTTGTCCCAAAAAATCCCAAAATTCTACATAAAAATATGGTTACATGATAGAATAAGAGATATTTTAGAACAATCCCTCATTCAAACTTAAAATAAAAAACATTAAAATAAAAAACCCTAGACACTTTTGATGTGTGTACTATAATATGTTTATACAGGCAATGTGTCACCAGACCAGCCCGAGGGTGACAGACATTTTTGGTGAATTAGTACCTATCCACGATAAATGATTTTTCAAGACGATTTCAATACTTGATGATGATTTATCAGTTATCACCTCTGTCAAGAGCCGACTTCGTGCGTCATGCGACCATACGTAAAATAATGGAAACGAAGAATCTTATGGAACGTGTCACAGGACCTTACCTGAACCACGGACAGCCTAAACGGTCAAACGGTCACCCAACCAAAGACCGACATCGAAATCGATCGCCGATGCATCGCTGATCAAATCGTATACGTACAATATTTTCTTACATAATTGTCCAGTACAATTTACATACATGTCTTACATACGCACACGCTGTATCCCAACAATCAGGGTAAGCAAAGTAATCGGTGTTGTGCTGCAAATACTCTTGCAAATTACAGCACAACACCGACCACCACGTTTAGCAATATATTAGGACAAGATTTAACTATCAAGCAGCAAGTAAGGCACGAAGATCCACCTCCTGCATGACTCGGTCGTTGGAAGGACCGTGCCAAGGTCCTTCCTTCCACCGACAAGGTGGCTATCCTGTCGCCCTTTACCACGGCGCCATTTCTTTATCCCTTAGTCGCCTTTTATGCCATGCACGGGGATAGCTGCAGAGGGACTATTATTTTTAAGTACCGACCCCTCACGGTACTACCAGTCCAATGTCCAGTACAATTTCTACTTATACCTATTATTGCGAGCTACTATTGCATTGCATACATACATGTAAGCAAGAATATGGATGCCCTTTTACACCTTACCTAACAAAAAGGACATATTGTCCGCACGCACAGTGACTAAGACAATATTTATTGAATAAACTCATGTCCCCCCATTACATTGACAAGTGCGGTTTACGCGCAACTTGGCTTGGCACAGAACCCTAGACATACATACCCAGAAACGGCTTAGATAAGTTTTCCTTTGAAATGTTTTACTTTGAAATTGAACTTTTGTAACTAAGGTATATTTAAAAAAAAAAGATTTTATATTACTAGATGGTAGTACCACCGCACTGAATGAAAGAATGAAAGGTCGGTCGAAACGGCTATGTAAATAGTTTGTGTTTTCCGTCCAGTTCAGTGTAGCCGGCACGACCGTAGGGAAGCACTGACGACGGGGCACCAAGTTCACCCGGTGTTATGTGCTGACATCACGGATGTTGTAGGTGATGTAGCCAACAGTGCCAGTTTCCATAAAAAAAAATAAAAAAATATTGAATAGAGAACAAAATCGTCTCCGTATCGAAATTATGAACGTTTGGCTGGCAACGGCATGCACCCCATTTGCAATAATCAGAATGTACGTAATTCGAACCAATGTTGGATTGGATGTCGGCTCCCTAAGACTGTTTAACGCTATCCCGCCGTTCCCTTTCACCACCGCACCCACGCGTACTGGGCAGGGATTGCACCTCTATACGCTGAACTTACCGCGAATGCGTACTAATCGGTTCTGCAAATATTTCCTCAACGGTAAACTCTGGAAAGCTCTCCCTGTCCACATTTTTCCCCCCAAGTACAAGTCTCGCGGGTCCTCCAAGAATGAGTCCTTCACGTTCTCGAGTCTTCTAATTTATTTCCATGGCTCAGAACCGTACCAAGCAAACAGCTCACTGGTGTATGGGCTGTGGTATGGTTTCGTCACCACCCCTACCACCCGCCCGCAGGCCACAGCTACATATAGGAGCTGCGCGCACTCAACAGCAGTACTGAAACTGCGCTTCTAGACGACTCCGCAAGGTACGTTCTCTTCACGACAGTTTGATATTAGAGCGAAACGGAGACGAGTGACATAAGTGAATTAAGAAATAGATTTTAATACTAAAACTTTGTTGTTCAAATAAACATTACTAAATCACTAAAAAGTACGTAACAACAGGAAAACAACTATCAAAACATAAGGGGTATTTTCCAAAGTTCCTAGAACAGTTGCGGCATAAATAAAAGTGACTTAAAGTTTTAGTTATTTATTATAGTTTTGTGAAATATAAAATTTTTATATATATTTTCATCTTTTAAACATTTTTATCGTTTATAAGAGTCTTAACAAATCTAAAGTAATCTGTATTAAACGAATTAAAATTAAAACTATTTATAATTTTCCATCCATCAATTTGTTGGCTAAAAACAAAATAATTTTTTCCTCTTTTAAATTCAACTGCAAAACCTTAATAAGTGCAGCAAGTAAGTAATCGTTATCTTTTAAGATTTCCAGTTGGGTTCAGGTTTACATGGTGACCCTCAATGCCAGGTGTGACTGGGAGTAATGCCCTTAGGCATTAAGTTCTGCATTTTTCTGCAGTGTTGTTCAAAGTGTGAAGTAAACCATATTTTCATTTCATGTATAATTATTAATTAATTACCTACCTTTACGGTACGGTTTTACCGTAAACGTAGTTTTACCTACTTACCTTTAAATGGTTTTCAAACTTTACAAAATATCTATAGGTATTTTTTTTATTTGTTTATTTATTAATTAATATTTTCCTCTAGAGTTCGTCTCAATTATTTTAATCTACCATCAATCTAAAAACATTATCATATCAGTCCTCGTTCAGTAAGAGGAAAATAATAAAGTAATAAGTTTTCAGTTAAACTGAAACTAAGTATTTAGTGTGAAAATCTTTTCAAGTTCATCTCCGTGCACTCCTTTTGCCTGCGTACCGCGAAGATCACTGCCTGCCTTGCTACTGCGGGCACACGTCTTCCCATACGTGCCGAGAGACCAACAGATAGCCCCACTGCATCTCTCCCCATAAAAAGATTAAATAAAAAATTTATAAAACCTGACTGAAAAAAAAATTTAGATACGAAAACAGCGAAAGATCAGTAGAAAATGTTGTAGTTGGGTGTGTACTGTGTAGAAAGTTTCTAATAGACAGATAGCCCGACTACAGCATTTCCTACTGATCTTTCCATGTTTCCTAATTTTTTTGTTTAGTAGTCAGGTTTCATAATTTTTTTATTTTATTTTTTATCTAGGTAATTTATTTTAGTCCCAAACCATTAAGTGTGGTATATTTTTGAAATCGACTTTTCAACTCTCGGCAATGAAATATATAATATGTAAAAACTAAGTATATTTAGTCTATCTTATGTATATATCTGGTATATAGGTACAGTATTTAACTATTCATATTTAAGTTTATCTATCTTTTGTGTTCCCGTCAATCATATCATAATATTTAAACTTCTCTTTCCGCCACTCACCTAGCAGTTATCATACCCCAAAGGTATCCTGTTAGAAAATGCCTAGAGGCATTAAGTGTTACCTTTTGCCCATATTCTATTTGAGTGCAATAAATATATACAATACAATACAATGAAACCCCACTCGATGGGGTTTGAACAAAATTATTTTGAAAGTTTAACATTAAGGCACCTAACGGTCGCCATTTTGAATTTTGTTGGCATTTTGTTTGTTTGTTTATATCATAGCACTCCCACAATTAAGACGAATGCAACGACACCTCATATGTTAAAATCCACCAAGCCGTTTACGCTACACAGCGTGCCAAATAAATACATGCATGCACTCGAAAAACTTTACCCTCCTTTTTTTGCTTAACGCAGTCGGGTAAAAATACCAAGTACATACAACTAAAGCAATCGCACCTTCCATAAAAAGTTCATATCCGTATTTTGACTAGCACGATCATGGAAAAATCTACCTGTTGCAGACATTGCTTTGTTCAACTTGTCTACTCACTGTCGCCAAGTAAGGCCGGACCTTTAACCTATATCTGTGGTGATAGAACAACTACATGCATCTACACACACACTAATGAGTAATTGTCTCGAATACAATTATAATAAACGTTTAACATTATAATAAGTTCTCATTAATATTATGTATGTGCGAGTATATATTTCCGGATTTCCTGATGTAGTCGTTAAGTTTTATGAGGTCTGTAATATTATTTTATAAACAGTTATAAACCCTTCCCTTCTTACCTTACTGGGTGGTAGGGTTTATCCCGGCCGGGTTGGTACCACCGCACTGAGCGAAACGTCGGCCGACACGGCTATGTAAATAGTTCGTGTTTTCCGTCCAGTTCAGTGTAGCCGGCGCGAAATGAAGGGAAGCACTGACATAGCACCTAGTTCACCCGGTGTTATGGGCTGACATCACGGATGTTGTAGGTGATGTAGCCAACCGTGTCAGTTTGCATAAAAAAAAAATAAAAAAAAGTATTTCAAGACTAATTAGACGACAATTAGGGTTTTAATGTGTCCTTCATTTCGGTTATTTATGATCCTTCGAGTAATACCACTTAAATTCAAGATTCCGAGTTTTTTTTTTCAGATAACTTATTCGGTGATTTTTTTATGGAAACAGATACGGTTGGCTACATCACCTACAGTGATGATGATCCGTGATGTCAGCCCATAACACCTTGGTGAACTAGGTGCCATGTCAGTTCTTCCCTTTGGTCGTGCCGGCTACACTGAACTGAACGGAAAACACGAACTATTTACATAGCCGTTTCCACCGACCTTTCATTCAGTGCGGTGGTACCCGGGCGTGTTAATCCTACTACCCGCTTACCCTACCTACCTACTACCACTAAACAACTAGTAAGGTAAGAAGCGGCGGGTGGCCGAGTGGTTTGGGCATCGGCTTCTTATGCGAGAGGTCCGAGGTTCAAATCCGGTCGGCGTGTACCAATGAGTTTTTTTCTGAGGAAAAAATTTACGTGCATACCTACTTACACCTGGCTGCTTCACCGTTCGGAACCAGTGTAAATGTAGGTCCTTCCCTTGCCCCTTACTAGGCGGTAGGCTCAAATCGTGGCCGACTGGGTTGGCACCACCGTACTGGATGTAAGATGGCCGCATAGCAGCCTCGTTTGTGTTCCCTTGTCCAGTACAGCCAGCAATCCAGGGAAGTCTCCGGTATGGCACATACCTTGGAGGTGATATTGGCTGGTCGGAGCATGTGCTTTGGCCCCTCCGACTCAGCCACCCAAAATCACTACATTCTCTTCTTCTGTTTTTTTTTCTGACAACTATCATTTTACGAAATGTTTACTCATGTATACTTTATTCCGTTGAAGTAAAGTTAATGTTTATTCTTCGTAACCAGATTTACGTCACGTCATTATAGTCATAGACGTAGAGATTATAGTATTATATAACTGGACTGGAGGCTGGAGGACACACTATACTATAAACTATGTTTGTACTTTAGCATAGATATAATATTTGCATTAATAACTCAAGTCGGGTATAGCACAGAATTAGTGTCATGGCCCTCACGGTACGAAATAAAGACAAGTGATCAGACGTCGAAACTAGTTTTTAATTTCGTAAGTTAGCTTTACTGGTTTACTTTTTCGTGTCTGAGGAAACACTCCTGGCAGTGCTCGATACATAGTAAACAAAATATAACAGCTACATAAAATAATACCTAAATTCAGTTAGGAAATTGTGAAATTTTTTTTATTTAATTTTTTATTACTAACCTTGGAAAGTTCTGATCTCGGGTCATCCAAGAGAGGCAAAATAGGACTCGACATTCGCAACCCCCTCAATCAAACCGAATCTATATGGTCACCGTTAGCACTTCATAAATTTTGTTGAAAAAAAAAAACATAAAAATTGTTTTAAGTATTTTATCTCTGTACTCATCTTTGAAACGAAAATTTAAATTAATCGGAATGACTCGCCGAATGATCTAAAGGCCGCTGCATACGTAGCGGGGCGCCGGCGGGAGCGGAGCGGGGCGGGGAAATATTCTCCGAAAGAATAATATTATATCCCGCTCCACTCCCGCTCCGCTCCCGCTCCGCCGCCGCTCCGCTCCCGCTCCGCCGCCGCTCCGCTCCCGCTCCCCCGCGTATAAACACGTGCTTGTACTATATAGTTCCTGAGGATCCTGCAGAAAAACTCGCCCCGCCCCCGCCCCGCCGGCACCCCGCTACGTATGCAGCGGCCTTAAGGCGTCCGAAGGCGTACATAAAACAAAGCTTTTCAATGGACTCCTGATGTAATTCAAAGAGCCATCTCTGTCCTGCCATCCGGTAAAACTTGTAGTACGGACGGAGGCCCTTCCCTTACATTAGTAGGTGGTAGGGATTAGGGATTAACGCTTTCGGATTCAAACAATCCGAAGGTAACAATGACACTACCTCACTCGTAGTTAGGTCGAAGAGGCTATGCAAATAATTAGTGTTTACCGTCCAGTTCAGTTTAACAGACACGAGAGGAGCACTGACATGGCACCTAGTTCACCAAGGTAGGACGGGTGTTGTAGGTAGGCCTGCCACCCCTCCGGGTTTGACCCGGAGTCTACGGGTTTGAATGGTGTACATCCGGGCTACGGGTTAACATCGTATATCTCCGGGTCAGACCGGGCGGGTGGTGCGTCGACCCGAGCGCTGAATTCGGTTAGACTGACTGAATCACTGGATGATCGGAGCGGCGTGGGTGGACATCGGACGAATCGGATGCACCGTGCGCGTGTGCGCGTGATTATGGGTTCAATTATTATTAAAAGTAACAAATTTCACAGAATTACCGAAAATAATTGGAAATTTGTTTCTATACCGATTATCAATTTGTGCTTTTGTGGAATGCTTTTTTTCCTTAATGAAAAATGTATGGACAGACGAGGGAAACTGATTATCAGTCGACATGGTGAAGTCGGAGTTAATTGTAAATTAATATTATAATATGACCGGTCAAGAAGTATTTGAAAAAATCAGAGAAAGAAAAGTTGATAAAAAAATTCACAGATTTCGTGCCTTACACGACTATCGAGCACATTGAAAATGAATCTATGGAATTCGAACAAATATTGTCGCTGAGCGACACGAGAAAGTCGGGATAAGGAAAAGGTTAGTTGGGTTCTGATGATGGAGCCGGAAGGAAGCCATAGGAACTCCTAAACTACACATGATAAATCCACCATATTTGGGCTCGTTGGATATAGGAATATAGGTTAGGTTAGAAAATGCGGCGCGTAGCGAAGCATCTTCTAACCTAACCTATATTCATATCTTCTATATCCTTATATTAAATTTTTATATTTGATATATATTAATTTGTTACTTTAGTTAGATATAATGTCAAGCTTATCTCTTTTTTTCTGTCAAAATTTTAGTTTACATTTTTTAAGCTGCTTGTCTTTTTGAAAAATAATAAAAAATATATAAATGTAATATTTTTATTTTATTTTGTTGAATTCATTTTCAATGCGACGCATCTTCTAACCTAACCTATATTCCTATATTCCTATATCCAACGAGCCCAAATATGGTGGATATGGCTTTCTTCCGGCTCCATCATCAGGACCCTGGAAATAAGATATGGCTAGAGTACTTGCGAAGACAAATCCAACGAGCCCAAACACGGTCGATTTATCATGTGTGGTTTAGGAGTTCCTATGGCTTCATTCCGGCTCCATCATCAGGACCCTGGACATCATATATGACAAGAGTACTTGCGAAGACAAATCCAACGAGCCCAAACACGATGGGCTTATCATGTGTAGTTCAGGAGTTTCTATGGCTTCCTTCCGGCTCCATCATCAGACCCCAAATAACCTTTTCCTTATCCCGACTTTCTCGTGTCGCTCAGCGACAATATTTTTTCGAATTCCGTAGATTCATTTCCAATGTGCTCGATAGTCGTGTGAGCCTGTGAGGCACGAAATCTGTGAATTTATTTTTTCAAAAAGGTTGAGCTACAGGGCAAACCCTTAACCCGATCGTCTTTGTTTTAGGCTCAAATTGTAGCTGACAAAATTGTCCAGAGTGGTTTTCTCAAATTTTTTATATCATTTCTCAAATTTTTTATATCGTTTCCAAAATATCGAGCGCGAAAATCAAAAATTCGGAAAAAAAATATTTTTTTTTTCACTATTTCGGCCATAACTTTTTTGGTTTTTTACTTTCTCGAATATTTTTTTTTGCCCTCTGATGAATACGCGCCTTTTGAGCCTTTTTTGAATATCATATCTTCACAACTCTCCGAGATATAAGAGGATCGCACTTTTTCGTGAAATCGGGGCCTATACTGGAACGAACGTAAAGACATTTTCAATGTCAAAAATCACAAACAAATAAAAAATATGATTTTAAAAATCAAGCTGGTCCTAGCAGCATTGTTTAAATTGTATCGTTAATACAATAATCTGTTTTTAAATTAAAATTGTTAAAACTATTTCTTACTAAATGATACGTATCTGAAAATTTACATTTTTTTCATGAAAATTTTGAATTTTCTGAATACTCCGGGTCGGCCATTTTCTAAAGGTGGCAGCCCTAGTTGTAGGTGATGTAACTAACCACGTCCATATACAGGTGTTTCAGGATAGAGTTTCGTAACTTCAGGGTTCGAAAGGGGTCCATATTTGAAGACGAAAACCTCTGAAACCTTTTCCCAGATTCGGTCATTTTATTATACGTTTTGGTGAAAATCGTTTCATCGAGATTTGGTGGACGGTTAACGTCCGCCTTTATTAAATAAGAATAAAATTACTAACTTGCATGCTTAACTAGTAGAAATGAACTGCATATAGGTAAATTCCAAACACTTAAATTTTAATGACATGAAAAGAAAAAGGGGACTGGACTAAGTCATTGCACTCCCTAGACCTAGACAGCACTGTTGAAAATCTCCCCATGCTCACTGTCCATCGAGCTTTTATTACAGTTTAAAATTTTTGTATGAAAAAAAAAATACGGAATTTCGATTTGAGTGATAAGGATTATTTCTTCTAATAATGGGTACTTTCTATCCCTGAACTTTCTCAAGCCTATCCTGAAACAGCCTGTATAGGTTAGGTCCAGTTCGGTGAGCATGAAAATCCATAAAAAACGTATGCTGCCTTCTGTCGCGCAATATTGCAGTCTTTTGTAATTTACAAATGCAAGCACAGCGCAATATTGTCACAATGATAGTAGGATAATGAGAGCAGGTACTATGCAATGCAGTCGTGTTTACTTGTTTATGAAATTATAGAGGGAAGTATATATACTTCCTATAGGAAGCATTCCCCGAGACAAGTAACCGTCGTTGGAGCGGCGACCACAGAAGTTGTGCAGAATTATGTTAATGTTATGGAGTCATCCAGTTCGGCAAGCAGAACATCGTCAAGGAGGCCGAAAGAAGGGTTTAGTCCGGCTGGGCCTTGCGCGGCCCAAATGTCGCCCAAGACCCTTCGTCACATCTCGTCCTCCATACCGCAGTCATTCATTAAAGACGAAAGTATGAAACTGAAATGTGGACCCTGACGATGGGACTGGCCCAAAATTTGTAAAACCGCTGAGCGACCTTTAGAAAGAGCAATGCTCTTTGGTTGTGGCTGTGAAAATTACAACCCGCTTGTTATTACGGTTTCAAAGATACAGCAGTAGAACATACAGACAGACAGACGACGTAGGCTTAGTACTGAATAGCTTCCGTACGGGGTGCCGAAACCTAAAAATGGTATTCGGGAGTGGATGGATGAGAAGAAGACCGCTTATGGTGGCGTGCCTTGGGACAGGCCTATGTCCAGCAGTGGAATGCTACAACACGCTCCTATGAAACACGCTGATGATGATGAGAAGGAATTAAAACTAACTCTCAATACCTTCCAGCACAGAATGGCGTCCAAGATGTTGGTAGTATGGTGCTTGGCGGCGGTTCTGGCGGGGGCGCACGGCTACTCCAGCGGAGCGCCCGAGGAGGTCTGCAAGGATATGACGCCTAAGCACCCGGTGGCGCCGCAGAAGTCGACGCCGCCCTACACCATCACCACCAGCGCTAAGGTACAACTACTTACTTTAACACTTTTATACTTACACAGAACAGAGAACGGCGGCCGCCTTCCCCCGACCGGTCGCGTCTTACTCTGTGATTTGATATTTGTATTGTTGTGCATAGTAAATTATTTTATTTCTTTTTTATAGTTATGTTATGCTGTGTTTCGATATTTGTTATTTTCCTTGTTTTGTTATATCTTTTTATGGAACCTGACATGGTTGGTTACATCGCCTAATACACCCGTTATGTCAGGCCATAACACCTTCGCTTCGACCGACCTTTCATTCAGTGCTGTGGTACCAATTCGGACGGACACTACAACCTAGTAAGGTATAAGGGAAGCGACCTACAGTTTTACGTGAAATCCGAACGACGACGACGACGGTTAGCCTCAACGGTCGAACGAAGATATTTTAAGATAATCCTATAGATAGACAATACAATACATAGGAATTATCAAGTGTTTTACGGCTCCGTACCTCGAAAGAAAAAAACGTAACCCTTATACACTTTGTTGTCCGTTCGTGCGTTCGTCTGTCAGTTTGTCGAAATCCTTTTTTTTTTATAAACCGGCCAATTCCGTCGTGCGTGGTACGGAACCCTCGGTGCGCGAGTCCAGCTTGAACTGGGCCGCCTTTTTTCCTTGTATTTTACCTTATTTTTATTACAATAACAAGACATTAATTTGTTTGGCAGGTGGTGAAGGCCGGCCAGCCTGTGGAGGTGGTGATCTCCGGCAAGGAGGCGAAGGACACGATCAAGGGCTTCCTGCTGCAGGCGCGGCAGGGGGACAAGCCTGTAGGAGAGTTCAAGATCTCGCCCTCCGATAGATTCGCACAACCTCTCAACTGCGGCACTCCCGCCGTAAGTCATTCAATCTATTTTTTTTTTAAGTGAAACCTTCTTTAACGGCGCCAAACGCCGCTAAAGAACTTTTTTAGGTGGGTAAAAAATGTATAACTCGCGACATCGCGTCCGCATCATTTTTAAAATTAAACCTTAAGTCATTGCATTAAGGGTTATGGCACGGGATCTGCCGGCACTCCCGGAGTGCAACTGTTAAGTAGGGTTCGGTAACACGTTTATGTCTGTCCATTCTAAGTTCTGCAAAATGAATGTAGGGTTCCGTAACAAATGCATGTCTGCCCGTTCTACTAAATTTAACATTTATTTCAACATGAATGTAGGGTTTCGTAACAAATGCATGTCTGTCCGTTCTACAAAATTTTACAATTTTCAACCAAGGTCCTCCGACGGTTATTTTATAATAAAAGTAGGGTTCCGTAACACGTTTATGTCTGTCCATTCTACTAAGTTCTGCAAAATGAATGTAGGGTTCCGTAACAAATGCATGTCTGTCCGTTCTACTAAATTTAACATAATTTTTTTTTAAGCTATGTTACGGTGTTGTTTTCACTTCTGCCGGCACTCCCGGAGTGCAACTGTGGTTTTTTTTTATTTTATTTTTTTATAGTAAGCGCGACATGTGGCCCCGAGCCACCCTTAAGGTGTCTAGCGACGCCCATGGACATTCGGCCGCATGCGGGCGCTGCAAATGCCATACCGGCCTGACAGGTGCCCATTCACGCCTCTCTTGAAGGACCCGAGACTATACTTGGGGGGATATATATGTGGGCAGGGAGAGCGTTCCAGAGTTTACCGGTTTTTGGAGGAAGAATCTGCAGAACCGATTGGTTGTGTGAATTGTAATTGACTTATCGGGATAATAGTGATCTTCCAACTTAGAGGATTAACTAGAGTTGTGCCTCCATTAAAAAGTTTTAGATTTTTTATCGTCTTTTAGTAAAGCAAAGCAAAACTGTATTAGGGGTTGATATTATTACCACATCCGCGGTAAGACCAGCGTATAGGGATGCAATCCCAATATTTTGCAGCAACTGTTTCCCGCGGCTCCGCTCGCGTCATTGTAGGATTTGTAAGTTATCCTTAGGAATTAGGTTGAAGTAGGTAATTTCGGTCAGTAGGCCTTGGAGAAGCAGGTTTTTTTTTTATGTAATCCGGTATGGGTGGCTGAGTTGGAGGGGCTAAAGCGCATGCTCCGACCAGCCAATATCACCTCCGAGAAGGTAGGTGCCATACCGGAGACTTCCCTGGATCGCTGGCTATACTGGACTAGAGGAGAACACAACCGAGGCTGCTATGCGGCCATCTTACATCCAGTACGGTGGTACCATCCCAGTCGGCTACAATTTGAGCCTACCACCTAGTAAGGGGCAAGGGAAGGGATCTACAGTTTTACACCGGTTCCAAACGGTGAAGCAGCAGGTGTAGGTATGCACGTAAACTTTTTCGTCAGAAAAACCTCATTGGTACACGCCAACGGGATTCGAACCGCGGACCTCTGGCATGAGAAGCCGATGATGCCCAAACCACTCAGCCACCCGCCGCTTGATTGCATGATTTTATATTTTGTATTTATTTATTTATTTCATCCTTAGGTACACGTTAGGTAGGAATTTGTCACATTAAACAGCAAAGGGTTTGTTAGGAGTCTAACCATGGCATATTGGTAATATAAACACATTTTCGAAATTGTCTTACTTAATCATTATTAACTACATAATATATATTTACTCGTAGTATAGCATTGACCTATAAACCACCCGAGATAGATTTCAATACCTAGTAGTTAGTGGGAACACTGTACGTAAATTGGTTCAGCCGTTTTCGTGTTTACCCGTTACAGACAGACAGACAGAAGTTGCCCTTTATATTATTAATAAAAGAAAAGAAGAAGATAAGAAGAAGAAGAAGAGAATAATATTGTATCTATTATGATGAATTACACTTTTCGTTTATTCATTATTCGTTTAAGAGTAAGGACCCGGTGACAGACAGACAGAAAGACAGACATCCGGAAAATGAACCCATTGCAGCATTTTTGGGAAGGAATACTAAAAATAGATGGTACCTACAGTCCGCGCGCGAGCTCCGAGGAATCGGTGTTTGTGGAAATTAATTTATTATAGAATTTGTATAGAATTTTAATATTATACATTTGTATAATATTACTCGCCTCGTATAGTATAATCATCACAAAATGTGAATCTCCATAAAAATTCTATACAAATTCTATAACAAATTAATTTCCACAAATACCGATTCCTCGGAGCTCGCGCGCGCGGACTATATATGGATACTATACGCGAACTCCGTGCTAAAGGCGTTTTCTTCGAGTCATGCTAGTCATTTGGTGGTCAAAACGACCGATAGATAGGTACGCACGTGTATTACACTAATAGGTATAAAACGGATCTATTGTCGAATGTTTTAGATTGCCGGATTTAATTTAACTTGCAAACAACGACCGAAGATTTAGCATTTTTGTATAGGTTTCCTCGAGATGTTTTCCTTCGCCGCAGTGAATGCGTTCCCGTATTCTCCAAGGAAGTATTTTCACACCAGCATCCTTTTGGACCATAGAAAATCATATTACAATACATAGGAAATATAAATTCGTCGAGTTTTTCTCGAGGCTTTTTTCAATGTTTTCGAATGCATTGCTCGTTCTTGCTTGAATCCGTTCTCTGTTCAATCACGAATTCACGAAGCGAATTGCCAATACATAATATATTTCTGGTATAGTACCTACCACAGAATACGGTAGTACCTACCCACCTGCGTCCAGTACGATTTGCAGCAAAACAGCAAAACCCACAAATAAGTAGCTCAGTGGTGCTGTCGGTCGACTGTCGGCCGTGATTATAAGCACACCTGGGCGCGGTCAGTACTTAGATAGGTGACCGCTCGACCGTTGGAGGCTGACTGTGGTTCGGATTCCTCGTAAAACTGTAGGTGTCTGTCTACCCTTTTTTCTTACGGCGGGTTGGTAAATGAAAATTTTGTTGAAACGGCTATGAAAATAGTTTGTGTTTTCCACCCAGATCAGTGTAGCCGGCAGGACCGATGGGAAGCACTGACATGTTATGCGTTGACATCGCGCTTGTAGTATAGGTAGTAGGTGATGTAGCCAACCGTCAGTTTCCATAAAAAAACCGTGTAACTGAATATTACTTATGTTGTTTATGGAACCTAATGTGGTTGCCATTACGATATCACTGCTCTCACGATTTCAAAGGTCTTGTCGGATCTAGGTGCCAACTTTTATATATGTCTAGCTAGTCTACCTACACCATTATGCATAGGATTACGTGGTCAAAACGAAATAAAAACTTCTTTTGTGATTGTCGCTACCGCAAAAAAGCGTTTTCCCACGTGTGTTGCAAAAAAATCTAGGAAGTTAATCCGCAAATCAAATGGATATATTTACGTAACAGATAACCTTCATGGTACATAACCCTCATGGGTACTTGTAGCTTGGCAGAATGTATATACGTTAAATTTATGTCCTTCTTTAGAGTTTTAGAATTGCTAAATTCATTAATTTAATATGCAATTATAACAACAAATAATTCCACCAAGTGAAAAGGTAGGTACGTCTATTATTTTTTTTTCTATACAATTTTCCGTATTTGTACATAACTTAAGGTTTTTATTATTCGCAGTAAGTAGAAATTGTGATTTTTTAAAGATGAAACTGAGTTATGGGCTGGCGAGTTATACGTTTAAATATATTTCTTTTAATAACATCTGTAAATATATCTAAGTACTAAATTTCCTTAAATAAATAGTTGAGTACATAATAATATTTTTATTGCACATAGTATTATGTCAAACAAAATTGCAGTAGGCAGTCATACTGGAAAATTATTCTCAGTACTTATAGTTACAGGTAATAATCTCAATAAATTAAAATCCATCCACATTTTCATGTCACGTTTCAAGTAATCAATCATCACATCATTCATCATCGTAAACTATTTACACATGTTTATGTCACTTAAAGTTTATTGGTTTTTCTACTACCATTGCTGAGTACTATGTTGTACATGTCCCTAACGCCGGCGCCGCGTAGGTTGCCACTGGGTCACTGGATTGCCCTACCTAAGATGACATCGCAAATTAAAGGTAGGTAATTATTTACCTGCTTACTTACTGAGACCGATGAAGGACGACAAAAACCACTTCTTAGTAAATAAATCAACATCAGCATTATCATTAATGAAACCTTGAGCACTTCAAGCGTGAGAAAAAAATATAATCAAACACAAATCGTGATAAGAAAAACACAAGTTTACACACACAGTGTGATTACTATCACGATTTTATAATTAGGTACCTAATTCTACATTTCCATTCTTAGACGAAAAGCCTCGCGAAAAGCACCAAATATTTATTGATCGAGTAACCGAGTAGGTACATCGATCGAACCCATCCCGCCCCGCCCAGCGTCGATTCTATTGTGATCTATCTAGGATGTGTTCACGTAGTCGAAACGAGAAAGTACCCTATCAATTTCACATGGGATTTTCATTTATGTTTTTCGGCACTTCTAATTATGGTTTATTAACTATATTATTTTTGAACAGCTAGCAACAAATGGTTTCCGAAGTAAGCTAGATAGATGTGGTGTTAAGTTCAAGAAACATTTATTCAAATTAATAATTCGTCTAAAAACACAAATAATGTAAAAAATGAAGTAAATTAAACATTAAAATAGTATGAGACGGAGCGTAACGATTGTCCTAAATTCCTGAAACAATTATTACTTACGTGTAATTGAGCGGAAGTTGGACTTAGCATTGAACTTGTGTTGCCCTTGCTTCAAGCTTCAACATAGACAAGTAACAATCAATACTAACATCCAAGGCTCCATGAACTGATGTGGAAAATAATTATGATGATACCTAGTTAATTCTAAGGAACATATTTTGTGTGTAGGTAGAGAGTTATAAGTTCTTAATTTTTTCTTTTTCTCTTTTGTTCACAGCAGTGAATAATGTTATATGGGGTTTTTAAATTATTTACCGTGATTAACATTATTGAAAATTTTAACGGCTTGACTCACGGTTGTCTCCGCTCTATGTGGTTCGTTGCGAGTGCTCATGAGGATGGGCCATACGTTTGGCCTTAAACGTCAGGACACAAAGCTCGAAGACGACTGTGAGTAAAGCCGTAATTTTTTTTTATTTAATTAATGTTAGTTTTTTTTTTATGTAATCTGGTATGGGTGGCTGAGTCGGAGGGGCCAAAGCACATGCTCTAACCAGCCAATATCACCTCCGAGAAGGTAGGTGCCATACCGGAGACTTCCCTGGATTGCTGACTAGAGGAGAACACAACCAAGGTTGCTTGCGGCCATCTTACATCCAGTACGGTGGTACCAACCCAGTCGGCTACAATTTGAGCCTACCACCTTAAGGGGCAAGGGAAGTGACCTACAGTTTTACACCGGTTCCGAACGGTGAAGCAGCGGGTGTAGGTATGCACGTAAATTTTTTCGTCAGAAAAAACTCATTGGTACACGCCGACGGATTCGAACCTCGGACCTCCCGCATGAGAAGCCGATGCCCAAACCACTCGGCCACCCGCCGCTTAAAGCTTAGTTAATTTAATGTAATTAAAACCTAATGGTTTTTTCATTATTTATTTAGCACTCGCTGTTCCCGCGGCCTCACCGATGGCAGATATCCAGATTTTTTTTTTTATGGAAAGTGACACGGTTGGCTACATCACCTACAACATCCGTGATGTCAGCCCATAACACCGGGTGAACTAGGTGCCATGTCAGTGCTTCCCTTCATTTCATGTCGGCTACACTGAACTGGACGGAAAACACGAACTATTTACATAGCCGTTTCGACCGACGTTTCGCTCAGTGCGGTGGTACCAACCCAGTCGGGATAAACCCTACCACCTAGTAAGGCAAGAAGGAAAGGGACCTACAGTTTAACGTGGAATCCGAACCACGGTCAGCCTCCAACGGTCAAGCGGTCACCCATCCCAGCACTGACCGCGCTCAGCGTTGCAACAGTCGAATGACCGCACCACTGAGCTACCGAGGCTGACGAATTTCCTTATCCCTTAGTCGACTTTTACGACATGCGACGGGGAGAGATGCAGTGCGGGGCTATTCTTTTTAAGTACCGGCCCCACACGGTACAAATCCGGTACTGATCCTGTAACCATCCTTAGACGTGCCAGGAAGAAAAAAATTATACATAAGTATATGAGATACACGAGATACATTACGTATATTTCTTTATTGGGGGCTTTGGGGGGAAACGCGTTCCGATTCGTGGATAAGTCCAGTTCGATCACTGGCTACCACCCGTGGTGTCGGCGCGTCACACTATTACTCTCGGAATTAGGTATCATGTTTAAATTAGCTAGAAAATAAACTTTATGGCATCAAGCTCGACTTTTGTGCCAACATTATAAAATGTTGTACAATAAAGCTGAATTGAATGTTGATGCTAACGTTCGGTTTCGGCTGGACCGAGAAGACGGGAAAACACGCACTGCTTTTCTTTCAGAGGTCGAGGTCACAATACTGTATGTTTCTTTATAAAATTATGAGTGATGGATATCGTAAGTACCGCTCAGTGCAACTCAATCCCTTCACTTTTTGCGTGATTTCCAGTCGCCCAGCACCAAGGTTCGAGGCAGTAAGTATAATGCGCTTGCACAATCTCCGCTGCCGTCTTCCAACTGTACATTTGCATACTCAAATGACTTATTAGGACCGAAATTATCAATACCACCGCAATGGAGGCTTTGGCTAAGGTCGCGACCTGCGCTTGCGCCTTGAGCCGGTTCATGTATTTCAACAGCGTTTTTTTTTTTCTTTTTTGACGGCGACCTAAAATTCTGGAATCTTGCGGACGTGCTGAGGAAAGAGAAATAAGGGGGGTGAATTAGTTAACTCCAGCATTGATCGCAAATTGCTGGTAAGCTTATTGTGTAGACCGAATTGAGAGATTAATTATAGTGAAAGAATTGTTTGCTGGAAATGCGTTCGGAGAAAAAAATTTTATTCGTGTACAAAATTATTTTTTCATAATTTTTTTTTTTTTTTTATGGCACCAAAACATTGATTTTGTATATATACGTATGTAAAAACAAGGGAAGTGGTAGGGGCGAATGTTTTGGTGGTTAAAAAAAAATAACCAGGGCTAATTTATAGAAGATGCATGCGTCTTCTATAAATTACCCCCAACCTAATGTTGAGGCGGCGCATGTCGTTTTTGCATAAATTCCTATTCAAAATAAATGTTTTGATGCGTTAAAAAAAAAAATCGAAAATTAATTTTGTATGAAAAATATGTTTTTAAAAAAAAATCATCTCCGAAACTACGCATTTCCGGCAGACAATTCTTTCACTATAATTCATCTCTCAATTCGGTCTACACAATAAGCTTACCAGCAATTTGCGATCAATGCTGGAGTTAACTAATCCATACCCGAAATAAGTCGTTAAATTTAAAGCGTGTAAGCGGTACAAGCATACATAACAACAATCTGTATCTCAATGGGTTAGGCAAAGACAAACGAACTCCACGTGACATGTTTATGTCTGACCCTATTCCTTCACACCCATCAATTAGTTACAGCGATAAGCGGCAGCGTCCACTGCTGGACATACGCCTCTCCAATTTTTCTCCAGTTCTCCCGGCCTTCAGCGGTACGAAACCACTGCTTTCCGCCAACATACTCGATGTCGTCGTCCTACAGTGCGGATGGTCTTCCCGCACTCCGTTTTCCTGCCCACGGCTGGGGCAGTGTAGGACACGGTTACTCCAACCAGTCGTCGTCTCTTCGGCTAACGTGCCCAGGCCACTGCCAGCACTTAAGCTTAGCGATTCAATGTTGGCTTCTTTGGTGCGTCGCGTCGGCGGATTGTCTCGTTACGCACCATATTACGTAGGTAGTGATATCCCCAGAATGACCACAAGATCCAGCAAAAAAAAAATACGATCCATATTGTTTTTATTGAAACTGACACAGTTGCAGTCCTCACTGCATCTCTCCCCGTGTATGTGTACCGTGTGGGGCCGGTACTTTAAAAGAATAGCCTCACTGCATCTCTCCCCGTGTATGTCGTAAAAGGCGACTAAGGGATATGATATGACTCTCTTCTTATATTACTAGGTGGTAGGGTTCAACCCGCCCGGGTTGGTACCACCGCACTGAATGAAAGGTCGGTCGAAACGGCTATGTAAATAGTTTGTGTTTTCCGTCCAGTTCAGTGTAGCCGCCACGACCGAAGGGAATCACTGACGTGGCACCAAGTTCATCCGGTGTTATGGGCTGACATCACGGATGTTGTAGGTGATGAAGCCAAGCGTGTCAGCATCAATAAAAAAAAAAAAAAAAAGTTGGCACTGGCACCTACAGCGTCCGTGATATGTCAGCCCATAACACCGGGTGAACTAGGTGCTATGTCAGTGCTTCCCTTCGTTTCATGTAGGCTACATTGAACTGGACGGAAAACTATTTACATAGGTAGCCGTTTCGACCGAAGTTTCATTCAGTGTGGTGGTACCAACCCGGGCGGGATAAACCCTACCACCTAGTAAGGTAAGAACGGCCGCGAACAAAAATCTCCGCACTAGCGAAACTATGATCGAATACCTACCCGCTGCACACACTATCCTAGATTCGAACGAATTGCACCAAAGCCGGTTAAAACTGGTATCTTGCTTAACAAATTACTAGTAAATATGTTGTATCACGCAACGAATGTGCAGTGTTGCAGGCAGAGGTCAAGAGCGGGAACTTTAAATTTTTTGCATAGTGGTCCATAGTGGTGGATAGCAATCCATCGACCGTGGTCATTATGTCTCGTGGAAACATAACCATAATAAAATAAGTGTTTTAAATTTTTGTTTTCTTTATGTAAACCAACATGGGTGGCTGTGCCGAGAGACCAGTGGTGCAGTCGGCAGAGCCAAAATCACCTAACCACGCTCAGTTAGGTGTCATGCCAGCAGATTTGCGGACTGGTGCTACTGCTAGGCTGTCTAGCCTGTTAATATGACGTTTGAAGACACCCCTCGGTATCTACCGAGTTTGCAAACAAATTGAACGCCATGATAACTGAATGAGGAGGGCATTGTTTTTCAATAACTGTTTACGAATGAATAAAATGTATTTATTTATTACTTATATATAATTGTTTTTCTTTTTAATGTTCTTTTTTTGTTATAAGTATTTAATTATTTTAGTTTTTATTATGTGTTTTTTTTCTTTTATGTTTTCTGTTTTTAAATTTGTTTGCAATAAAAGTTTTTGAATTTGAATTTGATAATTTATTTTATTCAGTCGTAATATGGCCTCCATTTTATCATTGCTATTCTCACATTTTTCTGCAGTTCTAAAGGCGATCTTATTGTATACTGCAATTTATTTCAGCCAATTTTGTACGCATCACATATTCAGTAGTTATTAAGTTTGTCAGTAGGCATTCTCGCGGAGTTTTTTCATCGGATTGTATACCTAATAACCGAGACTTTATAAATTAGGTACACACTACATTAAAAAAATCTCAAAAAAACTCATTATTAAACGTACAAAGTACACTTAAGCACATTTGGTTTTCAATATCCAGAGATCTGGCACTATAAGCCAACGTTTACCGTTTTGTCAGCCTCGATAGCTCAGTGGTGCAGACAGTCAACTGTCGCTATTGAATGTTAAGCAACGCTGGGTGCGGTCAGTACTTGGATGGCTGACCGCTGACCGAGGTTCGGATTCCTCGTAAAACTGTAGGTCCCTTCCCTCCTAATCTTACTTGGTGGTAGGGTTTAACCCGCCCGGGTTGGTACCACCGCACTGAATGAAACGTCGGTCTAAACGGCTATGTAAATAGTTTGTGTTTTCCGACCAGTTCAGTGTAGCCGGCACGATCAAAGGGGGAAGCACTGACATGGCACCTAGTTCACCCGGTGCTATGGGCTGACATGACGGACGTTGTAGGTGATGTAGCCAACCGTGTCAGGTTCCATAAAAAAAGATAAGGTTTCTAAAAATCGTCAATTTAGTTTTAGTATCATACAATAGAGTCTACAAACGCAGTATCTCATACATAAAACAAACTTAACTTACTGCATGACCAACCAACCCTTACAGATTTATTATTATTAACATTGACTAACACGACGTGTGTGGCTATGTTTGCAGAACGCGGTGACACACAAGAAGCACGACGAGAAGGAAGACAAACGCAGCATCGCCTTCACCTGGGTGCCGCCCGTCGGCTTCAATGATGAGATCAAATTCAGGTGAGCCTTAGTTCATCCTGCGATTCATCTTTGTCAAGATCGTTGGAGTAACCGACCGAGTTCTTTTCTAGCAGTCGATAGATTCGAGATTCGTAATGCAGTGGCTGTGTTTCTGGCACAGGCACCGTCCGAGGCAATTATTCCACAAGAGCTTAATAAATCGAAAAAAAAAAATATTATAAAAAAATATCTTGTCCAAATGGACTAAATAAATAGTATAGTGACTATTACCTGTGTACCTAGTGTTCTATTTGAATTTTACCGAAAACTGCATCTACGTGTGAAAGATTAAACTGAAAAATGTTTTTATGTGTAACTAACTTTTTTAAAAAAAAATTTTTTTTTCTACACTTTTGTATGAACAAAGTTAAAAAGTTCTCAAAATAAAATGTAGAGCATCTTTCAGTTTCATGTGTAGAATAACCCCTTTTCCAGTTAAACCCCTTATTAATGTAACACAGAAAACAGTTAATAAAATAGCATTTTAACAGCAGCGATTTGCAGTGGGACACTCAGTGACCGCCACAGAGCATTGAATACCGCGAGCGTCTCTCCTAGAGGCGAAAGTAATAATAATATTTGAAACCCAATAACTACACGCAGTGCTGCTAGCGCTTCGTATGTGTGTGTGTGTGTGTGTGTTAGTATCGACACTACACACAAAGAGGAGAAAGTTAGGCACACGCACAAACCAAATGCACACGCACAAACCAAATGCACACGCACAAACCAAATGCACACGCACAACACACATATGTAAGTCATAGGCCACGCCCACAGGCTTCAACGGCGTTGTAGGGAAATCGCGCTCAGGGCGTCTCTAGGAGGGGGCCGCTCCGTCCACTTGGCTCCCTTGGTAGGATCCATCAATGGATCGAAGTGGACTTTCTAGTGCACTTGAATCCCATGTGGAAGGATTCTGCGATAATGGATTATAAAACACTAAATAGTCCACTTGGATCCCTTAAGTAAGTTAGGGGTATGTATGGTACAAAACGCTTATATATTTCAAAATTAGTTAATAATACGCTAAGGGGGGGGGGGGGGGGGTCCCCTGTGCACGTTTCTGTATCATATAGGGAGTCAAAAGTATATAAAAATTTTTGGACCTTGGGCTTTTTTTTATGTAAAATATTATGTTTTTATGTATTTAAATAAAAAAAATTATGGTTGATTTTTATAGCCTAATCGATTCAGTTTCATAACAGTAACAAAAAAATTTTCATTACCATTATGATGTAACACGTGTAGGTTGGTAAAAAAAAATCTAATTCTTTCTATTCCTTACTAATAAAACTAAAATTGTGGTTTTTCACAATTTCTGAAAGAAAGAGATCTATGTGTTGGAAGACTTTTTTGTTCCTGGCATGAAACTGAACCGATTAAGAAATTTTTTTTTTACATTTTACGTTAAAAAAAAAAAAAAATCTTTTTTCTTCAAAAGTGATCTATTTCCGATGCAGAGCCCCCCCTTAGCGTGCTATTAACTAATTTTGAAAGACCTTATAATTGTTTCTAAATAATTTAATAAATATAATATACTAATTTTGTAACTGGGCTGATTGCTTTGAAAATCGATATGTGAGGGTCCATGACGTGGTCTCTGAATAAGAATTCATTATAAAAATTAAAAAAAGTGGCCGCCATTTTGAACTTTTGATTACTTTCTTAATCGATATCTAAGTCCGCGTGGTAAAAAGTTCAAAATGCAGCAATTTTTTTTTATTTTGACCACAGGTTCTTGACCGGAAGCAATCGGTCCAGTAACTAAAAAGTTCAAAATGGCGGCCACTTTTTTTCATTTTTATCATGAATTCTTATTCAGAGACCACATGGACCCTCACATATCGATTTTCAAAGCAATCAGCCCAGTTACAAAATTAGTATATTATATTTATTAAATTATTTAAAAAAATTTTGTCTGAATATTATGTTTATATTTAAGCGTTTTGTACCATACATACCCCTAACTTACTTAAGGGATCCAAGTGGACTAGTTAGTGTTTTATAATCCATTATCGCAGAATCCTTCCACAAGGGATTCAAGTGCACTAGAAAGTCCACTTCGATCCATTGATGGATCCTACCAAGGGAGCCAAGTGGACGGAGCGGAGGGGGCGCGCGCGGTATTCGATGCTCTGTGGTGACCGCGGACGCACTCACTATGGGTGCAGGAAGGAAGGGAATGTGCCTACGGAACCCTCGACGTGTAAACGACTTTCGAAATTAACAGACTTTTTATTATTTGCAGGGCGACGATAGCGCTCAACGGTGGCATATTCTGGGTGGGACTCGAATCTGCACCTGTCAAGGTCACCGCCTAACCACTCCCGCACAACAGTATTTATCTACTTCATCATAATCATAAGTCATAGCTAGTTCAACTATCCTTCCCAACAATTACTAAAGTGAGTAAAATAAAAACCATTTTCCATTTGCATTCGTTTTATTTATTCCACATTTTATGTTCCAATTTAATTATACATTGTCATGTATCAAATAACTCCACCGATATGATACACAGGTAGCTATAGAATTAATTGTAGAGTTTGCTAGTTTAGTGACTTGATCTAAGCTCTTTCGAGGATCCTTGGAGTCAGTTATGGGCAAGCTCGCCTCCGAAGGGAAAACGGAATAAATTACTCATAGTGATAAGTCCATCTTCGCGCGTTATTATCCTTTTGTTTATCTGTGTATTATTATATATTTGTATGGTTCTCCTGTACATTTCTTCATGTATCATTATTTATAACAAATTATCAAGCATACTTACTTATGTATTATTTCCATATATAGCTCTTTATTTTTTATAAACAGCCGGCACGAGTGTCTTGTGCCCAAAAGTCCGACGAAAGATCAGACACAGCCAATAACACCACTACTTACGAAGCCAAGCTCAGTCACTCAGCGTATAAAAAAAAAATATAGTAACTATAGAAAATGTAAGTAAGTACGAAAAAATTTAAATTCTTCTTTGTAACTAATTATTTTGTGTGCAATAGATAATTTTTATCTATCTAAACATCAACCTTCCAATTTGTATTGTTGGTTTGTATTGTAGCGCCATTTCAGAGTAACTATATATTACATACAACAATATTGCCAAAACACTAGATTTTATGAGGCAATCGAGCTTGTCCCTAACCAACTGAAAACTGTAGATTGAATAAGTAACCATTTAATTAATAATCCAAGAACAACATTCCAACAGTTAATAACCCATATTCAATCTACCGTGGTATTATACATCTACATGTTCGCTTGAGCGTTTTTAAATTCCACATTTCTTCACTAGATAGATAGATGCAAAGCCGGAAATGAAGAGAAAAAATACGTCTCGACCAGTATTCGAACCTGGAACTTCAGTTTGGGCCGCCAGCGCGTTATCAATTCCGCCATCGGGTCGATGACGTATACTCTTTAAAGTTGCATCTTCTATTAGTAGGTATGAAGCAATTTACTGTATTCAGTCAACTTGCACAATTCCATATTGAATATTTCTAGTGAATAAATATAAAGTGAGTACATGCGAGTACTAACATATAACAATAAAACACTCTCCTATAGTATCATCGTTGTATTCGGTCTCAGACAGGGAGAGAGAGAGAGAGAGAGGTAATATAATCTCAGTGATTTAGTATAATATTATATTATCATACTTGAGTATATTGACCGTTTTAAGAGTTAAAGAAAAATCCTGAGAGCTTTTACAGAACATTTTACAATATGTCTGAACGAAGCAACTAGTTCTGCAGGATTTAGAAACTTAGATAAGACACAGACTTTACAAGTAGAAAAACAGGTCTATGCAATTCCGATAAGTGCAGAAATTATATATTAAATGTTCGGTTAAAACTGGCCTGTATAAAATGGGCGAAACTAACAGCTCCCAAGAAATGCCGACAGTCCAAGTGTTTCATTGATTTCATCTTTTGATAATTTCGATAGCTAGAACGATACAACCTTTGGCATAGTCACAGAATATAACGGAGAGAATCGAAATCACTAGGCACGTGTCAACCCACGATGGAAGACACTTAGAAAGCACCGCTTCGAGCTGGAGGAACTGACTGGAAGGAAATCTCTGAAGATGATAGACATCTGAAGAATACACGTACAACTTTCTAGGGATACACTTTGAACTTTAATAAATTTAAATTCCTGATGTAAAAGAGAGATTCTCCAAATTGTGATCGGTGTAACAAGGAGGATGACATGTACCATTTGCTGATGGAGTGTGGTCAGAACGAGGAATTACGGACGGAATTACAGACGTCACTTAGGGTGGACAGACTAAATTTGTTTTTTAGCATACATAAACTGTTGGCGGGCCCAAGTGAGAGGGACTTAGTAATTGTGTTGAATTTCGTGGAGCGTTCTCTATCCTTTAGGAACTCTGGGCCCTAAGGGATGGAGAAGATGAGTACTATGGGGCTGATATTAACAATTTATTGTGAAAAGCCCTATAAATTAAATAAAAAAATTTTTAAAAAACTTTGCTCACCCGTCATATCCGCCCATTAAACCTTCTTCCTGTCGGAAACTAGATACCATCTCAGTACTTACCTTTGTGCAACAGGGATGAACATAGTATCACAATCTCGTGGGGTGGTATGATATATGAGTATTTAATTTTATTTATTGACGTAAGCGAACAGGACTCACACAAAACGAAAGTAAGTGTGAGTTTGATTGATTGATTGAATTTGATATAAGACCTGATAAGACGGATGTCTTACCAAGCCCTGCCTAAGCGTTGTGTATCCCTAGCAGTTTGTATGTGCATGTACTTAGGTAAAATAACCGTAATGAAGATATATTTGTTGACATACTAATTGGGTCCGACAGTCCTTCCACCAAGAATTTATACATAGATGTAATTTTACTATTACCAATGGCAAGTTGTACATACGAGTAGTGGGAGCATAATAAAGTGAAAACATAATACTAATTACCTATATAAATTAATTCCAATCATTCTAGGAACTAGGCTCTCTCTACTAAGCTACTCGCTACACATGCAATCATTTTATTTGTTTGACATCGATAATATATTATTGTGCCTTTTAGATTTTTGTTTCATTTATATTAGTGGCTACTTATATTTTAAATATAAATGCATCATTTAACGCTATAATCAAAATACATTTCATTCTCATAGGCAGTGAGCTTTCCTGTACTAAGATTTTTTAAATAAGTGTAAGTAATTTTATTAATGTCAATTAAAATTTTTATTTTAAAATATACAAGTACATAAGAATAATTTCTTAATTGATTAAATTATCGCACTGGTTTCAAGCTAGAAGAAAACTATTTACAATATATTTAAGTAAATTCATTTTTGTTTAATACATATTTGGTTCAAATCTTATGGGGCTCATACAATTTTCTTATTTACTCGAAGTTTGTGCAATGAAAAACGTGCAACACACACATGACACACAACTAACTATGCAGTTTCATTCTTGCAACACTCAAATCGATGAAATTTCAACTTCTTTACAATTCCTAAGTCAAACATTACAATCCAGTATATTGATATGTACAATAATATGATAAAATTGCATCAAAAATGCTTACAAGTATTTGACCCTAGCCTCAGATTCGTAATTTCGAGATTTATAATCCTTAGCTCTCCTTAGGACTAACTTTAGATAAAATCATCGTTGACAAAAGTGTTCTTTCTAGTCGCAGGACGTCATAGCATAGGGTATACATACGTGGCGTCAACGTAACACAAATAGTACCACTGCACTAGAAAGAGTTTATATGCTGTTCTTGAAACTGGACCACTTTTCCATCCTGGGAACAGTAATAAGAGTAGTACCTACAATATAATATGTTATATGTTGTGTGTATGTGGATGAAAGGTCGGTCGAAACGGCTATGTAAATAGTTTGTGTTTTCCGTCCAGTTCAGTGTCCGGCACGACCGAAGGGTAGCACTGACGTGACACCAAGTTCATCCGGTGTTATGGGCTGACATCACGGATGTTGTAGGTGATGTCGCCAACCGTGTCAGTTTCCATGAAAAAAAAAATATGATTAATATATGTATATGTGGAACTAATAAACGAGTAACAAAATAATTTGATTGCATTCGGCTTAATAATTTCTCAATCATTAAAGGTAGCCAACCCAACCTTATATCCTTCAGTAGCTAAGAGAATATAGCTTGTTCAGTGACCTTCATATAACGCAGTGTTTAATAATCTGCTGACGTAACACATTCACGTAAAATCACTCCGGCAATGCTCCGACACTGTCACACGAAAATATTTGTATTGACAAAATGTGTCTGTTTGCGGCGAAGGGGTTAAGGGCGATCTTGAACCAGGAAGCTGTGCCTCTTCAGTTGTCGGTAGAGGGAGATGTACTTGCCGGCGGCGGAGGTGCGGTGTACGACGTACTGCTGACAGAAGGCCTTGGGGTTCGCGGCCTGGCGTGACAGTTCGCCGCAGTCGAGCGCGCGCAGAAACGCCAGCACGAACGTGAAGCAGTTGTGCTTCTCCTCGTCGTACAGAGCGGCCGTCCACAGGGTGCTCAGACCCACCTTAACATAATTTCATTAATCACAACTAGGGTTTTCGCGTACCCGGTTTTTTTTTCAGACCCGGGTACCGGGTATTTTTTTATATATATACCCGGGTATACCCGGGTACCCGGGTATTACATTATATATAGCTATATACGAGAAAAACTGTTGCAAGAAGAGGATCTAACGCTGGAAAAGGCTATGAAAATTGCAAAAAGGCTGGAGCTATCAAAAAAACTAAATAAATCAGCCAGCAAGAATGAAGAAGAATCAACAATTTATAAGTTTAAAATCAAAAGGAATAGATGCCTTTCTTTCTTCGACTGTTAAAGACAACCAATTTTAAGCAAAATACAAAACACGGAAACGGAGATAAGCCAGCTATCACCAAAGACATCTGAATGTGAATGAAACTGCTGCTGCAGGCATTATTAATTTTATACATTTAACTGTTTTTGTTTAATATGAATTATGATGGGCATGTAGTAATTTATCTGCAGAACGCAGAAACTAATACGAACAACATTACCTCACTCAAGTCACCTGCCGTCTATGGCCACAGAGTAAATTTATCTTTGTTTATTCACTTAGTTTATCTATGGCTGGCACAGGCAACCAGTGTTGCCAACTCGGCTACTCAAAATACGCTACTGTGGTGTTACAAAAATAATGATAATACGCTAACTTTCTTTTTAAAGTGCCAAAAAAATGATACCCGGGGTCCCGGGTATTCTAGGAAATTTTACCCGGGTACGAAATGGCATGTAAACCCGGGTATACCCGGTCCCGGGTAGAAAACCCTAATCACAACACTAGCGTTACTAGTATTTGCAGTTGAAGCGATTTAGTTGAGGACTTCCTGGTAAGTCATATAAACTGGTAACAAATAGCCTCTTCAAAAATTTTAACTTGGAGGTTTGAATAAATTTACATACATCCATACCACATGCTGTATTATATCAATGGGGGTACACAGAGTAATCGGTGTTGTTCTGCAAGGACTCAGGTAAATTACAGCACAACACTGACCAACACGTTACGCAAAGTATCGGACAAGACAATCATTGTGAAATCATAATCAAGCAGCAAGTAAAGGAACAAGACCAACCTGCTGCATGACTCGGGGGAAGGACAGTGCCAAGGTGAGAGGTGGCTATCATGTCATCCTTTAGCACGGCATCTTGTCCTTATCCCTTAGTCTTCTTTTACTACATGCACAGGGAAGGATGCAGTGGAACTATTATTTTTCAGTACCGGCCCACACAGTACGGTTGCAATAAATTTGAATTTTGAAAGTTCCAAAGGCAGCCTTAGAAGCATCATGAAGAACCTGGATTGATACAGAGACAACAGGGTCAGTAATGAGAGGCTTCCTGGCTGGTGAGACTAGCCGATGGGTTTTTTTTTATTATATGAAAACCAGTATTTGGTGCTGTCTCGGGATCGCTCGGGTTCAATGGTGCAGTCGAAAGAGCCACATTCACCTCTCCTCACGAAACCACGCTCAGTGAGATGCCATGCCAACAGATTTGAAGACTGTTGCTGTTGTACTCTATTGATATGACATTTGAAGAACCCCAGCTTAAAGGATTCAGGAAACACATACTGGCTGGAAGACAGTGGTGTGGACCCTTCAGGAGAGACAAAGGAACAATTTTAAGAAATGATGTGTTCTCAAAAGCATATTATCAACAACAGGTGATGGAGTCCCTCTGTGACGAGTGTTGCAGAGGTAAAACGGATGGCAGGGAATAAGGGATATAGCATCCCTTATTCCTCGCAGCATCGCCCATGATTGTACCTGTAAAACAGACTATGCGAACTCACAAATTATCGTCTGTGACTCAGATCTGATGGCTCGGCGCTGTAACAAATCCTTGCGCAAACAGATATTAGGGACTACGTTCCCAGATGTGGCTTCCATCACAGGCCTAATCTGTGTTTTGTACAACAAGGATGGATCCAGTGAGAAGGACCGCCTATTACGTGTTGAATGTTGATGTGGAATGTGGAATTGTTGATGGACACACATGAGAAGCATTACCAGAGGCCTTCGGAAATCGGTATCACAGCATTAAGACCGGATATACTCATATTCTCAAAAGCGACAAAGCATGTAGTACTTGTTGAACTTACAGTTCCATGGGAAAGCAACATACCGAAGGACCACAACATCAAACTTAACAAGTACTGCAACTTAGTAGACCGGATTGTGAGAAACGGATCTGATCTCTTCGCTGTGGAAGTCGGAGCAAGAGGACTACCAGCGAATCCGCTCTACAGTCTCTTCAAGAATCTAGGGCTGCCAAGATCGACGCTAAGCTCATCCATGGAGAGAGCTTCGAAAACGTTACTGGAAGCATCCTACAGAATATGGATAGGTAGAGAGAGGAAGGTCGAGAGCGGGACTGGTGGTTTCCCCGCGTCCTAGTCAACGCAGACTAGCTGACGAGGGCTTGATGCGAGCCGAAACGTGAAGCATGCACGGGAAATTTAGAGTGGCCACTGGCTAGTACCGACCTCGATTAACACCCTCCTCTACTGCCGATGGGCCCGGATAAGTTCGGTGAAGGCATCGCAAGCTTAGATCCACACCTTCAAATGTTTTCTGCCATCCACACAGAAAAACTTAGTCCATGTCGGCTTGCCGATTCTATCATGTTTGGTGTGGCCAATAAAAGACAAGTTCTACACCTTCACTAACCTCCAACAACACCTTGTCCCAGTACTCCGCCCACGGCTCCTCCAGCTGTTCGACGAGCAGGCACTGGTCCCAGGTGTAGGCGGGCTCGCGCGCCAGCAGCTCCCCGCCGCCCGCGTCCACGCCCTGCACGCCGTGCTGACCGAACTCCACCACGCTGCCGCGCGAGCTCGTCACACCGATGTGCAGGTCCTTTGAATTGAAGTAGTCACTGCAAAACATTAATTCAGATTATTAATTTTTCTTTTATTTTATGTAATCCGGTATGGGTGGCTGAGTCGGAGGGGCCAAAGTGCATACTCCGACCAGCCAATATCACCTCCGAGAAGGTAGGTGCCGTACCGGAGACTTCCCTGGATTGCTGGCTATACTTGGACTAGAGGAGAACACAACCGACGCTGCAATGCGACCATCTTACTTCCAGTACGGTGGTACCAACCCTATTAATACATTAGGACAGACATCACGGGTTTAACAGTGAATATATTTTAGTTAAAACCCACCCACCACTGTACAGACTAAAGGTCGTCTGAAACGGCTATGAAAAATGTGTTTTGCATACAGTTGAGCACAGCACTGGCACGGAACCTAGGTCCGTCATTGTATGGGGCTGGTACTTAAAATAATAGCCCCACTGCATCTCTCCCCACGCATGTTGTAAAGGCGACTAAGGCATAAGGATGAGATGCCGTGCTATAGGACGACAGGCTACTCACCTCTCACCTTGGCACGGTCCTTCCACCGAGTCACGCAGCAGGTGGTGCGATGAGCCAGTAGGCATTGAAGTACCGGGTAGACACATAGCAAACTCCACGATTTTTTAAGGTTTGGGACCTCAATTTGCTTCATGTGAAAATGGGTGAAGAGAAAATCCTTTTGCCAATGACACCTCATCAAACAGCTCATCAATCACTATTTGGGTTTTCGATGGAGGTTTTGCATTTTATTTATATTTTCTGCTGCTTTTTCAATTTCACTCCAATTGAGCTTTAGTTTGCCCGGGACACTGATGCAAACCGGCCGGGACGCCGGGACAGGGGTCTTAAACCGGGACCGTCCCGGTCAAACCGGGACGTATGGTAAGCCTATTTATAGCATATCTTAGGACAGTCATAGGTTATTTTTGCAAACTTAAGCCGCAGGAGCAGCTAGTCATTAAATATAGTAAGGATTGTTCTGTCGCCCCGTGCGTGAACCTATCCCACAAAATAGTTGCTTTACTTACTTCAAGAAGTCCCCGTGGGTAGGCTTGATGACGATCGCTCTCGGATACTGAGATGCTTTTATAAACGGATACGGAACTCTGAAACAACACAATTCGCTACAGTACCAAAATAGATTAGCTCAGCTAAAGATCATCATTCGTCTAATTTAGGTCACAAGAAGACATTTAATAGCAGTATAATTAGCAGTATAATTTGGCACTTATAATACTATTAATAAACTGTTATAATTCAATGGAATGGGAACTTTCCTTACCTAAATGGCAGTAAGTTGTAATCGTATCTGTCGAGTTTGAGCCTGCAGGCGGGGCAATACTCAGGGATAACCGTACAGAAGATCTTGTTCCGGCAGTGATGGAAGCAAAGTATGCCAGGGTCCATTCTGATTGTTGCAATGTTTTCTGAAGAAACCCAGTACGCGCCCGTGATTCTCGTTGCACTGGCTACGAGTCTGTTCAATTTAGGGCTAATTCAATGCAGACGAACACATGTAATCGATTCAAAACGGTTCAAGACAAAGACAGAGAAAAAACTGATGTTGACGTCGCTGACCCCCCGCACGCGTCTGTCTGTCTGACAGGTTCATTGAACTGTCACAGACCAGCTGATTGGAGCTGAGCGACGGTTATGAAAGTTTGACAGATGCCCCATCTCTCCCACTCGCACAACAGGCGATTCGTAATTAAGTGACCGCGATCGCATGGTCTTGAAGCTTTCATTCCTTTACACGCATTAAGTGCATTTAATACGTCAATGCTTGTTCTTTTTCTTGTTCATATTATAGAAAAAGATACATTGATCTTGACAGAAATATGTATTAGTATGCCTCTTCGAAATCCAGCCAAAAGGAAAGGATAGAAAAAAACAATGTGACCACTCCACTTAGTTTTTTTTTCTGCGACAATAGTCATTTCCAAGTTGGACGTAGATGGGAATACTTAGATATTGTCGTTTAAAGTATTCTACTTCAAAGTGGGTCTGCAGTTTATCTAAAACTCATATTATGATCTGAACAGTGTAAGTACCTATTCAATTTATTAAAAAAAATTATAATAAAAAAGTACGTAGGGTACCTATCGTAAAAGGTTAAGATATTTAGCCCTGTGAAAACACACATTGTATTGCATAACTTATTATTGTTGCACAGAATACTGCTGCCCAAAATACGTAACGAGACGGGCGCGGCGTGTCCATTTCTGCGGTAGACAAAGAGCGCGGGAAACGAAAATATTATGAACCGTGTAAGATTTAAAATGTGTAGATTGCATCCTTCACTGATCTGAGATTGTATCCCATCGTAATAGAGAGCTGATTTTATTACCTGGAGTACACCGAAGCCAAAACGAGGGTATTGTGTTTGGTATATCCGTATGTACTACCGTATAACTATGTGGCACTTTAGCTACTATATGCGAGTGTCCTATGTAGGGTGTTAGTGTTTAAGGTCCAAATGAAACACTATGATAGCTGTGTATAAACGTGTAATAAAACGACTGAGAATTATTATTTACTCAAAGCGACTATACTTGACTCCGTGGTGTGATCGACTGCCAGGGCGGCGGGCCGAGGCGAGCGCGGACGCACGCCGCGCCAGAGGGGCGCGGGGTGCGGTAACCGCGTCGCATCGGACCGATGTGTCGTGTCCGGCACATCAATTTCCCCCTTTATGAAAAAAATTTTGTCATTACAACATTACCAAAATTACCTTTAATTACGAATCGTTCATTGCTTGTGACAGTTATCTGCTTTTAATTACCAAAATTACCTTTAATTACGAATCGTTCATTACTTGTGACAGTTATCTGCTTTTATACGACTGCCTCCACTTACTACAAATATAGAAAACATTTTAAAGACGAGATATAAACACGATGAGAAAGATAAAAACATTTCAATAACATACAGGGTGCCAGGAACCACAGAAATGATGGCGTACAAAAGAGACACTTGAAAAATTTGAAGAGGTGCAATAAAACTATCCTAACAATGACCCTAGATGATTGTGCTCACCAATGCGGTCGTAAAAACCGCTGAGGCGAGAGTCCTTTTGTTTTGCAAAGAGAGAGACCGCCAATAATTTCACACACAAGTATGACTAAGCTTAATACCTATTACATAACACAATCGTAGATAGGCATAGGCAAAGATTTGAGAACACGTACCATTAAAATTTACACTAACTTCTATATTTCTACACTAACTTTTAACTAATTCGAAGTACTAACTAACACAGAATGGGGTGTAAATTTACACAAAATCAATATACCATACCGCTGTATGAAAATAATTGTGTAACATATAATACATTTCTTCTATAATTTACTTATTACTTTAAGATGCATGCATACTACGATTATTAATTAAGTAAAAGTAATGAGTAAGTGTATTATGAAAAATCGACATTGCGATCAGGCAAAACTACAAGCGTTGGGCATGGAGTTTTGTGCGTAACCTTCCGTTGTCGTAAAATTCTTTACATCTCTCGGCATAAGTGCTTTACGCCCGTGTGTACGAACGAGGTTTATTGTTTGAACGAGAATGCATTTGATGAAACGTGCGTTATTATAAGTTATAGTTATAACTACGTACGATCTTGCGATATTTGTGTCTAATCTTACAAATTAAACATTATACAATAAATTAAAACTATTAAATGTTCAAATTAAACTACAAACTATTCAGTGTATCTTGGAACAACAGGTATTAGCGCTATTGTTATAAAATATAAGTGATGCGAATGAAATGATACTCTAACAAGTTGACGGATCTGTCGTAGATTTCCTTGACGGATGTTAAACGACGGGTTTTCCAACATTTGTATGCTTCCTAATACAACTCACAAAACGTTATTGCGATTTCTAAGATTGATTGCGGCTTTGTTAAAACTAATACATGCACATTTATCACTTTCAAATAGATTATGTGACACAAAGAAAGTTTAAATTGAACTCATTTTAAGCAACATATTATTAACATAACTATAATCACGACATAAAAGTAAGAAGTATAAAGTAAATAGCGTAATATTAGTCCTTTCATAATGTTTCTGGTGCAAGCAATAAACAGTTCGAGTATCATTATTGTTTGTAATAGTTTTATGGTAATTTTTTTGTCCACACCATTGCACTTTGTTTGGATGGGGCTTAGCGCCTCAGATACACCTGTTATTTGTTTATTTCACTGCACTTTCACTATTTTTATGGTTCACAGACAAACCGGGACGCTGACCGGCACTCAGCTGGTCGTCGATATGGGTGAGAATGAAACGAAAGTTATTGGTCTGCAAAACGAACAGTTTTTTTACATATTCTACCGAACTTAGACACGTGATATGGTATTGTAGTGTCTGTCTCACTTGAATTATGGGTAGGAGATGTGGGACTAGGCTTCGTTGTAGGTACTTGGGCGGAGTCGGCAGGTGCGTCGCGTGAACCGTTTCTTTCATCGTTGGGTAAGAAAGCCGGTTTTAGCCTGTCCAATGTTATTGCGACTTCCCTGTTAGGAAGTTTTACTATAAAATATTTGTCTTTCTTTTTTATTACCGGGAACGGTCCTTCGTAAGGTGGTGTGAGAGGTCGTGTCACGCGATCACACCTGACGAACACGTGTGTGCACCTACTTAGTTCCGGATGCACAAAAACTGACGTCTGCCTAGCTTCGCGCTTAGGTACAGAAGCTATTTTGCTTATGTGTTCGCGAAGTTTGTCCACATAGCTCTCGTCGACGGTGTACGATGTTGGTGAAGGTTCGAAAAACTCTCCCGGCAGTCTAATAGTGGTTCCATAAACCATTTCAGCTGCGCTGATTGATGTGTCGTCTCGAAGAGCTGCTCTCAGACCATATAAAACTGATGGTAATTCTTCTGCCCAGTTCTCGCTGTTTGATCGGGCCATTAATGCTGCTTTCATACTTCGGTGAAAATTTTCGATAAGGCCGTTCGATTGCGGGTGGTAGCTGGTTGTCCTGATTTTTTTAATCCCCATGCACTTCGCGAGGTTCTGAAACAGCTCTGCCTCGAAGTTACGTCCTTGGTCTGTGGAAATTCGTAGGGGGCAGCCGAAACGGACAATCCAGTGCTCGTAGACAACCCTCGCGACAGTTTCTGCCGACATGTCGCTGACGGGGATTGCCTCTGGCCAATTTGTTGCTCGGTCCTCGATCGTCACTGCGTAGCGGTATCCATTTGAAGGCATGAGTGGACCAACCATGTCCACATTCAGGTGCTGAAACCGATCACTTGGTTCATACTTCCCAAATGGCGACTTTGTATGCCGTGATACTTTCGATTTCTGGCATGGTAGACACGACTTTGTCCACTCCTTGACGTCGTTCAGCATGCCGGGCCAAAAGAATTTCTCCTTCATCAGCCTGCGCGTTCCTCTTACGCCTGGATGTGAAATACCATGGATGGTCGTGAAGGCTTGATAGCGAAAGATCTTCGTGAGGTACGGCCTTGTCTTTCCGCCGGTCGTGTCACAATAAACATTCAATTTGATGGCCGGAATCTGAACTAATCGAAGAGTTGAGTTTTCTCGTGAAAGAAGTTCCTTCAACTCTCCGTCTGATTGTTGTGCCTGTGCTAGCTTCTCATAGTCTATTGCGCTGGGGCATCCTATCTCTTCGATTCTCGATAAAAAGTCGGCGACTGGGTTATCTTCACCAGACACGTGCACGATAGATGATACAAATTGCGAAATGTAATCTAATTGACGGATTCTTCTCGGCGTGTCGTTGGTGGTCGCATTCTTTTTGAAAGCGAACGTCAAAGGTTTATGATCGCAGTATACTTTGACATTCGAGCCCTCGATAAACCTTCGGAAGTGTTTCACCGCTAAGTAAATACCTAGCAGCTCTCTATCATAGGTAGAGTATTTTCTCTGTGTCTCATTAAGCGTCTTACTGAAAAAACCTAACGGCTCTTGTCCCTTTTCTGTGCGCTGGTTTAGCACTGCTCCTACGCTTACGTCGCTGGCGTCGGTCATTATAGAGATCTCGGCGTCCACGGCGGGGTGTGCGAGCATGCACGCACTCTTAATGCTTTCCTTGCATTTCTCAAATGCGGCAATCGCGTCCGGTGTCCATTCGATGATTGTCTTGTCACGTTTTTTTGCGCCCACTAAATATTTGTTAAGTACAGCTTGATGTGTCGCCGCATCTGGTGTGCTCTCTCTGTAGAAGTTTATTGCCCCTAGAAAGCGTCTCAGCTCGTGAATAGTGACCGGTTTTTTGTAGTTGGCGATGGCTTCGACCTTTTCAGGTAGCGGGCGAATTCCCTCGGGTGACACCAAATAGCCGAGATATGTTATTAACGGCTTGTTAAATTCAGATTTTTGCGTATTGATGGTAATTCCGTGAGCATCGAGTCGTTGTAGCACGTTTCGAAGAAGTTTGTTGTGCGATTCTTGGTCTTCGGATGCGATCAGAATGTCATCTACATACGAAAATACACAATCTAGACCTTGCAGCACTGCGTTGAGAAATCGGCAAAACGTCATTCCGGCGTTACGGAGTCCAAAACATGTGCGTGTATACTCGTACAGGCCGAATGGCGTTGTTATAGCGGTCTTCGGGATGTCTTGTTCGCGAACTGGAATTTGGTGGTAAGCATTGTTGAGGTCGATCTTGGAAAATATTTTCTTTCCGTGCAGCATGTACGTGAAATCTAAAAGCCTTGGCATAGGATAGGCGTCAGGGATAGTGTTAGCATTTAACTTACGGTAGTCTCCGACAATTCTGATTCCACCACACTTTTTATCTACCACATGTAGCGGCGACGACCAAGGACTTTTGCTAGGTCTAATAATGCCTCGTTCCAACAATGTTTCAAGTTCCCGCTTAACTCTATTGTATTTGCTTGGGGGTAGAGGTCTGGGTCGGCTGTTAACGGGTGCGCCTTTTGTTTCGATATAGTGTTCGACGTTATGTTTTACAGCCTCTTTCCCAAAAAGGGATGGTTTTGTAACATTCGGAAACAATGCTATTATGTCGGCAAGGGGATCGCTGGAGCAAACTGTTTTTATGGCTGGTTGGTCGGATGATATCGCTGTCGTTTTTACGTAGAGCTCCGTTGTGCCATCGATGAGACGCCGATTCCTCAGATCCACAAGCAGGTTGTGATTTTCTAAGAAATCTGCGCCTAGTATAGGCATTCGCACATTCGCCTCCACGAAACTCCATTTGTACGGCCTTCGTAGTCCAAGATCGAGCGTAAGTGACTTGTCGCCGTAAGTGGTTATCGCGGATCCGTTTGCCGCGTATAAGACATAATCGGAGGGTGAGCCTTTGTTCCTACTCAGTACCGAGATGTCTGCTCCGGAGTCTACGAGAAAATGTATGCCCGAGTTGCGGTCGGTTATATACAGGCGTTTCGAATTTACCAGTGTGCAGACCTCCGCCTTAGGCTGCACTGCGTCTAGTTTTCCGATTGCATTTTCGTGTGGTCCTTCCACGCGCATGGCTGCTCACATTTGTTGGCCTTATCGCGGAACGTATGGTGGTACCAGCATAGCCAGCCGGCCTTCTGTTCCGATGCACCTGTACGCGAGCTGGATCTGTACCTGTGTGCCGGTGTCCGCGAGCGGGGACGGTGCGGGCGTCGCTGTTGCACCTGTTCGTCGCGTAGCGACACGATTTCGGCACACATGCGTGCCATCTGTGTGGTGAGAGCGACAATGGACGCCTGCATCGCATCTTGCGCCACTAAATCCGCACGTTCTCCGTCGCTACTCATGATTCCCAGTCTCTACTCAAACTAAATGTCACTTAAAACGCTGAATGTCACTAAACACTAGATGTCCACAATTAACTCGCGCGCGAATCACGTCGGTAGGTCACCAGTTGTGGCACTTTAGCTACTATATGCGAGTGTCCTATGTAGGGTGTTAGTGTTTAAGGTCCAAATGAAACACTATGATAGCTGTGTATAAACGTGTAATAAAACGACTGAGAATTATTATTTACTCAAAGCGACTATACTTGACTCCGTGGTGTGATCGACTGCCAGGGCGGCGGGCCGAGGCGAATGTGCCGGACACGACACATCGGTCCGATGCGACGCGGTTACCGCACCCCGCGCCCCTCTGGCGCGGCGTGCGTCCGCGCTCGCCTCGGCCCGCCGCCCTGGCAGTCGATCACACCACGGAGTCAAGTATAGTCGCTTTGAGTAAATAATAATTCTCAGTCGTTTTATTACACGTTTATACACAGCTATCATAGTGTTTCATTTGGACCTTAAACACTAACACCCTACATAGGACACTCGCATATAGTAGCTAAAGTGCCACAACTACTAGCTTTTGCCAGCAACTTCGTCCGCGTGGATAACTGAACAGGACAGATTATTCTTTCAGAACCACATGAAAATTAATCATTTGTGATACTAAATCCTAAAAAGAAAACTGTTAAACTGCTTATACATTGAAAATATTTTATTAAATTATAGCTCTGGCCCGCGGCTTTGCTCGCGTGAAATTCGTATTTCAAAAGAAGAAAGTAAGTAACTAAGGGCGCGGCCGAAGGCCAAACTGGGTTGAAGTAAACAATAAACTTTCTCGAAGAAAGTAAGTAAGACGAAGCCGAGGGCCGAGCTGCGTTCAGGTAAATAATAAACCTTCTCAAAGAAAGTAAGTACTTAACTAAGAGCGAAGCCTAAGGCCGAGCTACGTTCAGGTAATCGATATTATTTCTCGATGCGAGTAAGTAACTAAAGGCGACTCCGACCGAAGGGTGAGCCCCGAAGGCGAGGCCGAAGGCCAAACTGGATTCAAGTAAACAGCGTAAACTTTCCTCCCCGTGCATGTCGTAAAAGGCGACTAAGGGATAAGGACAAGATGCCGTGTGTAAGGGCAATAGGCTAGCCACCTCTTACCTTGGCACGGTGTTTCCACCGAGTCATGCTGCAGCATGTGGACCTTCATGCTTGCTGCCTGATCTGAATTATCTTGTCCGAATACTTTGCTAAACGCGGTGGTCGGTGTTGTGCTGTAATTTACCAGAATACTTGTAGCACAGCACCGATTACTCTGCTTACCCCGATTGTCGGGATACGGCGTGTGGCGTGTATTGTATTATTTGTATTGTATTGTGTATATTCAATTCTCACGCTCAACTCTTTTGCTACTACCTACTTCCATCATCCATCATCAGCCTGTATCGGTCTACTGCTGGACATATGCCTCTCCCAAGGCACGCCACCATACTACCTACTATTAATAGTAGGTACGAATCTCAAACATCCAAAGGTTGACTGTAAGAAATCACTGTAAGGAATAAGTTCGCCTTTGCACTTATGTAAATTTTCTACAGTAGTTGTTATTTTTGAATGTTTCTTGGATCAATAAAGCATTTTCTATCTATCTGACTTTTAGCAAATTATTATTAAACAATATAAAACTATCAAGCGGCAAGTAAGTCACGAAGGAAGACTGTAGGTCACTCTTCCTTTGTGCCCTCGTATTACCCGGTCTAAGTACCATACCAAGGTGAGAAGTGGCTATGCTGTTGCCCTTTAGAACGGCATGCTTTATCATTAATTTATCTTTTTCATTCCGTCGCATTTCAGACATGCACGGGGAGAGATGCAATGGGACCATTGTCAACTAATAAGTAATCTGTGCTATTGTCACCTATTAAGTATTCTGGCACAGATTACTAATAATTCTGTGCTATTGTTTTTAAGTACCGGATCCACATTGGTAAAGCTTATTTTTGCATATCAAGGTTCAAGGGCGTAGCCAGGATTTTGTTCAGAGGGGGGCAGACAAGGGAAAACTAATAGGTAGGTAAATACGTTTATTACTCTTAATGGATATAAATATTTTTTTATTAAGTAAGCAAACAATGTTCAGTATCAGTATCACAATCAGTAATCTTGGTAGATCAAGGTATTCTCTTGTCATTCCATAGTTAGGTAATACCATTGTTCGGCTCCATAAACGGAGCATTCTAAATTGCAGTATTGGCAGAAACTTTGTGATTTTTAGGGTTCCGTATCCGGCACGGAAGCCGGAGCCGGTCTGTATGTCCGTCTGTCTGTCCGAGGGCTGTATCTCTTGAACCTTATCACTCCGAGCACTTACCCACATCCTGCTAGAGGGTGGCAGCGCCCCCCCCCCCCCCTGCCTGTACCTGGCTACGCCCTTGTCAAGGTTCTACCGATGCTCCTTCATTCTTAAATTCGAGCGAGGGTAGTGGACCTACTTAAATAAAGGTAAGTACTTATCATATTTACTCCGGCGGTCACAGGTTGTTCGCCCTCCGGTCACAGGGTGCTCGCCCTTAGCAAACGGAGTCACTAGGCTATGTACGTACATCGTACCCCCATCCATCGCCGCGCAGCCTTATTGTGTGTGGCATCATCGCTTCACTACTTATGTAGATAATAAAAGACAAAACCTGTTTTGACCAAAATCTACCACTAACGCTGTGAATCTGAAAATAAGCTATTTTGAACCCTAATAAATGAGAGGGCACTATTCCATCTTCTTAGGTATCTACTGTAGAATGTAGAATGCACCGTCGGTCGTATGCCATCTGTTTGTACTTAGGTACATACCTGCTGCTTCACCGTTCGGAACCGGTGTAAAACACTGTAGGTCCCTTCCCTTGCCCCTTACTAGGTGGTAGGCTCAAATTGTAGCCGACTGGGTCGGTACCACCGTACTGGATGTAAGATGGCCGCATAGCAGCCTCGGTTGTGTTCTCCTCTAGTCCAGTAATAGCCAGCAATCCAGGGAAGTCTCCGGTATGGCACCTACCTTCTCGGAGGTGTTATTGGCTGGTCGGAGCATGCGCTTTGGCCCCTCCGACGCAGCCACCCATACCGGATTAGGTACATAAAAAAAAATACTTTCAAATTTATTATAACTCAAGTGCAGCAGGTCTATTCTTGTAAATTCTGACAGCGGACTCAGCGCTGACGTGGCGCTGAGAGCCACTTTAGTAAGTGGCTCTCAGCGCCACAACAGCGCTGATTCCGCTGTCAGAATTTACAAGAATAGACCTGCAGATCAACCAACTAAGATGCGATTCTCGCCCATGAAAATATTATCTGTGTGCATCTCTGCTCTACTCATTGTCATTACAAGATTTTTGTTCATCATTGATTGTTTTTAGCATATGTTTTGTGTTTAATTTGACGAATTTATATTCTTCATCTCTCTCTAATTATTTGAAAATAGTGTTTCGAAGTCATTTTCAGTAATTGATTTTACATTTGTTAAGTGTAGGTAGTTATTGTTTAATTTCCTAAATATAAAAAGACAAAATATGCTATAATTCACGCGAGCAGAGCCGTGGGCACAGCACGTCAATAAAGTAGCGCACACTGAACTCCAAACTCGACGGTCGGGACCTACTTGTTTTGTTGACCTGTTGCCCCTGGTTACAGCAGTATCATTACCACAGCCCACACACCACACCCAAAGGGCGCGTCAAATGCGGGACTTTGTGCGGGACGACAGGACAGGAGACGACTCGATTTTTGCAGCGCTGGACGCGCCGCTAGTTATAGGGAAAATAATTTTAAATGAAATATTTTATTAGCATCAGTGTTCGATCCAGGTAATGTGTGAAATGTGTTTCTAAATACTCTTTCATTTGAATAAATGAGATACTTAGTTTCATGTGCATTAATATAGTCAATAAATCACAATGTATGGTTCAGTGAAGTCAATGGTTCAATGTAAACATTGCACGTACCTACCTACCCACTCACAATATGTGAAATGTAAAAATATTAAATGCGTATAAATATAGAATTGTCCGAATAACTAAATTTGAAATATAATAAATAACAAACTAAACCAGCCCATGGGAATCCTTTACTGATCATAAAAATATAAGTAGATAGGTACCTAAAATATCTGTGACACGGACAGACAGACATATGAACGGACAGAGGGGCCACACCGTCTACGGGGGCTACGAAGTCTCTTGCCTAAAATATTTACCATATTTTTTAGAAGTACCACAATGCGGAATGCTGGGCGGCGGGGCAGTGTACCTCCTCTTGTAGCAACGTCAAAAATGCGCGCACTCTCCCATCTTTGCCTGGTACGGTAGCAGAGATCCTGCCCCGAGCCCACGTACTTCTATGAGCCGTTGAATCTGCAATAAGAACAATATCGCCCACAGAGAGATTATTTTGGCTACCTTGTGTCCGATTCTTGCGTCCGTGCAGCGACGGTAAGAAATCAAGAACCCATCGTGCTCAAAACTTGTCAGCTAGCCTTTGTGCGATGCGCCACCGTTTTCTCCACTGCAGGTCTTTATCGGTAAATGTTCCTGGAGTCGGCGGGGAGCTAGCCGAACCCAGAAGAAAATGATTCGGAGTCAAAGCCTACTCCTCGTTTAGGTCTAAATTTACGTGGGTAAGCGGCCGCCGGCCGGCTATTCACAATGTTCTCCGCTTCGGTAAGTAAGGTTAAGAAAACTTCTACACTGGGAGCTCTGGAATTCAAAGTGGCGTTGAGTGCGACATTTATCTAACGCACTAATCTTTCCCACACACCACCCATATGCGCCGCGTCTGGAGGGTTGAAGCGCTAGTCGATTCCTCTTTCAGTCGTATATTGTTGGAGCCTGTCATATTGCAGTATATCCCGGGGAGCTTTCTGTAGTTCTTTGTCCGCTCCTCGCAGGTTTGTCGTGTTATCCGAATACATCTGTATCTGATTCCCTCGACGAGCCGCCATTCGTCGTATTGCAATGATCGCAGAATCGGTAGTCAGGGATGCAGGGAATTCTATGTGTACTGCTCTAATGCTTAGACAGGTAAAAAGAACTCCCCATCTTTTCTCGTGTCTTCGGCCAATGGTCACATTCATAGGGCCGAACAGGTCTACTCCACAATAGATGAACGGTCTACAGTGGCGTTCGAGACGTGTCGGTGGAAGTCTAACCATGAGAGGTTGTTCACTGTGAAGTCTTCTCGCTCTGCAGGCAGACGACGCATTTGGTTACAATAGAGCGTGCAGTTACTCGCAGTCGGAGTATGTGATAATTACAGACACTCATTTACTGGTAGGAAAATACTTATATATAAATCAATACATTTGCAGATATTATATAGTCCAGACTCCCAGCGAACATCTTCCTTTCTACTGTCCACTCATTCGAATCACGGATAAGTTGTCTTTTCTTCCCTGGAAATGCAAACCAGATTGACCTCAGGAGTGAAATTGGTTGTGCCTCATCCTCCAACCACCCGTTCTGTTATTTTAATCCGAACTCTAATAAACAAATATTCAAAGTTTCAAAACGAAGACACAAAGTTCTAAATTCAAATAGTTCTAAATAAACACTTTCATTCATTCTCAAAATAAACCTAGTAACAGCCCCAAATAGTCTCTTCGCGTGACGAAGAGATGAAGCCGCCTTGATAAGATATCGATCGTGGAATCCTCGTACCACGTACGGACTGCCTACCCCTTGCGTTCCTGTGGAGCTGGATTGATGGCATGTACTTATGAAACGCTTCGCGTGTTTAGAAGCCACCTAGGAAGTTGCTAAGCCTGTTGCTAGGGAAGGGGAACTTTCTTGCACCATAAACCATTTAATTTTCATATTTATGTGTGAAAAGTTGTTCTTTTTCCGGTACCTGTGTCAATGTTGACGGGAAGCTTAGTGATTAAGGCACAAGTATCCAAGTACGGAGGTTTGAGGTCCGCGTGTTTTTCAATCACCAATGAAGGTTTTCGGATTTTCGAAGAATTTGTAAACTAAAGAAAATTAAAGCTCTGTGGGTAAACTCTGAAATTGTCTAGAATGAATGTCAGATTGCAAATTCATTCTGAAAAGTGTGACATATACATATAAGTACCTACCAACGTGATTTAAATAAAAATAATAGTTTTCTTCTTTCGGTTCTAATGCCCAAGGTATTTGGGGCACCTCTAATAGACGTTTGTTTCTAGAATAATTCCGTTCTACAATGGATGTGGAAGGGGCGACTACGAACAATTCAGTTTCGTGAGACTCTAAAATGACCGAATCGCTGGTATGGATACTACTGGAAGCGGTGTACCATCTGACAGTATCTGTGGACTTCGCTGCCGGCGGGGTCTCCTGCTTGAGCAATCCGTGCCTCAATGGAATTTGTATCGACGATTTGAACAGGTACAAGAATTAGACTGTTTAAGAGCGACCGTGTACCGTCATAAGAGAGGCCTTAAAGTTCAGTAATATGTACAGTGCCTTCATAGACCATCACACAAGTTTAGTATGGACGTCTTAAGAGGTTTGTAGACAGCCGTAAAGTAGCTCTCAACAAAATCAATCACCGCCTTAGCAACTTTTAAGATGTACTTAAGTAGAACGCCTTAATTAAATACGCCTTGCGGACACCTTAAGAGTGAGCTGACCGTCTTAACAATGTTTAAGGAGGCGAGTAAACTGGTTTAAGCACGTATTAAGGCCGTGACAAACGCCAACGACCTTGAGCATTCGGGAATTCTACATAATGTACCATGCGACTGCTAATTTCGCTTCGCACGTTCAAGTCACATTTAGCGTAGTTTGTCGCTATCAGCCTAAAGAGTTGATGGTTCGGGGTTCGAATCCCACTTTCGTATGTTTTTTTTTTTTTGCTTTTTTATTATTTTAATTATTAAAATGATTGTGGCTTATGTAACTGATGCGTGATTCTAATTTTTTATTTTTTATTATTTTACCTAAATAACATTTTATTGTAATTTCTTCCAAATTATTTTAGTTCATGTACTTACCACTTTTTATAAACCTCTAAATAGACTATCGATGAAAACTAAAATAAAAATAGGTAGGTAGGTAATAGGTAGATAGGCATTTAGGTATGTATGGCAAATATCATAGCAACATAGGTACCGGCCGGCGCGCGCGGCGCGCGCGGCGGCAGCATGGCACGGTGCGGTGGGGTGCGGTGCGGTGCGGTAACTCAGTAGCAGCGTGCGGTGCGGAGGCGGCACGGCGGCGGCGGCGGCGGAGGCGGCGGCGGCGGCGCGGTGGAGGCGCGGGAGGCGCAGACAGCGTTATACCACAGTACCTATTAGTTATTCTGTGGTTATACCAACGAAAGCCATGCGTATAACGCCCCGTCAAGTTACGTACCGGAGCGTATACTGATAGATACCACAGAAGAGAGATATTACTGATACGGTCGTACTGTATACTGGTACGGAAAATGACACGGTGGCAGCATCACCTACAATACAACATCCGAGATGTCAGCTCGTAACAACTGGTGAAGTAGGTGCTATGTCAGTGCTTTTCTTCGGTCGTACCGGCTTCACTGAACTGGACGGAAAAAAAGAAGGGAGTCATATCCCGAAATAGTTTGTATTTTCCGTCCAGTTTAGTGTAGCCGGCACGACCAAAGGGAAGCACTGACATGGCACCTAAGTTCACCCGGTGTTATGGGCTGACATCACGGATGTTATAGGTGATATAGCAAACTGTGTCAGTTTACATAAAAAAATCCCTCAGTCGCCTTTTACGACATGCACGGGGAGAGATGCAGTGGGGCTATTATTTTAAATTACCATCCCACACGGTACAAATATACCTAACCTACCTATCTTTTTTCCATTCGATCCAAACACAGAAGACAGAAATGACGACCGACACGCGGGCGCAGCAGGGCAGGAGCGAGCAAGCGAGCCCGGAACTAAAATTGTATCTAGTATTGAAGTGCCTGCTAAATTGACGAAGGCAAACATTTTACCCTTCCGACTGAAGAATTACGTCAATAATTTCATGTAGGCGTTTTTTGTTTTTTATTTTTATCTCCTTTCGTGGATAAAATAATAAAACAAATTGAATAGAGTTTTCTCAGAGCTTTGTGACCTTTGAATCGGTGGTATTGTAAAATTGTAATAATACACACATACTCAGATTTTCAAAAATTCATGCTTTTTTTATATATTTTTAATTTTATGTTTATTACTTACTTTTACTCATTATTAAAAAAACCAGCAATGCACTTTGTTGGTAAGGAACCAAAATATAGGTTGGTATTTTTTTAATTTTCTGAATGTGTGTCAATTGGTCAGTTTTGGACCTTCTTTTTCGCACTTTTTGCATGTTTTGCGTATTTGGCGTTTGTCACCGCCTTAACTCTTAAGGGATGAGTAGGTGGACAGTCTTAAGTAAGCCTTAATAACTGCTAAGAAAGTATAAATCGCTGAACTTACCGCGGATGTATACCAATCGGTTCTGCAGATATTTCTTCTACCATTCACCATTCACCCAAGTACAGTCTCGGGTCTTTCAAGAGGGGCGCGAATAGGCACCTGTCAGCCCGGCATGACATTCGCAACCCTCGCATACGACCGAATGTCCATGGGCGTCGTTAGACACTTTATGCGTGATTCGGGGCCACATAACGCGCCTTCAATAAAAAAAACAATATTTTGACCTTGAGATGTAAGTACCTAGACTTAAAGTACCTCTTAGCAATATCCTAAACGACGCCTAAGAGCTGACTAGACACCACTAAATACGCCTCAACGCCTAAAAGGTGAAAACGTGAGTAGCAGGCTTAAATGCGTCTTAAAAATTTTAAGACATCTTCGAAAAATTTTAAGACATCTTCGGTATCGCGTCTAAGGGATTGAAAGAAATCCGTAGTTTTTACCCCTTTCCAAATCGTTATAGACTGTCACACTTATGCAAATGCAACATGAACCAGTGTAGAAATATAGACAGAATTTTTAAAATGTACATACATTTATGTGTGCAGCAATTACTCCTGCTACTGCATAGACGGATACACGGGGATCCAGTGCCAGACCAACTGGGACGAGTGTTGGTCGGCGCCGTGCAAGAACGGCGGCACCTGCGTAGACGGCATCGCTTCCTACAACTGCAGCTGTGCTGAGGGATTCGTTGGTAAGTCAAGAATATTTATGGCTTTTATTCTTTCTTTATTCATAATTCATATGGTAGTACACTACGTTTGAATTTGTCCTGTTTAGTTTTTACAATCCGGTTCGATTATTACGCCTACAAAGAAGAGCCGGCAAGAAACTTCGCAGGGTTCTTTTTTTAACGTCTTCAAATAGGTACAATACATTGTGACTAGCTACACAATAGACACCGCTTACAGTGTTAAGATATAGTTTGAGAGCTAGAATAACTATAATTTAAGCTTGATAATTCTGACCACATAAAATCAAAAGTAAAAGTATAAATAAAATCAGCCTTTGTCAGAAATTGTTGATAAATATCAACTGCCTCATCTCAACTCAACTAACTCAACTCATTAATAGCATCAGTAATTCAGTTGAACCTCGGGACGTCGCGTTACACAAGCAAGACGTATAAAACTCTATGGCGTCACATTATTACTGGCTTGTTTCTTGGAAGTTTAAAAGGATACGCGCAACGTTACTTTCACATCTGAGATAGAGGTTCGATCGAGACCGTCTACATAAGTTACACATGGGGCTTCCCATTATCGACTTTTTACCCGACTACGACGAAACCAAAATGAGGGTTACAATCAGGGCCAAATAAAAAAATATTCTTCAAATCTCTTCGTGTGGATTGTGGTTGTCAAGAACTTGAAAAGATGTACGCCGATGACTATAATTAAAAATATACCATATCTATTGGTTTAGAACTGAAATAAAATTAAAAAAAAATTAAATGTATAAAATCATGACAAAATCCGACAACGAAGAACGAATAACATAATAAGGAAAGTTGATCGAAAATGCTGTAGTCGGGCGTTCAGAAGGATTCGAAAAGAAGAGCCCGACTAACAGCAAATTTCCAAAGAGTTTGTAGGTATTACCACAGAATAGAAAAGAGGTATTACGTCGCTGAAGGAGCGCAGCGACGTAATGCAAACTCTTTGCAAATTTCGATCAACTTTCCTTGTTATTTGAATCGTTTTTCGTCGTCGGGTTTTATAAAAAAATAATTTATAACGAGAAAGCTTTTCCTCTAAGCTACCCGCGCAAGATCTTTCAGAACTGTGTCGGGCGTGAGTCATGAGGATGCTGGACAAGCAAACTCACTCGAGAGGTTACTAACCTCTCGAGTGATGGGCTGACAATACGGATCTTGCTAACCTCAGCAAGATCCGTATTGTCAGCCCATCACACATTGATGAACGAGATGCCATGTCAGTGATTCCCTTTGATTGTACCGACCGGTTATACTGAACGAAATATTTTCATAGCCGTTTCGAGCGTCCATCATTCAGTGCTGTGGTATAAATCCGAACAGGTTAAACCCTCCACCTAATAATTTAAGAGAAGGGACCTTTTTTTTTATTGTAAGCTCGACATATGGCGCCGAGGCACCCATGAGGTGTCTAAAGGCGCCCATGGACATTCGGTCGTATTCAGGCGTTGCGAATGCCATGCCGGCCTGACAGGTGCCCATTCACGCCCCTCTTGAAGGACCCGAGACTGTACTTGAGGGGAAATATATGAGCAGGGAGAGCGTTCCAGAGTTTACCGGTTCTGTAAAGGAAAGATCTGCAGAATCGATTGGTACGCATTCGCGGGACCTTAAGTTTTAAGTGGAATCTGAACCACGTCGGCGCCTCAACGGCTCAAAGATCAGGATCACCCATTCAAAGTACAACCGTGCCCGGTGTGCTTAACTTTGACATCGAGCGCCTATTTATCGCAGCGATGCTGATTAAAATGTCTCGTCCTAATTTTTGCAACGAAACCTATATTCACACACGCGGGCACACAGGTGACAACTGCGAAGTGAACTACAACGAATGTGAGTCAAGTCCGTGCTACAACAACGCGACGTGCGTGGACCTGACGAACGGCTACGTGTGCGCGTGCCTGCCAGGCTACAGCGGCCAGCTGTGCGAGCTCGACGTGGCCGTGTGCAACGTGTCGGGCGAGGCGCGCTGCCTCAACGGTGGCCAGTGCATAGAGGGCCCCGGCTTCAGGTTCTCCTGCAGATGTCTTCCTGGTAAGCTATATCTTTACATTCTGAATCAGACCTGGTGCGGCCTGGTCTTCCTTCACCTGCACGAAGGTTTGGAACTAAGCTTGCGATGGCTTCACCGAGCATATCAGGGCCCATCGGCAGTAGAGTAGGGTGTTAATCGAGGTTGGGACTAGCGAGTGGCCACTCTAAATTTCCCGCGCATGCTTCACGTTTCGGCTCGCATCAAGCCCTCGTCAGCTAGTCTGCGTTGACTAGGACGCGGGGAAACACCAGTCCCGCTCTCGACCTCCCTCTCTCTACCTATCCATATTCTGTAGGATGCTTCCAGTGTCTTGGCAGCCATAGATTCTTGAAGAGACTGTAGAGCGACTTCGCTGGTAGTCCTCTTGCACCAACTTCCACAGCAAAGAGATCAGTCTTAAATCCGTTTCTTACAATCTGGTCTACTAAGTTGCAGTACTCGTTAAGTTTGATGTTGTGGTCCTTCGGTATGTTGCTTTCCCATGGAACTGTAAGTTCAACAAGTAAGTAAGACATGTTTGTCGCTTTTGAGTTTGAATATTTCTCAACGTAATTACGAAAGGCAATCTATCTGGCTATCTGTTTTCCGATTGTTGGCAACATTTATTATTTCTGGGTAAATTTTTCTCACAAGCAAGTCTTTTGCTTGTGGAAAAATTCGTTTATATTACCTAAATTTCACAAAATACGACTCTCAAACATCTAAAGGTTGACTGGAAGAAATTTTTGTAAAGGGTAAGTCCGACTTTGCACCTGATGTAAATTTGGTATAGTTTCTGTAAAAAAAAACATTTGAGCAATAAAGTAGATATTTATAACTAAGTATTCCATAGGTAGATAGATCTCAATATTCATTATGTCTACCTAACTATATAAGTCTTACCACGGGAACGGGAATTATTCGAGGTCTTCTTGGCCGACGTTTCGGACTGGAGCGTGCAGTCCCATCATGGCGAGTGCCTGGTTGTTAGCTAGTAATGTTAACATACCTAAATTGGTAGTTGTGTTTATAAGTATTAAAAAGTGTTTACCAACAACATGAATATGTTTTTTTAATTGAATGGTATGAATCTAGACTTGTCCATCTTAGCTAGGACCAATCCATCAATCATACATTCAGAATACTGACAGAAGCCTTTACTAAATTGACATCTATTTCAGGTTGGACTGGAAAGAAATGCGAGGAGCCGATAGATGAATGTGCTTCTTCGCCCTGCCAGAACGGAGGTATATGCATAGACGCACACGCCGACTACATGTGCGCTTGCACCTTTGGTAATTATCACATATTCTTTAAAATCCCACTGGGATACAACGTACCATTTATTTTTTAACAGCTGGATTGGGCACTGGCGTAACTAGGAATATTTTCTTTTGGGCCTGACCTGACCCCTAAGCTCCCTCAAATGTTTACATAGATCTCGCCGTCCATGACGCCGACCGCAAAAATCTCGAAAACGACACAATTCTATTTTGAAATGTACCACAAACAACAACCTTGCATGTCCAGGCGCCCGCTAAAATTATCAATGCAACAAAATTCTAGTCTGAATTGCATCTCAACCAAGAAACACTCATAGCATGGCGGCCGCAAACATAGTGAAAGAAAACAATACAAATATGAAAATCAAATGCTGATCAACCGACAAACAGCCTCCGTCGAATATCATACTCTCAAAACATCATACTCGCAAAATAGCATACGCTCAAAACACCATAATCGCAAAACATCATATTCTTAAAACATCATATTCATGTTATGGTCGGTGTTTGGCATACCATGGTTGAAATTCGCGGTCACTGTGGCCGACGTTTCGGACTGGCGCGTGCAGTCCATCATCAGGGCGAGTGCCTGGCTGCGGTCGGACCCGCGGTTAACAGAACACTGCCTGTCAAACGCGAGCGGCTGCGAAGATTGTAGTTGCAGCTGTGGGTAGGCACCAATTCGGCTTGGGCTGCGTTCCGCACCTCCGCCGAGGAGCAGAATGTACTGACAATGTCTTCCAGCTACTGCTGGTGCACACTGCCAGACCTGTCGCTCTTCAGGGGGGCGAACAAGGAATTCCATACCGGAGACAGCCTGTAGGAGTCTTCTCTGTTGAAGTTGGAATGCTTCGGATCTCGATGGACTCACGGATGATGCGTCGAAAGAGTCGTTTTTCAGTGGCCAAAATGTTCACCTGATCGAATCTTATCCAGTGCTGCATTCCGGAGTCGATATGCTCAATTATTTACTTTGTTTTTTCCATGTTCTTGACTGCTCTTTTTCCTTGAAATGGGTGCCCTACCAACGCGATCGAAAAAACATTTTCAATTTTAAAATCAATATAAGTAAGTAAAAACGTAAAAACATTTAAGTAAAAACAACAGGTAAAAAGAAATAGAAAAGTAAACGGAGGCATGCATGCCAACGTGTTGACGGTGAATATTGTTGACGGCAGGGCACACGGGTAAGAACTGCGAGACGCACATGGAGTTCTGCACGGAGAACTCGTGCAGCAACAGCGCGCTGTGCGTGGTGGAGGAGGGCGTGCGTGTGTGCTACTGCGTGCCCGACTACCACGGCGAGCGCTGCCAGTTCCAGTACGACGAGTGTCAGCTGGGACCCAGGCAAGTAGCCTCAACCAGCTTTCAGCAGAATGCAATCAACAGATTCAAGATACTCTCAGAAACTTCAGAACTAGAGAATATTGTAAAGATTCGTGTTTAAAACAATTATGAGCAGACTTATATCAACCGAAAAGAAAAGGGGAGCACGTCATGTCATAACATAAACTTCACAGCGTATAACCGGCACTACGTATATTTTCGACGATCTACCGCCGCCTCCGCCGCGGTCGGGCGGCGGTAGATCGTCGAAAATCGAAAATCGATTACACGTTAGTGACGGCTATACCTTTTGCCATCTAAATATTATGTTTCATGAAATTATTATACGAAGCCGGTCGACCGCCCTGAATGAAACGTCGGTCGAAACGGCTATGTACGTAAATAGTTCGTGTTTTCCGTCCAGTTCAGTGTAGCCGACATGAAATGAAGGGAAGCACTGACATGGCACCTAGTTCACCCGGTGTTATGGGCTGAAATCACGGATTTCGTAGGTGATGTAGCCAACCGTGTCAGTTAAAACAAAGTAACTTACTCCATGACCATGACCATCCTTTACAGATTTATTATTAGTATTGATTAAAATATGATTTGGGTGGCAGACCGTATATAGAGGTATAGACGAACTGCCGACATAATAATAACATTATACATTATTTTCTATACATTTCAGATGCGTGAACGGTGGAACATGTATAGACGGAGTTGACAATTTCACATGTTCATGTCCTCCGCGGCTTACTGGCCTCCTGTGCGAATGTTTCCTCCTAGACGACGGAACCCTCGACTGCGAATACGTCAGCCCCACGCCTCTGCCAGGAAGCTCCGACATAAGTACCCTCGTCCCGACAGACTCAAACACTTTCACCACACTCCTCGACCTCACAACGACCACATATCTTCCCGAAATCACAACCAGCTACAACGTAATGGTTAACGATAAGTCCACAACAACGTGGGAAATAACTACAGACCTGACAACCGTTCACGATACCATTACAATGTTCACTGAAAATACAACTTTGACAACATTGGCACGTACTGACTCTACAATATCAGAAGACACGAACAAAACCACAGCAATCACATTCACAACGTCTCGCTCAGATCAAACGGAAGCAGAACTCGACACGACACCACCTGAAATATCTACGTATACATACACGGGAATAGCATCAGAGCCTGAAGTGTCTGTCACGGAACTAGTATCCGACTGTGGGGAAGTCTGCCACGAACCTACATCCAACACTACACTCACTTCGAGAGGATTCGATTCAACTGCGGCCACAACATACCTGGATACAAATATCTCAACCTTTGTCACGATTTCAAGTACAGCTGAAACGGGGGATGTTACAATCTCAGATCTCACTACAAAACAGACGATTCCTGAAGCTAGAGACTTGGATACGACTACTTTAACTCCCGCCTTTATATCAACTACTTCTGGCGATATTACGACTATATCTACTGAGAGATGGTTCACGGATAGTCCACCAGAAGGCGGCACCGCCTTTCTTACAACCGAAACCGCTCCACAAACCAAGGCTCCAACAATATCTGACAATCTCACTGAGGGATACACTACTGTTCTATCGGAGTGTTCAGACTCTTATTGTAATAACCGAGGCAGCTGTATACTAACACCTAGTGGTTTCAGGGTAAGTCTTTTGTTTTTTAATGTACGTCTACTCCACATGTACATACTTTGACATATGTTTCCGTTTCTATCTGAAAAATGAAACTCTTGTTCCAGTGCTTGTGTCACTTTAATTACGGCGGTGAGTATTGCGAGGAGCGCGTTTCTGTTGCGTCAGCTGCTTTTGGCAGCAACTCCTACTTAGCGCACAAGTTGCGTAACGAGCCCTCCGTCCACGTCGCCTTCACTGCCAGGACCCTCGTCACCGAGGGTCAGATCCTCTACGTGGACATCGCGCCCGGAATCTACGTCCAGCTCTATTTAAGTGCAGGCCTCTTGAAGTTCAAATTCTCGTGCGGATATCAGACGATGCTATTGAGCGAACTCAAGACCTTTCTCAATAATGGCTTCCACATCAAAATTGAGACTTTGTAAGTATAATTTCTAGGTAAGATCTAATATTTAATTTGTGGAATTTATAATTTTCTCTTTTACTTTCATGAGAGAGTGATCGGATTAGCATGACACTTTCAGAAACCGGACAAATTCTAAAAACACTCTCAACCTCAAAAACTTAACACTACTCATTAGCGCAAACCTTGTGGGCCCTGTCTAGCTTATCTGTACAATTATTTGAAAACGATTCCTACATTTATCTTTGAAGTCGTCTTTGAAACTGAAACTGACATACGATGCTAGCCAGACGTTCGGGTTTACAATAATTTTAATTGTGTTTTAAACTTTATCATAGGCTTGACTTGGACATGCAGCATCAGCACTGCAACGCTTCCCTCCGCCTCAATGACACGGTGGCGATGAGCGGCGGTCAGATCGCCAACATCACCTCGCTCGCTGCCAACTTCACTCTGTACCTGGGTAACGCGCCTGCAGTGAGCGCGCGTACTCGTCATGACCAAGACATCAAGCCGTTTGTGGGTTGCGTGCAGGACTTGGTGGTGAGTACTACGTTCAACGTGGCGGCGAGATCCGACATCGAACTTTACGGATTATAATTTTTTTTTTAAACTGTCACGGTTGGCAGGTCACCTAACCTACTACATCACATCCGTGATGTCAGCCCACACCTTGGCGAACTAGGTGCCATGTCAGTGCTTTCCTTCGGTCGTGCATTCAACCGACCTTTCATTCAGTCCGGTGGTATCAATCCGGGCGGGTTAAACCCTATCACCTAGTAAGGTAGAAGGGAAGGGACGTACAGTTTTACATGGAATCCGAACCACAGTCAGTCTCCAAAACGATCGAGCGATCACCCATCCATCCACTGACCGCGCCCAGGTGTGCTTCTGATCCGATCGACCGCACCACTGAGCTACCGACGCTGGCAAAATCATATGACCTACTGATGGTGTTTTATCATCAGACCACATGAGGCTGACTGCAACAGAACCCGGACGAGCCTGAGACGTCTTTGAATTGTAAAACGTGGATAACCCAAGAAAAAAGAACATCGGTTGGATCCTTCTATATTATCTCGGCCATATGGGGGGCCCCTAAGTAGGTTGGGTGTTCTGTCTGACCGTGTAGTATGTGCTTAGCCCTATAGGCAAATGTCCCTTTAAAACGAAAGACACACCAGTTTCTGTGACATTTAAGTACACCTGGCACTATGTCAGTATTGGGTGGCGGGTGGCAGAGGGATTTGGGCATCGGCTTCTCATGCGAGAGGTCCGAGGTTTGATCCGGTCGGCATGTAAAAATTAGTTTTTTCTGACGAAATAATTTACATGCATATACCTACACCTGCTGCTTCACCATTCGGAACCGGTGTAAAATTGTAGGTTCCTTCCCTTGACCTTACTAGGTGGTAGGCTTAAATTGTAGCCGACTGGGTTGGTACTACCGTACTGGATGTAAGATGGCCGCATAGCAGCCTCGTTTGTGTTCTCCTCTAGTCTAGTCCAGTATAGCCAGAAATCCAGGGAAGACTCCGGTATGGCACCTACCTTCTCGGAGGAGATATTGGCTCGTCGGAGCATGTGCTTGGCCCCTCGGGATCAGCCACACTACCGGATTACATAAAAATAAATTGTGACCAGCTGACTCTTCAGACGTCTTTGAATCGCATAACGTGGATAACCAAAGAAGAAAGAACATCGGTCGGATCCTTGATTTAAAAAAAGCTCTGTAAGGTTTCTTACCCAGTTCTTCCTTATAGATTGCACTGCTGAACGGGACATGACAAAAAAAATAATGATAATGATAATGACGAACCATACTGAATATGCATATGTCTCAATGAAATATTGACTGTTGTGTGTTCTTTATGGCGAAATAAATATCTGAATGTGAATCTGAATCCTTCTACTTTATCTCGGCCACCAGCAAGTCTATTCTTGTAAATTCTGAAAGCGGAATCAGCGCTGTTGTGGCGCTGAGAGCTACTTACCAAAGTGGCTCTCAGCGCCACATCAGCGCTGATTCCGCTGTCAGAATTTACAAGAATAGACCTGCTGGTAGGGTGTTCTGTCTGACAATGTAGTAGGTGCCTAACTCAATAGGCAAATATCCCTGTTAAATTAAGGACACACCAGTTTCTGTGACATTTACACCTGGCACTATAATATGTAACACAACATCACTCCTGTATTAACACATGTGCAGGTAAACGGTGAGGCGCGGCACCTACTGCAGGACGCTTGGGAGGCCGCGGAGGTGCGCGAGTGCGCCTCGCTGCCGTGTCTGTCGGCGCCCTGCCTCAACGGGGGCTCCTGCGTGGACCGCGGCGCCCACTACACCTGCGCCTGCACCAATGGGTGAACATTCACTGTCTAGTCTAGTAATAGATACGAGGGTGGAACCAAAAGTAATCCTATGGATCCTAACTATTCAGGAAATCACAATTTATAGTTTTCTTTTATGGAAACTGGCACGCTTGGCTACATCACCTACAACATCCGTGATGTCAACACCCTGGGGGACTAGGTGCCATGTCAGTGCTTCCCTTCGGTCGTGCCGGCCGGCTAGACTGAACTGGACGGAAAACACGAACTATTTACACAGCCGTTTCAACCGATCTTTCATTCAGTGCGGTAATACCAACCCTACCACCTAGTAAGGTAAGAAGAGAAGGGACGTACAGTTTTACGTGGAATCGGAACCACGGTCTGCCTCCAACGGTCGAGCGGTCAATCATCCAAGTACTAACCGCGCCCAGGGTGCTTATGATAACGACCGTCAGTGGACCGATCGCACCACTGCGCTACCGAGGCTGATAATGAATAATTCGATTAGAACATTATAAAAACAGCGTTGGTGGTAGAGTATTTTCATTTTACGAAGGCACGAGGGGTATGAGGTAGGAAGTAGTGTGAGACCGCGCGGAGCTCAGTAGGGAACGACTCGGTTCGACGGAGCGACGCGGAGACGTGTAGAACGTATGTACCGATCGGGCACCGAGTTCGTTCTCTACTGAGCTCCGCGCGGTTGCCTCTTGCACCAGTTCCTACCTCGTACCCCTCGTGCCTTCGTAAAATGAAGACACTCTACATCAGTGGTGCCCAAACGGTCGATCGCGATCGACCGGTCGATCGCGAGAGGCTTTTAGGTCGATCGCTGAAAATATGTAGAGCAAGAAGTGACACGTAGAAACATCGAAGAATTCATAATATTTGATGTGACTTAACATTTTCCGGGTGGTGTCGTCTTCCACAAGGACCCCAATAGTAACAAATTATAGGATGTAATGAACATAGTTTTCAATTCAAACAAATATTACTACAAATTATTTAGCAACGGAAACCTTTGGTACAAGTGTCGATCTTACAACCTTAAATTTTTTGTAGGTAGATCTTCATAGAAAAAAGTATGGGCATCACTGCTCTACATATTGATTGCAGTTTCTTAGGAGAGCAGTGCGAGCGGTCTGTGTGCGAGCGGAGCCCCTGCCAGTACGGAGGCACGTGCGTGCGCTACCCCGGCAGCGGCTTCCTCTGCCTCTGCCCCTTCGGCAAGCACGGCATGCTCTGCGAATACTGTTAGTACATACATAGAGTATCTAAACCTATTTCATTACCCCCCAAAGCACAAGGAGGCGTATTATATATAAGGTGCGTTATTTATGTCAAAAATTTCGGGAGAGTTACATAGAAGCTCAAATAAACACGTTACGCAAAAAAAAATATGATTATAGCATTACTTTTCGAGAAATTTAGCAAAAGCAAAGAGTTTGTATTACGTCGCTGAGCTCCTACAAACTCTTTGAGCAAAACATATTAAACATTAACATACCTAAACATTAACCTGTGTGTAACAGTAGGTAACTTGCATTGTACGGGCTCAATGAGCGTACTATGTTCAAACGCAGAACAGCTGTTTGTTGTAAGTAAGTCACAAGGTCACTATGATTGGTTTTTACAGCTACTAATTTGATTTTATTTTTTGTTAGGAGAAAATTTTTTCCTATAAACATATGTTTTTTTCTTACGTAAAGTGTTTATTTGAGTGGGTGTGTAACCCTCCCAAAATTTTTGACATAAATAACGAAGCACCTTATATAACGTTTGACGCCTCGGTCTGTCTGACTGTCTGTCTGTCTGTGTGTGTCTGTCTGTCTGTGTGTGTCTGTCTGTCTGTCTGTGTCATCGTAGCTCCCAAACGGATGGGTCGATTTGGATGTGTTATTTTATTATAAAGCTGGTTTAATCGGGATGGTGCTTAGTTATGTTGATGTTTGAAGATCAGGTCAGCAGATTCGAAGATCATCGACACTTTTCCTAATAATAATTGATGAAGGGATATCTGCTGTAAAATTGAAATTTATTACACTTTCACTCGTCGTCTATAAGTAAATAAATGGAAATTATTACAAAACGAATTTTATGTACTTGTGACCTAGCCTAACCTTATTTAACAAAATTATTATAAGTTAAAATTACGTCTCTTAAAAATCTGCCTGGCTTTCTTCTAGTAACTTAACCATCATCATCATCATCAGCCTGTATCGGTCCACTGCTGGACATAGGCCTCTCCCAAGGCACGCCACCATACGCGGTCTTTCGCTCTTCTCATCCATCCACTCATACCATAACTTTACAATACTTACAGATATTACGTAGGTATTTGTTTTTTCCATTGCAGCCCTAGACATAACGCGGCCATCCTTGGCGCCCATCATCGGGGGCATGTCATCGTATGTGACGTACCCGCTGACGCAGGCCGCCAGCTCGGAGCGGTTCGACCTGCGGTTCCGCTTCCACACCACCGACATGGAGCAGATATCTCTGCTGGCCTTCGTCGGGCAGCGCGGTGCACACGACTCCAGGAGTCACCACCTCGCTGTCACCTTCGTGAAGGGCTACATCATGCTCACGTGGAACTTGGGAAGTGGTGAGATTAACTTTACATACTACTCCTGCTTCACCATTCGGAACCGGTGTAAAACTGTAGTTCCCTGGCCGCCTAGATAAATAAAGTGGAAAATTTTCACCAAAGGGTCCTGTTTGGTTTTCCAAGTGAGATTTTTTCGAAAAATACTTATGATTTTTAGGGTACCCTTTTATTATAATCATCAATACGGAGGCAGTAAGGAAATAAGGCATACCTAATTTATAGACAACTAGGTATTTCAATTATTTAATATTTTAAATCACCTGCAACTGCTTTCTACTTATTCTATTTTTTCAAGTCAGGCCTCACGCACTCTATGTACTTGCGCGCGCTAACTACCTACCGCCCGGTGGACCGCCGCCGGTGGCGGTCCAATTCAGTGGAAATTCGTCAGCAGCACGAAGCATACCTACACGCTCGCCCACGCAACTGCGCGCAGCTGCAAAGCAATAATCACTTTTTGCACGCAGCGATTGGCGACGTGAAACAGTAGGCTATTAAAGCCGAAGGTATGGAACTTTTTCTATGGAGTGATTTATTATGTAATAGGAAGTTTTTGCTGCTCTATAGAGGGCGACAGGGTTTCATGGAACCCTCTTCGTGTCGTGTCGTGCGGAGCGGACAGCGGAAATACGAGGACGAGTTGAACGAATTGGCGTGAAGAAAGACTCAATTTAGTGGTCGAACAAATATTGCCGAACATGCAAACGTTTAAAACAATGTTAAATATACACAAGTTAAACACTTTTCATACGTAGGTATCTATACAGGGTGTCCAGTAAACCTTGTCTGACCTTGTACCTGGTGATAGGTCTGGTCACGTACTAAACGTGTAAAGTAAAAACGTGCAACATGCTAATGCATTAGAGATATTGAAATATTTATTTACTTGTTTCGATAGCATTACTCCTTGGTAGTCATAATAAAAAAAAGAAAAGGAAAAAAATTGCTATTTGTAGGCACAGCATTTAAAAAACCGCCGTATGGTGCAGATTTGTTATAATTTTCAAAAAGTGTCAATATCTCGAAAACCGTGCGGTTTTCACTGAGGTCATGTTTTGTTATTATGATAGTTCGTGACCAGACCTATCACCAGGTGCAAGATCAGACAAGGTTTACTGGACACCCTGTATATATCGGTTCATATTGGAAGAATAGATGATAGGAGCGACTGAGTCGAAGAGACGGGAAGGGTCGCCCTAGCCCTAGATGCATAACCTATAGACCAGATCGTGATCGGACCAAGTGCGTAGTACGCGTAACCGACGAGCATGTATGAAGACCATTATGAGAGTGGAAAAGGGACAGAAGTGTGTCGAGATCGTGGCACGTGGAGATGCGTCGTCATGTAACGTTATGCTATGTTTTCTATCAGTCTTTATACTTTGCTAACCGTTTTGGTTGGTGTTGTGCGGTAATTTAGGTGAAGCTTACAAGTTATCGGGATACAAGCATGTGGGTGGAATGTGTAATGTGTATTTTATATCTACGACGATTTTATATTTTATATTTGACGATGGCACTATACACCGGACTTTTTACATAATACCTATATACTTCAGAAGTTGTCAGAATCACATGATAAATAAATATAATTAATGATGCGATATGAATGTAATTAATTAGTTATGCGATAACGACATGTGGTGGTTTGTGACAGAAACCAGTAGTCCATACAGTTTCATAGTAAAAATGTTTTCACTTTGTCATGAATTGCTGCATGTCACAAATCAGCACAAATCAGCACATGCGTGTCTAGGCAGTGGCAAACATTTTTGTATAGACTAAGTGGACATTGAAAAAATTTCCAGTGAAGTTTCTTGTCAGTTCTTCTTCGCTGTGATAATCGAACTGGCGGAATGTTACAATGTAAATATGACAAATCTGAGCGCAGTGTACTGCCAATAGATGCTAAATAAACAATAAACAATAAACAATAAACAATACGTGTTGGCTTGGTAGGTACATTACAATTCTGGCTTCTCGATATACCAAGCTTATAGCAACTAACTTATACACGATACAGATTTGAAAACAAAACACAAAATTTAATAGTAATTTGGGTAAACCAATATATGAAAAAGAAAACCCTCACCCGACGCTACGCATTGACGTCTTTTGTAGTATACGTAGCTGACCGGTGCGCGCAGACGCCTCCGATGAAATTCCTAAATAATAAATTAATCTAAACCTAACCTAACCTAACCTAATCTAACCTAACCTAACCTAACCTAACCTAACCTAACCTACCTAAATTAAATTAAGTGGATACATATAACACAAAATTATCGAAAACATTCAATCCTTAATGGAACAGCCAGGGAAGATTAATTTAATTAAGAAATGCTAAGTCCTATGTTGCATTATTGACAGATTATCCCATTTTTCAATGCAACAAAGTTCTATGTATGTTTTGTCAATTTTTTTTTTATGTTTTAATTGAAATATTGAAAAAACATCCCCCAAATTAAGCTATTATAACATGACCTTTGTTTTTCATTAATACAAGGGAAGCAGTAGTTATAAGTATATGAAATAATAATTAGCAAATTTTAAAATCGTTTTTTCTCGAAATCACCTTTGTATGACATAGAACCTTATAATCCTAAGCCAACGATCTGTTACGAAGTAACTATTAAGTATCTGTGATTCTGTGTTGCACGGGGATTGCAAATGCCATGCCGGCCTGACAGGAGCCTTTTCACGCCCCTTTTAAAACCCCAGGCTGTACTTGGGAGGAAATAGATGAGCAGGGAGTGCGTTGCACATTTTCCCGGTTCTGTGAATAAAACAAGTGACGTAGTCAACCATGGCAATGCAGATTATGGTATGTCATATATGGTGAAGCACTGTATTAATTTTCCCCGCGGCTCCGCTCGTGTGAAATTTGGAGTATATTCGCTTAATCAAAACGTGAACTAACGTCGGGAAAAATAAGAGGTTGTCGGAATATCAATCAATACTAATAATAAATCTGTAAGGGATGGTCATGAAGTAAGTTACTTTTTTTTATAAGATACTGCGTTTTTAAACTCTACTTATGTATGATACTAAAATTAAATTTATGGTTTTTAGAAATCTTTTCTGTAAGTAAGTATGTATGTATGTATGTCGAAGCCGCGGGCAAAAGCTAGTTTATAATAATGATAGAGATGTATGTGACAGGGGCGCGGCGTGTGTTCACGCCCCGGCCGCTGAGCGAGCGGCGCACGAGCAGCGGGCACACGGTGCGCGTGGGTCGGCGCGGGCGCGCCGCCTGGCTCAGCGTCGACTCTCGCTTCAACGTGAGCGGCAACGCGCCGGGCAGCAACACCAGGATGGAAGTGGCGCCTCTCCTATATGTTGGTTAGTTCCCTCCACTAGTCATGCATGTCAAGAGTGTTCAAAAAGGGGCGTGAAAAAGACTCCTGTCAAGCTGGCGGCGGCGTGCGAAGCTGGTGGCATAACAGTGTTTTTGGCAGTCCTGCCCTGCATCATCTACAAACGATGTTGGAGGCACAAGTAGACAGTGGGTTCGGTTATGTACATACATACATTATACACTCTTACAACAAGATTTCGTTTCGTGCGTCTTTACAAAAATGCATAAAGGGTACTTTGTAACATCCTTTGTAATACTTTGTCGGATAGGAGCATGACATCTTTTTTCTCTCTCCCACAACCCCTAGTGCATCGCCTTTAGGTCATTCATACATAGGCAGGGAGAGCGTTCCAGAGTTTACCGGTTCTGTAGAAGAAAGATCTGCTGCAGAACCAATTGGTACGCATCCGCGGTAAGTCCAGGTGGAAAGGAGACGGCGGGATCGCGTTAAACAGCTCCTCCGAGCAATCCCCGTGGAATAAGCGATAGAACACACTAAGGGAGCCGACGATATCCCTACGGAGTTGCAGTGGTTCTAGATCGCGGGACACTTCGAATAGATGGACTGTCAAACACAACATATGCGTGGAACGTCCTATATGGTTATGTCCAGGTGGGCACCCATCCGTGGGCTTCCGAGACCTGCCGCACGACCTGCCACTACACCGCGGCTGGAGTGGCTGCGTGTGGGAGGTGGGGGGCGCGGGCGGGGGCGGCGGTGCGGCGCGCGCTGCCGGGGGGCGCGGCGCGGGCCAGTGCGGCGTCGCGCAGTGTCACCCGCAAGCCTGCACGCCACCCAACGGCGTCTGCATACACCAACCTGCCACATATGGGTACCTACTATGACAACCTTGTTACCTAAATTTTGTCTCATTGACACTGCACGCAGTTTAAGCAGAGACATGGTGTAACCCGTTATCTAGGTATGATGAATGTAGAAGAAATATCTGCTAGTACAAAATGTAATAATAATATTTTTTTATGTAAACCAGCATGGCTGGCTGTACCGAGAGATCAATGGTGCAGTCGACAGAGCCAAATTCACCTCTCCTCGCGAAACCACGCTCAGTTAGGTGCCATGCCAGCAGATTTTCGGACTGTTGCTAGGCTGTCTAGCCGCCCGTTAATACGACGCTTGAAGACACACAGGTTAAAGGATTCAGGAAATACACTCGCCGGAAGACAGTTCCACACTCTAGCGGTGCGACAAAGAAACGATTTAGAGAACCGATGGGTTTTCAAAAGCCCAATGTCAACAACAAAAGGGTGCTGAGTCTCTCTGCGACGAGTCATGCGGAGATAGGACGGGTGGGAGGGAATAAGGGATGCTAGTTCCGCAGAGCAGCGTCTGTCTCGTCTGTAAAACAGACTAAGCGAACCCACAAATCGTCTGCTCCAGACCACAGATCAGAGAAAGGATTTCTGTGCTCCAGACCATCTGTAAGTTTCGGGTCACCAACAAGACGGATGGATCGGCGCTGTATCGAGTCCAAGGAAGCAAGCAGATAATGCGGACTACCCTCCCTTCTTAGTGCTATGGTGTACCTATCAGCCCAGAATAATCCATACCTACGGAAAAACTTGCTCTGCAAGTCACCTGAACAAGAATTTATTTATCCCGGCTGCGGTAGGATGAGTCTCTAAAATATGTTGAATAACTTGATGATGAACGTGGCAGGTGCGTGTGCAATGAGGGGTGGTTCGGTGCGAAGTGTGCCGCACGTTACAACCCCTGCGACCGCGAGCGCGACCAGTGCCGCGGCTTCTGCGTGCTGAGTGCTAGCGGCGAGACCCAGTGCGACTGCCCCTACGGCAAGACCGGCCGATACTGCGACCAGGGTAGCCCCACTGCATTCACACTCGCTCTATTCATGTCTATAATATGTATATGCACCAACGATCTTTGACCGGTCACATATTCAATGGCTACTTCTCATTTAGACCGGAAATGCTCACATTGGCCAGTTCCGTCGCCATCCTCTTTGCAGGCGTCTTCCTAGGCAAGCAACAAGGCATCCGTAAATTTTTGGGTCTATCGAATGGCTGGTCTAAGCTCCTTCGCGCTTCACCAGCACTTTAATCGCAGCTCAATAAAAAAAATCGGTAAACGAATTTGGTCTCGTGAGTCGCGCGTGACGCTGGACAAAACGAACATCCGAAGGCCGTTCTTGACTAATCGAGTGGTGGAAGCCTGGAATAAACTTCCAGAAAATGTGATCGCCTCTCCGAACATAAACACTTTCAAAAAACCGATTAAGTAGTTATATACATAAAAAGTACTAACATACAAGAAAACCAAAAACAAAACTAAAAATGACAATATAATACAATATCTTTAAATAAACTTTATATGAACACACCAGCTAGAGCTATTCGTTCATTACAATAAATAAATCAAAAGTTAAGGTCCTGTGACAGGAAGACATACAGATATACTACGGACGGGGTCTCACAATACCAATTATTATCAATCTACATCCTAACGTTTTGTAAATAGTTTTGTATTTAGGTGCCTAATTTTAAGACATTTTGAAAAATAAGTAACTATTAGGTATATAAACTTTCCCAGACTGGATGTATGTATAGAAACAGTCGGTTCACTGTCGGCAGAGCTGGTGCCAACAGACGTGCTGTTGACCGGTGTGCGCTCGTACATCAAGCTGCGCGCGCGCAACGTGTCGAGCGTGAGCCTCGCGCTGGAGGCCGAGGTGAAGCCGCTCAAGGCTCGCGGACTCATACTCTTCGCTGACACGGCCAGCTTCCACACGGCGCTCTCGCTGCAGGGCGGCTTGCTCGAGTACCGCTGGACCGGTTGTTAATTAATGAACCAATATTTATTACATATTGTGTTTCATCCATCACTTTCTGTTTTCAATGTCTGCACTACCATTGCTTCTATTCCATTCACTTGCGAAATGTTTGGCTGGGAAAAATCACTAGGTACCAAGAAGACAAACTTATAAAATTGCAAAATTGGTGGCTGTGTTGACATGTTGTTGGAGTAGACATGGACTAGTTTAGAAGCAGGGGTAGAGATCCCGACACTGGATCTTGTGACGTCATCAACAGGTTGAACGAGAAAAGACTAAACTGGATTTGACCAATTAATATTTGGCCTTGATTTTGGACCTTCACATCGCTGACCTGTTAATTCATCATCATCATCATCATCATCAGCCTGTATCGGGCCACTGCTGGACATAGGCCTCTCCCAAGGCACGCCACCACACGCGGTCTTCCGCTCTTCTCATCCATCCACTCCAGATGACCTATTAATTATGAGCTCGCAAATTCACCAGGCTTCGAACTGAGAATGCGTGTCTACCGCATCGTGTTACAGACAAGACCTCCGGCATAGTGTCCGTGGTGCGTAGCGGCGTGGTGGTGTCGATGGAGCAGTGGCACGCCGTAAAGGCGGGGCGGTACGGCAGCAGGCTTTATGTGTGGGTGGATGGCACCATCAGCACGCAGAGCATGGCGGCGCACACCTACCCGCACACCAGCGCACATACCACCTTTACACTTGGCAAGTTTACCTCTCTTCCTTCTTCTATACCGAGCAATGCACCAGGAGCTAGTCGGTTGGAAATACCTCCGCATCAATAACGCAAGGCAAGTGTATGCAAGTTAAGTTAGTCCTCCTGAAATATTGTTCGGGAATAATGTCTTGGGCTACTTCTCTGTTAGTTTTCTTCTTATTTTTGCAGGGCTACCACGAGATTCGCTACGCAAGCTACGCCGAGGTGTAGCGTGCGTAGAGAACGTAAGCCGCTGCGCGGAAGCGAGTTCGCAAATCGTATTCGCTTCCGCGCAGACGCTTACGCTCTCTACGTACGCTACACCTCGGCGTAGCCGGCGTAGCGAAACTCGTAATAGCCCTACTGTTAGTTTGAGCGTGACATTAGAGCAGGCAGTGCTTTTGTTGTCACGCAGATCTAGCCTACTTACCTTCTGCGGATGACATGAGAACACATAATCGATAATTGTATGCCGAATTCATTATTGTGAACAATGCTTACTTACCCATAGTTTTTGCATTGAAGTATACCTACCAGTGAATGAAACTTACAAACTTACTTTTCTGATCAATCTTTGTCATGTCACAATAATAATAAAATATTTTCTACTTGAAGAAATTATCTTTCCCTCCCCGATCGAAGTGCAGCCAACACTGACGCTATTATTTAGAACTAGCTTTTGCTCGCGGTTTCGCTCGCGTGAAATTCGTATTAAAAAGAAGAAAGTAAGTAAGCTCGCTACTGTACCTTTATTTCGCTGCACGGAACATAGAGTCTACAAACAAAATATCTCATAAAACAAAGTAACTTACTCCATGACCATCCTTTACAGATTTATTATTAGTATTGATGTGCGTGTGGTGTGTTGTGTCGGCCTCAGGACGATTCCTTCATCGCGCTGCACTATGGGAGGTTAACAAAAACGACATGCACCGCCTCAACATTAGGTTAGGGTTAAATTAAAGAAGAGCATCTTCTGTAATTTAACCCTGGTAATTTTTTTTTAAACCACCAAAACAGGTTAATAATCTCTGTTTGGGGAGAAAACTCGCATAGAGCCGTCCGTCGCAGCTGCAACAAAACTCTCCTGCGATGAAGGACTCGTGGCCTCAGGTACTATTAAGTATTGTGTGGTCAGGTGGTGAGATGGACCTGTCTCGTCTGCCGCACGACGTGATGTCAGGTCCGCCGGAGCACTACACGGGCTGCCTGAGGGGTCTGCACATCAACAACGTGCTGTTGCCGCTGGAGCAGCACAACATTGAAGGTTTCGTGGCCTGTTTCACTAACTCGGATGCGGGCTAGACCACGGAGGCTGGATCGTCTTACTTCTAAAAGAGCGTAGGTATGTAAAACAGCTAAAAAAAAAAGGAATATTGAAAAATCCGTCTTTTAGATTGCAGCCTAGTGACCCAACATGTTTTAGGGTACTCACTTTATAGGTATACGCATATCCCATTCTAGAATGCAAATATTTCCAAAACACTTCTCCAAACACTCGTTTTGGAAATATGTTCAATAAATTAGTTTGCAGTTTAAAACATACGAGTTGGTGGTACGCTCTATCAGAAGTAAGACGAGCTAGTCAGCATCCGATCCTTAATTCAAATTTGGGAGTAATATTTTTTTTTTTTATGTAAACCAGCATGTGTGGCTGTGCCGGCCGAGGGACCAATGGTGCAGTCGACAGAGCCAAAATCACCTCTCCTCGCGAAACCACGCTCAGTTAGGTGCCATGCCAGCAGATTTGCGGACTGTTGCTAGGTTGTCTAGCCCGTTAATAGGACGCTTGAAGACACCCAGGTTAAAGGAGTCAGGAAATACACTCGCCGGAAGACAGTTCCACACTCCAGCGGTGCGACAAAGAAACGATTTAGAAAACCGATGTGTTCTCAAAAGCCCAATGTCAACAACAAAAGGGTGCTGAGTCTCTCTGCGACGAGTCATGCGGAGATAGGACGGGTGGCAGGGAATAAGGGATGCTAGTTCCGCAGAGCAGCGTCCGTGATACTTAAGTAGTATCTGTAAAACAGACTAAGCGAACCCACAAATCGCCTGTGACTCAGGGACTCCAGACCATCTGTGAGTTTCGGGTCACCAACAAGACGGATGGCTCGGCGCTGTATCGAGTCCAAGGATGCTAGCAGATAATGGGGACTACCCTACCAGATGTGACTGCAGTACTCCATCACCGGCCTAATCTGTGTTTTGTACAACAGGAATAGTTGTGCCGGTGGGAAGAACCGCCGATTGCGGAAAAGTGTTCCCAATTTTCTGGATGCAGTTTTGGCCTTAGACTCGATTAGTTGCCGGAAACCCACGTCTTTGGAAATAGTGGTGCCCAGGAGGTCCAGGTGTTCCGAGACAGGTACGACGCTGCCTTGGAAACTAGCTTGGAAAGGAAAGGGATCGACCTTAGCAGATAATGCGCAGCACTGATATGTGTAATATGTATGACACTGGATGGCATGACATGGATATGGATGACACTGGATGGCATAAGATGGATGACACTTGAAACTTGAATGTCGTATAAATAGCACAAGAAAGTTGTATTGTATATATTTATTGCACTCAAATAGAATATGGGCAAAAGGTAACACTCAATGCACTTAATAAAGTTCGAAGAAGACATACATACGTTCTGCAGCGCGACGCCGCCGCACGACGGCGACGACGACGACGCTGCGCACTCCTTGGTCCTTACAAAGAACATGTGCCCATACATTTTTCTTTCTAAGGCCCATGCACCAGACAAGTGGGATGTTTTTCATCCGCGATCAGCCAGAATGTGTTATTGTTTTGTCGTATACATGCAGAGGGTGTGAACGTGGCGGACTGCGACGGTACCGTGTGTGGGGGCGAGGTGTGCGAGGGGGGCGCGTGTCGGGTGGAGGGGGGTCGCGCGGTGTGCGCGTGCGCCGGCGGCGGGGGCGGCGGCGGCGCGCTCGGAGCGCGGTGCCGCCGGCAGGCGCCGTGCCGCGCGCCGGCGTGTGCGCCGCCTCGCGGCACATGCCGCCGCGATGCCTGCGTCTGCGCTGTTGGCTACGCGGGAGAAAATTGTACACAGGGTGAGTGCAGTATTTTGCTATGGGATCTAGCATCTTCCGATATAGTTAGTAACGTAACGCTTACGCATTTCAATGTCTCACTGGTGGGTGGTTACCTTCCAGAAATAAATATCACCACACCCCAATTTAGCGGCGAATCGCTAATGTTGATAAACCCTGAGACGTGGGGAAGCGACTCGCTTCCGGGGCGATTAGTGGAACGGACGGGGGCGGAGGTGGGGGCGGAGGCGGGGGCGCAGGGACACACCACCGAGCCGCTCGACTACATCAGCCTCAACTTCACTACGGCGGAGCCTGATGGACTTCTGCTGTGGGTGCAAGTTGTAAGTTGCGATGCCGTTTTAATTTGGCCTAATTGCCTAACCGTGGAGCGAATGGGAGTGGACCAGTCGGAAAGGGTCGGCCCTAGGCTCTAGCTAGACTTACGTAGATACCTATAGACCAGCACCCCTAATCACGAGATTACGCCTACTAGTGGAGGATTTAGTGCGATATACCCTGCATTTTTACTTAGAAGGCTCATACTTGCAACAGTTGTTCCTTAGGTGCTCCTGAGTGGATTTCCACCGGTAGACATCGGGGGTCACCGCGGGGGTGGCGGGGGGAGGGGGTGGAAGTTTGCTGCCGCCGCGCTTCACTTTGTACCCTATTCCTTCAAAACTATAGGTATTAGGGCAAGTGTGATGTCATTTTCGGATAACTCAAGGACGACGGATTCATTTCTGGAAGAAACATTTTGCCTTTCTATACAAAAAAATATAAATATTAGGCAAAACTCACAAAACGTGAAAATATTTTATTTAAATAAACGCCGTTTACTTTTGAACTACTAAAGATAAAGATAAATAAAAAATATGTGCTAAAAGCCGAATTTACAAGGATTACAAATATATAAATTTTATTGGGATGGCGTAATAATAAGTGAGTGAAAAAAAATTTAAAACAGTGGCGTGTATTTTCATTTTGAGGCGAAAATAGTGCTAAGATGCGTAGTGAATTGAAAACAGTACCTAGGTGATACGTGATAATTATTATTATTATACATTTGTAAAATTATTGCTAATTAAACATTAAATTATTCACATACACACACACCCACCCTCACATACACACACACATACCTACCTTACCCATGTTTGTGATTGCTACCTAAAGTAAATGCTTTATATTATTACCATGTCGTCATTTTAGATTTTTGGAAACTGACACGCTTGGCTACATCACCTACAACATCCGTGATGTAAGCCCATAACACCGGGTGAACTAGGTGCCATGTCAATGCTTCCCTTCATTTCGCGTCGGCTACACTGAACTGGACGGAAAACACGAACTATTCACATAGCCGTTTCGACCGAAGTTCTATTAATTTCATAAAGTTTTAACAGTTTATATTAGTTATATTAGTTAAAAAAGTCGTTCCGGAAGTGACGTAGAAGTTCTGAAAAGGGGGGCCCATATGGCGAACAAAGAAGTATCCACTTCAAAAAAATATTAGTAAATCTACATGTCATAAAAAATAACGACGTATTTTTCAATCGTCGTCATTGCCTTTTCGAGCCGCCCTTCAGTCGCTGACACCAAACTCTCAGTTAAAGCGGGAAAGGCCTCCCATGCTTCAAAAGCACTTTTCTTGCCTTTTCCGCTGAAGCAAGTGACAGCGTCACACCCAGAAAACGCATGAAACAGAGGCAAGGCCCTCGCTCGCTGTGGTACTGTAAAAAAATTACATTATAATATAAAGCATCTATTGTGTCTATACTTAATATAGGTATAGGTAATGCAAACATTTAAGTCTTTACTTATGGAAGTCGCAATATCATGGCAGCAAAGTTACTGGCGGAAAGCAGTGGTTCCGTACCGCTGAAGGCCGGGAGGACTGGAGGAGAGGCGTATGTCCAGCAGTGGACGCTTACACGCTGACTGACTGACTGAAAGGTACTGGTGGTGTTTTCCAGTACCTATGTGCACCCACAGCTCTTCAAGCTGAGGTAATTTTTGCACCTGTGCAACTGCTAGCACTACGACATCGGTATCTACAGTACGTAGCATAATTTTTGTTAAGCCCATCATGCGAGTATCCGCCTCTTCATGATTACACGGGGCTAATCGCTGTGTGTCACGGGCACGGGTGATGTTGGTGAAAATATTTGGCCCATCCGTGATGCAAACTTCTTTCCCATTCTCAATTTCGTTTGCGTAGGATTGGCAGAGTATTGAAAGCAAGTGAAACAGTCCTTCTTTGTTTGAATTGTCCCTTAGGAAATTCCCCCAGCCTTTAGGTATTTTGGCCGTAGCAGACACCAGTGTTTTTTGTCCAGTGCCACGTTTTTCTTTGGTTATATTTTTTAGACTGTCGCTCTTATACGCTCGCTTATATATACACGCTCTTAAACGCGGCGGCGGCGCACGTACGGTGCGGCGCGGGGGCCGACTAAAATCATACGCACCCCGCAGCTATCCCCCGCCCGCTCGGCTCTAATGGATATAAGTAAGTAGGCATAGGTACGTACTTACTACGTACCTACCTAATAAATAATCTACAAATTAATAGAGTAGTTAATTAGTAATTAATAGTCGAGTCGGCGACTGTCCTCCTGTGAAACTTGGAAGCGAAACCCTACCACACAATAGCTCCGTGCGTTATGTAGGAATGCACTTAGATAGGAGGCAGACATTCAAAGAGCACATCAGGTGCAAAAGACAGGACCTGAACCTACGGCTCAACAAACTGCACTGGCTGATGGGCAGAGCCTCTAAACTGAGCACATCCAACAAACTCCTCATCTACAAAGCGGTCATCAAGCCGGTGTGGACATATGGCATACAGTTGTGGGGCACTGCAAGCAACAGTAACATTGAGATCTTGCAGAGATTCCAAAACAAAGTGCTTCGAAACATATCAAACGCACCATGGTTCTCTAAAAACGATGACATACACGAGCATCTCAAAGTGCCGAACATAAAAGCTGAGATCCAGTCGAATTGTACCAGATACAAGACGAGGCTAAAAAATCACCCAAATATTCTGGCCACGGCACTCCTGGACCACACCGGCCCTGGAAGGCTGAAACGACACCAAGTGTTGACCCTAGATCTTCGACACTAACAACCAAAAGGGAGAGCCGTCAATGGATGGCTCTGGAATCTGCTTATGGTAGAGTTCCGATGGCAGATGGCTAAATCAGAAAAAAAAAAATTATAGAACTAATATAAACTGTTAATAGAACTTTATGAAATTTATAGAACTTCGGTCGAAACGGCTATGCAAATAGTTCGTGTTTTCCGTCCAGTTCAGTGTAGCCGGCGCGAAATGAAGGGAAGCAATGACATGGCACCTAGTTCACCCGGTGTTATGGGCTGACATCACGGATGTTGTAGGTGATGTAGCCAACCGTGTCAGTTTCCATAAAAAAATGACGACATGGTAATAAATATTGTTACGAGCACTGGGGCCGGATAGAAAATTAAACAGCACAAACGCTTTTCTATTCTTTACTTTTCAAACTTTACTATCGCATTTCTTTCTGACAACAAAACTCCCTGTCATTTTTGACAGCTTTCTTCTTTTTATACATCAAACTTTAGGTGGTCGTGACATCGTCCCCCGCTCAGATACGTTCGTCCCGAACGTAATTTGACCCATGGTACTGAGCCAGTCGGTCCACATGCACAATTTTGGGTTTGCTCCTTGAATTCCTTTGTATGCGGTAAGTGACATCATTAATACGGGTCACCACCGTGTATGGCCCATCCCATCTGGGCTGTAGTTTAGGAGATTTTCCTTTTCGACGTACAGGATTATGTAACCACACTTGGAAACCCTCTTCAAACGTGTGGTCGTTAGCCTTCCGATCGTAGCGCGTCTTCATCCGTTCTCCTGCTTGTAGACTGATCTCCCTCATATGAGCGTGGATTGAGTCCATCTTGTCTCGAAGATTAGCCACGTACTCCGTTATGGGCCTCGGTGAATCTGGAACATTTCCTGTTAGGAGATCTGCTGGGAGGCGAAGCTCGCGTCCAAAATTGGCCAAAGCTGGCGTTTCATTGGTGGTCTCATGCACGGCAGACCTATACGATAACAGAAACAAGGGAATGTATTTGTCCCAGTCCCTCTGATGATTTTCTACCAGCTTGGCTAAATGATTCTCTATCGTCTGGTTAAACCTCTCCACCATGCCGTCCGACTGCGGTCGATACGCAGTTGTCCTGGTCTTGTGGATTCCCATGATGCGGCAAGCTTCCAGGAACACTCCAGCTCCGAAGTTAGTCCCTTGGTCAGTGTGTAACTCCAGCGGCACTCCAAAGCGACAAAAGACCTCATGAACCAATTTTTGTGCAACTGTCGTGGCTTCTTGATTCGGAATGGCAAAAACTTCAGGCCACTTTGTGAAATAATCCATAACGACCATGAAGTATCTATTTCCGTTGTCTGTTACTGGGAATGGTCCAGCTATGTCAACTGCGATTCTCTCCCAGGGAGCACCAACATTATACAGCTTCATGGCTCCCTTACAACGGGATTGCGGACCCTTCACTGATGCACAAGCAGTGCATTTGCGGCACCAGTCCTCCACATCTTCACGGCAATGTATCCAGTAAAAACGCTGCCGAACCTTCATTAGGGTTCTCTTAACTCCCAAATGACCTCCTGAAGGACCGTCGTGAAGGCAAGCCAACACGTCCTTCACCTTCGTTCGCGGGATTACCAACTGTAAATATGTCTCTCTCCCATTTGGTGTCTCCCATTTCCGGTAGAGTAGCCCGTCATGGAGGAGAAGGCTAGACCATTGTGCCCAATAACTTTTCGTCGTTGCACTTCTTGGTGCTACTTCTTTCCACTCAGGTTTGTTTTCATACGCCATTTTCCAATAAATGATGGGCAACAAATCCCGGTCTTCTTCCTGCGCCTTCTTCATGGCTTCATTACTCCATTCTTCGCTTATGTTGTCGGTCCTGATTACTTTTACGGAGCAACATGCTCCGTACTCTTTCGTCTCATGTCTCGCGCAGTGTTTACATTCTTCCGGACATGGTCTTCGAGATAGGGCGTCTGCATTCCCGTGGGACTTGCCGCTCCGATGCTCTATATCGAACTGGTATTCTTGCAGTTGCTCAAGCCAACGTGCAACCTGACCCTCAGGGTTTCTGAACTGGAGTAACCACTTTAATGCTGCATGATCCGTCCTTAAACGGAATCTCCTTCCGATTAAGTATTTGCTAAAATGCTGCAGACTTTTGACCATCGCTAGAAGCTCACGCCGGGTGACGCAGTAGTTTCGCTCCGGCTTCGACAATGATTTGCTGAAGTAAGCTATTACTACCTCCTTGTCTCCTCGTTGTTGTGACAGCACGCCTCCAATTCCCGTGTTACTTGCATCGGTGTCGACGATGAATACTCCATCTGTCTCGGGATATCCCAAGATTGGTGAATCGCATAGGTACTGCTTCAGTTCTTCAAAGGATCGGTGGCAGTCTTCATTCCATTCAAAGTGCCGTTTCTCTTCTGTCAGCCGATGAAGGGGCTTAGCAATTTCCGAAAAACCCTTCACAAATCGTCGGTAGTAGGAGCATAAACCGAGGAATGCGCGTACTTCCGTTTTGTCCTTAGGGATTGGCCACTTCTGTACCGCTTCGATCTTCTGTGGGTCTGTCTGAACACCGTCCTCAGATATCACGTGGCCCAGGTAACTGACCTTGCGCTTAAAGAAATCACATTTTTTAGAGCTTAGCTTTAGATTCGCTCCACGGATTTTATATAGTACATTTTTTAAATTGCTCACGTGATCATCGAAAGTCTTGCCAACAATGATAATGTCATCCAAGTACACTAAGCAGGCGTCTCCAATCAATCCAGCGAGTACTCGATCCATTAACCTCTCGAATGTCGCAGGAGCATTGCAGAGGCCAAACGGCATGACATTGAACTGCCACAACCCGCTGCCGGTTGAGAACGCAGTCTTCTCTTTATCTTTGGCATCAAGCTCCACTTGCCAATAGCCGCTTTTCAAATCCAACGTTGTAAACCACTTCATGCCGCTCAGTGTATCCAAAGTATCATCTATCCGCGGAAGTGGGTAACTGTCCTTTTTAGTAATGTCGTTCAGCCGTCGATAGTCTACACAGAACCTGGTACTGCCATCCTTCTTCTTCACGAGGACTACAGGCGAACACCAGGGGCTCGATGACGGTTCAATTACTTTGTTCTTGCGCATGTCCCCAATCATCTGTTGAACCTCGCCTTCTTTCGCCACTGGCACCCGACGTGGACGTTGTCGGATAGGCAGTGCGTCCCCCGTATTAATTTGATGTTTCACCATGTTGGTCCGTCCAATGTCCCCGTCGTCGGTCGCGAAGATGTCCGAGTACTGTGTTAACAGGTCTACTGCCCTCTGATACTCCATCTTGGTAAGATCCTTTTTACTTTCTTCCAAGAGCGAGAGCACTTTGGTTCTGTCTATCTTATCGCTCACAGTGATGGGCTCATCACACTTACGTAGCCAGGATACTTCATCACATTTTCCCACCACTGTGTCTGTTTCGAGTTTAATATCGGCCCGGCTCAAATTGATGATGCGCACGAATGCCTTATCCTGATTCTTTACCAAAGTTCGTGCAGTAATCCATTGACAGTCACATTCACGCTTATCCAAGTTTTCAACAAGTGTACATCCCGTTGGGCCTTGGCCAGATGCATGCGGTAAATTCACTGGCACCAACGTCTGAGATCGTGCCTGCAATATGGTCGGCCTCGAACAGCATACATCTCCTGACAACCTTCCTCCTCGAAGAAATATTTCTTCACTTCCCAGCTTGAGAACTCCATTTGTATATCGATTTTGCAGTCATGAAGTTTCATAAAGTCCAGTCCAAGAATACAGTCATCAACTATGTCTGCCAAGATAACGGAGTGATGATAAATTCTGCACCCAATTTTTAATGTTACTCCTACCTCTCCATGGACAGGTATGTTCTGTCCGGTGGCAGACTGTAGTTTGTAGTAAGTGTACCGCTGCTGTTGATTCTTAATAAAATTCCCTAGAAGTTGCGATTTAACAATGGTCCGCGATGCTCCGGTATCCAAAGTTATTTTACACTCATAGCCGCTGATTTGTCCATCCACTACTAGGCTATTTCCGTCGCATGCTTGTGAAATCAAGACTATGGGGGCTTCCTTGCCACCAGCCAGCACTCGCCCCGTGGTCCTGGCGGTTACTCGTTTCCCTGATGCTCCTCCGTTCTCGGTGCTTCCATATTTGATTGTTCATTGTTTGGGCAGCTAGAGCGGATATGTCCAAGAATACCGCAGCGGTAGCAGCGAGGAGTAAACGTATTCCTACCCGGTGTATATTCCGACACCTTCACTTCCCTCACTCTTTGTCTGCGAGAGTCAGCACGCACTGCTTCTACTTCTAATGCGTGCGCTAAGGCATTTTTCAGTGTCTCGTGATGCCCCAGTCGCACGGCTGCCCTCACTTCCATGTCCAAAATTCCGTCCACGAAAGCCTGAACCAGTGTGCTAACGATGAATGGTGCCGACGATGCTTGGTATGCCTTTCGGACAAGCTTTTCTATTTCCAGAGCCCACTGTTGAAGGCCCTCGCCGGCTTGCTGCACACGGTCACGAAGTTGGGCTCTGAACACATGTTCCAAGTGTTTATCGCCATATCTTGTCTCCAGAGCCTCCAGCAGTTCTTCATATGTGGTCCTCTCTCCGACGGCTTCCAAAACATGTAGGGCCTGGCCACGCAACCCCAATGTCAACGCGGTGAGTGCCTGGTCGTTGTTCCACCCGTTGGCCCGCTCCACAGACTCAAATTGTTTTTTGTAGGCGGCCCACGAGGTTGTGCCATCATAAGGTGGAACTTTAAAACGTGTTCCTCCAGTCGAGGCATTCACGGTTACTCCAGTGGTTTGTATTTTTTCCAGTCTTGTCATTCGTGCCTCGTAGAGGTGTAACATGGCATCCTGCTCCTCCACTTTGGCGGTCACCTTCTCCAAGTCTTGGCGCAACGTGGACAGCGCCCCGTTTACTGTGTCCAGGATCGCTTGCCGACTTTCCTCTGTAGCTCGTCGACTCTCCTCCGACTTGGCCTCGAGACGCTCCATGGCTTGCCGACTTCCTTCCGTAGAGCGACGATTTTCGTCGGCCATTCCGCTTAGCATTTTCATGAGCCCGGCCATATTGAATGAGCTCGGGTTCTGGGATGTTGCTTCTTCCTCCACTTCCGGAGGTTGTGAAGTACTGTCCTGGACCTCTTCTACGACGCCACGCTGTTCCTCGTCATTGTTCAGCGCGGCCGCCGCCATCGCCCTGGTTTGCATGCATTCGTTGTCCCTCGGCGTTATTGACATTTTCTATCCCCACTCTGACACCAATTGTTACGAGCACTGGGGCCGGATAGAAAATTAAACAGCACAAACGCTTTTCTATTCTTTACTTTTCAAACTTTACTATCGCATTTTTTTCTGACAACAAAACTCCCTGTCATTTTTGACAGCTTTCTTCTTTTTATACATCAAACTTTAGGTGGTCGTGACAATATTAAGCATTTACTTTAGGTAGCAATCACAAACATGGGTAAGGTAGGTATGTGTGTGTGTGTGTGTGTGTGTGTATTTGAATAATTTAATGTTTAATTAGCAATAATTTTACAAATGTATAATAATAATAATTATCACGTATCACCTAGGTACTGTTTTCGCTATGTTAGCCTCAAAATGTAAATACACCGCACTGTTTAGAATTTTTTTTCACTCCCTTATTATTACTCCTTCCCAATAAAATTTATATATTTGTAATCCTTGTAAATGCAGCTTTTAGTAAATATTTTTTATTTATCTTTATCTTTAGTAGTTCAAAAGTAAACGACGTTTATTTAAAAAAAATATTTTCACGTTTTGTGAGTTTTGCCTAATATTTATATTTTTTTGTATAGAAAGGCAAAATGTTTCTTCCAGAAATGAATCCGTCGTCCTTAAGTTATCCGAAAATGACATCACACTTGCCCTAATACCTATAGTTTTGAAGGAATAGGGTACAAAGTGAAGCGCGGCAGAAGCAAACTTCCACCCCCTCCCCCCGCCACCCCCGCGGTGACCCCCGATGTCTACCGGTGGAAATCCACTCAGGAGCACCTAAGGAACAACTGTTGCAAGTATGAGCCTTCTAAGTAAAAATGCAGGGTGTCCATACAAACTATCGCACTAAATCCCTCACTATACTACGCTACGCACGCTACGCCGTGTTCTCCGCATTTTGTATGGAGAAACGCAATTCGCAAATCTATCACTAGAGGCGCGCTGCTCCGTTTCTCCATACAAAATGATGCGGAGAACACGGCGTAGCGTGCGTAGCGTAGTAGTAGGCGTAATCTCGTGATTAGGGTACAGATCGCATGTGCTCTAAGCCGACGAGCATGTATGAATGAAGAACATTATCAGAATGGAACAGGCGGCAGCGGTGTGTCAGGATCGTGACGCCCGGATATCCGTTGTCTCTGCCAACCACATGTGGAAATAGGCGTGACGTTTTGTATGTAGGTATGCATGTATTTATTATGTAGATACCTAATGTTCAGTGAAGACCAAGAAATCATTGGATTTTCGTTTTCCAGGACAGCGGATACATGGGAGTTGGACTGGAAGAGGGCTTTTTAAAAATCATCTGGTCATACTCACACGGAAGCAAACCTTCTCACGAGATGTTGCATGAAGAGCGTGTTGATAAGTCCACCGTGCGTGCGCGTGAAGTATCGACGACTCGATTACCGCAAGCCGGAGTGCTGGCGGACGCGGAATGGCACGTGCTCCATCTATGGGTGAATGCAAACAACTTCACGGTGTCTGTCGATGGGAATTTCGCACACCACGCGGAGCCGGCAGTGAGCGGGGAGAGAGAGATGTACAATGCCACTATATTTATAGGTAGGTTGACTCCTTCTATGATGTACTTATATATATATATATATATATATATATATATACATACATATGTATATGAATAAGTAAGTATCAAACTTGATTAAATTCAAAATTATGTACCGTGTGGGCCCGGTACTTTAAAAGAGTAGCCCCACTGCATCTCTCCCTGTGTATGTCGTAAAAGGCGACTAAGGTATATGACCCCTTCTTAGGTGGTAGGGTTTAACCCGCCGGGGTTGATACCACCGCACTGAATGAAAGGTCGGTCGAAACGGCTATGTAAATAGTTTGTGTTTTCCGTCCAGTTCAGTGTAGCCGGCACGACCGAAGGGAAGCACTGACATTTTCGCCTCGCTTTCCAATACGATCTTGACCAAATGGGACCACATGGGAAGCACCAGCTTTCAAATAAAAAAAGAATAATCAAAATCGGTTCACCCAGACAAAAGTTATGAGAGGACAAACATAAAAAAAATATATATAGTCGAATTGAGAACCTCCTCCTTTTTTTTCGCGCCAGACAATGTGTCATCTGCTTTCGTGCAACTGGTGAGAAAATTTCGAATGACGTGTGGTACAGATCAAGGTGTATAGATGAAAAGGCAGAACGTGAGAGAATTGTACGAAAAGCTGCTGAGATTATATTGGAAGATATTGAATCCATGGCTTACGATACGACAACAGTGCCTATCCTCCTCCAAATAGCTTCTGTAGGGAGGCTGAAGAAACAATACCTCGATCTCTCGCAGTCTTTACAGACTGCCTTGCAAAGAAAAAAAGTTCACAAGAAGCGGTGAAAAAAAAAAATTACAACTATATAGCTCATGCTATTATTGCTGCTGTTCGCCCTCGATGTTTCATATATCCCCAATTCTGTCCAGCATCGCTCTGCTCATATACCGTAAATATGGATCAAAGAACTTGGTGGACCTTCTTTCAAAATTGGGATTGAGTGCCTCTTACTACGACGGCAGCAGCTGGAGCTCTCCACCATCCACCACACGGAAGAGCCTATCCCAAATGGAACGTTTATTCAGTACATCTTTGATAATTGAATGGCCAATCTCCCCCCTCAAATCTCCTTAATCATTAATCCCAGCTTAAAAGTGTGAAAACCTTTTTTATAGAGAATTTCATGTAGATTAATTTAGTAGAAGAACATTTTTTGCTAGAGGCAGCAGTTTTTGAGTTATTATCGAAAAACTAAAAAAGGACCTTTACACACCCCCCCCCCCCCCCCTCTCCCTCCCCTTAGCTCTACCCCCACCCTTCAGTGCTTTTAGTATGTTGTTCAGGACACTTTCCTCTACAACTGTGCCAAAATTTGCTTCCACACGAATTATTTCCCCTAATCGGCATTATTTGGTCTTCGTTGAGTGGGCTATAGTATATGATGCAATACCTAGTAATCATAAATAATGATTGCAAGATAATAACTTGACCAACAGAACACCAAAATGAAACTAGAAACTTTGTTGTTTTAAAAAGTTTCTTCAGTTTAAAAATGTTTTAGTTTAAACATAGTTGTTTTTCGCTCATCATCAATCATCATGTTATTAAAACATGATGATGATGATTGATGATGAGCGTGATGATTATAACAGTCATGAATGCAACATGGTACATGTCTCTGCAGGCGGCGTACCCAAAGACTCGCCGAACGCCGCCGCGCAGAGAGAGTTCAGGCAGAACTTCCGAGGCTGCGCGGACATCTCGACCCGCCGCACCGGACTCCTGCGCAACTACACCGCGCTCTACAGCGAGAACCTTCAGTCGTGCCAACTCTTCCCTCACACTTCCTGGCACTAGGCGGTACATCATTGATTTTTGGGCTCTGTGGGCGATAGTAAAATACTATGCGCAGTATTGTAAGCGCCAAAGCAGAAGATTTTTCACTCAGTCCTCGAAACATATTTCGACACACGGCATAGAAGGGTAGGTACTCAGTTTTTGCAAGACTTTTTGACCGCTCGTACGATGTTCACTCTGTTGCGGAGAAGATCGTTTAGATCAGTACCCTGATCACGAGATTTATTAACCTACACCACGTACTACGCTACGCCGTGTTCTCCGCATCATTTTGTATGGAGAAACGAAGCAGCGCCTCTAGTGATAGATTTGCGAACTTCGTTTCTCCATACAAAATGATGCGGAGAACACGGCGGCGTAGAGTAGTACCCGGTGTAGGTTAAATCTCGTGATAAGGGTACAGAACGAGGATCCAGGGGGAAGCGTACGGTGCCTACAAACACGTATGAAGTGAGTGAACAAAGTTTGCCTAAAGCTGTACTCACTTTTTATATGGAACCTGTACCCTAATCACGAGATTTAACCTACTACGCTACGCCGCCGTGTTCTCCGCATCATTTTGTATGGAGAATGGAGCAACGCCTCTAGTTATAGATTTGCGAACTTCGTTTCTCCATACAAAATTATGCGGAAAAACGGCGTAGCGTAGTAGGTTAAATCTCGTGATTAGGGTACTGAGATAAGTTCGACCATATTACCCGACACCTCCGCCGCTACACTCCGATGTCCGCCCGTTAAGGTGCGTCCACATATGTTCTTTTGTCCGTACCGTACCTCCGTTCCGTATCCACGTCGCGAACCAAACACGCTAGTTTGGACGCCGTTCGGTACGGTACGGTGGTACGGCGTCTCGATACGGATCGGGGTACGCCCCGATCCATCTCGAGTCGGTTTTTTCGCCGCGTTCAAAGGCGATACGACACGGGGTACGCGCCAGTCTGGACGCGATCGCCTCTCGCCGCAGGTCGTTCACTCTGTCACTGCTCGAATTCGAAAAATGCAGTGGGATAACGATAATATCGGGAAGTTTATTGATGGATATAGAGCTTTTCCGCCACATGTTTTCTGTTTTTGAATAATTCTAACTCCCACCAACGTCGCCTTTTTTTTTGACGTGATGATGTCACGTCTTATAAATTGATGAGCACCGGCTGCACGCACGAAAGCGTGTCACGTTGATATTCAAAGTTACAATGGAAGTAAAACTGTCAAGATCAGACAACAGAAGTTTATTGATGGCCAGTCACAAGATGATTAATCTTTCTACTAGAAATATAAATTACTGATCTTTGATCTATGTACTACGATTATTCCACGTCATCACGTAAAACTATCGTCCGTAAACCGACTTTACAGACAACCAATTTTTTTGTTTAAATTTTTTCGTTAAAATGTTATGTATTACAATAAAGCACGGGCAAGAAATCGCCAAATTGCCATAGACACCTCAGTCGACGACATGGTCAGACGGTAGTTGGCGTTGCGAAATGAACATGCGATGATCGCGGCGACGATACGGAGATACGGGCTAATTTCGGTGCGTCCAAAGACTCTCGAGATACGGAACGGAACGGAACGGAGGTAGGCTACGAACAAAAGAACATTATGTGGACGCACCTTTACACCTTGTGCCCGTGGGGACTAGGTGACATATATACATTTTATTTATCTGTGGGTGACACGTCGGTGCTTCCCTTTTGATCTTGCCGGCTACCTTCATTCCATGAGGTGGTATCAATCCGGACGTGTTCAATCAACCCTGCCACCTAGAAGTGTATCATAGCAGTAAGTAGGTACCTAGCCTTGAATGTAAAGTTATTCACTAGATTCAGGGAAGGCATTGCGGATGATCGGGGGGAGTGGCGATATGTAATGTGATAGGTAAGTCTTTGACTTCTGATTTGGTGTTTAATAAGTAAAATGTTTTTGTTAGAAAAATCGAGTGGAGCCATTCGTATATCCGAATTCATCATCAGTAAACCTGTTCTATCTAACACTCGATATTTCTAATGAACAATGCAAGCTACAAAAAAAAACATTGAACCGACTTTAAAAAACAACAACTTGAACTTGAAAGTGTTAAATAATATTTTGAGTCATATTCGGACCCTTGAGTTGAAGGCGGTACAAAAGCACAAAAGGGATCCATCTATAAATTTTCAGGTAGGTATGCTTTTGTACCGCCTTCAACTCAAGGGTCTGAATATGACTCAAAACATTATTTAACACTTTTAAGTTCTAGTTGTTGTTTTTTGAAGTCGGTTCAATGTTTTTTTAAAGCAGTTTTTCATTTCACTATATTTAGTTATATTACATAACAAGTTCGGCGTAGAATTGGGCGTTAAACCGACGACGTGTTTTTCCAGTGATTGGTACACACTTAACCGTCTATATCTTAAAAACTACTGAACCGATTTTGATGACACTTGCACTATTCCCTAACTTGGAAGATACTTAATCCTTAAAATTTATTAATTAATTAGAATTATGGCAATTACATTTCTAGTTTCTGAGAAATTTGTGAACAAACATACATACATACATAAACTTATGAATTTGTCACACTGTTTAGAAGCCCACATAGACTAACATATACAAAATAATGTGCAATTCCAACTATATTACATACATACGGGTCGAATTGATAACCACCTTTTTTTAAGAAGTCGGTTAATAAAGATCGAGCTCAGTACAAAGTTAATACTAGGTGATCACAACTGCTCAGCTCTTTGATAATGGAGCGTGATGATATCGGGCACGTGCACTTTCTAGACATTTTTCAATTTATTAATGAAAACGTCACGATCATAAAAGTAACGGTTTTAACGTGATGCACGGACAGACAGACAGACGTACAGATAAAACATTTTAGAAACAGGGACTTTTGTACCTAATTGGTTTCATTAATGTAAAACACCAGTGAAGGAATTTTCCAAAAATGTCGTTACCTATTAGAGATGCATAATTTGTTGTTATTAGTGAGAATGGTGATTGATCCTATATATCAAGGTAAAGACTTCCATGTGGCTGACATCACTTGCTACAGGCCTCGCGCTGGCATAACCTGGAACATTCTAGCTGTGTTATTTCCATTACATTTAGGTTGATTGGTGAACTTAGTATGTGTGTGTAGTAGCCAGCCGCAAAAGAGTGCATAAGATAAACAGCAATTTATGAGATACATGAATTACGTATATTTCAATTTTATTGGGGACTTTAGGGGGAAACACGTTCCGGTTCGTGAGTAAGTACAATTCGACCACTGTATATAACAATATTGTATTTCGTTATCGCTCGATATCTTGATTGATACTGTAAGATCAAATATAAATTATCTTCGATGTGTGTGATGGTTCAAAGGACTTTATGGTGAGCGATATTGTGAAATATGCCATAAGATATATTTTATTTATCTTCATCGTCTGTGACGAGCTGTGGACGAGCTTTAAGAGTGTATTTCCAATATTAATATCAGTTTGAAATCTAAATAGGAAAATGCCTATAAAGCTGCCGGTAAACGATTAAACGTGCTTGACGGACACTGCTTCAGTTCGACGCAGTTTTCACCAAACGCCGCCGCCCCGCCGCGCGCCGGCGCCGCCGTCAGTCACAACGCGCAATCACATTTTTCAAACAATTTTGGCAAAGGTAGAAATCTGTCATATTATTTTATCGTTTATCGGCTGCTTTAGAACTTTGTGATAAATTTGAACGAGGACAATCCAATGAGAAGTGTTCCCAGAGGCACTCGAAACAAAATTGAAAAACACAACCAGTTCCATAAGGCCTTGTTCTATTTTGACTTCAAACTGAATGCTTTAATGTTGAGTTCATTAGACAAAAAAAGTGTTTCCTGCTAACCTGAAGTTTTACAATAAGGTCCAATCTAGTCAATTTCACTACCTACATACTCATTAAAAATTTTCAAAAAATTCCCTCTGATCCCTCTTTACGAGATCCTCAAGTTCACTGTTTGGGACCAAAATTATTATTCTTAATGTATGTCTCATAAAATTATATCTAAAAGAAATAATGTAAAGTGCACAAATTTTGCCATACATTGAATTGTTCTTACACAAGTTGGGTTCTGTGCCAAACTTTTACATGAATGCATTTGAATGGCCAGGAGGGAGGGTATCTCTGTACCTGTATCTCCGCAAGCAGCTATAGCTATAGCACTCTAGTGTTGTGTGAACTTTCTTCCGTGAATTTGGAAAATAAATATTTGTTCAATAGTGAGTAGGTACTATTTTTCCGAAAAGTCGTGATCAGTTTAGTAGGTACTTAGTGCAGATGATCATTTCGTTTGGAAACCGTTTGACCACTGAGAATAAAATAAAAGAAACTTGAGTAATACATAAAATATAGTTTTATTGATATATCCATTATTTAATAAATTGTATACATAATGTTATATATTATAAACATATACCATATACATTTCGTTATGTTTAACTAAGTCAGACACACAGATATATGAGATGTTATCTCCGTCGTTTTTTTAAATTTTAGGACACATTAATTCTTGCCATAATAAAATATTTCTTTATACATTAATAATTGCAATGAAACAATAACCTCCAATCGGTCCGAGCAATCAACAACAAACCGTGCCCCCTTTTGAAAATTGATTAAATTACGAGTTCATATTTACAATGTCACTGAAAACGGAAAAATGTTTATTCCAATACGCGAAGTCGTGCGACTTCGCTTGGCCCTATTTACACATGGAATAGAGTTGGAATGCATCACCACACTGCACGTACAGCGTACGCACGTCGCACACCTTCCGTGTCCGTCGAGTCGCGGCGGGGGTGCACGGCGCCGTCCACCCCCACCGGCCGGCCGCGCGCGCGCCCTCCACCCCCACCGGCCGGCGCGCCTGCGCTCTACATTCAATCTAGGAACTGTCCCATCCAATTGCCAGCCTCGACTTGACCAAATTGACACTTTGAGTACATTATTTATTGACAATATACGAGATGCGAAATAAACAAAGACACATTGTAATGTACAATAATATACGAACTTGCATTGCGGTACAGTCACGTAAAACTTAACGTATAACTGGTGAATTTGAACATTTGCCACAATGGTCGCACAATCTTCAAATGCACTTCTGAAATTGACATTAAAAATTAAAATTCGTCAGCATTATATCATCGTAGCATTAAATTAAAATTATGTGTAAATATTTTTAATAAATAAAAACTCTGAAATTGCACTAAAACTTGGTTACATAGAATGATTAATAAATTGTTTTTAAGCTGCATCATCTTCGCTGTGACTGCGTTCAGTAACAGCGCATCACTATCCATATCATATCGTAGTGATATCCTAAGTGTCGGCACGTGCGCCGGTAAGTTGGCGGTCCCGTGCACGCACGCGCACATCGCACACAGATTAGCTACACATTGAGACAGCACGTCACCACAATCAAGTGCATTACTATGTAACGTGAACATTCAGCTGATACCTTATCGAAATTATTCAAAATGTAATAAAACATTTTATATTGAAAAATGCATTTTCAACGTAACAAATATGTTAAACATATAATGCACTAACACCATCCCGTCGACCGCACGGCCGCGACGACACTATATTATATATAATCTGGAAGAAATTGTTTCATCAAAAATTATTACTCTTTAAAAAAATAGGCTTTCTTAGTACGACAGCTACACACAATTTATCCAGCTGCGAATAAACACGGGCGCGAACACTTGGAAGGAAGCGCTCGCTACTATCTATTGTGGCTTCAAATGAAGATAGTTATAAAATGCATAAAAAATTATAATCCATTTTTAAAATCAGTCTCAAGTTTACTTCATTACTAACTGGAGAGAAGACGCCTCCGAACCGCAAAGTAAAATATGTATAAAGCAGCACCTTCGTTAATTACTCAAGATATAGCGTCTAAACATTCAACAATACAAGTACTTCAAATAATTGCAAAATTGAGAGCAAGAGTCGACATCTCTACGACGGACTGACATTCTTATTGACTGTGTAAAGTTTACTTTAGGATAGCCGTAGGCTCTGTACGACATTTAGCATAAACATATTTTAATTGACATACTTTTGCAGCTAAATTTGCGCATCAGAACATTAGGAGTTGTTGCGTAGAGTTGAAACATGGAACAGATACTGTTTGTGTACATAGTAGAACCGGACGGTGCGCAATAGATTCCTAAAGGGAAGAAGGCCGAAGCAGACGGATGGCGGAAGAGAGTACGACGAGAAGACTAGAAGGAGAAGACGCGTCACAGAGTGAGACTTAATTACTCGATAACATTGTATTTCTTCATATATGGAAGGAGACTCGATCTTTTCTCTGTACCTATCTTTTAATTTCAAACCTAAAAACTAATTAATGGAAATGTATTTGCACGTTTAGGCTCCACTTGTATCATTGATATTAATTAGTAGCGGGCGTACAGCGACCGCGAATAGAGAACATGTGTCGGTGAAGCGGCGAACGCTCTAACTACGCCGCCCGCTCTATATCAAATCATTTGCAAAAATAAATCTCACATATACTTAACTATAACAATACATTAAGAGCAAAATAAGCTTTTTGATAAGCACAGAATAAACAACTTTAGAAAATATTCAACTACCTTTAAATGAATAATCGACCTCTATAATAGATTGGGTCACAAAAATGGCTAACATTGGAAGTGTATAAAAAAAATAAAATGAATAGCTTTTCCGGCGCAGTGCGTGCGACACCTCCCGCGTGCGTCGGGGAGCATCGGAAGCAACACTATACAAGGTATCCCACATAGACCGCATAATATTACAATTCATTACATAAAGACACCATCATTTTTCCTTTCCATAATAATTACATTAATTTAATGTTACCGTAAAACCCAGATTATAAAACTTTCAACGTACATAATAATATATATTGACTATTTTTTTAAGTTTTATTTTATTACGATATACATATATTTTATCATAAAGTAAAAATTAACATTTAGCTATAATGATAATTACATTAGCACCAAATATGTGTGTACCTGTTTTGTAAATAGAAAATTAAAAAAAGTTAATGACTTATGTCTTATATATTAAGTCTCGTCTTATCGTAGGAGCAAACTGTATATCACATTCCGTAAGGTCGTCTGAAATTAATTTCTTCACAAGTTAGAGAACAGCAGAAAGAGAACATCGCAACAGATAGTCACGTTGCACGGACGCGCTGCGCGCGGGCGCCACCCACAGCACACTGTACGCACACACAGCACGCATAGACCTATAGACGTAGACTGTAACGGTAGTATTCATCACAACAACAGCTTGGGACATCAGGAGCACTTCGCTTTAACACGTGTAGATATAAAAATTTTAGGAGCTCTGCAACATTCATTCGTACGATTGGAGTCTATAAAATTTATTTCTAATTCATTTCATTAAATGTTATAATTTAAAAGCTTGATTTGGTGCCTTGGCTCAATTTTATCAAAACACGAGGAATGTGTGGAGCGGGTGCGGGCGGCCGCCTCGCCGCCTCCGCACTGAACTTATTCAACATCACAAGTGCGCAGCGGCTTCACGGCAGGCGCAGCGCGCGCGGCCCCGCCACCGCCAGCGCTCGTCACGGTCCGCTCGCGCGCTTCAGGTCCACCAGCCGCTCTACCATCAGCGCCATCGCTATCGCCACCACCAAGAAGCCAGCCATGATCAGCCACACCGTGTGCCGCTCGACGAAGGTGCGCGAGGCGCGCGTGCGGCGCGCGCGCGGCGGCGCCGGCGGCGCGGGCGGCGGCGCCGGCACCACCAGCCGCGCCGTCGCCGACCACGCGCCCTGCAGCCCCGAGCGCACCCCGCACACCCGCACGCTGTACTCCCCGCCCGCCTCCAGCTCGTCGAGGTCGGCTCGCGCGGCGACACCCGCGTACGCCTGCCGCCACGCGGCCGGCTCCTTGCCGCGCCCCGCCTGCACCACGTACGACACGCCCGTCTCCAGCGGCTCCCACGTCACCACCGCCGAGCGCGCCGACGTCATCTCCACGGCGGGCGTGCGGGGCGCCGGCGGCGGCGCCGCCAGGGTCGCCGCCTCCAGCGGCTCCGAGAACTCGCCTCGCCCGCTGAGCTCGTCGCTGGCCCGGATGCGGAAGCAGTACGTCGTGGACTCCCTCAGCTTCTTAACCTTGCAGGAGCGAGCGGAGCCGCGGTATGTGGGACGGAAGTCGCGAGACTCGGGCGCGCGCATCTCGAGGCAGTACTGAGTCGTCTCGGGGGCGGTGCCCTCGCCCCACTTGATCTTGAGGAAGTTGTGAGCACGCTGAGCGCATTCGAGCCGCGGCGGCGGCGGCGGAGGCGGTCTCGTCGTTGCCTTCAACGGTTCCGACCACTCGCCGACTCCGAGTTCATTGATGGCTGCGATGCGCACGCGATACGCAGTATCGGGGGACAGTCCGTCGATCGTGTACGAACAAACCGGCCCGTCCGTCTCCGACACTGTCTCGTCTACCTCTATAGCATACCGTAATATCTCAGCGCCGTGGTCGATGGGTTTGCGCCAGGTGAGTTCTAGACCTATGGCGGTAGACTCGTAGCGGACGGCAGTGGGTGCGGCTGGCGGCGCGCGCGGTGTCACTATGGCGCTCACTCGCGACCACACACCGCGCCCAGCGACGTTGCTTGCGCACACTCGGAAGAAATAGGGTGAGGCGGGTACAAGCTTCGTGTAGGTGTAGCTCGTGCCGGTGCCTCGGTATATCTCGGTGTAGCCGTCGTCCACTTCGACACTGCTAATCTCGACCCTGTAATCGACAATAGGCGCACCGTTGCCGCACGGGATGGTCCAATCGAGTGTAACGGAGGTGGGGGTATCGACAACCACGGAGGGTGGCTCGGGAGAGTCGGGAGGCGCAGCCGCCGTCAGCACGGAGAGCGGAAGTGAAGCCGCGCCCGCACCCACTCTGTTGTGAGCGATCACGTGCACTTTGTACTCGGTGCCGGGCGTGAGGTCGCGTACGACGCATTCGAGGTCGGGACAGGTGTACACGCCGCTCGTGTCGCCAGTCGGCTGGTACAGTTCCAATCGGTACTCGGTGATGGGGGCGCCGCCGTCAGTCTCTGGCGGCTGCCACCTCACGGCTACGGAGGTGGCGCGCGGCTTGCCGACGGGCTCGGGCGCGGCGCAGGCGGCTGGACATACGGGCTCGGTGGTTATGGTCTCGGTGGGTGACCAGGCGCTGGTGCCGGCCTCGGTGGCGCAGTTGACGCGCGCGCGGTACGGAGTGCCCGGCTGCAAGCGGTCGCAGTGCGCCTCCCTCTCGACGCCTCTGTACGCCTGACGGAAGCCCTCCCCACCGTCAAGCTCGAGGGTGTAGGAACGCACATCGGCGCCACCGTCGTCCGTCGGCGAGTCCCATCTCAGTCGGAACGCCCTAGAGTGAATCTTGCCCTTGGAGGAGGGTCGTCCGGGAGGGCCAGGTGTCTCAGGCAAGGTGCGGAACGTCACCTCACTGGACCACGGGCCGTTGCCGTCGGCAGTCTCGCAGCGCAGTCGGAAGTGGTAATCGCTCGCGCGGCGGAGGCCGTCGCAGGTGTGCGCGAGGTCGCGGCCCGAGTAGACGGGCAGGAAGCCGTGGCCGGCGGCGCGGTCGTCCATCTGCAGCGTGAACTCCTCGTTGGGGGCGGCGCGCGTCCAGGCGAGCGACAGGGAGTGGTCGGTGGAGGCGCCGAGGGCGGGCGGTGCGGGGGCAGGGGGCGGCGAGCCCGCCGTCCACTCGATGGTCTCCTCGCTCCACTCGCTGCGGCCGACCTCGTTGACGGCGGCGATGCGGAAGCGATGCTCCGTTTGCTGCTGCAGGTTGTTGGCGGTGAGCTGGCGCGTGCGCGGCTGCGCGATCTCCGAGTAGCCCGCGCCCGCATCCATTTCCACTATGTAGTGGAGGATGCGCGAGCCGTTTTCGTTGGAGGAGCCCCAGCGCAGCAGGAGAGAAGAGCGCGTGCGCTGGGTGATGCGCGCGGGCGGCGGCGGCGCGGGGGCGGCGGGAGGCGCGCGGAAGGTGGCAGCGCCGCTCGCCGCGCCAGTCAGTCCTCCTGCTCGGATTTGTAACCGCAGCGAGTATTCCGTGCCGGGCCTCAAGTCCCGCACTCTGCAATAGAAGAAGACATTAAGAGATTAATTTTATTTCTCTGTTCTAATTTTTTATTTTATTTTATTTTTCTGTTTTATTTATCTGTTTGGAAGGTGTTTCGAAAATATCCGGGCCCATCGGCAGTAGAGGAGGGTATTAATCGAGGCCAGGACTAGCGAGTGGCCACTATAAATTTCCCGCGCATGCTTCACGTTTCGGCTCGCTTCAAGCCCTCGTCAGCTAGTCTGCGTTGACTAGGACGCGGGGAAACCACCAGTCTCGCTCTCGACCTCCCTCTCTCTACCTATCCATATTCTGTAGGATGCTTCCAGTGAAGTTTTCGAAGCTCTCTCCATATATGAGCTTAGCGTCGATCTTGGGAGCCCTAGATTCTTGAAGAGACTGTAGAGCGACTTCGCTGGTAGTCCTCTTGCTCCGACTTCCACAGCGAAGAGATCAGTCTTGAATCCGTTTCTCACAATCCGGTCTACTAAGTTGCAGTACTTGTTAAGTTTGATGTTGTGGTCCTTCGGTATGTTACTTTCCCATGGAACTGTAAGTTCAACAAGTACTACATGCTTTGTCGCTTTTGAGAATATGAGTATATCCGGTCTTAATGCTGTGGTACAGATTTCCGAAGGCATTTGGTAATGCTTCTCATGTGTGTCCATCAACAATTCCCAATCCTTTGCTGCTCCCAAAATTGAAGAAGGTTTAGTCCTATCTTTGGGCAGCTTATTGGCTCCAGGTTTCACAAAGTTGGCCTTCTGGAAGCCGCTACTGGTTTGCCCTTTCCTGGTCCGTGCAATTGACAGGTTGATGGCCTCTCTGATGATTTGGAGGATTACTTAAGGAGGTTACTCGGGTCGGGGAGAGTAAGCTGGAATGCATTTAAGTAGAACTTAAGCAGCTCAGGGGACCAGTTGTATATTATGGATTTCCACTTCAATGCAGGAGGGATGCAGAAGTCGCCCACTGTTAGCCAATCATTCTGCATTTCTAGGTTTAAGGCGTGAAGTTTGAAGCCTTGTTCCATGTCCTCCTGAGCAAAACCTTTCAGTATTTCTTTGTCAGACTTTGCTGTTTCTATGCCCAATCCAGATCTATTGGTGCGTGTACCAACTTGGAATGATTTGTAGAAGTCGAGTAAAAAATGTTGCGTAAAGGATGTTGTACTTTTTGTATCTTGTAGGGATTCAGTTTCAGTTCGATTTTCAGTATGCGCCGAATACTTGAGTCGGATAATTTCAGACTTTTGGTCAATTTTGTAACACTCTGGCTTTCTTTGAACTTGAGCCTTCACCTTTCGAACCATGTCCCGTGTTGTTGCTGTTTTCGGATGACCCCCACCATGCCGTTTAGCAATGCTCCCGGTTTGGTTGTAACGCTTAATGGTTCGGTACACTAACATTTTGTTCACAGGTAAATGTCGGAGATCACGAACGATGGCTGGTGGTGATTTTCCGGCCAAATGTAAGGCGATAACATTGTTACGTTTAATATCCATGTCGAAAACTTACTTTCAAATTAAAATGTTGTACCCGCTCTTTTCGCCCACTTTAAAACAATAAAGCAATCTGACGGTTTCACCTGTCATTGTTTTTTTGACAGGAGAAGCAGTGTGAAGTTTGTAGCAGTTCGAGTGGCAGAACCTGTATATACATAGAAAAATATTTATTTATTTTTATTTATTTATTTGATGAACGAACAGCCTAAGCTGATGTGTTCATGTCTAAGTTCACTGGTGCTTTGTTATTTTGATGTTGGTTTAGTTTGGTGTTTTTTTTTAGGTGTTTGTGGAGCCTGTTTTTAAAGGAATTGGTGGTGGGTGCTTGTACGACATCTTCGGGCAGTTTGTTCCACATTTCCACTGCTCTATTTGACAGGAAGTTTCGTCTCGGATTTGTTGAGCTGACAGTGACATTCAGCTTCAAGCTATATACATGGATAAATGCAGTAAATCTAGCGTGTGGTGAGGGTGCCGCGGCAGAGTGCCCACCTGCAGGAGAGGGAGGGCCCGCTGTAGATGGCCTTGTAGCGGTCGCGGTCGCCCAGCAGCAGCTCATACGTGAGCTCCATGTTGGGTAGCGTGACGCCCTCCGGCGTCGGCGAGTTCCACTGCACCAGCGCACTCGTGGGGGTTATCTCCGACACCTGCAAACATCCACCTCAAGTTAGTAAAAGGTAGGATTCCTTCTCAATTCAATAGACTTACATACAACGTGTCCCAAAACTCAACGTCAAGCGGGAACCAGGGAGCAGGCCAGTTTATGACTACCCAGGGAAAATAAGAAAAAAAAATCTGAGTCATTTGTTTTTTATGATATGATCATTTTTTGAAAAACGTTTCGTACAACATTTTTAGGTACTACGACTACAAATTTGCAAATATAATAGTTAAATTTTTTTTATTGATAGCCTAAGTAACTCTGCTATTATCAGTAACCCAAATAAAACCAAAATACCCATAGTTTTATCACTAAAAAATGTTAAGTAAAATTTCAAAAAATGCTCATACCATAAAAAACAAATCACTCCGATTTTTTTCTTATTTTTCCCTGGGTAGTCATAAACTGGCCTACTCCCTGGTTCCCGCTTGACGTTGAGTTTTGGGACACGTTGTATAGTTAACCGTGCTTCGTCAGTCCGCTATAAATTATATTTCTATATGAGTATCTAAAAATCAGGGGAAAAAATCGAAGAACAAAAATGGCGCGAGCTCACCTGAGGCGTGCGCTCAGCGGAGAGTGCATCGAGCTGCGCCTGCGTGTCGTCGTCGTCGCCGTGCACGGAGGCGCCGGCGGAGGAGCCCTCGCCCTCGGACCACGCGCCCGACGACGCGCCGCCGTTGCCGTTCATCGCCTCCTTGCGCGGCGACAGCGACGGCGTGCTCCCGCCAGACCTCACCTCTGTCCACACAGTAAGACAGTTTCAAAAGATGTTCTCGACAATGGTGTAACGAGAAGGTGAATTTTATTACACTTTGGGTTGGTCTTACAACCGAGCATCACGTACAATGGACCGTTAATGCTGCCAGTGCGGAGAACGGCAACAACAAGAAAGGACAGTCAATCTACACACAATATTTCACAGGAAGCAATGCAAACTTAGAAACTGAGGATCTCAATGGCTCCAGAATTTGAATCTTTCTCAACTAATGCAATGCCAAAGAAATGATGGTAGGCCAGATTGAGACAGGCCGTGGACCGAAGTTGGAACATGCCTGGTATAGATAGACAATGCTAGGCCAGTCCATTTTGTCTATTTGGACTAGGAATAATTGTTAAGACATATTACAACTGCTCTAACAACCATTATATTGTGATTACTAAGTAGATATTATAATCTAATAAATGACTATTAATATGCATAAACAACATTATTATTTATTACCTATGTAAAAATAACAACAATATGAAAATTGTTTTATTTAGGTAATTCTTAAAGGGTACTTCGGTCTCAGAAAATTAGATAAGGTGTAGCGATCAAAATATAATTAGGAGCCTTTGCCTCTGACAGATTCCAAAACCATACAAATATGTAAAAATACATTTTCAAAGTTACAGGAAGCTAGGCTGTCATAAAAATTATTTTAAATGAATGAATGAGTAAGGTTTTTAGTACGGGCAGTTATAACAGAAGCTAATGAAAGCTGAGAGGTTATAACATTCCCAATGGCGTGTGGAGAAGAGTTACAGTTGTTATAATCAATTGTGTCCGTTCAGTTGTGCAGACAAAAGGTTGTTTCACAACCAGTAAGTATTGCAGAAACCTTCCACTATGTCATGGCATGACTCATGCAGTAGGTAACTAACTTTCTGTGCCGTACTTGCTGTTTGACTGTTATCTTGTCATAATACTTGGCTAAATATGTTGGTAGGTGTTGTGCTGTAATTTACGAGAGTTCTTGCAGCTCGACGCCTATTACTCGGGGCGTACTGGCCATCGCCATTCCACCTCCGCACTACACGTACTGGGCAGGGGATACAACCCTATTCAATCGACCTACCACTGATTCTGTAGGTTTTTTATTCACAGAACTGGGAAATTGTGGAATGCACTCCTAGCCCATCTATTTCCTCCCAAGTACAGCCTGGGGTTTTTCAAAAGGAGTGTGAAAAGGCTCCTGTCAGGCCGGCATGACATTTGCAATTCCTGTGCATCACAGAATGCCCATGGGCATCGTTAGAGGCCACATGTCGCGATATCCATAAAAAAGCATAGTAATGATAAATTATATTATGTATGTATTGCAAAAACCCTTTTTTGTAATAAGTAACTGTAATTGCAAAAAAACTGTGTGATTGTAATGAGTAATTATTTTTATGAAAACCTTGCTGGTTTTCATAAAAAAATATTATGAAAACCAGCAATTGTTTTTAGCACTGAGTGTTCTTTCTTACTTAAAATTAAATAATGTATGAGATTTACATAGAATTATTTATTTCTCGCACACAGTAAACTACCATACCTGCAATTGGGCCCGGCGTTGACAATATTTGGCCAAACTTGGACTAACCCATCGTTTACTTATAGAAAAAGAAACTTATTTTTCATCATTCTTCTCAAAATAAAAGGGCAGTGAATACGACAGACCTATGCCATTATTCCTAGTGCTGTACTTCTGGTCGAGGCGCCTCTTCAGCTTGGTGTACTGTCGCTGCGTGCGCTCGTCCTTGTGGTAGAGGGGCGGGGGCGGCGACGGCTGCAGGTGGTGGGGCGGCACGTGATGGTAGTGACCGGGGGGCGGCGCCGGGTAGCCGCCCCCGCTGTAGTACTGCTGCGGCCCTGACGCACCGTTTGCACCGGCCTGTAAACATTCATGCAGCTGGAATTACAACCTGTGTTATGTGGAAATTATTTTTATTAATTTAATTTTTTTATTTTTATTTATTTATTTTTGGGACAACAAACAGTTTTACAAGATAACATTAAGGATAATCTAATCTAAAATATACCGAAACCAGTGAAGTGTCCACATATGGAATTTGGACATGCTACTTAATATTAACCTACCTATTCTAAAGCTAATCACAAAATTTATAAATGAAGAGAAAAAAATGAATGTATTACAATATTTTAAAACACCGCTCAGAAAATTATTTACTAAAAAATTAATTAATTAATTATATAACTATATAACCATAGTTTCGGTTAAGTGTAAGTATTTATTTTGCCACACTCTACTTCTTTTAAAAATAAATTGAACCAACCACACATAAATATCTCAATGAAAAATGCCCTGGTAGTCGTGGGACTACCGGTAGACAAAGACATGGAATCATGGGCAGACATATAATAATCATGCAAGTACATAGAGTGCAAATGGCCTGACGTGGCGCTGACGGGGTTTCGAAAATTTTTTTTACCGAAGGAAACAAACAAGTCGATCGGACCAGTAGTTTAGGAGTTATAGGCATTTATTGATTTTTGAAGCCTTTTTTGTGCAGGCTATGACGTCATCAATTGTTCATATTATTCATTGATGTTGCCATAGGTGGAAGGCGGCCGAGTGACTATCACCTGACACCTGGTTTGCTGGGATTGGTTGAGCGGTTCGTGAGATAGTGGTATGCCGAGAGCACATTAAAAATGACAGTCAATTCTTGCAAATGGCACGGGTAAGACATTACATAAATGGATTCCATGTCAAAAAATATAAGTGGTTGCTTGTTGTTTATTCATCATCTCTAGGCACACTGACCTCAGATTTGTCACAGAGTTTTTTGTACTAATTTATTATGTATGAGTATCACAAAATTCGTGAGTGAAGGCATCTTTAATACTGTAGGGCCGCGCTTGCTGCTGCTGCTGCATACGGCGCGGCGGCCAGATTGTAATTTCTGATAATTAGAACTTACTTACACCTAATTGTCAACCTTTAAAATTTACCTATTTGTTTCCAGTTCCTTGTGTCTGTCTGTTGGTCTGTCCATCTGTTTTCAGAATAGTTACAGCATAACGTTAATTAGCCTTCTCTAGTATATCGTACCTATCATAAATATGCTTATTAACAGTTTTAAGTTTTATTACTTCAACTTACTTGTAAGTGCACATTATAATGTGATGAACTACATATCTCTACAGGGTGTAAAAACGGCGAGTACATTAAATTTAGGAAATGATTATTGGGATCAAGAGTAACAAAAAAGTCAAGTAACTTTTTTCTAAATTCCCTTTAAATAAAAAGTTACAGTTTTCATACAAACTAATTGATTTATTTAGTGTAAAAAGGATCTAATGTCCCGCATGAACGTGGGAATGAAAGGTGAGTGAGCGAGCAGGGATGAGTGCGCGGAGAGAGGAAATGCACGGGGGCGGCGCGGTGTGAGTTTTTCGACCCCAACCGTTCCTGCGTCAGTACCCTCCCCCCTTGCGCGTCAAATTACACTTGACGAAAACATAAATTAAAAAAATGTATATCTCGAAAACTAAACACTTTAGAAAAAAACTTTATTTACTTTTTCGTCTCAGGAAAACATGAGGATTGCACTGGCGAAATTAATGTACTGGCCATTACAACACCCTGTATAACAGAACGTTTATAACATTCTTTGAGATTAATAATGATTCTGTAAACTGAAACCTAACATGTAACATTGAATTTACGCAAAAAATATTTAGTGATTCAAATGATAGATTGAGTAGTAAGCTACCCAAACATTGCGAAGAAATTTGGGATTGGGAAAACGACAGTGCATTGAATAGGCCCCATACTATAATCCTAACGCCCCATTAATTTGGAACCCACTGTGTTTTTAGGGGTTCGGATTAGAGCAGCTCTACTGTATATGTATAATAAAAATGAGAATCAACGCAACGTGAAGGAAACTAAATTAATAATATAAAAATATCTATAATGTTCAGTGGATACGGGTGCCATTTTAAAATGACAATACCATAAGTATAAAGTGTTGAATATATTAATAACATGGATACAATAACACGTCAGCCTCAATAGCTCAGTCGACTGTTGCCATTGATTGTTAAGCAATGCTGGGCACGGTCAGTACTTGGATGGGTGACCGCTCGACCGTTGGGAGGCTGACCGTGGTTCGAATTCCACGTAAAACTGTAGGTTCCTTTCCTTCCTATCTTATTCGGTGGTAGGGTTCAACCCGCCCGGGTTGGTACCACCGCACTGAATGAAACGTCTTGTCGAAACTGCTAAATAGTTTGTGTTTTCCATCCAGTTCAGTGTAGAGGCCCCAAAAATGGAATTCGGCTTGCGTTCGGCTACGGCCGAACTTAAGATAGTGTTCGGCCTAAGGCCGAACCAAACTATGTATTAAATATAATGTGTTTTCCCCACGGATGGAGAGCCTTCCCTTCCTTCCTAACCACATCACATCACCCAAACGAGCAATTTCATGTACTGTATGTTCTAATTCCTAATACAAACTCATTTAACAAAATTTCGGGACCTTTCAAAGAAATTTAGAAAGGTTCGGGTTCGGCTTCGGCCGAACATCTTAAAAAAAGTTCAGTGCAGTTTCGGGTTAGGCCGAACCTGAAAAACCGAGACCGAACGTCGCTGGAAGCATCCTACAGAATATGGATAGGTAGGGGAGGTCGAGAGCGGGACTGGTGTTTCCCCGCGTCCTGGTCAACGCAGATTAGCTGACGAGGGCTTGATGCGAGCCGAAACGTGAAGCATGCGCGGGAAATTTAGAGTGGCCACTCGCTAGTCCCGACCTCGATTAACACCCTCCTCTACTGCCGAAAGGAAAGGGCAAAGCAGTAGCGGCATCCAGAAGGTCAACTTTGTGAAACCTGGAGCCAAAAAGCTGCCCAAAGATAGGACCAAAAACCTTCTTAATTTTTGGAGCAGCAAAGGATTGAGAATTGTTGATGGACACACATGAGAAGCATTGCCAGATGCCTTCGGAAACCTGTACCACAGCATTAATACCGGATATACTCATATTCTCAAAAGCGACAAAACATGCAGTACTTATTGAACTTACAGTTCCATGGTAAAGTAACATACCGAAGGACCACAACATCAAACTTAACAAGTACTATAACTTAGTAGACCGGATTGTGAGAAACGGATTCAAGACTTGATCTCTTTGCTGTGGAAGTCGGAGCAAGAGGACTACCAGCAAAGTCGCTCTACAGTCTCTTCAAGAATCTAGGGCTGCCAAGATCGACGCTAAGCTCATACATGGAGAGATATTCAAAAACGTGACTGGAAGCATCCTACAGAATATGGATAGGTAGAGAGGTCGAGAGCGGGACTGGTGTTTCCCCGCGTCCTAGTCAACGCAGACTAGCTGACGAGGGCTTGATGCGAGCCGAAACGTGAAGCATGCGCGGGAAATTTAGAGTGGCCACTCGCTAGTCCCGACCTCGATTAACACCCTCCTCTACTGCCGATGGACCCGAATATGTTCGGTGAAGCCATCGCAAGCTTAGTTCCACACCTTCCCCTGTGCAAGCAAGCGCTTCCCTCATGAAATGTTATATAGGAGCAAAGTTAGTGTAGTGTAGTATAGTAGTGCAATGCAGGGTAAAATTCAAATGCACACTTATTGAAAAAAGATTGTGTTTATATATTAGCAGATTAGGTGTTTTGCTTATATGCTTTGATTAATAGATAACAACAATCAAGCAATATTAACATAATTCCAGCTAATGATAAAGCTATTAGATAACTGCCTACATCAATGTTTCTGCTTATTCAAAATAACACCTAATCAATCAACAATATCAATCTGTGTTTGCATATTATGTAGAGATAATATGTTACAATACAACCTTGAAATATTACTCAAACAATAGCCGTCTCACTCCTATCCTACCTACCCCACCTATTCAAGCAAGTGAAATTGTGTTCACATATTACATTTTCCATAGCGGTATTCGAAAAACCCACATAATGAAGTGCCGATGAAGCAACACCTGTATGTACGTGGACGTCCAAACTTCATTCGTCACAATAATAATATGCCGAAGCCTGAGGGCTCGAAAACTTTCTAGAACGCACCTGGGCCTGTGTTTCATCACGAAGCTGCGGTTCCTTGCTCCGCGGCTTGTCCATGTCGCATAAACGGGACCGCGAAAGCCGGCCGGTACGCGACGACGACGCCTACGTGTCACCGCCACGCGTCCGAACACAACACAACGACGACGCGAGTCGCTGATAACGGCCGCTGAAGCAATACTAAGAAGGCGTCCGCCGCGCCGCCGCCGTCCACTCAACTCACACGGCTTTATCGCTAGCTGCGCGCTGTAGGTACCCGGCACCACGTATTTGCTTATCAAGTGACGTGTGGGGCGATAAATCAAATTGAAAAGCGCGAACTATTTGCACAGAGCAGAAGGTGTTCGAGGACAAACCTAAGTAGCAAAAACGCTATCCATTGAAAACCATTCCAATTTGAAATACAGTTTTGTTTGTTGTGGGTGGATGGCGGCAGCCAAAGAGAATAGGACGCCACTGACAGCAGCTGTCAGATTTGCGGAAACGTTTCTTTCGCCAAAAGATGGCGCTAGAAGAGATGCGTTCCCAAATAAAATGTAGAGATTCCCGCTGCTGTACTGAAGTGTAGCTAGAGTAGAGCAAAATATTATACAAATCAATACGTTGTGAATATAACGTATCTACAATTATTATAACAAATAGTACCTACAAATGGAACGTAAATTGAGGTTTTGTGGCACAACCGGGAGCTGAAATGGAAGGAGAGAGGCCCTTGAAGTGTCAACAGGCAAGGGGGCAAGGAAATTGTATACTCTACGTAAAACTGAAGAATCACTGATACGATGGATATCAGTAACGAGAGGTGTTAAATTTCTAAGAGTTGACCATGCTTTACTAGTACTGTGTGTGGTAGGTACCTACTTAAATTAATTTAGGTCGTCGTCGTGTGAGTCTATGATGCGGCTCTGACCTCGGTCGGTTCCCAGTTACGTTATATTCACTTAAGGGGCTGCATGCCTAAATTGTGCCTCTCATTCTAACAATGCGCGTTTTATTTTATTATGAAGGAATTATACAACTTATACAAAAATCCTCTGGAAGAAACATGCATGATAAAATTATTAATGCTTTTCAATAAAAATATTTGGTACTCCACATATAATAATAAAAAAAAACAAAAACTGAATAAACTTTTATTTTTTTTTTTTCAATTATATGTGGAGTACCAAAATATTTTTTTTTAAAACATTAATAATTTTATCATGCATGTTTCTTCCAGAGTATTTTTTTATAAGTTGTATAACTTCTTCTTAATAAAATAAAATGTATGAAAAACGGCCCATGTTAGAAAGAGAAGGTAGATTTAGGCATGCAGACCCTCTCCTGAAGCTTCCTAGGTAGTTTGGCTACCTTCAAGGTCGTCGCGGTCTCTCAAAAACTAAACACGCTCCAGCTCAAGCTGTTAGTGTTTCAAATAAAAAAAAATAAAGATGACGTTGTCAGCCTCGATAGCTCAGTGGTGCAGACAGTCAACTGTCGCTATTGAATGTTAAGCAACGCTGGGTGCGGTCAGTACTTGGATGGGTGACCGCTGACCGTTGGAGGCTGACCGAGGTTCGGATTCCTCGTAAAACTGTAGGTCCCTTCCCTCCTAATATTACTTGGTGGTAGGGTTTAACCCGCCCGGGTTGGTACCACCGCACTGAATGAAACGTCGGTTAAAACGGCTATGTAAATAGTTTGTGTTTTCCGACCAGTTCAGTGTAGCCGGCACGATCAAAGGGGGAAGCACTGACATGGCACCTAGTTCACCCGGTGTTATGGGCTGACATCACGGACGTTGTAGGTGATGTAGCCAACCGTGTCAGTTTCCATAAAAAAAAAAAAAAAAAAAAAAAACGTGAGATTCTCGTAGACCCCCCCCCCCCCCCCCCTCACCCTAGCGAGATTTGGTGAGATTTTGCCAGACCCCACCCCCCCTTTTTTGCTCACGTGATTAATGGATGTCCCCTTGTGGTGAGGTGAGGCTAGAGTTGTAAAGATGCCGTTTTTTGCACTTTGATACGGATTTATTTGACTTAGGTACCGTGAAAAACGGAAAAATACGAAACATATTTTCATATGAAATACTTGCTCTTTTCGCATTTTATTCCTGTTCTTTGCTTGAAACCAAAAAGTGAGTAGGTAACCAAAGTTCGCATCGAACACCGTAAAACACGGAAAGATTCAACAGGAAAAGGAAATAGAGTCGCGAACAGCTCTATCGCAGAGAAGCCTATCATTTAAAAATTATGTAGGTACTCACAATACTTCTTTGTTTTAATTCAACTATTTATCTATGCCGTAACATAATTTCATAACATTTAATTATACGGTATTGTTTACCTTTTAGTAAATTGGTTGGTTAACTACTCAATAAATAGGTATAATATCATACCTAATCATAAAACATATTTACTTACTTGCCTAACTCAAATAGGTATCAGATCGATAGTCTGCCTGCGTGTGATTTCCGTGCTGATGCTGACTAATGCCAGTTAAACTTTGTTTAATGTGATGATGACTGATGAGATGACAGATTAGCTGTCACATTTCCATCAATACTAAAGTCGCGTAAAAGAAGAAGATGATTATGTATGACATTTCCGATTTCAAAATAATCATAGAAAAATAATATACCAAATAATCATTATTAAACTTTAAAACAATCGTTTCCATTAATATTCTGTTCTGAACTTGTATAGCATGCATGCGTGCAACAAACCTAAAGTTCTACTGTCACTTGAATTTGACTCTTAAAATGAATGTTTTAGGTACTAAAATACGGCAGCACCGTGATTTGCCGACAAAGGAATGGTCTTAACGCGCGGTTTTCTTTAAAGACGCGCGGCTTCCTTTGAAGACGCGCGGCTTACTTTGAAGGGAAACAAAGAGCGGTGCCGACTGCCGCGTAGTATGCAATTTTGTGTTCTATGTATATCTGTCTAAGAATCATATTGCAATTACTTGTGAAGGCACGAAGCAAGAAGTCCATTTCGTCAAGCTAAGATGAACCTAATAATTAAGACAAGATGATCTAAAATTCGCTGTACTTTTGAAGCGTTGACGCCGGCCGCTGTTGAACCTACGTAAAATGAATTTTTTTTTACGTAGGTTCGGTTCAACAGTGCAATTTTATTTTTCGTTCGTTTCTCGTCTGTCTTTACGTTCGGGCGGTTCGAGCACGTTTGTATTTGTATTGTAGCACTCACGACTACCAACCCAGTCGGCTACAATTTGAGCCTACCACCTAGTAAGGGGCAATCTTTGTTTTAATTTGTGTTTTATAGGGTTCCGTATCCGTCGTACGGTACCCTATTACTAAGCCTACGCCGTCTGTCTGTCTGTCTGTTTGTCCGTCTGTCCGAGGGCTGTATCTCTTGAACCGTAATAGGTAGTTACCCCGTGAAAATTTTCACATAATAGGTATGTTTTATTATCAGGGATCGGAATTAGGTAGCGTGATTTGATTTGGTACCAAAGTAGGTAAAGTTCGCGAGAGGATATAATATGGAGTTTTTAAAACCAGCACTTTGTATGGGAATTCTGAAAATTTCCTGGGAAATTTCCGGGACTGGATTTTTCTTCGGGATCGTATTTATTGACTAAATACAAGCTTCTTTTGTTCTTAGATGATTTTCTCTAGAGTGGCCGCTTATGGAGATATAATTTTTTTCATAAATTTTTATTTCTACTCAATTTACAGGAAAACAGGGGAAGATGTGATAAAATAATCTAAGAGTGTATCGAACTGCTTATAAAACAAGACCTAATTTGTTGTCGTACCATCATTGGTTCTCGATTTATTGCTCGCCGCGATTCTGAATTATCCAAGGACAGCATTTGTGTGGAAAGCTCCGCCCCCTTTTCTGATTTAATTTCTCGAATGTTGATATTTTTTCGCCTGAATCTTATTTCTAGACGAAATATAAGACACTTTTATTCTTGCACGTTTTTGAAAAAAATCGATATTTCCGAAGAAAAAAAAATTTAAAATATTTTTTTTCCAAAATGTTCTCGATTGCTAATGTTTTTTGGCGGATTCTTATTTCTAAACGAAATATAAGACACTTTTATTCTTACACGTTTTTCCCTTAAGTCGATATTTCCGGAGAGAAAAATAAAACAACCTATTTTTTCATATTTTCTCGAATGTTGATGTTTTTTCTCCTGAATCTTATTTCTAGATGAAATGTGAATCTGTAGTTTCAATCATTAAAATTATTTTCAGGATCATTTAAAAAAAGTGGCCGCCATTTTGAACTTTTTAGTTACTGGACCAATTGCTTTCAAAATCGCTATCTGGGTGTCTGTGTGGGCTCTGAATACGAATCTGTAGTCAAAATTTAAAACAATTTGCCGCCATTTTGACCTTTTTATTTACTGGACCGATTGCTTTCAAAATCGATATCTGGGTGTATGTGTGGACCCTGAATACGAATCTGTTGTCAACATTTATAAAAAGTGGCCGCCATTTTTAACTTTTTAGTTACTGGACCGATTGCTTTCAAAATCTATTTTTGGGTGTTTCTGTGGGCTCTGAATACGAATCTGTTGTCAAAATTTAAAAAAAGTGGCCGCCATTTTGAACCCTTTAGTTTTTTACTACAAATTTATATTCAGAGCCCACACAGACACCCAGATATAGATTTTGAAAGCAATCGGTCCAGTAACTAAAAAGTTCAAAATGGCGGCTTCTTCTTTTAAATTTTGACTACAGATTCGTATTCAAAACCCCCACAGACACCCAGATATCGATTTTGAAAGCAATCGGTCCAGTAGCTAAAAAGTTCAAAATGGTGGCCACTTGTTTTAAATTTTGACTACAGATTCGTATTCAGAGCCCACACAGACACCCAGATATCGATTTTGAAAGCAATCGGTCCAATAACTAAAAAGTTCAAAATGGCGGCCACTTTTTGAAATGTTCACTACAGATTCGTATTTCGTCTAGAAATAAATTCAGGCGAAAAAACATCAACATTCGAGAAAATATGAAAAAATAAGTTGTTTTATTTTTCTCTCCGGAAATATCGACTTAAGTGAAAAACGTGTAAGAATAAAAGTGTCTTATATTTCGTTTAGAAATAAGAATCCGCCAAGAAAACATCAGCAATCTAGAACATTTTGGAAAAAAAAAATTTATATTTTTTTTTTCTCCGGAAATATCGATTTTATTGAAAAATGTCTAAGAATAAGAGTGTCTTATATTTCGTCTAGTAATAAGATTCAGGCGAAAAAATATCAACATTCGAGAAATTAAATCAGGAAAGGGGGCGGAGCTTTCATCGCGGCGAAAATTTCATCCAGTATTGGTATCATGCATGAAAGAAACGGAAAAAACCCGTGTTTTTCGTTTTATTCAAAATGTATTTGTCGGTATTTTTCTGCCTTTACAACACTAGGTGAGGCCGCCTCGGGCCTCGGGGCTACCACGGAACCTACGACTCGTCTTTCTTAATAAATTCCGTCTGGGGTCAATAAACGGGTTTTCACACGCTGGATATTTTATACCCTCCTGTGCCCCAGAACGTAACATTATGGAATGAGATTACTTTATTTTTGCTAATCAGCAGACTTTTTTATGAGAATGATTCTTCCTGTTACTTGAATATAACTTATTTGAAGCTACCGTGGGGTCTACCGCTACAAACTAAATCCGCAAACACGACTTTGTCACTTACAAATTATGTTGTTTCTTTCAGCGTTCCCATTGGATACGTCTTCTTGTTGAATTCTTGCGGGTTTGCGTGTCTCGAAGTTTCGAATGGCGATACTGCCATGTTGCAATCGACGAACCAACAAGAATCTATGCGAGTGACGCGCATCGTATAGAATGGAAACAATGGAGGTTTCCGACTACGCACCAAGGTGAAAAGTGAAAGGGTATGCGCGATGCGGGCTCGCCGTGCAGCGCGGCACGGAGATGCAGCCAGAGGTACATTTTATTCGTAGGGTAAATTGGTTTCAATTAAATTTGTAGCAGCAAACCGAAAGAGGTAATTTAAACCGAAGCTACCACTCACAAACACGTATTGCGTACAAACACGAAATCTAAGTATTAATATTTTCGAACCCGCATGCACCTCTAGAAGTAATCATATACGATAATTATTATTACAATTTCGCAACCGCATATTCTCTGGTAGGTACATACATGTTATTTTTAACTTCACGATGGCAAGGGGCGCAGGAAATCTAAGTATTAATATTTCGAACCCGCATGCACCTCAAGAAGTAATCATATACGATATAATTATTATTAGAATTTCGCAACCACAAATGTCTGGTAGTTAGGTACATGTTATTTTTAACTTCACGATGGTGGCGCAGGATAGGTATTTAAACGTAGTCTGAAATGATAGTGGACTGAACCTGAACTGACCGACTGCATCTCGAAGTTTTTAGAATGGGAAGTTTTCGTTTCCAGGAAGGGTTAGTGCGTTAACGAACGGAGAAATCGATCATTCTACCATTTGGGAATTTGTAAGAAGCATCCGGTCGGTAGACCCGGAAATGGTAGGAGGACTTCTCCAGCTAGAGCACAAAGACGTTGAATATTTTTATCTTAGACGTTTATCGATATAATTCTTGTGTGAGTCATAATTTATCAAACCACCTTTGCGGGGAAAGCCATGTCAGTCGTGTGACCGTGTGTGTGTGTCATACATAAAGGTAATAATGTTACGTCATACATAAGTAACACCAATAGGAAAAAGACAGTTTATAATTTTATCATTAGTGGAATAATTATTAAAAATAAGACATGGCGATATTATTATAAAAGAAAACTGCTTTCTGAGTCACAGCATGTGGTTTTCTTACTTTCTTCGAGCGCAAACACAACCCAACCAAATTGTAAAACGACAAGTCAAGGGTTTTGACTAAGGTAGGTAGGTACTGATGAGTCCCCAAACCTATTAAGCCCGTTGACTCCCAATATGGGACTGATAAGTTGACTGTAGCAAACGCAAACCGATTACCTAGGTAGGTACATATAACAAGTCAAGGGTTTTGACTAAGGTAGGTACTGATGAGTCCCCAAACCTATTAAGCCCGTTGACTCCCAATATGGGACTGATAAGTTGACTGTAGCAAACGCAAACCGATTACCTAGGTAGGTACATATAACAAAACAATACTTTCCTGTTATCGTATCATTTTTAGGAAAAGATAAATAGGTTTGGGGACTGATCAGTTCCAACGGAACCCAACGGGAATAATCATTTATTGCTCACACAGATGAAATATTATTTATAAGTAATATTTTGTGGTTTATTTATATTATTTTTTCATTATTTATCGCGTTCTTTTTTTTATTCGAAATTCTACGAAGATTCGTTAAATACATACAAACATTCGATCTATTAGACTTCTTTCCAGCTGATAAGGTTGGGTTAGCGAGAGTTGCTACTGTGCTGTGAGCGCAAATAAAAGCCTGCCTGGCTGACCCGAGGACGTTGGTCTCTCGCCGGGGGATCGGGGAGAGGGAGGGTGCGGGCGAGGGAGGGAGCCCACGGGCAGCCAGTCGTGGCGAATTTCATTCGCGACCTTGACAGTGCAGTCAACCCGCTCTCCCCTCCGCCCTGCGCCACCGCATCCGCACTCACGTTTGTCCTAACTACCTACGTACCTACGCTACGTTGCCTCGCCTGCCTGCCTGCCTGCCTAGCTAGACCTACGACGACGAGCTTCTGTGCACTGTGCAAGGTACTACAAAGTCATTGACTGCGAACCAACAACGAATGCTGAGCAACAAATCTTTGCTGAGCAATCTATAGGTATCCAACTGAGTGCTAGGCATGTTGTAAATCGTATTCTATTCACGCATTCACCTCCGTCCCACGACGATACCACTTGCGATGCGAGGCATGCAACACATTCGTTTACCAGCAGGAGGATATTTTGAATACTAGTCCTGAAAAAGGGATGTCGATATTTCTCGTACGGTACGGTACGGACTTGATAAAATATTGGAACCATCACGCCGTCGATTTAAGGAAGACAAGCGTTGTGCACCATATATCGGTGATGTACGGTGACCGTAGTAACCAAAGAGTATATTCGCCCCACCACCCCACGGTGATGTAATCCCAAAGATCCGCCCCAACTCTTTGTCCGACTATAGCGTGCTCAACAGGAAGAGTTTATTCGCAATCAAATCGACAAACAAAGATATCTGACAGAGCGAGAGAAGAGGCATTCGAAGAATCGATGCAACCCAAAAGGAGCGTACTGGTCGGGAGCATTCGCGCCGCGAACAAAATTCGCGGTGCGAACTTGTATTTTCCTAGAAGACTGATAAACAGGGTTTTTGGGTATCGAGTGGCGAAACAAAATTCGCGCCGCGCGAATTTTTGTTCGCTCCGCGAAGTCTCCTCCGTTACCGGTTTTGGAAAATTTTCGTATTTTAAAAGCAGAACTTACCTACTTATTCTTTTTTTTTATGGAAAGTGACACGGTTGGCTACATCACCTATATATACCATCCGTGATGTCAGCCTAAAACACCGGGTGAACTAGGTGCTATGTCAGTGCTTCCCTTCATTTCATGTCGGCTACACTGAACTGGAAGGAAAACACGAACTATTTACATAGCCGTTTCGACCGACGACGTTTCGTTCAGTACGGTGGTACCAACCCGGGCGGGATAAACCCTACCACCTAGTAAGGTAAGAAGGGAAGGGACCTACAGTTTAACGTGGAATCCGAACCACGGTCAGCCTCCAACGGTCGAGCGGTCACCCATCCAAGTATTGACCGCGGCCAGGGTTGCCTAATAAATAAGTAATAGTCGATCGACCGCACCACTGAGCTACCGAGGCTGACACTTTCAAGGGATTCCGATTATTTTTCATTTCTGGCCTGGGACCCCTCTGGACTTTACTTCGTAATGATTAGGCACTCGTGGCGCCTCTCCACTTCCATGGAGAGCGAGAGAGCACTACATGATCTGACAGTCGACAAGTGAGTGACTGTGGCGCCTTCTCACTCGCCACGAGTTCAACACTAATCGACGCATCTAATAGAGCCCGGTTCCGGTGCTGGCCGCTGGAAAGCAAATTAGTAGGGAGGGAGTAGGGACAATGATGAGTATGTAACGTGTGGGGTCGGTACTTAAAAAGAATAGCCCCACTGCATCTCTCCCCGTCGCATGTCGTAAAAGTCGACTAAGGGATAAGAAAATTCGTCAGCCTCGGTAGCTCAGTGGCGCGGTTGGTTAGTCAACTGTTATTAAGCAACGCTGAGCGCGGTCAGTGATTGGATGGGTGACCGCTCGACCGTTGGAGGCTGACCGTGGTTCGGATTCCACGTTAAACTGTAGGTCCCTTCCCTTCTTACCTTACTAGGTGGTAGGGTTTATCCCGGCCGGGTTGGTACCACCGCACTGAACGAAACGTCGGTCGAAACGGCTATGTAAATAGTTCGTGTTTTCCGTCCAGTTTAGTGTAGCCGACATGAAATGAAGGGAAGCACTGACATGGCACCTAGTTCACCCCGTGTTATGGGTTGACATCACGGATGTTGTAGGTGATGTAGCCAACCGTGTCAGGTTCCATAAAAAAAAATAAAAAATAAAAAATAAAAAAATAAAAAATTACGCAAACATAGCGACGGGCAAGCTCGCCCGGCCAATCGTGCTCCGAAGTGTTGCGGAATGGTGCGAGCGTGTTTGGAGGTATGCGCAGCTAAGCCGCCTATCACACCTCGATCAACAGGACGATGACCCTTATCACAAACACGTTCTTCGGAGCAACATAATCGCGTCGCAGCAGGTACAGTGACCTCCTCCGCCGCGACGCACTTGACCGCGCACAACGTGGCGGCGGTGGCGCTCCTTCCGTACGGCATCGCTCGTTTTGTTTTGGGTCAAAGTCAATGGAAATGATATATGTAGGTAGAAAAAATTCGTACGCAACACCATACGAAGTAACTATTAAGTAATCTGTGGCAACACTAACTGGGAAAGTTATTTGAACCAAACTAACTTACGTACCGTGCGGGGCCGGTACTTAAAAACAATAGCCCCACTGCATATCTCCCCGTGCAGGTCGTAAAAGTAACTACTACTTTTTTTCAGTAAACTCAACATAATGTGGGTAATAAGTAATAACAACATGATACACGGACGTCACACAACGTCAATTATCGACAAAAGATAGAAAATCGTGTCCGTTTTTGCACACAAGTGGAAACGAGGAAAGTCATCGAATAATATAGCAGAACAGACAAAGTTCCTAATTAATTCACGTGCGAGTTTTATTAAGAAGTTAAGACAAAAAACTTCCGCAAAAAAATCTCATACATAAACAGGAAATATTTCAAGTTAAGCTATAAGCACGCACGGCGGCGGCGGCGAGGCATGGTAACACCCACAATTTCACAAGTCCGTCAAAGTACAAAATTAAAAATACAATTTCTTATGAATGGATTAAAACTAAAAGTTAGCAGAAATATGTTAAGGTGATGTGAGACTGCGTCTGACTCAAATTTCAAGAAGTGTGCCGCCAATATTACTTACCTGACAGATTCAGTTTTAATATATGTAAAACTTCATCTATCAGCGCAGATCGATAGCTTTTTGAAAACACGATTTGATTAACTTCACTCGATAGAAAAAATCATGAACATGCCTCTGAATTTAGTTATAAAAATGTATTTAAGGCAACACAAGGCAAGGTAACGCAAGGTAAATCAAGGCTTTGGAAAAAAAAATTATTTAAATTTATTTAATTATTTTAAATTTATTTGTTGAATATATATCTAAATCCGTAGCTTTTTACTTTTTTGATTCGATCCGTAGTTTTGGAATAAAAAAATAAAAACCTAATTTTTCATTGATTTACTGTGTTGTATGTTGCATCCTACTCCGACCAGCAAAAGCGGCGGCGCCTTGAAAGAGGAGTACGGGTGAATACGGGTTGACAGGGCCTCAATTCATTGCAGCCAACATATTTTGAATGCGACATAACGACTGAGTTTGTACGTGAATCGGGAATTATAAGGTTCATATAATAAGTGCAACCATGCGAGATGGCTTGATGAAATGACATTTATATGGTGTGCGCATCCATTCCATAGTCCAGATGCAGTGATAGACAAAGTGAAAAAAAAAATCGCTTGGCACTATCTATAAATCAGGTAAATAATGTAAATAGGCAGAGTGGTCAGATTCATATATGTATTCATCACGCCATTATTTACAATCGTCAAAGAACTAAGGTAGTCGACATTGGTAAGAAAATAAGCAAGCTGAAGTGGCAGTGGGCTGGGGACATCTGTCGCAGACACGACAACCGATGGGGTAGACGGGTGCTCGAATGTAGGCCACGTACAAGCAAACGTAGCGTGGGACGCCCCCCGGCTAGGTGGACAGATGACCTAAATAAGTAAACGGAAATTATTTTTGACTTTTTAAGAGTCGGGGGTTTTTTAAATTTGTAATTTAACTTTTAAAAAAAACCGCATGCAAATCGGTCCACTTTTGAAGATAATAATTTTTTTTATTACTTAATTACTTAATTACTTGATTACAAACATAGCTAAGAACCATCCCGATTAAACAGGCTTCCTAATAAAAAAAACCGCATCCAAATCGGTCCATCCGTTTGGGAGCTACGATGCCACAGACAGACACACACACACACACACACACACACACACACACACGTCAAACTTATAACACCCCTCCGTTTTTTTCGTCGGGGGTTAAAAAGATAGCCGGGAGTGGATGGATGAGAAGAGCGGAAGACCGCGTGTGGTGGTGTGCCTTGGGAGAGGCCTATGCCCAGCAGTGGACCGATACAGGCTGATGATGATTATTTTCATGAGCTGAGCAATCTGCACCCGCCCCACTTGCCCGAGCGCAGTAGCCCTGCGAGCACAGCATGAGCTGAGCATTAGGACCGAAAGCGATCACACTCCGAGAAAATTCGATGATTTCCGATTGAAATCAGATATGCTATGAAACCGACTTTACCGCGAGCGGAGCAGACACACTTGCTTGTAGAGTACCTATAAAGTATTCTGTGCTTGTATATAGTAGTAATAGGTTCAGCACGGCAGTAAAACTACGCTACGAGTAGGTACAGTACAGTGCTTTCCTTTGTTGACTCCGCTCCGGCTAGGGCTGCAGTGAACTGGTCAGAAAACACCAACTATTTTCATAGCCCTTTCGACCGACCTTCATTCAGTGCGGGCAGATTTAAACCCGTACCACCTTACAGTGAGGTACGGGGAGGGATGTACAGTTTTACTATGTACTTAGTAACTCGTGTTCAAGAAATGCACTGACCAAACTCGAAAAAGAGAAAGAAAGTTGAACACGCCAATGGAAATAAAATGTAGGAACCATCCACGTACAACCCGTCCGAAATATCTGCGGACCTGACCAAATGACGTCATACAAACTGGAGGGTCAGCAAACAAATAAAACGAGAAACATTTAATTGTAATATCTTCTTTATACCTACTTTAATTTAAAAAGCTGCATTCTACATCCCTGAAAATAAAAACTATAATAATAATCTGTGATAAAATGTGAATTTGGTCAGGTCCGCAGATATTTCGGACGGATTGTACCTAGCAAGGCTTGTCAATGCCAATGAGACGTTCAGTAATATAACATTGAAGAGATGTTGTGTACTTACATAGTGGTGCGGGGGCTGGTGGTGGGTGGGTTGCTGGTGCGGGGGCTGGTGGTGCGGGGGCGGGGGCGGCGCGTGCGCCGGGTGCTGCTGCAGCATGTAGTGACGCATGCCCTCGTCCAGCACCGGCGGCATCATCGGCGGCATCATGTTCACTCCGCCGCCGGCCACCACGCCCATACCCACACCGCCTGCAACAGCATACACAGCACACTTCAACTATCTGCCTACAGGCAGCCCACCGACCGACGACGTTTGTCACTCCACTGCATGTGCTCTGAAGCTTCTGCCACACTCGTGTTTTTTTTAAACTTATCTGTTTCGGGTAAAACGCACTTGCCGCCATATTTATTTTTTGTTTCATTAGAAACCTTAACAGCTATTTACTTAACTTTATACAACTTAAAATAAAAAATATATAATAATATAAATGGGCTGATAGCGAAGAGCCTCGACCATAATCTCAAGAGGCTCTCGCTAGAGCCACTTGCTTGGATCAAGGGTCAGATGCAGAAGGCGGTCTTGCTCGACACCGCTCGAATTGTCCGGAGGTTTCTCTCTCGCGGGTCCGACCATCGGTAGCCTGGGGTTCGCCCCGCCGCGCCGCCGGTGGTGGAAACTCCATTTTGTTATTTTGTATTAATTTAAGTTTAACATGTAAAATTAATATAAAAAAGAAAATGTGTAAATAAACGAATAAAAATAAACTATTCAGCCAATAAAACATTTCAACTTTTTTCAATATACAGGGTCATTTTGTAAAGATATGATCAGATAAAATAAGTGACCTTTTTTAAACTGGTGCACAATAAAATATATTTTGATATTTTATATTTTTAAGAAACTTTTCCCTTTTTTTTACGAATTATGGCAGCCAAATTCCGGAAAAAACCCAGTGCGGCAAATGCAACGAAGCCAAGATAATATTATAGGAAACTATTTAAAAAGGTACGTAGCCACTGATAAACCTAACTATGTATTATATTCAAAAGTATCAATCATATTCATCCGTTTTTTTTTTTCAATTTTGACGTTTATTATTATGCCGGCACTTCACTTGGCTTAGCGTATTCGTGTATTTGGCAAAAATTTCGTCTCCCTTTATTGTCTTGTTTAGAGCGAGATAAAATTAAAATGTTTGCAACAAACACGAATACGCTAAGTCAAGTGAAGTGCCGGTATTATGTGAATAGAATAGAAACTTTTTATTGCACACAATGGAAAGAAGACAAGTAACAACAAATACATGAGAGCGCAAAGGCGGACTTATCACTGCAAGAGATTTCTTCCAGTCAACCTTTGGGTGATGAGGAATAAAATACCTACAGAGAAATAAGTATGGGTAGTGCAAGCGAAAGGGAGGAGGAATACGTGTTTTATTTTTATGAATATTGCAATATATAAAATACAAACAGCATAAACATACATACAATGTATAGAACATAGATACTACATACTATACTAATCCACAAGTGAATAATTAAAAATAAGGAAAATAAGTTAAGGTAGAATTTATTCAATGATCTTTGTTTTCTTTTGAGTTCAATGTTAATTTCATTTCATTTCATTTATTCATTTCCGTCTTAGGTACCATCGGTACACTTGAGTTCGTCACATTTTAGTTAAACAAATTTACAATTGTAACTTTCTGGGTCCAGCCATGGCAAGGGACTAATAATCTTAGCCTAAGCAACAACATAAACACCTAAAAAATTATGAAAATACAGAGTAAAAAAAAAAGTGTTTTGTCATGAAAATGCAATTAAAACTAGAGCAAAATTAAAATAAAACATTATGTTTTCCAAGAAAACATATGTTTTCCAAGAAACCTTTTGAAGTTTCGTCGATCAGATTTGGGCTTCTTAGGCTATGGCTATTTTATTTAGTATATTTAGGTTTCACCGTATAACCGCTTTAAATAAATAATTTTACAGCAAAATTCGAAAGTATTCAAACACGCGCAACACTATAGGTAACTACTTATTAATATTCCACATATTACCGTGGTATGATGGTAGTGGCTAATTATAGCAATATCATAATGAATCACATACTGCTGTCAAACTTAACCAATCCTACGTGGAATGAAGCAATTTAGCGGCCACTAATTGGTTTGCGATGCTATAACTTTTTTTTTATGTAATCCGGTATGGGTGGCTGAGTCGGAGGGGCCAAAGCACATGCTCCGACCAGCCAATATCACCTCCGAGAAGGTAGGTGCCATACCGGCGACTTCCCTGGATTGCTGGCTATACTGGACTAGAGGAGAACACAACCGAGTCTGCTATGCGGCCATCTTACATTCAGTACGGTGGTACCAACACAGTCAGCTACAATTTGAGCCTACCACCTAGTAAGGGGCAAGGGAAGGTTTTTATAACATAGACTTTGGCATCTTGCTTGACAATTAAAAAAAAGTTTTTTTTATGACCAGAGCGTCGGCGACAGCTGACTCTTAATCTAAGATACATATTATTTAATGAAATCGCGTTGGTTTTCGTTCAGATTTCCACCAAGAAGAAGAAAAGTACGAAGAACCCTAATATTTCGCGTGCACTTTTCTATCATTGGCATAACTAATTGGTTACTACAACAACGACAGACTCTGGTTCATCTTCTTTAGAAAAAACGCAAAATTCACCACTTATTAATCCCCAAAAAACACTGACTTAAAACGCTCCACCCATCGCATGTCAGACCGAAAACACTATATCCAACGCATGTCAGACTGAAAACGCTCCACCCATCGCACGCGAAACCGAAAACGCTCCACCCAACGCATGTCAGACCGAAAACGCTACACCCAACGTCTGCCAGACTGAAAACGCTCCACCCAACGTCTGCCAGACTGAAAACGATCCACCCAACGCAAGCCAGACATTAAACGCCTCCACCCAACGTCTGTCTGACTGAAAACGCTCCACCCATTGCATGCTAGACATAAAACGCTCCACCCAACGCATTTGCTCTGTGCGCTCCACCCAACGCCAGCCAGACTGAAAAAGCTCCACCCAAGGCATGCAGACGGAAAACGTTCTACCCAACGCATGTCAGACCGAAGACTCTCCACCCAACGCATGCCAGACAGAAAACGCTCCAACCAACACATACCAGACAGAAAACGCTCCACCCGACGCATCCCAGACAGAAAACGCTCCAACCAACGCATGCTAGACCGAAAACGCTTCACAACAACAACTGCAGCGTGAAATTCATTCAGCCGTTTTGAAAAAAAAAAAAGTAACACATAAACACAACCTTTAAGGTTAAACCGTAAATATACCATCTCCGTTCCGTCGTGTGTAAAAATTGTACTGCTCGAAAACGCACCCAATCAATATGCCTGACCGAAAACTCTATACCAAACACATGCCTGTTGCCTGACCGAAAACGCATTCAAATTGCCTGACCAAAAACCCTAAACCCAAACACAACGACCTACACCCACCCATCAGACAACCTAAAATCGTCTCCCGAACAATGTGTATGGGAAGAAGGACGTGGCGTGATAGGAGTGTTATCTATCTATCAGTACCGAAGACGTACGAAGAAAGCGTCATGTTGATGGTCATGTGACGGGTCGGCGGCGTCCCCAGTCACAACATCTGCACAACTTTATTGTTATTTAATATATAAAATGCAAACCGGAGGGCGACTCAAAAAGGCTCATTACTAATAAAGTTCTAAGTATATTTCGAAAAAAAAATTTATAAGGAGATCAAACAACTACACTATCCTCTTGTGTAATCAGAATCACTAATCAGAAAAAGGAAATTTCGCCTAGCAACTTAAAAAAATTTAAACAGCTTAATATACCTATTTCGATGTTTAGTATTGTATTATTTTTTATGTATTTATATACTTTTTTCAACCTTACTAAAAAAATAATTTACTGTCAGTTGCCAGAAGTGTGAAAGGTTCTACATAGATCTTCTGATTTTGGTTCCGATTGCAGCCGGCCGGACGTTACGTCGGCCGCGTCGGAGGTGATGCGTCACGCCGCCGCGCGCCGCCGCCGCCTGTGGGTAGTACGCAAGTTTTGGTCAGTTCCGGTGAGTAACTCCGCCTGTTTCATGAATGGGTTAAGCCTTTCGGCGGGCGTTCGCGTTCATGGAATTCCGTCTGAGAAGCAGTTTAAAACCTTTTCGGTTTACCCCTGGCCTACTATTATAATCCGCGGCAAATCAGGTGCACTGGCGGTTCGCGTGTGACATCTGCAACCACCAGCCGGTCCTGGTTGGGTATCAGTGGATTTTGTTCATTGCGCCGTTACTCGTGAAAGCGAAAGCTTTGTTTTTTTTTTCTTTGTGTCGTTATATTTTTTTGTGTCATGTCTAAAAACAAACTGCAGTCGTACTATGTCAAACGGGGTTGGTTTCGTATTTACCCATGTGTATGGGGGGGGAGGGGAACATTTTCCGCCAGGGGGATGCGCAGAAATGAGGTTAGGGAAGAGGGGCTTATGTTTTGCCCTTTAACCTACAATTAGCCTCCTTTTAGTTTTGTGAGTGGCCCCACGAAACGCATAACTTTAGACGTTAGTTTGACAGCTGTTAACAAGTGAGCGTGATTTTGCGCGGATAATATAAACTTAACGCTGCTTTGGCTTTGTCTATAAATGAGATTGTGTCTGTCTGTCGTCTGTTAATAACATTTCATCCAGGTCACCTGAAATTTTGGATGGTGTGCAGATAGAACCTAATTTATTCAACAGAAGTCCATTGTTAGTCCTTCAACATTCGACTTGACTAGACTAGGTATTGTGTATTCAACTGATGCATCTTGCTTGGTTGGCCGGTTTTTATAAATAGTTGTTTTACTTTTTGAGTTTGCACTACATATAATCACACCAAATTTACCGCTTGTATGTATTAACGTTTTTAGAATAGAGAAAACGCAAAAAAAAAAAAAAAAACAAGCTTCTTGTAATTGGGCCCTTAATTTTTTGCTTTCTGTTTTTTATGTTAGGGTGACCGCCATAATTACACATATTCTTTGAAAATTTCAACAGGCTATATATTACGGTTCAAAAGATACAGCCCGGCGGCGCGTATGCTCAGTAATAGGTTTCCGTACGGATTACGAAACCCTAAACAGTAACAAAGTTTCGTCTATTAAACAATATCATTGCTGTCATGTTTTACTTTTTTTTACCAATCGCGAATAAGCTGATAGGTAACGAAGACGGGCCGCGCCCAGACGTCATCCACCATTGCTCCAGAATGGGTTCCGGTTCGAATGTGCGAAAAAATAGCCGGCATGTGCACGCACGAGTACCTGCTGCTGCTGGCGCTCCGCCACGCGCGTATTTGTTCTAGATAAGCCGAATGAATGACGCCAGCACTCGATCACGCCTGAGCCCTGACGCAATATCAGTACAGCATGCAAGCGAGTGAGTAGGTATTCTGAAACGGCCCAGCGAGAATAACACATATTTTGTGAACATTTCAACCGGCTAGCTATACGGTTCCATAGATACCGACGGTAATAGGCTTCCGTACGGCGTACGGAAACCTAAAAAATATGCATTTGAAAATATAAAGTCGTATTACACTCTCTTAAAAATTACAATTATTAACCCAATAACAATTAATATCACATCTGTGGTATGGCTGACTGACAGGGCAAAGGAATACTATCATTTTTGTTCTCTCTTACGTTTTGTTTATAGACGTCCAGAAATACCAGCCTTGAGGCTATAAAATCCAGACGTCTATCCCTGCACTCTTGCGAGTAGAGTGATCATGTATGCCAGATCGAGGCCCCCATTGCTGTACAGTTCTTCAGAAATAAATCCCATAGGAAACACAGACTGAAGCCTTTCCCCAGCCGATCCACCACCCATCCACCCGAAGGAACCCCCAACCGAAGTTCAGAGCTGGGGGTGAAGCCATCACTGCCAATGGAGTCCAACAACAGCCTATGCCCAGGGCCTCTTACTGACACTGACCTGAGCGCACCAGCCTTGCGGTCATAGCACCCGCACTGTGTCACGACTTCATCATGGAACAATCACTTGAAGATCGTTGCACGCAGGGAGGCCCGCTGCCGGGATACCACCAATTTGGTCCCGGTGACGCGCATTGATTGCGGTCCAGCCCCCAATGGAGGGACTCATAAAGGCGTTCTGAGCCAGTCGCCAAACGTTTTGTCAGCTCATCACTACCGCAGTCTTGCCCCCTTGTCTCTTCACCGATTCCCGCTAGTCGCCAAACGTTTTATCAGCTCATCACTACCGCAGTCCTGCCCCCTTGTCTCTTCACCGATTTTCGCCAGTCGCCAAAGGTTTTGTCAGCTCATCACTACCGCAGTCCTGCTGCCTTGTCTCTTCACCGATTCCCGCCAGTCGCCATACGTTTTGTAGTGTGGTGAAAGTGGAGTCACCGGAGACGTGTCCCGAACTATATACGAGTACTTCATATACCTCATCGCATACACCACACACCACATCAATAAAACAATGTAAAGGTAACAACAGCACAGTAACACGATAGATGGTTCGTTCGGTTTATCGGATATGTGTAATTTGAAGACTGTGTAATATGAAGGCTTTTAATGCATCAGACGCAGACGCATTAAAAGTCATTGAAGATCGGAGCACCAGCTGATCGACGACGATAAAGATAAGGAGCACAGTGTTATAATTACGAAGATATATATGTAGGAAACTCAAACAAACGTGATAAGTAGTGACAGCTTTGAAATTCATGAAATGATGCTACTATTCATGAAGTCCTTATAAAAATAAACGACAGACTTTGTTACAAGTTTTTGATAAATTGAACCACCGAGAGTCGACCAAGAGTCGTATTCTCCGTAACATAAAATTTGAAGCCGTCATCAAAGCATCTGTGATTAAAACAACCACAGCCGCCGTCTCTAACACTAAGCGTATGGAGTCGCCATTTAATGACCCCCTCATTACTCCCAGACAATAATGCTTCTAGCAGATCACGTATTCAGGTCAAATGACGCAACAGGCACATCCTTGGCCAATAACAATTAAATATGCGATCGAGAGCAGCGAGGCGAGCGTCGTCGTCGGCATCGCAGTGAACAACTAAGCGGCCGAGTCAGTTCACGCTTCAATTAGTTTATTGCCTTAAATAAAGTAGAGGAAATTTAATTTAATATCTTCCATGAATTCAATATTAGTTCTATGAACATCTCTGAAGCCATGCAGCATCAGAATGATCGATGCGTTCCATTGATTTCTACTCGACTTAATATGTGTGGTTCTTCCTCGTAATCACTCCTCGTTCCTAGAAGAATACTCTTTTAAGAGATGCATAACATTGTGAACAGAGAATTCCAGTGAACTCAATCTGTTTACTTTAGCTAATCTATTATTGGGAGGTGGTGACTGGTGACCCCATACATTTTCCGCCCTTGCCAAACTGTCTGTTGGTCAAGTTGGTGGGACTAAATATGGGTTGGAGGTTGGTACATTGAACGAGATTTATGTTGGATTACTGAAATCGGTTTTTGAGCAAATCACTGGGTCAGAAGGGCAATGTTTCGAGTGACCAAAATGGAACAAATCGTTCGATCAGAAGATAGCCAACACATATACAAACACACAGGGCATCAGAGGCATCAGACGCATTTGAATGAAACACCGTGAGACTAGCTGTGCATGTCGGCAGCGGGCCACTAACATTGTCACATCTCTGACTAGATCAGTATCTCACGCGACCAAATGAACAATATTGTATGTGAAATTCACTTATGAATTTAGTTCAATTATATTCTCCTACAATGTATTGAGAATTGCTCGGACAGCGGACTGCATGGAGCGTTGGTAGTTGCAAACCTAATAAATAACTCTTGGATAAATTGGACCAGAATGTGCAACGCTGAGATCGACATTGACTGACCTTGGGCGTCATTAGCAGCTTTCAGACACTCTTATAAACTCTTTTTTTTTTTTTTTTTTTATTTATTTAGGAATCAAACTGTCAACATAAATACATAAAAACAAAACAAATAATAAGAAAATAAAAACAGACCAGCGAAGATTCCGTTAACAATAGACAATAGAAAAGAGAGAGAACAAAATGTAGTGTTGATCTTAGCTAATACTTAAATGTGATTTTTGAAGAGAAAAAAAAAATAAAAATACCAACAAAATAATTATCATCATACGATGAAGAATCGAAACAAAAAGATCAGATTAACATATATAAAGTTAAAACGACGAGTATAACACATATAGGTAAAATTGACCAAGATACAGACTTTTTTTTTTGTTAAATAAATCTTATAAAATAAACAGTTTAGGTGCTGAACAATAATTAAATTGTCTGTGCTTGAGTTGAAATTTCTGCTTCTGATTTTAGAGTTCCATTGGTAAATCATGAGGATTGATTCCTTGTAGTTTCGTTACAATATGCGTTAGTTTTCTGACAACACTACAACTCTGGCAAGAATATGTACGTTCAAATTGTAGGTGATATACAATCTGCGATACCGCCCAACCACAAGCTTTAATAACACACACATTCGGATCGACGACATTAGAAATAACGCTATTATCACCGACCGAGTCATGCAGCAGGTCTTCGTGCCTTACTTGCTGCTCGATCGATTGAATGTTGTTCGAATACTTTTACGAAACGTGGTGGTCGGAGTTGTGCTGTAATTTACTGTGCTTTGTAACTGTAGTTCTTGCAGCACAACACCGATTACTCTGCTTACCCCGATTGTCGGGATTCAGCGTGTGTGATATATATGTATGATGGAAGGACCTACTAGCTGAAGTTATGCTTCCCGTCCAGTTCAATGTAGCCGGCGCGACCGAAGGGAAAGAAACACTGCTATGATACCTTGTTCACCTTGTTCATCTACATTCGATGTGGTTGAAGCCAACCATGTCAAGATAAGAAAATACTGAGAAGAGAAGTTAAGACAGGACAGAGAGGAGAATAAGACGATGAGGGATAAGATGAGAGCCGCACTGACCGTATTCGGAGTGTACGGCGCACATGTGCGGGTGCTGGGGGTGCTGCGGGTGCGGGCACATGTCCGGCGTCACGTAGTAGTGGTCGCTAGCGGGGGGGTAGTACTCGCCGTAGTAGGGCTCCGGCGCGGCTCCAGAGCCTCCGCCGGCCTCCGCCACGCCGACCATGGCGGCCGCGCCTAGCAGCGCATGTCCCGCCCGCGTCGCCACCGCATCCGACACGCAACCTGCAACAACACAACACAACGCGTCACCCACCCACTCATCCTTGGTACATACCTACACATACAAACATAACGAGACAACGGGTCGCACCGAGTGCCCATGATCCTGACATTCCTGACACAGCTCTCAAACCGACTGCCACCAAATTTCGAACTAAGGGGAATCCACTGGACGAAGCAAAATGTTCAAATTTCAAGTTATGCCGGTGCTAGATAACCAACAAGACAGAACAACATGTCTAATAAAGATTGCTTACACGAACGAATCTTTTGTCCACAAAAAAATTGTTAATGACGTCAATCAAATATCAACAATGACGTTGTGCATCGTTCACGCTATTCGCTATGCTTGCGGTCGGTTCCGGTTATCGTGTATGTCTATCGAGCGCATTCTGTGATGCAAGAGCGTCACACTTCCATTCATCTTCATCGTTATCTCAACTTCTGAGGTGTGTCTGGGTTATCTTCGCAACAGAGCCACCTGTCTCTGTGCGCGGCAGATTGAATTACAACTACCGTCGTCGTCGTCGGCAGAGTGTCAGCACGATAGCTTTGTCTACCTTCATAGTATAGGCCACCTACAGCATACCGCGCCGTCACGTCAGCAACAACGTGAGAGGTTATCGGCATTATGGTCCCGTAGGCTCCTATATGAGAGGTAGAGGAGACAGACTGAGCTGCGTAGCAATGCTCTCTAGTGTGCCCTGGTCGGAAGAGATCAATATTAACAATGTTTCTACTGCAAGGAGCAAGACAGCGTTTAAATTTAGATGTTTTCCAAGTTTTCCTTAAATTTCCCGAAAATGAAATGCTTCATTGAAAAAGTACTAGATAACGAATTTAATACAATAAAATACATTTTAAATTATTGCAAAAAATATGATTGTTCTCAGTAAACATTAAGGTTTTCCTTTTCTACAAAATACTACACAAATATTTGTGTAAAACTGTACAACTGTTAATGAATGAACACGATACTCTCTCGAGAACGCCAACATCATCGTTCTATTCCTGTAAAATGAGTTCGTTCTGGTCCTACTTGCTCTAGTTCAAGTTTTCAACCGCAGCGCATCAAGCCTGAATGTTAGTTCGCTGTTTCAGATTGTGTCTACTTAGGAGCGCTCTAACCACTTCGGCAGTGCCACGGATGACACGGGCGACGAATCAGGCGGAGCTGCTTGTGATGTAGATAGCGTAGCGCTGCTGCCGCCGGGGCCGCCCCAGCGGCGCCGACTCGGCGAGCATGCTGTGACACGCATGCTCGAACATGTAATCTATGTCATCGATTCCACCGTCAGCGCCTACATTCATGTGAAGTGCTCTCAACCACTTGGGTCATCCATCGATCGTGAGAAATTCAAAATTTAACCTAACCTGTAACCTGAACCTAACCTAACCTAACCTAACCTGAAGGCGGTCTAACGAAACCCTCAACAACAGAAGAAAAAGCCACAGAGGGTTCTGTAGCAATTCATGTTATGTATGACACTCGTTAATTAACTAAGCGGATATTATGTTTTACTTTTTAAGGGTTGTTGATGCGTCGGGAGTTTTTTTTTAATTTGTAATTTAACTTTTTATCTTGAGAAATTCACATTGCCCCATACCTATACTATAATAGCATCAAAAGTTATGTGTTCAGGTACCTACTTTGTAAATTCAACAATACGAGGTAATATTCCATTAATTTAGTGTTCAAACGGTTCGAGTACAGTCAGTGGACAATCAAGAGTAAAAATAGAGCTCTCGTCGTCGCCACATGTTTTGTATGAGGACGAGAGCTCTATTTACGTGTCTCGAATTAAAATAATGATGATGATTCGCATAGTTACACAGAGAGCGTAGACACAACCGTGACAAAGCCATTATCGAAATATCAGCTAATTTAGATCAATTTGTGAAATCAATCGTGATATCATAGGCCAACTCGGCCACCGAATGTCCATGGCCACTGTTAGTCACCCATGAATGAGTGAAAACTAATATTTGCGCTTTCATAGAAGAATATCAGTAAATGGAAAATCTTAATATGTAGAAATAATTTCTATTGTGTGCGCACGGCATCCGTACTGCCTACAAAATTGCTTTTCACAGTGAATATATCGAGTGGTTCAATTCGCTCGCGCCGCGCCGCCGCGCCGCCGTGCCCCGCGCCGCCAAGAGGACAGCAACGGACTAAGTATGTAATTTTAAATTGCCAGCACGTACAAAGTATCTAGATCCAGAATTACTGTAATGACGATATTTTATACGATTTGCGATCCGAAAGCCACCGCTTATATCGTTACAGCAAGATTGCTGATCGTGTGTGCAGCTCTTTATATAAATATCTATGGTTGTCTGTCATGCTATTTTTATATCGCTTACACGAGATTCAGAGCGAAGAAGGCGATTTCAATATCTAACTCTATCGTTACACTATCGTATACATTTTGTTTAAATAATTGAAACGAATGAGTTGGTTGACTGCAAGAAGGTTTAAGCCAACGAACGAATCAGTATTATATCAGTTTAAAGAATATTTATTTCCCAAAAGAACATTACATTCACTTTTATGAGAAAATTTTACATTTGTTTTCTTTTGTTGCGGTTACAACATTGTAAATAAGAATTTGGACATGGAGGCCCATTTATATTAGGTTACTTACCCAACTTATATCAAAATTGCTCATTATTTACAGCCGAAATGTAAACAGGCAAATACATTTTACACAAATTATTCAAATTAATGAGAATATTTTGTATTGAATGCATCGTTTTTTTTTCTCAGAACATCAGCATCAACATAATTTATCTTTGTTTATTTGTCAGATTCGTCCGAATGTCCGATTCGTTCTTGTTGGCTGCCTCAAATCAGTTCAATGCTGTTCTACGGAGGGTTTGTTTGACAGATTCAACTGGTGGCCCCGCTCCCTCGTCTTCTCGCACATCCAAGTGACATTGAGTGAGATCGTTCAAGCGTGTTTGTGAAACCATGCTCTAACTAAATCTTCTAACCAATTGACGGGGCTTCGACGTCGAGCTGACAGCCCTGATCATCAGGTTCTGTGCTAGTGTGCGTGAACGTGTGGACAGTGTGGACGCATGTCACCGACACGCACACGCGTGTCTACTTCATTTTCATTACATACCTACCGATATAGCCACCAAGCTTTAATAATTATATCAACGCATACAAACACGAGTCTGACATTGAGTGAGCGCCGCCGTGTCGTTGACCGTCACTTGTGTCGAAATGTCCGCTGTATTTTGGCGCACATTGTCGTTATTACATATGTGGTGGGGTTCCACGTCCACTGTTTTGATATGCTTATGGTATCGACATAAGGCTTTATTTAAATTGAGTTTAAAACATTTCTTCATAATATTCTTATTCGCGCTTTAGTATTTTTGTGCTTTCGTATTCTCGATCAATTCGCTACATGTAAAGTTTTTGAAGAGTGTATTAATATAATGAATGACTAGATGCGTGAGCACTTGGAACCTCGGTGGTGTCTGTGGTGGGTGACTGGCGAGGGGCGGCGGCGCAGCGGCGTCGGCGGCGGTGTGAAGGCATTGAGCGCCGAGGCTTCGACGCGCGTGGGCGATTCTTTATAGCGCGGTAACGTCTTCGACACAGCCATCCGAGCCCATTCAATAGAGATCGCCCGCATCGGCAAACAAGGGTGGGAGCTGGACCCTATCCTCGGCATTATGACCCTACTTAGTTAAGCACAATACATTATTATGTCAATACGAGATGAACGCACAAACAACTGGGACGTACACGCACACACACGATATGATATTGAAATGCGATTTGAAGCCCCGTTTCAATCGGTCGTCGTCTGCATCATATTCATATGGCTACAGGCTAGCTAGGCTACGAGATAGCCGATAGTGTTCTTGGCCGATAGCATATGTGTGGACTCAATTTTAGAAGGCACTGTGTCGCAGGGATTAAATATCTCACTAGTAATTTTATTTAATCACTAATTAATCATTTAAAGAGTCAAGTGAATTGGGTGAAACTCGATTGTCCTCTAATTTAAGAGTCCGGACAAATGTATTGCATAATCAAAAACATTTAGGTTCTAAGTTCCAAATGCAGTAGCTGACCGTGAAGTCAATAGATTTTCATCTGATTTAGCCGACTTTGATACATTTTAATGGCGGTCGGCTTATAGCCGATCAAAGTCACTCAATAAAGAAGTGTCAGCCTCTGGTCCGCCCGACTCCGAGACAATCAGATAAACAGGGCTTAAGTGGATAAACAGCGGGCACCTATTTACATGGACAAATAGATCAGTGCCAGCATACATAGAGCACGGTGAACAGTTCCGACTCTGTGGTTCCAACGCAACTTTACATACTTCACAGTTCTCACATAGTTGGCTGGCATGGTTTGCACGGAACACAGATAAAAGGGGTGGTTGGTAGATATGCGTGTTCCGCCTTTCAGAGCACACATAACTGCAATTTCACGTCTACCTCGACTCGAGGAACAAGGAAAATATCAACCTTACTGAACCTAATTACAACGTTTTTAAAAACAGCCGACTATAATAGGTATGTCGGCATCACATTATAATGAAATTAAAAATTAAGAAGCGGTCAAGTGCGAGTTGTTCTCGCATGGAGAGGGTTCCGTACCGTTCCGTTTTCCGTGAGAACTTTAAGACTTAGGATTTTCGTTTAGGTTTTCCTCTAAACTATAAGAACTGTAATATACATATACATACAAGCGTCAAGCTTCGTGTTATTTAGTATAGTCCAAACTCTAAATTAAAACAATAAATAATAAAAACCGGCTAATTACGTGGCGGTACGGAACCCTCGGTGCGCGAGTCAGATTCGTATTAATAATTTGTTTCAATATTTTAATAATCGTAAATGTTAAATCATGCTTAAACCGAATGTGAATTGTACCACGCTGGCTTTTTTTTACAATTTTTGTAACTATTATGCTTGCATGAAAATGTGAAATGGCATAATATAAATAAAGAATTTAATTTAATTAACGTTTGTTCTAGTACTTGGTGAACTTGGTGGTTCTCCTGAAAATTGGTTTTTGCTTCTTAAAATGCTGGAAAGTGATGTTTATTTTGAAAGCGTAACTCGTTTAGGACTCCGTGGGCGTATTGTTATATGTTTCTAAAGTGCGATACCGAGTGGTTACCGACTGGAGACACGAGAAGCCGGACCTAAGAGCGCGGACGTTGTTCGGATAATCCATCGCCGCCGCACCGGCGCCGCCGTTCCCAGGAAACGTTTGCATAAACAGATGAATATAAATGATCGTGACGCGAGACGCGAGCGTCGGAGCTCAAGAGCGTTATGCTTTCTTGTAATTCGTCAATCTACAAGCGAGTCTACAAGGTAAATCGAGCGACTGCCTGTCTATAGTGTCTAACTAAAATCGCCATAGTTCGACTCGTGCTACCCTATCCGACAAGATGCAGCGGCGGCGACGGCGGCGGCGCGACGCCGCGTGGGGTCATTGTCGAGGCACGACTTGGCTTTACCTTGCACATTTTTAAATTATTTACGCAGCTGGGGGCTTTAGTAGCAGATTTAGTTCGTTATGAACAGTAATATAATTTAAACTGGTGGTAGGTAGCGATTTCACGCAACGAGTTTTTTTAGGCACAATGCACGAAACTTGCGTTTGTCTAACAGCTTGTGTAATATTTTTTCTTACATCCCGTAAAACCTCAGCGTTCGGGAAATGTTTATGTTCAGTGTTTACGGAACGTCGTGTTCAACATATTTTTAACCGACTTAAAAAAAGGAAGTTATCATTTCGACACGTATGTATGTAATATTATTGGAAATGTAATATGTATATTATTCACATATGCTAATCTATTAGGACTTCTAAACAAATATACAAAATTCTATAGGTGTATGTATGTATGTTTGTCCACGCATTTATCCGAAACAAATAAATTTCTTTAAAACCTTCAAACGACGTACCGATTTTCGTTTTATTAATTTACCCTTTGAGAAAAAAGTTAGCACAGATCATGCCGGAACGCATAAGCCACTACTCGACTGACAAAGGTTCGAGTGCCGCCGCCTCCGCCGCCCCCGCCCCCGCCCGCGGGGAGTGATGGGCGGCCAGCGCGACGGGGACGTGGGCGCCCTCTGACGTCAACATCTCCGCTGCTGCGGGTAAAGTAGGTAGCGACCTCCCTGCACCCCCCCCCCCCCCCCCCCCCAACCGCACCTTCAACTCTATTCATCCCTGCTCAACGAAACTCCCGCGTCACGAGTCTCAAAATCAGACTTTTGTGGTTTAGAAAACGCTCCATTTAAATTTAAAAAAAAAAGTCAAGAGGTCGCGCCGTCGCGTAACAAACAATATTGTTACAGAAGACGGTTGGCCGCGGGGCAATGGCGCGGCGCGCGGCTGAGCCCGGGTCGGCGCGGGATCTGCCGAAGTGGTTCACTCGTTGGTGTGCGTTCCATCCAATTGTCCTTTCATCTTTTACGTTAGGTGGTACCAACTGAGATGGCACAAATTCGCCGTTTTATCTGCGTTTGTGTCTCCAAAAGAACGAGATATGTGTGATGAAAAAATAAGCCGGGTGCTCCTGCTTCCATACATATGTAGATAGAGAGAGAGAGATAGATAAAGAGCTAAGTATTAACATTTTATATTATACTGTACGGTGTCGATCACAGAATGCTTACTTCCAAGTAGGTATGTTACATAATAAATAATATATTGAAAACGTGACTTCAGTAGTATTTTATAATCTTGCGAAAAAGTTTCTCAGCCATAACGAACTTTTCTCTGCTATAAACGAAGGCTATGAAGAACTATGTAAGTAAGAAAATAATTTGTCTAGTAAATGATTTTGATTAGGTACCGCGCGGCGAGACGAGAGAGGCAGCGAAATTTCAGCGTCTATCTTATTTCAGGATGCGTCGACATAATATGGCGAGGAACGTTGAGGGAGTTGTCAGTGTCGACTGTCGACCGACACGAGTCGACAACTTTTAACTGAAAGGTGGTTTGATCGGGTCGCGCGGGACACATTTTTATAACCTCTCAATAGCATAGAAATCAATAATAAATAATGCGTTATGGTATACATTTTATTTTATTTTTCCCTTTTTTTTAACTTTCTGACGAAGAATTTGCTACATTATGTCAAAAAGCGTCTCGTCTCTAACTTGGTCTCCCAAATTTTCAAAATTGGATCTATTGAATTGACAGTATATATTTATTCGTGAGTCTACATAGAAGTATAATAATATTAATATAATATTGATGTAACGGTGCCCTCAAACTACAACATTATAAAAAACATTGAACCGACTTCAAACACTAAAAATTGTTAAATAATATTTTGGTCTTGAGTAGAAGGCGGTACAAAAGCACAAAAGGGTCCCATCTATAAATTTTTAGGTGTGCTTTTGTGCCGCCTTCTACTCAAGATCAAAATAGTATTTAATACTTTTTAGGGTTTGAAGTCGGTTCAATGTTTTTTTAAAACAGTTTTTTTTATTTCACTCTTTTAGTAATATCACATAATATTAAAATCGGTTGACGGGAAGTGGGTGATTGAATTCCTTAGTGAAAGTGTTCATCCCTTAATTTCCCACCCTTATAGGAGGTATTCTATCATTAAAATTTCATGAAAGGACCACCCCTGAGATATACCCTACTCATGAAAAAAATAATAGTTAAAATCTGTTAAAAATTGGCGGAGAAATCTAGTAACACACCCAAAAAAAACATACAGAAGAATTGGGAACCTCCTCCTTTTTGGAAGTCGGTTGAAAAAGAAGCAGAATTGAAATGGAAAGGCCGTGGTGTGTAAAATTATTCCCGTTGTCATTGACACCACTGGATTATTAGTAAAACTGCCCAAACATACATACTTATTGAAGGCTGGAATTATATAAAGCTGGAAATGCGGCTACAAAAACAAGCGGCTTTACACCGCACGAAAATTATAACTAAATTTATGAGTGAATATTTAGAAGATATATTAATCAATCAGACACAAGAACACGGCAACGAACAGTAGTGAAGTTATGATATGAACAGAGCTCCAATGAAAACAACATCACACGTACGCTTGTTTCTTTTCCCGGGAGGAGCTTGCGGGCGGGAACGAGTCGCACTGTCGTCGGCACTACGTTGCCGGAGACTCAAAGATAAAAAAAACGGCCAAGTGCGAACTCCGGCACCGAGGTTTCCACAACACAAAATTTTTTCAAAAAAACACGTTTCTTGTATGGGTATATGTTTATATGTTTCTATTATATTTTATCGTTATATCCGCCTCAATAACACATATTCAACCGGCTACCTATTATACGGTTCCAAAGATACAGCAGTAGGGCAGACAGACGGCGGCATAGGCTTAGTAATAGGCTTCCGCACGGGATACGGAAACCTAAAAAAACATCGAAAATGGACATGAGCAAATTCGCTTTTCAAACTTTACCTTAGTAGTACTAACCGTGCAATCAAATGACTGAAGAAGTACGAAGTATTTACGAACGTAAACTTATTCCACCACTACAAATTGCAATAATAATTTGTGCTACGAAGACAGGTCTCACAAAATTACAGGTACAAATAATTACGAACATGATAGGAGTAGGTACCTACTGCACATCTGCAAATAATACCATAGTTGCTGACAATTATTACGATCTTTAGGCGGATTTTCCTCTCGGCAACGGCAGCGCAGACGTAGTCAGACAGAAGTAAAGCGGCGCCGGCCGGCGGCGGTGGGAGGTTTCCAGGTACGCACGCACTCATACTAATTTGCATATTATTTCTTAGATGTTCTCGGAGCAGCGGGTCTATTCGCGGAAATCCACACTTGACGATTACGCAGAAGAGTCTCAGTCGCTGAGACTAGTTTTTAGGGTTCCGTATCCATACGGAAGTTATTACTAAGCCTACGCCGTATGTCTGTCTGTCTGTCCGTCCGTTCTGTCCTTATCGTTTGAACCGTAATAGGTATCCGGTGTAAATTTTCACAGAATATGTGTTATTTTATTACGGCGGATGTGCCAAGAAATAATAAAGCAAGCAAAAAGTAAAAAATTAAGAGGGGTCACCATATAAGAAACGTGCTAATAGTCAATTAGCACATACTCACGCTACTGAATAATAGATGGCGCAACAGGTTTTATATTTTTAATTATAAAAGGTCAAAATAAAGACGAATATGGATTTTTGACAGGTCTAGTACAAGCGGATCTACGGTGTCGGACTAGTCTCAGTGACAGACCATTCTGATTCTTCAATGCGGATTTCCGCGAATACAACAGGTCGGGACTCGGGAGATATGTCATTCATTACTATTACCTAGTAATTATTAAGTATTATTCTCATTAGGTGTTTTTTTATTTTATTTTTTTTATGTAATCCGGTATGGGTGGCTGAGTCGGAGGGGCCAAAGCACATGCTCTTACCAGCCAATATCACCTCCGAGAAGGTAGGTGCCATACCGGAGACTTCCCTGGATTGCTGGCTATACTGGACTAGAGGAGAACACAACCGAGGTTGCTTGCGTTCATCTTACATCCAGTACGGTGGTACCAACCCAGTCGGCTACAACTTGAGCCTACCACCTAGTAAGGGGCAAGGGAAGGGACCTACAGTTTTACACCGGTTCCGAACGGTGAAGCAGCGGGTGTAGGTATGCACGTTAATTTTTTCGTCAGAAAAAACTCATTGGTACACGCCGACCGGATTCGAACCTCGGACCTCCCGCATGAGAAGCCAATGCCCAAACCACTCGGCCACCCGCCGCTTAAATCGTGTTACATCTCACGAAGCACTTTGCCTTTTTACTCGACCATATTTTCCTTACGTAATCCTGTATGCGTGGTAGAGTCAGAGGGGCCAGAGCACATGCTCCGTCCAGCCAATATTGCCTAATAGAAGGTACCATACCGGAGATTTCCTTTTGTGTTGTTGGCTATAGTGGACTATAGAGAACACAGCCGAGGCTGGTATGCGGCCTCGGCTAACCCCGTCGTCGTCGGCTACAATTTGAGCGCACCACCCAGTAAGGGGCTATACAGTTCAACAGGCTTCGAACGGTCAAGCCACAAAAAAATTTCCGAAACAAAAAACTCATTGGTTCAAGTCCGTGTTGTTGGCCGGATCCCAACCTCGGTATCTGAGATCAAGGGTCTAAGCCAAAACCGCGACAAACTAATCCATCCCTATCGTCATTAATAATTCTCACTTCACCGCCACTTACAGTCTTACAGTTATTCAATTTGACTTATATGAAACGGCATTGAATGAGTATTACCTACTCAACAAAATTCAACGAACTCAGCTGAGCGGACACCCGCCGCCGCCGAGGCGCCCCGCCCCGCCCCGCCCCGCTTCTGGCGACGCGCTTCATTGTGCTAATAAAGCATATTACTCGATCGCTCCATCAACCATCCATCATGAAGTTAACGTCTCAATTTCTGGTTCAGTCCGATCAGATCCAGTTAGACTTGTTGAGCGGCATTATTGTAATAAATCTATGAAAACCGGCCAAGTGCGAGTCGAACTCGCGCACCGAGGGTTCCGTATCGCCATGTCATGGTCAGCGCCACTCACGCACTCACGCCATCTATGGCGTGTTTATGAAATGCTTCATATTAGTTAGTTATTCAAGATTACTTAAAATGCTTCATACTCTTTTCGATAGATGGCGCGCGCGCATACACTTTTTAGTTTCTTCTATGGGAACCCCCGTAAATTTTTTACTTTTTCTTATTTTTATTATTTGTTGTTATATCGGCCATAATAAATAACACATATTCTGTGAAAATTTCAACGGGCTACCTATTACGGTTCAAGAGATACAGCCCTCGGATAGACGGACGGACAGACAGACGGCGTAGGCTTAGTAATAGTTCAGTAACGGATACGGAACCCTAAAAAATTATAATTTTGCAATCGGCGAGTGTAACGTTTTATATTTCGTCTATAAAAGCAGCAGCGGATTGGTAAAATAAAAAGGTTTAAGCTGTAATTTTAGTTCACCATGAAAGATGACGTTACCCCGCGGTTCCCGCCGCGCCACGTGACCTACGTTGCCGCTGTGTGTGTGTGAAGTGCATTTTCCTTTCGTATTTTGGCTAATTATTTATTACACACAGTTAAAGTAACGTGGCGCTGCTCGGTTTTGCGATATTTACCATACCGCATGCCAGCCGTGACGTCCGACTCGCACTTTGTCGGTTTTTTTTCTATAATCGGTCGTTTAAACACTCGAGGCACCCCAGAACTCAATTCCGTAACTCATTTCATTATCGGTTAGATAGAAGTACCCTAGAAGAGAAGTTCAGAACAGAAGAGTGCTCAGATCACAGTTTCTTGATAGTCTTTAGACAGTAGCAATCCTTACCCTTACTTAGTTTATCGCATAGTTTGTTGATATGCTATTATTAAGCGTTTGTAACAGTGTTGCAGTGCAGGCTGTGGTGCAAGGTTGCAGCCGCCGCGCCGCCTGTCAAGCGCACACAGCGCGGAGGCAGCGGGGGTGTCCGATGGCCGATGTCGGAGCCGCGAGGAGGCGTGGGGCGGCGAGCCTGTCGGACTAGCTGTTAGATACTTGCTGCTGGCTAGGCTACAGTATCGACCCGCCGCCGCCGCCACCCGCGCCGCCACGCCGCCGCCGCGACGCGACGCAGCCTCGCTGTACCACCGCCCACCCTGCCACCCAGCCTCCGCGTCGTGTGACCTGCCCTTGTCCTTTATCAACTGCCTACATACAATTTGATAGCGATAACAGCTCGTTGAGCCGACCGGTCACTCGATATAGGGTGTTTCAGGATAAGCTTGAGAAACTTCAGGAATAGAAAGTACTCATTATTAGAAGAAAAAAATCCTTATCAATCACTCAAATCGAAATTCCGTAAGTACTTTTTTTTATACAAAAATTTAAAATTTGGTTTAAAAACTCGATGAACAGTGAGATTTGGCAACAGTGTTGCTAGGTCTAGGGAGTGCAATGACCCAGTCCAGTCCCCCTTTTTTTTATGTCATTCAAATTTAAGTTTTTTTTTTTTTTTTTTATGGAACCTGACACGGTTGGCTACATCACCTACAACATCCGTGATGTCAGCCCACAACACAGGGTGAACTAGGTGCCATGTCAGTGCTTCCCCTCATTTCATGTCGGCTACACTAAACTGGACGGAAAACACGAACTATTTACATAGCCGTTTCGACCGACGTTTCGTTCAGTGCGGTGGTACCAACCCGGGCGGGATAAACCCTACCACCTAGTAAGGTACGAAGGGAAGGGACCTACAGTTTAACGTGGAATCCGAACCACGGTCAGTCTCCAACGGTCGAGCGGTCACCCATCCAATTAACAATAAAAAAAATAATAATAATAAATAAACAAAATCGGCGGCGCTAGCGGCCAAGGCCGCTTGACATCGTATTCAGGCACGTCCGCCATATTCGGTGGCGCAGTCGAGATTGAAGAAAACGATTGTCAATTGCCGTCAATGATCGTCAATGTACGGGACGTCATTCGAAATGTTCCATCAATTGCCTTCAATCACGTAGTAGCGAATGACAATCGCTTCAAACGGCTCGGTAAACAATCAATCGTAATTGTCAATCGCGTAGAATTGACAATCGCAATTGATCGTCTCCGAGTGAGGCAGGCGGGAACGCGGTCCGCGTTCTGGCTGCCGCGCCGCGCCGCGCGCCGTCGCGTCGTCGCCGTGCGTCGCCGACCTTCTCGCAGTACTGGAAGATCGTCGACCCCAAATGTTTCGGCGCGTTCGCTCGTGCGATTACAATCAATACAATATCCGTAATGTCACCGACATTGTTCACGAGACGAGAAGGCATGAACGAAGAGTGAGCATGATTTGTGTCATAAAATTCAATTACTGCCTGCCTTTCGTGCGCGCGCCGGCGCCGGGGCGGGGCGGGGCGGGGGCGGCGGCGGCGCGGCGGCGCGTCGCTGCTGGTTCAAATAGGTAAACTGAACATAAAACTTACAAGACGTTTTATGACATTACATACAATGTAACCGAGCCCGAGTAACTTTTGAGTAAGTCAAGTCTAGTATTAAATAAATTAGCTTGAAGTATTGTAAGATTTAAGGAAACGTTAAGTACCTACCTACATAATATTAAAATTTATTATTATGTTTAAGTAAGAGTATTCACATATGTATGTAGTTGTAATTGTTGCTTATATTCATATATGTAAGTGGAAAAAATATTGTAAATATTATTTATTACCTATAAAATTATACAAAAAATATATAGCCGAACTATTAGCCACTTTTGCCACCCGGTTACGGCACCACCGTGTCATGGATAAATCGTGCTCATCATTTTGAAAACAATCAGTGATATCACCATCGTCATCAGCCTGTATCGGCCCACTGCTGGACATATGCCTCTCCCAGGGCACGCCACCACACGCGGTCTTCCGCTCTTCTCATCCATCCACTCCCGGCTACATTTTTTAGGTCGTCGTCCACCTAGCCGGGGGGCGTCCCACGCTACGTTTGCTTGTACGTGGCCTCCATTCGAGCACCCGTCTACCCCATCGGTTGTCGGGTCTGCGACAGATGTGCCCAGCCCACTGCCACTTCAGCTTGCTTATTTTCTTAGCAATGTCGACTACCTTAGTTCTTTGACGTATCACGTCGTTACGGATTTTATCGGTCAAAACGTCCGTGATAAACGAGGTGATAAATGAATGGTTTGCTCTAAGCATATGCACGTAAACATCGTTTAATACATCATACAAGTAAATATGGTTTCAGCCCCGGATTTAGCTCATTTCTACCTTAAAATTTGGTTATCGATCGCATTATTCCGTGCATAATGCTCCGGCACACGTTTCCATGAACACTAAATGGCGCATAAAACGACGTGTCCCCATTTGTAAAGAGAACTATTGTAAACAGCAATTACTGCGCTTGTAATCACGTTCCGAGATACATCTACCTGCTGCCGTCCACGTCGACGATAAGCCTTAATGCCGATGTAACATGTAACATTTCGATTGGGCGACTGATTTACATTATTATTTATTACGGACACAGATATTGAACAAGGAGGAAGATTACTAGGTGGTAGGGTATCCCGGCCGGATTGGTACCACCGCACTGAGCGAAACGTCGGTCGAAACGGCTATGTAAATAGTTCGTGTTTTCCGTCCAGTTCAGTGTATAGCCGACATGAAATGAAGCACTGACATGGCACCTAGTTCACCCGGTGTTATGACCTGACATCACGGATGCAGTAGGTGATGTAAGCAGCCAGTTTCCATAAAAAATAAAACTATTTCCGTTCGCCTATTGAACAGATAAATAAGTAGATCATACCTTTAGGTGGTTACTTTACTCCTGACGTAGGCACCAATGTACCATTCATTTCACTTGAGCCATTGCAGCCTGCAATTTGCAGGATATCTCGCAAGTGTAAAGGCACCCGCGGGCCCGCACCACAACCCGCAAGGTTGTTATCCTAGGTGCAGCTATCGGCGGCCCCCGTAATTAGATCAGTGGGTCTGCATCGCAAGCTTTAGCGGCATTATCTGGAGCAGGGCAGGATACGCTCGCTTCCGTCAGCATCGTGATAACTCCCCTTGCCCCCGCTCGCCCGCCACCCACTCCCGCGCTGGTGCCGCAATGCAACCACAATGTACATATGTACTTAGCTACATAACTTGTAAAATAAGCCATTTAAAATATTTTATGACCTATAAGTCTATGTTCATAAAATACGGTATCGGATGTCTTTGTCGTTGGGTAAGCGCGAGTCGAATGTGCAAGACCTACTGAAAATGTGCCAACGATCTTTCCTTTTTTTCTGTGCCGCCGTTTCATCAACATTGAATTGGAACTAACTATTTCTTACTATACATATTTATATTTACTGGTGACTGTGATTGCGACTTGCTCGGGCAATACGAGTATTCCAATCAGCTTGAAATTCAAACGGCTGTAATTTGATCGGCTACGTGTAGCAACTAAGAAAAATAAGAAACGTCGAATTTTTAAATTAATTTCACACACATTTTAATGGTATTCTAATTCTGTGACAGTTTAGTTTAGCTCGCACATAACTCTTAAACAGGCGCTGATAGATTTGTGGTTTATTGTGTTCTTAATTCGGTCGCTACGGTCTTCGATCGCAATTCGCAACCCGATGAGAACGAAACTTACCTTCACTTCGGCTCGGCAACCCCAACTCAAGGAGGTGTCCGCTGAAAACTTCTTGCACCTTCTCTTCTCAAGCAGAAGGCGAAACAATAAGAGATAATGAATGAGTTCCAAAACAAACTTTGTTGAATGTACCAGGCAGAAATGACTAGGAACATGCTTAGTGTTTCCTGTATCGTGGCGACACGCCTGTGATCAATGTTGACATCGCGTGCCCACATGGCGCGGTAGCAACAAGTGCCTCATACGAGTATTATTAATGAGTAAACCACGGAGAGGAGACGAGCCGCCGCTGCCCCTCGCCACCGGATGTCGTGTCGCGTGTCCTATTTGTATCAAACTATATATTATATGTATACATATATATAATTCATAATAAAACATCCCGTCCGTGAATGAACCACTATTCATGTGAGATTTCCTCGTTGCACGCGACGCTCAATGGAAAAACTTAACAACAATGTAAAACAAGTATTTACTTATATCTAACTAGCTTTGCCCGCGGCTTCGTTCGCATACCCTATGTCCTTCCTGAAGATCCATTCTAAATAATGGTCAAAATCGTATGAGGTTACCGCCTACATCTAAACTTACAAAATAACATAGTTTACCTCTTCATATACAGGGTGTTTCAGGATAGGCTTGAGAATCTTCAGGAATAGAAAGCACTAATTATTAGAAGAAAAAAATCCTTATCACTCAAATCGAAATTCGGTGGTATTTTTTTTTCATATAAAAATTGGAAATTGTAATAAAAATTCAATGGACAGTAAGTCTGGGGAGATTTTCCAACAGTGCTGTAAACAGCAATCAATGCTTTAAACAGCGGTCATTGCACTCCCTAGACCTAAAGGTCTAGGGAGTGCAATAACCTAGTCCAGTCCCCTTTTTTCTTTTGATGTCATTCAAATTTAAGTCATTGAAATTTACCTACATGCAGTTCAATTCTACTAGTTAAGCATGCAATTTAGTATTTTATTTTTATTAAATTAACCGTCCACCAAATCTCGATGAAACTATTTCAACTAAAAAGTACTATAAAATTAAAAAAATATAAAAACCGCCTTAAAAAATGTATGAAATAAAAAAATAAAAATCGAAACCTAGAGTTGAAGGCGGTCAGTTATTTTTGCTTGCTTTAGCACCACCGCCTTCAACTCTAGGGTTCGATTTTTATTTTATTATTTCATACATTTTTGAAGGCGGTTTTTATATTTTTTTTAAATAGTTTTTTATTTCACAGTTTTTTTTAGTAATTTTTATTTGCTATTAATGTACTCGGCGGAATCGCTCGGCCTTCGGCCTCGCGTTCTTGACCAAAAAAAAATGGGACCACCTTGGAGCTAGACTGAACCGAACACAAAATGAATCATCGAAATCGGTTCACAATTGGGGAAGATATTGCTGAACATACATAAAAAAAAATACAGCCGAACATAGAACCTCCTCCTTTTTTGAAGTCGGTTAAAAATGACCGAATCTGGGCAAAAGTTTCAGATCTTTTCGTCTTGAAATATGGACTCCTTTCGAACCCTGAAGTTACGAAACCCTACCCTGAAACACCTTGTATAGTGCATCGATATCTCGATGGTATAGTGTAGATTATTAAGGAATTCAGCTCGTTCATGGTAGGGTAGCTAAACTTTTATCTTGCCTTGATTCCCCAGAGAATTTATTCGTCAAAATATAAAAATCCTGCCCCAATATTACTCATTTCAACTTCGCTCACATGTAATCTCACGTAACGCAGCAAAAATGTTTTAAAAAATAATCATACTTACGGATGCGCCTACCTACCTGGCGGTGCGGCTGCGGCCATTACGCGCGTGAGAGAGCCAATCGGCTCACCTTCGTCTAGCTATCCGGATACTGCGCAGACGTAAACCGGAAATCTCATTAGTGCGCACTCATACATGCCACATTGTATGTAACTAGAACTACAGTCTCCGGTCCGTCAGTTGAGCGATTTACCCAGAGAACCTTGTCGCACTAACTTGCTGCGTGTCCCAATGATACCAGCAGATCTGCAGATGAAAACTATCTTTAAGAGTTCTCTACTATGTAAATTAGGGCAGGAGCGGCGGAAGAACGCGACCGAATATGCTAAACGGGCATTAAGTACCATGCGCATTTAGACTGACGTAACACCTCGCGTAACACCTACTGCGACTGCGACAACCTATAAAACATTATTAAATACTGTCAGTCTGACTGAATATGTAGCGTTGATGCCTTGTTCTAAACTAGCAGGCAGGAGCAACAAGTGAGATAGATCACAATAAGTTAGTTAGTAGTAAACACTCGTACGCAACCCGGCCAACGAACCCTCAAGCTGCGTTCCTGCAGAAGACAAGTAAGCAGTAGATCCAATTAGAGCACCCTATATTTCAGTAGGTAGAGACATTTTGTTTAGAGAATTCAGCTCTACCTGAAGAGTGATGACCACAGAACAACCGCGATCAGGCCACACCGCCCGCGCCCGCGCCTCCCGCCGGGCAAGACTGGTCTGGTTCCCTTGGTGATGGGTGACTGTATTTATGGTCTACCCGCGACGTCTATTAAGCACTATTTTCGTTATTTCGATACAAACGGATCTTCTGAAAACTAAAGCACATTTCTTCAAAGCCAGATAAGCCGATTCTAGTACAAAACAACCAGTACTACAGTTGTGTTTCACCTTTTCTCATTATCACAACTTTCTTTAAAATAAAAAAATAAAAATCGAATCCTAGAGTTGAAGGCGGTCGGTTATTTTTGCTTGCTTTAGCACCACCGGCGGTTTTTATATTTTTTTGAATAGTTTTTTATTTCACAGTTTTTTTAGTAATTTTTGTTTGCTATTAATGTACTCGGCGGAATCGCTCGGCCTTCGGCCTCGCGATTCCGCCTCGCTTTCCAATCCGATCTTGACCAAAAAAAATGGGACCACCTTGGAGCTAGACTGAACCGAACACAAAAAGAATCATCGAAATCGGTTCACAATTGGGGAAGATATTGCTGAACATACATCCTGAACAAGGTACACTCACGGCTATGAAATTTCCGATATACCCGCACCACATTTATGATTTTTTCTTTGAATACCATTAACTTTGCTCGATAGAAAAAAAATCGCGAAAATAGGTCCATAGTCCATCCATACTCGTATGTACAGATTTTTCATAATTTCTACCAATTGATCTGCATTACCAAGCCAACACATTCACACTGTATAAATGTATTCCATGACTAACTGTTGCCCGCGGCTTCGCTCGCGTCAAATTCGTATTTAAAAAGAAGAAAGTAAGTAGTTAAGATCGAGGCCGAAGACCGAGCTGGGTTTAGGGAAACGATAAACCTTCTCGAAAAAAGTAAGTAACTAAAGGCGAGGCCGAAGGCGGAGCTCCGTTCATGTAAACGATATTCTTTCTCGATTAAGGTGACTAAGACCGAGCTACATACTGGAAGACAATAAGCCTTCTTGAATAAAGCAAGTAACTAAGGGCGAGGCCGAAGGCCGAGCTACTTCGTTTACCTGAATCCAGGTCGGCCTACGTTGGAATACGTGATTTTACATGCGCAAAATTTTTTTTAATAATTTAATGTTTTTAAATTTTTGATATTTTTATAGTATATTCTGGTATTTCGAGATGTAAACTGTCAATATTCGACCAAATCCATTCAATGGTTTTTGCGCTCGTTTTTGCGTGATGCGCGAATGAATAGGCGGTCGAAACGGATGTGTAAATAGTTCGTATTTACCGTCCAGTTCAGTGTAGCCGGCACTGACCTTGGCCACTGGCCTGACTTTCGAGGGAAAGCACTGACATGGCACCTAACTCACCAAGGTGTTATGGGCTGACATCACGGATGTTGTAGGTTATGTAGCGAAGAGTGTCATTTTCCATAAAAAAAATTACGATGATATTATCGAGTAGAGTTCTCTCACCGATTCCCGGGTTAGTCTCGTTTCGCCACCAGTTAGAAGAAGAAAAGAAGTTATTCGCGTTTCCTCGGTGCGCGAGTCGGACGCATTTGGGTGTTTTTTTTTATTTTGACCACTGAAGAACCTTCTTGCCACTTTTATTTTACTGTACCTGGTCGAACTCGGGTCATACAAAATTGGCCGGTGGCGAAACGCGACTAACCCGGGTGGCGAAACGCTACAATAATTTGATACAATAGTATTGCGGTGACGAAACGCTACAAACGTTGTATGAAAATGAATTCTTCATACAAAATTATCCGGTGGCGAAACGAGACTAGCCCGATTTCCTATCACCCTATCGCCCCCTCTTTCTTTCTACGCAGCCTTAATTCGTAAAGTATACAGTTTCAGTACGCGACAACGCGTTGTGTACCTACACAGGATACACAGTTTCTGTTACGATATGAGAAAAGTAGTATTTTTATTGCAACACTACTGGTAAGACAAGAATGTGGTACTGAATAATTTTCAGATCACATTCTTGAGACACGTGTATACCGACCGACGACGTAAATGATTAATAATAGTTCCTAGCAGCCATTCAATTCATTGGTCAAATCCGGTCGGAGTGTACCAATGAGTTTTTTCTGATGAAAAAATTTAAGTGCATACCTACACCTGCTGCTTCACCGTTCGGAACCGGTGTAAAACTGTAGGTCCCTTCCCTTGCCCCTTACTAGGTAGTAGGCTCAAATTGTAGCCGACTGGGTTGATACCACCGTACTGGATGTAAGATGGCCGCATAGCAGCCTCGGTTGTGTTCTCCTCTAGTCCAGTATAGCCAGCAATCCAGGGAAGTCTCTGGTATGCCACCTACCTTCTCGGAGGTGATATTGGCTGGTCGGAGCATGTGCTTTAGCCCCTCCGACTAAGCTACCCAACCGGATTACATAAGAAAAAAAATTCGGAAACATCCGTTCAATACTACGCGTAGGAGAAAGGTGTGTTTTGTTGTGTTACAAATCTCCCGCTCGCGGTGTGGATGGAGGAAGGGACACGAAGGAGACGGCGGAAATGAACAATTGAACTTGGAAAAGCTGGCCCCTCCTAAGATTTCTAACTGACGAAATCTGGGATCAGTGCGGCTGCTATCGCAGAAGTCTGTGTCACAGTAGTGGTGGGAGAAAGAATTTTAGAACATTACTTTTTCCACCACTGCGAAATACACAAGCGAAATATCTGGCCAGAGTTCAAGGGAGCCGTTTTCGTGCAGCAACTTTCGGTGTTTCTTTCTGATCTTCCTTTACTCGCAGTGACTGTTGCTCCAATGTTGTTAGGTAATTGCCGTTTGCTCTCAATTGGCTAACACTTTGTAAACAACATTGTAATCAGTTGCAGTAGCGGCGTACGACACGACTACGACGACGACGGGGCTGGCGTCGTCGTCGACTTGGATTGCTGCGGTTACTTTATTAGCACATCCACAGCCGAATGGCTCCCCAGTTATTACTTCATAAATGCTGCAAAGGCGAACATTTATTTTGGAATTTATGATAATGAATTAGTGAGTATCATTATTTTAACGATTTGTCGATAGGCGGTTATCATTGTTTGCAAATATGAGAGAACGTAAGTTGTCCCACCTGAGGGAAGGCTGTCCGTGGTTTCCGTTAAAATAGTACATCCAATTAACCCCAGCTACTTAGTTAACTGATTTCGGTCGCGATTATAACAATGCGGAGTTCTTTACCCTCTCTTTACTTTCGGGTAAATTCGCGTCAGCTATTCCTGCGACTGAAGACTGCACAGATACGAGCTGTTTTCAGCTGGCATAGCAGTGCGGGTAATTCCGAAAGCACTGAAGATAAGAGATCGCCGTCGGAGAGACAGGGCGGGGCTGCCGCCTCCTCTTGTTATTGTCATAAGTGACATGCATCGCTCCAACGCCGCCTCCGCCGCCGCCGTCCCGCAGCGTGGAGCAAACTATGGTGGAGCTGAAGCATCGAGCTCACTGTTTGTCATGTGTGAACACATCGCTTTGCTTGCTTTTCAGTAGCGTCTGCCGCTCAAAACTGTCCCTTATTGCTGCGCTTTGAGAGTAGAAATCGGCCCGGCCGAAGTGAGCGCTCCAACGGGTCCCACGCGAAAGTTGCCGTGATTGTTACCCCGCCCGCCTCCCGACCCTCTACCGCCCGGAGCCGCCTCGCCGCTGCCGCCGCCGCTCCGTCAATGCACCTAAGCACTTTTTCCACTATCACTAGTGCACCGATAATTGGGCGTAGCAATGTATATTGCGGCTCACACGTACACTACGTGTGCATAAATTGAAGTGAAATTAACTTCAACTCTAGCAGACGGCCGCCATCTTGCTGTTGCAGATTAGAAAATTTCACGCACGTTAATACTCAGCGGACAATAAATAATAATTAATAGTGATTTCTCTTTCTACTGTTTCTACGTTCAATAAATGCTACGGGATTCCAAAGGAGGGGACAATACCCTAGATGCCCTCACATGCACCAATCCCTAATGTTTGCACACATACTCGCAAGGTTTGAAACAACAATAACATTTTTAACGCGATGAGCTGTATAACGCGATGCCGCCGCCCTACCTCCGCACCACACGCACCAGGCAGGGAGGGACTACATCCCTACACGCTGGACTTACCGCAGATGCGTACCACTGACCGATTCTACAGGTCTTTCATCTCCAGAACCGGTAAACTCTGGAACGCTCTCCCTGCCCATATATTTTCCCCCAAGTACAGTCTCGGGTCCTCAAAGAGGCGCGTGAACATGTCACATCGTCCCCAACCCCCGCATACGACCGAACGTTCATTATATATCTATATCGACAGCTGTTTACTTTATTGTTTAATTCGTAGTTTTGCAATAAAAAAATACAAACCGAATTTTCGCTTACGCTACAAATTATTGTGCGATGCATCCTACTCCAACCCGAAAAATCAGCGTGTCGTCGCTCTAGCTTGCGCTCGTGGAATTAGCACCGAGCTTGTATGGGTGGGGCCTTAAGCACAGATTACTTAATAGTTACTTCGTAACAGATAAATCACTCCATAGAAATGTTCCTACCTTCGGGCGTTAATAGCCTACTGTTTCACATCGCCAATCGCTGCGTGCGAAAATGTACCTTAACGATCGAGTGTAAAGTGATTATTGCTTTGCAGCTGCGCGCAGTTGCGTGGGCGAGCGTCTATGTATACTTCGCGCGGCTGACGAATTTTTACTGAAAAAGACCGCCATCGGCCCGTCGGGCGGTAGGTAGTTAGCGCGCGCAAGTACATAGAGTGCGTGAGGCCTGCCTTAAGAGCGTGAAAAACGCTTGTATGCCCCAACTCCGCGAACTTGGTCCTAAATTATTTTACAAAATTATCGAGCGCCGGCGCATTCATTTCTCCTATGATTTTGGTAAACATTACTGCTATCCGTTTGATCGTTGCAAAGAGCACACATTCATATACTTACAATAATCGGCTATAAACAATTCAAAATATAATGGTAAAATCAGGCGTTGTCTCCCTGAACCAAAACGTCAGTTATTGTTCCCTTGCCCCTTACTAGGTGGTAGGCTCAAATTGTAGCCGACTGGGTTGGTACCACCGTACTGGATGTAAGATGGCCGCATAGCAGCCTCGGTTGTGTTCTCCTCTAGTCCAAGTATAGCCAGCAATCCAGGGAAGTCTCCGGTATGGCACCTAACTTCTCGGATATTGGCTGGTCGGAGCATGCGCTTTGGCCCCTCCGACTCAGCAACCCATACCGGATTACATAAAAAAAAGTTATGTATGAGAGATTTGTCGTCTGTTGCCAGCGTGTAATTTTGATTTTATTTTGATAGATTTTATTATAATTTTGAATTTGTATTATGAAAGTATTATATAGGTAATTTTACAGTGTTACCATAATGTCGGAAGGACTGTTCTTCTTTCAATTGTGTCAAAAAGTCAAAAAGTCCCTATTCTATTCTAACTTTCTACTGCCACTTCTATTGTTCCAAGTTCTATGCATGAATCATGTAACTAGATTTTGACACACAAAATTGCGGGTTATCGATTGACATTTTTAAAATATAAAATTTGAAGTTTAATAACCGATTAATGAATTACGGGATAACTTAGAACGTGCTGGTTTATTACAATATATAATACGTAGAGTGTTTTCATTTTACGAAGGCACGAGGGGTACGAACGAAGTAGGAAGTGGTGCGAGAGGCGACCGCGCGGAGCTCAGTAGAGAACGAACTCGGTGCCCGGTCGGTCGGTACACACGTTCTACACGTCTCCGCGTCGCTCCGTCGAACCGAGTCGTTCCCTACTGAGCTCCGCGCGGTCTCACACTACTTCCTACCTCATACCCCTCGTGCCTTCGTAAAATGAAAACACTTTACCATTCAAGTTTGCCGGTCCGTGGAAAGCAATTACACGCTATCGTCATAGCGAAGAGCGGCAAACCTGTGTGGGACGTGTTGTACGTAGGTTTGTTCATCGTGTTGACAAACATTTGACAAAGTCAACATTCAATAGGAATTGTTATATAAAGCAATTCATTAATTACCTAAACTGGTGATAGCGATTTATCTGTAAAATGAATCAACATCATCATCATCAGCCTGTATCGGTCCACTGCTGGACATAGAAATCAAAATCCAATGAATTATCAGTGTTTAATACAATAGCTCGTACAATAGTTAAGAAAATGAATAGGTGTGATGTATGTAACTGAACACAACCACAGCATAGAAGGGGAGGACACATCACACAACGCATGCGTGACGGGCGATTTCTCAGTTCGCAGCTCTGAGTTTTCAGCAACAGAAATGGTCTTCCCTGGAGAAGACAGATCAAGCCGGCAGGAAGACGTCACACATACTTGAGCGCCAACGTGGCGCCCGTGTACTGTATGTATGCATATAGTAATGCTAGTGACGTATCAGTACTACAGAGCTACGAGCACATAGTCTTGGCTCAATTTGAATCTCGCCTGCTGTTTTATCCATCCAGAACCGGGAGCGGCGACCGCGCCGCCTCCCCGGCCGCCGCCGCCGTCCCGGCGCGCGGGGCATGACATCACCCAACACGCCGCCGCCGCCTCGCCGCGGTTTCAACTTTGCGTGCTCTTTAGATGACCGAAAGACTTCCAGCGGAAGCATCCATGTCCGTTCCATACATGTCATTATATTATATCGCTTATTCCATGGGGAGTGTTCGGAGGAGCTGTTTAACGCGATCCCGCAGTCCCTTTTCCACCAGCGCACCACGCGCACTGGGCAGGGATTGCATCCCTACACGCTGGACCACAGAGGAAAAAGGGACTACCGCGGATGCTACCTACTAATCCGTTCTGCAGATCTTTCCTCTACAGAACCGGTAAAATCTGGAACACTCCTGCACATATATTTCCCCCCAAGTACAGTCTCGGGTCTTTCAAGAGGGACGTGATTAGGCACCTGTCAGGCCGGCATGGTATTCACAACCCCCGCATAAAACCGAATGTCCATGGACGCCGTTAGACACCTTATAGATTGTTCGCCGCCACATGACGTGCTTTCTATAAAAAAAAAAGTCAGTTTCCATTTAAAAAATCCTTCGCCGGGAATGAAGAAGATTGGCGAATCTTGCCGTGAGATAAGTTCAACTGGGAAAGCATCCCTTTACTGTCTAGAGCCGCCTGAAGTGCGGACTAAGCGCTCCAGCATTTCGTTTATATTCCGCACTGCGAAACTCTGGATTGCACTTCCTTTCGATTATTTCCTTCAGTGTATAATCTTTCAAGAGAAGCGTAAAAAGGCACCTGTCACGCCGGCACGGATCCTTCAACTCCTTCGAAGCCTTAAACTCAAGGCATTATTCACTCAAAATATTATTTAACACTTTTCTAGTTGTTTTTAACAGACTTCTTTGAAGTCGGTTCAATGTTTTTTAAAACAGTTTTTTATTTCACTTTTTTCAACCGACTTCCCAAAGGGGATTCCCCAAGGAGGTTCTCAATTCGACTTTATGATTGTTTTTTTTTTGGTTTTCTTTTTGTATCTTTGTTGCGCGATTACTCCGTCAATTGTGGGCCGATTGGTAGTCATACTTCAGAAGTAGTCCCATATAAATTTTATCGAAATTGAATCAGCGATTTTTTAAAAATCAACAAAAAACTATGGTTTGTGGTTTTCAGCAAAACTTTTGTGGTGTCGACTTTTTCAGCAATAAGAAAACATAAGCATGTCGATACGTCAGCACTATACCACAGGCCTAAAAAGTATTAAATAATATTTTGAAATTTTCTCTGATACTTAATTCAATAAAATTTATGACAATTCGATTTCTAGTTTCCGAGAAATTCGTGGACAAACGTACACTTGTGATGACTTAGGTATTATTATTTTGTGTTATGTATTATTACATTATGTATTTATGTATTATGTATTATTATGACATTTGGCCCACCTGTTTATAAGCCCACATAGACTAACATACTAACATATACAAATATTTTGCAATTCCAGCGATATTACATACATGCGGGTCGAATTGATAATCTCCTTTTTTTAACGCCAACGAAAAAAACGGAGGGGTGTTATAAGTTTGACGTGTGTGTGTGTGTGTGTGTGTGTGTGTGTCTGTGGCATCGTAGTTCCCAAACGGATGGACCGATTTGGATGTGGTGTTTTTTATTAGGAAGCTTGTTTAATCGGGATGGTTCTTAGCTATGTTTGTAATCAAGTAATCAAGTAATTAAGTAATAAAAAAATTTATTATGTTAAAAAGTGGACCGATTTTCATGCGGTTTTTTAAAAAAAGCTTGAAATAAAAGTTAAATTACACATTAAAAAAACCCCCGACCGTTAAAAATTCAAAAATAATTTCCGGTTACATACAGGAGTCGGGGGACCGCTAAGTAAATAAAATATAAAAACTCAGAGCTGTGCGGGAATTTACTTAGCGGTCTCCCGACTCCTTTAAGTAAGTAAACGGAAATTATTTTTGAATTTTTAAGGGTCGGGGTTTTTTTTGAAGAGGTCGGTTAATAAATACCCGTTCGCATATTCAAATGATCACGTTTGTTCTCAAGCTTTTGTAGAGCTGAAATGCTTGTGTACCTTGAGATTTATGGCGTAAGTAAATGGACGAATTACCTCTATGTAAATACAGGTCTTAACTTAACTAATGTCGAGATTGGTATAAAATATCGGCAACTACTTTGCACGTTGCTGAGGCATTAGATTCTATAAATCGATAATAAACCAAATGTCGAATCTATAGCGTTGTTTTGGGTGCATTTCGTTCTCCTTCAGAGTGTTCTGTGTTGCGCGGCACGTAGTCCGGATGGGAATAAAATATGTAAGCAAAGATACGAATGTAGTCGCACTTGCGCAAACTTCACGCCGCCGCGCCACCGCCCCAGACATCTATCAAGCTAATGTCACAAACGATCGCTCTATTTAATGATGCAATAAATAAAATATCGGTCTAAGCACAAAGGTTGAAGATTCCGCTTGGACTAGTTTCGACACACTACTTACTGCTGGCAGCGCGGGCTGAAATGCCTAGGTCAAACTCACTAGTTCGCGTTGCGATAGCACTCGGGTAGCACGAAATAACAAAGAATATCGTCTGGGAATTACAGAATGTCCGTCTTCGGAGTTATTGGTATCTCCTTGTTCGTCGCGACCGGTGGGTGTACCATCTGCAGTGGTGCTACAATCGGAAGCAGATTACCGCAGCGGACCACCCACTAGGCAGCCAGCAACATTCTATTGGTCTCTTCCTCGGCTAGCCGCCTTTGAAGAACTACTTTATGTATCTGGTTAACTTTAATGAACGCTTCATTTTCTGCGGATGTTACGAGCGCATCCAGCTGTGAAGATTTCTACAGTACAATACACGCACCGGGCTTAGTACGCACGCACTAGTAGTATGATAATCCATGAATATGATGAACCGTTTTGGGAATTGGAAAGTAATCTTGTTGTGGCGTGTGGGTGCCATGCCGGGCCGTTACACACATTTAGATGGAATAGAATCCGATGTACCGAAAACATAGAGTTTGGTCATTGATCTGCACCACCCGAGTGGAACAAATAGCTCCACCTCTATAGTTCGATGCCTATCAGTTGTTTAACCCCCGACGAAAAAAGAGGGGTGTCATAATAAGTTTAACGTGTGTGTGTGTGTGTATGGGTGTGTCTGCTGTGGCATCGTAGCTCCCAAACGGATGGACCGATTTGTTAGCTATGTTTGTAATCGAGTAATCAAGTAAGTAAGAAATCAAAAAATGTATTATCTTAAAAAGTAGACCGATTTTTTTAAAGCTTGAAATAAAAGTTAAATTACAAATTAAAAAACCCCCGACCCTTAAAAAGTATAAAATAATTTCCGTTTAGTTACTTAAAGGAGTAGGGGGACCCCTAAGTAAATAAAATATAAAAATTCAGAGCAGCCCGGGAATTTACTTAATGGTACCCCGATTTCTTTGTAAGTAAACGCAAATTATTTTTTACTTTTTAAGGGTCGGGGGTTTTTTGACGTGATAACGTCACGTCTTATAAATTGACGAACACCGGTTGCACGCACGAAAAAGTGGCACGTTCCATCTGAGCCTGTGTGTGCAAGCGATAGCGCGTAAGAAGCGATAGAGAGGCACAATCGGCCCAAGCGTCGGCTTGTTATGACGTTATCACGTAAAACTATCGTCCGTAAATCGACTTTACAGACAACCAATTTTTTTATTTGTAATTTAACTTTTAATCTACTTAAATTAGGCACACTGTTTTAGTTATATCCAACTCAAGACCTATGCCAAACTGCACGTAGCTCACTATTTCGCAGTCTTGGATAATATCGATATAAATACTTAGCTACGACTGGTGTGGCGTCGTCGCGGCGGCGCGTCCCAGTAAAGAAGTCACAAGGAATTTACTACGTGCTGATACTGGACAGTAAAAGCATTCTATAGAAGCATAAATATTTGGACACGGTTGTTGATTTATCTACAGCTTGCATGCCGTGGGATGCTAGAAACCGGGCGGGGTTTAGCTGGTCCACGCCGATTATTGTAAAATCTACATTTTAGTAGAGAACCTTTGACGTGTTGTTGTTGTTGATTGGTTTGGGGTTGGCTCTAGGCCTGTAAACTAATCCCGCTTGGTTGGGAACCTTCGTGCAAGAACCGTTGACGTAATGAAAACATAATTTAGAAATATTCGCCCATTCCTGTTTTGCACGTATTCAGTCAGGGTGTGAAGAATTATTATCATTAGAACGTTTTGTTGTATTGCGGGATTTCGTTCGAAATTCTAAATTGTTCTAACACCAGTAACATCGTTAGCACAGCGCGAAGCAGTAACAAAATGTTGCAGCACGTTGTTACATTATCTCAGCTTATCTTTGATAACGCGACACAGCTCACATGACGCCACGCCACGCGTGTTTACTCTCGCCGTATTATAATAACTAAACTTTGTTGTTATTACATAAATTTACATAACTCTTCGCCCCCTTCTTGCGGCGCCGAAATGCAGTTGAAAATGTGGTATTGACATCTCGCAGTGCTCACGAGGGGTGACGAAATTTTAAGTCCGTGGACTCTGATAATAATTACCCACCAAGTACTGTCTCGAGTCCTTCAAGAGGTGAGTGAATAGGCCGACATGGCATTCGCAACCCCCGAATTTCCAAGGGCGTCCTTAGACACCTTATGGGTGGCTCGGCGCCACATATGCGCTTTCAATAACAAAAAAAAAGTTTTTTTTATTGAAACTGACACGGTTGGCTGCATCACCTACAACATCCGTGATGTCAGCCCATAATAACACCGGGTGAACTTGGTGCCACTCAGTGCTTCCCTTCGGTCGTGCCGGCTACACTGAACTGGCTGGACGGAAAACACAAACTATTTACATAGCCGTTTCGACCGACCTTTCATTCAGGTGGTACTAATCCGGTACCTAGTAATATAAGAAGGGAATCATATCCCTTAGTCGCCTTTTACGGCATACACGGGGAGAGATGCAGTGGGGCTATTCTTTTAAAGTACCGTTCATAAACAAAACATTTCATACATTATTTGTGGCTGTGCTGAGCTGACTCACTAACGGCTGTGATGGTAATGCTGTAAATGCTAATACGAGTAGATAGGTATGTGGTAAAAACGGTCCAATTTTGTAACGGAAGAGCCATAACTTTTCTCTTAAAGACAATACAAAACGAAAAAATATGCAAATACTATATTTGAGCAGGTACTATGGAAAGCAACGTGTGAATCAAAATACTGAATGATACAATAGCAATGTGGCGCGACGTGATAATGAGAACTTATGACAGTCTCACGATCGAATTTGCCAAGTGTGTTTGTGTTCGATACATCGCATATTGACACTCCCCCTGCGACAACTGGACAAACAGATCTAGCGTTCATACCCGCTTAGCACTTTTAAACGCAAGGAAAAATAAGTGTGAACGTTGTTCACACGCAGACAAAGGGTTCCGTAGCCATTGGGAAGTCGTTGGCGGTCTCACGCACTGATATTTCCGAAGCCTTCGACCGAGTTTGGCACCGAAGTCTTCTAGACAAGCTTACCATCCTTTGGCATTCCACCCAAACTCTGCACCTGGATCGCCAGCTTTTTGTCAGGTTGTTTCATTTTCTTTAACATTTAAAGTTTGAAATCGGACGACGTTTCATTCAAAGCTGGTGTTCCGCAGGGCTCTGTGCTGTCACCTACGCTATTCTTAATGTTCATAAATTATCTAGTGTCCTTGAACACGATTCACAGCTATGCAGACGACAGCACGGAGCACAAGTTATGTTAACGACTGGAAGAGTATACTTTGCGGCATACTTTCTCTTCTCGGTGATCTACCTACCTCAACTCCGACCGAATCATCGGCATCTAAAGAATTGGCATTATAAGTACGTGCAGCACGACTAACAACGTCGTCTCGTCGGTAGGACAAAGTGCTTTCACAGACACTGTTCTGTTAATCTGAGCTGCAATCTCGTCGTTCCGGATGTGAGCCTTTCTTCCACTCGCTCGCTGCATTGTGTTACGTCACTCGCGGCACTCGGCTCCGCTCGCGGGCCAACTTTCTAACCCGACGCACTATCAGATTTATATCGCCGATACCACACAACACTACTTACTTTCCTTCATTAAACTGTCGGACTTACGGCGCGCCACACATGGTTCTATCGACCGTGCGTCTGTCTTACGTCTACCTACAGTGTTGTGCAACTGACGCGACGCGCCGCTTCCTCCCCCGCGCCGCGTTCACCCAGAAGATGACGGAAACGATATTATTCACATCGACCGAATTGAGATTTCGGCTTCGGAGGCAAGCTTAATAACCTGCGACTCTGCGAGTGATGTTCTGCATTTCTCCGCAAGAGAAGAGAGTTCATGCGAGAGAGATCATCGGCCACAGTGGCGCGCGAACGGGAGGAGGCCGAGCGCTAGATGGACTCACTCGTACCCGGATGTTGTGGAGCGAGTGAGGCAGTAAAGCAACTAAGCGACTAACCAACGAGACGATCGGTGCGGAGTGGATAGGCAGTTGAACTAATTGATGTTGTTTGATCGCTGAACCGAGGATCGGCAACGGCGCACCCTCGCACAGCTGACGCGACGAAACGGCGCGGCGCGAAGCGGCGCCCGGTGACGCGGCGGAGAGGAATGTTGATGCGATCACCGCACCGTGTCTCCAACGCGCCCCAATTGACAACGGAGTATAGTGCCGCCGTATAGGTACGAATTGATGCGGTGCACAATTCAGACTATGTCTTGTTCGAAGCGAACGAATAGACAAGACGGCTGTCACATTACATGTCACATGGTCGGTCACATACGCATTTATGTGCAGGCGGTCTCCGAGAACACAGCTTCATATTCGTTATTCATTAGTACATTTCATTACTGATCTGCGGTCGCATTAATTGATCAGGAATTTGCTCGAGTGCGTGCGAAGGATGTTGCGGAAGGAGAATAGGTACATCGGCAGGGCCGCCGCATTTGTGGTCGTGTGCGCGAAGCAGTGGTCTGGCTCCTCAATTCAGTGGGCTCGACAGTCAACATTTATAGAGGGCCGTGTACCCGCGGAAACGTGGGATTCTCATTACGTGGCGCTGTTTGATGAGCGCTCGTGAGTCGTTCGGGCCGCGTCGCTTCGATAAGATATAGAAAGTACATTAGAAAGGAAAGGAATCGGCTGGGCGGGGCGGGGGGCGGGGGAGCGGAGAGGTGGAGTGCGGCACTCGGCTCTCGGCGCGTGACCCGCTGGAGGTGAGCGAGCCGCGAGCGCCGAGCGCCGACGTGAGCGGGAGGAAGCCGCGCATTCCGTCGCTCTTACGAAACTCGACAGTTGCATTGCACACTGGGCTTTCTGACGGCCTTCGCTTTACGTAATTACGGCGACTCCATGCATCGATGATTGACACTTGCGTTGCGTAACCGGAGTGCGATTCCTCACCATCTCCACTGGATTCGTGCAATGCGCTCTTGTTGCCGTAAGCGCTAAATGTCAAAATACTTTCGCTTTTGCGAGTTTACATGTAGGTATGTTCCCAGTTCCCTAAGAAATAGAAACCAAAAAACTTGGAATACAAAGTTATTCAGATTGCCCATCGTTGTCGCCCCCCTCAACCGTGGAAACGTTTCCTCCACGTCTCAAGCGGATCACATCATAGCAAGCCCTTTTACAGCAATCTCCTAGCCTACTGCTGCACGTGTAGTGGACTGCAGCGAGTATAAGTGTTGTCTCCAAGTCTGTCTCGTGTTGCTCCGACTACCAGATGACGTCTGTTGTACGCCTCGCGTTCACATTCATCGCACGGCATCTGAAGTCAATTGATGTTACATTATCATTTTTCAGTTAGAGCCCGCAGGCACTAATTAAGGCTAATCACTCGCGCAGAGAGCCATCAGTGTTCTGAATGAACCATTCAACCGCGCACGCGCCTGACTCACCTCTGGCCGGACGCACTGTCCGGTCGCGAGCCTGATAACGCCCCCGCCGCCTGTTGTCTGTCATTTACCCTATAAATAATTACTCATAAAACCAAATAATAAATTCTGCTGCGGGATCTAGATCAATTTTCTAAGCTCAACATCTATTTTGTGCACGCTCCTCGTCTCCTCCACTTTACCAGTCAGTGCAGCGTAAACTGAGTCCAGCACAGGAGTGTCATACATAACGCTTGCCTAAGGGCTTGCAAAGTTGCAAGTACTTCAATATACTCGTATACTTGCTCTGAATTGACATTTCTGCGCTGCCTTCATATACAGTGAACCCCAACTGGCGGAAAAGTAGTTTGATGGAATTATCTTAGATTTACGTTGACAAGATAGGAATAAAGATGTTTATAGGAACCACCACGAAGCATGGGTAACGCCACGGAATTTGTACTTTTGGAGATTTTTATGTGTCTTTTATGTCTGAAATTTTAGTGTGCTGAATTCTTAGCTAATTATGTTGTAAATTAAATTGTATCTTAGATAGCTTTCAAAATAATGTCATGGTGTGTACACCTTACCATAGAAAATAAGTAATAACTAATTTAGTATAATTTAATTTAATTTTATTAATATTCAGTGTATTTTTAATACAATTTGTATTTGTATTTATAGTTTATTGTATACCATTTTGCTATAAAATAATGTATTATAAAGGTCGGCTTAATGCAGATCTGGATTATATTCAACCAAACCGGATTGACGAGAAATGAGAAATCGTCATTACGTTAAGAGAAAGCTAAAATTATAGGCTAGAAAACAGAGACTTTTTCCGATATGTAAGTAACGTATGTAACGATTATTTATAGGAAATTTATAAAGTTGGTCCACGAATCATCATTATAATTATAATTTTAAACAAATGTATTTTTTTACACTTCTGTGTTATATTTTTATTATACCTAAGAACATATTTTGTTCCATTTCATTAAGTACAGCCGTGTCCCCAAAACAGAGCGAGGATTTTGACATTGAAAATCTCTTTTCGATCGCTTTAGTATAGGTAGTCCCCGATTTCCAGCGAGAGTACGAATTCGCCCTGGTGTCGTGAGTTTTAAGGTTGTAAATATATAGAATGTCAAATTTTAACCGTGTGGGGCCGGTACTTTAAAAGAATAGACTCACTGCATCTCTCCCCGTGTATGTCGTAAAAGGCGACTAAGGGATATGACTCCCTTCCTTTACCTTTAATAAAATCCAACGTCTGCTTTCTGTATGTATGTCTGTCTGTCCGCTTATCCACTGAACCGATTTTAATACTGTTTGCTTCTACGGATAGCTTGGTTCTTCCCATCAATTATAGGCTACTTTTCATCACGTTAAATGGCTTATGAGGTTAGCAGAGAAGTCAAATATGAGAGCGGGCGGAGCCGCGGGCACAGCTAGTCTTATATTACTAGGTGGTAGGGTTCAACCCGCCCGGGTTTGTACTACCGCACTGAATGAAAGGTCGGTCGAAACGACTATGTAAATAGTTTGTGTTTTCCGTCCAGTTCAGTGTAGCCGGCACGACTGAAGGGAAGCACTGACGTGGCACCAAGTTCACCCGGAGTTGTGGGCTGACATCACGGATGTTGTAGGTGATGTAGCCAACCGTGTCACTTACCATAAAAAAATTATGCGTATTGATGAGGGTGGAAGATGGTGGAAAAAAAAACATTTTAAAAGTTTGAGAGTTTTTGAGAAAATCGCAAAAACCGCTTAAAATAGCCGTTTTTAGGGGGTTTCAAAAGGGCACTTTTAAACATATTTCTTAATATACATATATTTTAAACTTTTATATTGTAAATTGGATGCTTACTGATTTTTTGAAAAAAAAAAAATAATTGGCGAGTTAAGATATTTTTTCTAATTTCCGTTACGCGAGTTACAATCGTCTTTATCTTGCAGTGTGAGTAGTTAAAATGGTTTTCCTATACTTGAAAATCAAGAATTAAATTTTTTTTATTAATGTTTTACAATTTTTGTAAATTTTTCAAAATTTACTTATTTCTTATATTTGAACACGCACTAAAAGTAATTTTCAATGTACCCGAAGGTCATGTAATGCATGAGATCTGTGAATTTTTTTATATCTTGGTTTTCCGATCAAATTAAATTGTAAATATAATAGATACGTTATCATATTAGTATCTTAATAACTTTGATTGATCCCTGAACAAATTTTTTTTTTATAAATGTGACTATGTAACTAGCCACTCTTACAATGCAACAGAAGAGTTCTCGTATGTAATGTAGGTATGTAAGGATTTCCGAATGGTATGTTATATGTATGCGTAATGCGTGGCCTTACCTCTAAATATTTACCGACTATAATGTGGACATAGGGCAGATTTTAGGTATATCGAAGTAAGTCTCTGGTGCATACCTGAAAAGAAAAACAAAATTCCTTTAAACACTCACGTAAGTATCCTCGATTCACCAAGTAACAGGAATAGGAAATACATTGACAAGCCCAATCAATTATTATCGGCACGCAAGCGCACAACATTCACGTCGAACCGAGCGTCGAACCAGAAGTATAGTACTATATAGAGACAGTACCTTACTACCAACTAGTGGATCGATTTCATCTGCGTAAGTACCTACATATATAAGCATAATATATACATTCACTAATACACATAAAAGTCTGAAAGAGAAAGACCTATATATAACATCAGCAATACAGAAGTGAGATAAATTCATGTCACAATAGCAAAACGTAAATATTGATCGGAGCGCTCGATCACTTACGACCATTTAGTTAGATACTGAGATAGATACGGAACTGCTCGTACGCGATTCGGCCCGAGGTGTCTGCGCCTATTAGATGGCGGTGCAGATTATTATTGAACCTAATATTTTCTAAGTTTCTAAAATAACGAACTGACGTGCACGTTGTGAATTATTATGTTTTTCGCGACTTTTCTTTTTGGTGTGGATATTTGTACCTCTAGAATACAAAAATATGTAATTTTGCCTTGCTGACTGTACGCACACACATTTGCACACACGCGACACATGTCATGCCGGACGGCAATTGACGCCGACTGAGTGCGGGTGTGTGACAATCACTCACTTTATGGGGGCCACGGGCGCGAAGCAGGTTACCTATCTAATATAAGTCAATGTATCTAGGTTGATTGTAGTAAGTACATGCGTGGAACCCATACTTAGGGCGTGATCATACTGATCATATACAGCAGAATAAGGTACATGGTCGGTGAATGCATTAACCTTTAGCATCTGCTTGTCTCAATTGGCGGTAGGTCATAAAACTGCGCAGAAACACCGCGACAATACATTGTAGGACGCATCGGCTCGATATGCACCAGTGTACTTTCAATATGTGCAGCGTGAGTAAGCTGCCAGCATTTCAACATGCTAAGTTACTCATGCAGTAACAATGCTGAACGAATATCATTCGTGTCGTTGTGGGAAAACGCGATTGCACGTTGATCGATCTGGAGGTTTCATTTCAACATTATATAACCTCAATGAAAGCCTCAATGAATTTCAAATGGATGTTTTTTTTCGGCTGGGACCACTTTTAATTTAAAACATACCGAAAGCTGCAAGTGGAAACTATCCGTCTGACCGTGGAGGCTGGCCACGGTTTGGATTCCACGTAAGAATGTAGGTTTAGCTTACCTTACCTTACTAGAGGATAGTGTTCAACCGGTACGGATTGATACCACCGCAATGAATGAAAGTCAAGTTGTACAATGTTTTTAAGTAGTACAGCCCTTTAAATGTAGGACAGACGGACGGCGTAGACTTAGTTAGGTTCTGATTCCACCCGAGATTCCACCTCTTCGAGGTACGAGGTACCTAAAAATTATTGTGGCTTTGTAGGTATGTAGATTGGGTCCTGAGCCTGACTGCGACCATACGAGGGAATATAATGGGGTGGGGGTGGCGGCGTTTCAGCCGAGAGGGGGCTCCCCCCCCCCCCCCCTCCCCGCCCCGGGTCCTCCGCCTCCGGGCCCCGATGGCGACGACTTCTTTATTACCGCGGTCAGCCAGCACTCCAGCAGTCGAGACGCGCGTCTCGCTCGGTGCAAACTCCGATCCGACCGCGACCGACCGATCTCCCATTAGTCGGAGAGCTGAGGGACCAAAAATGCAACAGTTTTATAAAGGCTGATATTTTCATATTAGGTCATAAATAGGTTGAATATCAATAGCCTGTCGTCAGTCAGCCAGTTTTTGGGACAACTGGCGCGGGGGTGGTTCCGAACTTCTAAAAAAAACACGTATGTCGCAACTGTTTTATAAAATCTGAAAATTAGTCTGTGGATAGTAAGACAACTAACAAACTATGCGGACATAGTCAGTCTGCAGAATATTGGAACAGTACGCGTCAGCAGCCCGCTAAACCCGTCAATGTGGTGGTTCCGAACTTGTTAAAAAACACGAACGTCGCAACTGTTTTATAAAATCTAAAAATTAGTCTGTGGATAGTAAGACAACTAACAAACTATGCGGACATAGTCAGTCTGCAGAATATTGGAACAGTAAGCGTCAGCAGCCCGCTAAACCCGTTAAAAAATTTGGTTGGTGAAAGTGTTTTATAAAATCTAAAAAAAATTGTGCAAGTAGTTCATAGTACCTAAAACAAGACTAACATAGTCAGCCCAAAGTTTTATGGAACGCTGTCAGCAGTCAATAGAAGGGCGCCCCGCGCGCTTAATTTATAGCGCGCGCAACCGCAAAATTGTCCTTCTATTGACTGCTGACGGCGTATGTTCCATAAAACTTTGGGCTGACTATGTTAGTCTTGTTTTAGGTACTATGAACTACTTGTACCATTTTTTTTAGATTTTATAAAACACTTTCACGTTTAACGGGCTGCTGACGCGTACTGTTTCAATATTCTGCAGACTGACTATGTCCGCATAGTTTGTTAGTTGTTTTACTATCCACAGATTAATTTTCAGATTTTATAAAACAGTTGCGACGTACGTCTATTTTAACAAGTTCGGAACCACCACATTGACGGGTTTAGCGGGCTGCTGACGCGTACTGTTCCAATATTCTGCAGACTGACAATGTCTGCATAGTTTGTTAGTTGTCTTACTATCCACAGACTTAATTTTCAGATTTTATAAAACAGTTGCGACGTACGTGTTTTTTTAACAAGTTCGGAACCACCCCTGCGCCAATTGTCCCAAAAACTGGCTGACTGACGGCAGGCTATTGATATTCAACCTATTTATGACCTAATATTAAAATATTAGCCTTTATAAAACTGTTGCATTTTTTGGTCCCTCAGCTCTCGGACTACATGCATCGCGGCACTTGACGATTGCAAAAAAACGTGCAATAAGGAAAAAACAACACAAATGAAATGCAAAATACAACTCTTGTTTGCTCAATTTGCTTAATAAAATGCATGCCTTGGTTAATGCCAAGAATATATGCGCGGTGGGTCCGCCTAGTGCAATGTGACATGTAAAGAAGTACACGGACTCAATTATTGTTGATGTGTGTTATCTCGATTTAAGTGAAGATCTTCTAAACAAACTTGACAGACTGTTAAACATGTACATTCGTTACATCTTTGGTCTGCGCAAGTATGACCATATTTCTGAATATCGCACACGTTTACAGTGGCTCGATATTCGAAGTCGCAGGAATAGCCACGTACTCTCTCTTCTTTTCCGCACACTGAATGACCCTGCTGCTCCTAAATACCTGAGTGAGCGGTTTGAGTTCCTTCGTTTCCATGGTCTCTCTCTGAGATCATCTGACAATCTACTTCTAGCAATACCAACTCACTCTAGTTCATTTTACACGGACTCATTCACAGTCAATGCGGCTCGCATGTGGAATCATTTGCCTGAACAGGTACGGCGCTGCACTACTATCCACATGTTTAGAGAACGTATTCGCAAACTGTTTCTATCTGATTCTGACGGCGACGAGTAATATAAATTTCCCTTAATTACGTTCTTGTAACTTTTATTCAGATGGTTCTATATTATAAAATATATGTTTACATATGTATATGTAGTTTATGTATAAATATAATATGTACGTACCTTATATTATTTATTTTATGTATGTATCTATGTATCTATTGTTTGTGTCCATTTATTTAATAGTCTTATTTTTCACGCTTCTCTCTTGCACTGCATTGTCCGCCCTATCAGCTTCTCCACATCCCAAAGGTTAGTTTGTAAAGAATGCTACTCTGCATTAAACTCGCCTGTTGTGTTCCTTTTTATGGTGTACAATAAAGTATATTTTGATTTGATTTGAATTATTGACCAGGTACAATCACAAAGTTTGTAGACAATTCTACTCGCAATTCTATTAAATAAAGCGAAGTTTCTACGGGCGACCGGTGGCGGCCCTGTAACGGTACGTTAATATATGAAACCCCTTATAACTCGAGAATCACTTTATAGATTTACATACGGTTTGCACTGTTACATTCTGTCACTTCTTAAGATGGTTTAGGACCTAAACTTTAGGCTATAAATCGTAACGCTACGTCATGAGATGCGGCGGCGCGGGCGGCGGCCTGAACCGCGGGCAAAAGCTAGTGTTGTAATAAAGCCGATGATAACAAACATATTATCTTCCCCGACAATCATACTAAGATTGCTGAGACCTAGACATGATTTGTGGTCTCAGTCAAGGTCCAGCAGATGAGCAGACCTTATCTCCCCTCGTCACTGATAATAACGTTTGGCGCGATTCGGTCGCCGTGGTTCCGTTTCGTTTCACGTTGTGAATACTGTTTGCTCTTGTGGGCGTCGTCAGTCGGTACTCGTACATACACACTCACTCACTATCATGTTAGTGCACGCACACACATTCAAATGGCGCATTGAAGAACATTAGCTCGTCCGATGATCTTGGTGATCTACATGTAGAATGTAGCGGTGGGCGCTCAGGACATTTTTATCGAAGTTAATACTTGTTTAAGGACGTTTTGCAAATATCTATGAAAGTGAAAATATTATGTTATGAAAATGAAGAATAAACTCCGAAAATGTCGTCACCCGTAATTCGTATGCTGTGCCTATGACCGTCACCGTCACCGGCACACACAGCATACAATTATTTGTATGTAGGTATTCGACAAGTCAATAGGTGGGTCCTAAGAAAAAAAAACTAAACTAAAAAAAACAGTTAAAAAAAACATTGAACCGACTTCAAACGGTCTGAGCTTCGAATATGGTGGGCGTGTACCAATGAGTTTTTTTGACGAAAAAATTTGCGCGTATACCTACACCTGCTGCTTCACCGTTCGGAACCGGTGTAAAACTTCCTTCCCTTGCCCCTTACTAGGTGGTAGACTCAAAATTGTAGGCGCGACTGGGTTGATACCACCGTACCGGATGTAAGATGGCCGCATAGCAACCTCGGTTGTGTTCTTCTCTAGTCCAGTGTAGCCAGCAATACAGGGATGTCTCCGGTATGGCACCTACCCTCTCGGAGGTGATATTGGCTGGTCGGAGCCCTGCTTTGGCCCCTCCGACTCAGCCACCCATACCGAATTACTTTTAAAAAAATCGGAGAGAAAGAGGTAAAGGTAGATACAATATAGAGGGAAAGAAAGAACCACGCGCGCTACTTTTTTTTTAATGGTGTCAGGGTAAAATTGTTTGCTTTACTTTCTTTCTGCGATTGACGCTTGATGATGAAAACGATCGACAATCATAAAATTTTAGCACCAATGATCTAGAAGTAAATCAGTTCATTCGCCTTACTTAGGAGGTAATGTCGAACAGGGAAATAATGGGCTGGCATCCATCACTTTAAGTTAAATTAATTGAAGTTATGGTGTACTAGCTTTCGCCCGCGACTTCGTCCGCGTGGATTTTAAAAAAAGAACAGAATTCGAAATTGAAGTTTTTATGTGACGTTGATAGACTTTTCTTTTTCTTATGTCTTTTATATTCTCGCTCTCCCGTCCATACTATACTTTATTTGATACTGCTGAGCCCTAAGGCTATTTAGCGTGATGGTATATAGCCTATATGTTATTCTGATGTATAAGCTATAGTACTGTAATGTCTCATCAAAATCCGTTCAGTTGTTTTTGCGTGAAAGAGGAACAAAGATCCATACATCCATCCATCCATCCTCACAAACTTTCGCGTTTATAACAATGACGTATCATGTATTTTATAACATTAGTAGGATAATTGCAATTTTAGTGTGCCTATATTTTTTTTAGATTATAGAATAGCGAGTCCCTATGATTCGAGTAGCTACGCATCGCCCCACCCCGCGCCCGCTGGCGCCGCCGCCGCACAGTGTACGGAAATCAATATTTAGGAGCTCAATATTATGTTTGATGGAAAACAATGTTGTAAACTTTTTATTTTCACAAATTGTATAAAAATTTTCCTTTATGACCAATTAAGAATATAAAAAATGCCGTTTCTGCTATTTAAATTGAAACAATATATGTATATAGAGATATATAATAAAAAAAATCTATGATATTGATTTTATTATATATAAATTAAAAAGACGACACAGTAATTAGAATTAAAATAGAATTAGTTTTATTTGCAACTTCATACTGCAATGTGTACATTAATAAATTAACTACGATGTAACTATTCACTAAAGTCACTTGCTGAAGACTCATCAGATCTATATCCTGATGCCGGCCACGGAGTTTAGTTGTAATTTATGGAACTTCCAGTAGGTTGGGAACCTCTTCTGACAATTTGCTTAATTTTCTCTTTGGAAGAGGCTGGAATGATGGAAACTAACCTCCGTGTTCGTCTTTTCTTAGTTACGTTACTTGACGAGCTGAATTCTTCGAGAGGTCTCTCTACAGGTCTAGCAGGTCTTGCAGTAGTCTGCTGTTGCTCTGAATTCTGCTGAACTGTTCTGGACTCCAAGATTTGTCGTAGTAGCCATTGTCATTTTGTTGCAAAAAATGCATCTTCTTGGGCCCACTTGATTTCCACCGACGCACAAAACTTATTGAAAATTTAAAAATCTTGGCTGCTACATCTTCTTCTGGCACCTCTGGTAATCTCGGGGTGATGCACTCAACGATTAGCTTTCTTGTCTTTACTGCACTTGCTTGAGAGAGAAGATTATCTTTGGACAGGAGGTCGTACAACTGCATTCGCGTTACTCCAAGCATGGTACCTATCAACAATAAAAAAAATCTGCTTAAGTTTCCGCAGATTTGCGCACTCAAGAAGTGGTGTCTTTGCAAAGCTAGATAAACAGAGCATACCACAAAAAAAAAATTATCGTGTTAAATCGTGATATATTTTTTTCCCACTCTAACGAAGTTTCAGAATTTACAAAACTGGGTTTATTTATACAGTATCCAGAATTAAATATACAACTACATAACTATACAATAAATTGGTGTGAAAATATTTTCATTACTTACTTGAAGGTCCAGCAGCCATGGTGACACACAAACTTCCTTTACAAAATACGCCAACACTCTTTATAACAACTTCAAAAACGGCTCTCCGTTAGTGGCGACAACAAGCGACTAAATGCACTGTTTGTTCGCGCGTAATGACTGGGAGGATTAACGTGTTTATGTTCTAGGAACTGCATTCATGAATTAGGACTTTAATAGACATCTATCTGGCTTTCATTTGAACTGTGATTTATTGGATTTAAAAAACTTCAGATTTTGGAATAATGAGCTCGTAATAACAGGCATTCGTATACTGTGCGCCGCCGGCGCCGCCGGCCGCGCTTTGTGAATCTCTGAAACAATTTCCGCGCCGCCACATGTTTTCCCGCGAGCCAATATTTCACGATACAATTACGTCAATAGGCAACATTAGTGCGGACGCATTAATTTAGTTACATTACATCTATTACTATAATATTTATTACGTCATGGACATAAACACCCGCAGAGGTGGCATTGAGATAAGTACCTTCCTGTTTAACCGACTTCAAAAAAGGAGCTGAGGTTCTGAATTCGACTGTATTTTTTTTTATGTTTGTTACCTCAGAACTTTCGACTGGGTGAACCGATTTGATGAATCTTTTTTTATTTGAAAGCTGGTGCTTACCGTGTTGTCCCATTTCAATTTGGTCAAGATCGGATTGGAAAGCGAGCCGCCGAGTACATTAATAGCAAAAAAATACTAAAAGAAAACTGTGAAAAATAAAAAACTATTTAAAAAAATATAAAAACCGCCTTCAAAATTGTATAAAAAAAATCGAACCCTAGAGTTGAAGGCGGTGCTAAAGCAAGCAAAAATGATGCATGAAAGAAAACATGAGTGGATGATATCCTTTGTGATTTGTGTAGCCTTCTTTAGCACCGCCTTTAACTCTAGGGTTCGATGTTTTTTTATTTCATACATTTTTGAAGGCGGTTTTTTAGCAACAAACATTTAGTCGGAAACTATGCATGCACAGTGCATTTTGTCGGTTTTCTTTCACCTCCCCGACAAGTAGATGAGCCCCGTCTACATAGTATTTGCATGACGGCAGTCAATTCACGGAAGTGCCGCCAGTTGCGGCTGGCCCGGGGCGGCGGCCCCCGCGGCGCGCCGCCACCCCGCCGCGCCGCCGCAGCCGTCGTCGTCGGCGCGCCGCCGCCGTCACATTTTAAATCGAGCCGCAAAACAGTGCACTTTTCAAGGTCCTCTCAACCGGTGATCGTAACTCCGGATTTTAGGATTCCGTACATACGAAAGCCCATTGTCTGTCTGTATGTCTGTACGTCCGAGGGCTGTATCTTTTAATTAAACCGTAATGGGTAGCCGGTGTGGGGTCGGTACTTAAAAAGAATAGCCCCACTGCATCTCTCCCCATGTATGTCGTAAAAGGCGACTGAGGGATAAGGACAAGATGCCGTGCTAAAGGGCGACAGGCTCGCCACCTGTCACCTTGGCACGGTACTTCCACCGAGTCATGCAGCAGGTGGGTCTTCGTGCTTTACTTGCTGTTTGATCGATTGAATCTTGTTCGAATACTTTGCGAAACGCGGTGGCCGATGTTGTGCTGTAATTTACCAGAGTTCTTCCAGCACAACACCGATTACTCTGCTTACCCCGATTGTCGGGATTCAGCGTGTGTGATATGTATGTATGTATGGGTAGCCGGTTGAAATTTTCACCGAATACGTGTTATTATGGCGCGGATATGCCAACGAAATAATAAAGAAATCAAAAAGTAAAAAAATAAGAGGGGTCCCCATACAAGGAACGTGCTTAGAATAGATTAGTACATATTCACGCTACTAAATAATAGATGGCGCCACAGGTACCTTGCATTGCAGACAGACAAAAGATAGACGGATAGGTATCGTTTTTTGACAGGCATAGTGGATCTACGGAACCCTCCGTGCGTGAGTAGAACTGGCACTTGGCACTGGCATTTTTTATTACCTTTTAGAATGGGTCTCAAAAAAGTCATGCATTAAAACTCATCAGTCATTCATCACCATCAGACACGGCGATCGAAACCTAGAACTTTGCATGGTTGGTTGGTACTTCCGCGTGCTTAATTGCTGGCGCCAAGAGTAAAGACGGTTAAATTTATTTATACCATAATAGCTGAACCGGGCTTCATTAAACCCATGTTGATCTTTACGGCTTACAGCTCTGCTGTCATACGTGTTCCCACAAAGTCTGCTACCTGTACTGTACACGTAGTAACTATCTATGTAATCTGTCACTGTACTGCTACCCGAATTGGAAAGCAGAGGAAGGCCTCTTGAGCAGTCTATTTGAGATCGCGGTCGGTCGCATGTGGTCTATCCAGCCAAGACAACATGTGCCTGAGTATGGCTAGCTAGCTAGGCAGTTATGTTTGTTGATGTGACGATTACAGTATGAAAAGTAGTGTTGATTGGTTGGTGGTGGGTGGCGTATGCCGTGAAGTTTCGAACACGGTTGAGGCGTGGCGCGTGCGAGTGCGAGCTCTCGTTCGCATCTCCGTTCGTCCGGCCGCTCCGCCGCGCCTCCGCCTCCGCCGCCGCCCAGAGAGCAATCAATCACGAATCGAGCGGATGCCGCCGCCCCCGCCGCGGCGCCGCGTCGCCCGCCACCCTGAGCGGCCTCCTCTTTTCTATACGCGCTGCGCCTCACTCGACGATATTTTAGGCATATTTTAATAGCCGTTACACGGCAACGCGCTTACGTGGTTTTGTTGGCGACAATTTGGCAAGCAACAGTATACTATTGGGTCTATATACGAGTGCGTGCGAACATTTGCTACCCCTTTAATAAACTCCAAATATTTCGTTTAAAAATCAATTGAAAATAATACGATGTGGTGTTTAGACTTTCACATTCTATTGTTGCATATTGCTTATTTGCTGCTAGCAATGAATGAAAATGTGCAATGTTATTTTTATTTTTATCCATTATCAGCACCTATTAAATCAGAGAGGCAAGAGTACACTCGGAAGCTATAATTACACGGCTCACGCAAGCTCGATGCGCGGCGTCCTTCTGCTTTGTAAATTATAATTAAACTAGCTTTTGCCCGCGGCCGTTTTGCTCACAGCTCAGGCCGCCGATGACATAGCTTTATGATTTATAGCCTAAAACCATCTTGATAAGTGACAAAATGTAACAGTGAAAACCGTGTGTAAATCGATAAAGTTCTCGAGTTATAAGGATATTCATACGTTGCACCGCGCCGGTCGCCCGTAGAAACTTGGCTTTATTTATTGGGAATACCGGACAGGGTGACGCATGACGACTTTGGCTGAAATTAAGAATGAATATTCATAGCACAAATTACGACAATAATACACTAGACAGCAGCCAGGCGTTCACATCGACGCGAGACGCGGAGACAATGCCGATTGATTTACAAAATAATCCCCTTCTTTTATCGAGGTGTCGGTCGAGTGGATCTTACTTCTATGCGAATAAAGCGATCTGTCCAAACAGCCTTCATCTGCGTGTTTTGGAAAAGCATTCTAACCGTTGGCAGTAACCGTTCACAAGTCGGTGATGCGAAATACCGCAGTCAACTAGTTGCAGTAGCGCGACGAGATGATCGTCTCGCCAGGCAGCGTACCGAGCCGCCTCAGGGTTGCCAGATGTCCGGTTTTGGACCGGACAGTTCGGTTTTTGAGGCTTGTGTCTGGTCTCCAAAATAATGAAAAACCGAATACCAAAACGTCCGGTTCTTTCTTCATATAACGCAAATATTTACTTTCAGAACATTTTAATACTAATCTTACCGTGTTCTTAGATTTTGCAATAAGTTCGATGAATTCAACCCTTTTATTTATTTCTGTATCTCCCATTCATTTTCAAAAGTAAAGGTCATGAAACATTTGGTAAATAAAATCAACTTTCATTTTGTACCTGAAAAATCAAAGGCCCTTTGATGAAAAATGTCCGGTTTTTTCAACTGAACCATCTGGCAACCCTGCTCCTAGTGCACTATTAATATATAGCAGTCAGGAGACCTGTCGGACCAGCTCGGAACTAGCTACCGCACGCAGGTGCTTTTGCATTCCCTGAACGCAGTCCGACCGCTCGCTAAATGCAAATACCTGTTTTTAAGAAGCCATTAGCCCGACGACAAATGTTTGAGAAGCGGTCATTTCTCTACGGGCCGCCAACACGCCGCCAGTCGCCACATTGACTTTCGCGGGCGCAATAAATAATTGTATGTATGAGAAAATGAGAGATAGCCGCTGGTCGTCGACATGGTATGGAATGGCACGAAATGGTGTGGTTATACCAGGGTTGCCTTTCGTTGGTGCCTTTTCGGGTCGTTTAAAAAACCCATAAACAATTTAAAGCTGAAATACCATTTTTTTTTTTTAAAGAACTCGCTTGATACACATTTCCATGTCCTCGAACCAGTTTTGGAAACACTTATTCCACTCCGAATTTGGGGTTTCGACAGTATAGCCGTGATTTATATGCCTCAACCGCTTCTTCTGGTGTGCGGAAACCTGGAAATTAACCACGAAGGCAGTGATATAACTTGTGGCAAGCAGACTGTGGTATAGCAGTCAGCGTTCACTGTCTTGCGATGTTCAAGCACTATGGTGGCAACGTGACCAGCCTTTGCCACAACCGAGGCAACCATTTTCTTTGAAGTGCTCCGTGAGCGTATGACTTTGGTGGGTTTGGGATCGTCTTGGAAGACCCATAAGGTCGACTGCTGCTTGAAATCTGGATGAGCATAAATCCAAGATTCGTCATCAGCATCACTGATAATGTAATAAAGGTGTTTTGACTCTCCTCGGCCGAATAGCTGCAGACTTTTACGACACCATCAAACCCTTATAAGGTCACTCTTTTGTCTGTCTTGTCTGTCTGTCCGTCTGTCACAGCCTATTTTCTCCGAATCTACTGGATAAGAGTTTGATGACCCAATCACAGACGTATAGCGTAAATGAACGAATTTCGATTTTGGGGGTAAGTTTTGGGGGACAAATTAGACAGTAAAAAAAATCTTTTTAAGTTCATCATGTGCTATATCGTTGAAAATGGCTACAGTGCGTTATAAATACAAACATATTTTCGAAAAAATAGGGAATATAACCTTTCTTATAGTTTACAGGAAAACCTAAGCGAAAATTCAACGTCTTAAAGTTCTCATGGAAAAAACTGTATGAAACAGAACCCTCTCCACGCAAGTTTGACTCGCTTGACAGTTTTTTTTTTATCATCTCTAAGCAAATGTGGTATCCAACGAGAGATTAACTTTTTTACACTGAGCTCTTCATGCTAGATTTTTTGGATTATTGTCCCTGCCTACAGATGCTTAAATCTCACGGTATATCACATGGCGATCTTCGATTTGTTGATTCAAACGATTGTTTGGCGGTTTTTGGACGACCTTCACGTGGTTTGGCACTGAGACTGGATTGCCCACGTTGACATTCTAAATACCAGCGTTCCACAGTTCTAAGGCACGGTTTATTACTAAAACAGAAGTCAGCTTGCTCGAAGCATTGAAGTCGCGTTAATACTATTTCTCGAAAGTTATAGAAATATCGCATGTAAATTTTTCTTTGACATCTCCATTTTCACAATAGACTTATCAAACTTTGACCAGACGTTGTAATAAAACCGTTCGGTCAATCAAAAACCGTTTTTAGGTTTCCGTATCCCGTACGGAAGCCTATTACTAAGCCTCCGCCGTCTGTCTGTCCGTCCGTCCGTCCGTCTGTCCGAGGGCTGTATCTCTTCAACCGTAATAGGTAGCCCGTTGAAACTTTCACAGAATATGCGTTACTATGGCGGATGTATAACAACAAATAAGAAAAATAAGAAAATGTTACAAATTAAGGGGGCCCCCATACAAGAAACGTAAAATAAAATCGATTAGTCACACTATTGAATAATAGATGGCGCCACAGGCTTTTATACATTGCAATGTTATAGCCGCTAAATCCCAACGACCTCATTGAGGTGCTGTCATTTTCCCACCGTAAATTGCTATCGACCTAATTAAGGCTTCTCTCCGATCGTCCTACATAATCTTCGAAATTAAAATTCGAAGACCATGCCACCTGAGCGGATAGGCGGATATTATTGATAGCGGATAGTACGGAAACCTCCGCGCGCGAGTAAAACTCGCACTTGACAGATTTTTTTGTTTTCTGCATCAATATTCAAAAAGTTTAAAATGCTACAAGTTTTTTTTTATAATAGCGGGAGGTTGCAAACGACATGACTTAAAAGGCTGCCTGCGTACATCTAAGTTAATGCGGTGTGGCATGACACCTAAAGCTTTGCAGTGGTATTTGACAATTCGGCACAAGACTCGAGCCGCAGCTGTTCATAAGCTCTGCCGCGTATACTAGAAGATGTACGTTTTAATTCCAAATTCGAACGTCTTCCCTGGAACGATTTTCTGCGAGAGTAATTGATAAAGTCGCGGCTTCGCAGAATTGACGGATGAGTTCAGCCCACCCAGTCCAATGTTTGTCTGGAAGGTTGTTGTATAGCTATAGCCTAGGTGAGATATAAATACATACTTACAGACAGCTCAATGTACACAGACAGCCACAACATTCGCCTGCGATTTTACCTTGAGACGGCGCGCGGCGGCCGCGGCGGCGCGCGAGGGCTATGCGAATAAGCGACCGTAAGCGAATCAAAAACCACAATGTGATGATGATAGACAAGACAACACATAAATTTAGGCTCTGCTGTTTTTAACCCCCGACGAAAAAAACGGAGGGGTGTTATAAGTTTGACGTGTGTGTGTGTGTGTGTGTGTGTGTGTGTGTGTGTCTGTCTGTGGCATCGTAGCTCCCAAACGGATGGACCGATTTGGATGCGGTTTTTTTTATTAGGAAGCTTGTTTAATCGGGATGGTTCTTAGCTATGTTTTTAATCAAGTAATAAAGTAATTAAGTAATAAAAAAAATAATTATCTTAAAAAGTGGACCGATTTGCATGCGGTTTTTTTTAAAAAGCTTCAAATAAAAGTTAAATTACAAATTTAAAAAACCCCCGACTCTTAAAAAGTCAAAAATAATTTCCGTTTACTTACTTAAAGGAGTCGGGGGACCGCTAAGTAAATTAAATATAAAGACTCAAAAGTTGCGCGGGAATTCACTTAGCGGTCTACCGACTCCTTTAAGTAAGTAAACGGAAATTATTTTTGACTTTTTATTGACGAAGGTCCCGTAGGCTTCTACGACTATACGAGAGGAAGAAGACACAGGCTGAACTGCAGCCGCGCCGTAGCAAGACAAACCGATCGATATTAACACAGCTCCTACAGCGAGACTGAAGAAAGCTGTAAATTTACATAAAAATATCAATACTATTTGCAACTTTGCAAAACAACAAAACAATTAAGTTCGAATGTTATTAGAAAAAATGTAAGAGAAGATTCTAATAGGATTATTAGGTGATTCTTATTGGAATAATTTTATTAGAACAGCAGCTTACAAAAATAGGCAGAGGACGAAACCTATGTGTAGGTATGTAATTATAAAATTCACAGTTAGTTTTCCCTTCCTTTTGATTTGTCGTTTGTGCGAACGCTGCCGGGCAAAGTTGTAATATTTTTTTACTCAAATTTTTTTGATATTACTTGAATTTTTTGCAAATTCTTGTATCAAGATAGGTATTGGCTGGTCATAAGTTCATAATCATAACTCATAAAGCGCCTTTAAAGGCGCTTAGACCTGACCTGACAAATATGGGTTTTTGCAAAACAAATACTTTTCCATATAGGTTATATTTCTGACATTTGGTCAAAAAGATATGAACATTTCCTATTTTCTCCTCATGTGATGATAATGCTGAAAAGCTGACCGGCTACCCGGTACTCGAGCCGACCCGGCCCGCTGACTAACGGGTGAGTTGAGGGGTGCGAGTGCGAGCGGCGCGCGGTGAGGTGAGGAGATAGAGGGCGGGGGGAAGGGGGGGGGGGGGGGGGCCGCGATCAACGAACGTCCGCGCGGTCCGCGAGAGCCCAAGGTCGTCTCTGCCTCCGTCGCGCCGCGCCGCCCCGCGCGCCGACTCTACCGCGCGCGCCACTCTCTTCTATCCACATACCACATACTTATTATACTGCATACCTTTCGCCTATGCCAGCGCCGCTGCCGCCGCGCCGCCAGCCGCCTAACAGCGGCGACACGAGTGGGTTTTCCCTCAACAGGCAATAATCTGCGAAATCGCAACCGCGCCGTGCGCTCGCCTCGCAGTTGTCATGGCGCGATTTTCAAGGCGTGCTGAGTGAGTGGAGCGACAACCGGGTAAGAAAGGACCACCTCGAGGGAAATATGAACCAAGAGAGTTTGGTTGGAACTTGGAACCACTCGGGAAACACTTCTACAATGCTTCTACTCTACATACATACATATATAGCGTTACACCTGTTTCCCAGTGGGGTAGGCAGAGGCAACGGATCTCCGCGTGCCACGATCCTGACAAAACCTCTGCAGCCTCGCACACTCTCATAATGTTCTTCATACATGGAAACACTTCTGAGTGACAAAGGCGGCGCGGAGGTACGCGATGAATAATTCAACGTAAATATTGACGAGGAAAAATAAAAAAATACCTAAAACTGTTTTCTTGGAATAGTTTCGAGTCATACGCTTATCCGTACGGCGAGAACTATGGCTTTTAATTTGTAGGTACCTACGTAATTGGTGGCGATGGGCTCGTTTGCTAGTTGCTACAAACAAAGGGCGAGATCGGTGTGAGTGAAGTGAACGAGATCATCAATGGGAGCACGATTAAAATATTAATCCGTTAAAATCCTCAATTGCGTCGTCCTGTTCGTCACGTATCAATACTAATAATAAATTTGTAAGGAATAGTCATGGGGTAAGTTACTTTGTTTTATGAGATATTGCGTTTGAAGACTGTATGACTAAAACTAAATTGACGATTTTTAGAAATCTTTTCTGTATGTATGTTCCTCCATAACTCTTAAACCGATCATCCGAATTCGATGAAACTTAGTACAAGCACATTTTTTGTATTATACGGGACACAGGATAGGCTAAATAAAATTCAGTTCCGTTTACGCTAAGATGTGGCTCTCATAGAAACCGAATTGTTCTGCGCGCCGAAATAAAGGTACGGTAGCAGACTTACTTACTTTCTTCTTTTTAAATACGAATTTCACACGAGTGAAGCCGCAGACAAAAGCTAATATGGAATAGATAATGTAGATCAGGAAAGGCTCTGAGGCCCTAGTCTGAGTTTTCGCCGAAGCGCCCGTAAACGGAACTATCATGTTCGAGTCTAAACGCCAAACCGATCGAATAGTGACAATCCTTCGCGAGGATAGCTAGAGTTAGCGCTGGTGGTAGCAGAGCGATAGAAGCACGGGGAGCCAAGTCCTGCCTGGCTATCGTGGCCTACGTTTAGTACTTATATATATATTTTGTGGTCACATTTCGAGAGAGACAACTCTATAGAAAATTCATGCAAAATGAAAGAGACTACACTGCACTTCGCCGCTATTACAGAATTGCCAGTTCCAGGGTTTTATGGGGAAATTTATTCAAACTAGGTAATTACACGATCAAGTAAGCACGATTAACAGTTATACCTACATCTGGAAAGAAATACGGAACAGTAAAATATATTATTTTCTTCACAAATTGCCTAATCAGTAATTTCAGACAGTGGTAAGAATGTTCAATTCAAATTGAATTGAGCATTTTTAAATTTTTTACCTGGCAACATTACGGATTCCAGCATTTACGAAATTTGACCCAAAGAAAAGAATCATCCACCTGAAAACACGAGACAAGCCTTTTACTAGCATTTTTCGTGCGAAAACGAATGCACCAAGCTTGCAGCAAACAGTTATGAGTATTTGGGTCAAGTGCAGTGTATGTGCAGCTTCACGGAGGTAAGAAAAGTGCTTTTGATACTTGTCGATATTTCATATTTTTCCACGATATCTCATATTATATTTCTCAAATAACATAATGTTTATAACATGCTCTAATGTTTTTTATTGGATGCTTGCCTTTTCATCATACTTAGTAAACATTCTCGTAACACTTTTGAGGTACTTTGAGGAAAGAACAAATCGGAAATGTCGTCGCACACTGGCATGAGCTCGACTGTACGCGGAGCACGGAAGGGCCCCCAGACCCCTGCAGGATATCAGTGGTATCCCCCCCCCCTCTTCACCCCTACTGACACGACTAGGGCTAAGCTAGTCAGGCTGCGTGCTCTGAAGAGCGAGTGAGCACAGCATCCACGACTCCGACCCGTCGATCCTTTATGCAAGTCCACCTGACCGGCTAGGTGTCGACTGACCTCCAAGTGCATCAAGCTGCATCAGTTTTTACACCAACATCCTGTGGTACCCACCCGGTCAACATAGTAGAAAAAATGTGTGATGGAAGAAAGGGATCCGTGATTGACAAATATTTTTATGAAGCAAGGATCAAGGGCTGCCAAGACTATTGCTATTCCTCCTGTCTAGACAGTATTCTCACAGTTTGTATTATTATAAAACCAGTGTAATAAATAACACAGTGAAGTGTTGATTTTGTAGATTAGTTTAGCAGAAGGTAGTCAACTGTCGGGGGAACGTCCTGGCGGCGTGCTGGTAAACGCTTAATTGAGTTAGCGACTCCGTGCGAGGAGTACAATGATGCGGTGACTAAATTGTCTATGACTCTATGGGATTTATGTATCCGGGGAAGCGACGACACGACCGACGCGACGCAGGGCGCGGTGCATGTAAACGCTGCTCCATTACAATTCTGCTGCTGCGCGGGAATTTACTTAGCGGTCCAACGACTCCTTTAAGTAAGTCAACGGACATTATTGTTGACTTTTTAAAGGGTCAGGGTTTTTAAATTTGTAATTTAATTTTTTGTTGGTGCAAAAATCAGCACATTGTCCATTTTAGTTTATCTCTTAGATTGCTAGTTCGTAAAGATTAATGTGATGAGTATCAGCAACAATGTCGATGTTTTAGCAACCAATCTAGATAGTCCTTTTCGTAAGCTCTTTAGAAAGACTACATAAAGAATAATGCGGAGCGTAAAATGGCGAAGCCCGTCCAAGTAGGCAGACTGCCGACAAGGACAAAACCGACCACCAGCCGAGCGACGTTTGACCTTTGCGTCGCTCGGCCGCGTCGCGTCTCGTCTGGCGCGAGATGCCAAGGATTTATTGGAAAGGTTTTTTGACCTACCACCGCTCAAACTGTACGAATGATTTGGTTCTTGACGTTCACCGCATATAACTTTACCTACATACGCTGAAGGTTGGTGACCGACCACGCTCTTCACATAGGGCAGCTAAAATAATATGAGGAATGTGTCCAGGTAGCTATTTATTATTCAGGCCACAGCGGCTGACCACGCCCTGGTCTAGTATGTTGGAGATTGCGAAATGGCCTCCGGGTACCGACCGAGCACCTACCGGCCGCGGCGCGGCGCACACGCACACATACCTACCGCGTGTATGCCACGTCCAAACTATGCTAAAATGTGAGTACTACCTGTTTAAACTATGGTACTACGGTAGAAGGACGTTCCAAGTCCCTGCACGCGCCACAGCCGAGGCCGCAGCGCCGCCGCCGCCATGCCTCTCCCCCGCAACCCGCGTCGCCACCTGCCATCATTTTCTTTTCCGTCTGCAAAGCAAATGCAATGCAACCGTGCTGGAGAAATTCCTCTAGCATTCGGTTCAACGGCCGCGGAGCGCGTGGCTCGCTCCACTCGGAGCGCGGGCGGGCGGCGGCGGAGGGCGGCGGCGGCGCGGCGCGCGGGGCGCTCAGCTGTACTAGTGTGGGTGCATGTGAGTGGACGAGCGAGTGTGTGCGACTGTAGGTGCGCGGCTCTGCGCGCACGCACGCACACCGCCGCGCGCCGGTGTGCTAGAGCAAACACCGAGGGAACCGTTACCTCCGCTCCTCCGCCGCGCGGCGCCGCTGCCGGCGGCGGCGCGCGGCGACCACTGCGCTCCCTAGTCGGTGCCTCCATGTCGCTGTCGTCATCACCTCCATCGATGAAAGAAACGCAGATTGGAGAAAAACCGCTCAATTGCCTTTCTTTTTACGATTTGACAGTAAGTACTAGTAGTAAGTATCAAGGTACAATTTCAGTGTGACAGTGCTAGGCTAGTGGAGCATTTTTGAACGATATCTACGCAAAATTGGTGTCGCCGCCGTCGATCACGTAGTGCGCTTTCCCTTCGTCGTCACTCGTCATGGAGTCATGGAGTTGTCAAGTGACGCCAGCAATTCAGCAAGCTAAGAATGTGCATAAAGCGGGTCGGTGGGGGGGGCGAGGTAAGTAGCCTTCCGGTATGCGAGCCGTGACGGGGAGTGCGGGGAGCTGCGCGGGGCGGCGGCGCCAGTGCGGAGGGGAGGGCAGGGGAGGGGAGGAAGGCTCACCGCAGAATCTGATTATCGCTATGAACATTTCGTCACGAGTGTCTCAGATTGACTTCATTCGACTTGCAAAATCTACAGAGCCACTCCCAGGAGAGTACCGCGCGTGACGAGGTGGGAGGACGCCCAACGACGATGGCAGCGAAGCCTCACCCTGGGCAGGCCGCGGCTCCGGCGACAACAATCACCAGCTCCACAACAATGTGCAGCAACCACCGCCCCGCGCCGCGCCGCCACCCGGAACCCGATCCGTCGCGGTCTTTTGAAAAAGAGACAGCGCGTGACCTCAATTGCACTAAGTTCTGGCGAATGTCATTAGACCGGCCGAGAAGACAATGGCGGTGAAGACGAAATAGTTTTTGCATCAGTCACAGTCGCTTAAATCGATAATGGACTCTGCACGAACTCTTCTGCCAAATCTTCGGACAATAAGAATTCTGGGAAAGGTCCATCGAAGGAAATACCCAGCACTCCGCCGCTCTATCTGTTTACCGAACTCGTAAGTCGTTCTATCTCCTTCGTCTTATCTAAATGTTGTTAGTCGTTTGTTATTTCTATTTACCCAGTGCTCACCTACGTACAGGTACAATTCTACTAATCTGGAGTACCTTGTTAAGCTGCAATCCCGATTTGAGTAATCGTTCGTTCATGACTATACGGGTGTATCTACGCTACGAGACAAGAAGTGAAATCATCGGTACAATAAATTTGATATTGCCAACTTTCGACATAGTATCAGCGTTCATCGCACGGAGAACAGCACTTATGTAAAACCCCCCTCGTTCGTATCGCATCCAAAGTGTAGACATTGTAGTCGACTACAATCCATTCGACAGCAAGGCAGACGAGAGTGGGTGCTCGGTGATAGCGGCAAGCAATCAGGCGCGAGCGAGACGAGCGTCTGTCGCGGCGCTCGTCGCTTCCGACATCCTGACCCATTGACTCGGTGATAGGATTGGAGACGGGAATGCGTCTCATCGCTCGCGCGGACTTTGTCCTGTACGCTCGAGCTCGACGCGCCGCGCCGCCGACACGGGTTCATCAGCGCGATGACGTCGCGTAGGCTCCACGTTCCGTGCTCTAAGTTCAAAATATTCAATATTCGATAAATCACATCGCAGCAATTTGCAGCTACAGCTACTTGTAAGGCAAGTACATTGTTGTAAGGAATTGCTGCAAAATGCAAACTTAGAACTTCAAATTGAAGGAGCGTATCTACACAAAGCGCACTAACAGCATTGCGACACCCCATTCACAGAACACATCTCAGAAATAATCTGTGTATAGCGGGTAATAAATAGTAAGCACAACACTTTTGTGAATTAAATGAATGGGAGATAAAGGAGGCACTTTTTAGGGTTTCGTATCCGGTACGGGACCCTATTACCTATTATCTGTCTGTCTGTCTGTCTGTCAGAGGGCTTTAGTATCTCTTGAACCGTAATAGGTAGCCCGTTGAAATTTTCACAGAATATGTGTTATTTATTATGTAGTAAAAAATTCACGGGGGTTCCCATAGAAGAAACTAAAAAGTGTATGCGCGCCATCTATCGAAAAGAGTATGAAGCATTTTAACTAATCATGCATTTTAACTAATATAGGTAAAGCATTTCATAAACACGCCATAGATGGCGTGAGTGGCGCTGACCATGACATGGCGATACGGAACCCTCGGTGCGCGAGTTCGAGTCGCACTTGGCCGGTTTTTAAGAAATGTCAACAGTTCAGCACGGAGTCAGGAAGAACTGTTGAACAAACAACTCCTAGAAACCGGATCCGATGACCGGTAGGTGAATGAAGATTGCGTCAAAGCAGTCAATTTCGAAGAAATGTGGTTTATCATGTCAGGTTATCGCGGGCGGGTGATGTTGGCGAAACACGCGTCGTGCGTGCGTGACCAGTCATTGCTCCCACTTGATTTATCTTTGTAACATCTTATTGGAATGGAGAGAGCGCACCGAGCCATCCTCAGAATCATCTGCAGGAAACCTCATGATCCTCAATCATTTTAAATTTTTAAACAATCAAAACTACTGCTAGACAGCTATTCATTTGTAAAATTGTATATGTGTTGTATCAGCTTACCTTACGGATGTCAAAGTTCTCAGACGAGTATCCACATTCAGAAATAATGCGGTAGTACCTACCTAAAGTAAAACCCAAATTCGGTCAACGTTTAAAATTTTTTATATGACCTTTTGTAATAAAAATTATTTGAAGTTCATTGCTGTGATGAAACGTAGTAGACAGATTGAAAGGGCCGACACGCGGATGGTCAAAAATATGACCGGCGGCGGCGGCGTCACCGCGATGCAGACCATGAACCAATAAGTACGGTAGAGTGAATTCCTGTCCCGATGCAGTAGACACCGAATCGGCTACCACTGAAGTGAAAGGTACAAGGATGTTGCTTTGCAAGCGACTGCAGGGTCGTACAAGACTGCGCCGTTTACAAAATAAGTATAGCAAGGAAAAAGTGACAATACTCTTATGTACATAATGAATGACAAGACTTGCGGAATGAGGGACTCAGCTCAGACAGCCTTTCTGCACCGGTAATAAGCCAAGACCAGTGGCTATAGCACAGATTACTAAATGCTATAGGCCCATTATGTATGATATGGTATGCAATATAAGTTGTTTAAAGCAGTGTACAGAAGGTAGAGGGATAAGCAAAGAAAGGCCCTTGTCAAATATGCTTGGCAGTTCTACAGCAGCTCCATAAATATTTAGTCCTATACGGCATATCTAAATAGATAGAACTGAACAAAAACTGGCACGTAGTAGATAGATAGTCAGCGTGGCGTGACCCTGGCTGCCCCGCCTGGGCGAATCTGAGCGAGCACAGCGGAGAACTGAACTGGTCGCTGCCGCTGGTGCTTGTGGTGGCCGATACCAGCGCGGAAGCTGATCCGAGCGGCATCCGGGGTCGATTGCCACACACGGGACACGAAACCGCACACAGGAGCGGGACGGGCCCAGTATCTCCTCACGCCCGAACTAGATAATTAAAGGTCAAAGTTTACCTAAACTAAACACCACACGCCGCGCCGGCTAGTAATGAATGTCAATCAGTCAGTATGCGATACTTCGTGCGAGTGGCTGAGCATAACCAAGGAACACTGGTTCTGGGCAATGTGGTCCTGGTAGGGCAGATGAGGTAGGATCAGGTTATGATATATGTCCGTAGCAGGTTACTGAATGAATATACGTGTAGCTTTGGTGAAGTGTCAGCTCTAGTTAGGACAAACAATAGATAATAATATATAAACCGTGTATTCACTGCAATTCTGTATGCCTATAAGCACGCAAATGTATCGGTAAAACTTAAAATTATAAGAGAGATCGCTTAATTTTGTGCTGACATTAAAATTGTAGGTCTTACGAGCACACTTGCACAGGTAAAAGTCATAATAAGTCATAACCGCCTCTTTTTGCCGCCACATGCGTAGCATTTTGCTTTTGTTCATACAGATGTAAAACTACGCACCTTCTTGTTTAATGTTTTGTTTGCATATTCAGTAGTTTCAAGTTTGTATTTTCCTCACCTTCATGAGTTCAGCAATTTCAACATTTTACGATGCGATGCCAACTCATCGATATATCGGATTTGCGAAACACTGCAGGTGACATAAATACTAGAAGGGATAGCTTCAACTTGTCGAGGAGGTGCAAGTAAAGTGCAATTTTCCTCACTTTCATGAGTTCAGCAATTTCAACATCTTACGATGCGATGCCAACTCATCGATATATCGGATTTGCGAAACACGGCAGGTGACATAAATACTAGAAGGGGGAGCTTCAACTTGTCGAGGAGGTGCAAGTAAGTGTGCAATTTTCCTCACTTTCATGAGTTCAGCAATTTCAACATTTTACGATGCGATGCCAACTCATCGATATATCGGATTTGCGAAACACGGCAGGTGACATAAATACTAGAAGGGGGAGCTTCAACTTGTCGAGGAGAGGGAAGTAAGTGTGCAAAGACGAAATTACAAAATGTCTCTCTCTCTGTCCCCTGTTCACTCACTTCTATGTTGAAATTCATAAAGATTCGAGGGAGTTTCTTTCGCGTGAAGTTCTTTTATATCACGTTCTCTCTCACTTCACTACCACGCACGCTCTTTGGCTCCCACGCTTCTGTTTCGCGTGAGTTCAACTTTCGCGAGTGACTGACTAGAATAAACCCCTTGGCCATGTTTGCTGTAAATACTGTCCATGCCATCAAATGTATGCAATGTGCGACAATGTCGCTTCGAATGGGTATTTATTTGCAGACATGTGGCATCGTTACACCCTCCAGGGAAGTCTCCGGTATGACACCTACCTTCGCGGAGGTGATATTGGCTGGTCCGAGCATGTGCTTTGGCCCCTCAGACTCAGCCACCCATACCGGATTACATAAAAAAAAACACCTACGAGTAAGTGTCTAAAGATGCTCATGGTCATGCTGTGATGCACGGGGATTGCGAACGCCATGTCGGCCTGACAGGAGTCTTTTCAGGCCCTTTTGAAAAACCCCAATCTGTACCTACTTGGGAGGAAATAGACAAGCATACTTTAAAATGTGCGTTTCGCATTTTAAAGTATGTAAAGTGATAACTAGTTCTTTAAATATTATTTTATAGGGTTGAATGAGAGGTTTGCATTAGTCATATTAGATAGGCATGTACAGTACCCGTCAGTAAATAATGAACATCGAGCGTTAGAAAGAGACAATCCGGTTGTAGAGCGCCGACCCTGTCACACCAACTCGCACGTCTCTGTGCGACAGGGACGGCGCTCTACAACCAGATTGTCTCTTTCTAAAGCTTATGTTCTGTATGTGTATATGTTAGTTAGGTTAGGTACATACCTAGATATCTTAGGCAGGTGTGTAGTGTAGTAAGTATGTAATGTAGAGGTATGTAGGTATGTTTTTGTTTATGTGTTTAGTGTACCTATGCGGTTCACACTGATATGGACTGTTGTAAGGGTTAGGTCTAGGTTTTAATGTTTTATATTTATAAGCTTATATCAGTACTGTCATAGAACATAATATTAAAAATCAATAAAATATATATGTAATATAGGTAATTCTATTTTAAGTTATATATATGTATGTACTCGTAAGTACTTACTCTTGTTATTATTTTAGGAAGATAACAGACTTTATTCACGGATTGTCGTAATACCTAATTCCCCAAATTATTTTTAATCTGAGGATTATTATAAGCATTCAACCAATAAAAAATAAAAAAAGAATTTTCAAAATCGGTTCACCCAGGCGAAAGTTCTGAGGTAACAAACATAAAAAAAAAAGATACAGTCGAATTGAGAACCTCCTCCTTTTTTTGAAGTCGGTTAAAAACGACAATAAATCTGAAAATTATGAAACAATAATGTTAGCACTCTCCAGATAACCTCACGCACGCTCGAACCCGCAACCTCTTGTCGATTTACCGAATCGTGCACCTACGTGTGTCGCGCGCGGCGCGATAAGCGCACTTTTTATGAGAAAACACATTTTCTAATCAGATCTGTAGGTATGGGGTTCTGCTTCTTTTTTTCGTATAAAAAGCAGACCGAGCGCGGTCGGACTTTGATTGAGTGGGTTGCCGTTCGGCCGTTGAGGCTGGCCGTGGTTCGGATTTACCTTGAACTGGTCCCTTCCTTTCCTTCCCTTAAACTCTACCAAGTGGTAACACTTGGTAGAGTTCAACCCGTCCGGATTAGTACCGTACATAATGTAGGTAGTTTGAAGCGGCTATGAAAATAGTTCACATTTTCCATCCAGTTCAGTGTAGCCGGCACAACTAAAGGGAAGCACTGATATGGCACCTGCCGAAGCGGGCAAGAGGTGAAGATGACCACTTAAATTTAGAATGACGAAGAAAAACTAAATTATGTAAAAAAGTAAGGATAGCCGTAAACGTGACGTCGAAACGTGGCGGAAGGCAGACAGACGCGCCGAGGAGACACGTCACTTAACAGTGGTAGGCAGCAGTATCACGTCTGCCTGTCATTCGAGAAGAGACACCACTCGATACGTAAAAGGAGACAGACTCGCCGAGGAGAGACGTCACTCAATAGTGGTAGGCAGCAGTATCACGTCTGCCTGTCAGTCGAGAAGAGACACCACTCTATAAGTAAAAGGAGACAGACAGACCCGCCGAGGAGAGACGTCACTCAACAGTGGTAGGCAGCAGTATCACGTCTGCCTGTCAGTCGAGAAGAGACACCACTCTATACGTAAAAGGAGACAGACAGACCCGCCGAGAAGAGACGTCACTCAACAGTGGTAGGCAGCAGTATCACGTCTGCCTGTCAGTCGAGAAGAGACACCACTCGATACGTAAGAGGAGACAGACGCGCCGAGGAGAGACGTCACTCAACAGTGGTAGGCAGCAGTATCACGTCTGCCTGTCAGTCGAGAAGAGACACCACTCGATACGTGAAGGGAGGCAGACAGGTGCGCCGAGGAGAGACGTCACTCAACAGTGGTAGGCAGAAATATTACTTCTGCCTGTCAGCAAAAAAAGAGGGAAAGATGTTCGCCTGAAGTCCATACCAATAAAAGATGTTAAAAGGCGCGACATGGGGACATTTTCACCCATTAATAAGTGCCCATGCACAATCGGATCGCGCGCGGGGGTTGCGAATGCCGAGTCAGCATGACGGGTGCCTATTTACGACCTTCTTGAAGAACCCGAGACGGTACTTGAGTGGGCAGGGAGAGCATTCCAGAGCTTACCGGCTCTGTAGATGAAGGACCTATACAGAACCGATTAGTTGGCATCCGCTTATGGATGCAATCAATCGTGTATGGATGCATCATGCAACCCTTGCCGGGTTCAGTGCGCGTAGTGTGGAGGTGGAAAGGGTAGGATCGCAACGGCTCCTTCGAGCATGAGCATGGAATAAGCGATAGAACAAACTTGGGAGCCGACATCCCTACGGAGTTGCAGTGGGTTTTGATCGCGGGACACCCCAGGATCAAGCACCACTGGTGGGTCACTCAACAGTATCCGAGTCCACCGGTCTCAGCACCTCGGACTATAGTTATATAATATTATCCAAGATTTGAAGGTCGGTAGGTACATAGGTGCATGGTAAGATATATTTACGTGGTTTTGGTACATAACCACGGAATCCTATAATAATATGTGCAAACGAATGGAGTTTGTATTTTACAGTTGTTTGTTGTATCAAATGAACCCATAGAGTCATTTCTACATTTCCTCCCCTGAGTGAGGTGACAGCATTCCACTCGCCCCCGCTGCCCTTTCCTGCAGCAGCATATCTAATTTGAACCCCCATCTTGTGTTAGGTATATAAATGCAGAATGAGAAACAAATCGATATTTTCGAGACAGAAACCAACGTTTCCCGCAAGAACATTTGGTTTTCCCGACTAGCTGCTCACTACTATAGTGATGTATGATAGACAGATGTGCTTAGGTATCCATCCACCACGCATTGCAGCAGTAGTGAATCAAGCGAACGGTAGTGCAGCACATAAGCTACCCAGCGGATACGTTCACAATCATGAATCCCACAGACATCGCGTGTAATCTGGCATCCCATATGGAATGCGGCCGGGCCGCTGCTGTGAGTGCTGCTCCACGCCTGAGGCCCGCCGGCGGGGAGGGGCGGGAGGCGGGCGAGGAGGGTAGCAAAGTGAGTCCCTCCCTCCGCGCCGACCCGTCGACGCCCGCCCTCCCCGCCCCGCGCGACCGGTCTTGTTTTCATCAACCATATGCTTGGTGGGATAGGCCCAGAATCTAATAAGTATTCAATAAACGGACCGTTCGTCGCTACATCCGAGTGTTTTATGGAATATTTGGTAACATTGACGAGCCGGCTCGGCTGCACTCGACTCGGCCATGCACGGGACGGACGGTCACTCGAACGAACCGTTGCACAGGCGGCGCGGTCAGTGAGGAACTGAGGAATGCGGCCGACCGGACAATCAATGCAGCCGGCTCATACGAAACGAGTCGCCAGTCGCACGGAGAGAGCGAGAGCCGAACGCTCGCGCTAGTGGTAATTCATGAGAATTACCACTCAGACGACAGGAACCCGTCCCCTGCCCCGAAGAGGTTGAATGAGCCGCGCGTGTTGAGCGACTAGGACTGGTGAGGTAATAATTCTCCTCCCGACTTACCTTAGCCTGAAGACTGTCAGATGTTAAAAATATCCACAAACTGGACCGCACAGGCGACACGGCTCACATCCGCACTCGAACACAAGTATTCACTGCACCACACCGACACCGACAACCACATCGAACTAACACACGAAATATTTCTTTCACACGGCGCACTCCCGTTTGTGAAACGCGGGCGGGCTTGTCAAATGTCAAAAACAGCGGGTAGGTACGTCGAGCCGAGTTGCAGCGCATAGAAACAAAACGAAATGCTGAACGAAGCGCGCAGCGAGTAGTACGTCGCGGCACCGACTGGACTGGTGTGCGTGGGTGAGTAGGGTCGGGTGCGGTGCGGTTGGAGGAGGGGGGATGGGCCTGGCTGCGCCCACCTCCCCGCTGCCTCCGGATAGTATTGTGAGTGTGGTGTGGGCACTGATCTCATTATTACTAGTACGCTGGACTGACCCTAAATATCACCCAAAATGTGTAGGCAGGCTCCACCATCAAAATAGTGTAAGAAAACGATAAATATTATTGTCAGTAAAGGCAGGTTTAATAGAGCCAATGATCACTGGCGCCAGCATCGCTGGCCCTCAGCGGCCAGCGCTGGCTGACTGGTGTTGGTGCCAACTTGGCACCGCGTAGTGAGCGCCCTCCCCGGAACTAAATAAATAGTATATGCAATTTAAATGCAAAGCAAATGGCGTATAATGCGCGGGACGGATCTCGGCGTGTCGTCGCCGCAGCGGGCGATCCGCCACGCGCATACACTATACAAGTACGGTGCGGGTGCGAGGGAGAACACTGACGAACCGCTGCTGCGGCGGCGACACGCCGAGATCCGCTCCGCGCAGTATACAAACAAAAGGCTGTCAATCGTCATGTTGTTAGGAGCATCCGTTTGTATTTTAAGTGGATATGTTGTAAGTTGTTGAATGTGTTTTATGTATTACAAATAGAGTACGCGTATACCAAAAGGTGAGTGAGGTGAGGTAACATTCCACAATGCGGATTTACCGATAGCGTAGGATAACAGTCAACAAACCTACTATCGTTTTATAAAGTAACATAGTTCCATGCACGCTCATGCATGAGATAATGTTTTTGTTATTATTTTCGCCGTAAATAGGCAGACAAAGATAATTGGACCATACAGCCAAACACGCTCATTATAGCTATCAGCGCCAAAATAAATGGCAACAGAACAATTCGACAATCAAATTGACATAAAGGTGGACCGTACTCTGTGGACCCGGTGACCCAAGCTAGTGTTGGTTAAGCCTCGGTCACACGAAGCGAATAATCACCGCTAAGTTTTAGCAGCGATAAACCGCTGCTGCCTGCTTGTACATTGTAGTTTTAAGCAGGTAAAACGTTTCGGTTGGTGCCCGAACGGGAAATGTCGTCTGTCGGACCTAGTCGTTGGTATGTGTAGAAAAGATTTAAATATTTTGGCATGTGTAGACTTAGTAGAGCAAATGTTGAAAAACTTACTGGCGAGAACATAAAAAGAATGCGCAAATGGATACGAGTCCTTCAATGGAGGAGAGCTTTGACGCAGCTGTGAGGGAGAGAAGATGTCACATGACATGCGTATTTCCTGCATCTCTCTGTGTGCTCTAGGTAATTAGTGTAGATAAGGTGTGTTGCCATATACACAAAATTTGATAGGACAATGGGGTAATTAGCATACTTTACAGAAAAACTAAATTCACCGCCCCGACATAACCTGTTAGTATGGCTATTCCCTAGAGTGTTTTTATAAGCCGAAGGCGCGGAGAGAGTGCAGCCCCCGTCCGCCGTAACAAAGCGCAGGTACCCGTGTGAGCCCGAGCGGCTGAGGCTGGTCGTCGAAGGCGACCAAAATGCCGAAGGTGCGGATGCGAGTACGCAAGGACGGAGGGGCTCCACTTCCTGCAGCGCCGGAGAAGAGGCAATCCTAAGTCGCTACTGCAACTGATTGTGTGTGATTGAGAGAGAGACAGTTTGCAGCAGTCACGTGACATCTTCTCTCCGTCACAGCTGCGTCAAAGCTCTCCTGCATTTAAGGATTCGTCAAATGGATTGGCCGAAGAGAAAAGAGCTTCTGATAACCGATTGATGTAATTGGCTGCAGGAGAAACAAACGATTAGTTATGCAAATATTATGCGCATAACGGAAGCAAAGGTTTGACTATAAATAAACCTTCTGGAATTAAAAAAACAAGACACGATTATTCAAAACGCCATAACATATGTATTTCATAACCTATATCAACCAATTCCTTTAACACTGTTTAAAAATGGTTTTTCTTTCTCTCGCATTTTTACGCATGTAGTTAATGTTATTTGTACCCCATAACTCATCGTGCTTTCTATAGATTCCAAAAAAGTAATATGTAATTTACGAATACATTAAAATTTCATATGTTGTTTCTTAGTTATTTGATTCCTCCAATTTCGCCATGTTGTCGTGCAAACAATACTTCTTTTTAGTTGGTGGAAAAACTAATACAAATGTTTTGTTTATCCACCACAGAAAGCACAGAGCAAACAGTTCTTCGCACCACTAAAATAAACTTTTGCAACTTGACCTTTTGGCGCGGGGCACACGTGCCTAATGGCTACTGGTAGCTAATTTTATTTAGGAAGGATTTACCACATGTAGCTATTTTTATGCCGGTGGAAATTTGCAGCCGTGTGGGGCCGGTACTTAAAAAGAATAGCCCCACTGCATCTCTCCCCATGCATGTCGTAAAAGGCGACTAAGGGATAAGGACAAGATGCCGTGCTAAAGGGCGACCAGGCTCGCCACCTCTCACCTTGGCACGGTACTTCCACCGAGTCATGCAGCAGGTGCGTCTTCGTGCCTTACTTGCTGCTTGATCGATCGATTGAATCTTGCTCGAATACTTGGCGAAACGTGGTGGTCGGTGTTGTGCTGTAATTTACGAGAGTGCTTGCAGCACAGCACCGATTACTCTGCTTACCCCGATTTTCGGGATTCCGCGTGTGTGATATGTATGTATGTATGTATGAAATTTGCAGCGATTATTCGCTTCGTGTGACCGAGGCTTTCGAACATGGAAGAACCTGTTTGGTCGCAAATTCCGGTGTAGCAATTTACTGTGTGCCGCCGCCCGGCACAAAAAACTAGTGGACTGAATGAAGGCAGTCCACCCACTAGCAAATAGAGATCAGTGGCGGTGCTGTCGGTCGTCGGATAGCGCGAGCGCGGCGGAGGCAGCAGCGGCGGCGGCGTCGCGTCGTCGTCGTCGGAGGGGAACGTCTCCGCCTGTCTCCCTCCGCCCTTCCCCGGCGTGGCGCTGCGCAGCCCAACGACAGTGTTGCCATTTAGCCACTTTTTGGCTAGATCTGGACACTTTTTGAATTCACCAGCCATAAAACATAATGTGTAGCTAGAATTGTCTGCCCTCTTTTCTGGCAATTTTTTGTACGATTCGTACCTATACTGTATAGGAACCTTTGTAACAAAAGTAAATTTTCCGTGAGTTCAATTTTAATCTTGGCGGACAGTATTCAATATGCGACCAATGTTGTACGAGTTACGACATATAAAATACCTCTAAAGCTAGGCGTCCATTAGCGGCGGATCGGGCCGGGTCGGGGCGGAACGGGCCGCATCGCATCGTTGCACCGCATCCATCTGTACGGGGCGCGGCGGCGGATCGGCCAGGCGGATTTTTTGTTTCACACGTAATCTACTACTGAGCGAGTGCGGTCTTGCTACAATGGATAGCTCAGACGAAGAAATGTTGATGTTCCAAATTCTTTTTGATGAAGAAGAACAAAAAAATAAAAAACGACGAGTGCATAAGATGTGGGTGCATGATATATGCAAGAAAATAAATTATTTAAGAAGGTATTTGGCGTCTCCTAGATCGGACAGCTCTTTATACTGTTGGACTAAAGAAATAACTAATTCTTCATTCATTTTTCGCGATAAATATGACCGATCAAAATCAAACACGTGCTCGAGCATCCGATTGCCCGCGTCCACTAGGCGGATCGCATCGCCTCGCAACGGGGCGCGTCGCACCGCCGGCAAAAATCCGCCTGGCGAGCGACTCACTATTGCGCTGCGGCCCGCCCCGGCCCGGCCCGTCGCTAGTGAACGCAGTTTCATATAAATACATGCAGGCGGATTTTTGCGTTGCGATGCGCCCCGGCCCGATCCGCCTAGTGGACGCGTACCTTTAGAGAGCGTTCCAACTAAATCTTCCCTTCGCCGTTATGTTGGCTTCTCTGCCAGTGTCACTGTCAGTGCTTGAATTCCTGTTGCCAGATTGTGAAGATTATATTACCTAATAATGTAATAGGTATATACCGTATAATAAATACGGTAAATACTGATAATTACGGGTAAATCTGTACACATAGAAACCCTAAACGCTGTTTTGACAGATAGACAGTGGAGCCAACATAACGGCGAAGGGAAGATTTATATGGAACGCTCTCTACCTGAACCAGTTTTGCAGGAAATAGGAAGGAATTATTGAACTTTTAGGCACTTACACCCACATGCTTGTCTCCAAAATTTACAGAAAATAGCCACTTTTCAGAGCCTACTCCTCCTTTTGCAAAAAAATATCTGGCAACACTGTCGACCGACCGACGACATTGCGAGCGACTGTCTTGCCCTCAAAGGCCGGAACCATGTATTAAGTTTATTGAAAAAAAAGGCGGGAAAAAGCAGTGGCGGGGCATGAACTTAATTTGATGTGGGCAAGATAAATTTTGCGAGGCCCTCTCAATTTTGCCAATACTCAATACATTCAACAACATCATCAAATCGCAATAATACACCCACTGTATTATTGCAATTTTCACTGCCTCTGTCCCGCTTTCCCATCTTGTGTCTAATATAGGCTTTATTTGATTTGATTAAGTCTAAACATGTTTACTCGGGGTCTCTTTTAATAGATCTAGCTGAATATTTTTCATGAATCAAAGCTGCATGAACTTTCTAGGCTCGAGGCCCTTCGGGTCGCGATGCCGCGGGCAGTCTACGCCTTGCGCCGCCTCTGGGAAAAAGCAAAGACGCGCGGTTGTTTTTTCTGCATCGCTTTAAAAACAAATTCTTCGAGGCTTTAAATACTTGAATACGAGTAAAAGCGGGATAATGCCCAAGAAGAAAAGGAAATCTGAAATGCCCACCAACCACGATGCAGTTGCAGATGCGACTCTTCAGATCCAGAGTAAAAAATGGATGAAAGCTGCAGTGGATCCGGGCAGACGTAAAATGATAAGTATAAGACATTCTTCGTCTCAGACTACACTCGGTCTTACCCAGCAGACTCGACGGCAAACGTATTCATCGTCTTCCTCTCAAGCACCGATGATACAAGACCGATCGGTGACCGCGATATGATGCCAATGTCGAAAACACTTGGAATACATTAAAGGAATTAAGCAATTTAAGCGCCTAAAAAAATACAAAATACCTAGGCGCTTTATTTGATAGACCTGAGCTGGCTAATTCAGCCCATTTAACAATAATGGAGGTATTAAACATAAAGGCTTCCATTTCGGCGTCAGCCACTTAGACGACTGGGGTAATAAACTCAGTCCCCACAAGCATGTCCAATATGAAAATATTTGCTAACATTTCAAGCACACAAAAAGGTAATTGCTATACGCAGGAAGTGAAAAATGAACTCATTTAAACTGGAGCCAACGCAAACGGTTTGCATCACTTTTGCCTCTACATACCTGGCCGAAAGTGTCGACCTCAATCTATTGAGATTTCCTCTCACATCTTACATACCACCCGTCAAAGAATGTTTTAAATGCCTGCGATACGGACATCTCGCTAGATTCTGCAAAAACGCAGATCGCTGCTCCATCTGCGGTGAATCGCATAACTACAAAGCATGACCCCAATAGTGCCGCTGCTGGACATACACGCTGGAGCTGGACGCGTCTAGAGTCCATCGTGTGCGCGTCCGTCGCCGACCGATGCGAGCTCAGTACAGTGCACTTTCTTTAAGAGTTGAAGCATAAAGCCTTGAACACATAGCCTTGGAAGAGGTCTATGTCCAGCAGACGTGGCACTATTGGGGTCAACGGAACATGCTTGCTCAGTTATGCGAATCACCGCAGATGGAGCAGCAATCTGCGTTTTTGCAGAATTTAGCGAGATGTCCGTTGAGTTGACGCATATAGCCTTGAACACATAGACTTGGAAGAGGCCTATGTCCAGCAGTGGACCGATACGGGCTGATGATGATGAGTCTTTTCCTATTCTTACTGAAGTAAATACATTTTTGCATTATCTTAATTCCACTCTTCTCTCTCTCTCGTTATTCAGTTGATGGTGTTGAACAGTACCACTGATTTATGTACATAATAATATTACTTATATATGCATATTATAGTATTTATGTCGTATTAAAGTACGGCCGCTGAGAGAATGCGTTCCTGACGTGTCAATTGGTAACAGTAATGTCAGTCTGGATTACGTAAAATTGCGACAAGCTTGTCAAAATAGTACGAAACCGTATAAAAAATAGAAAAATGGCCATAATTAGCTTAGTTCGAACGTGCAGTTGTAGGAATGAGTAATTAAAACTTGCAAAATGAGTGATAAAATGACCAACTGACAGACGTCAGGAACGCATTCTCTCAGCGGCCGGACTATAGTTTGTAGTTTATCATTTTGCTTTACTGCTTAGTACATTGCCACAAACTATTCTTGTTCGCCTGCATATACTTCGCCCACATCCCAAAGGTTGGTTAGAATAGAATGCCTCACGACATTAAGCTCACCTATTGTGCCTAATTTGTATAAATTGGTGTTCAACAAAGAATATATACATACATGTAGAACACAATAAAATAAAATTTTAATAAATATTCTTTGTTTACACGCCCAATTTACCTACATTTCCTAAATGAAGCGACCAACAGACAGCGGTGATGTTTGGAAATACATCAGGTTGATAAGACACACAAATAAGAAAATAATTTAATGTTTTCTATAGCTTATATTTATTTTGTTGAGTCGCGTATTCATCACAGCCAGATTCTACAAAATAGTGCAGAACGTATGTATGTTTCTTTTATGAAATTACAAATTATGAAAATCTGCTAAGAGAAACACGTGGATGAAACAAATAATGAAATAAATTTGCTTACCTACTAATAATACTCTAGGTATTCCGTGTTCTGCTCTGCTAATTGCACTCTTTTATGGGAAATAACATGTTAACAAAATATAAATTGCAATCCTGAAGAAAAATAAATTGTGTTAAAAAAAATAGAAAAAGATACGATGCACATAAATCCATCTATCATCAAATTATTAGTGCACAAACTATAGAAGCACAGCATAGGGAGAACAGCAAGCGACGCGGGCGTGATGTGTTTCTATCTGATCTGACCCGTCTGGCTAAGTTTGCCGGGGGACCGATTTTATCAACGTCTCACCCCCGCGCCGCCTGCACACACGACTCGTGACGCAGGCCTGATAGATGTCTCCATCATGAGTCATACTTCGAGCAAAGAATGAATACAGGTGTGATTACGTATGTATGACAATAATAACTGCTTTCGTGGGACAAATTTGTGAATTATTTTGTATGACACTGCATCTCTGTTTATTTTTGCTCAAAGCCTCCGTACACACTTCCCTACCTGATAAATCAGACCCTTTATTAAAATTAAATATGACTTCAACAAGTTTAGAATAGGTTTTTATCATAAAAATCAGGTGGGTGGTACTTACTAGTTTTTCATATTACAAAACTTATCCGAACGCATCAGTTTAAACCTAAGGGAGTTTTCTCTCCTCCCTACCTGCGCTTCATGCGTTCAATATTAACATCAGTCATTCACCTGTCGGTCTGTCATGGTGTGAATAGTGTGAGTCGAATAAAATTGTAGTTGTGTTGGACGTCACACAGTCGTCGTTAGCTTATCATGAGTAATGTTGACTACAAAAGTATAAAGTATATGAAGCCCACTTTGTTGTGCTAACGTTGGATGTTTCTCAAGAGCGCACTTCTGTGCGGAGACGACATAACAAGTTATAGCCAAGGATGCCAAGCGGGGTCCATGCGGCAGAGGTTATCGGTGTTGTTGGCCGCGGCGACGAGGGTAGAGAGTTTGCTGTCGGGGCCGTCGAACTGTGCGAGTGAGTTGAGCCGGCCGCTGATGACGGTGACGGCCTTGCTGACCATGTTGATGACGGTCTCGTTGTCCATCTCGATGGGCTTGCTGTCACCGCCTGATTTGTCTTCGAGGCGCTTCTTGTAGCCGGTCACCATTTCGTCGCGGAGAATCGTTCGCAGGATCGTTTGTACCTGCACATTGGCACCATTTTTTTAAAATAAAATATTAACAAATGCACTCCGGAGAAAGAAAAAACATAGTTAAATTATGATTTTTTGATCTAATGTATATTGTTAAAGAATGCACTCCTGCGAGACAGATTTATCTAGTGCAGGATGCAAATGCTATGTACTCTTATGTTTTTTTAAATAAATAAATAATAAATAAATAAAATGTACACATCAGCTTCAAGCTGTTAGTGCTATAAATAATAATAATAAATGAAATATGTTAAATGCCAATCGAACCTTGAAGTTAGGTGTGACGAGACAGCGCGCCACGGAGATGGCGGAGGCGGTGAGCGGGCCCGAGATGCCGATGGGCGTGAGGAACTCGGACATGTTGGGCGTCAGTCGGAACGGCACTGGTCGGTTACCGTCCAGCTCACCTGAAATGTAATTAAGTTATTAGTGTTCTGTAGCCAGCTTTGCTAGTAGGGACCCTTATACAATAGGTCAGGTGTCTGTCCGTCCGTCTCTGTCACGTGATTACTCCGGAACGTAAAGCTCAATAAATCTAAAAAATATGAATAAACTAGTCCATTTAGTCCTTAAGGCATGAAAACTCGCCGCCCGCGCGCAAGGCACAATACGAGCATGTGATTGCTATGCGTGCAAGAAGGAAATTGCTAAGGAAAAGCCCTGTATGTGTGAACAACGTTCGCACTGAACAGGTTTCCCTTATTCACACCAAATTGATATTCCATTCGTACGATTTCTGCGACTGGAACGGTTTCTGTTAAAGTCTTCTTTATTAAAAGCGTTTATTTATTTATTTTTAGCTCTCTGACACCACACAAAACATTTTCATGTAACTGGTATGGCAAAATATTGTCTACAACCATAATGTATCCTTACCTATAATAAAATCCAACGTCTGCTTTCTGTATGTCTGAGTGTCTGTCTGTCCGCTTATAACTCGAGAACCACTGAACCGATTTTAATAAAACAAAATTCTACGGATAGCTTGATTCTTCCTATCAACTATAGGCTACTTACTATCACGCTAAATAGCTTATGAGGTTAGCAGTGAAGTGAAATATGAGAGCGGGCGGAGCCGCGGGCACAGCTTGTCTACTATAATAAAATTCTAATGATCAGTTTGTTACACTTACTCATATCATCTAGACCAGTTATTAACCTATTTTACATGGGTGTATCCGATGTTAAGACTTAATGAATATGGTAAAAAATGTATACTACTATCTCATCAACACCAACACTATCATTCATTCAACAAACTCTACACAATCATACAAGTCCCAGCCATACTCAACCTGCAAAACATCTTCATGTGTATACATCTTGGAATGCCGTCATTGCACCTCATACTACATAGGCTCAACCATCAACCCAATACACATTAGGATCAATCACCACAGGTTCACATCCACCACAGTAAACTCGCCTCTTCCCATCCCAACACACTGCCGCACCTACCCATCAAATTTCATTCTATCAATGCTTCAATGTCCGCATCATTAAATCATTCAGTCCACCACTTCAAGAAATATAATTAAGAACTTGGGAATCATCATTCATATGGAACCTAGGCGCGCATCATTCCAAAGGATTAAATATCGTTCATTAAAAAAAAAAAAATCACCATATCAACCTCTCATGTCATAAATATCAACACCATACATAATACATATTGTATATTTTCACTGATTGATGATGACAACAAAAGTCCAAATATCTGAATTAACAGTGTATGTATCTGAATAAACAATATTAATATATAAAAATTCAACTATTTAAAAAGAAAGTATAATGAAAGAAATAGTGAAGCACTTACCTGTTGCGTCGTCAACATCAAACTTGAAGTAGGACACGTTGAGTAGCCCGGAGTCCTTGTGCACGTACATCATGTCAGGATTGAGTCGCGTGAGGTGCAGCACGTACTCCGCGAAGCTCGCCAGCGACATCTGCAGCGTCAGCATCTTGCGGAACGTCCAGTAATCTGTCGCAGATTGGAACGTCGCGGTCGCCCATTCCTTCAGCATCGTCTTCGGCACCATATTGGCTTGAACCTCCTTGAGGATGTCGCGGAGGACCTGGTGCGAGGCCTGGCTTCCTCGCGCTTGCACCGCGGCTAGTCGCTCGTAGTACCGTACGACCGGTGCGTCGTACTCGACGCCGCGAGTGGCGCACTCGCCCCGGTACACGTCCAGCAGAGATATGGAGTTGGGGTTGTCCTCGACCAGGCGCATCTGGGCGTATAACATCACAATTCTATGTTATTGATGGAGATGTTATAAGTGTGTCCGGAATTACGTTGAGCTATGATAGGAGTATTAAAAAAAGAACAGTTTTTTGTTGGAATTTCTCCTCACTTTTATCACATCATATATTGTCAGTTTGATGTGTTGGATGACCCTTATTTAAACCCTAGACCTATGGGGTTTGTGATGATTATTAGCCCCATTTCCATGTTGTACAGTAACTTCCGATGGGGCAGGCTGGCCCCCAAAATTCGGCGTCGAAAAATATCGCCAATAGCGCCTTCAATGAATGTTTCTTAATAAAACAAGTGAGAATGGCGGGTTGTATGGATTAAACCATTTTCCATCCCTATAAAAACACTGGTTTTGGTTTTTCCTGGAGTTCAAAAAATCTGACTGTGCTTCTAAGTGAATCTTCACTTGTTTTACATAATTTTGTGGATAATTTCATTGGATGTGTGAATAGAGTTTATTGGTCTGACTTAATTATTTTAGGAAATATTTGAATTTATGTGAACGGGCGCGCCAATTTTCGCGAATTTAAATGGCATGGAACAGTGTAGCCCAACCTTATATTAAGTAGTTGGAAGTCAAAGTGTTAAAAAAAATCAAGTTTTCACGGCAATGGTTCCCGTACCGCTGAAGGCCGGGATTTAGTCATTGATGTGCATTCTGCTAAAAAAAATTGTATTTGGTTTCATACAGATAGAACCTAAAGCTTCAAAAAAGTAGACAAACTGACCTGCGGCGACACGGAGACGACGCGCGGCACAGTGAAGTGCAAAAACCTGCGCGCCGGCTCCTTCTGCTTGCCGAGGTAATGGTTGAGCATGCGGAGCAGCTGCAGCACTCTCTCCTCGCGGCGCGCGTCGCCGAGGCCCGAGTCGTTGACGATGAGGTACGGGTATATCTTGCCGTTGTGGCCGCGGATGTAGAGGCGGCGGGCGGAGGTGTTGTGCTTCTGCACGATCTCGACGCGCGGCATGAAGCGCGCGATGCGCACGTGGTAGTGCGTGTGCTTGGGCAGCAGGAACTCGCCGGGCAGCTCCACGTCCGCCGTCTTCATGCTGAAGTTGGAGAGGAACCGGCACTTCTCCTCGATGAGGAACGATCTGGAAGCACGTCTCAGTGTCACAGTTTTTTTTTTATGGAAACTGACACGGTTGACTACATCACCTACAACATCCGTGATGTCAGCCCATAACACCGGGTAAACTTGGTGCCACGTCAGTGCTTCCCTTCGGTCGTGCCGGCTACACTGAACTGGCCGGAAAACACAAACGATTTACATAGCCGTTTCGACCGACCTTTCATTCAGTGCGGTGGCACCAACCCGGGCGGGTTAAACCCTACCACCTAGTAATATAAGAAGGGCGACATATCCCTTAGTCGCCTTTTACGACATACACGGGGAGAAATGCAGTGGGGCTATTCTTTTAAAGTACCGGCCCCACACGGTACAAAGTTGAGTGTGTTCAGGTGTGATGGGGTGCATAAGTGCTTCAGTTAGACATTAGAGAATCTACATTATGGCCTCCCCGCTCCTGTTTTATTTTGCGATCAGCATGGCTTATGACAGCTTTATAAAATAAATAGAAATGGGTCCGCTCGTTTCCTTCTAATTCATATTTACTATCTCCGTATCACGTAATAGGGCAAATATACTACACTTGTTTCTAATCCGTACCATACACTTCAGTCATTGTAATCAGCTTTAAATATGGTTTTACTTTAATTGAATTTGAGATTATTGTGATGATTAAATAGAGCTGATTTCAATTTCCCGCCAGATTTACGATAATATATGACGATTCGCGCGGGGGGGAAGTCTGTAAGTATGACAGTAGATAGCACTAAGTTCTGGAAAATGCATCGTGTTCGTTTAAATTTAGCTGGCAGATTCGAGAATTTTCATTATCTGGAATCTTGTGACTGGCTATATAAGGATCAGATTGACGCAGGGTGAGTTAGTTCCTTTTGGAATGCGATACAAGTGACAGTGAACAGTTTGTAAAGTGCTGTGAGACTGAGTAAATTTTTGAGTGATGTGGTTTTGCCGCGATTTTTATGAATAAATTCGTAAAATGTTTTCGAGTGGTGTTTAATTTTCTATCCGGCCCCAGTTTCCATACCAATTATTATTATTGTTGTAGTATAAACTAGCAGCTTTAAGCTGACGCGTGTACTTTGTATGTTGAGTGCACTTGATTCTCACTTGTATTTGTCTGTTCTTTTATTTCATAAATTTTTTATTTATTTATTTTCTTTCACTTAGTTTATTTATTTATTTATTATTTTTTTAAGGAACAAGCAGCTCTAGCTGATGTGTTCATGTCAGTTTTTTTTTCAGATAATGATTTTAATGGTTTTCTTTTTGTTTTTTTTTTCTTTTTGTTTTTTTTTAGTTTTCGTACTTGGGCACTGTTGCTATTTGTTTGCATTAAATGTTTTTATGTATTTATTTATTTTTTATTTTTACTTTTTCATATTACTTTTTATTTCATAACTTTTTTATTATTTCATATTCAATATTAAGATAGAGTGCTCACTTTGGCAGCAGTTTTATCTTGGCCTCAAGGATCTTGACCCACTTGCGCAGCTTTTGAATGAGGTTCTGCAGCTTCATGGAGTTGGGTTGGCTGAAGTCGAAGTCGGCGGTGAACTGCGCCTTCATCTTCTGGAATAGGGGGTCGTGCACGGTGCTCTGCGTCCTGCGCGCGATGCTCTCTGACGCCGCTGTACACAATTCGGCACTTAGATTATGTGAAACACTTTCTGCGAATGCGAATGTCATGTTGTTGTTTTGGTTTGGGGTTGGCTCTAGGCCTGCAAACTAATCCCGCTTGGTTGGGGACCTTCGTGCAAAACCCCGCAGTCTTCAGCTACCCCAGCCAGCCTATGTCTTCCATGAAAGCCACAAGTCGACCGGGGTGTCTGCAGGCCGCTTATCCCTTAGTCGCCTTTTACGACATGCACGGGGACAGATGCATTGGGACTATTCTTATTAAGTACCGACCCCACACAGTACATGCGAATGCCATATGAAAGTGTCAAATTCCTCTGAGAGGCGACTGCTACGCTCAGCGGTGGTGCCAGCCCCGGCACCCACAGCCGTGACAGTAAAGTTAGGTGACGACGACGGTGTTAGTTCAAATAACAAGCTGTGTGGAAATTACATATATTTTGGTGATTTGAAAATGGTGAGGTATATTTCGGTTAACCCAAATTATTAAACAGCTATATTGAAAAATACACACGTATAACACAACTCATAACATTTGCTGTTTTATAAAATTGGACTGTCGATTCTGTGAAGAATTATCTAAAAAGTTCATATTATTTTAAAATTCACAAGATGCATAACAATGCAGTCTTCTCAGATCTTTTTATATTGAACATAATAGTAGTATTCTATATATTCTGTATTCTAATTCTTCAAGTAAACATATATGCAAGCATATAAACATAGAAGCAAAATATATGTTTTGTCTCTTCTTTATTTATCAAGTGTGTTATTCAATATCTATCAAGTGTGCTAAACTGATAGCTTTGTGCAATCATAATACGCAAACAGCTTCATGAATGCGTTGGAGTTATCTTGTAAGTTCAGAAAGTAAAAACCCAACATCTCTCCACAGCTATTCCATGAAACTATTAAAAAAATATATTTAAAGAAGCGGTAGAAGACAGCGGGACGCCAGCTTGTTCAATGATGCGAGGCATCGCGTCAGCAGGTTCACGATCCCAATACATGTTTTTTTTTTATGTAAACCGATCCTGAGTCAGAGGGGCCAAAGCACATTCTCCAACCAGCCAATATCACCTCCGACAAGGTGTCATGCCTACCCGGAGACTTCCCTTCAGATTGCTGGCTATACTGGACACAGCCGAGGCTGCTATGCGGCCATCTTACCCGAGTACGGTGGTACCAACCCAGTCGGCCACAATGAGCCTACCACCTATGTTCAAGACTCTGAATACTGAGCGCAATTCGCGTAACGTTATAAGCGCCGTAAGTCAAATACTGGATATGATGCTGTAAGAAATCTCTTCAAGGGATAAGTCCGCCTTTGCACCTCATGTACCTGTATTCATTGTGTTATTCTTGTACATTTTTTGTGGAACAATAAAGAATTGTTTATCTAACTAAGATTGGTGTTACAGAGGTGCTGGGGCTCAAGTCGCGATCTCGCCAGTCTTCTAGAACAGTGTCGTGGATAATAAGGTACATACAGGGTGTCCCAAAACTCAACGTCAAACAGGAACCAGGGAGTAGGCCAGTTTATGACTAGCCAGGGAAAAATAAGAAAAAAAAAATCTGAGTGATGAATGAATATTGTTTTTGGTACAACTACAGGCATTCTGGTTTTATTTGGGATACTGATGGGATATCAATAGCAGAGTTATTTAGGCTACCAATAAAAAAAAATTTACAATTATATTTGCAAATTTGTAGTCGTAGTACCTAAAAATGCTGTACGAGAAATTTTCAAAAAATGCTCATATCTTTTTTCTTGGTAGTCATAAATTGGCCTACTCCCTGGTTCCCGCTTGACGTTGAGTTTTGGGACACGTTGAATATACAGTTCAAAGCATAATGTAACAAACTGACAGCCGTCACATGTTTATCTTATTTATAGTGAAACGATTATTTCACTAAGTAAAATCCCATATGACTCACTCATAGCGACGCCGATGCCAAACGTTGACACGAGTTTCTTCACAAAGTTGAGCGTGTGCGGCGTGATGGTTGTGTCGGCTACACCGCCGCGGTTGTCGAACGCGATAACGTAGCACTTGGCGAGACCCTGCCGCAGCTGACGCAGCACCTCCTGGTACGAGTTCTCGCGGAACCACACCATCTGTTGCAGCGCACATCTATTTTTTCATTTGTGTCAATGCACTAACCATACTTCTTTCTTTTTTATTGCGCTCACAACCCAAAGGTTGACTGGAAGAGATCACTTGTAGTGATAAGTCTGCCTTAGTGCACTCCTGTAGAGATCGTCTAATCTTAAAATGAACGCCGCTCCACTTTGTTTACGCTCACATGCACAGTAGGTTTACAGACGCAATACGTGGCAATACACACAAATTTGTTCTTTGTCATTGGTCATTCAGTCTGATTCATTTACCGGCTAGATCTAGCCGGATCTGTTGGCCAACTAGTGCATTAATGACGCGACCGCACGACAGAGCGGACGTGTCGTTCCATAGAAAGCGCGAGCTCTCCGCCATACAAAGGCAATACATGCACTGATCGCACGATTAGTTGACCTACTAATTGCGCGGGCGAATCGAAAATCGCCGCACGCACGCACACAAGTAAGTGTTGCAATAGGTATTTCCTCTCCCACATTGAAACAATCCAGATTTGTGGAGGAGCGTTCATTTTTAGACTAGACAATCTCTACTTTGTTTTGTTTCTTTCGTGTACTGTTTTTCTATTAATTGTGTGCAATGAAGTGTTTCTATTCTATTTTAAATATTGTTAACGATGTGTGTTGTTCACGACGAAATAAGGCGTATCAGACACCTTATTTCGTCGTGAACAACTTTGATTGTTGTTTATTGTTTAATGTATCATTTCATCCATAGGTAGGTAACCTACGCTTTGGCATGTCGAAAATGCCGCCAGTTCTAAATTCAATGCGAAGAAGAACTGACAAACAAACTTCGCAAGTCACAATGTTTTGTTAGTATCTTAAAGTATTATATTAAAGTAATTTCCAATCATTAATCCACTGCCTATTTAAATTACCTATTTCTTGTGTATAGTGTCATCGTCAATTTTGGTACTTCATATTATATCAAGTCAAATAAAACAAAATTAGTTTACGTTTATTACAAAGAAATGTAATAAGTCATGTTGTTGTTGTTTTGGTTTGGGGTTGGCTCTAGGCCTGCAAACTAATCCCGCTTGGTTGGGGACCTTCGTGCAAAACCCCGTAGTCTCCAGCTACCCCAGCCACCCTATGTCTTCCATGAAAGCCACAAGTCGACCTGTCGTCTGCAGGCCGCTTATCCCTTAGTCGCCTTTTACGACATGCACGGGGAGAGATGCAGTGGGACTATTCTTATTAAGTACCGACCACACACAGTACTGCAATAAGTCATATTAGAAATCTAATGATACAAAGTGTATCCAATTGTCAAAGATTGAATGAGTGACGAGAAAGATGGACGGTAACCTGATCGACGATTCCCTCAAGTGATGAGAGCACGGTGGGGTGTATCTCGCGCTGCACGTGCATGATCTTGGAGCAGCGCCACATGGGCATGGTGGCCTTGATGGGCCCCGTGTCCGCCGCCGCACCGCCCCCGCCCGCGCCCGATGACATCTCCATGTCGCTGCTTCCGCTCTGCACAACACCAACTTCGTTATACATTTCCTTCCAAGTACAGTCTCGGCTCCTTCAATACATACATAAACATCCTTCATACATAATTCCTTCATACATAAACACCCCTCGAGTTTATGAATGGGTGGAAAGTACTAGCGAGAAAAAAAAAATTGAGACTCAATTGCGATTAGTTCTGATTCTTTTTGACTTTCGTCGTCTCCATCCACCCCATGGGGAAACAGGCATATATGTAAATTAAGAGTATCTGGAGATTCCCACAGTGACAGAACAAAATGGGCAAATGGCCTCCTCAAATAAACATAAACCAGACGGACAACCAACCTCATCTCAAACACTTTGACACTTCTATAAAATCGATGCAAAGCCAAAATTACAGAGAAAAATGACTCCCTCGTGGAGTGAGAGTGTACTCACGGAGCAGGAGGGCGCCTGAAGGGACGGCCGGGGGAGGGTCTCGGCGCTGCGGTGTCGCTCGCGCTGCTCGATCTTCAGCGTGAGGTAGAGTGTGCGGATGGGGAAGTACACCGCTTGCGGGAAGATGCGCCCGACCTGCGCAAATAACAATCTGTTTCTATATCGTCTCACATGCTTGACCATATCACCTGATACACTCGCGGTGTTTGCACATTAGCTTATGTTCCTGTTGGAACAAGGTGCCATAACAGTGTGTCTCTTGTGTTCGTGCTGGATATGCTGAATTAAATAATTTTTAATAGCCGTGTCGACTAACCTTCCTTCAGTCCGATGGTGCCAATATAGTGTGCGCTCGAGTTTTTGAGAGAGCTTGACCCTAAGGCTCAATCCACACTGGGACGGCAACGGCGCGGCGCGGCGCGCACTTTCGGTGTGAAATAATTTTAAACTTTATCTACATACTTAAAAAGACCAATATCGCTTGAAAAGTTCGAAAAGGTCGAGCGGCCCCGCGCGGCGCCTCGCGCAGCCGTCAGCGGCCGCGCCCGTGGCGCCGCGCGCTCCCCGCTCTACTCACCTACTCGACTCTAGCATAGGCACGCGCGCGGCGACGCGAGCCTGCCGCGCCGGCCGCTGCCTGCCGCTGCCGGCCGCTGCCGTCCCAGTGTGAATTTAGCCTAATGATGTAGTAAGATTGCACGGACCTGACTGAGCAGATTGAGTATGACGTTGCCCTCGTACTGCACGAGGCAGCAGAGCAGCTGCGGTATCCACGGCAGCCACTGCACCGGCGGCACGCCCACCGAGTACTTGTCCAGCGCCTCCTGCAGGCTGCTCTTCTCGTCGTCGTAGCTCAGCATCCAGAGCACCTGCCACAATCATGTCACCCATATTCTCGCATATGTGTCAAAAGAAAAGCGACAGAAAAGAATTAATGTCCATTTTTCAGACCTGTTGCAAGAGGCGACTTTTTGGGCTTCATATTCTAGGAGCACCAGGATTGACATAAACATGTTTTATTTACAAGAAAAAACGTTTTATTTAATTCGAGCCCTGACATCGTTGCAATATGCAGTAGAAGGAGATTGTAAGTTTGTAAAAAGAACCGGAACTCTTTCACCTGTCGTCTCTAACCGTTAGAGGCGAGAACTTTACCCCACGAGGATCCACTGCAAGAAGTTCCAAAGCTGTCATTTAAATGAAAAACGAGAGTTCTGCTTTGTAGAACGAGAAGTCAGATCAAAACAATAAAAAAAATATATTATGTGTTCATTGATGTGTTATTCATTTCTGAACCCTTTTTATAAGGCAGCTGACATGGTTGGCGAACGACCCAGGTAAACTAGGTGTCATCGTCGTGCGAGCTGGACATAAAACACTATTTCCATAGTCGTTTCGACTGACATTCATTCAATGCGGTAGTACCAATGCCCTCTATCCCAATTTCTGACATTTGCATTCCAAGTTCTATCTGTCGCAGACCCGATAACCGCTGCGATAGACCGGGTGCTCGAATGGAGGCCATCGAATCTTTCACGTTTGAGGCGGTTAGTAAAGTCTTACCTTAGCGCAGTATTTCCTGGACTTGGACTCGTTCTGATGCCGGCACGCGTGCAGGAAGCAGGTGAGCGCAGAAACGCCCACGGCCACCTGCTTGGGGTCCCGGTAGAAGATCTGCTCGAGGTAGTCGCCCCACAGCGCCCAGGCCTTCACCAGCGTGTCGTGCAGCTGCACCGCCGCCGAGAACGCCTTGTTCGCCTCCTCGGAGCGACCGAGCTGAGCTAGCAGCAGCCCCTGTCAATCCGCAGGTTGGATGCATTCTCGTCGAGTACAACAAAATTATGGAAAGATACAGACGAATGGATGAACGGAGATTATACTAGGTCGGGTCATAAGTTCTGTCACAAATACATTATTAAATAAATTGTACGACTTTTTATGTTAGTTTGAAATATATATATGAAAAGAAAGGCAGATTAAAGTAGATTAAAATTTTATTAAAATTATTCGAAAAACCCTCCCAGATTTTGATGCAGACTCTCAACCTGCCTGGCCAGTTGTTGATCGCAGCACGCACGACGTTCGTGTCTATATCAGCAGCTGCTTTAATCCGGAATGCTTTGAGAGACTCCAAATTATGGTGAGGATTAGCGCAGAGTTTCTCCTCTAAATGTTGCCATATTTTGTAATCCAATGGTTTCAAGTCTGGGCTGGAGGAGGGCCATTCTTGGTGCCTGATGAAGTCGATTCCATGGGCGGTCGGCCAATTTTGCGTGCTTGCTGCCCTATGAGCTGGCGCAGAATTTTGTTGGTGTACCCAGTGTCTGTTTTTGAACATTTTGTGAGAAAGAGGTTCCACAATGTTTGTAAGCACCGTATTTTAGTAGACAACGACACTGATTTTTACACCTTTCTCACAGAAAAACACCTCAGTTAGGCCTGAATATGAGACTTCAAGCCAAACCATGAATAATGAAGAATGATGTCCACGCTGAACTCTCGGGATAGGCCTGCCCACTTCTTCACTGTTATGGGCATGCACTTTATCATTTTCTATGTTGTAACTTTGTTCAAGGTAAAGAAAAATTTTGTCTGAAAAAACGATTTCGCGGTACTTTTTTCTCGCGTACCGCCTTGACAAAGTCCGAGATCTCACTATCCTTATTTTTTTCAGGCGCTCATATAAAAAATGTCATATTTTCTTTCGATAAGCTCATAGTCCCAGGTGTTCATTTAATACTCTTTTAACCGTGGTTCTGCTTAACCGCATCTACAGAGCTAAAAATTGTTGCTTGCGCACAGCATTTCGTTGGATTCGCGCCCTCACTGCCTTGATGACCGCCGGTGTCCTAACCGTACGAGGCCGGCCACTCCTCTTGGGATGTTCGAAGCTCGAATCTTCACCGAATCGTTTGATTATAGGTTAAACAAACCTCAGTGTTATTTTAAATTTTTTTTAGAAGTTTAAAAATCTCAGTTGGCGCGTAACCGCAGCGGTGCAACGCAATAACTGCGATTGTGTCTTCCTTTTGCGTCCACTCCATGTTTTAAAATAGAGTAATATAATTTTATTTTTTATTTTTAAAGACGCAAAATGTTCCTTATTCAAAATCAATCAAAACATTTCTGGCCAGTATTCGAAATTTGAAAATAATAAGGTTGTGACAGAACTTATGACCCGACTGCGTATAAGGCCGTTTTTAGTGTTGCGCTGGTGCCCACCGGTCGCACGCGCGCGTGTTGCCAAACTTCAATTTTGTAGGTACATTTTAGAGTGACGCGTGTACCAGCGCGCTGGTAAGCGCACGCGGCGCGTAGCAAGATCGCACGCTCTAGCCCTCGCGCCTCGCCGGCGCCGGCGCGCGCGAGCGCCAATGCGTGCTTTTACTGTTGCGCTGGTGACACGCGTCGCGGGTACATTAATAATGTCTCTAGTTTAGCATGTAGTTCATCGAACGATATTACGGAGACCTAAAGTAATTGATGAATTTTACACCATAGTCTCTCAACACTGAGAATGTAGTTACGAATGCTACATTGAGTAATCTGGTTGCCACTAAAGGTGTACATGCATTCTTTTACTTTCACATCGTCTCTTTAATAAAAAGTAGCACAGGAGAATTGTTACCAATTTATTTATATGCGATGACCAGCACGCATGCCACCAGCATGGCGATCACCAGCGCAACACTAAAAACGGCCTAAGGGTTCTTTATTCACTTCATGTATTAAAGTATACTTTAGGATAAAGGCTAAACACCATTTTAAATTTATTTTTATTAGATACTAGCTTTTGCCCGTGGCTTCGCTCGCATAGCCCATGTCCACCCTAAAGGTCCATTGTAAATATTGTTCAAAGAATGTTTGAAATAGGATGAGTATTTTCAGAGATTACCTCCTACATCCAAACTTACAAACTTTACCTCATAATATTAGTGTAGAAGATGCACATGCGGTGGCGTTGGTAATGGGGCTGGCGCCTCGTGCCAGAGCTCCAGGTTCGAATCCCGGGAGGGACATATTTTTATCTTTATATTTTTGGAAAGTATTATTATCATTTTCGGCAGCAAGTACTTCTACGAGTATAAAGATGACAATAACATAAAATTTGTTTTGAAAATAGTATCTCGGGGAGAATTTTCATTTAAAGATTTGTATTAGTGAGACGGTTGAATTCAATGTTCAATGATCAATTACGCCTGACGATATTAAACCGTTCACTTCTGCCTTGCAATTTGGATGAAGCAACCAAATTGAATAATGTAAACATAACATGTTCAACCGCGTTGAAAGAATTGAGCTTGCTCAATATTTTCACTTCTGCCGATCATCGTTCAACGCGATTGAATGAGATTTGAACGTGTAAACACAAGAATTGAACAATTCACTCGATGTTCAATCTTGCGGTGTCAAGAAAAGACATGTAGACGTGTACTACTTGCTTCGAAGATATTATCTTCTTGAGCAATGGTTCACTTCAAAGATACGTGTAAACAGCATTATCTTTCAAACCTGGAGCCAATAAGCTGCCCAAAGATAGGACTAAACCTTCTTCAATTTTGGGAGCAGCAAAGGATTGGGAATTGTTGATGGACACACATGAGAAGCATTACCAAATGCCTTCGGAAATCTGTACCACAGCATTAAGACCGGATATACTCATATTCTCAAAAGCGACAAAGCATGTAGTACTTGTTGAACTTACAGTTCCATGGGAAAGTAACATACCGAAGGACCACAACATCAAACTTAACAAGTACTGCAACTTAGTAGACCGGATTGTGAGAAACGGATTCAAGACTGATCTCTTCGCTGTGGAAGTCGGAGCAAGAGGACTACCAGCGAAGTCGCTCTACAGTCTCTTCAAGAATCTAGGGCTCCCAAGATCGACGCTAAGCTCATATATGGAGAGAGCTTCGAAAACGTCACTGGAAGCATCCTACAGAATATGGATAGGTAGAGAGAGGGAGGTCGAGAGCGGGACTGGTGGTTTCCCCGCGTCCTAGTCAACGCAGACTAGCTGACGAGGGCTTGAAGCGAGCCGAAACGTGAAGCATGCGCGGGAAATTTAGAGTGGCCACTCGCTAGTCCCGGCCTCGATTAATACCCTCCTCTACTGCCGATGGGCCCAGATATGTTCGGTGAAGCCATCGCAAGCTTAGATCCACACCTTCCTTCTGCGCCTTTCAACCAAAGTGAATCAATATTTTTTTTATTGCTTCCGAAATGGGTGGCTCTGCCCGTGGTCGAAACCTCAGGCGCAGGCAATTTCACCGACGAGGAGGTGCCGGTCCGGCTTGGAAGTGGACTAATGTTGCTGGGGAAAGGCTATTAACCTGCGATTAAATTTGGTTGAACTGTGTAATAGCGCCTTAAGATTACACCTCGCGTACTCACGTTAACAAGATATAAGTCCGAGGTACCTTAAAAGCGTAAAATTCGGCCGTCATCTCCTTAGTGAAGTACTTGAAGTTGGTAGACTCGATCATATCGAGTCCCTCCTGAAGCTCGTCCTTGCCATCCACCCACGACATCTGCAGGTGGCACTTGACCTGCTGCCGGATCTTCTGGAAGCAGTCCACGATGGGCACGCTCGGGATCGTGTAGATGCGCTGCAGCGAGTCCAGGCACACGCCCGACAGGTTGTGCTTGCGGGCTATCTTCGCAAAGTGAATTATAGCCTGCAACAATGTGACATCAAGTCAAGGAAAAGTACTTTTGAGTGAAAATTATATAAATTTTAGAATTTTAAATATTAAAAACATTATTTAACCGCTCGAGCATTGCGTGCCATCATATGGCACGGCATTTTAAAGTGACGGAAAAGTTGCGTGCCATGAGCTGGCACGGTTAGGCGCCCGACTTTCGGCATTGAAATACACGCTTTTTATTAAATATTGGAATAAGGCTCATTATACTTCTAAATAAAGGCGAAGATATGCCCTTGATCTGATCACTTTGGCGACAGCCTAGAGAAAAAAAATTACCGACTCTTCAGTTGTTTTCGAGCCTTGGTGTCGTACGCCAGGTTCGCGCGCGGACTCGGCACGCCGCCATCGCAAATAAACAAAATGTTTGGTGTTTTTAGACATTCGCGTGTTATGAATGTGTATAAATTCGAAAGAATACAACATTTCTAAAGGGACATGTGTTATTATTGGAGGTTTTATCCATTCACGAGTGTGTGAAGTGAAATGTTCGTGCAACGTTCAACTCAAAATTTGGAATCAAAACAAAGGTTAGTAAACTATAGATAACTTTGTGGGAAATTTCCATGCCATATTTGCTATAGATGTTCATATATTTTTTTCTCTTTCCTTGCGTAACGAATCACTGTCGCAAATATCCCTGACGTTTGACGGAATCAGAAGTCGTGCGGAGTGCGACATGTGAGCAATTTTTTTTTTTTTTTTTGTTATTGTTCCATCTGCGATCAGTTTTTTTTTTTTTTTTTTTTACTTTTAGCAGATTTTCTGATTACTGTTGTGGCTTTCAGAGAATTGACCCCAGTGGGCCAAACTCTACATTGTGATAGCGGACCTTCGTACTTGGATAGGTCCACTATGCATCGTCTTTTGAGTCTCCTTAATATAGGTTCTTCGGTTGAGTTGTTCAGCCAGTCTGTTGGGGTGGTGCTGGAGTCGATTCATGTAGCTTTTGCTGATAGATTGGACCTCCTCGCTAACTGTAGGGACAATTGTGAGCAATTAAGTAAAATGATGTAGAAGGCATCATTTGCTCCCTTATTTCCTTTCAAGTAAAACCTCAAGAACTTCAAGAGACTTCAAGGCACCCATCAAGCCAGCTTTGCAATCACAGCCCCCAGGTGGTACCGTTAATCATCTACAATCAAATATAATCGTGCAACATGTCTTGTTTTTCCCATAAACCGCTTCAGAGCTGTCCTATGGTCTGAGAATAAATGCTGGCTGCAACAGACCTGAAAAAGTCACAGCGGTAGGTACTTAATGCTCCACATAAAACCCCAGTAGCAATTATTAATATAAATATTGTAGTGTGTTGGGCTGAGACCTGCGCGCTAGCGTGCACTCCCAGCATGGAGTGATTGGAGGCCTGGTCTGCCTGCGAGTCGTAGTGTGACGCGATGAAGGTGTAGTGGTGCTGTCTCCAGGTGAAGATGGCTCCCCAGTGAGAGAGCGGGTCCGCCACCACCGGCAGACGGTTGCGCCAGGTCTTCACGATAGCTTTCATGTCGTGCAGGGACGTCGGGCGACTGTGTAGCAGCCCCTGTTAAACACATTTACAAATTAAATTAAGTTATAGTTCCCCACTTGGTATAGAGGAAATGATGGAACTACCAAACATAATTTTTTTATTTTAGTTGTGTTAGTGCAATCTGCATCATCACATTGAGAAGCTTATTGAAGCAGCGATAATAATCCTTTTTATCAGTGGATTCTGAAAAAAATTAATCTCTCGGGTGTTCTGAAGTGCTTACAAGTGGGGTCAGAACGCTCCCGTATATGGCCCACCAGTGGGCCTAGGACGTCAGAGATGTACCACTCTGTAGCAGCTTCATCTATCGGACATCATTCACATCTTGCTATCATTGAGTATGCTCAGTTGGCATCATAGGCGCTGGGATGAGGGTGCAAGGAGGTGCACTTGTACCCTAGGGGTACCCATGAAAAAAAAAATACACAAAGACGGCACTGTGTAGTTTACTTGTTGCTGACTTGAAGTTAGCTACCACCAAACACTATAGATGGTGTTCTACAAGGATCCTAATTACTGAAATAATTTTAGTACATTGAGATGGCGTCAGCATGACAGGTGGCGCTTTGTGCTTTATTTGTTGTTGGGTTGCAGTTAGTTAGCATCGATTGTCACATAAGGCGCTCAAGTTAATTAGCTACACAGCAGAGCGGTACGACTCACTGTGTGTATCTGCTGAGCCTCGCTCAGCTCCATGAGCTGCTGTGCGGCGCGCAGGAGCGGCAGGTGCGCGTGGGAGACGACGCGCGGCAGCCGGCGCCACTCGCGCAGGCAGAGCGCCGCCGCCGCCTCCGCGTGCCGCTCCACGCCGCCCAGCTGCTGCTCGCCGCCCGCGCAGATGCACAGGTAGCCGCGGTACAGGTTCACCAACCATCCTGCACACCGTGTCCACTCACATGCACTCTCCTTCTTCAACCTCACACCTTTAAGCCCCGGGTTGCCGAGTGGTTTGGGCATCGGCAACTCATGCGAGAGGTCCGCAGTTCGAATCCCGTCGGCGTGTACCAATGAGTTTCTTCTGACGAAAAAATTTACGTGCATACCTACACCTGCTGCTTCACCGGTCGGAACCGGTGTAAAACTGTAGGTCCTTTCCCTTGCCACTATTACTAGGTGGTATGCTCAAATTGTAGCCGACTGGGTCCAGTATAGCCAGCAATCCAGGGAAGTCTCCGATATGGCACCTACATTCTCGGAGGTGATATTGGCTGGTCGGAGCATGCGCTTTAGCCCCTCCAACTCAGCCACCCATACCGGATTACATAAAAAAAAACTCATAACCTTCTGCGGAGAGTAGCTGCTTTTATTTAACCTTCAAGAACTTCTTCAAGAGTAGGAGGGTGTGAAAAAGCTTTCCATCACCCTTGATGCATCAAATGCATACCAGGATCATCCTTATGATCACAATGAATAAATGTGGAAGAATTTCATGCTGAATGAGTAAATTTTTTATAGTTTTTGCAAGCAGATAGGTGTGTAAGGTAAATGTAATACATGAGAATGTATTCATAACGTTGCAATTATGAATACATCCAATTAATAAATGCCTGGTGTCGACTAAGGGAGACCTACACAGAGTCCAACAGCAATAGGTCGATGCTGATGAATTATTTTTTACTATAAACACAGACCAAACTATAAAAGAGGTAGGCGAATAGTTTACCACATTTAGTGAAATACAATAGAACCGTCGATATCTCACCAAGTTCTTTCGGACAGCTATATTCGACTTCAGTGAGCGCCTCTTTCATCTGCGTCCAGTTGGGGTTGCGCCACGAGCTCTCGAGGATGAGGAACGGGTCGCGGACGTTCCTCGCGAGGCCCAGCTCCAGCAGAGAGTCCCACTGGTTCAGCTCCTTGGCGCACTTGAGCCAGTGGTTGGTCCACAGTTGGCACTCCTTGTTCATGGTGAACGGCGTCGCGTTCACAGTGTATTCCTGTTTCAGCTTTGTCATGGCCACGTCATAGGCACCCTGGAAACAGTATTTTATTGACTCTTTAGTTTGGCTATGTCAATTACATATAAAGGGTATAATGAAGAGTAAAACCTAGAGTAAAACTGTAGGTGCGTTCCATTAACTTACACCTAGTAAACCTGTTCGATATGATATCACTACTGCACTAATGAAGGTCGGTCAAAATGGCTATGAAAAAACAGTTTGTATTTATCAATTGTACTCATTGTAGCCGTAACAACCGAAGTAAAACACTGACATATCAATCACCTAGTTCACAAAGTTGTGATGTAGCCAAACATTTCAAATAAAATAAAAAAATTGGGTAATTTATTTTATTTTATTGTTTTTAACCACTGGAGCGTCGGTGTTCCAGCATATGGAACAGCGCAAATAGTACGTCCAGCGTCGCGTTCCATATGCTGGAACAGCAACTTTGGCATTGAAATATGCACTCTTATAATATGAGAACATGGTTCAATTATACTTCTAAAAATAGGTGAAGATTTGTCCTTCTCGATATGATTAAATATTGCAAGCAATAGTGACGCCCCTCGGCGGGAAAAAATATATTTCAACGGTCGCGCTCGGTCAGTCGCCATTGTTGTTAGGGAAGTGTGTTTCTGTGGACGTGTGACCATGAATCGCGGGCGCAAACGATAAGTAATTTAGAAGGATTAAAAGAACGTGTGACCATGAATCGCGGGCGTAAAACGAAAAGCGCGCGCGGTTCGTGCGACGCTAAGGGCGTTTTGTCGAGGCGCGCATACGACGCTTGAGTGGTTAAATAGAAAGCAGTGCAACAGATTAGGTTAGGTGATGTAATTTTAGTTAGTTACCTGCGCCTGCTCGTAGAAGCCCTGCTGCTCGTACGCGATGGCCACGTTGGTCTCGCGGTAGCGCGCGTGCTTCTGCCACAGCCCCGACCACATGTCCTCCTCCTGCAGCAGCTCGTACATGTCGCTCAGCGCGTCGTACACCTCCTGCACATGAGACAGTAGTCTAGTCACCTTCCATACCTACACACACATCTATCTACACAATCTAGTGCTTGTCTTTAGTAGTTTACTTATTTTTTTATACAAGCAGCCACCACACGCAGAATACCGCGTGTGGTGCCGTGCCTTGGGAGAGGCCTATGTCCAGCAGTGGACAGGCTGATGATGATGATGATACAAGCAGTTCAGGCGAATGCCTCCCAAACAAGGACACATTTATTAGTTCTTAGCATTGATTTGATTTTTAGAAAGAAGTCATGAAAAAAACACAGGTAGTCGTCATGGACGATAAAGTCAGGAGGACCAAATCAGAGAGAACAAAATCACAAAAGAGCTTCTATTTCGTTGGAGTTACAACACTCTCTTCAGTAATGAACCCAAACCAACGTAGCGGAAAAAACATGCAGATAGTCTTTAGCAAGAATAATAATAAGCATAAGTACAAACATTAGGTGGGCTGGTCTCCTGCTCAAAGTAGTAAGAATCCAAGATGTCGACAGGACTGCGCTTGATAGTCGCGTGCTCCAACGCCATCAGCTCCAGGTTCAGGGTCATCCGGTGCCACAGGTTGTGTGTCTTGCCCAGGTACTTCATCAGGGTCCTGCCAAAAAAGAAGGTGTAGAACATATCCAGCCCCTGTACCGGCGTTACTCACTCGCTCGATGTGAGTATGAGAAACGATCTCACTCAACCAATCAGAAGGCGCTCGGTGAGGCATCTGGCCCGGCTATTGGTTGCTAACTCACACAAATATTCCATTATTTGTGTGAGTTAGCGAGTTGGTTGCCATGATTCCACATTATTGAAGGAGGGTGTGTATCATTTCTTTTAATGACATTATTATTATTTATTTATAGAGAACCGGATGGGCATCTGTCTCCAACATCATTGCAGGTAGAGAGATCCAAGCACCAAGCCGACAGGTGACCACCATAAAATAGTATCTCAGGTAAGAGAATGTCAGTAATCACAATCAGTCAGCGCGTATGAGTCAAGTGGTAACACGAAATGGGGTATCGAGAGTTTGTGCATTAGCTGTCATTCACCTCATTGAGGTGTGGAACAGGAGAGTGATTGGATTGATTATGCTGCAACTCAGCAAACTAATGTTTGTGTTTTTTGTGTTGTGTGTAGTAGTTGTTGGTTATGTTAGGTGCTTGGATGACATATTTATTTATAAATATCATACAGATTAACTAATGCATTATACATAGGAATATTTACTGTTTCAGGTGCTTCATGATCATGACTGTCTTCAACTCAACAACACAAGTCCACTCATTAAGCAGTGTCAAGGCACTGACATATTACGTTTGTCCGCGTTTGTTTTGATGAAAATCAACATGGGTGGCTGTGCAGAGGGACCAATGGTTTGCGGTACGCACGGTTTGATAGTGACGGGCGGGTTGCAGCGCGCGAGAGCCTCCACGAACGTGTTGAGAGCGCTCAGGGGCTGGTCGCGCTGGATCACGTGCGCCCCCGACATTATGAACGGCACTATCTCCGGTGTCAAAGTCTGCAAGGATATTAACAAATGCTCTAGCCACCGCTCATCCCTCCATTCTCTCCCACCGATATTGAACATCGTTTAAACGTGTTTCAATTTCAATTAAAATGTGTTCCAAAGGAAAATGTTTTTGTCCATACTGCCGCCCAGGGGTGTTTTTTTTTTATGTAAACCAGCATGGGTGGCTGTGCCGAGAGACCAATGGTGCAGTCGACAGAGCCAAAATCACCTCTCCTCGTGAAACCACGCTCAGTTAGGTGCCATGCCAGCAGATTTGCGGACTGTTGCTAGGCTGTCTAGCCCGTTAATACAACGCTTGAAGACACCCAGGTTAAAGGATTCAGGAAACACACTCACCGGAAGACAGTTCCACACTGTAGCGGTGCGACAAAGAAACGATTTAGAGAGCCGATGGGTTCTGAAAATCCCAATGTCAACAACAAAAGGGTGCTGAGTCTCTCTGCGCCGAGTCATGCGGAGATAGGACGGGTGGCAGGGAATAAGGCATGCTAGTTCCGCAGAGCAGCGTCCGTGATAGTATCTGTAAAACAGACTAAGCGAACCCACAAATCGTCTGTGACTCAGAAACTCCTGTTACCTGCAGCCGTCGGCTATCGAGCGTGGCCCACAGCTTGGGGAAGAGCCGCAGCCAGGTGTGATGCGCGAGGGCGTCGTCCATGTGGCAGAGCTGAGCGCACGCCACCACCAGCTGCTCCGTGCGCAGCCGACGGGCCAGCTCCAGGAACTCAGACTGCTTCGCTATCACCTGGTTCAGTGACTTTTGCCTGTGACAAAGATAAACAGTTCTTATTAGTAAATGTGATTAAATTTGTCGGCCTCGATAGCTCAGTGGTGCAGACAGTCAACTGTCGCTATTGAATGTTAAGCAACGCAGGGTGCGGTCAGTACTTGGATGGGTGACCGCTGACCGTTGGAGGCTGACCGAGGTTCGGATTCCTCGTAAAACTGTAGGTCCCTTCCCTCCTAATATTACTTGGTGGTAGGGTTTAACCCGCCCGGGTTGGTACCACCGCACTGAATGAAACGTCGGTCAAAACGGCTATGTAAATAGTTTGTGTTTTCCGACCAGTTCAGTGTAGCCGGGGCACGATCAAAGGGGGAAGCACTGACATGGCACCTAGTTCACCCGGTGTTATGGGCTGACATCACGGACGTTGTAGGTGATGTAGCCAACCGTGTCAGTTCCCATAAAAAAAAAAAAAATTAAGAGGAATTGAGGGAGAAGACTAAGCGGGGAGAGTCACGCCAAAGTCAGTCAGATGTATGAAAAGGTCGCAGTGAGAGTGGAGCCAGGTATACGCACCCCACTACCAAATAATGTAGGAAAGTTTAGGAGGAAAATTAGGAGCTGCAAAAAGAGTGCTCAAGAACGATAATTAAATAAAAAAAAATCCAAGATAATGACAAAAACAACAAATTTTAACTGGATTTAGACGAATCAGCCTAGGCTGCTTGTCTAAAATAAATAAATAAAAAATAAAAAAAAAAAAATCTGACTTAACTCAGACGTAACACACCACAACAACACACCACATTGGCAGTAGCCGGCTTTTGGTCCGCCTGTCGTCGGTGCGTCCCAGGGTTGTTGCTCATGGTACTTTTTTGTCGTGATATGTGGTTTGCCAGTCCTTGTTAGTTAGGTTGGATTAGGTCATTTTGAGTTCAACAAGCACATTTCCACCACAACGGATAGATAGATAGATAGAAATACTTTATTGCTCCAAAAAACATTTAACATAAACACACAATAAGAAATTTACATGAGGGGCAAAGGCGGACTTATCCCTTACAGGGATTTCTCCCAGTCAACCTTTGGATGTTTGAGAGTCGTATGTTGCGAGATATAAGTAGGTAGTAGCAAAAGACTTGAGTGTGGGAATGTAAAATATAATATAAAGAAAATAACTATAATATACTATAATATACACTACATATAAGTACATACTAGTTAATTAAACGTATAAATTACTATTTATAGATTAAATTAAATACATATGAATTACAATTTATATAATACATAATACCTAAATATATACATACATACTTGTCCATTCAGAATTAAAGGATTTTTTAGCTTTTGACTTCACACTGACGGAGATAGTACAACTTTAAGTGTTTTTTGAATAACGGAAGCGACTTGCAGTGCCGTATACAGTGAGGTAGTAGATTCCACAGCCGAGCTGCGTTCACAGAAAAGGAGTTTGTGTAATATCCAGTTTTATGAGTGGAAATGGCTAAGATATTATCATCACTTGACCGAGAGTTGATAACTGACGGAGAGTTTTTCAACGGTTCACATTCCACAAAACGTACGTTCCTGTATGTTTCTTGTCTTCCATCACTAGGCAGCACACATGGAACGGAGAGTATTGTACCTGTTCTTAACAGGCTCGTCCCTGTTAGAGTCGACGCTGGAGAGATCCATGTCGAGGACGTCGTCCTTGTCGGGGTCGAGGGACTCGTAGCCGTCCGCCAGCTCCTCCTTCATGCTGGTGTAGACGACGAAGGACTTGCGCAGCTCGCTGTCCGCCCAGTTGATCACGGACGCGATGCTGGGCAGCAGGTGCTTCTCGTTCGCCAGGCGGATTTGTGTGCCTGCACAGTATTACTCTCATCATCGTTCTAAGGGATATGACTCCCTGCTTATATTACTAGGTGGTAGGGTTTAACCCACCCGTGTTGGTACCACCGCACTGAATGAAAGGTCGGTCGAAACGGCTATGTAAATAGTTTGTGTTTTCCGTCCAGTTCAGTGTAGCCGGCATGACCGAAGGGAAGCACTGACTTGGCACCAAGTTCACCCGGTGTTATGGGCTGACATCGCGGATGTTGTAGGTGATGCAGCCAACCGTGCCAGTTTCCATAAAAATAAATAAATAAAAAAAGGCAAAGAGATTATTCTAGAAATCTCAAATTAAGAATTAAGTTGCTGTAGGGGTGACGACTGTGGCCTAAATGTGGCTTTTCAAATCATCACTGCGTTTGCATCGGAGATAGGTGCCGGTGACGGCAACAAGAATAGGCCACATGTGAAATTGTTATTCATAATATTAAAACTATGGTACTGGGAGACATTAACCTCTGGTCTGTGGGGAGGGTTTTTTTGGTCAGAACTTATTTTACAAAATGGCGGCGCGAGTTGAATGCGCGCCGCGATTGTTTCGAAGAAAAAATTCAAAATAAAAAATATTTGTATAGGATACACATATTTAGCGATTCTTTTAGTTAGCCAGATAACTAATGAACAATATAGAACATATTATTATACATCTATAGTTCATATTACACAGTTTCATCCAAGTTTCATCCAAGGAGGCGTGATTTGGGTACCTTCTGTTTCCTAGAACTGCTATGAGCGTTTGAAGTTTGACAGTTCAATTCTTAGAAGTCTGTGGTAAAGTAGATAAGCTGATCTGTACAAAAAGGTCATAACTCTAATATCTTTTCATACAAAATCATTTCTAAAAGAGACTCTGAAAAGGTACGTTTTTATTTAGCCAAATTTCTCCACTTTTGTTTCAGCCTTTGCATGTGTGCGGTCGCTTGTATTTGATTCGTCCTTTCTGTAATGTGTTCTTTATTTTACTCTGCATTATTTACAATGCATTTTAAACCCTATTCGGGTAGCAATATGTTTTAAAATCGCATGTAAAGAGGCCAGGGTATTCTGCGCATGGATCCATGTTTACACACATTGGCGGCAATCACGGATCCGTGCTTACACAGACCAGAGGTTAAGGAGTAAATCCAGCTTTGCCCCTCATATCATTGTACTTAGTGTTTCCAATATGTACTTGTTTTATGGAGCAAAGTACATCTATACACTGTGTTGCAACCTCAGACGTAAAACTCGAAAGGGGGTGATTCTTTACGTGAAATAGAACAACTGTTGTTTTACGACTTTTTAATTTGAAAAAAAAAATTGTTTTTTTCTCCATACATTTTGGGAATAGGTATTTAAAATTTGTACGGAAAAGAATTTTTTTTTTTTGTTTCAAAAAATATTTTTTTGCCACATAAGTTGTTTAGTTTCACATATAGAATAATCCCCTTATGTCAGTTAAAAATATTACGGTGGCCACTGCAACACCGTGTATATCCATCCCTCGAAACAGAAATGTATGTAACACTAACTGGAGACAACAGTGACGATGAGCAGCTCGAGAGCCTGCTTGATCCAGTAGTGCTGGCCGATGTGCTCCCAGTTCTGCGAGCAGACGATGTAGAGCAGCCGGTCGTACATCCTCCTCCGCATGCTCCCGTCAAACACCTCGAAGAACTTGGCGCGGATCGCCGGCTGAGAGAAGCGCATCCCCGCGAGGAACGCCGGCTCCAGCTTCGATGATAGCTCCGTGTTTTTGAGCTGCTCGTCTCTGCAAGTTTGTAAAAATCCAACTGAATATTTCGTTATAGTGTCCATGAAGTTCTTTATAGTGAGAGTGCTCGGAGGAGCTGTTTAACGCGATTCCGCCGTCCCCTTTCCACCTCCGTACAACGCGCACTGGGCAGGGATTGCATCCGTATACGCTGGACTTACCGCGGATGCGTACTAATCGGTTCTGCAGATCCTTCCTCCACAGAACCGGTAAACTCTGGAACGCTTATTTCCCCCCAAGTATAGTCTCGGGTCCTTCAAGAGAGGCGTGAATGGGCACCTGTCAGGCGGCATGGCATTCGCAGACCCCGCATGCGACCGAATGTCCATGGGCGTCGCTAGACACCTTATGGGTGACTCGGCGCCACATGTCGCGCTTACTATAAAAAAAACATGAAGGAAAGATAAATATAATTAACACTATTCTAAAAGACAAAAAATGGGTCATTCACAATCGGTGAAGGTGATAAGCATTGCAGGAAGCTGACATCGAATGTCGATTGAAGCAGCTGCATTCATTGACTGATCTGCAACCGGCGCGGTCGATGCGACCACCATGTTTGCTTGTGAATGAATAATTTTACACAACAACAAAATGATTAAATAACAAAACAAATAAACATTTTTGTTGTTTGGATCGAAAAAGGCAATACCTATAAATGTAGTTGACGAGCTCGAGGAACTGAGCGTTGAGCTCCGTGTCGTCGTGGAAGCGCTTCTCCACAAACTGCATCAGCTTCACCAGCAGGATGGACTTCTCGCGGAGGGAGGGCGCCGCGCTCGCCGCCGCCGCGTTGCGCGCCTTCATCCACTCCTCCACCATGCGGATGATGGACTTCATCACCTGAGACCGGACAACTCCTCGTATTATTAACTATGACGATGAGTTGGTTTAGTATCCAACTGCCATTTCAAAATGGGATTCAGATTGATTCATTTTTACTGATCAATATAAATGGTATTTTATAAATAGGTATAGGCGTAGAAGGAAGTGATTCTTGATGAAAAAATCAATAAAAAAGCAAAGAATGACTTTAGAAAAGGATCTACAAACATATTGAGTGTATTTTACCTTAGCATCGGCGGTTTTCTCTATGAGACCGACGAGCACAGCTCCGATGAAGGTTTTCCTCATGTCACCGTGCATCACGGCCACCCGCGTCTTCAGCAAGTCCAGAGCCAGAATCTGTATGAGATGAATACATTTAACCAACCTTTACCTTGTGACCAAGAGGAAGAGGTGAGATATCGAAATTACCTTTTACAACAGAGTGGCACTACAACCCAATGCAGAGCTCTAAAACTGTCGATTTTAAGATCTCACCAGTGCAAGGATTCCCAAACTTTTTTATTTAGACTATGCCCCCGTAAATATGTTATAATTTTTTTGTGCTTCCCCTGATTTAAAAATTACCTTACATATCAAGTGTGAAGTTTCCGAAAATCATCGAATATAACTATTGTAAACGAAAGGCAGAGCGCATCATACTGTCCGCAGATATTAAATTTCACAGAGAGTTATGTGCAAATAATAATAAAAAAACATTATATATATATTCTTGCCACGATGACGTGGCACAGGTTGGGAACACTTGCATTATTGCATACTGGGTTTTGGACACTGAGCATATTGCGTTATAGGCTGCGTTATTTACTTTAGTCTACCAGAGATTTGAGAGGCTGGTGTTACAATATGATATTGCATATAAATGAGTGAAGAGAAACAAGTACTAACGAGGAGGTCGGAGGGCGAGGGTGTGTCCGGCGCGGCGGCGACGTGTTCGCGCGCCATGCGCTGCAGCACGCGCATCAGCGGCGACAGCAGCCGGTCCACGTAACCGGGGTTGCTCGCGCACGCAGCCTTCAGCATCATCAGCGGCCCGAGCAGCGCGCTCGCACCCCCGCTCGTGCTCTTCTCGTACGACGCGAGACCTTCGAACGCGTACTTGCTCACCGACGCGTACAGCGTCTCCAGCTCTTCGTACTGTGCACGAGGACAATATAGGACAAGTTAGGCTCATATTACTATTTGTATTTCTTAATTGTGATATTTGTTTTTTTTTTATTTATGGAAACTGACACTGTTGGCTACATCACCTACAACATCAGTGATGTCAGCCCATAACACCGGGTGAACTAGGTGCCATGTTAATGCTTCCCTTCATTTAATGTCGGCTACACTGAGCTGGACGGAAAACACGAACTATTTACATAGCCGTTTCGACCAACGTTTCGTTCAGTGCCGTGTTACCAGCCGGGATAAACCCTACCACCTAGTAAGGTAAGAAGGGAATGGACCTACAGTTTAACGTGGAATCCGAACCACGGTCAGCCTCCAACGGTCGAGCGGTCACCCATCCAAATACTGACCGCACCCAGCGTTGCTTAACAATCAACAATAGCAACAGTCGACTGTCTGCACCACTGAGCTATCGAGGCTGACAATTTGATATTTGTTTGTTTTTGCTGTATCGATGGTTGGAAAGGGGAGCCCCTGAAAATCAGCTTCGCTTTCTCGCACAGTGAGAGCTGAGTGGGATCCCTTTTCCTCACATGTATTTATATTTTGGTAAAGTGTTTTTGTGCATAATTATGTGACGAATAAATAATTTCTTTCTTCTTTCTTTCTTTCGTACATCTTCTGGCATACAAAGATACGATACACATGCCCACTGCATATCACTAAAACTATTTACATATAATAACAAATATTGTTCCTGGAGATGCAATTCATAAATTACGCTGTTGTTTTGTTTTCATCATTTCTGTAAGAATATTAATTTAGCAAACGAAAATTTAAATCTGTTGCGTATTTGTGTGACACACTGGACCCAGTGAATACAAATTACGTATCAAAATTTGACAAAGGCTCTTTACACAAAGACACTCAGGTTGTAGGAGTCAGGAAACACGCTTACCGGAAGACCGCTCCATATTTTCGCAGTACGACACAGGAACAACTTTGAGAAGCGGTGCGTTCGGAGAAGTAGTGTATATGGCACGTATGGATGTGCCGAGCGTGATGAATAATTTATTTATTTTATTTATTTATTTATTTATTTATTTGATTAATGAACAGCCTAGGCTGATGTGTTCATGTCTAAGTTCACTGGTGCTTTGTTATTTTGATGTTAGTTTAGTTTGGTGTTTTTTTTTTAGGTGTTTGTCGAGCCTGTTTTTAAAGGAATTGGTGGTGGGTGCTTGTACGACATATTCGGGCAGTTTGTTCCACATTTCCACTGCTCTATTTGACAGGAAGTACAATTTGAACAATTATTACAATTATTATATAACCTTAGAAGCCTGCGCAGCGCCGGTGGGTTCGGTAGGGAAGAGGGTTGTGAGTTTGGCGAGCAGGTTGTGCGTCATGCGTATCATCTTGGGGTTGGTGGAGGCGACGCAGGCGGCCAGCCCGCGCTGCAGCGGCTTCAGCACCGCCAGGATCTGCTCCCGCTTGAACGTACCGAGCAGGAACACGAGCAGCTCCAGCGCTATACACGCGTTCGTGCACGCTGTCTGGTTCGTGTCCGCTATCGCAAACACCTGCAAGCGATTTGCTTACATTCTAACATATTCTTGAAAGTTTTTTAAGAACGACATGTGGAGCTGAGCAATGATTATCATGTTCAAGGTTTACTAGTAATATAATAATGAATGTGTCACACTCCTAACACCCTCTGCCAAAAGAGCTACCTTCTATTGCACCTGTAATCTAACGACTGATAAAAATTAATGAAGGTTTGGCAAGCTTCAAGCTGACAAAAAAATAAAAATTAATGTTTCTTGTTTCAAATAATGAACAATGGTTTTAATGGATTTGTTTGCGACTTCCACAAATGATTTGAGTCTGGCCGAATATGGCAAACCGTGAACATGGCCATCAAATAAAAAAAAACTATCATAACTAGAAAGTATCAACAAGTTTTTCGTGAGATTACCTTATCGAAAATACGTGAGTAACATACAGGAAACTTGTGCTGCCATTTTAAAATTAGGGTTGCCATATTCCCACCACGTAAGGACTCTAACTCAACACTTTCATACACAATATGTGAGTAACATACAGGAAACTTGTGCTGCCATTTTAAAATTAGGGTTGCCATATTCCCACCACGTAAGGACTCTAACTCAACACTTTCATACACAATACGTGAGTAACATACAGGAAACTTGTGCTGCCATTTTAAAATTAGGGTTGCCATATTCCCACCACGTAAGGACTCTAACTCAACACTTTCATACACAATAAATATTTTACTTGCGTGAAGGTTAAAAGCGAACCTTATCGAGCCAAGAGAGCTTCAGTTCGCACTGCTGCGTCCACACGTCCGGCTTGAGCGCCGTCTTCAGCAGCTGCACGCAGCGCCGCGACAGCTGCTCGCCGGGGCTGCCGACCACCGCGCCGGCCGGCGCTCCCGCCGCGGCCGCCGCCGCCGCCGCTGCCGCCGTCGCCGCTGCGTTCGCATCTGTTATCTGCAGAACAATAAAAAACATCTTCTTTATAGGGCATGACATAGTCGGTAGTACCCGAAACCGAGGAGTATGCACGAAGAATTAATAGAGGCGTCAGAGGTGCATCGAGACCGTGGCCGTGGAGATTCATCGTCTCTGCCTACAACATAGGAAATGGGGCAGCCACGACTCATTGGATGCAGCAAAGGTAGCGCTGGCTTGCAGCCTCCATTTCATAAGCAGAAACATACAAAAAAATTTGGCTTTTAATGGCTTCAACGAACATAATCTGTTCAGTTTATTAATTATTCATCCAATTGGTGGTAATAGATTAGTTTTAGACAAGTCCAGATAATAGTTTATCTGTACATAGCAGGTGTTAGCAGGCCTTATATCTAACATACACTACAACAGAATATAGAATATTACTGTGCAGGCCAGCCTCAGCAGTGTATTGATGACAACGTCCGCGTGCGCCTTCTCAATGGGCTTGCCGACGTCCACCTCCAGCTTGGCCTGCGACGTGGTCTGCGCGGGGCTCGCCCAGCCCGTGTTGAGCGCCTTGCGAGCGTCGCCCGCGCCCTCGCTCACCGACAGACGCTTCACCGCACCGCTCATAGTCACCAGCTGCTGGGACAACGTGTGCAAACTCCATTCATATATAAGGTCTTTCAATAGTAGGTAACAATACGCTAAGGGGTGTATGTGTATCAGATACTGATCACGTTCCCATACCAATAACGATATAAAAAAACGTACTTATTAAGGTGAAATACGCGCACTTCACGTATTAAATTTGAGGAGTGAGTAGGTTTTTGATATCGTAAAAAAAATTGGTATAGGAACGTGATCAGTGTCTGATACACATACACCCCTTAGCGCATCGTTACCTACTAATGAAAGGCCTGATTGTGCCTGTCTGCCTGCGCTCTATTTATTAATTTTAAATGCGTCTACAGTAGATGATACGATACTACCATCTACAGTTACCAGCGCGCGTTCTGGCGACACGTAGATGAAGGAGAAGTGAGGGGAGAGGGTTGCATACTTGATAATTAAGTGGAAATATTCTTTTTTGTACACCAAATTGTATGTAACAGGATCACAAAAGGCGAGTTTAATGCCTTGCAGCATTCTTCACAATCTAAGCTTTGGGATGTGGAAAGCAAATGGAAAGGAAACATGAATGACCGTGACACCTGTCAGGTCAGCATACAACCCGCGCATACGACCGAATGTCCATACTCGCACAACAACATTTTATGGCTTAGTGAAGGGAGATTCCCTTTACTAAGCCATAAAACTTTATTATGCGAACTTCACATTTGTTTTGATTTGAGAACAGCAGCTTAATATGCTGATGTGTTCATGTCTATGATGATCACTGGTGTTGCTATTTGTTATGATTTCCTAACTAAATAAAAAATAAAAAATAAATTTTTAAATAAAAATGTTAAAATAAATAGGCGTCACCTCGGGCGAGTGGTGCTCGTGGTCGCGAATCCTCTGCAGCTCCCACTTGAGCAGCACCTCGGCCAGGTCGACGGCGAGCCGCCGGTGGTCGACGGAGCCCGTGTTGGAGAACGCGAGGCGCTGCATCGCGGCCACTAGGTGGCTCACCAGCGCGTGCCGCACCGGGTAGTACACCTGTACGTTCAACAACCTCTCTTGTTATCTGGAGAAGCCTAGCGCGCAGAACATTATAGACAGTGAAAAAAAAAATGTTTATTCATTTAACTAGGTTTTACATAACTAGGCTTACATAATTTTTGTATATTATAGTAGTACATTTTACATAATATACATTTTCACATAATAATAAGTATTTTAACTAAATATTTTAATATTTATAATGCATATAAACTAAAAATGCAGTGTTGTTACAAAATCCAGCGTGGGTACATCTTAGTTCTTTCAACCAGTTTTTTTTTTATGGAAACTGACACGGATTGCTACATCACCTACAACATCTGTGATGTCAGCCCATAACACCGGGTGGACTTGGTGCTACGTCAGTGCTTCCCTTCAGTCGTGCCGGCTACACCGAACTGAACGGAAAACACAAACTATTTACATAGCCGTTTCGACCGACCTTTCATTCAGTGCGGTGGTACCAACCCGGGCGGGTTAAACCCTACCACCTAGTAATATAAGAAGGGAGTCATATCCCTTAGTCGCCTTTTACGACATACACGGGGAGATGTGCAGTGGGGCTATTCTTTTAAAGTACCGGCCGCACACGGTCCCGGTCACGGTCCACATAACGGTCCCTCAGTGGTGTTATGCATCTGCGTTCGATCATCGAAGTTAAGTACATCAGGCACCGTCCAACTTTGGATGGGTGACCGTCGGACCGTTGAGGCTGGCCGTGGTGAGGATTCCACGTAAAACTGTTGGTCCCTTCCCTTCTTATTTTACAAGGTGGTAGAGTTTAACTTTAAATATTTATGTTCTGCTGAGTTGATTTTGCATTCAAAATGTTTAGTTTTGCATTAGAATTGATCAGGTAGTCTGTGTCGGCTATGATTATATTATTATTTCTTATATGTTCTTTATTTCACATTTTCAAAATTTTCTATTAATTTTACATATATTATATTATTATTAATAGGCTAACAGCTATTATAGCGCGCATTTCTCAACCGTTCACTTCGAAAGAATGCGGCGCGCACCCTCCGCTCTCCGCCCCCACCGCAATTGCCCGTCAGTACGGTGGAGGCGGAGAGCGGAGGGTGCGCGCCGCATTCTTTCGAAGTGAACGGTTGAGAAAACCGCGCTATAGCTGATGCGCCTATATCACAACACTTATTCAGTTAATATTATATAATATTTTTTGTTTTTGTTTATTTATTTTCTTTTCTTTTTTTTTTTTTTTGGATTGTCCAGTTTGTTTTTAAAATTATTCACCGAGACAGCATTTACAACTTCACTGGGTAGACTGTTCCATGATTCTACTACTCTGTTGGTGAGAAAGTGTCGTCGAGGATGTTACACATTACCGATCTGCGCCATTACCAGCTGTTACGTGGGTCTTGTAACGGGGAACAAGGACTTCAATGGCTAACAATGTACTCAGTACCTTATAATGCCTGACCACCAGCTGCAGTATGTGATAGAGCTGCTGGACCGAGTGTCCGTCCTCGACGATGATCTTCTTGGTCCAGTGCGTGAGCATGGTGTTGCCGTCCTCCATGCGCTGCGGCAGCGCCGGCGTGAGGATCTCGAGGGCGGCGCGCACCACCCCGCGCGCCTCCACCGCGTGCGCCTTCAGCAGGCTGTGGAACACTGCGCAACAACAACACTCTGGCTAGAACACGCGACCATTATAAAGACAAGAAGTAACGCGTACTGTGTGGGGCCGGTACTTAATAAGAATAGCCCCACTGCATCTCTCTCGGTAAAAGGCGACTAAGGGATAAGGACAAGATGCCGCACATAAGTGCGACAGGCTAGCCACCTCTCACCTTGGCACGGTGTTTCCACCGCGTCACGCAGCAAGTGGGCCTTCATGCCTTACTTGTTGCTTGATCTGAGTTATCTTGTCCGAATACTGCAGACACCCTGGACAACTTATGGCTTTCATGGAGGACATAGGCTGGCTGGGGTAGCTGGAGATTGCGGGGTTTTGCACGAAGGTCCCCAACCAAGCAGGATTAGTTTGCAGGCCTAGAGCCAACCCCAAATCAAATCAACAACAAACAACAAGAAGTAACGCGCATTCCTTGTGCGTATCACAAGGTAAGCGAACCTCCGCGCACTTGACCTCCGCCCGTATCAATCGCGTGACGCTACTGTCACGGAAAGCATCAAGTTAAACAATATATAACTGCCGTATTATGCGGTAAAGTGCAAAAACCATAGGAGCACAAACAATTTATCTACCTGGTCACCGGTCTTAAAACGAATAAGCCATCGCTGTACTTCTATTCCTTTCATGTTCTGTGGGCAGAACAGAATGAAGAAAAACACTGAACAGCAGAATGGAAACATCAACCGGTGGAGCAATTAGCAATGATAGTTAGAATAAAATGGCGAGTACAATGGAGAGAATAGTAAAAAAGCAAAATTACCTTGCAACACAATTCTCTTGTGAATCGCGAATCTTGCAATTATGTGGCTGAGAAGCAGATGTCCATGATATCTGAAAATTTAAAATTTCACCGGTAACGTTCAGAAGGGCCAGCATGGGCCCCTTTTTTACACCCCTCGCTAACGTTGGTCCCCGCGCGGATCCCAAAATTCCAATGTCAATATGGTCGGACACTTTTGTTAACGGAAGATTTTAATAATGAGGCAGGTGAAGTTCCAGTAGATCGGCGAAAGGGCGGATAGATGCCCTTACTATTCACTCGACTAGGTGACTTCCCCACCATGTGTCCGCTCTAATCGGCGGCACCACTATGACACATGTGAAAGCTGCTGCACTTAGTAGAGTGGCCAGTGCGTTGGCGAGTAGAAATTAAGTGACACTAGATAGAAAGCCAATGATTAAGAAATATGGATCCAATTTCCGAATTGGCTCCGTTCTCCATCTTCCGTTGCAGCGGCCTGCAGACACCCCGGTCGACTTGTGGCTTTCATGGAAGACATAGGCTGGCTGGGGTAGCTGGAGACTGCGGGGTTTTGCACGAAGGTCCCCAACCAAGCGGGATTAGTTTGCAGTCCTAGAGCCAACCCCAAACCAGATCAACAACAACGACACTCGATAGAAGACTCAACCGAGAATGTAAACAGTTACTCAGCGTCTAGTGCACTTGGACGAGCACTCGATAGGTGTAAACTATGTGTAAACTAGCGCTTCTATGACCTTCGCAATACTCACTAAAACGATTGTTCACACCTAAAGCAGGATAACACCGGACCGTGTGGGGCCGGTACTTTAAAAGAATACTGCATCTCTCCCCGTGTATGTCGTAAAAGGCGACTAAGGGATATGACTCCCTTCTTATATTACTAGGTGGTAGGGTTTCTCCCGCCCGGGTTGGTACCACCGCACTGAATGAAAGGTCGCTCGAAACGGCTATGTAAATAGTTTGTGTTTTCCGTCCAGTTCAGTGTAGCCGGCACGACCGAAGAGAAGGCTGACGTGGCACCAAGTTCACCCGGTGTTATGGACTGACATCACGGATGTTGTAGGTGATGTAGCCAACCGTGTCAGTTTCCATAAAAAAAATAAAAGGATTCGGCCAAACGGTGAGACTCACCTCGTAGCCGGATCGACATAGTTCTTGCCGAGGAGGCAAGGCCACGCGAAGGTCATGGCCCTCCGCAGCTTGTTGCCCTGCTTCTTGTTGCTGGTGTCGTGCAGGTGCGCAGACGCGTGCTCCAGCAGCAGGCAGGCAAACTGCAGCAGCGAAATGCGCACGGCGTCCGAACACGCAAACGGATTCTCTGGGTCTATTACCTGTTGAGAAAAAACACAACTTTTAAAACTTTATGGTTGTAAACATAAACAGATCAGACTTCAGAAGCCGCTGCGACTTTTGACTCCGTAAAAAATCGGAGATATTCAGGCTGCGATTCGTTAGGAAAAATTAACGAAAATATGCTTTTTCGAAAAAAAAAAAAACTAAGTTGAATGCACGACCGCTACTAGAATATTCTTATCAAGCCTGGCAACCCTACTTCATCAAGGACATCACACTACTTGAAAACGTAGAAGGCATTTTCAAACCTAAAGGGATATGACTCCCCTCTTATATTATTAGGTGGTAGGGTTTAACCCGACCGGGTTAGTACCACAGCACTGAATGAAAGGTCGGTCGAAACGGCCATGTAAATAGTTTGCGTTTTCCGTCCAGTTCAGTGTAGCCGGCACGACCGAAGGGAACCACTGACGTGGCACCAAGTTCACCCGGTGTTATGAGCTGACATCACGGATGTTGTAGGTGATGAAGCCAACCGTGTCAGTTTCAATAAAAAAAAAACCAAAACATACGTACATTATTGATGAACACGGAGACGACATTATCGGGATTGTCCTGATAGGGCGCGGGTGGTCCGCCGACGATCTTGTGTCCCTTCTCGAAGCTGACGGTGAAGCTCGGGATGAGGATCATCTGAAGGACTTTCGCCTTGAGGTCCTGCGACATGGCGTCGCTCTGGAAGTGCTCCACAAAGCGGAAGAACGCCGCGCGCTTCCACTCCACCGTGTAGTTCTGAGCGACCGTGTTCTCGAGGAAGTCTCGCAGGAACTGCAACAATCCTTATATTATATTTTCTCTATCCCATATTTAAACTTTTATGAACCTTTATATTATATTTGTTGGGCTTTCAAGAACTCTTATTTGGCTAAATATTAAAAATAGGACAGCAGTCTGCAGTTTGGGCCGCCCATGCTTCCCTTTGTTTGTGTTGCCATATAGAAAACACTCACCTGGAAGTCGGGAATGTAGCGATCGCAGAAGGCTCTCAACAGCTGGAAGAGCAGATCTGTGTTGGAGGGATGGTGACAGAAGTACTGCAGCAGGATCTTCACTATCAGCTTCGGCTCCTTCCAGTGGTTGAAGTCTACTTGGTCTACATTCTTGTGGGTTTTCTGGTGCACAAAAATAAGATATTTGGATAGACAAAATTGATGACACCAACTAGAGCCCACGATACGACACGTCGCAGCTGGGAGTTCATTATGCAAGACAACTGCACAATCTCTTTACTGTGCTGATCTTAAATTGTACCTTTTTAAAAGTAGAATGGAGTATGGTGTGAATTTAATTGCTATTCGTGAGATATGATTCTTGTGTGTATGTGGAGTCATGGCACCAATATCATTCTTCATAAATATTTTCTCCTGAATTTTCTAAACTAAAATTGATAATTCTCCCCTACAAATCATATATATCAATGTGCAGCTAAAGAAATAATCTCAATTAATTCGTGTTGCTGCACTGAGTTTAATTGAAAATCGCTATGATTTTTAACCATAATTGGCGATTCTAGCGTGTTTTACAGTTAGCGAAACATTGACTGAAATTGCCACTGGCGATATTTTCGATCTCCGGCTGAGGTCGTCCGTGCGGACGACTTGAAACATTAAGGGTTAAGCTGATGTGTTGTATGTTGGCTTGATTCTCACTTTTTTATTGATATAAACATTTGAAAAAGCAAGTTGGTCCAATTGCTTCTTCAAATGTTCTTTTGTTATTGTGTGTCAGTGTACACTCCTAATATATAAAAGGCAAAAGCGCGGTAACAGCTAGTTCCTCTAGACCCGACAAGCACTCACATGATACTGATCGTTGCACCATATCCTCTTCACCAGCTCGACCAAGTCGTGCTGCGTGGAGAGCCACTGGTCGTCGTACTTGATGAGGAGCGACGTCGCCCTCACCGCCTGGTACTGCATCTCCGCCTTGTCTGCGGGCGTCAGAGCCACGTTCACCACACCGCCCGTGTTGGCGCTCAGCAGCTGAAGGAGCCGGGGCTTCTTGATGGTCTGCAGGGCTTCGCGGTAGGTCGCGCCGGCGGCGGGGTGCTTCACGAGGAACACGAGGAACCGGCTCCATTGCTGGTCCTTTATGTTTGTGTCGCTCATTATGAGCTCCAGTGTCTCGTTAGGATACCTGCGATAGGTGTCATAAAGATTATTATTTACTTTCAGAAGAGAAGGACCTTTTTCAACTTAATGATGGAAGACAGTTTTTAGTGACTTCTTTTACTATCGTTTTGTCTCTCTTACATTTTGTTTATAGACGTCCAGAAATACCAGCCTTGCGGCTATAAAATCCAGACGTCTATACCTGCACTCTTGCGAGTACAGTGATCATTTATGCTAGATCGAGGCCCCCATAGCTGTACCGTTCTTCCGAAATAATCCCATGGGAAACACAGACTGAAGCCTTTCCCCAGCCGATCTGAGCCACCACCCGTACACCCAAAGGAGCCCCGGACTGAAGTCGAGAGCCGGGGGTGAAGCCATCACTGCCACTGCAGTCCAACAACATCCTGTGCCCAGGGCCTAAGCTTTTAGTGACTCATAAACAATTTATTTAGATGTAAAAAATTTTTTTTTATGATTGAAAATCATGTCGGCGACCTGTGGCCAAACTAAAAGTCCACAATCACTGATCTAATAGTACTAGATAAACCTTTCTCATACATCACTCTCTATAAAACTTGTCACCGACCAAATCAGCTTATAAGCTGAGTTCACAATGACAGATGCTTGTTTTGTATGGCTCACCTTATCATCTTATGTTTTTTTATGTAATCCGGTATGGGTGGCTGTGTCGGAGGGGCCTAAGCACATGCTCCGACCAGCCAATATCACCTCCGAGAAGGTAGGTGCCATACCGGAGACTTACCTGGATTGCTCGCTGTACTGGACTAGAGGAGAACACAACCGAGGTTGCTATACGGCTATCTTACATCCAGTACGGTGGTATCAACCCAGTCGGCCACAATTTGAGCCTACCACCTAGTAAGGGCCAAGGGAAGGAACCTACAGTTATACACCGGTTCCGAACGGTGAAGCAGCAGGTGTAGGTATGCACGTAAATTTATTTTCGTCAGAAAAAAACTCATTGGTACACGCCGAACGGATTCGAACCTCGGACCTCTCGCATGAGAGGCCGATGCCCAAACCACTCGGCCACCCGCCTCTTGAGGTAAGCAGGTAAGGAGCTGGAGCATTCATAGCATGAGATGGCTTATAATGTGATCGTTTGAATGCATTCGTCTGCATGTGAAGGCAAGCATACTCGCTCACCGACAGGACAGGTAACATGTTTCATTGCGCTTTGCCTCTTTTAGCATTTAGTTAGGTGGTCACAATCGCAACCATGTTGTTGTTGTTGTTGTTGTGTGGCCCTTATTGAGGCCCATTCTCCGCACTTGGACAATGAACAGTGTTTTGTGCGTAAGAGGCAATCATTTAAGAGGGGTGCTTGTTTTGACCAACAAATTGGCAAAATGTAATGCGTTTGTGGCACTTCATGTAACAAATTATCTTTAAACAAAAATATATTTGATTGGATAAGGCTAAGAGCTCACCTCAGAAGGAACTTGACCAAAGGCTCGCGGAACGGAGATCCGGCCTCGATCATGAGCGACTTCTCCGTGTGGAAGATGAGCCGACACAGCACGTCGATGAAGCGAGGCGACGCCGCCGGGATCTGGTGGAATATCCCGATGAGGATCACTATCTTCTGCTCATTTTCGCCATTCTTCGAGACAGACTGCAGGAAGTTTCCACCTGGAAGAAAACAATGAGCACAAAACTCTTAAAACATTCGCTAAAACTAATTTTCCAATAACACAACAGTCGAGAAAAGGTGCTTCCCTTCAGAAGCAGTACTAGTTGCTTTAAGCTGCCGGACCACTATGGTCCATTTGTAGAAGTCTATCTTTATGATGAAGTCGTACCTCTACCGGTCTGTATGAAAATGTCATTATATCCATACATTTACTTTTTATTTATTTTATGTGGTCAGAATTATTAAGCTTAAATTATAGTTATTCTAGCTCTCAAACTGTATCTTAAAACTGTAAGCTGTGTCTATTGTGCAGCTACTCACAATGTATTGTAATCGAAGATGTTGAAAAATCAAAATTCTGTAGAGTTTCTTGCCGGCTCTCCTTTGTGGGTGTAATCGAACCGGATTGTAAAAACTAAACAGGACAAATTCAAGCGTAGTGATGATACAAATGATGATATGAACGACCGAACATTCAAACGATGATACAAATGATGAATAAAGAATAAAGAACATCTAAAGTATGTTCAGATAAATTTCAGTGTTCTGCATGGAGAAGCTTGAAATGAGGTCGAAATGTATGAACGAACCTGGTAAGCCCATGGGTCTGTATCGCAGAGTCAAACCTCTATTGGTCACTATGGAACAGTCATACATATATCAGTGTTGTCTTGTAAAGTAGTACCTACCTCTATTGGTTTGTATGGAGAAGTCGAGCAGCTTCTTCAGCAGCTGCAGCAGCTGCTCGCACAGTTTCTCACTGAAGGTGGACGGGAAGAGCTGCGTGAGGTAGGAGAGCCTCTTGGCTCCGTTGACGCTCAGGTTGCGGTGGTCGCCGAGGGTGAGCAGCAGCGGCCGCATCACCGGGTGCACGATGTCCATGTCTATTTGGAAGCCCGCGAGGAACTTCTGCATGCACTCGAAGCCCACCTGCCGGTTTTTTTTTGTTTTTTTTTTATGTAGATAAACCAGCATGGGTGTCTGTGCCGAGAGACCAATGGTGCAGTCGACAAAGCCAAAATCTCTAGCCCGTTAATACGAAGCTTGAAAACAACAAGGTTAAAGGATTCAGGAAACACACTCGCCGGAAGACAGTTTCACACTCTAGCGGTGCGAAAAACGATTTAGATAACCGATGGGTTCTCAAAAGTCCAATGTCAACAACAAAAGGGTGCTGAGTCTCTCTGCGACGTGTCATGCGGAGATAGGACGGGTGACAGGGAATAAGGGATGCTAGTTCCACAGAGCAGCGTCCGTGATACTAAGCGAGCCCACAAATCGTCGCCGGTGTTCCAACCTCATCACTGTCACTCATACATTCCAATAATATTCCACTTCACTGAGCATCACCATCCACCCTATCATTGTCTGTGGCAATGAGCCTTTTTCCGTGATATAGGTGTAGTTTTTAGTAACACTGCCATGGAGACACATTTTTAGTTTATCTCTCATAAAAAATTATATTATACATACTTTGTCAGTCTCGCTCGACTGACATAGAATTGACCTCAACAGAACTATTAAACTAAAAGGTTTACTCACAAAACCTCACAAGCTCACGTTACCTTCACCAAATCACTAAGTATGCGCCACCAAGCAAGCACCAAGCACTCAAAAAGAGTGCTCAAGAACAATAATAAAAAAATTAAATAAAAAAATCTAAGATAATGACGAAAAACAACAAATTTTAAGTGGATTTAGATGTATCAGCCTAGGCTGCCTGTCTAAAATAAATAAATAAATAAATAAAATCATGTATGTGCAAATATAAAGAGCACTGTCCAAAACAGACCTGCTGCAGCTCCGGATCCGGCTTCTCGAGGGACTGGTAGAGCACCTGGAAGATCTTGTCCCTGTACTGGCCCTGTATGTAGTGGCACGCGGCGAGCGCGCGCAGCGCCGACATGCGCAGGGGCACCAGGTTCACGCCCTTGTAGCACGCCAGCTTGCCCAGCACCGTGTCGTCCGCCTCGCACAGCGAACGCAGCTCGTGGTAGAACACCTTGTGCTCCATTATGTTCAGGTCTGCCGGATAGACAAGCTTTCATGACGCTTGTATGGCGGGTTTGGCGAATGCGAACACGAGGAGGCCGAATTGAGCGTCCGTATGAATAAGTTACATTTCAATATTTTTTGTTTTAGTATTTGAACCTTAACTATCTACGTCCATTTCTGCTGCATACATCAAAAGCGACAAATCATGTAGTACTTGTTGAACTTACAGTTCCATGGGAAAGTAACATACCGAAGGACCACAACATCAAACTTAACAAGTACTGCAACTTAGTAGACTGGATTGTGAGAAACGGATTCAAAACTGATCTCTCCGCTGTGGAAGTCGGAGCAAGAGGACTACCAGCGAAGTCGCTCTACAGTCTCTTCAAGAATCTAGGGCTGCCAAGATCGACGCTAAGCTCATATATGGAGAGAGCTTCGAAAACGTCACTGGAAGCATCCTACAGAATATGGATAGGTAGAGAGAGGGAGGTCGAGAGCGGGACTGGTGGTTTCCCCGCGTCCTAGTCAACGCAGACTAGCTGACGAGGGCTAGATGCGAGCCGAAACGTGAAGCATGCGCAGGAAATTTTGAGTGGCCACTCGCTAGTCCCAACCTCGATTAATACCCTCCTCTACTGCCGATGGGCCCGGATATGTTCGGTGAAGCCATCGCAAGCTTAGTTCCACACCTTCCTATTTTATTACAGTTTGGCCAGATATAAGAAAACAAATACCTATAGTAAAAAGCCTGGGCTTGAGCGTAGTGCAGAAGGTGGTACCGTCCATGAGGCCCATCTGCGCGTTGGCGGGCTGGTGGCGGAGGAGGTGCTTCTTGGGTGGGATCATATCCACCAGGACCTCGCGGTGAGGCTCCATCACCTCCGTCACCGTCTTGCTTTGTAGCTCTGCTATCAGCTTCAGGGATCTCATAGCCTGTTCAAAGATCACTACACTCGATTCTGAATCTTTGCTAATAATGTGGAATACCACATGGCCATACGCGTAACAGTTTGTCAGCCTAGTACAAAAAGTAGATTTTAACTCTGTTCTCCCTTGCATAAGCATTACCGCGCTCTCTTAACTCATGTGTGATCATCGCTGGAATGTACTAATTTATAACATGTTTACCAGCATACTCACTCATAAAGTATTGTCGCACCTTCGGCGACGTTTCAAAATAATTGTTTACTTCATATTATTCATACTTTTGAAGTGATATAGCTTTACAACCAAATGAGTAGCAGCTGCAATGTTTTTTTTTTATGGAAACTGACACGGTTGGCTACATCACCTACAACATCCGCGATGTCAGCCCATAACACCGGGTGAACTTGGTGCCACGTCAGTGCTTCCCTTCGGTCATGCCGGCTACACTGAACTGGACGGAAAACACAAACTATTAACATAGCCGTTTCGACCAACCTTTCATTCAGTGCGGTGGTATCAACCCGGGCGGGTTAAACCCTACCACCTACTAATATAAGAAGGGAGTCATATCCCTTAGTCGCCTTTTAAGACAAACACGGGGAGAGAAGCAGTGGGGCTATTCTTTTAAAGTACCGGCCCCACACGGTACAATGTCGGTACAACGGTAAATGATGTCCAAGACAGAAAGTTAGCACAGAGAGTTGGTCCTTCGAGCCGGATGTACCTGTTGCCTGACCAGCAGATGTGGTCCTGTGACCTGTCGCACGAGTTCGTGCAGCACGTCGTGCAGAGCGCGCGCGCGCGCAGCCGCCAGCTCCGCCTCCGCCGGCACCGCCTCCGCCGTGCCGCTCGACGAGCCCGTCACGCACACTCGGATCATCTTCTCCAGGTTGACGGTCGCCATGTCCACCGCGCCGCTCGACACCTCGCCCGTCAGGTCCATCATCACGAAGAGGAACGCCTGCAAGCAGAAGCACCGATTCATATTCAAACCCACTCAAGCTTGATCACATAATCAAAGAAATCGAGTGATGGAAGCTTCAAATAAGCTTCTGCAGAAAGTCACAAACGCAACAAAAAACAAACCAAATAAACACCTAAAAGTAAGGAAGGATATGTAAAAAATTATCTGAAGTCAAGCGTTCAAATGAAATAACAGCTATAACCTGGATGTGGATGTTAGACTAATCTAAATAAAATAAAGAAATGGTGACCATAACCTACCTTCAAGAAAGTATAGACGTGTCTGTACACCCATTCTGGTACCATCTTTTCGTACATAAACTTGATCGCAATGCAGCCCCCAAGCTTGGCGTACCATGCGCGCTCGTAACACAGAGAGGAGAGTCGTTCTGCCAGATACTCCATCAGCGGAAGTCGACACGCTCGCTGCTGACTCCCCAAAATTGTCGTCGCAGTCTCCATCATGAGCACCAGAGCCAAGTGGCCCGGCTTGCACAGCTCCTTCTCCTCGTGACCCATGACCACGGCGATAGCGTCCACCAGCACCAGAGCATCCAATCCTTCCTTGGGTTGCCCGGAGGCGGCGAACGGTCCCGCCTCTTGCGCGACAGCAACCATTGTGTAATGTCGTACCAAAGCTATCATGGTAGGAAGAACGTGGTGGCGCAGCTCCTTGATCGCTGCAGCGACAAACATGCCAGTCAAAGCAGTACGGTGCGTGTCGCGGACGATACTGTTCGAGCATTTATATTGGTTATTGCTCGGCAACACAATCTTTCCTTCGAGGAAGCTCGGATGGGAGAATAATTTCTGTAGGGTATATTTGTCGTCATCGAGACAGAGCGAGGAGGCGAGGTAGCAGCGGAGAACCTCCCAGCACTGTTTTCTGTAGAAGGAGTCGGTGGTGCTGGACTTGAGTGCGGTGCAGGCCGTTTCCACTGCCTTGTCTACCTCAAACTCGATGGGTCTGTGGTGGTCCTGGAAGTAGGCAAGCACGGCGGGGACCGTCTCATCCGTCTCTCGGAACTCCAATCGCTGCGGCTCGATCATCATCTTGCGGTTGCCGCCTCCAAACTTGCCCAGAACTCTAAACGCTATTCTGGCGACCTCATTGTTCTGGAGGGTCCTCCACAGTGCCTGCATAAGGTCGGCCCTCACCGGCTGGATGTGTTCGTACAGGAAGTCCGGTTGCAAGTTGTCCACGCACAGCTCCAGAGTGCGTAAGCCTTGCGAGATCAGAGTGTGAGAGCCGTTAAGTGCGGACACCAGAGGATCCATCAACATGGGCAGATAAGGCAGAAGGCTGCTCAACCTAACGGGCACCGTCAGGCAGAGCTCTACGAACAAATCCTTCATATGTTGCTTGTGCAGTCCGCTCTGCAGTCGATTGAGGCCTTCGAGGAGGTTCGGCAGCAAAGGCAAAAATTCTTGGTAGAGCAAATCATGACTGCCACCTCCGATCGATCTAAACAGTGCTCTCAACAACAGGAAATAGTTGTATGGTTCTTTAGCAGTCATTGCATAGTCCATAGCTTTGTTCACGATGCTGTGAAGATGTGGCCTCAACATCTGTTCGTTTTCGGCAGGGAACAGGCTGACAGATCCGAACACCAGTTTGAACAGTCGCAGGTACAAGTTAGATCTCTCCACGTTTGAGCCCATCTCTTCCATTCTCTCCAGGAGGTACTCCACTAGAACCGTTGCGAAAATGGGCGACGTGGCTGGATTTGATAAGAATGTGTTGGCTATTATTTGTAAAGTCATATTCTTGTTGATTCTCTCAACCATGTGGGATATTGTTGCAGTGAAGATCTCTTGGAATGTTTGAGGATTCATCATGGAGAACTGAAATTTAGTACAGAAAATTACTAAAAATAAAAAAGCCGGTCAAGTGCGAATATTGTTCACAGAGAGGGTTCCGTGGCCATTTTCTTCTTGCACAGATGGTGTGTGCATGCACCGACCACGCTGTAACACTGTCACGTTCCACTTGAGTCACAGTCAATTTGAATGCTATTTTCCCAATAATTATTTACTATACAAACTTCGAAATAGTTTTCAGGCTTTAAATACTATTTCATAATTTTTTTTATTTGTTTAGCTTTACATTCCGGAGTAATCACCTCGGACAGCATGTGTGACATACATACGGATGAACTGACAGACACATGACTGAGGAATTTGACAAGGTAAAAAGCTCAGTCTAAAGTATATTATTTGAGCTAGATGACTCACCACGCCACTGAAGTGTTCCAGCACTTCTTTCTCCTCCTTGGATCGCACGAGAGGAGCGGGAGGTTGCGCAGGAGTTGTGGGCGATACCTGCGCTAGAGGTCGCGGCCCCGCTAGCGTGTAGATGTCCAGGGACTGGAGCCCCCAGCGCACCAGGCGTATGAACACGAGCGTCTCGCGAGCACCAAACACCTTCTGCCCGCTCAGTGCAGAGGACCCCTCACCACCATTAGTGTTACTCTGTCAATTTTACAAGCCTCAATAAACAAAATGCATAATGCATTATGGACCCATCCGCGCTTTACTATTTCTTGAAATACTGTTTAAAATAACATCAATAGTCTGGGACAATATTTGCAAAGGTACAAGTACTAAGGAAGTGAGTGTCTGATCACAGAATATGCTTAGTAAACCTCGTCTGCAAATGACTGCTAAACCAAAACTCAAGCAAATCGAACCCAAGGAATGCTTTACTGCCAACCGGGTAGTTGGCTCGTGGAACAAACCCTCAGAGAAAGTGATTAGTGCTGCTTCAGTGAACAGTTTCAAAAGCAGAATTAATATTTGAAACTATAGGGATATGACAAATTGCTGAACTGTGCTAGGCTTCCATGCGTACCACATACGTAAAAAGTATAGCCCCAATGTATCGCTCGCCGTGCATGTCGTAAAAGCCGACTAAGGGACAAGATGCCGTGCTATAGGGCGATAGTCTAGCCACATCTCACCTTGGCACGGTCCTTCCACCACCAGTCACGCAGCAGGCGAGTCTGCATGCCTTACTTGCTGCTTGATGTTTTTGTGTCCGAACTATTGAGATATAACAATAGATCTATCTAGGTCGCAGGATAATAGGGCTCAGGGGCCCTAACTCTCAACTTCAAATCATAAATCATAGTCTGCCATGACAACTGTATGAAGAAGAGCATTTTTTTTTTTTATGTGAACCAGCATGGGTGGCTCTGCCGAGAGACCAATGGTGCAGTCGACAGAGCCAAAATCACCTCTCCTCGCGAAACCACGCTCAGTTAGGTGCCATGCCAGCAGATTTGCGGACTGTTGCTAGGCTGTCTAGCCCGTTAATACGACGTTTGAAGACACCCAGGTTAAAGGATTCAGGAAATACACTCGCCGGAAGATAGTTCCATACTCTAGCGGTGCGACAAAGAAACGATTTAGAGAACCGATGGGTTCTCAAAAGCCCAATGTCAACAACAAAAGGGTGCTGAGTCTCTCTGCGGCGAGTCATGCGGAGATAGGACGGGTGGCAGAGAATAAGGGATGCTAGTTCCGCAGAGCAGCGTCCGTGATAGTATGTGTAAAACAGACTAAGCGAACCCACAAATCGTGACTCAGGGACTCCAGCCCATCTGTAAGTTTTGGGTCACCAACAAGACGGATGGCTCGGCGCTGTATCGAGTCCAAAGATGCTAGCAGATAATGGGGACTACCCTCCCAGATGTGACTGCAGTACTCCATCACCGGCCTAATCTGCGTTTTGTACAGCAGGAATAGTTGTGCCGGTGAGAAGAACCGCCGATTGCGGAAAAGTACTCCCAATTTTCTGGATGCAGTTTTGGCCTTAGACTCGATTAGTTGCCGGAAACCCACGTCTTTGGAAATAGTGGTGCCCAGGAGGTCCAGGTGTTCCGAGACAGGTACGACGCTGCCTTGGAAACTAGCTTGGAAAGGAAAGGGATTGACCTTAGCAGATAATGCGCAGCACTGAGTCTTGCTAACGTTGAAGGCGACATGGTTCTCCTGGCCCCATATAGCTACTTTTCCGAGAACGTCATCGACCTTATCAACAACTGAATGTTGAGCCTCCCTGTGCCGCGAATCTATCTCTACTCTTCCAGTCCTTAACATAGCCCTCGTGCTCCGTGCTGTCGTCTGTATAGCTGTGTATCATGCCCAAGGACAGTAGATCGTTTATAAAGATTAAGAAAAGCGTAGGCGACAGCACAGAGCCCTGGGGAACACCAGCGTTGATTGGAAAGTCGTTCGATTTCGAGCCATCGATGGTAACGAAGATGGAACGACCCGCCAAAAAGCTGGCGATCCAGCGGCAGAGTTTGGGTGGAATGCCGAAGGACGGAAGCTTGCCTAGAAGGCCTCGGTGACAAACGCGGCTACGCAGCATGACGGCTAAAGTGTTTTATTATAAATATATTTTATATTTTCGTCGTTTTAGGCCGTTTATTGGTCTTATAAAAGTGAAAGCATGAATTAGAAAAACAAAGTAGATATGTACCTTGCACGAGGCACAGCCCCAAGTGATGGTCTTTACACCGCAGACCAGAGTTTTAACAAGAGTCCTGTAATCGCCCACGTTAAGGTTTGTGTTGGCGGAAGGGAATCCAGTCTTAGTTTTCTCCTCGGGTTTGGGGAGGCTGTCGAAGAACTCTGGTGTTTGCTTTTCGTCCTCAACTTTCACGTCGGCGGGAGTAGAGGGCGTCGGCACGGGAGGGGTGGGCGGTCCGTTTGCTTGTTGTTTGCTGTAAGCACCAAATCAAGTTTGTACAATGCTTGATCAAATAAATCGAAATTATATCAAGTAGGTTATACCTATACCTACCTACATACATGGTTAGAGCGCGCGGCACGTAACTTGGCCTCTGTGCGAGAGGGACGACGTTATACGCATGCGATCGTTGGTATAACGCTGTCCCGCTCGCACAGCGGCCAAGTTACGTGCCGCGTACTCTAATATGTTTGTCTTTATGAAACATTATTTACACATTTTTATATAATTTGACTTGATTTAGTTTTTATTTCATTTGCATTGTGTCCCCATTCTGCTGTTCCCACATGCCAACGGTCAGTTTGTAATGAATGCCTCATTAGACTCAGGCACTCACCATGTACACATACAGTGCGACAAGGCTTGAAATGAACGTGGCTGACAGCGGAACTAACGCCGCCACAATGTTGCCAGATGACCGTCTCGCGTTTCACCTCTTCACGCGTACGTTAGTATCCTTCTTAGTCTGTGGTGTTGTTAGCAGAAATCAAAGTCTATCTGTTATTTTATTAGTGAGCAAGTCTTCCTAAAATTCAATACATAAAATAAAAAATAAGTAAGCACCTACCTACCTACCTTATAGGTACTATACGTACATTTTCTTTTGCAGCGATATTTTCCCCTAGTGTAAGGAAATTTTCAAAATTGAGAACCCTAATACTGCAGCAGCGCCCTCGCACAAACGTCATCCATATTCATTTCAAGCCTTGTCGCACTATATATTTAGTTTGATGGTAGTGAACAAAGAAGAACGGAAGACAGAATGTCACGCAGGATACTCACCACTTGGCCATCAGCTGAGGTAGCTGCAGCTTGGATATTGTCTTGAACTTGAGCACAAAGACTTCGAGGATCCTCATGAGGAGCTGGCGGCCCTGCGGCGCCGCCGCGCCCGACGTGGCCGCCTCGCTCTCCGACCGCTGCCGGATGCAGTCCACCAAGTTCAGCAGCAGCTTGCACGACATTGTCTGGATGCTGCAGACATAATCAAATATCACATACCAAGCCAGTCACTTCTGAGACCCCTCAGAGGTCACTGAGCGGAGAGCAGTTCTCAGATCTCAGAGCCTTATGAATGCACTAGCATAAACCCATCTATGTCTATCGTTATAAAAATGGCAGGTCTTCGATAGAGCGTATTCCAAGCTCTATGGTCGGCCAGCGGTCGCAGAGACTCCTTCATATCCTTAGTCCATTTTATGTATATATCTGGTATATAGGTATAGTATTTAACTATTCATATTTAAGTTTATCTATCTTTTGTATTCCAGGGGTATTGCCGTTACTGGGGTATTGCCGTTACTCGCGTCCGTAGGATTTACCATCTAACACCCTACACGTGTACCCCGGGTGGTGCTAAAAGAGTAACAACGCCGAGCATCGGGCGGCGGTTAAATAACCCGACAACCGCCAGCACCCGCTGGTGGCAGCCGCAGGGAGCTGGAAGGAACTAAATAACCTTCACATCCCGAACGGCGAAGGAAAACTCCGTTTAACACGAACCCGGGAGCCAGCACTCGTCAGCCAGAGAGGACAGCTGTTGGCTAGGAGAAGGTAACTCCGAATTAAAACCGTGCAGAGACATGGGGCCTCTCTGTAGCTACAACCCCAAAACATAATGGACGACACAACCAGTAAAAAGAAATTACCCCAGGAGGGTACCGGCCGTGCCGGAGAATCCCTCCCTGAGCAAAACTCAGGCTGCCCCACGTATTCTGGGGGGGGCAACTTTGTGCCACACCAATATGAAAACTACTTGCTACAAACTGACGAAACGGACCCGACTAGGACCCAGCGCTCTTCAGCATCCGTGCTGGAGGGTGTGAAAAACTATACAGGAAAAGAACGCCCGAAATTCGTGCAACAAACTTTCCACCAAGGCATGTTTTTCAACAAACAGAAATCTGCATCACTTGGCGAGCTCAGAATCCCAAAAACAACAGAAAGTAAGAAGGCTACTGACAATCTAGCTACATCCAAGTTTACGTGGCAAAGAGCTCCAGTCCTACGTAAAAGAGAACGGTCTCCAGATGCTCCCACTCCTAAATCCAAAGTACACAAAAAGTCCTCGCATCTGGCTAGACTAGACCGAAGGACAGAACGCATATTTGAAAAACCGACTGTCACCACCAGCAACAGCTTCTCTGGACTAGATGTTGACGTAGAAGGAAAAGAACCACAAACCGAAGGAGAAAAACCGGAAGGCTTGAAAGTGTCTAAGCCACCGCCAATTATTCTATATGGAGTCGATAACCTGAACGACCTCTCACTTTTGATAGAAGAAGCTGTTGAAAAAAACAGTTACAGTTATAAAATAATTACAAAAAACCAACTCAGAATAACAAGTGACTCCGTAGAGACCTACAAAAAACTGATATCTCACATAAGAAGTAAAGGCTTAATCCAGTGGCGGCTGGCCCTTAAGTGCGTTCGTGCGCCGCACTACCACCAAACAGCGCCTTCACCAGAAAGAAATAAATAAATTAAAATATTAAACATTCTCCATGAATCTCGCCGATCGAAGTAAAAATATCAAACTGAATTCGTTCCTATTTCCTAGACAACAAGGCACGATTTTGCTGTACATAATACGTACTACTTACTACGTATCGCCGCCGAGCTCGCCGCCGTGTGCATCACAAAACACCGCGAACGTGTTACTATGAAAAAAATTTAAACGCCGCTGCCCCGCCGTGTGAAACAAAACACTCTTCATACGATTATGTGTGGAACAAGGATGCATTCTGCGTGTGACACACGACGGAAAAAGAAGGACAGTATATTGTGGATAGACGCGCGTGCGACACGTCGCGACCGAGCCAGCCGACGATGAGCCGATGTAAGCCGAGATCGTAAACCCGACCGCAGGCACGCGCGGGCGGGGGGCGCGGGCGCGGAGGGAGCGATCTAAACTCTGCGTCTCGTCGCGCCGCGCCATCTCTCTCAGTTCGGGGCGAGGCCCGTCGTCGTCGCGTCGACCGATAATGGCCGCTCCGCGCCGCGGCGCCGCTTAGATGAAATATTGTACGTAATATAGATGAAATATTGAACGTAATATATCTTTGCCGCGCCGGGATATTTTGCAAATAAGTTTTTTAGCAGTTTGAACGACTTTTCGTCAGTTAACAGTACATTGTGAAGTTTTCTTCATTGCCCGGCGCGGCAAGGCTGGCCGGCGGGCGCGGGCGCCGGCCACGCCTCGCGCGCGGCGGCGCCCCGGCGGCCGCGGCTCAGTGGCCGGCCGCAGTGAAGTGTCGCTTTGGTTCTTCGCTCAATTAGGACTCTGGTTGTGTTTCTAGTGCGTGACAAAAAAGTGATAGAAATATTTGCGCAAGATAAAACCCGACGAATAGACTTACATTATAAATAGAACAATATTAGACCTACCCAATCAAACTGTAGTGTGTGTGGTGTGTGTGTGTATGTGACTGATTTCTTCATAATTTTCATAAATTCGCTGGCGTGTTCTTCAAAACACCATACCTACATATTTCAATCTAAAAGTGAGTACATTTTTATTACATATATTTTAATAATTTTATCACTTTATCCTTACCTTATTTTGTCTTTCAACTATATGTATCTGTTGAGTGAGAATACTTTTACATTTTTTTATTTTTTTTATGGATACTGGCACGGTTGGCTACATCACCTACAACATCCGTGATGTCAGCCCATAACACCGGATGAACTTGGTGCCACGTCAGTGCTTCCCTTCGGTCGTACATAATTTGGGCAATTAACTCAGACATGAAAATAAAATAAAAAATCACGTCTCGGTATCCATTAGATTCACGTTTGGGTTTAGTACTACGAGTAAGTTAGCGCACATCGTGCGCTAGGTACCTATGGGACTGGGTGTGCGTGCTGTGCGCCGCACACCCAGTCCCATAGGTCACCAGCCGCCACTGGCTTAATCGGACATACATTTACGAGAAAAGAGGAACGATGCTACAGAATAATAATCAAGAACCTCCACCACACCACACCAATTGAAGAAATTGAAAGAAGTATTGAAAGCACTGGCAATAAAATCAGAGGGCAAATTATCTGCGCGCGGAGTCGAACAACAAAAGCACCACTTGATACATTCTTTGTCAATCTTGAACCTTCTATAAACAACAAGGAAGTAAAACATCTTGAATATATATACAACCAAAAAATAAAAATAGAAGACCCAAAAAGAAAATCTGCTATCGCACAGTGCTCTCGGTGTCAACAATATGGCCACACTAAAAACAACTGTATGCGGCCCCACCGATGTGTGAAATGTGCTGGCGGTCATAAGACTTCAGAGTGTCCAAAGAAGGACAGGAGCACCCCTGCTACTTGCGCTCTGTGCTTCGATGCACACCCTGCAAACTACAAGGGCTGCCAAGTCTACAAAGAAATACTTGCCAGAAAGACTCAAAGACAAGGTCGAAGAACCACTGCTCAACAAGAATCCTCAGATCATCATAACACGCTAAAAGGCACAGGCCAAGCCAATGTCCCCAAAAAGCCAACAAAGAACAGCAACATCAACAGCTACGCTGACGCAGCGAAGAAACCCAGAGACGAAGAAATGTCTCAACCAACAAACACTCTAGAGAAAATATTATTAGCCCAATCAGAAAAAATTGATAATCTAGTAAATCAAATAGGCAACCTAGTTAGACTAATTACAATGCTTGTAAGTAAAATTCATAAATAACCTAAGAATTGCCGCTTGGAACATCAATGGTCTAGCACACAACAAACATGAGGTAGAACTACTGGTGGCGACACACAAGCTTGATATCCTGTTACTGTCAGAAACACATCTGACAGACCAAAGAAGCTTTACTTTAAAAGACTACTCTTGCTACTTCACAAACCATCCAGATGGCACTGCCCACGGAGGAACAGCGGTAATGATTAGAAACTGTATAAAACACCATGAATTGTGCGAATATCGGCGTGATTACTTGCAAGCCAGTTCCATATCAATTGACAACTGGCAGGGTCCATTAGCAATTGCAGGAATATACTGCCCCCCCAAACATCGAATAAAACAGGACATGTTCTCCGAGTTTTTTGCAACTCTTGGACACAAGTTCATAAGCGGTGGGGACTGGAATGCAAAGCATACACACTGGGGATCCAGAATGATACTCACGCGTGGAAGAGAACTTAAAAAATCCATGGCTGCAAATCACTTGGAAACTATATCAACTGGAGAACCAACACATTGGCCCTCTGACCAGAATAAAATACCAGACGTCCTGGACTTCTTCGTAACAAAAAATGTTACTAATGCATATTACACTGTAGAATCATGTTTGGACAGCTCTTCAGACCATAGTCCCATAATTCTGACACTGAGCACTAATGTTGTTGAAAAAATCCAAAAGTGTACAGCTATACAGCATGTCTTGCGAGTAACTCCGACCCGAAACGAGCATCTGATGATCTCCAAAAACACATCCACAAGATCGATGAATGGCTGGACAAGTGGAGAATAAAGGCTAGCTCATCCAAGTCAGTTCACATAACATTCACACTAAGACGTGGAGACTGCCCTCCAGTGCAGATGAAAGGTGAAACGTTACCACACAAAACCAGCGTCAAATATCTCGGCTGTCACTTAGATAGAGGACTGCACTGGAAAACCCACATAAAGAGTAAAAAAGATCAACTGAACTTAAGCTACAACAAAATGTATTGGCTGCTTGGAAGACAATCGAAACTGTCATTATTTAACAAACTCACTGTCTACAAAAGCATACTAAAACCAATCTGGACGTATGGTATAGAGCTGTGGGGTACTGCTAGTACATCCAATGTGGAAATTCTGCAACGGTTCCAGAATAAAGTCCTGCGGTGTATCAGCAGTGCACCTTGGTTCGCCAGGAACGAGGAGATTCACGAGTACCTTGAGGTGCCGACCATCAAAGAGGAAATAGAGAAAAGAGCACTATCATATAAAAGTCGTCTCCAGAGTCATGTCAACTGCCTGGCATTGGATTTGTTGGAAACTGCAAATCAGGTTTCGCGGTTGAAACGCATAAAACCAATCATTGCTACATAAAGTGATGAAATGATTATGATGTTGCATGCTAATGAGTGTGCAGCATCCCTCGGACATAAAACATACCAGACATCTGATAAAGGCCACTATGGTGGCTGCTTGCAGATAGAACACGAAGAAAGAAAAAAAAAAAAAAAAAAAAATAAATCTTTTGTATTCCCGTACATCTGTCATATCATAATATTTAAACTTCTCTTTCCGCCACTCACCTAACAGTTATCATACCCCAAAGGTATCCTGTTAGAAAATGCCTAGAGGCATTAAGTGTTACCTTTTGCCTATATTCTATTTGAGTGCAATAAATATATACAATACAATACAATATCCAGTCTCGAATATACTACAGTCCTCAACGCACCTGGTTGGGAGGGACTCGTCGTGCACATTCTTGGAGAAGAGATGCGCGGCGACAGCGAGGTCGGTGAGCGGCAGGTGCTGCCGCACGTGGTGCACCAGGTCCGCCAGCGTGGAGTACGCCAGCGGCCGCAGCGACTCGTTCATATCCAATCTAGAAAATACTACAGCCCTCAACGCACCTGGTTGGGAGGAACTCGTCGTGAACATTCTTGGAGAAGAGATGCGCGGCGACAGCGAGGTCGGTGAGCGGCAGGTGCTGCCGCACGTGGTGCACCAGGTCCGCCAGCGTGGAGTACGCCAGCGGCCGCAGCGACTCGTTCATATCCAGTCTAGAATATACTACAGTCCTCAACGCACCTGGTTGGGAGGGACTCGTCGTGCACATTCTTGGAGAAGAGATGCGCGGCGACAGCGAGGTCGGTGAGCGGCAGGTGCTGCCGCACGTGGTGCACCAGGTCCGCCAGCGTGGAGTACGCCAGCGGCCGCAGCGACTCGTGCACCGTCCAACCTCCGCCCAGCAGAACGTCCTCCTCGAACAGCCGGTCCATGTACGGCACAAATTCTGCACGGAAATAATGTCTTCAAAATCTACACCGCCAAAGAAAACCACTGGTATAGCACATAAACTGAATGAAGGTCCATCTATTGTACGCGCGCGAGCATATGCGCCGCGTAAGGAATGCGGCCAACACCCGCGCTAACCCCCGCGCTGTAGGATGCGGGTGGGAAGCGCGCTTCCCCTTCCCCCTTTACTTCTGGCCGCGCAGCGCATGTGCTCGCGCGCCGCTAATAGTGAACCATGTGGCCGAGGTGTGATGAGCTGATAAAGCGGATGTAGTAGATGATGTAGTCAACCGCGTCAGATTCCATAATAGAAAGTCAAAACTCACTAATCCTCAGCTCTGTTGCGAGGATGTGCCTGGTGGCGATGACGAGCTCCTTGCGCAGATGAGCCACCTCGGGCGGGCACAGGGTCATCAGACCGATGATGCCCTTCACCATGAGGTTGGAGTGGGCGGCCACTACCTCCGTGTACACGCGGATGATGTACGCAAGGAACGCTAGCGTCTTGATCTGCGCCCCCATGAAGTCCACGAACACCTCCTTGTTGAAGGACGGTGATTGTCTGAAGAGGAGTAAAACTCAATCGATTTTAATAAGTAGATTTCTTCAACAAACTCTATGGTTACCCCCTTACTACCCCCATTATCAGATAAGCCCCCTAATTCTTTTTCCTCCTTCCCTTGCCTCTTACTAGGTGGTAGGCTCAAATTGTAGCCTACCACCTAGTACCTAGACTGGGATGGTACCATCGTAGTGGATGTATGATAGACGCATAGCAGCCTCGGCTGTGTTCTCCTCAAGTTCACTATTAGCCAGCAATTCAAACGGAAGTCTCCGGTATGGCACCTACCTTCTAGGAGGCTAGTCATTGGTTGGTCGGAGAATGTGGATTGGCCCCTTTGACTCAGCCACCCATACTGAATTACAATTAAAAAAGCACTACCAGCACGTAAAGAAGTTCAGTCGAAACATATAAAAAAATAGTGATTATTTTGCATTATGTAGTGTATCTGAGAAGACAAAGAAAATACTGTAATGACACTTTGTTGATGTCGGACTATGTGGAATGTAGTGGGCTGAGACATTACGACGAACACTGTTACCTCTGTGCGAGCGTCGGCTGCAGAATGATGGTCTCCATGATGAGTGGAATAAAGTTGCTGACCTCCTGGTGGACATTCTGCTTGTACAGCTGGTACATCAGCACCACAATGATCGGCAGCTCTTGGATCACTTTCAGCGAGAGCACCGATTTGGGGATTAAATTGTACTGGAAAGGTAAACATACATAATGTTTTTTTATAGTGTGGAGCAAGTTGATGTATCAATCAATGGAACTTTGTAGAACATTTATGGATATTGATTAATTAAATGTGCTCATAATCTGGCGCGACATTCAGTCAGCAAGTATCCGTCCACTGCTGGACACACATACATTGAATTAGAACTGGCGGTATTTTCGTCATGTCCAAGCGTAGTTTAGGGAACGCACCCATACCACGTGACTGATTGGGGGGGGGGGGGGGGGGAAGGGGGGGAGGGGGGGAGGGGGGGGGGGGGTTAGTCAAGATACTACCCATGGTCACATGGGGGGGGGAGGGGTTCAAAAATTGCCCACAGTCGCTCACGTGGTATGGGTACGCTGTTCCCTTAACAATATCTGTTACCTGATCTGATATGACCTGCATAAAATCGAGTGCACTTGTTCTCATATAAATTTTACCTGAAATTGTTATAAGTTACTAAATTGCTCTAAAAGTATCACCAATAGAAAGCTCGTGATTTAAAACTACAGGAAAAGTGTTATCTCTGCAAAATAAATAATATTAAATAAGGAAAAACATCTTTAAAAAATCAGCTTTGATACAACTGCGAATGTAAACAAAAAACTACCCACAGTGTTCATACAAAACTCAGTTAACTAAATAAATCATACATAAATAAAAATTTTATCAACTTCAAAACAAGATGTCTTGCTCCAAGTGTGACAAGAAAAACGTTATGGACGAGAAAAACCCTGGCATCGTATGTTTTGGGTGTGACCGCCCAGTGTGTGTCAAGTGCAGTGCACTGAGTGCTACAGAAATGCGAGTTTTCCAACTTGCGACTCACTCACTTCGATACCTGTGCCGGGATTGCGAAACTGGCATCAAGGAGCTCCCAAGCCTCAAGAAAGCGGTGTCATCCCTCAAGAACCAGCTGGAAAAATTAAACAAAGAAATCGACAACCTAAAGAATAGTCATACGAAGGGACTAAACCTCGATCTAGTAATCGAAGAGCTAGAAGACAGGAAGATGAGGAGCTCCAATGTTATCCTGTTTGGAATCCAGGAGTCGGCAGCGGAGAATGCTGACCAACGCAAGAAGGATGATGCAGAAAGTGTCCAACGTACCCTGGACTCGCTGCCGGAGCCCGAGCGCCCTCGCGCTGTTATCCGCCTCGGTAAGCCTCAGCCTGGAGCCTCCACACCACGCCCAATAAAGATTGTTATGTCAGGTAAGCGAAAAGCAATTCAAATCTTGAAGAACAAGTCAAAATTGCAAGCCCCTGTAACAGCGAAAGCAGATCTGACACCTTACCAAAGAGATCATCTGAAAAAGCTCAGGCAGGAACTAGAAGAAAGAACGCAAGGCGGAGAAAAATATCTGACTATAAAATACATAAATAATTGTCCAAAAATTATAAAACTGTCAAAAAAGTAACATCGTCAGATGTAACCGAACTGATCATACACTACACGAACTTGGCTTCACTAACGGCAAAATTCGACCTTTTACTAGCAGACATAAATACATTAAAACCTACATTCATTATTATAACTGAGACACATCTGAAACCTGAAATAAAAGATAGCATTGTGAACATACCTGGATTCTCTTTGTATCGGCAAGACCGAACTACCGGCAAAAAGGCAAGTGGAGGTGTTGCAATCTATGTTGCTAACAATCATAATAACATACCTATTATAGCAAGAAGAAACTCTACCTATGACAGAACAAATGTGGAAGCATTATGGCTAGACATAGAGTATGGCAACTTTAAAATGCTACTAGCCGGGGTGTACCGCCCAACCCATTACACTTTGGAACAATCAGACACAGATCTCTTTGACATGATAGAGCGGGCAGCCCAGCAGGGAACTACACTGATCGCAGGTGATTTCAACTTACCTGACATCCAGTGGCCATTAAAAAAATTAGATGGATACAACGCATTACATGAAAAATTTATTAAAACATACACAAACTCCAGCTTGCAACAACTTGTAGAACAAAACAAGAAAACGCAATAATGAAGAATCTCTACTCGACTTCATAATGTGCAATGACCATAGTCTTTGCACAAAAATCGATTACTGCGCAAATATTGGCAAAAGTGACCATTTAGTATTGGTAGCAACTATTCAGTTTATTTTAGAAAAATCTCACAATAATATTAAAAAACCTCGTCCCAATTACATGAAAGCTGACTACGAAATAATACGAAAAGCATTGAACAAAGAAAATTTATCTGACACATCTGAAACAGATGTGACACATGCTTGGACACAATTCAAAAAAATAACACAAGATACATTACTTACACATGTTTCTGTCTCAACACCCAAGAAGAAACTAAGCAACAAGCCCTGGATAAACAAGCAAGTCATTGATATGATTAAACAAAAAAAGCACCTGTGGAGACTTTACCAATTAAATAAATCCCAAAAAACATACGAAACTTACCGCAAAGTAAACAACCAAATTGTATATCTGACAAGACAATCAAGGAAAAAGTACGAGGATAATATAATCACTTTAGGGCCAAAAGCTTTCTACGGTGACATCCGGAAACAACTATCCTCCAAAGTTAGCATACCGCCAGCTTTGCGGAAAGCCGACACAAAAGAAATTATAACCGACCACTTCGAAGTAGCAAACACATTTGCAGAACAGTTTAAAAAATCTTTTGTACAAGAGAATGATGACCCCTTACCACAAGTCGCTGTTCCAAGAGTAGAGAATACTTTAGAAATGGTGGAGTTTACCCCGGAGAAAGTTCTGAAAGTATTAAAAACATTTAAAGATGAAACATCAATGGGACCGGATGGTATACCTGAAATCTATTTGAAAAGATGTTCTCCAGAGTTGTGCCAACACCTTGCATTTATAATGACCTTATCCTTTAAAACTGGCAAACTACCGTCAGACTGGAAAGAAGCAACAGTAACACCGATATACAAAAAAGGGGATAAACTTGCAGCATCGAACTACCGCCCAATCAGTCTGACGAGCATTATATGCAAGGCTATGGAGAAAATTGTCTGTGACTCACTAAGAACATTTTTAACACAAGAAAAAATTATCATCAGCCAACAACACGGTTTTGTACCCAAGCGCTCAACCATAACAAACCTACTCGAATGCATGAACATATGGACCAAAACATGGGATGAGCGTAAGCCAATGGACATAATATACTTAGATTATGAAAAAGCTTTCGACCGTGTCCCGATAAACCGACTTATTCACAAATTGGACCACTTTGGACTCCGTGGAAAACTACTACTGTGGCTGAAAGATCTCCTAACAAATAGAAAGTTCCGAGTGAGAGTTGGCGAACAACTATCTGAACCTCAACCAGTACTCAGCGGAGTACCGCAAGGATCGATCGTCGCGCCAATCTTATTTGGGATATTTCTCACAGACCTACCAGCCATCATGAAACTCAGCTTCTCGCTCTTTGCCGATGATACAAAATTTTTTGCAGACCCTCTTATAAACCATCAGACCATACAAGACACCCTTGACCAAATTCTACATTGGACAAAAGAATGGCTACTTTCACTCAACAGCAGTAAATGTACAGTACTCCACATAGGGTCTAAAAACCCAAAGCTCTCATACAACATTGGTGGAAACCAAATACAACCAGTTAAGTCGCAAAAGGATTTAGGAGTCGTGATATCAGAAGATCTAAAATGGGAAGCGCACATAATTCAGCTAGTGAAGAGAGCAAATTCACTTCTCTATACAATAAGGAAAGCCTTCTCCTCCATCACCGCAGAACTGTTTATGAAACTCTACAAGACATATATAAGACCACTACTTAAATATGGCTACCAAATTTGGAGTCCATATTTTAAAAAAGATATTGAGCTACTAGAGAGAGTACAGCGACGAGCAACAAAGATGGTATCATCAATTAAAAATAAAACATATGAAGATCGCTTACAGGCACTGGGATTAACAACTCTTGAGGAAAGGAGACAACGAGGAGACATTATAGAAACCTATAAAATCCTAAAAGAATGCTACGATGTACCAAGTCTACAGTCAATGTACGAAAGGAGCACTGAAGAACGTCTTCGCGGTCACTCATTAAAACTAAAATGGCCCACACATAGAACCAACCCCAGGAAGCATTTTCTGACGCACCGGGTCGTAAGGGCCTGGAACAAATTATCTGAGGACACCGTCAGCGCCCCCTCGGTTAATTCTTTAAAAAACCAATTAGACAAAAAAAAAAAACAAAACAAACAAACAAAAATACTTAAAAACAATACAAGTGCACTCATAAATTAATAAACAGAATACACGCACCAGCTGTTAGCTGTCAGTGTTTAAAATAAATAAATAAATAAATAAAAAAAAAATACTCTTCCACTCAGTCCTCGGTACGGATCCACTGCTTTCCGAAGACATACTTTATGTCGTCGTCCCACCTGGCGGATGGCCTTCCCACACTCCGTTTTCCTGTCCATGACCGCCAGTGTAGGACCTATTTAACTTTCAGTATTGGTAAATTTTAGAATAGTAAAGAAAAGCAGTTTATAACGTGTTACCAAACCAACCCTTGGAGACGTTGCGCAAAAACGTCAGGGCGTTGGACCGTTTTTTCATATAGCGAATATGTTCTGTTTACTATCGTACAACACATATTATTATAAGGTGTTATCAGAGCTATATTGCTTCATTTGCTCCATCATCAAGCGTAAAATAAAAAAAAATAAAAAAATCAAGCCGTGCAGTCAAGTTGTTTTTTTTTGGTTCTAGCTGACTATAGTCTGTTTTTTTGGAAGACGGAGTAAATTGACGTTTGACTGACATTACGAGTGTTGCACGCTTTGCACCACTAGTGATTGTAGTCGATGAAAATAGTATCGACTTTTACACGACACGAACACGACACGACACACCTTCACACATATTATGCGCTACCTGTGGCGCTGCCTTAAACTTAACATTTTTTTAGCTGGATTTAGCTGAATATGTTGTATATTGTAATATGTATGATTAAATCCACAATTACGTAAATATTCGAGCTTACAGCATTTCATTAGTTAATCAATCGATAAAAGTATCGATAGCAACTACATGCCTATTTAAAATTTGCCAGAAACTGGCAACACTCCAAACGTCACTTTCCTCCGTCTTCCAAAAAAACAGACAAAGCTTGTTTTTGTGCATGTATAAATAAACAAAATAGCTCCCCATCCTACTTTAGGCGAAAGAAGAAAATACCTCCACTTCAGCTTTAATATGTCCTAATACACAATGTCATACGAAATAATTGCGCAGAATGCAATATCTTCTAATCAACTTGAGACACACTAATATTGTATGAAAAAAACGTTAAATATTTAGTATGAGGAAAAGGTATATAGATCTTACAGTAACAACAGTGCCGTCGAGGAGTGTCTGCTCGGTGTGTATGGGTGTGATGGTGTAGGTCTCCGCCAGCAACTGCTCCATGTTCAGATCGGGCAAGTCATTCACGCGCACCGTGGCGCGCGGCTCGAATATCTTGGACATGTGATTCGGGAGGTCCGAGTATATCGCCTTCACCCACTGCAGGTACTTGTGGATCTGACAATACGGAGAATCTGAGCAACTCTCTCACCTCCACACAACTGGTTAACTCTAGAATGCTCTTCCTGCACATATATTTCCCCTCGGGTCCTTCAAGAGGGGCGTAAATGGGCACATATTATACCGGCAAGGCATTCGTAAATCCCGCATACGACCGAATGTCCATGCGCGGCGTTAAACATGAGTGGTCCACATGTCAATTATAAAAAAAAAAACAAATATTGAACTCTAGTATAAATCTTTACCAATAAGTTTTAGGAGCAATAAGAAATAATTATTCTCTTGCCCCTTACTAGGTGGTAGGCTCAAATTGTAGTCGACTGGTTTGTGACCACTGTACTAAACACAAGATGGCCTCATAACAGCCTCGGCTGTGTTCTCCTCTAGTCAGGTATAGCCAGCATTCCAAAGGGAAGTCTGCGGTACGGCACCTACCTTCTCGTGATATAGGCTGGTCAGAGCATGTGTTATGGCCATTGTGACTCAGCCACCCATATCGGATTAGATAAATAAAATAACAAATTAATTATCAAATAAATAAGCGAAAGAGCAACACTCACATCGGTACTGTGTGGGGTCGGTACTTAATAAGAATAGTCCCACTGCATCTCTCCCGGTGCATGTCGTAAAAGGCGACTAAGGGATAAGCGGCCTCCAGACACCCCGGTCGACTTGTGGCTTCCATGGAAGACATAGGCTGGCTGGGGTAGCTGGAGACTACGGGGTTTTGCACGAAGGTCCCCAACCAAGCGGGATTAGTTTGCAGGCCTAGAGCCAACCCCAAACCAAAACAACAACAACAAACACTCACATCGACCTCCGGGTTGTAAGCGGGCCGGTACTGCTTGTGCATCTCCATGAAGATCTTAAGACAGACGAGCACGTTCTCCTCGTTCTCGATCTCCATCAGCTTCAGCATCAGCACCAGGATGCTCTTCACGTACGGCCGCAGAGTCTCGCTGATCGGCAGCCGGTGGATCATCTCCAGGATCAACTTGCGAACCTGCCAACAACATTATCTATTTACTCACCGGCTCTGCAGGCTGTAGATATACCGGGTTGGTACCACCGCACTGAGCGAAACGTCGGTCGAAACGGCTATGTAAATAGTTCGTGTTTTCCGTCCAGTTCAGTGTAGCCGACATGAAATGAAGGGAAGCACTGACATGGCACCTAGTTCACCCGGTGTAATGGGCTGACATCACGGATGTTGTAGGTGATGTAGCTAACATTGTCAATTTCCATAAAAAAATATATATATACATATACGCTCTTTCATGACAAATCCCTAAAATAGACGCGATAAAGATTTCAAATATACAAAACTCAACCAAAGTACACAACAAATCTAATAAATGTCAAAAAAATTATATTATAAGCCTATATTTAGAAATATCAGCCCAAGCTGCCAGTCTAACATAAAAAAAAAATAAACCATCACCTAACCTAACAAAACCTAACCTACCTCAACTCCATGACGTGGAGCATGGCCAAGGCTCGCTTCATTAGCGGAAGGCAGTGGGTTCGAACTCACGGTTGTGTACCATTTTCAAGTGAAAAAAATAAATATTACTTATTTAATTTGTTTCTTTCTCAATTACAATTGGAGTTTCCTTTGGTAGGGTTGAACCCGTCCAAATCGACCGTTCGTGCCTTCCTTCCAGTTCAGTGTAGCCGGCACTTCCAAAGAGAAACACTGACAGGCACCTAGTTCACCCAAGTAGAAATTTAACAAAAAACAATTCTGCAAAATTCTGGCCGACCTGCTGGATATTGTACTCGGCGATGAAGTGAGGCTCTCCCTCCTGCAGGATCTTGATGAAGATCTTGAGCGAGTGCTCCAGGAACTGGGGGTACTGCGGCGAGTTTATAATCACCTGCGCACACAACAACACATCGCTGCAGTATTTATGTGTAAGGAAAGTTTTCGAACTGAAACGAAGTCCAGCGTCCGTTCAGTTTGTCTTCGTACTGTGTGGGGTCGGTACTTAATAAGAATAGTCCCACCGCATCTATCCCCGTGCATGCTGTAAAAGGCGACTAAAGGATAAGCGGCCTGCAGACACCCCGGTCGACTTGTGGCTTTCATGGAAGACATAGGCTGGCTGGGGTAGCTGGAGACTGCGGGGTTTTGCACGAAGGTCCCCAACCAAGCGGGATTAGTTTGCAGGCCTAGAGCCAACCCCAAACCAAAACAACAACAACAACAACAACAGTTTGTCTTCTTCTCCGCTGTTTGTTAGTTTATTTATTTTTTGCAGCCAGTCCGATTCATGTGAGCAGTTCGATGCACAGCGGAGAAGAAGACAAACTGAACTGACGCTGGACTTCTGGTTTCGTTTTGGAAATGTGTATGCTTTTCTTACACACAAACACCATTATTCAGATTTATTCTAAGTGTAGTACTACTGCCACACACGCCACATTGATTGATGATAAAGAAAAAACCCTAAGACAAGATGTTTAACTGGTTCCCTTCCTAGAGGCCCCCGTGAGCCCCGATCGAAAATCGACACTTGCTTCCGTTGAGCCCGCGCGGACCCCGCCGGGCGGCGTCGAAAGCATTCGTCTAGTATTATATCAGTGAATTTTGCTTAGAAAGTACTTTACATATATTGCTAAAAAACCTTCTCATTGCCATTAAACACACATAAATAATTACGCTCTCAAACAGAAAAACATTTATTTTTTATTTATTCGTCCCTTTTCGGGACAGGCAAAACTAATTAAAATGTACAGCCTTTTCTGTTGTACTTCTATTGTCGTTGATTTCTTCTCGTATTGTGAGAATCTCAAAAATATATACTTTTTATTTACGACGACGCGGCAAACCAATTTGTTCATCCGACATCTTTATAAAATCACAGAAAACATATATTCTAACGTCTATCATTTTTTACTGAAGGTTCCTTGTTTTTCTTTATTTTTTCTGGATGGGATTCAATGGCCACATACCTACATACATTGTTCGGCACTTTAGTGGCAGCGTTCTTCACCTAGAATTTTGGTATATGATTTGTAAAGGTGAATTGTAAATTTTTGTCGAGAAAAAAATATCAGGCATATTTTGTTTGTCCAGGAGTTATTTTACGAAATATTTGAGTTTATGTCAAGGTCAGTGCACAATGCCGCGGAGCGGCAAAAGTAGGGAGGGGGAGGCCCCTCCGTGAAGATGTGTGGTTTCTGAGATATCCATGTTTGAAATTTGGGGAAATACATAGAATTGGAGCGCCCAGTATTAGAAGGTTGGGGAGTGGGGGAGGGCCTCCACACTGATACCTCTCTCCTCCTTACCCCGTGGAGATGTGTGGTTTCTGAGATACCCATATTTGAAATTTGAGGTTGTCGGCCACTAACAGTAGTTTTCACTAAAATTAGGCTAATAAAAAATCTATTCACTTTTGGCATATCGCGGTAATTTGTCTCCACACAAAAAATATGTCTCCTCAGGCTGCGAGTGGTATTTTTTAGAATGGGGGCATCAGCCCCTACAAAATCCAACACTTAGCTACTCCAAAAGCCTGCGCTCCAATTCTATAGCAAACCTGGTTAATTATTGCGCAACATGCTTTTTCAACTTTAAAGTTTAGTATTCAGCGACTTGCGAATTTACTGTCTACAAATTACCCTGTCATAGAAGGTGAAAGCAGCAAATGAGAATGGTATAAGGCGCGTCCCCTGCAAATGTTTTTTCAAAACATTACACAAAAAAACATGAAAGAAAAACATTTGTTTTCATACCCAAGCTGTCTCCTTCTACATGGAAATGTTTCTGGTTGAAACAAAACATTTTGTGTAGACGTCAAAATGAGTTCCGATGAGGAAGACATGCATCCATTATTACCGATTGAATAGGCTATATCGGAGAGAAAACCGATTTCGAGTTAGACCATATTTACAGACTCGACAATAATTATCAGGAGTTATGAATTTGACTGGACAATTTCTGCGTTGTTTCTGAAAGGGATTTTGAAGAATTGGTTTTACTTTGGTGCAAAAAAAAAACGCAACATGGCGCAATAAGGTTATTTCACCAGAAATTCGACTAGGCATCACTTTAAGATTTCTGGCTACTGGTGATTCATACACGAGCCTTATGTACCTTTTGAGGAATATATATAAACAACAATTATCGACAGACTATGTGAAGTGCGCGGCATGGTAGCTGGAAAAAAATTAAACAAACCCCTCCCCTCTCCACCTGCGCAGGTAATGTTTTCCATCCACCTCGACAAACCAAACAATTTTGTATGCATACGCAAATGTGTATGGTCATACCCCAATGTTTCGATGTTTTTGTGTATTGTATCGAAAAAAACTGTCGCAGGAGACCCGGCTTTATACAAACATTGAAATTACCTCAAAATTCTCGTTGAGTTCCTGCGCTGCCTTCAATTTGATCTCATCCTTAGCGCCGGCGTCCGCCAGCATTGTGACATAGCTGCGGTAGGTATTCATCTGCGTGTGCGGGTCCGCCCCGCTGGCGCCGGAGCCGGTCGCCATCATTTTGGCGAGTTTACCTTGCTTACTCTTCCAGATGAATTACATGCTGAAGGGAAGTTCCATAAACTATAGCGGACACCATTCGTGCTCTAGCGTGCACCGTTACTCGCAGCCGCACAATCTATAGACCACGCAGCCCTGAACATTTTGTTTTCGGTTAGAAGGAAGCGTGCACGTGCGTCGTTATTGGTTTTTACTTGGAATAACCGGCTGGCTAACCTAATTCACGCACAAAGGAGCATCTGTCTTAGGATCATTAGCATCTGAAATAGGTCAGTGTGGTAATGCCTATTGATTGATGGTACGATGATGATTATTATTTATATTTGTCAATCTTTCGAGAATCTAAATGAAAATTTCACAAACCCAACACAAAACACAACCACAGAACACAACTTCCCACGCTAATCCGCTAATCAGTCAGTCAGTCAGTTGCCACCACATAAAATAAATGTACTCTGTGGCCATATCAAACAATAAAACACCAAGGCGAAGGCTACACGCTCAATAAATACTGTGGTCCATCAGTAAATACACAAGCAAGTGTATTGACGGATGACAATATTTATCACAGGATTTCTAGATTTCCCAATTCCGTACTGATGATCACTCGTATTGTGATAAATATTGAGCGTGTAGTGTCAGTATTTATTACGTCAGTACGCATCGACACAGCATACGTTATGGGTCTGGCTTAGTGATTCTGGTGACATAATCTGAATGTACTCTGTGGCCAAATCAAAGAATAAAATACTAAGGCGAAGGCTACACGCTCAATAAATACTGTGGTCCATCAGTAAATACCACATATCGTGGTATTTACTGTTAGTGTAGGCAAGTGTAGGCAAAAAATTCGTCCTGAGGTCTGACCTTCCGCAAAATTTAAAGACCCGTATATATGACCAGTGTGTCCTCCCGGTTATGACGTACGGGTGTGAAACGTGGACTCTGACGGTCGCTGTTGTCCAAAGGTTCAAAGTTGCCCAGCGAGCAATGGAGCGAGCCATGCTGGGAATATCGCTACGTGATATGGTGCGCAACGAGGCAATCCGCTGACGCATCAAAGTAGTCGATATTGGACACCGGGTGGCTAAGCTCAAGTGGCAGTGGGCTGGGCACGTTAGCTGAAGAGACGATGACCGTTGGAGTAACCGTGTCCTACACTGGCGGCCGTGGACAGGAAAACGGAGTGTGGGAAGACCACCCGCCAGGTGGGACGACGACATCAAGTACGTCGGCGGAAAGCAGTGGTTCCGTATCGCTGAAGGCCGGGAGGACTGGAGGAAAATTGGAGATTGTATGTCCAGCAGTGGACGCTTACACGCTGACTGACTGTAGGCAAGTGTATTGACGGATGCCAATATTTATAACAGGATTTCTAGATTTCCCAATTCCGTACTGATTATCCCTCGTATTGTGATAAATATTGAGCGTGTAGTGTCAGTATTTATTACGTCAGTACGCATCGAAACAGCATACGATATGGGTCTGGCTTAGTGATTCTGTTGACATTATCGCCGAAAACCTTGATAATTAATTTTTTAATTTTTTTTTATGGAAACTGGCAAGGTTGCCTACATCACCTACAACATCCGTGATGTCAGCCCATTACAACGGGTGAACTAGGGGTCATGTCAGTGCTTCCCCTCAGTCGTGCCGGCTAAACTGAACTGGACAGAAAACACAAACTATTTACATACCTACTTACTCGTTTCGACCGACGTTTTATTCAGTGTGGTGGTACCAACCCGGGCGGGTTGAACCCTGCCACCTAGTATAAGATAGGGACCTAGAAATTTTTTTTTATGGAAACTGACACGGTTGGCTACATCACCATAACATCCGTGATGTCAGACCATAACACCGGGTGAACTTGGTGCCACGTCAGTGCTTCCCTTCGGTCGTGCCGGCTATACTGAACTGGACGGAAAACACAAACTATTTACATGCCGTTTCGACCGACCTTTCATTCAGTGCGGTGGTACCAACCCGGGCGGGTTAAACCCTACCACCTAGTAATATATGAAGGGAGTCATATGTCTTAGTCGCCTTTTACGACATATTCTTTATTCTTTATTCTTTATTCATCATTCGTAAGGTAGTACACTACGCTGGAATTTGTCCTGTTAGTTTTTACAATCCGGTTCGATTACACCCACAAAGAAGAGCCGGCAAGAAACTTCGTAGGGTTCTTTTTTTAACGTCTTCAATTACAATACATTGTGACTAGCTACACAACAGACACCGCTTACAGTGTTAAGATATAGTTTAAGAGCTAGAATAACTATAATTTAAGCTTGATAATTCTGACCACATAAAATCAAAAGTTAAAGTAAAAGTATAGATAAAATCAGGTGTATAGAGCCTTTGTCAGAAATTGTTGATACATATCGTATCAAGTCATGTCAGTTATAAATATTCATACCACATTGTAGTACAATGTCAAAAAATAAAATAAATAAATTTGAAACTTAATGTATCAATTAGTCAAGGTAATATTTTAGTATGCGTGCTAAATAAACTTGATACTTAATGTATCAATTAGTCAAATTAATATTCAGCATGCGTCAGCAGTATAAATTAAGGTACAGGTTGTACCCTGTCAAAATTCAAAATTTGTATGCAGTCAGAATCTCAAGTGAACATGTTTGTAGCATTTTCAGTTTATACCAGTGATAATACGAGGTAGTACAAATCTCAAAGACCAAAAAGTAATGTGATGAAAAATATAAATCTGCGACAAATGTAACAGTTCATGACAGATACTATAGTTCCTTTTAAAAATATACGCCTAACATATAAAATATACAATGTTACCAATTGGAGCAGGCCAGTCTCCACGAACAGCACCCGTTCACGAGCATCACGCCAGGGCCAGCCATCGCTTCCCTCAACCATATTTTAGGGAGAGAGGCGACCCGGACCAAGCGTCACCGTAAGCAAAGACCTTATAGCGATGCATTACTCCAGTGGCAACATGAAACTTATACGATATGTTTGCATTTTGTTTTACATAATACCACTGCTTCTGTCACAAACTGCTACAGTGCCCCGATCACAAAGCAATATGAAGTTCTAGAAACCTGTATACACATAATATGTACAGGTTCTGTTTATCCTGTTATTACTTATACCACTCGCACTAGCACCGAGTACACTATGTTAACCTATACACGGTCAGCCTCAGAGTACAATATTTTGTCAGTTAGAGCTTCTTTTACATTATAATAAGCTTTCTTTATAAGAATGGCTTTAATGCGTTTCTTAAAACATACATCATTAAGATTTTTTATTTCTAATGGTATTTTATTATAAAATCGAATGCTATTACAAACACAACTCTTGGACATTTTAGACGACCTGTGTTTTACAATTGTTATATCATTTTTGTGTCTAGTTTCATGGTGATGTATATCAGACTGGAGAGTAGCATTTTGTATGTATTTTCTAGCATAGCAGATGTTTTGATACACATAAGCACTTGGTAGTGTCATAATTCCTATTTTACTAAATTCATTTCTACAAGAGTCCCTCGTTTTCATATTCAGTATACAACGCAATGCTCTTTTTTGCAGAACAAATACTCTGTTTACTTCAGCTGCAGTTCCCCAAAACAATAATCCATATGACATGAGACTATCAAAGTAGGCAAAGTAAACAGTTTTTGCAGCTTGTACACCACACAATTCTTTGATTTTTTTGATGGCATAACATGCTGAACTTAATTTACCAGTAAGTGAGTCTATATGGGGCTTCCAGCTGAGAGTTTCATCAAATAGTACTCCCAAAAAGGTAATTTCTTTAGCAATATTTAGCGTTAGTTCTTCTGCAGTTTTAACAATTTCTTGGTGCGCCATGCGTCTTTGAGTTCCTAAAGCAAAATGCATTATGTTAGTTTTATTTACATTTAGTAGTAGATTGTTTGATTCAAACCAAGTTTTTAGAGATTGTATTACTGCTTTAAACGAATCGCGCAAATCATTAATGCTTTTATTTTTTAAGACTACTGAGATGTCATCAGCAAACATGATTAGTTCTATATCATCTGTAATACAACTGGAGATGTCGTTGACGTAGATCAAAAAGAGCAAAGGTCCAAGAATGGAGCCTTGAGGAACACCCATAGAAATGGTTTCACAACTTTATTTTTCACCACTAACGTCACATATTTGCTGTCTGTTGCTTAAGTAGGATTTACAAATACTTAGCTCTATATCTCGCACGCCATAGTGATTAAGTTTATTTATAATTATTTCATGATTAACACAATCAAACGCCTTTGACAGATCACAGAATATGCCATACGTGTGATGTGAATTATCTAGCGATTGTATGACTGTTTTTATCATTGATGCAATAGCGTCACCAGTTGATCTGCCCTTGCGGAATCCATACTGTTTATAATTCAAGGTGTTATTTTCATTAAAAAATTCAATCAGCCTTTTTTCTATGGCTTTTTCAAACACTTTACTGAATACAGGAAGCAAAGAGACAGGCCGATAATTTCCAATAGTACTATGACAACCCTTTTTAAACAATGGTACCACCCTCGCTATTTTTAATATATCTGGGAATGTGCCCTCTGCAAAACATTGATTAATTACAGTAACTAATGGATCTATAATACTACAAGTTAATGACTTCATTAACTTGTATGTCATACACGGGGAGATATGCAGTGTGGCTATTCTTTTAAAGTACCGGTCCCACACTGTACAATGTAATGTCAAAGCAAATTTTTGCTCTCGGTGAAATAGACTATTTAATTAATGTATCTTGTTTAGTTAAAAAGAGTGTTATCAACTTCAGAAGATTGTCAAAACAAACGTCAGGCATTCGAAAATAATTTTCGTAATCCATTTCATTGTGAAGTCGAATTTCATCTAACAAATTTAAATGTGTGTACTTTGCCCTATGTTGCAGCCAATGTTTCGTCCTTCGCTTCCTTTTTCCCCTTCTTTTTAAAGCAAGCGCTAAGATAATGGCTACACAAGCTTTAATAATGTTTTCTGTATCCATTATTAACGTCCTCACTGCACAAAGCACGACAGAATACTGACGTGATAAATATTGTTAACACATGGCTAACACTGACAGAACGACATCGTGTAGAAAATATTTCAGGGATCTAAAAATTATGACCTCTGTTTCTTTATATGTTCGTGAAATAATCATGTAAGACAGAATATTGAAACATTTGAAGTAAATGAAACCGCATACTCTACAAGGAACACGGGTCGCCTACAACCAGTTCCACATCGGTTGGCAATGGCGGAAAATCTGCCTAGGGTGATAGGTCCAAAGTTGTATGAGATTCTACCTGAGAACCTAAGAAGGGAAATAGATGACAACAAATTCGCACCCGTCTGAACAATCTGTTACATGAAAAATGCTTATATAAGCTATGCGAATTTATAAAGTGAATTGATAATGTATAATTTATCGAATAGGTACACAATTTGTATCATAAGTCGTAAGTAAGTGTTTTAGTTACTTACGAGTATGTATTGACGTGCCACATGGAGTGTACGTGCACTGCATATTTTCAGCTCTGTATTTGAGTGCTCTATGATTTGCTAATAAATATCTTTGTCTTTGTCTTTGTCTTTGTCTTTATTGTACGTCTAGGGTGGTCTAGGATACTGAATGTTTCAGTATGATCCATCAGGATCGTGATATGGATCACGGTATTTATTGAACGTGTAGCCTTCACCTTAAGAAAGAAACGGTGCCGAGCGACGGTACGAACCCCGAAAGACAAGGCGGTTCCTTTCGTGAACACTCGGCTCGAAGGAAAGTGGTATGGTGAATATTTTGGTGGTTTAAAAAAAAAATAACTCTAACCTAATGTTGGCGCACGCATGTCGTTTTTGTTACGTTTCGTTTCGAGCCGAAAGGAGCCGCCTTGTCTTTCGGGTGTCGTATTCGCCGACCTACTCGGTCCCTTCGCAATTTTTTTTACAACCATAGACCAGAAGTCTTCAGTCAAGTCAGCAGTCACTAGTCAGTCAATGCTCTACTATAATTGTATATTCTGTGTCATCGACACGGCAATGGCATCGACGAGATGCAAGATGATTGATATTTTGGTGCGTGGATTACGTACAATGGGTTGAATGGAGGCGTACTGTAGTGCAGTGAAGTTTGAACGCGCTTTCTGTGTTGAAATATTCAAGTGGACGATGTGAATATGTGTATAGACACGAGGCCGGTGTCGTTATGGCTGGCTGGTGCGTGCGCCTGCTGGCTGGCATTGCTCGTTCACGGCGGGGAGGTGCTCGCTCGCTACCCTAACCCGTCTAATGACACGCTGCGGCTGTATCACCTGGCGCTGGATCCCGGTAGCGGGCGCGTGTACGTCGGCGCTCTCAACTCCCTGCACCAGTTGACGCGCGACTTGCGACCCGAGCGCGTCGTGTCGACCGGCCCCAAGCGCGACAACCCGCTGTGCCACGCCAGCGGTTGCACGGCGCCCGACGTCGAAACCACTTGGCTCGACAACGTAAACAAGATCTTAGTGATAGACCGCGAAGCGCGCGCAGTGATAGCGTGCGGATCCGTCGCGCAAGGCTCTTGCGTGAAATACCGCGAGGGCGACCTCGCTGCGGAGCCACAGTTCGTGCCGGTGAGCGTCGCCGCCAACGACCCGGACGCCTCTACGTACGCGTTCATCGGTCCCGAGCGCTACAACTCTTGGGACCGCGCCAACGTGCTCTACGTGGGCACCACCTTCACCAACAATGGCGATTACCGTCACGACGTGCCCGCCATCTCGAGCCGCGACCTTCAGACGCTCGACCTGGCACAGTTCACCTTCTCCAAGCAGAGTCTCATCCAGATCGACGTCAAGTACCGTGACAACTTTCTCGTGCAGTACGTGTACGGTTTCAACGCCAGCGACTATGCCTACTTCCTCATCATCCAGAAGCAATCGCACCTCGCCGGCAATGAGGAGCTCGGCTATGTGACACGGCTGGCGCGCACGTGCGTCAACGATGACAACTACAACAGCTACACGGAGGTGACGGTAGAGTGCCTCGTGCGCCACCGGGGCGAGACCGTCAACTACAACTTGATACAGGACGCCAAGGTGGCGGAGGCGGGTGTCACACTCGCCGCCCAGCTGGGCGTGGATGTGGGAGCTCCTGTACTGGTCGCCACATTCAGCCCATCGCGCGGCATCACCGACGAAGCGACCGCGCGCTCCGCTGTGTGCGTGTTGTCGCTCCAGGATGTGGAAATAAAATTTAACGAGAACGTCCACATGTGCTTCAACGGTAGCACCAAGTCCCGTAACATGGGCTACATCTCCGGCATGATATCCGACGGCAAGTGTCCCAGCGTCGGCTCCACGGGCAATATTCTGAATTTTTGCGAGGTAGGATTAAAAATTAGTGGACTGTATCCAATTAAGCAAATGGCAATAATTAGTTGGAACGACACATTAATTTCATCCGTGACTGTCTCCACCACCGGAGCGCACACTATTGCCTTTCTTGGCACAAGCACGGGAGTCCTAAAAAGAGTATTAATCGACACAGACAAGGCATTAGAGTACTCCAGTGAGAGCTTGGTGCCCGGTCAAACTATTCTCCCCGACACTACACTAGCTCCCAATAAGAAGTCTCTGTACGTGTTGGCACGTCATTCTATTACCCAAATTTCTACAGAGCGGTGTTCCGAGTACGGAAACTGTTCAGCTTGTTTAGAATCAAACGATCCACACTGTGGCTGGTGCTCGTTAGAAAAAAGATGTACTGTGCAGAATACTTGCCAGAAGGGAACACAGAGCGCCCCCAGGTGGCTCTCTCAGTACACCGGCCAGCAGTGCATAGATTTTGAACAAATACTGCCAGATAGAATTCCGACTAACGAAGTCACTAATGTTCAACTTATCATTAGAACTCTTCCAGAGCTACCGTTTGGTGCAAAGTACAAATGTGTGTTCGGAAATGCTCCTCCTATAGATGCCGCGGTGACAGCTAATGGCCTTGCCTGTCCCACTCCCGATGTAAAGTACAGGCCCAGCATTCTCGCAGATCAGGATCACGTGTTCGTTCCTCTCTCTGTACATTCCTCAGAAACTAATAAGGATTTTGTCTCTCGCAACTTTGCTTACTACGACTGCTCCAAACATAGTACTTGTCACTCTTGCATAATGAGTGAATGGGCTTGTAATTGGTGTATTTATGACAACAAATGCACTCACGACACATCAGTTTGTCAACGTACCATCATCAGCGGTGAGAACAATCCTTCAAAGTTACTCAATCACGGATTGGGCCATTGCCCACGCATCAGGCAATACAAGCAACCTATACTGCTTCCTAATAATGTACCGAAAGAACTAGAACTTGAAGTCGAAAACCTACCTCACTTACAACCTGGTCACACGGGATTCCAGTGTATTGTCACCATAGAACAGGCCAATATGATATTACCAGCTCGAGTAGAGTCAAACCATTATATTGTATGTGACAAAACTACTTACTCTTATGAAGAAGATGTCGGAGAATATAATGTTAGTGTGAAAGTAGTTTGGAATCACAAGCACTACATCGATACAATAATGATAACCCTGTACAAGTGTGAAATTCTAGGATCCCACCGAGAGCATGCCGACTGTTCTCTTTGCATCACACGAAACAGTATTTACCAATGTACGTGGTGCGGAAATGCATGCTCCTACAGCGAGTCCTGCTTGGAAAGCCCAGTAACAGAATGTCCAAGACCCAGGATCGACATGATCAAGCCGCTGAGTGGGCCCACAGAAGGTGGAACATTAGTTACAATAGAAGGTAGTAACCTCGGGCTGAGAGTGGAGGAAGTGACCGGTAAAGTTCGAATCGGCGATTTTATGTGTGAGATTGTGGACTTCGAAGTATCAGTGAGCATCACTTGTCGCACGGGCCCATCTAATGGATCAGTCGTAGCTCCGGTGATTGTACAGAATGATGCTGGGTACACAGAATCCTCAGTTCAATTCAGCTACAAAGATATCAAACTGCAAGGTATTTATCCAGCCATCGGTCCAATGTCAGGCGGCACTCAGCTGGCGATCGGTGGACACCACCTGAACATCGGTTCCAGCATTTCAGCTTACTTGGATGAAATGTCTTGTTCAGTAAATGCAACCCAAACTTCTAACAGCAGATTGATTTGCGTAACCCCTAAAGCTAGTGGACCCCGTTTGGTTCACATGTTGACAGTCGTAATTGATAATGCTAACCGGACACTTTTTGGAGACTTGTTCAATTACACGGCTGACCCTACTATTATGGAGATAAAACCATTAAAGAGCTTTGTCTCAGGAGGAAGAATGATTACCGTCCACGGAACAAATCTACACACCATTCAGAAACCTTTGATGAAACTTTACTACAGCAACGATGTTGAACCGGTCAATCATACAACCTGTGTTGTGTTAAATCCTAATCAAATGGAGTGTCCTAGTCCAGCGATAAACAGAAAGTATCAAGAAATTCTTCAGGTAACTAAAGCGCAGACTAGCACACCACAGATAGCTATGAAAATCGGATTTGTTATGGATAATGTTGAATCAATGCAGGACTTGGAAAAATATTTCAACCCACCTAGAACGCACATGGTCTTTGTGGAAGATCCTCATGTCTATCGATTTGCTAACGGCATAAAATTGTACAAAGGCGACACATTGGTTATTGAAGGAGAAAATCTAATAAAAGCCAGCGATGACTCGGATGTTAGCGTCACAGTTGGGACACAGATGTGCAATGTGACGAGTTTGACAATGCAGCAGCTAGTCTGTAACCCTCCTGAGATTCAGCCTACCAACACTGATGAAAATGGTGTGCAAATAAAGGATGTTAATTTACCTCTCGTAGTCGTCAAATTTGGGAAAAACCTTCGGTTTCCTATTGGATACCTCCACTATGAACTATTGCGAAACTATAACTTCCCACCTGAAGCGATTACTGGGATAGCAGCCGGCACATTCTTCCTAGTGTTGATATTCATGATTGTGTTAGTTGTCTATAGACGGAGAAGTACAAAGGCAGAGAGGGAGTATAAGAGAATACAAATACAGATGGACACTTTGGAAAGTAATGTGAGATTGGAGTGCAAGTTAGCCTTTGCTGAACTCCAGACTGACATGTCAGATCTGGCTGCAGATCTGGAACACTCGGGAATACCGACACTAGATCATGTAAATTACGTAATGAAAGTATTTTTCCCAGGTGTGTCAGATCACCCAATATTAAATGTTCCTAAACAATTTATAAACACTCCACGAACTAACTACGACGCGGCTATGATACAGTTTGAGCAGCTGCTGAATAACAAGTGTTTCCTACTATCTTTCATCGACACCTTGGAAGCTCAAAAGTCTTTCAACATCCGTGACAAAGTGAACGTAGCATCACTTCTGATGGTGATACTGATGGGCAAGATGGAGTACGCTACAGATATTTTAAAGTGCCTGCTCCTGCGCCTGATCGACAAATCTGTTTGCAACAAGCACCCGCAGCTGATGCTTAGGCGAACGGAGAGTGTGGTAGAGAAGATGCTCACTAACTGGATGGCATTGTGCATGTACTATTACCTCAAGGACTATGCTGGCTCTTCATTATTTTTGTTATTTAAAGCCATCAAGCATCAGATTGAGAAAGGTGTAGTTGACGCTATAACGCACGAGGCTCGATATTCTTTGTCTGAAGAAAAGCTTTTAAAGGAGCAGATCGATTATCAAACTATCACTCTGCATATTGTCCAGGATGATTTTGATGATAAGATACAGTGTAAAGTATTGGACTGTGATAGTATCTCTCAGGTTAAGTCCAAAATTTTAGATGCTTTATTTAAAAATACACCTTTTTCAATGAGACCGTCCGTCCACGAAGTAGACTTAGAATGGCGTCACGGCCGAGGTGGCCATGTGACACTACAGGATGAAGACCTAACAACCAAAAACATTAACGGATGGAGGAAACTGAACACCTTGGCCCACTACGGGGTCAAGGAATCGGCTGTTATGTCGTTGATATCTCGACAGAATGATAGTTTCCACACACCCTACAAAGTTCCCTGTAAAAATTGTACCGGCATTTACTGTACAAATTCCCACATAAGAGTGTACAACAGCGATCTGGGGCCCGACAGCAACTCCCATCTATACCATCTAGTGAAGCCGATCGAATATCAACACATAGTCAATAAAACATCGGAACACACACACAAAGCCATTCCTGAAATATTCCTGACACGCTTACTGTCCACGAAGGGAACGGTGCATAAGTTTGTAGATGACTTTTTTAATACAATAATGACTGTGAATGAACTGCTTCCTCCGGCGGTGAAGTGGCTGTTCGACCTATTCGACGAGGCAGCTCGAGGTCACGGCATAATGAACCCTGAGGTGGTACACGCCTGGAAGTCCAACAGTTTGCCTTTAAGGTTTTGGGTGAACTTGATAAAGAATCCAGATTTCATTTTTGATATAAATAAAACAGCCACAGTAGACTCGTCGCTGTCCGTCATCGCTCAAACGTTCATGGACGCGTGCTCGCTGACGGAGCACCGGTTGTGTAAGGATTCTCCATCGAATAAGCTACTATTTGCAAAAGACTTGCCATCGTACCGGGACATGGTGCTGCAATTCTATCAGGCGGTGTCGGCGCTGCCGCAAATCACAGACCAGGAGCTAAGCACCTCCATGCAGCAACTGTCGGTGCAGCAACTTAATGAGTTCGATACAATATCTGCCTTGAAAGAGTTATATATCTACGTGAGTAAATATAGAGAACAGGTCGTCCTAGGTTTAGAAATGGATCCACTCTGTAACAAAATGCACTTAGCCCATAAGCTAGACAATGTAGCGTGCACGATGGAGGGCGAGCCCACCTCCGTCTGCTGACTATATCACTCATCCGCTCACAATTTAATTGCATTTATGTGATTTATTTATATTATTTTGTAAAGAGAAAGCTTTAATTTATTATCAAAATACTCAATTCTACCTATATCTGGGAAGTGAAGGACGATGGAAACTTGCGATATTAGTGTTGTTAGTTTTACATTAAGTGTTCAGTGTGATGTGGAAAGTCTCTTTGCTATTCGGTGTATTTTTTGTAGGTATTCTAAAGATGTTTTGAGAGTTGCTGGAGTGTTACCTATTCCAACTTTGGCGACTCTCCGTGTAGGGGCACTTTTTTTGTTTTGTGTATATTTCGATTATTTCTGTGATGTTCTTATATATTTAAAAAAAACTTTTTTTCTTTCTGTTAGTTCCATAAAACTGTATAATATTTTCTTTATAGATATGTTCATTTAGATTTTTTCTGTTTGTAACAACTGGTATTTGGTCTCACAAATATTTCAAGTCTGATAGTTCTTTTTAACCGACTTCAAAAAAGGAGGAGGTTCTCAATTCAACTGTATTTTTTTTATTGGATATATTTGTAAGCCACATTTTTGGCTAAGTCTTGACCCTCAAGCCTCACTCTTACCTCTACAACTTGAAACCTGCCAATTTTGCAATTATTGTTGAGAACCATATCAAACATATTTGCAGTTTTTATTATTTCGTGGGGCATTTGTGTACGTTCCTCCCAGTGGCCATATTAGGGATTGTGCTCTATTAAATAAAAATTTTGCTCTCTTTTGTAATAAGTCTGATTTTGTTAATTATCTACACGCATACCTTTAAGAAATTGTACAATTAATCCTTAGTGCTTATAATTTACCACTTAAAATTTTTTTGGCACTGTAAATTTTTTATTTTGTACCATACAAAAGTATCATTATAATTTCTATAAGTGTGTTTATTTTGTAAGCTCAAATTACTTAATATAATTAAAAAGAGATCTAAGTTGTACCGTAAGAGAATGTTGTGATATTTGTTTTTGGAATATTTCTGTAAGTCTCAATAGTATCGATGAAAACAAAATAAAGAAGAACTTGTTTTAATGTTCCTGTAACCCCAAAAAATTATTTCATGTTTTGAATGATTGTGTTCGTAGATGTGTTTTCATGGCATACTAATCCTCTCCACATGGGTGGAGTCTGGCAACTATATATAGCGTAGCTACAAGAAATGATTTGTAAATAACATAAAACATGAAATATTCCAATCACAGAAGGTGTTAAGATAAGACTAGAGGTAATCTCACTAGATGTAAGGAACATACATTCACCCGTCTCTAAAATTTTATATTATGAACTTAGAAATATACTTATTTAACAAATAAAAGCACAACTTTAATTTCCTCTTCACTCTTGATCTTGTCCGAGATGACTTTTCTATATGATGTCCTATAGATGAGGAAACCCCAGTGATCTATTCAATGAAACTAAACAATCTCACTTGCTGGCTTGAGATGGTTCTTGTGTTTGGAGCTCGTTCTGAAGTACAGCCACGACGTGTAGCAATATTTTTTTGGGAAACATAATGTGGTCTTCTGTCTAATTGAAATAGAAGTTAAATATTATTATTGCTTAAACAACACATTCAAATGCAAAAATCCCATCTAAGCTCCCTTATCAAAAATATTTTGTAAATAAAACACCAGAAATACATGTCAGTACAAAATCAGTTTACTTCAGCATCTGATAAAGTCCTTACAATATATAAAATCTTTTCATCAATACCGCCCATCAGTTTATCGTAATAAAATACTGTTTGTAAATATCTATAATTTTTTATCTTAGTTTTTACTTTCTTCACATTTAGCACATACATCAGTTTCAGTCGAAGCGTTTGTTAAGCTGTTGGTTAACCTACATTATAACCACAGAGTTTTCATGAAAACAATGAATGATCTCTTTTTTTAATAATATTGAATTGAAATAGATTGCATACAACCTGCTACATAGTTTTGTAGGGTCTTGCCACCAGGCCACAGTCACTGTATCAACATGGCTACGGGTACTTACTGTAATCTACGTGGGGTTTTCGGTTGCAAATGCAAAGCAGCAACTAATAAAGATTAAACAAAGACCTCTGTAAATTTTAAAGTCACATTTAATCTATTTAAGCCAGGTAATCAGTTTGTATCTTGTGCAAGGCGTAATTGTATCTGTGTACATATACATATCACACACGCTGAGTCCCGATAATCGGGGTAAGCAGAGTAATCGGTGTTGTGCTGCAAGAACTCTGGCAAATCAATTACAGCACAACACCGACCACCATGTTTCGCAAAGTATTCGATCAAGCAGCCAGTAAGGCACGAAGACCCACCTGCTGCATGACCCGATAGAAGTAACGTGCCAAGGTGAGAGGTGGCGAGCCTGTCGCCCTTTAGCACGGCATCTTGTCCTTATCCCTTAGTAGCCTTTTACGACATGCATGGGAAGAGATGTAGTGGGGCTATTATTTTTAAGTACCGGCCCCACACGGTTGTATCTGTGTCTCTGATGATAATAAAACACTTTATATATTTATAGTTTCATAATATATAGATATGTATAATGGATAAGTGAGCTGTTTGCAGCGCTCTTCCTGTGGAGTGGTGAAGCGGTCTATCGATGGGGGTCGGCTCATTCAGAGCATGCAAGCAATGTGCGACTTTAGGGTGGTAAACCACTATGATCGCGACTGTACCGATTCATTGTGATGTTTATGAAGTAATATGATTAGCGTGGTTATTAGTTGTGCAGGTCAACTAAAGCTTAACATTATATAGTTTTTTTTTTAACACGAAGTTCCTTTTCGCACGTTAAACTCCAGACACTTGGCGAATGAGAGCTAGGCCGAAAAAAGTGTAAGACTTCGACCATCATGACACTTTCTGTCGTATGTGTGTTTGTATTCATTTATAATTTTAATTTAATTACTCTCAAACATTGTTAATTTATTGTGCCTGTTATTTAATACATAATATATAGCGAAAGGAACTTCGTTCCAACTGGGTGTCCCACGACACCTCATCGTTTTTTCACATTAATTTACAAGATATAAAAAAAATCAATATGTCTGATTTTGGTGCATTTTACTTAGCATAAGTATTAGTTCTCTGTTAAACCAGTTAAAGTAAAGCGAATCATGTATAGACACAAACCAAATAAGTTCCGAACTCAATCTTCTGAGCTCTAAAAAGGAAATATTCGAGCTACGTTTACTAATGAATGTGATGTTTTCAAGACTTTTTTATTTAGGATAAGAAGCAAGTGCCATCTCAGGTATTAATGTGACACCTATTCCTATTACCAACGTTACATTTTACTACAACATTTATTGCGACAAGTAAGGCATATATCAATCTAACCTAAAGCATCCTTGAGTTTTAGCTTACAGGGGTGTACACTGTACATGCGGAGCCACCCTGGCAACACTAAGAAAAATTTCAGTTATACACAACATGCTGCAAGGACACAGTTGTGCACAAATTAGGCACAAAGCTAATTTAGTAAAGATTGGCTAAAATTCTAACAAATACTGCTCACACATTAAGCTTCGTGTAAGTACAAGATGTTGTGCATAAACTTATTCTAAATTTAGTTAGAACTCGTGTATTACAATGAGAATTACTCTATGCCAGTGCTTCTTCATAAAAATTCTTAACACATCATGCAAACACAAACAAAACTTAAATGGTATGTTTAATTGCAGAATGTAATTTGTTCCAGCCTACCTTGCACATCAACATATCAGCACTGTTAAAAAAACTCATTGGCGCCCACCCTGGTCCGAGTGGCCGGGGCACTTCAGCCATCCGTCATTTAAATTACGCAATTAAATAATTAAATACAAATTCATATTGATGTACTCAAATAGGTACGGCTGGCTGCCCGTCCCCACATGTATTCATCTCATTGTTTCTTAGGAGGTACTCCATGAAAATAACTTAAACACAGCCTGACTTGACACCTTCACACACTCGAAATTGGAATGGATGTTCCGTGTAATTATGGTATAAATACCAGTAAGTAGTTCGTGGGGGCTAAAATATAACATTTACATATGTGGTTTATATTTCCATACAATTGCAGGGAGGTGGAAAGTATATACGAAACCACAATTTTCTGCAACACAAATCTAGGAAATTCATTGCATATCTACTGCTACTAGTAGCATGGCCACTGAGCCTCAAGATGCAACATAGCACCTTTGCAATGTTGAAACCAAGTGCGCAAAAATGTAGGATGTGCAGAATGAAGCAGAGGGAGCGACCCAAGCGATGGCCATGGCGATGCTTACGTTGCGTTGTACAGGAGTCACTGGTGTGTGCTTCCTAAGCTCGGTGGTCGGTGACTAGTAGCTGCGCTAGTACATTTTGACATTCTTGATTAGAAACATCGAGGATTGAAAAAGGATTTCTTTCCATATATGAGTAATAAAAATATTGGTGCTAATATTATACATTAATCAACACATGCATTAATCTACATGTGTAGGTACCTAATAATTTCATTTAAAGAATTAAACATATGCAATTTTGTGCAAATTGATCCTTGTGTGTGAAGCGGCGATGTAAATGATCAACAATATTTCATACATTTTTACGTCATATTGAGACATGACATGTATATGGACACATGAATGGGTTCCATGCATGATTACCAGTTGGTCTGGTTATGGATATCAGAATGGATGTTTCCTTGTTTTCATCACATTGGATACCACTTTATGAGTAAGTACACTTTCTAGGAAAATTAAACAAACAATACAAATTCAAACTAAAATTTACCTTTATTTCTTTTTAGGTGAAAACATTTTAGTGAAAATAAAAAATTATAATTCATATATCTTTCAAATATATTAATTGTAGCCCAAGGCCCATAAACATGCCTAATGTTTTATGACTAATTATTACTAAACCCTGCAATCATTGGACGTCTGATTACATACAATAAAATTGAGTCACCTAACTTCGTATCATTGTTAAAAGCCCTAAAAATAAATAAAAAAAACTTCATATCACAAATACACTATTTTATTTATAGATTTGTTTTTGGATTCGAAAGGGGTTATAAGTGTCTGAAATTGAGCAACTCTTGTATGAATTTGTTTTAAGTATCACTTTTTAATGTGGTGTGAATATCTTCCCCCTCTTCCATACATTTAAATTTAAACACCGATCACTGAGCCTATGGAGTTATGGACGCAACAAAGCGTATTTGCAATATTGAAACCGAGAGCGCCAGACTCGGCTCGGCGCTCGGTGCATTTAAACGAAAAAATAAATAATCTTATAATAAAAAATCTACTAATTGCTCAGTTTCAGATATAGAAACGACCCCCAACATTTCGATAATAAATAAAAGTATGTGAATACTAGCATTTTTAATAACACCTAAATATGGCTGGCTAGATTACAATCGATCTTATAACTTGAGTTTCACTGGTTCTGTTATATTTCATGTTTATTTGCGTTTTATACCTCTGCTCTGCTCTGCTCTGATCATTGGGCGTGTACAATGTTGACGTGGGCAGAGCTGAGGGTGAAAGTTTTATAAAATAATATAAAGGAAATAATTGTGTGAACGAGCGTTAGAACAATATTCACAAACAATTAGGCATGAGTCGATGAAGACAATAATGGTTTTGGTGCATTTCAGCTTCTTAAAAAGTTACAAACAATTTACAAAAAGTTTCCACGGAGTGTAAGGTGTTTCAGCCTCATCTTAATTTAAAATATGATAATTTTCTACACATTCAGATTTCTCACAAATAAACGGCATAGCTTGCCGCTCACCACGCAACCAGAATATAAATTTGATCCCAAATTCATAGAAAACACATGTAAATGCAATTGTTTACCTCATAATCTCTCGACCGAAAGTAGTAAAAGGGCCTGACTATTTTCATCAGGGTACCCGACCTACTGTGAGTGAACATTCAATAAAATATTTAAGTAAATTTTTTTTTTACAAAATGTTTAAAAACTTTCTTCAAAACACCGTGAACATTTTTAAACGTAGATACAAATAGTACACAGTCACCCTGCATCAGTAGTAGGGCAGAACAATTGTCTATGAGATCGGTATGAACCGAAAATGTGCCCCACTCAGGGTACCCTGTTGTAGTCCTGCACTTAAACTGTATACTGGAATGATCAGGCTTGTTGCAACTTGTCTAGCGGGTCGTGATAGATGACCGTGGACGGAGTTAGGAGATCCCGCTCTTCCTCCATCTGTTCCGGCTCAGCGGAGAGGGAGAGGGTCTTCTGCGGGAACTTGTTGTGGGCCATGAGTAGACCTCCGGTGAGTCCCACGAGGGCGCGGTCTAGCCACGTCACCGGATTGGCGTACAGGAGACCACCTTCGTAGAAGCCAAGATGGCCGCCGTGCGCCATCTCTATGTAGATCACCTTCTCGTGTGTACCTTCAAGCCACAACACATTATAAAACATTGTACTTATTTCAATGGGAATTTGATGCATAAGCGTAGGCCACGTAATTTTTTTTTTTTTTTATTGGAACTGACACGTTTGGCTACATCACCTACAACATCCGCGATGTCAGCCCATAACACCGGGTGAACTTGGTGCCACGTCAGTGCTTCCCTTCGGTCGTGCCGGCTACACTGAACTGGACGGAAAACACAAACTATTTACATAGCCGTTTCGACCGACCCGGGTTAATTCAGTGCGGTGGTACCAACCCGGGCGGGTTAAACCCTACCACCTAGTAATATAAGGGAGTAATATAGTCGCCTTTTACGACATACACGGGGAGAGATGCAGTGGGGCTATTCTTTTAAAGTACCGGCCCCACACGGTACAAATTCAAACAAAATTTCAAATAAACCAATCACGAAGCAGTGAGAACTTTAAAAAAAATGGAATTAGACAACTTACGGTGTCATATTAGGCAACATCATTCCTATTATATCTGCATAAAACGAACTTTCTAAGCTGGTTCCAAACATTGCGAGGCTGCTCGGAGGGCAGGCTCGCCCAAGCAGCCTCGCAACGAGAACAATGCGAGCTCGCATCCCACAAAATGCGTTTGTTGTTCTTAGTTTTCAACTAAACGGCACATTTCTCTGTTCATTATTCGAGTGAGCGCGATGTGTGTGTCGTGTGTGCTGTGCGAGGCAACACAGCACACACGTAGCCATCTAAACCGAGCGCACGGCTCACACTCGCACGGGGAGCGCGCCCAAAAAAACCTTCAAAAAATGGATCGACCAGAGCCGCCTCGCGATGTTTGGACCCGGCTTTAGAATTTGTCATCATTCCATTCATATGTTGTGAGGGAACAGACGCACCTGAGCATCTCAAAACACACCTACACGAATTACCCTCCCCTCAGTCAGGGAAAGAAGTAGCACTATGTAGCTACCAATAATAAAGAAGATAGAGTTGAAAAGTTAGTAATTTAGTTATAAATTATGCAGCAAGGAGTGGGCGGGCGGTCACTTCAAGGTGAATTTATTATTCTCCAGCGAGCCTAATAGTCACTATTTATATTGATTTTGTTGGATGCCTTTACACTGGAAACAGGCGCAAATATCGAATGATCGACATAAAAAAAAACTATAGGGATAATTTAATATGAATTATAAAATGAATTTAGTTATAAAGGAGAAGTACACTTTGAGATAAATTAATTTAATAGGACATAAAAACAGACAAAATAAAAATTTTTATCCACACACCATTGTTTACGGGTTGTACCTACGTAAGTTAGTAGATAGGTACTTGAAATTATCTAAGCAAGTTAGAGTGAAGGAAACCATGTTGTTCTGAGTTTAGAGGTAATATGTCAGTCCTCATAATATACTGGCAGTTCCTGCACCTTCGCTCGACCGAAAAATATCCTACAACCATCCTTCCTTCCAGGAAATGTTAGTGCAGCCCACATGTGAATAGATTTTCGAATTGTAGGATTTCTAGCTACGAAAAGAGCCCCTTGGTGTAAATGCATGACAACTGCACTCCCAAACCTAAATGGTACTGTGTGGGGTCGGTACTTAATAAAAATAGTCCCACTGCATCTCTCCCCGTGCATGTCGTAAAAGGCGACTAAGGGATAAGCGGCCTGCAGACACCCCGGTCGACTTGTGGCTTCCATGGAAGACATAGGTTGGCTGGGGTAGCTGGAGAATGCGGGGTTTTGCACGAAGGTCCCCAACCAAGCGGGATTAGTTTGAAGGCCTAGAGCCAACCCCAAACCAAAACAACAACAACAACTCCCAAACCTGGTACGTGGCGAAAAGCGTAATTCTATGTTAGAATAAACCTCAGACTGACTTGCAAACTCCCTGATAGTGGGCAAGAGGGGCGGAGGCACGAGCGGGTCGTCCCGCGCGTTCACAAACACCATGGGAATGTTGATGTTCTTCAGATAGTTGGACGAGGAGCTCCAGCGGTACATCTCCGTCACAGATGCAAATCCGTGCACCTTCCTGCAACAACAAAATAACACGTCATTTACACAATCATTACAAATCCGCTGCAACAGAGACAACAACTCAATAAGCGTGGTTTTGCGAGGAAAGGTGGATGTCGATCCCTTAAGCACGGGTCGCTGTCCCGAGGGACCAGTAGTCGACACAGTGATACATGAAAATTATCTTAAAAAAATATATAATTATCATTTTTGTTTACGATTACTAGAGCTTACTCTGCTAGAATTTAAAAATGCAGATCAGGTACAGGATAAAACAAATGTCCCTTTTAATCTCTTCTAAAAATCACAATATAAGAATCAAGACACAAAAAAAAAATTCCAGAGATAAAGTGTGCCACATTCCTAGAATCTTCTCAAAAGGACAACACAATAGAACAATGAACAGATAGCCCCAGTGACATTTCATTGCTAACCTCCCGTCGCTTCGCTTCAATCTTACTTGAAGCTGACATGACTGAAACCTGATATAAGAATACTAAACAATTAATATTGAATAAGGTATTTAATACTATATTTTGCTTGGAGCTTATCTCCTCGCGACATTTTGTGTAATATCTGTCATCTTATCCAGCATGTTTTTGTAGAATGAACTACGATATTTCCTGTCTCATACATAGTGTCATTTTCATACATAGTTTTTCTGTAGTAGAGTACTCGCTAGTCCCGACATCGATTAACACCCTCCTCTACTGCCGATGGGCCCGGATATGTTCGGTGAAGCCATCACAAGCTTAGTTCCACACCTTCCTTCCTTCTACACGGACTTTATAAGTTGAATTCATAATGTATGAGCAACAAGAAAGACATATCTTTCAGTCAACCTTTGGATGAAGATATGAGTAATAGCTAATAAATAACTTTTTTTATTTATTTATTTATTTATTTATTTATTTATTATAGAATCAACATCTTTACAGTTACAATCAATTAAGTAGTAAAAACTTGTACAATATTAAAGACAATAACAAATTCAAGCAATATTGATATAGTATGGTATAAACCACAGTATAGACGGAGAACATTTGAGTTGCATTGCAAGAAAGAGAGATATGTAATTATAATGCTAGATTGGTGGTGAAAAATAACAATCTAATGCAAATGATTAAGTAAAGGAGCACTAAGCAATGCGTAGATATCTTATAGATTAAGCAAGTCCACAATTCACTTCATTTAGGTAAACACGTATATACCTCGAGTAAGCCTCGTCCAGATCGGGCAACGTGCCTGCGGATATAATGGCCGTTTCGTCCAGGCCATATCTCTCCTTAATCTCGGGACTTAACAATGTGCGCTTGTGTCTCGTGATAATGTTCCTGTAGTTATCCGTCATTATGTACAAGAACACTCGACGGAAGTTCTGCCACTGCAGCATGTAGTAGATCATGCTGGAAGAGAGCACAATTTTTCGTTTTTAAAATGTTTCAAAGTTATGCGCAGATAAGTCTACAGAGTGATTCATTGTTACCCCTAAAATAATCGGCTGTGGTAATGTTTCATAGCAGTAAGTGAAGTATGTACTATTGTGGTCTGTTGAAATTTTTACAATTTGAAAAATCATTTAGTTTATAAAAAAAATTATAAACAATATCTTTAATGGGTTTTTAAATTAAAGTGGTTGTTAGACATTATTTTTAAAACAAAACAGCTTTACTCACGGTTCCCGCGCTATGTGGCTCGACGTTTCGGGCCAAGCGTATGGCTCATCCTCTCCGTCGCACTAGGCAGAGTGCTCATGAGGATGGGCCATACGCTTGGCCCGAAACGTCGAGCCACATAGCTCGGGAAGAACCGTGAGTAAAGCTGTTTTGTTTTAAAAATAATTATTATAAAGAGGAAATATATACCAACTATAATTAATTAATGCTCATCTGATAATTATAGTTAATTTCTAGCTAAACCCCATTAAGTACAATTCGTTTCACAAGATCCCAGTACGAAGACATACAATTTCTTTCTTTATAAAACAGAAGGTCTCAAAATCTTATGAATGTGTATTATATTTTTTGTAAGGATAATGACACTGCCGCTGTGCCCAGAAGTCCATCGGACTCTGTGATCGCATCTCAAATAACTGTAAACATGACATTCTAATTTGACTGGTATTTTTTGTTTTCATATCCTTGGAGACCAAACTTAAAAAAAAATACCCTCCAACTTGATATTTAATGAAATGAGGAAGGTATTAGTTGCAAACTGTTTAAACAATATGGAATCTTTGCTTGTGTAAGTTATACAACATGTCCCAAAACTCAACGTCAAGCGGGAACCAGGCAGTAGGCCAGTTTATGACTACCCAGGGAAAAATAAGAAAAACAATCGGAGTCATTTGTTTTTAATGAAATGAGCATTTTTAAAAAAACGTTGAAAATTGACATCTCATACAACATTTTAGGTACTACGACCACAAATTTGCAAATATAATTGTTCAAATTGTTATATTGGAAGCCTAAATAACTCTGCTATTGATAACTATCCCAAATAAAACCAAAATGCCTGTAGTTTTACCAAAAAAAATTCAGTGAAATTATTTTTTTTTAAGGCCGTGACAAACGCCAACGACCTTGAGCATTCGGGAATTCTACATAATGTACCATGCGACTGCTAATTTCGCTTCGCACGTTCAAGTCACATTTAGCGTAGTTTGTCGCTATCAGCCTAAAGAGTTGATGGTTCGGGGTTCGAATCCCACTTTCGTATGTTTTTTTTTTTTTGCTTTTTTATTATTTTAATTATTAAAATGATTGTGGCTTATGTAACTGATGCGTGATTCTAATTTTTTATTTTTTATTATTTTACCTAAATAACATTTTATTGTAATTTCTTCCAAATTATTTTAGTTCATGTACTTACCACTTTTTATAAACCTCTAAATAGACTATCGATGAAAACTAAAATAAAAATAGGTAGGTAGGTAATAGGTAGATAGGCATTTAGGTATGTATGGCAAATATCATAGCAACATAGGTACCGGCCGGCGCGCGCGGCGGCAGCATGGCACGGTGCGGTGGGGTGCGGTGCGGTGCGGTAACTCAGTAGCAGCGTGCCACTCACGCATGCAAGCAAGCAATAACAAGCCGCTCCTCCGCGCCGCGCCGCCGCTCCTCCGCGCCGCGCCGCGCCGCCGCGTCGTCTCCGCTCCGCGCCACCACAGTGCCGCCGCCGCCGCCGCCCCCGCTCCGCAGCGCGCCGCTGTTGCTAGGCTACTTTTATTTAGGCACGGTTCTATAGTCCTTGCATCTCAAGCGCAGACAGCGTTATACCACAGTACCTATTAGTTATTCTGTGGTTATACCAACGAAAGCCATGCGTATAACGCCCCGTCAAGTTACGTACCGGAGCGTATACTGATAGATACCACAGAAGAGAGATATTACTGATACGGTCGTACTGTATACTGGTACGGAAAATGACACGGTGGCAACATCACCTACAATACAACATCCGAGATGTCAGCTCGTAACAACTGGTGAAGTAGGTGCTATGTCAGTGCTTTTCTTCGGTCGTACCGGCTTCACTGAACTGGACGGAAAAAAAGAAGGGAGTCATATCCCGAAATAGTTTGTATTTTCCGTCCAGTTTAGTGTAGCCGGCACGACCAAAGGGAAGCACTGACATGGCACCTAAGTTCACCCGGTGTTATGGGCTGACATCACGGATGTTATAGGTGATATAGCAAACTGTGTCAGTTTACATAAAAAAATCCCTCAGTCGCCTTTTACGACATGCACGGGGAGAGATGCAGTGGGGCTATTATTTTAAATTACCATCCCACACGGTACAAATATACCTAACCTACCTATCTTTTTTCCATTCGATCCAAACACAGAAGACAGAAATGACGACCGACACGCGGGCGCAGCAGGGCATGAGCGAGCAAGCGAGCCCGGAACTAAAATTGTATCTAGTATTGAAGTGCCTGCTAAATTGACGAAGGCAAAAATTTTACCCTTCCGACTGAAGAATTACGTCAATAATTTCATGTAGGCGTTTTTTGTTTTTTATTTTTATCTCCTTTCGTGGATAAAATAATAAAACAAATTGAATAGAGTTTTCTCAGAGCTTTGTGACCTTTGAATCGGTGGTATTGTAAAATTGTAATAATACACACATACTCAGATTTTCAAAAATTCATGCTTTTTTTATATATTTTTAATTTTATGTTTATTACTTACTTTTACTCATTATTAAAAAAACCAGCAATGCACTTTGTTGGTAAGGAACCAAAATATAGGTTGGTATTTTTTTAATTTTCTGAATGTGTGTCAATTGGTCAGTTTTGGACCTTCTTTGTCGCACTTTTTGCATGTTTTGCGTATTTGGCGTTTGTCACCGCCTTAATAATGACTCAGATTTTTTTTCTTATTTTTCCCTGGGTATTCATAAACTGACCTACTCCCTGGTTCCCGCTTGACGTTGAGTTTTGGGACACGTTGTATGTTGTGTTAATAACTGTTAGGCCTGGCGCACGAGCAACTTTCGTCTCCGGCGGCTATAGTATTTTCGCAAATATTACAACCATCCAACCGCAGGCAACGCATACTCAGTATGAAAATAAAGCATTATTGTAGCAAGACAAATAAAGTTGCCGGTGACAAAAGTTGCCTGTGTGCGGCTCGGCTTCCGTTTCATTCTTATACAAATAAAAAAAAAGGTCACTATTGTAATTTCAAATGTGCATTCTCTAATCTCATTCATAAAGTTATCACAGCAGGTGCTTGTAGCGTGACTGCGTGACACACAGATAAAGTTGACGTTGGTTTCAGACTTAATAGCCTTGAATCATCGTGGGTACTGCGTAAGACTATGTGTCACGTTTGAATAATGTCACACTTTTATTTCTTACACTATTATGTAAAAATCGGTTCAACCGGAAAGAAACATCATACATCAATCTAAAACACAATTAAAGGAAAGTTTTTCATTATTATTATATTTCCACGCTGACTGGTCCGCCAGTGTGAAATCATGTGACGAATACTATTCCCTCAATTACTATGACTATTACGGATAGTAATATATATATACAGGAATATCAATGGATGCTCACCGTGCAAGTATACATACCACCTACCTAACCTATTGCAGAATGCCTAATATGACAGACACAAGTTGACGATAGCACAGAGAGAATATTCACAATATAAAGATATCAGATTAATTATTTTACTGATGTTTTTATTTAATTAAATGGTTACATTTTATATAACTACTCAAAATTGGAGCCGCGTCCATTCTGACTACGTCGTAATACATTAAATAAATTAAGTTATCAGAAAGGGGCCTTACTAAAGGGATTAGGGATATGACTCCCTTCTTATATTACTAGGTGGTAGGGTTTAACCCGCACGGGTTGGTACCACCGCACTGAATGAAAGGTCGGTCGAAACGGCTATGTAAATAGTTTGTGTTTTCCGTCCAGTTCAGTGTAGCCGGCACGACAGAGGGGAGGCACTGACGTGGCACTAAGTTCACCCGGTGTTATGGGCTGACATCATGGATGTTGTAGGTGATGTAAGCCAACCGTGTCAGTTTCCATAAAAAAAAAAAAAAAAAAACTAAAATGTTAATAAATAATTTTTACTCATTAAAATTAGTTAATACATTCTCTTGAATCATGTTCCGCTTGTGAACGAGCTGATGATGTTGACAAAACATGCTTGCTTTATTGATAACGTGAACAGTGATAGATAACACAGTTGATAACATATTTTTGCGTTATGAAAGTGGTTAAGACCCCGTCGCGTCGCCAGTCGCTCCTTTCTCAGCAATGTAAGATAGTAAATATCTCAACTCATTGCCTTTGTGAAATGAGTCAAAAGGTGTAGTTAATTTAAGTTCATTTAAGGTTCACAGAGTTTTCACTATTTATTGTGTAACTAGGTTCCGTGTCATGTGAAGATTCGTTGTCTGTGCCTACCCCATTGAGAAACAGGCGTGACACTATGTAACTAGGCTCACAGCGGCAAAGCAATGTGGTGTGAATTCCATAATACATTTTCTTTCTTAAAAAAATTATGAAAAATTGTGTAAAAAATCATGTAAAATCAGGGAAAGACAGCATGTACTTACTCGAGTGCATTGTATCCTTGACATATCGATATTGCTCCAATTATATTGGTAGGTCGCTTCCGATCTTCGCCGAGGTACTTCGAAACCAAATTCCCTCCCAAACTGAACCCCACCAGTATCAGCTTGGTGTTGGGAAAACGCTCCGTCAAGTTGTCTACCATGTAGCCAAAATCATCCGTGTGACCTGTACATTCAATTGGCGTCAATTTAAATTTGTGATAGTCATCACTGATGGATGACTCGGTGCTTTAATAAGCAACGCTAGGTTATTTCTGCTAAACAAAAACTCACACAGAACACTCTATACAAAACGCTACTAAATATTCCGAGGTACTTTAATTGCTGACAGAAATCAATATGGCGCTCTCAATAGGATTACAGGATAAATACCTATTATATTTACCTGATTACTGCCTAAGCTGTTGTTGGTTATAATATGTCTTTTATTTAAATAATGTTTTTAGTGAAATAATGTACGAAAACTAAATGTGCGAAACATGGTGGCCGTTGTTGTGCTGTAATTTACCAGAGTCCTTGTAGCACAACGCCGACTATTCTGCTTACCGCGATTGTTGTGATACAGCGTATGGTATGTATGTATGTATATGTATGCAAGATAAAGTAGGTACCAATCATATTTCAGCTTTGGATTAAAACTACAGTGAGAGAATCACAATTTAATAACTTTTGTAAATTCAGAATTTATTAAAAATATTTGCTCAAAAACCTAAAGTTATGTAAGTATTAATATGAACATCTTCATGTCTACAATGATAGCAATATATTAATAAGACACGTTGAAGTTGGTGTTGTCCGAACACCAAACACATCCACACTCATTGCAACAGAAGGTCTCAATGGGGCCTCACGTAGAAAAGAAAGAAAGGATGCTTACCGTAGGAGAATATCCTCGGAGCCGTGACCTGCACACTGCTCAAGGCGCCGATGTGGTTGAGCACGGCGCAGCGGTAGCCGTGACACTGCGAGTAGTGCACGTACGTGCGGATGTATACGCTCTCCGATGTGTTCCCGATGCCCGGGCAGATGGCTAGTGTCACGTCATCTGGGTACAAGCAACATCGTTCTAATCATTCAAATTTTGGCCAATTTAGTAAGAAAATTTAGTCGCTTCTCCCTTTCCCTTTCGCTGCTTGCTTTTTTTTGACTTCATTGAAGACAAGATTAAGGAGAATCTAAAAAATAACCCCTTGCCTTTCAAGTTTTTCATTTATTTATGTGAAAAATTTTAGAGTCAGATTTTAACAATCACTTTGATGGTTTCTCAGAAAAAAATAAAAAATTCAACTCTGTGATTTTGATATGAAAACGAAAAAAATCCACCGTTTAAAAAGCCTAGGACTCACATAAATATATCCCCCTTAATTGATTGGTTAGAGCGAGATAAAACTAAAAGGTTTGTCATATTTGGCCACCGTGTGCCACAGGCTGTATATTGTGCGTAGGGCTTCTGATTTGCCGATTTTGTATTTCCGGGACTCGAAAAAGATAATATTATATTAAAAAAAAAAAACTAATATTAAGTTGTAAATTTGTAGGCATAACACAACTAATGCGTATATTGTAAAATCCGAATCGCATCCCAGTGAAGGTCGCTATAAGAACAGATAAAATCTTAAAAAAAAAATAGTTTGCATACCTACTTCCTTAGTCAATTTTTTTATAACTTCAGTAGGTTTTTAAATGACTTTGGTTGTTAAACAATAATAAAATGTTTACAAGCTTTACTCAGGTCCAGTCTCCCAGCTATGTGACAGGCACATAGCTGTGAGTAAAGCTGTAAACATTTTAATAATATCTTGAGTATGTAAATGAGATGATAGATGACACAGTTAAATTAAAATTAAACTAAAAGTAAACTTTAACACTGTTTTGTCTGATTAATTACGAAATAATATATTAATTCGTTAATCCTGCCTAAACAGTCTTCTGTCCGATTCATACTTAGTAAAGTGAGAGAGAGATACATATTTATAATCACCTTAATGTTATCGAGGATGAGACACAGAAAAATTCTCATCAACTCATCCGATGAGAATTTTTCTGAATGGAATGTCTCACCAATTTTAAAGTTAATGTAAAAGTAACGAGATATTTCGAACATCGCTCGAGAAAACATATTATCTTATCGGCAACGATCGGCTGCACTTGGCAACAAGTGTCTGATGTGAGATGTCTGACTAAATGTTATTTTATATACAACCTAAACATAATGTAAATTTTAGTGACAAAAGTACTTTTTTTGAACTAAAGCGGACGTTGTTTCCTTTTAACTCAAATTCCTCAGCTTGCCACCCTATATAGCCCTATAGCCACTCATAGAACCCAAAATCTGAGATGTATTTTAATTCAAAATATAAATATCAAAACACATCTGTGGAATTGAACATAAAGTGCCACTCAAAACAATGCTATCTGATTTTCAACACACATTTGCTAAACGCGCATACCAAGTGAACCGATTGAATAACACACTTCAGGCTTTATTGGTTCACTGATTAACCGATGTCATGACCTGTAACGCATTGGCGCAACGTTGTACAACGAACCAAGTACACGAACATCCTTCGTATTGATTAAACTGGGGGGTCAGTAGGCGTGACTAGGAGGGAATTTTTCTATGGTTTAGATTTAGATAGGGTGGAGTGTGTAGTACCCGAAATCTATGAGTTGTCGGTGGTAGAGTCACCAGTGGTGTGTCAGTACTGTGGCTCGTGGGGATTCGCTGTCTAAGCCTACCCCTTTGGAAAACAGGGGTGACGTAATTGTATTTACTTGTAAGTAGAGTTTAGCTTTAATAATTTCCTTTCATAATTGTATGTGATAGTTAAATTTTGAATAAATGTTTCATAATAAATTAAGTTTATTGAATGATCTTCTTTGAGCGGATTCTTTCTGGGTCAATCTTCTTATATTATCGACAGTTTTATCTCACGATATCACACGCGGGTTCAAGAATGACTCAGAAGATATAAATACGTAATCGCAGGTAATTTAAAATTCAGCTTATCAAATGCATACATCACCAAGTTAATCAAAGATTTACATAAAAACAATGTGTACTTTCTCACTCTCTCTCAGACTACGAAATAATGTAATTATGAACATTATATCATGTGCATTATATATAACTTCACTCAACACTCAAAACCAACTCCGACGCATTGCACAAGTTCATTCTGCATATATGTTAGCTAATTATTTTGGTAATTATTGTGTTGTTTTAAGTTTTAATAAATAATAAATAATAATAAAAAACCATTTATTGAGTGTGATAAACATTTGCATACAGAACAGTAATACTTAGTCTAACTTAATACATTTATTAACATGATTTATGTTGTTGCTGACTGGTGTAACGGTGCTTACTCAAAAGGCAAGGGGTATTGCAGTAAGTTTTAATATGCATTTAAGTTAAAATTAGTATGTAGCTACCTATTAAAGAGGCAATCCGCCGACGCACCAAATTAAGCAGTTGTTATGCGACATTGTGCGGCAAAGCTCAAGTGGCAGTGGGCTGGGCACGTCAGCTGAATAGACGACGACCGTTGGAGTAACCGCGTCCTACACCGGCGGCCGTGGACAGGAAAACGGAGTGAGGGAAGATCACCCGCCAGGTGGGACGACGACATCAAGTATGTCGGCGGAAAGCAGTGGTTCCGTACCGTTGAAGGCCGGAAGGATAGGAGGAAAATTGGAGAGGCTATGTCCAGCAGTGGAAACATAGACGCCGACTGACTGACTGACTGAACATATTTTCTGCTGCTATGTTGTGTGAAAGGTTCGAATGGAAAACTATGGAGGACTGATTCCTCTTGCCGAGGTCACAGATTAAAGCTCAGCTACCAAAACCGGTTTCTCCCGATTGATGTTTCTACTAAACCACTGTGACTTTATCCGCGACAGTCATAACTGGACTGGAATGGTGATGTTGGTTGATGGCTCGTTCGAAATAAGCTAAAATGTATTTGAACATGTCTATGAAATGGCTCACCTTCTTGAGGTGTGCCAAGTGGTTCGTACAGATCGTAGGTGAGTGTAGACTTGCAAGGCAGCACGAGGGAGATACGCGCGCCGATGGACCACGGACACCGCACGCGGCCGATCAGGCTGTGCACTATTGTCTGCACGTGCCCGCTGAACCCCCAGAGTCGCGTCGGCACGTATCTGCAACAATGACAATATGGCGATTAAATTTTTCATATGAGAACTCGAAGATTTGATTCCAGGGTATGAAACTATTCAGATTTTCAAAAAAATTACGAGTATACACGGTGTTATATTTTAGGCAGTGCTTTTCTGGATTCGGAAAATGAAATATTATTGACATAAAACTTTTTTTCGTATAAAGAAATAAAAAAATAATATTCTCAAAATAAAAAGTCATATCAAAAGTTGTTCAGTATCAGGTGTAGAATGACCCCCCTTCGTATCACTACTACCCATTAATGTAACACCATCTATTCACCATTCCGGTAAGGGAAAACACCGTAAATAACCTTAAGACTACTAAATAGTGCTAGGTGATACTGTGCACACATTCCAGTCACATTTGCCCTAAATTACTTGCATTAATATTTACACTTAGTATATATATATTTACCACTCGAAAACCTGAAAATTATGGCAGCGGATTGAGAACTGTCAATTATGTCTCTAGCAGTTACGAATCAGAAATAATAATAATTGCTGTATCTAGGTACTTAAATGCAATTTAAACGAGACACACTATGAGGAACTGTCCTACGTGAACGAGATATATCACGAGAGCCCGCTAATAGTGCTCAATTGCTATAATAGACTACAGTCCTGGACGTATACATAGAGTTGAAAAGGAAAGAAGGGTCATAATAAATTATTCACACAAAGACAAAATTACACACACAGGATCTCTAGCTAGAGGATCAGGATCTTCCGTATTCCGTATTTATCTTAGAAAAAAAAAACTTTTTTGATTCGAACCTTGGATCTTAAAATCAAGAGTCGAAGCTAAGACCGCACCGACCACACAAGTGTTGCTCGTTAGCAACAGTTAACATTATTCTTTAGTAGTGAAATGAACATAATAGCTTATGAATTGCAAAGTAGGTAAGAATGATTTCATTACTGCACCTGTGTTTATACAGATGTCTTGTATGTGAGAGGATTACATTGTGGCAATTAAAATTAAATAACTTTATTACATTTCTTCTTTTATCAGATTATCAACAAAACATTACTTCCTACCTGAATATATTTTTATATTTTCTAGTTCAAACAATCAAAGGTCGACTGGAAGATATTGGAGATTAGTAAATCTAAGATTCATTATTTCAAAGTGTTTTTTTTATGTAATCCGGTATGAGTGGCTGAGTTGGAGTGGCCAAAGCACAAGGTCTGACTAGCCAATATCACCTCCGAGCAGGTAGGTGCCATACCGGAGACTTCTCTGGAATGCTGGCTAATACTGAACTAGTGGAGAACTCAACCGAGGCTGCTATGCGGCCATCTTACATAGTTTTATGTCCACAGGTGGTAGGGTTCAACCCGCCCGGGTTAGTACCACCGCACTGAATGAAACGTCGGTCGAAACGGCTATGTAAATAGTTTGTGTTTTCCGTCCAGTTCAGTGTAGCCGGCACGGCCGAAGGGAAGCACTGACATGGCACCTAGTTGACCCGGTGTTATGGGCTGACATCACGGTTGTTGTAGGTGATGTAGCCAATCGTGTCAGTTACCATAAAAAAAAATGTCCTTAAATATTATAGAAATGAAATGAAATGAGTTTATTTATCTCATGCAATACAACACACACAATAGGTACAATTAAAAAAACAATACGAACAAGACAAATTGGACCTGACACATCCTTTGTCCCTCACCACCGAGCCCGGGAGCCGGTTGAGAGGGACACTGATTTTAAGTCATGCCCAAGTACACAACACAAATAATATTCTAATATACCCTAACATAAACATATACACAACAACCAGAGAAAAAGGAGAAGAAGAAGTTTCACAGTTATATATAATAGTACACAAAACAAAACAACACACACAAAACCATCCATCCATCCGTCATACATAAGTTTTCACATCATTTGGTTCCTACAATCATTTCATAAGAAATCCATAAACCAGTTACGGCCGCTTACAACTGTCTGTTGCAAAGTGTTACTTCATTATTGCCTAAAACCTGAGCTAAAAATAATAAGAATGAACTCATTGACCACAAATGTATGTATGTACTATGTATACACAACGTGCAAACAATCAAATACAACAATATCAAGGTCATTCTCAGACAATTTGCACCAATTCCAACACCAGAGACAACTAGGTTTGTACTAGGTGTGTATTTATGGCTCTATCTGTCTATACCTATGTTTTTTTTATCAGGTATGGGTGGCTGAGTCGGAGGGGCCAAAGCGCATGCTCCGACCAGCCAATATCACCTACGAGAAGGTAGGTGCCATATCGGAGACTTCCCTGGATTGCTGGCTATACTGGACTAGAGGAGAACACAACCGACCGTCTGTACGGTGTGGGGCCGGTACTTTAAAAGAATAGCCCCACTGCATCTCTCCCCGTGTATGTCGTAAAAGGCGACTAAGGGATATGACTCCCTTCTTTTATCACTAGGTGGTAGGGTTTAGCCCGCCCGGGTTGGTACCACCGCACTGAATGAAAGGTCGGTCGAAACGGCTATGTAAATAGTTTGTGTTTTCCGTCCAGTTCAGTGTAGCCGGCACGACCGAAGGGAAGCACTGACGTGGCACCAAGTTCACCCGGTGTTATGGGCTGACATCACGGATGTTGTAGGTGATGTAGCCAACCGTGTCAGTTTCCATAAAAAAAAAAACTGAGCTGCTATGCGGTCATCTTACATCCAGTATGTCACATTATTGTCTATACCCTGTTTCTACAATTTGGTCTGCATGCAGTCCATTTGCAACACAGTAGAATGAGTAAACAGGTGATAGATACAGATAGATATTTTCCTAAACATGGTGCTACGGATCGACGTCCGGTCATGAAGTTTAACATATCTGGGCGCGGTCAGTCCTCGGATCCGTGACTGTTCGTCGTTCTTGTCTGTAGTCCAGATTCCAAATAAAACTGTGTAGGTAAGCCCCTACCCTTACATTACTAGTTGATGAGGTTTAATTATCCCGACCGGATTGATACCACCACTCCTAATAAAAGGTCGGTCGAAGTGTCTATGTAAATAGTTAGTGTTTTTCGACCATTTCAGTGTAGCCGGCACGACCAAACGTGCTTTGGCACAGACATGGCACCTATTTCAGTCAGTACGCGTGTAAGCGTCCACTGCTGGACATACGCCTCTCCAATTTTCCTCCAGTCCTCCCGGCCTTCAGCAATTTCACGTAGGTTTTATATAAGGCTGGCATCACGTGTATAGTGGATGATGTAGCCAAACATTTTAGGTTGGTCTTAGTTGGTAACTATTAGGTACCTATAATAAGTATATTATATGTGCTAGTCAACTGATGATCACGCACGGCTTGACTGACTACGTGGGTGGGGCCCACAGATCATCAAATACCTACCGCCCGCGCCCCCTACTAGAGGCGCCCTAAGCGATGATATTTGAAACCCAATAACCGTACGCTCAGCTGCTAGCGCTTCGTATGTGTGTGTGTGTGCTAGTATCGACACTACACACAAAGAGGAGCAAGTTAGGCACACGCACAAAACAAATGCACACGCACAACACACATATGTAAGTCATAGGCCACGCCCACAGGCTTCAACGGCTTTGTAGAGAAATCGCGCTCACGGCGCCTCTAGTAGGGGCGGGCGCGCGCATTTCATGCTCTGTGGTGGGGCCCAAAGCTAGGGAACTAACTGCATGACTAATAAATAACTAATAAGCAAGTCTGCATTACCTCATCCTCATAACATTGGTGGCATGTAGATTTATATAAGTATACATTATTCAAAGCAGCAAGCTATATAATGTAACTGGTCTACCCGAAACATGTGCTGTCCATCTGTTGTTCGCCTATACTCTATTATATAGGTACTCTTTTTTAGGTAGGTTTCCGTATCCCGTACGGAAGCCTATTAAAAGCCTACGCCGTCTGTCTGTCTGTCTGTCTGTCTGTCTGTCTGTCTGTCTGTCCGCCCGTCCGTCCGTCCGTCTGTCCGAGGGCTGTATCTCTTGAACCGTAATAGGTAGCCTGTTGAAATTTTCACAGAATATGTGTTATTTAGGGTCGCTTACCTTAAAATGTAAAAAACAACTAGAACTTAAAAGTGTTAAATAATATTTTGATTCTCGGACCCTTGAGTTGAAGGCGGTACAAAAGCACAAAAGGGGTCCATCTATCCATTTTCAGGTGTGCTTTTGCACCGCCTTCAAGGTTCAATGTTTTTTAAAACAGTCAGTCATTTATTTCACTCTTTTTACTAATATCATACAAGTTCTGCGTAGAATTTGGGTGTTAAACCAACGACGTGTTTTTCCTGTGATTGGTACACATTTAACAGTCCATATCTTGAAAACTACTGAACCGATTTTGATGAAACTAGCACTATTCCCTAAGTTGAAATACAATATAATGGCATAATTATGGCAATTCTATTTCTATTTTCCCAGAAATTCGTGGACAAACATATACATTCATACAAACATACATACACTTATTAAATTTGGCACACCTTTTTAGAAGCCCACATAGACTAACTTAATATACGAATATTGTACAATTCCAATGATATTACATACATAGGTTTGGGTCGAATTGATAAACTCTTTTTTTTTAAGTCGGGTAATAATAAAATGGAACTTTTATAAGATCACTCCTGTGTCCGACCGTATGTCACAAAGGTTTTTTATTTTTAATTTAAGTTTTGGGCGTAGCCCTATTCGTTTATGTCAGCCCCATGGTGACTTTTAAGTTGATAGATTTCGAAAAATTACTTAAACATGCCTTATTGTGAGGAATTTTATAACCTCTTGACAGTTCATTATGCTGCTATTTGTATATATACTCAATATATACACTCTAAACTCTATATATCTATAGTCTATATATGGTTCAATCAATTTACATGTGCACAAATCACAAATTTTAATGCAATCACATATCGTCTTCAGATGATTTTGGGGCTTATATTTTAGGCTGTATTATTTTGAAATAAATACAGTTTTATTTTTACTTACTTAGGTATGTAAATTGAAATACGCATTAACTAAAGTTATAAACAACATAAACAAACACAACTAAAAATAATTACTTTTTGCCAAAGAAAAAAAAAATCATGTTCATGTCAGTAGTTTCTTTTTTCCTTTTTTTTTTATCAGAGTTCCCAACAATATGATACTCCAATTTCACTTGATGACATCTCTCTAAGAAATAATCGTTATAGAAGTGTCACATTTTGCTATTAAATCTGACTTAATTGGGAGCAGGCCTGGGTGAATAGCTAATAAGCAATAATAATCAAGCGCATTACGTCATCGATCCAAACGCATATTAAGTCATGTGCCGGCGGGCAACCTCTCTGAGTCACAGACGTTTAGTGACTTCGTTTGCTTAGTCTGTTTTATAGGAACAATCGTGGACGCTGCTCTGAGGAGTTCCTCACAGCAGTAACGTCCATCAGCATCCCATATTCCCCGCCATCCATATTATCTCTGCAACACTCGTCGCTGACACAGCACATGTTGTTTATGAAGTTAGTAAATTGGTGGTGCACTTGTTTTATTGTTTGTTTTTTCCTTCTAAAGTTTGTCGTTTTTTTATATAAATATCCTTATAATCGTTCCTTTGTTGCACTGGTAGGATGTGGATCTTCCGGCGAGTGTATTTCCCGAATCTTTTAACCTGGGGTTCTTCAAATGTCGTATCAATAGGTTAGACATGGTTCTATAAATATGTCCAGAGAAAAAGTGCTTCACAAACTTCGAAAATCAATAAATGCTTATAACTCCTGAACTACTGGTCAGATCAACTTGCAATTTGTTTTTTTTCGTAGAAAAAATTTGCTCTTTTTGAAATAGTTGTATTTTTTTTTTCAAAATCGGTTCAGCCATTTCAGAATAAAAAAGGAAAAAGTGTTTGAGAGAGCATATCTCGGAAACCACTGATCCACAACTACTCATCCGCTGGAGAAAATGATAGGCCTCGATGAGATTTTTAATTTTAATTTTTTTTTACCTAACATTGCATTGTCTTCGGAACTGAACCAACACAAAAAATTTGAACTTTGTAGGATAAGAGGAAGTGGTTCTAATTTGGCTTCCAAGAATTGACCCACACATACTAACAAACCAACAGACATAATTTTTTTTTCGAAAACTACTGCTCCCAAACTAATCGTGTTGGGACAAGCAATGATAGGTATCAATGAGATCTTCATCTAATTCACGAATCTGCGGCCGTGTCTCCGACACAGCCCACTCGCTTTTTTTTAGGCTTTAGCGGATTCCGACTATGCCAACCCCATAGTACCTTTAGATGCATGTTGGTTCTCAGTCTGCCATCCGAGAGCCTGATAAATCTAATCACTTCTTCAAATTGTTCAGTTCTTCGTTCCTGGCAGAGTCCATATATACGTGTAATTTATCTTCTATTTTATTAGTTACACGTAGTGTAGTTGGGAGAGTCAATGAAAGACACAAGCTTCCTTGGCACTTTTAAAATGGAGTTTTTGACCAATAGGTAGAATATGATGAGTACAGATCGAGGATTCCTTAGGTTAGCTCAGGGTTTTTTGTTTTTGGGTGTGCTTTTTGTTTTTAGGTATTTTTATTTTAGTTTTGATTTGCCATTCATTGTTTCAAAAATAAAAATAATTTTATATAAAAAAAATCATTTTATTAACGGGCCTGCTCCCTTCTGCGCCTCGCGGAGCAGATACTGTTACAACTGCCGGCTCCTAACTGCTCCTCGCGGAGCAGATATTATTATGGTCACACATTTTCGACTAGTACTATTTCAGTGGATTTTTTTTGTCAGAACGAGAGAGCCTTTTATCAAAAAACCTTTTCATTTTTATGAAACACACCTACAAAGAATTCAACACTCAAACAGAAATATCGGGTGTGTTTAAATTTTTCTGGAGTTCAAAAAATCCGTCTGTGCTCCGCCGAATAAAATTACGCCTGTGACAAAAACCCCCATCTCTCTTCCAGAATCCGTATAGGAACCTGGCACATCACTGTCAATCAAATGGTAGGAATGAGCATTGCTTCCCAACTAAATTCGTGCAGCAGCTTAAAATAGCGCCAAAAATTTCAATAATTATCTGTGGCCTGCTCAGATGATGTCACCAACGTACTACTCTGATCCACTCTCTTCATAGGTGGAATAATATAATGAATACTCACGGGTCAGCAAGGAAAGACGCGACGAACAGAATATCCTCAATGAAGCCTGCATCCTTGCCGAATATCACTGGTTTCTGAGGTTGGCTGTTCACATTGAGGATCCGAAACAGCACGCAGATTATAACTGCAACGATCGCAAGAAGTACTGTCGACATGGCTGAGGTTGGTGTCGTGTCGGTCGTGGGAACGGAAAATCACGAGGGAGAGTGAGATTTGTCTTTTTCTTAGAGGTTTCCACCAGGCGCGTAGATGATTCTGAAGTAGCAATCGCGCTGGCCTCGTGTATTTCAGCAAGGCAGCTACATTATCACAAAACAGCACAGCACACACACACAGTGGCCGCTAAGCACCCACCCCAAACACACCGCCACACCGTGCCGCCGATCAACACAACACAAACTGACTGACTGACGGACGGACGGACGGACGGACGGGAGTCAGCGGGCCGGATGGGGCCAAAAGGAGGTCCGCCACCTGAAAGAGCTACTGGCTGTTACTACGGATCCTTTCGGTCCACCACCTGAAAGACCTGCTTGATCCTACAACCGCTCCTTTAGCTCCTTTCGGCAAACTTCGGCAGGAGGCAGGAGGAATGTGTGGTATATATATGAGTGATGTTGTTTGATAAGTATAGGTGATGTTTCGGTGGTTTAAAAAAAAATAACGTCTATATTAACCCTAACCTAATGTTGAGGCGGCGGCGCGGCGCATGTACCGTGTGGGGCCGGTACTTTAAAAGAATAACCCCACTGCATCTCTCCCCATGTATGTCGTAAAAGGCGACTAAGGGCTATGACTCCCTTCTTATATTACTAGGTGGTAGGGTTTAACCCGCCCGGGTTGATACCACCGCACTGAATGAAAGGTCGGTCGAAACGGCTATGTAAATAGTTTGTGTTTTCCGTCCAGTTCAGTGTAGCCGGCACGACCGAAAAGAATCACTGACGTGGCACCAAGTTCTTCCGGTGTTATGGGCTGACATCACGGGTGTTTGGGCGGACATCACCATGGTCGAGATCGAAAAAATAAAAACTCTACACTCTTATATCACTGAGCCACCAAATTACATAAACGACCAAACGAATATCGGATTCAGTTGGTTCGCTTTCGAGCCGAGTCAACGAACCGTGTTTCCGAAAGGAGCGTAGGTAGGAGGCGCAGGATCCGCTAGAGCTGTCAGGTGTCAAACCCGTTGTTGCTTGATATGCTGCACGACTTGCTATCAAAGGGAAAACAAAAAAGCAGCTCTACGAAGAAGTTGGCTAACCTGAGCTCTGTGTTGCCATAATTGGTTCGTACTATTTCCCTGTACGGAATATTTGAATATATTTTAAGAATAGAATAGAATAGAAACTCTTTAGTGCACACAAATTGAAAGAAGAACAGCACACGACAAGAAACAAGTAATGCAGGAGTGCGTAAAGGTGGACTTATCACTACAAGTACAACAGGTACATATACATAATTTCCACTACCCCGGGTAAAATAATAATAGCAAGTAACCCATTTTAGGACCGTAGAGTGACAGCAAGTTGTGCCAACCTAACGGAAGATACAATGACATGTGTCAGAAAATTATCCCTGTGAAAAAAAAAAACTGTGAACGAAAACATTCGAGGCAATGAGCGTGTAGACGCTCTAGCCAAGGAGGCGGTGGTGTGTGGAGATAGGGCTCCGTTCATTAATTTTCCCCATGATTTGTTGGCACTCCCAAAAACATACCTTCATGATTCCTGGTCCGATGAATGGTCCGTGTCCAGTCGAGCGAGAGGGTCTTACTATGCCACCATTCAGCGGGTCATACCCGCAAAGCCTTGGTTTTTTAAAATTACGGCTAATAAAAAGGAAACCTCAGTTCTGTGCCGAATGAGAATTGGACACTGCTGCACTCCAGTGCATCTAGCCCGACTTCGTATACTTGACTCATCAATCTGCGAGTGCGGACTGGACGAAGGAACCCTAGACCATATCCTCTTTGGTTGTCCAATTACCCTCGCGGTTAATTCCCCTCCGTTATATGCCACTTTACATTTGTTTAAAGTCCCACTTCCTACTAACATACAAACGATACTGTATACTAACAATTCCCATGTTATAAAATATATATTAAAATTTATAAAATGTAATGACGTAAGACTGTAATTAATTATATATAAATATATGTATAATGTTTTAGTTATTTATTTTCATCTTCTTATTTACAACTAAGTATGTGTCTTCCAGAATTTGTGCATGCAAACTAGTAACTTCAAATGCTTCGTTCCTTTCAACATTATTTTGTTTTATTATATTATAAAAAATAATCACAAATTTATACCGTGCAACTCCGTCACTGGATACTGGCAGTAATAAACGAATTTCCTATTCGTTTGGTTGCCACTATTTAAAAAAAGAAGAAGAAGAAGAAACGAACGTGAAGAATTTGACAGCTACAGAACAACAAAAACATGCACAGTGTTGCCATATTAGGAGATTTTCTCCTAGATTCAGGAGAATTTCAGCGGTGTTAGGAGAAGTTTTTGCCTGTCAGGAGAGTAGGAGAAAATCTAGGAGAAAGAAAATCATTACAGGAGAAATTTTAGGAGTGAGAAACATATATTTACTAGTAACAAAGACATATTATGTCGGTATGTACGGTGACAACACAATGAATAAACTGTATGTGAATCAACCAACCATCTTCTCAAGTCACACAATATACCATAGGATTTGTCTTTTGATAAGAGCAAGGTTCCCCTTCTTGCTCTTTAGATAGGATAATATGACACTCTGAGTGTGTGCGTGCATTGATCGACTAACAAGCCGACTACCGGGCGGGCCTAACCGAACGAACACTTTGTTATCAATCAATGTTATTTACATGTATTCTTTGTAATAATCAGTAGTAGGTATTACTAAGCCTACGTCGACAGTCTGTCCGTCAGTCCGCACTACTTAACGGCTGTATCTTTTGTACCGTAATAGGTAGCTGGTTGTGATTTTCACAGATCATGTCTTGTTTATTATTGGCGGACATCCTATCAAATAATAAGAAAAAATAAATAAAAATTAAGGGCTTCCCCATACAAGAAACGTGTTTTTTTTTTAAATTGTTTGGTTGCTCTAAATTTCTCTAACTTAAAAACGGTAATACATACAAAGTGTCAAACTTGGTGTGGTTAAAAACTAAAAAAATAAGAAATTAGAATGATAATCGTGGTTATGTTGATGAATATTTTAATTTCAGTCAAGTTAATTTTTTTTTTAGATTTATTAATATGGTTAAGTTTAGCACAGTTAAGTTTTGAAAATGTTAATTTTTATCTATGTAATTCAAACCACAAAAAAAAAAAAAAAATTGACGAAGGCTATTTTTTGCTCGATACTATTCTTACTATACTACTATCACTATTTATTGTCAATTGACTTATCCTGAGTGTGCATTGTCATCAAATGGAAATATGTTTTAAATAAATAAAAAAAAAAATATGACGGGAGGACAAATCATTATTGGCGGAGAAGTGATGGAACAGATTGAAGGAAGAGTATGTACGTATATCTCGGTTAAATACTGCTTGGTAGACAAGATCTGCCTAAGGAGGTCGAGAGAGGAATTCAACTGAGTAGCGCTGCCTCGGAAATTTAAAATTCGCCCCGACGTCTAATCTGTATATATTATGACCAGTGCGCCCTACTGGTTATGACGTACGGGTGTGAAACGTGAGCTCTGACTATAGTTGTTTTCCAAAGTTGCCCAGCGACTGATGGAAGTAGCCATGCTGGGCGCGCCTGGGAGTATAGCTAAGCGAAATGGTGCGTAATGAATGATTAATGAGGCAATCCGCCGACGCAACAAAGTAATTGATATTGGAAACCAGGTGGATAAGTTAAAATGGCAGTGGGCTGGGCACGTTAGCCGAAGGGATGACGACCGTTGGAGTAACCATGTACTACATTGGCGGCCGTGGACAGGAAAACGGAGTGTGGAAGACCACCCGCCAGGTGGGACGCCGACATGAAGTATGTCGGCGGAAAGCAGTGGTCCGTACCGCTGAAGGCCGAGACTGGAGGAAAATTGAAGGCGTATGTCCAGCAGTAGACGCTTACACGCTGACTGACTGACTGACAGAGAACCCTTGGTGCGCGAGTTCGACTCGCACTTGACTTTCAGGGTGCAAAAGATACAGCTCTTTACAGGTAAGACAGACAGACAGACGGACAGACGGCTTAGGCTTAGTAATATGGTCCCGTACGTATAAGGAACACTAAAAATGTGGTTAAATTTTTATAATTTGACTAACAGGAGAATTTTTTAGGAGGACGAAAATTTTCTAGGAGATCTTTAGGAGATTTTCGAAGTCAATCTAGGAGAATTTCAAAATTTGAGTTGGCAACACTGAACATGCATTGCGTAAATCTAAAGAACAAACAAGCAATGCTATGCTATGGCGACTGTTTCGATTGCTGAGAGTGCTGCACCCAGAGATTTCCAAATCTCCGTGAGCTCGGGCTCCGCGCGGTACTCGCGCTGCATGCTCTGTGCTGCTGGTCGCCGCGCATTCTATTGCGCCGAGTGTGTTGCGTCTGGGAACTTCGTCCACTCCTCAGCGCCATACTCCGAGAGGTATCGTCGAAAAACATATCTTTGTGACCTTGACTATGATATGAGAATGTGTAATTTTGTTATTGTGTGGTGTAATAAGTATTATTTAAGATTCCTATCCTAATCTAAACACGTCTAACTGCCAGGGTGACTTGGCGCAACATGTAGCGCTTTTTATTTAAAAAAAGGCAAATTAGTTACAGCGAAAATCTGGAAGGGGAAACCCTGTGGAAGGGAAAAAAGTGTGTTCCCTAGCTCCTATTAACCTGTGGTCTTCAAAAGACGTGTCAATGTACAGCGCGCGCCGGCAGGCAACAGTGCGCCAAGTCAGTATGGATTTGATATTGCGAAACAGTAAATAATAGTTAGGGAGGTGAGGTCGCTAAATGGCGGCATTCTCGAGCACCGTCGAGACCTTTAAAATCGAAAGATGAAGTAATTTCGAAAAGAAAAGCTAGTATGGTAAAAACCGTTTCAGCGGTGGGTTTGGCGTGTACGGTTTTTCAAAAAAGAAAAAAAAAATCAGTTACTTGGGCATTCTCGAGCACGTCAGATATTCATACCACGTATGCCCCAAGTGCCTCTGATAACAACGGTATACTAATCTGCCGGTTTGCGTGGTGGGGGTAGGCATATAAGATAGTCAAAAATCTGAAAAAAAAAAATTTACTCGAGAGAGTCAGATTTTCAGAAGGGGTGTTAAGTAGGCCCCAAGGAAGCTCCCTTCAAAAAAACTGACGATTTCGACGTGACGATAACTTACGACAAATTTTTGAAAATGCAAAAAAAAAAATATTCCTTTGAAATACTCGAAAGCGTCTGATTTTTATAGGGAGGGTTTATCTCGGTGTCCTGAAAGCATATTTTCTTAATCTGACCAAAATGTTGGTAGGTTCTGTTAATCTGACGAAAAAAAGTTTTTTTTTTATTTTTCTGATAAAACGGGGAATTTAGGAATGACAATAAAGCGATAGATCCAATCAACGTAAATGTAGATGAATCGTAGTAAAAATTGTATTTTTTATACAGATACGCGGAACTTTTTTTGAGCCTACAAAAATTTTTGAAAAAAAAAGTTTGAGACATAATAAAAGTTAGATAATTTAATCATCGTTGTTTCATATAAATCTCATATAAATTTTTTGTAACACCCTCCGTTTTCGAGATATACTCAAAAAACCGGGAGTTTGAGTTTTTATGATGCTATAAGTCCAAAAGTTTTGACTTTAGACAAAAATATAAAAAGACCTTTTTTGTGTAAAATAAAATTACCTTTTTTTTTATTTGAACCTTTTTTTGTAAAATGTATCGTTTGCTATTTATATGCTGCAACGCGTTTTTCGGAAGACAAAATGGCTCCTCCACACTTCCGGTCATGCGGAAACCGGCAGATTTTGTATTTTTTTTAAGTTTTAGATTATATTCTTCTAAATAAAAAAAAAATTGATCGCGCTCGAGAATACCGGATTAACGTTTTTTTTTTACAAGTTCACGACCCTATAACTTTGCGGCGTCAAGGACTTATCGTCAGATTAGTTAAATTTAGTCTTAAAACACTAAAATCAACCCCCAATATCTTAATCTGACGCGCTCGAGTATTTCAGACTATCGATTTTTTTTTACTAATCTGATCGTCTATCCTAGTCACTAGATAAAGAGCTAATACTTTCCAAAGTTGTTCTATTAGGTCTAAGGTATCTCTCATATCTTAAACTGATGTGCTCGAGTATGCCCGAAAAATCCCCTATTCGCCTCCCTAACTATAAATGTGTGATATGAATCGATATTTAGCAAATTTTAAAAAAAAAATTTAGCAAACCTCTCATACTTCGGTATTTTTGTCATACCGAACACCGAACACGGGGCTGAAATACCGAACAGTTCGGTAAAAAACCGAACACCTGGCAAGCCTGCTCACTGCCCATATGGCATTTAAAAGCAGATGCTATTTAACAGTTAGAATGAAGTCTGTTTTGCACTAAACTGGAAAAATTTCAAGACTTCCATAACAAAATTTGTGCTGTGGGAATCATATTTATTTCATAATGATAATAAGGCATAATTCGTACATTCTAAATATTTTACTCTAAAATAATTTAACAAAAGTTTGTCCACTTCTGTGTGCACAAAAATCTGAAATTGATAAAAGTGCTCGCATTGATTTTTTTTCTTTCTATATTTGAATAGGACTTTAGCCGCGTTGTGACTACGCCAACTCACAATTCTCCAAACCATTTCTAGACTCTGAGGGCTGGAGATGCTTGAAAAAATTTAGTCATCACTTTGAATTCTTCCATCAGGGGTTCACCTTATGCCCAATTTTCGCATCAAGTGGGCACTTTTGTTTAATAGAGTGTGTCCAGTTCGGAGTCTTAAAATTCATTTTATGCTTCGACGTGAAAGACCTGAGCCCATGAACCATGGTCATCGAAGTGGTCTTCTACCAAATCCCTTCTCTACTGACCTTTCCATTTATCGTAACAATTCTTCTTAACCTTTGTCAGGTCACTAAAAAAAGGTTTGCACATCCAAACATTATTACATCCGACCGCTCGTTTAGCCAGCTCATCCACGCACTCGTGGCCCTCTATATCTGAATGTGACGGAATCTGCTGAAACGTCACATCATTGCCTAACAGTGGCGTGGTGTGAAAATTTGACTGAGGGAAGCCGGAGGTGTAGGTTAGATATAATAGTGTGCGTACTGACTGGGTGCATAGTATTTAAAGGGAAGCCGGCGGGAATCGGATTGTATGAACGCCACGCCACTGTTGCCTAACAACTAAATGCGAACAAACAAAGATGTGAAAGGCAATAGATCTAACTCGTACAGTTTGAAACGTGTTGTAGAGCACTTTTGGAGTCAGTCAGTATTACAAATTTTTGTGAATCGACACTTATATACTGTACGAAAGGGTTTTTAATATCGCTATCAGTTCGACAACCATGATGGTGACATTTTATATTTATATTTTTTGCATTAAATGCAAATAATGCAATTAGAAAAGGGCAGTATTTTTTTAAGTAAAATTTTTTTGGATTCCATGACATTTGTGTTGCTGCATTGCAGGTTCGCAGAGAAGCAGCTCAAGCTGTACAGATTGAGAGCGAACCGGAAGTATGTGAAGGAGCGTTGTGAGCTGCTACTCCTCGGCAGGAACAAGCAGGAGCGTCTGAGGATTGACACCGGACAGTGCAAGGATAAGATCGCTATCTTGAAGCTCGCCATTGAGCAGACCCGCAGGAATGTTGAAGACAAGAGGCTCCAGTTGGGCGCACTCACTAAATACAATGTGGAGCTGCAGGTACTAGGCTTGATACGTCGCAATCTACTCTCACAGAGTTCTTGACATTCTTTTGACGTGAATACGTCTTTAAATTTGCTTCCATAGTGGGAGCCAATCCAGAAAACTGATGATAACAAAATTGGGGGATACGGTTTGGTGTTGTAGCTTCATATCTATCATCTACATCCAAAATTTAATTACACCACTCGATGGGTAAAGGATAGAAGGTGTGGATCTAAGCTTGCGATGGCTTCACCGAACATATCCGGGCCCATCGGCAGTAGAGGAGGGTATTAATCGAGGCCAGGACTAGCGAGTGGCCACTCTAAATTTCCCGCGCATGCTTCACGTTTCGGCTCGCTTCAAGCCCTCGTCAGCTAGTCTGCGTTGACTAAGGACGCGGGGAAACCACCAGTCCCGCTCTCAACCTCCCTCTCTCTACCTATCCATATTCTGTAGGATGCTTCCAGTGACGTTTTCGAAGCTCTGTCAATATATGAGCTTAGCGTCGATCTTGGGAGCCCTAGATTCTTGAAGAGACTGTAGAGCGACTTCGCTGGTAGTCCTCTTGCTCCGACTTCCACAGCGAATACGTGCACGTATTCACGTAAAACACACGGCCGTGTCCACGACACAGCCACACCCCGATTTTTTGCAATACGCTAGGTTGCATTTTGCAGTGTTTCTTGTTGTTGTTGTTGTTGTTTGCTGCCCAGCCTCTTGGGAAGGCTGGTGGGCCATTCTCCACACTGAGACCTCAAGACGGTCCGTTGTTTGTTGGCGCTCGGGTAGTGCTACTCCAGCCACCCGAGCTCGTTTCTTGAGCAGTGTTTCTTATAACTGTATGGAATCTATTTTTATTTTTACTTTTAAACTGGTGTGCACTAGATTTCGAATATGCTTAGTACAGTACATTACACGACTATGTCGAAGTATAAAAGGCTACCTATTCATTCATCAGAGTTAGTAAATATATATGATATGTAAAAACTAAGTTAGTTAGTCTATCTTATGTATATATCTGGTATATAGGTATAGTATTTAATTATTCATATTTAATTTTATCTATCTTTTGTATTCCCGTATATCTGTCATACCATAACATTTCTGTCATACCATACAATTTCTCTTTCCGCCACTCACCTAGCAGTTATCATACCCCAAAGGTACCCTGTTAGAAAATGCCTAGAGGCATTAAGTGTTACCTTTTGCCCATATTCTATTTGAGTGCAATAAATATATACAATACAATACAATACAATACATTAATTTCACAATTTTTTGGGTGTCTATTTTTATTACTATAGTCTGTTTTTTTGGAAAACGGAGTAAATTGACGTTTGACTGACATTAGAGCGTTGCACGCTTTGCACCACTAGTGATTGTAGTCGATGAAAATAGTATTGTCTTTTACACGACACGAACACGACACGACACACCTTCACACATATTATGCGCTACCTGTGGCGCTGCCTTAAACTTAACGTTTTTCTAGCTAGATTTAGCTTAATATGTTGTCAATTAAATCCACAATTAGGTAAATATTAGAGTTTACAGCATTTCAATAGTTAATCAATCGATAAAAGTATTGATTGCAACTACATTCCTATTTAAAATTTGCAAGAAACTGGCAACACTCCAAACGTCACTTTCCTCCGTCTTCCACAAAAACAGACTATAGTTGCTTCTGACTCATATATAAAGGAAGAATATGTATTGTATTGTGCACAGGGCAAGTTGCCGCGCTACCAGAAGCGTGTGTGGAGCCTGGAGAAGCACGCGCTGGCGCAGCGCGCGGAGCTGCAGGGCGGCGCGGCCGCGCTGGCGGACGCCGCCGCCGCGCTCGCCGCCCTGCGCCGCGCGCGACTACGACAGCTCACCAAGTACATCTTCCCCGTCCATCTCACATACGACGCACAGTGAGTTTTATGATTTTTTTTTTAGATTTCCATATCCCGTACGGAAGCCTATTACTAAGCCTACGACGTCTGTCTGTCCGGCCATCTGTCCGAGGGCTGTATCTCTTATACCGTAATAGGTAGCCCATTGAAAGTTTCACAGAATATGTCTTATTATGGCGGATATAACAACAAATAATAAAAAAGAGAAAAAGTAAAAAATTAAGGGGGGTTCCCATACAAGAAACATGTTTTATTTATTTATTTTTTTGTGGTGCGGAAACTTCGGTGCGCGAATCCGAGTCGCACTTGGCCGGTTTTTATGTTTTACCAATTGCATTCTGTGAGCATGACCACATCTAATAATCTTTGGCTCTGTATGTAGCAGGTATAGTCCCACCTGCCACTCCTGCCCACACTGACACTCCCGGTGCACGTCCTTCAAAACAGTACTGTTTACTGCACCGGTCGTATCTTTGTGGCTGATGTGTCCCACCCATTGCCACTTGAGTTTATCGAGGCGGTGATCAAGTGAAATTCCAATATCTTTAATCTTTAATATTTATACGCAATATTTATTTATTGTCCTGCAAAAGGAAAAGAGAGACAGAATACAAAATATGCCTTTCAATGTAGCCATACTGAAATAGGTTTTTTTTGGATGGGCACTGACACCGTTGGCTACATCACATACCTACTACATCCGTGATATCAGCCCATAACACCTTGGGGAAATACGAGTAGTTGCCATGTCAGTGCTTCCCTTCGGTCGTGCCAGCTACACTGACTGGACGGAAAAGACGAACTATTTAAATAGTCGTTTCAACCGACCTTTCATTACCTAGTAAGGTAAGAAGGGAAGGGACCTACAGTTTTACATGGAATCCGAACCACGCTTGGCCTCGAACGGCGGAGCGGTCACTCATCCATCCACTGACCCGCGCCCAGGTGTGCTTATGATCAGACCGACAGTTGACCGACCGCACCAATAAGCTACCGAGGCTGGTTTTTTTTTTTTTTATGGAAACTGACACGGTTGGCTACATCACCTACAACATCCGTGATGTCAGCCCATAACACCGGGTGAACTTGGTGCCACGTCAGTGCTTCCCTTCGGTCGTGCCGGCTACACTGAACTGGACCATTTCGACTGACCTTTCATTCAGTGCGGTGGTACCAACCCGGGCGGGCTAAACCCTCCCTCCTAATAATTATATGTAACTGAAATAGGCTATTATAAGATGTGTTTTCTTTCAGGGATAGCGTGGACCTGGAGGATGAGATGCTGCAGGAGGTGAGGGTGGTGGAGCAAGACAAGATGCGGCGCGTGAACCTGCACATCGTGGCCGCCTGGCTCCCAGCGGACGGCGACTACTCTCAGTACACCCGGTGGGGTGAGAGTCACGCCCCTCTCTCGCTACCATTCCCCGCGCGGACGTCTGCTTCGTTCTGTGAAGCGGCCACTCTTCCACATTACAACCACATCTAAGACTAAGCGTTGCTATTTCAACTTCTACGAATTTCTATTTTGGGGGTAAATTTTAGGGGATTAAAAAAAAAGATGTTTTTTTTTTTTTCAAGTAACATCAATGATAATATACAAAGTCTAGAGAAAAAAATAGGGAATATAGGGCCTATCATATAGTTTACAGTAAAACCTAAAAGAAAGGAAGGTGTGGAACTAAGCTTGCGATGGCTTCGCCGAACATATCCGGGCCCATCGGCAGTAGAGGAGGGTGTTATTCGAGGTCGGGACTAGCGAGTGGCAACTCTAAATTTCCCGCGCATGCTTCACCTTTCGGCTCGCATCAAGCCCTCGTCAGCTAGTCTGGGTTCGCGGGGAAACACCAGTCCCGCTCTCGACCTCCCTCTCTGTACCTATCCATAATCTGTAGGATGCTTCCATTGACGTTTTCGAAGCTCTCTCCATGTATGTACTTAGCGTCGATCTTGGCAGCCCTAGATTCTTGTAGATACTTTAGAGCGACTTTGCTGGTAAGCTCCGACTTTCACAGCAAAGAGATCAGTCTTGAATCCGTTTCTCACAATCCGGTCTACTAAGTTGCAGTACTTGTTAAGTTTGATGTTGTGGTCCTTCGGTATGTTACTTTCCCATGGAACTGTAAGTTCAACAAGTATTAAAGTTTTCACGTGAAACGGAATGATACGGAACTCTCGCCACGCGAGTTGGCCGTTTTTTGTTTATTTAGGGGACTGGCATGTTCCACATATTTTGTAGATAGCTAACAGTGATCAAGCACATTCAATGGCGCACATAGGAGATGCGAATGCTGTGCCAAATTGACACGCATACTATACAGATTTGATGCCTCTTGAAGTGGGAGAATGGATGGGTAGGCGGTAAATTACAATTTACAACATTAGAAGAACCATAGAGAAAGAGACAGGGTAATCAGCAGTCTATGTTTGCCCTGAACTAATAGATCTCTTCGCATTCATTGCATCATCCAAATAGAAGATAAAAATCTGTTAAGTGCGAGTTTTACTCGCGCACGGAGGTTTCCGTATCTATCCGCTATCAATAATATCCGCCTGTCCCCTCAGGTGGCATGGTCTTCGAATTTTAATTTCGAAGATATGTAGGACGATCGGAGAGAAGCCTCAATAAGGTCGATCGCAATTTACAGTGGGGAAATGACAGCACCTCACATTACAATGTATAAAAGCCTGTGGCGCCATTTATTATTCAATAGTGTGACTAATCTATTTTATTGTACGTTTCTTGTATAGGGGCCCCCCCTTAATTTTTAACATTTTCTCATTTTTCTTATTTGTTGTTATATCCGCCATAGTAACACATATTCTGTGAAAATTTCAATGGGCTACCTGTTACGGTTCAAGAGATACAGCCCTCGGACAGACGGACGGACAGACAGACGGCGGAGGCTTAGTAATAGGCTTCCGTACGGGATACGGAAACCTAAAAATGAACACACCGGCTTCGACAGTTGTTCATCAAAATAAAATAATATATTTTATAAATAAATGACCTGTTATTAGTAGTAATTACTGTTGTACAAGGATGCAATCCTGGCCCACAATAGTTTGGAGGTGAGACAATTGTGGTACAGCCATATAACCATATATGTCCATTTGTCTCGCCAGTGTCGGAGCACAAGGACGCGGGGTCGGGGAGCACGGCGCAGGCGCCGGAAGGTTCGGAGCACCCGGTGTACAGGATCAGCGCGGGCCTGTCCCTCGCCGCGCAGCTCACCACTCTCGCCGCTTCCTACCTGGCCGTCAGGCTGCCTTATAATCTTAATTTTAGGTGAGAGTCGCTTGAATTTTTTCTTAAACAGACCTATTTATCGGCCTGGCTAGGTCGGTGGTGCTCTGGATCGACATCCGATCGTGAAGTTAAGCACACCCGAGTGCGGTCTGATGGGTGACCATTCGACTGTTGAGACTGACCTAGCAGTTGGCTACCCTATCCCGCAACTGGGCGGTGTAACGGGTGTCACTGTTAGAAATAATGTGTGGTAGAGAACTTGTTCTCGACGATTACTCATTAAACGTTGCTAGTCTAACATGAGTACTAAGTTGGGGGCTTCGGCTTCCTCTTAGCTCACGCTGCTGACTCCACTCAGGTCGGTGGGTCAAATGAGATACTACCCTAAACACTGGGTTGAGTACTGCGGGGTTCCGTTAAAAGCCCCAGAATGCTTCGTGCTTCTGCACGGAACACTGGAGTTGGTCTCGCAGGGGTTGTGGTTTAGCGTTGATTCCCTGGTGCTTCCGTACTTGTGTAGTTAAAGCAGCTAACACGGGAATAAGTAGCGAAAGCTGCGATTGGTGATCCACTTAGAGCTCCGTTACCAATTTGGAGAATTGGTAGACATGCGAATAATGTAGATCGGTATGTCGGTGCAACAAACACTTATATGTGGATGTGGGTTGGATTTCCCACGAGCTAATGACGCTGACGTGAGTCTGTCATTCGAGACCGGTGGATCCCCGGTACACATTAGGTGGTGGTCATATGCACTTCCACGCATATACATAGCTGGTGAAAACAAAAGCCTTTAGGCTAGTACAAAACGCTGAGGCCCTGGGCACAGGTTGTGGTTGGACTCCAGTGGCAGTGATGGCTTCACCCCTGGCTCTCGACTTCGGTCGGGGGTTCCTTCGGGTGGATGGGTGGTGGCTCGGATCGGCTGGGGAAAGGTCGCAGTCTGTGTATTCCCATGGGATTATTTCTGAAAAAACGGTACAGCTATGGGGCCTCGATCTGGCATACATGATCTCTGTACTCGCAAGAGTGCAGGTAGTAGACGTCTGGATTTTGTAACCGGAAGGTTGATATTTCTGGACATCTATAAACAAAACGTAAATCAAAATGATAGTAAAGAAGATGTTGAGACTGACCAGCTTTGTATATGCGTGGAAGTGCATATGACCACCACCTAATGTGTACCGGGGATCCACCGGTCTTGAAGAACTTATAGCGTCTTTGACTCGTGAGAAATCCAACCCACATCCACATATAAGTGTGTCTTGCACCGACATACCGATCTACATTATTCGCAAACTTTGATTGATGAAATAATTTGATTAAAGTAGAACATAGTAGATAGAAGTAAAACTCGCACTTGACAGATTTTTATTTTACTTACCCTGCGGATGGAGCATCTCTCTATGTCGTATGTTGTTCATATTGCTATTTGTATTTGCTGCAGTGAATACTGTAGCGGCACGCTAATGGAGGCGACGCTGAACAGTCGCGTGCGTCGACTATACGCGTGCCTGGTGTGGGTGTGCCTGCACGCGCGCAAGCCTCCGCCGCCCGCGCACCGGCACACGCTCACCCTGCTGCACGCGCTCTGCACCGCCGCCGCCACGGACGACTCCCACCTCGGCAGGTACTGTTGTTGTTATGCATTATAATCTGTTAGTTTGATCTACCATAGTCGCCCACCATCAGTAGGTACACTGTGTACCGTGTGTGGCCGGTACTTTAAAAGAATAGCCCCACTGCATCTCTCCCCGTGTATGTCGTAAAAGGCGACTAAGGGATATGACTCCCTTATATTACTAGGTGGTAGGGTCTAACCCGCCCGGGTTGTTACCACCGCACTGAATGAAAGGTCGGTCGAAACGGGTATGTAAATAGTTTGTGTTTTCCGTCCAGTTCAGTGTAGCCGGCACGACCGAAGGGAAGGCTGACGTGGCACCAAGTTCACCCGGTGTTATGGGCTGACATCACGGATGTTGTAGGTGATGTAGCCAACCGTGTCAGTTTCCATAAAAAAAAAATTTTAAAAACTGCATCATGGAAAAGTTAATATTCAACTTATGTGTTCAAAATGTGTTCTCGTATAAGAGGATGTATGTGGGTTGCCATGATATTCTGCGATGGAAGCAGAAGGGCGGATTCTAGTACATACATAATATATTGTTTTTAAATGGAAATATTAGAAACATTTTAACAAGGGGCCTTTTTCAAAATGCACTGTTCATGTAAAGGACATTCAGTAATATTTGTGTCTCTTTGTTTGGCCTTCATGCAAGGTATGCGTACTGATATATCCACAAATGATTAAATATTCATAAAGGAGTGTGTCGCCACATGCAGAGTGGAGTCGTGGCTGAGCAGCGAGATGATATCGGCGGCGGAGACGTGGGGCGGCGCGGGGACGGGCGGGGGCGGGGGCGGGGGCGCGGGGCCGGGCGACGTCGAGCTCAGCGACGACGACGAGCCCGAACCCCCGGAGCACCTCAACTGGGCCGCCGACTGGGACAATGTGAGCGCAGCTCTTGCCACACTTTATTGTTGTTATGTTCATATAAGGTTTTTATTCTTGCATGATTGAATCTAATAAGTATGTAAGAATTATTTTTAATATTTATTCTAATGATGGGTTTGATTTAATTTTTATTTATGTTTTATCTTAATTTCTATTGTTTTATTTTATTTTAAATATGGATTTGTTAAAATGGATAAAAAAAGTTACAGAGTTTTGTCAAATTATTATCTAAATTATTTTGACAAAACTATGTGGCTTTTCATAGGTGTTAAAAAATGTATGATTTGATCATACATTTTTTAACACCTATGAAATGATTGTTTGATCAGTTAGTTCCTCATTTTAATGTGGTCTATCTATACTAGATAAGCGCACAATGTCTACGTGATACTGTCGACAACTGTCTCTGCGATACATATTTTTATAGTGCAGAGCCTCTGTTTAAAAAAAAATTATTTCATAATTAAATAAAATAAATTTGAAATTGTTTGAAAAATTGTAAGTTGGGTTTGACTAAAGACGTAAAACAAATATGCGCAGACGGAAGAGATGAGCGCAATGAGCGCGTCGCCGCCGCAGCCGGCGCCCGCCGCAGCCTCCCTCGTCACCAGCGCCGCCGCATCCATCGCCTCCATCTGGCGCGGCTGGACCAAGTGATCCGGCCTTCCGGGCCAACTGAACGGACCGGGTCAATTGGACCTTCCTGTGAAACACCTCGCTCCCTCGTAGGTAAGCCAATTGTATTGTGGAACATTACAATTGAACAAAGCGAAAAGAAAAATCAATGCACAATAATAATTTACGAAAGTAATTTTGCACCTACAGTTCAAAAGTAATTTTTTTAAATGTTAATAAGAAATTGAAAAAGTTTCCTCAGGAATTAACTGGTGGAGTATGAAGCAAATTCTTTGAACAACTGTCAAAACTAAACATGATTTAGCTCCCTTTTAATAACCACTCAGGTGTTGCCGGGACGAAATCGTCCCTGCGCGAAAGGGTGCCCGAAGTGTTGCCAGGATGAAAATATTTTCCAGTCGGTGCGGCCGACTTTCGGCAAAAAATAACTAGAGCAAAAAATAACGGAATTTCTCAGTTGCTTTCGAGACTTGGTGAAGGACGCCATTTTCTCAGGTGAACTCGGCGCGCCACCTCAAATAAAAATGATTTTTGGTGCTTTTAGTCAGCAGTTTGTTGTGTTTGTGTATAAATTAGAAAGAATGACATTTCTTAATTTTGTCTCTATTGTAAAAGCACTATGCAGATTGCTCCATAAGTACTAGTACCAGTAGCGATTCCTGGTGCTGAGTATTGGGTTGGCTCTGGCTAAGGATTTTTTTTTTTTTTCATAATTTCATAACCTGTTTTGAACAAATTAAAAGTTTTTCAGAAAATGGCCTCGTTGAGAACGGATTTTCCAAAAAAAAAATCATTTGTTTTTGCTTTATACTTCAATATTAATGCTGGCATTCATTTTATTTGGTTTGGCGGCGCCAACCTAGCCAACTTAAAGGAATCGCCGCTGACTAGTACGCATATACAGGAATATGTTCCCTACTTTGAAGTAAATTAAATACATATAAAAATTAGTTTTACTTTATTGTTAACCACTCGCTTCACCGTGCGCGTGCCTCAGTCGACTGTCGATTCAGCGCGCTCATGGCAGCCGCCGCGCTGCTGCCATGCTGCTTCTTACAAGAAAATTTTGTCTGTACTCTTAAAGTATAGTCAGACAATTTTTTATTTTTTGCGTGTTCATACATAATCAGACTATATAATCGTATTTTTTATTGTTCTACTAATTGTAGATTAGTTTTTACTACGAGACGCAACTGTGGAGACAGCCAACAACTCTTAACGTGGGAATCCCACAATAATTTGAGAACAAAATACTCAAAAACTCAGAAGCAAACTCAGTAACAAAATCAACCACAACTGGGAAAGCTCTCTATGGAAATAGTGTGGCAAAAAGCCTATACACGAGTAAATTTATTTTCATAACTTTGACCATGCTGGTTAGAGTTTTGGAAACTGAAGTGAAGCAACGGCCCACACACATGGCTTATGAATATGGAAAAAGTGAAACGAGTGGTTAAGTAAAAAAATGTTACCCTCAATTATTTTAGTGGCATTCTGTATAATAAAATAATATAAAATCGTAACAAAAAAAATTTTAATCTAAAAACAAATTTGGTTTCATTTTAGGTGTAAAATCGATCCCTTTTGAATCCATAGGCACTGTACAATCTAATATAAAACAATCTTATGAAAGTTAGTATTAAATGGACCTAAGAGGTTGTGTATACAATATATTTTAATGTTTAAGCGTGAATGATGTATTTTGTCTCAACGACATTCGTGAGATTAATTTTGTATCTTGCATAGAACATATTCTACCAGATTTGTAATTATTATTATTTTGTTGAACGAGCAGCCAAAGCAGCTGGTTTGTTCATATCTATGTTCCTGATGATTTATTTTACAATATTAATGTATCACCCTAAAAAAATTGCTAAATCCAATCAGATTGTTGAAAATTTTATATTTCAGAATATAATATTATTTTGCAACTTCATTCTATCCTCTTTTATGTATCTAATAAAATAGAATAAAAAAATTTAAAAAGAATGTGATGTAAATGTTAATATAGTTTAACTTTTGGAACGGAACAACTAGGTGAAGTAGTCATTTTAATACAACGCCAGTGTGTAGTGTAGCCGAATAGTTAATGCAGTAGAGTGTAGTCAACACACATTAAATTTTTTATTAGTCACCACTTGTGATGTCCTGGACGTCTGATTATTTTTATTTTGTTAATAAATGACTCTCTTATAAATTCCTTGTTTTATTACCAATTTACATCTAGCTAACGCGATACAAAATTGCAAGGCACAAATGTAAAATTTTTAAAGTAGTACCTTGAAGCACTAGTTCTTTTGTCTTAGTCCAAAGGCACTATTAAATCTATGGTCCTAAGCGAAAAAGAAAAAAGCATGTTTTACAAAAGAACTTGCAAAGCTTATTCCAATGAAATTATTGAACGTTACAGTAAATTAACAAAATTACACATTAAATTATTTAAAAAAAATTCTCAGGACTGGTAAGTAAAATGCAGTCAACTTGCTTACACGCCCAGTAATTGAAGAAAGTACACTGTTCCAAAGCCTTACTCAGGTTCACAACAATGTTGAGATAATCATTGGTAAGTGGCTCGTAAATAGGTAATGATGTCCTCCTCACTAGCAAACATTCATAAAATAAAACAAAAAGGTTAGTTGACAAATAAAACACTAGCAGACAGTTTATCACGAGATATAAACTTCTTGAGAGAAAATCAAAATGCAATTTTCAACCGACTTAAAAAAAAAAGGATCATCTCAAGTCATCTGTATTTTTTTTTTGTGTATGTTACTCGATTTCTCCGCCAAATTCTCAACCGATTTTAATGATTCTTTTTTTGAAATTAAGGGTGAACACTTTCACACTAAGGAATTTTTCAATCACCCACTTCCCGTCAACCAATTTTAATATTATGTGATATTACTAAAAAGAGTGAAATAAAAACACTGTTTAAAAAAAACATTAACCGACTTCAAACCCTAGAAAGCGTTACAAAAGCACACCTGAAAATTTATAGATGGATTGTGCTTTTGTAGCGCCTTCTACTATTTAATAATTTTTGGTGTTTGAAGTTGGTTCAATGTTTTTTTAAAACAGTTTTTATTATTAGCTTTAACGTCTGCTATAAATAAGCTTGTGCATACTAGAAAATAGTTAAACTGATATCCATCGTTCAGAAACAAAAATGGTTCAAGGCAAATCGCCCCAAGCGGACTTACGAAGAAATCTAGATAAAACAATATCACTCACCATGTCGCTCCTACGCTCACTCGGCATGTCGTCAACTGGAGGCAACACACTGTTCAATGTTCACAACGGGTTGGTCTTTATCCAAATGCTGACCGGCCTTACAACGCTCATTTTGGACATCTACATGGCGCTACCTGATATAGTGGAAGCTACGAAATATGCCTGTTTCTTCTTTGCTGCACTTTTACCCACTCTGAAGATGATTAATTTTCTGGTATGATTACGTATTTCATTCATGATGATTTTTTTTTTCTTTATTTAAATAGGGCTTTAGCCGTCTAACGACTATGCCAGCCCCATCGTAACTACTAAACAATCCACAATCTCTAGCCTCTGAGGGCTAGAAATGCTTGGAAAAATGTAGTATTTTGCATTTTTCCGTCAGGGGATCACCCAATTAATGCACTGTGGACAGCAAAAAATAAATTTAATCTGTCCATCTTTAAATCTTTGATTTGTTTTTAATTTCTTTTTTATATTTCTTAAATTAGCATTCCGTTCACACTCCAATAAAACATGGAATGGACTTTAGTGCAAAAGTTACAATTTGGTGAATCTATTTTCCTCATCATGCATGATGGTGCTTTTGGGCGCTTTTATTTAATGGAGTGTGTCCAGAATGGAGTCTTAATGACTTTACAATACATTTTTGACTTACAATCTGTGTTCGTTCTAAAATATAAATCTAAACCGTTTTGATTCAGTATTGGCGTCCTAAGATAATTAATTTGCACAACATAATGCTGAATATTTTCTGGAACGATCTCGGAGCCCATCCTGACAACCCACAGTGTATAGTCAGAGATGCTCGGCGCGGCAGTGTAAGTATTGAGCTCTGTTTTTGTTACTTTGTTGGGTCCTTCTTTTTTCGTGATATAGACGGAACTAAAAGAGGGGTGGCACATGGCGACTAGGAGAGACCGATGGCAAGGCAATCGAGAAGACTGGTGACATGTAAAGAGTTTGTCGGGTCTAAAGTTGTTGCGACCGTTGTGGTTAGAAGTCTCTTACAGAATTTGGATCAGTTGAGAAGGGAGTTCGAGCGTGAGACTGGTTTTGCTCCACGTCCTAGTCGACACAGACTAGCTGACGTTGCGCGCTGTAAGAGAGCAAGATTGCTCAATCGCTGCTGATTTCGTGTACGATTGAATCCTACTTGCAATATCAGTCGACTAATTCAGGAAATACGTCTAACACAAACCAATTTAACTGAGTGTGGGACATTTTCACTGTTTCAGCTGTTAGTAGCACTCATAACCGGGATGACGTTTGTGACGGGATGTCTAGCGGTGGTGCTGCCGCTATTCAACATGCTGCAGGAACACCGGACCCACAAGCCGGTCCACAGACATCTGCCGTTCCCGCTTTACCCACCATTCGGAATCGATCCGATGGCGAGTCCACTGTATGAACTCGCGTTAGTATGAACGTTTATTTGTATAAATATGGAGACAATGTAACAGCGCCACCTAGCATCAGCGAAATGAGTCAAATTTTCACTCCTAGATCACACGATCACTCCTATTGTGACCTTACACTATTGCTGCGTACTTCTGCCACAATACCCCTATTTTTCGGTTGTCATCCATCAGGAAAATTTTCTATAAAATTTTATTGTAATTTTTCACATTGTAGCTTTTTGTTGTATTGTAAATAAAATACGGGCAAAATACTTAATGCCTAACAAAATACCTTTGGGGTATTATAACTGCTAGGTGAGTGTCGCTTTTTGTTCAGTGACTTCATAAAATGTCTAAAAGTGGTTAAAAGATTATCCCGTAATCTTTTTAGGTTCACAGCAGAAGTATTTCTAGTCATATTCACACTACTGGTCATTGCCTCATTCGACAGCATTTTCATAATCTATGTTATGAACACTGCGGGTCATTTTAAGGTCTTGCGAGTAAGTATTTTCTAAGCTTTTGTTAAAAAGTGATAAAACTATTTAAGCTGACAAATTCTTACTTATATATTGTTAATTGGAATTTGTGTTCACAGAATAACATAAAGCTGATTGGTACTAACAGCGGCGGCGGGGTGGATGCTGAAGAATTTGATGCTGAAACAGAGATTAGACTCTATGATGAATTCAGCGTCTGCATTCAGAAACATTACCTGCTATTAGAGTATCTAATCACTTACATACATAATTACTTAGTATTTATGTACTATGCAGGTTTTCTCCCATAGAGAAAAAATCTCCGACGCATCGTCTATAAATGTGCGAACCGCTGTTCCACAAAAGAGATGCTGTTTACAGCAGAGCGTAACACTTGCACTCCTCTGCTAACAACCATAGGCGCTTTGTCCTAGCTCGATGATATAATTTTTTACTTTAATAATTTTGAGAATGTTTTATTTGAATGATTCGTATTCCAGATGTGCTGAGGACTTGGAAACAGTTTTTACCATCCCTCTCATCATACAGTTCTCCATCAGTTCTCTGTTCCTATGTCTCTGCGGCTTTCAGATTGTTACTGTAAGTTTTTGTTTTAAATTTGGATAAGTAAGTCGTTTTTGCACCACTGCCTCTTACCCCTGGTATACTTTGATTCTCGAGATCTGCTTAGACAATGGGCGACCTGCGAAGCGTCCCTTATTTCATACTAGATGCAAACCGTGTGGGGCCGGTACTTTAAAAGAATAGCCGCACTGCATCTCTCCCCGTGTATGTCGTAAAAGCCGACTAAGGGATATGACTCCCTTCTTATATTACTAGGTGGTTGGGTTTTAACCCGCCCGGGTTGGTACCACCGCACTGAATGAAAGGTCGGTCGAAATGGCTATGTAAATAGTTTGTGTTTTCCGTCCAGTTCAGTGTAGCCGGCACGACCGAAGGGAAGCACTGAGGTGGCACCAAGTTCACCTGGTGTTATGAGCCGACATCACGGTCACGGATGTTGTAGGTGATGAAGCTAACCGTGTCAGTTTCCATAAAAAAAAATTGGTTGTCTGTAAAGTCGGTTTACGGACGATAGTTTTACGTGATAACGTCATACAACCCTTGTTTCATTAATACTCTAAATTTGAAATCTTTTCCGACCGGCCAGACGCGCTTAATATATTATGGTACGAGTAACCTCCTTTTAATTTCTGCTGCCCTGGCACTTTTACAAGCCGACGCTTGGGCCGATTGTGCCTCTCTATCGCTTGTTACGCGCTCTCGCTTGCACACACAGGCTCAGATGGAACGTGACACGGATCAGATGAAACGTGACACTTTTTCATGTGTGCAGCCGGTGTTCATCAATTTATTAGACGTTATCACGTCAAAAAAAATTACTTTCACTGTACTAGACTCAGTGCAGGCGATATCGGTCGCAGTAGAAAGAAACCACTTTTATCGTGCTACGAACTAAAATGTTGTAAGTAAATGATCGTCGTGGTTTCAGTGCGAGTTTAAAAGTATGATCGTTCCAGACTATTCCTTATTCCGTGTATGTATCATGTATGTGATGTCAGCAAGGCGGGGTGATGGCGCTGATGTTGTTCACGTCCTACTTTGTGACGTCACTGCTGCAGCTGTTCGTCTACTGCTGGACGTGCAACGAAATTGTTACTGCTGTGAGTACGAGCACGGTAGCTTTTCCTACTTTTCTTTGCGTAGAAAACACTTAATTCACGAATACGAGTTGAAATGTTAAGAGATGAAAAACCGGCCGCGTGCGAGTCGGACTCGCGCACCGAGGATTTCGTAACAACATGTAATTTTCGGTTTTTATTATTTGTTGCTTTACTTTAGAGTTTGCACTATAATCACACCAAGTTTGACGCTTACGAAGGACGGTAATACATACAAGCATCAAACGCGGCGTGCAACGCTAGTGCAAACTCTAAATTAAAACAACAAAAATAATAAAAATAGCCACTTACGCGGTGGTACGGAACCCTCGGTGTGCCAGTATGACTCGCGTTGGCCGGTTTTTTAGGGTTCCGTATCCGTCGTATGGGACCTACTAAGCCTACGCCGTCTGTCTGTCTGTCTGTCCGAGGGCTGTATCTCTTGAACTGTAACAGGTAGCCCGTTGAAATTTTCACAGAATATGTGTTATTATGGCCGATATACAACAAATAATAAAAAAATAAAAAAAAAAAGAAAAAAATCACGGGGGTTCCCATAGAAGAAACTAAAAAGTGTATCTACCGAAAAGAGTATGAAGCATTTTAATTAATCATGAATTTTAACTCATATGAAGCATTTCATAAACTTTCATAAACTTGAGTGGCGCTGACCATGACATGGCGATACGGAATCCTCGGTGCGCAAGTTCGACTCGCACTTGGCCGGTTTTATTTTATGGTGCGGACTCGCGCACCGAGGTGGTGCGCGAGTTAGACTCGCACTTGACTGGATTTTAGTATTGCATACTAATGTAATAACTGCAGTATACTGCAGACACGTGTACAGTCAGCGCGTACGTTCGTGGCCTCCGGCAGGAAAGCGAGAATGGAATGTATAGTGTTGTGAATCAATCTCTGAAAGTAACGACATTTACGAAACCTCCTTTTTATTATTTATGCCATTAAATTATTTATCTAATAAGGTTTTATTGCGTGGTTGAAGTACAAAGTCAAAACAGGGATAATCGTTCGTAAGATCTATCGGCCTCCACCCGCAGAGGCCACGAACGTGCGCGCTAACAGTACTTACATGTGCGAGTTGCGACAGAGTGGTGAGGTGTGCGAGGCGGTGTACGCGTGCGGGTGGACGCGGGCGCGGGGGCGGGGGTGGCGGGAAGCTGTGTGCCTGTGCATGGCGCGCGCGCAGCGACCGTGCGCCCTCACCGCCGGCCATTTCTACCCGGTCACACTGGAGACTTTCACTACGGTCAGTCAGTCAGTAGTCACTACACATTGTTTGTTACTGTTCATTTCTACCCGGTCACACCGGAGACTTTCACCACGGTCAGTCAGTAGTCACTACACATTGTTTGTTACTGTTCATTTCTACCCGGTCACACCGGAGACTTTCACTACGGTCAGTCAGTAGTCACTACACATTGTTTGTTACTGTTCATTTCTACCCGGTCACACCGGAGACTTTCACTACGGTCAGTCAGTACTCACTACACATTGTTTGTTACTGTTCATTTCTACCCGGTCACACCGGAGACTTTCACTACGATCAGTCAGTACTCACTACACATTGTTTGTTACTGTTCATTTTTAGGTTTCCGTATCCCGTACGGAAGCCTATTACTAAGCCTCCGCCGTCTGTCTGTCCGAGGGCAATAGGTAGCCGTAATGGAGCCGGAATGAAATAGGAACCGTAATAGGTAGCCCGTTTAAATTTTCACAGAATATGTGTTACTATGGCGGATATAACAACAAATAATAAAAAAAAGAAAATGTTAAAAATTAAGGGGGGCTCCCATACAACAAACAAGCGAAAAATCAATTAGTCACGCTACTGAATAATAGATGGCGCCACAGGTTTTTATACATTGCATTGTTGAAAGACAAAAGATAGGCGGGATATTATTGATAGCGGATAGATACGGAAACCTCCGTGCGCGAGTAAAACTCGCACTTGACAGATTTTTTCTCTGTATTTACGTACTTACTGGACTGGAAACTAAATAATGATAGCAGTAGCGGGGTGAGTACCTTTTTTTTTTATGGAAACTGACACGATTGTCTACATCACCTACTACATCCGTTATTTCAGCCCAGCCCATAACACCTTGGTTAGCCATGCCAGTGCTTTCCTTCGGTTGTGCCGGCTACACTTAACTGGACGGAAAACACAAACTATAACCCTACCACCTAGTAAGGTAAGAAGGGAAGTGACCTACAGTTTTATGTTTAACAAGCTGTGCCCGCGGCTCCGCCCGCTCTTATATTTCACTTCACTGCTAACCTCATAACCTATTTAGCGTGATAGTAAGTAGCCTATAGTTGATGGGAAGAATCAAGCTATCCGTAGAATTTTGTTTTATCAAAATCGGTTCAGTGGTTCTCGAGTTATAAGCGGACAGACAGACAGACAGAAAGCAGACGTTGGATTTTATTATAGGTAAGGATTACTCACATGTTAATATAGTGCATACATAGGATACGCAACGCAACATGTTAGTTAGTTTTTATTCCATTGATGTATCTTTATAATGTAAGTACTGAATAAATGTAAGTGGATGGATGAGAAGAGCGGAAGACCGCGTGTGGTGGCGTGCCTTGGGAGAGGCCTATATCCAGCAGTGGATCGATACAGGCTGATGATGATGACTGAATAAATAATTTGGAATTTGGAATGTGGAATCCGAACCACGGTTAGCCTCCAACGGTCAAGCGGTCACCCATCCCATCCACTGACCGCACCCAGTCTTGCGGGCAAAATCTTTCCCTATTCCTACAATCCACGGATCTTCAAATCGCAGGTTAATAGCCTTTCCCAGTGACATTAGCCAGCCTTCAAGCCAGACTTGCACCTCCTCGGGAGTGAAATTGGCTGCGCCTGAGCCATAATAAAATATCTATGTACGTCTGGGGTGAGACTTTCTTTGTGATTTTGTTTCCGGTTCTCTGATTTAAATGCAGTTTTTTTTTGCAGATTCTCAGCACAGCCGGATCGTATTTTACCCTTTTAACAACGATAATGCAGGATTAAACTTCGGCAGGTACGAGTAAGTATGTATGTATATAAGTATCTACTGTACAATATTGTATTGTATTGTATGTGCAAATCCTGCAGATGAAAGTGTGTTGTCTGCATTGCATTGCAGATTGTCCTCTGAATTTTTGTCTATAATTTTTCATTTACCTAGAATAGAATAGAATAGAAAACTGAATTGTATTTAGCCTATCCTGTGTCCCATATAGCTAAATGTGCTTCTACTAAGTTCTTAAGTACTAAGTAGAATCTACAAACTTAGTATCTCATAAAACAAAGTAACTTACTCCATGACCATCCCTTACAGATATATTATTAGTTGACCATATTGATTGATGCTGTGTAACTCTGTGTTTCCCTAATAAAATTAAACGATTAAAAATAAATAGGTATCTTTCACACAGAAATAATAAATAAAAGCCTTCAACATCACAATAATGTATTAATAAAGTCTTATGTAAACTTTAAAATTATAATATACAAAAGTATAAAACAATAACTATTAAAATATGTTTAATAAATGCTTGATAATACCGATTAGTTACATCCAACCAATGGGCTGGCTGAACACAAATTCCAATGTTGTTTTTGTAAATCTCCTACTAGAGCGAGGGAGAATAGGTAACGCTGTTTGTTTGGCTTGCAGCAGAAACTCATTCACAGACTCCTAATTGTACAGGCGATGAATTAATTGTTAAGTTATTTATGTAAAATAAAACTATAAACTCCACTTATTGATAAAAACCCCCATTTTTGACAAAACATTAACACTACGAGTTTCTGCTGTAATCTACTACGTCACTATAACGTTATAAGGCTATGCTGAATGTTTAATCTGTGTAACCTACCTACTAGGCCACTATAACATTATAAGGGTATGCTGAATGTTTAATCTATGTAACTTAAACGCCACTATAACGTTAGGCTATGCTGAATGTTTAATCCCTGTAACCTATGACGCCATTATAACGGTATAGGCTATGCTGAATGTTTAATCCCTGTAACCTACTACACCACTATAACGTTACAAGGCTATGCTGAATGTTTCATCTCTGGACGGCAGAAGCTCAAGGCACAAGCGGAGACGCTCTTCCAAAATATTTGTCTGAATTACTACTATAATTTATGACTAGAACTCGAACGGCATCAACAAGATGGAATTACTATTGACCTTTTGAGTTATGTCGGAGTAATCATTGATGATCCCTAACTGAATAATAAGATGCCATCTTTCTTGAAAGCCGGCTGTTGCTCGAGCGGAAACTGTTGCGTGCATTTTCAATTGTGCTCATCAGCTCCTCACCTGGCGACATTGAATTCTGAAATAGAAATTTATTTTTTCATAAAACTATGTCGAATTATCATTATCTGTATAAGTAAGTATTGTAATAAAATCAAGGATTTTCAATGAAACATTTAAAAGAGAAATCTCTTCTCGTATAATAGTTTTATTGTTTGATGCATTATATTATAGCTGTAGGCGTCATGTTAACATTTCTAACGGAGCTCGTACACACCCTAGCACGATATATAGCTAATTATAAGCTTAATTTTTTGGAAATTATTGTACAGTACACGGCAGTAAATATGAACATCGTGCTTTAGAAAGAGACAATCCGGTTATATAGAACGTCCCTGGCGCACGAACCCGTACTTCGGTGCTTCGAAAGTGCGTAGATTTACCGACACACTTACCAAAAACATCGCCTATAAATTGTAGTTACGAGGAGATATGCGTGTGACACAAGTTCGACACTCTAGCCAAAAGTGACAAGCGCTTTGCTCGTATCTCACCTCTGGGCTAGTGGCGGCGCGCGCAGCGTCACAGCTTCTGCAAGAGGTGCGGCGCACGCGCACCGGCGGCGGCGGGGAGGGGGAAGGGGAGAAGGTGGTGCGCACTCCGCTGCTGCCCGCGCCCCCGCCTCCGCTGCTCGCACTGTCCGCGAACACACGCTCCATACTGCATCGAGACTGCGCAACAAAAGCTTGGCTTTCAATGGCTTCACAGATAAACCAGATAGAGCTTGCTCCGGTCTCCAAATCTTCCGCATCGGGGATCTGAAGCCGCGCTGATCGTCTGGCGGCTTTCATGGCAGACAAGGCTGGTCGGAGTAACTAGAGACCAACACAGATCGCAGGTACGTAGGTCCTCTAAATCTTTTCTCCTCTAGGTCTTTGAGGAATTCGTAACTACATAAACTACCTATTTACAATAAAGCAGCTGCCCCTACACACACACTCACTACGCCAACCCTGACTCATCAGAGGGATTGAAGCGGGAAGCTGATAGGCCATCTTCTAGCTTTTCTAAGATACTTCCAAGACTGTCTTAGATACACTTTCCATGTACATATTTACAAATGTATTACAAACTATTGTAAGTACTAATAAAGAGGCTTTATTATTACAAATAATTGTTTAACACGTTGTTACAAACTGGTAAGTGCATACCTTTTCTAAGAAATCCCGACACTTGGTCGCAGAATTCGTCGTGAAAACATCACAACAACCGTCGCCGAAGCAATCCTCGTACTCCGCGAGTCTCAGTCGGACTTCCTTCAACCTGCGCTGCAACTCTCGGATCGTCCGCTTTTGCTGCCTGCGGCATGTCAGGACACTTGTTTTAGGTTAGGACACAATCTGCTTCAATATTTTTTTAGGTAAAGTTTGCATTTTTTAATTACAGTTTAGCGTTAAGGCGTCTTAACCTACAATGCGAGATCTTCAAAATAGAACATGTAAGTAAGTGAATAAATTCAAGTTGCTCATCAGGACCAATGTCGTAGAATGTCTAATTGAAAACTGCGCGGTAGCTCGGTGCCTTGCGTGCAGACTGTCTACCTCAACCGGCCTGAGTGAAGGAGGAAGTAGAGGAGTGGGTTTGCAAGAAGACCAAACTTTATCCTTCAAAATATATCGGCAGCAAGCAAGCCTACGACACTCACTGGTGCTGCTGTCGCATGTGTTGTATCCAGTGTCGCACGCCGCTCACCACGTGTCGAGACTCGGCGCACAGCTCCGCCCCGCGCGACGACGCCTCCGCCAGCTCGCTCTCCAACCACGCAGCCGATTGCGTCTTATGCCTGGGCAGTTTTTTTGTGCAACCACAGCTCATACAGTGACATACACATGGCATGACAGTCACATACACTGACAGCAGTGTCACGTACGCTGCGCGCTATGAAACTTCAAGCTAAAAAGGTGATCTGACTCAAAGGAACATAAGTTTCAATTTCTGATTATTCAACTGGAAGGAAATACTTTGCGATATGCGCGCGCATGTCGGCGACGCATCAATATTATTCGAGTCTTAACATCAGTACCCTAATCACGAGATTTAACCTACTACGCTACGCCGCGTTCTCCGCATCATTTTGTATAGATAAACGGAGCAGCGCCTCTAGTGATAGATTTGCGAACTTCGTTTCTCCAAACAAAATGATGCGGAGAACACGACGTAGCGTAGCGTAGTAGGTTAAATCTCGTGATTAGGGTACAGTTCCTCGAGCCGGCCTGATTGACGCTTCCCGCCCAACAGGCAAAAGTAGACGCCACAAAACGTATGAATAAATCCTAAATCAACAATTTTGGCTTTGGGAATGGATAATACCACGTACTTAAAGCTGGACTGCAGCTCCTCGTAGGCCACACGCGTGGCTGCTTGCTGATTTTCCATATCCAGAACTCTCCGGTTGCTCTCGGATAGTTGAGTCTGCCACACCGCCAACTGATTGTTTAGCAGCGACACGTCACTGCGCAACTTTACATTCTGAAATCGGTCAACATTACATTAATATTTACATTAATATATCTCGTGTACGTTTGATGCATTGGTTAATTCTATGGTTTGATGCCACTTTATTAACGGAACTAAAGAAATCATCTCGATGAAAGCATTACACTTGAAGCACTCACTTCTTTCATGTATATTTGTGTGGACTTCAATTCTTCCTTTAATGTATTGATTGTACACTCGTGGGACTGGCCGAGGGATCGCCATCTTTCCAAGTCTGCCATTTTGCATTTTATCTCAACTGCAATTATACAAAATGTACAGTATTAATTATATTTATAAATACAATTAAAGGCGAAATTGCTTGCCGCGCGCCGCGCGCCGAGCCGCTGCTGCCGCTGCCGCTCGTGGTTTACTTCATTCATACAGATACTATTTTGACCCGCGCGCCGCCCGCTATTGTGCAGTGCCGCATAGTGTGACCAATACGTCAGGCATTGGTCCTTCGAGCCGGATATTTTGTATACAAAACAAAAGTTCGCCTGCAACTATAGCTGTGCTTATAATGTGATCTGCACCGGATAGTGAGTTTGTAATTAGTATAAGCAGAAGTAGTGTGTTTTTACAGTGTGTACAGAGTGTTTCGCATGCAAAAGCGTGCTGCTCGCACTTTAGGTCGGGTGCCATTCATTAGACACGCCGGCACGTGATCTGTTCCGACAATTCAAAATCATCGCACTGCCTGGAACCTACATCACGGAGGTGGTGAGGTAGCAAAATTTGTAAGGCGAAACCTACACCTGTTCCAGGTCAATGGGGTCAGTCACAACTGTCCCACTCGATCCCGAAACCAATTACGGAGTTCGGAACACAGACTCACCAAGAGCGAGAAGTCGATGTTTGTGATTTGACCTACGATCTACATACAACATACTGGCAATGTCAATTCGTGACGCCGCTCACGACGGAATATTTTGTCCAGATTCGAGGAGTTTCTGGTTGACAAAGCGTATTACTAATTATTCTCTAGGCCTACTTGACAGATGTCGTCGTGAACCCAAACGATACAGATTGATGCCAAAATATGGCTGAATAAAAAATTGGTTATAGTAAAATTTAATATTTGGTGACTTGTAATGTGCAAAATGATTATTAATAAATGATTTGATTTGAATATAGCGATAATGCAACTGTTTTAGGTAAATCTCAAGATAAGTACATTTGTAGTTCTTCAACTTGTCCTTAAGTCCGTCGATGGACTTTCTCGCTGCGGCCGTGTCCTGAATAATCTCCTGTAGTCTTAGCTCGTTGTTGCTCGAACTGAGCCACGCTTCACGCACCTCCTGCTTCAACTGCGACTCCCGATTGCTCTGTTCCTCTCTGTCTCTCAGTAGCTGTTCTTTGTCGCGGAGTAGCTCCTCTCGACACCTCTCCGATTCTCTGAGAGTGTCCGCAAGCTTTAGGATCTGAAAGGATTTTTTGTATGAAAATTGTAAGCAATATTTGTGTTTTTAAACTCAACGCGGCAGAGGATGTGTCAGGATCGTGGCACGTGGAGATCCGTTGTCTCTGCCTACCCCACCGGGAAACAGGCGTGACGCTATGTATGTATGTAAACAAAATCGTTTGGAATATGTCGGTTAAACTGTGATCGTAACAAATACAAAATAATTATAAAATGCTTAAATGTGTGAGTGGATACCTCTGAAGAATTTGCTTGAATTTTGCCTTTGTAATGTTCAATAGTTTCATCTGCCTTAGCTACTTCGTTTTCTAAATCTTCAATACGACTATTTATTTCTGCAAGTTGAGTCTGAAAAATATCATCACTTATATTATTATATAAGATTTACTAAGTAATTATTATTACAGTTTGAATATTACGTAGATATTTTATACTTTCATTTATAATTTGGAACTTTATACTTTCATTTATAATGATAGGTACATTATTAGTTCTTACTTAAACAAAATTAAAATTAACCTACAAAATAAAACAAAGAACTAAGTACCTAAATAAGAGCTCTAAAAAAACCTAAATTAAATTATACCATTAAATATTTTCTCCACGGAAATTGTAATATTTGCGCTTGAACCTCCGCCGCTGCCGGTGGAAGCAACTGGTTTCCCGCAACTAAAACCTACATACTCTATCCAAAGGTAAGCATTACCAGTTGCTATTCAGCAAGGTAATATCTCAAGTGGGGACTTTCACATTAAATAACCTAACCTAACCTAACAAATTTTCTTAGGTAGGTAGTTTTTAATTATGTAATTTTTATTGTTTATTTAAGTTATTCAATAAAGTTAGTATTTCAAAATGAACACTTTTTCTTTAATTGATAGGTATAGTTACGTTCAACTGTGCATTTGTTCTTTTTAATGTTCTGTTTTCTTGTAAAAGTCCACAACTGCAATCTGTCTGCAAACAAAAGAAAACATGTTTACATAAATAAACTCAATTGTGTAAATATAAATAAAACCACGCACACACACCTAATGTAGGCACATCTAATTGTTTGGTACGGTTAAATTCTAGAAAATGTACCTATTGTGTCCAAGTTGTGAAAAAAAAAACAGCACACCAACACCTATTCAAATTTGTTTGTAAACATGTCTAGGTTCAGTCGGATCTGGAGACCACGAAATGTAGGAAACGTGGTGAGACGCGCGTGCATCTGGCGTTGACAAAGTTCTATTTATGCACACTTTAAAGATGAGACTATTTAGTAGACTCAGCAGACCATTATTCAGCTGTCAAATATATTAATGTCGGATTGAAAACATTGTCATTATGGTCGATACACCAACAAACCTACATCGAGAATATCTTTCAACTGCAGTAGCTGTTCAGTAATTTCGCCCAACTCCTGGCAAATATCATTCGGCAACGAATCCTCGCTCCTTTCCCACATTCCCTGCATTCAATAAAACCACAACAATATTATTACAAAATTATTTATTAATAAAACATGGCCAGTTATACTTATTAACGTTTTTGCTTATTAGATACAAAATTAATTTATACACAACGTTACAAAACCCAATAAGTAGCTGCGTTCTAACGACCTGCCGCCTGCCGCGCCGCGCGCCTGTAGGTATCGTTTGGAATTGGAACGCGCTCCGCGCTCTATCGAACCCTTGCTTCTTTTATATTTTTTTATATTGGTAGATAGAGACACGACTTCACCCGTGTATTCGAAGCGCTCAGAGTGGCAAGGGCGGAGGGTCGCTGGACTCGCTGGAACGCACTAAACAAACAAAGCTTTTCATTGCAAGCATTATAATTATTTTAACACACCACATAATTCTTGATTGCGTTATATTACCGAGTCATTGTTGGGGTTGTTGAGAACATTTGCTATATCAGACTTCAAATTTTCTAGTTCCTCTGCAATAGTCTGTAACAAAATGTGAATTTTCACAGAAGAAAAAAAGCTAGTTAATCTACGTTATTTGCAATGCAAAATTTAACATATGTAACTAAATACCTATAAAAAGTCCGTTCAATCATTACCACACACTATACGTACCTGATATTTCTCCAAATCCCATTTTTGTGATACCACAATGTTCTGTAGTCTGCAGATTTCATCAGACTTTTCTGTAGTAGTCTGTCGAATTTCTAGGAAGGAATTCCTCATCATTTCGACCATTTCCTCTCGTTTGGCTGACTAAAATATCGGTTAGTTGTAAAATAAACAACTATGTAACAAAAAGAACACAAAACGTAAAAATTACTAAAATCTTACCTCATAGAAACAGTCGCGATATAAGTTTTCTATCACTGAAAGGTTGTTTTGTAATTTTGTAATCGTTACTTCTCTGCCTTTTTTCGCCTAAAATTTTATAAAAAATTTAAACCTATAAGATTAAAAAAAAACTCTATGTTCAATAACGGTGATCTTACTATGTAAGTAGATACTTATATTGGAAAAAAATTAAGTAAATAGTAGTAATATTAAAAAATTTAAAAAATCTTTATTACACTTACATGCAATTTAGAACTGACGTTTGTTTTAACTTCCAAATTATGATGTAACGTCTGTATCTAGAAACATAATAAATATTCCATTTTCAGTCCACACATTTCCAATGAATATTGGAGGTTGATGTCAAGAACTATTCTTAACAAAGGAAAACAATTTTCAAATTGTTTTTATTTATATATTAAAATTGTATGTAGGTATAAGCATTTAATACATAGAGAATTACTCACTTCGTTATTTCTTTTATCCAATTCTGCTTGTAATTGCGCATTCCGTACCGATAATGTAGAAATTCTCACTTCAGCTATTTGAAGACTTTCTGTTTGAATTTTTAACATTTCGTCTTTATGATCCAACTAAAGAAAGCAAAACCAATTTTTAACAATGGTGACTAGGCCAACACGCCGGCTAGAACCTTCAAAATATTACCTACTTACAATTTGCATTGTCGAAAGCAATTTATTCCGAAAGTATTGTATTTGTTCCGGCAAACTGCTTCCAATCAGCGCGCTGTCCGTGCACGAAAGTTGTGAACTTGCCTAAAATAAGATCGTGGATTACTTTCTAAATATGTCAGCTCGCTCATACGTATAGCACACTCACTCGTCGTCGGCAGAGAAGCTATTTACTTGTGTCAAGTCGCTCGACCAGTCCGAGTCGGAACACATGATTACACTTGAACTACTGACCATGTTCACGCGAGTACAACACTACACGACGATAAACACGGGCTCACTCAAAACGTGCAGCGCGGTTCGACGACCGACACACTGAGCTGAGGCGCTCACACGAACTGACAGCAGATGCACTCGGGCTATTTTGGGCCACACAAAAATAGGCCATATTAATGGCGTCAAGGAAGTAGGTGACTAATGGATTCCCGCTGCCGCCGTGCTCCAGTTGAACTCCTTTGATTTTATTCTGGGACATCCTGCTGCTCGGTTATTTTACGCCTAGACATTAGGGGGTTTCGAAATCGCCTCTTGCCTGTTCGTCCAAACGCACGCGGGGACGCCGCCGAATGAAACATTTGTTGCTTATGGCCGTTTTATGCGTAGTTTTATTTAATTTATGATGATAAACAGTTTTGTGTTTGCCTCATACCTCGAAAGGAGTCCTTACTGACAATTACAACATTCCTTTCGTTTTTTTAGAGTTTTGTAAAATACGGAAGCCTATTGCTAAACCCTTTTTTTATTGCATCCGAACTGAGTCCGGAGTCCGGAGTTGAAGCCTCAGGCGCAACCAATTTCACCCCCAAGGAGGAGCCAGTCCAGCTTGGAGGCGGATTAAGGTCGCTGGGGAAGAAAAGGCTGCGTTTTGAACATCCGTTAATTGTAGTAGGGAAAGATATTCCCCGGAAGCCCGATCCACGCCTTCGCAGTGCGACACTATCACGATTTAAAGAATCTGCAGTTCGGAGAAGTCTTCTGTCTGCAAAGGGGTGTTCCGCGAGAGTATGGCGGGTTTGGCGAAGGCGAACAGGAGGACGAGGGATGAAGAAATCAAGTTCATCAGAACAGCGGCCATACTACTACCGATAAAACAGGCTCAATGAGCCAACGATACATCTGTACTTTAGATGTTGAGGGTCATTTATGAGTAAAGAGTTGCCAATGAGGCAAATTGCCGTCGCTGAGTACCTTACTCAGGGGAACCCTCCCAAAGATCACTGCAATATTCCATCACCTGTCTTATGTACTTATTCTTTATAAAGTATAAGCAGTTGAACCGGCGTGAAAAATCGCCGACATCGGTCGGTATAAGATACAACATTTTCGGGATTGAAAATTTCGCCTTGGACTCTATGACCGATCGAAATCCTGGACACCTCCATACCCAGGACGCCCATACTACCATCATTAGAGACTTGGCTGCGCTGAAAATTAGCTTGGAGAGAAACGGATCAGCCTTAGAAGGCGCAAACTTGCGTCTTGACTACGTTGAAGTTGACCAATTTGGCTTTCCCGCAAGAGGATACTTTTTCGAGAACTAGGTCAACCTGAGCAACAGTTTCGCGTCTTGCATTTGCTGCTGAAGCCTCTCTACCCTTCCAGTTATTGATGAACCCTTCGTGCACAGTACCTACTGACGTACGCACGTGGCGTAACAATGTATTTCACCGAGTGAGAGCATATGTCAGTGATAAAAATAAAAATAAACAGTGTAGGCGATAGCACGGTTCCTTGAGCAACACCAACTTTGATTGAGTAATCGACCGAGCAGGCAGTAGGCACGATTTAGGGTGACAAAGATCGACCGAACACTCAAAAATCTGCAGGTGCAAGTGCACAGTTTTGTAGGGACACCGTAGGCCGGAAGCTTGCTTAGGAATCCCCCTCGGAATCCCCGGTGCCATACGCGATCGAATGATTTGTCTACTGTATGTCTGTTTGTCTGTCTGTCCGTCCGTCCGTTTTGAACCGTAATTGGTAGCCGGTTGAAATTTTCACATGTGTTATTATGGCGGATATGCCAACAAATAATTATAAAAAGCAAAAAGTAGAAAAATAAGGGGAGAGTACATGCAAGAAACTTGCTAAGAATAAATTAGTACATATTCACGCTACTAAATAATAGATGGCTCCACAGGTAGTTTGTATGGCAGACGACGAAAGTTAGACGGATCTGGTTTTTTGACTGTTATGGTATAATAGCGCATCTACAGAACTCTCCTCCATGCGTGAGTGAAATTCGCGCTTGACCGATTTTTAAACGTTCGTCTATTCTAACCATAGTAAAAAAAAATACTTCTTGTAGGTATACCTAATAATCAGAAACCAATTGCATATTCTTCTCTCTATATTATAGGTTTCTCGTAAACGGCTCTAACAATTTGGATGAAATTTTGTATTCAGAGGTTTTTTTTTTCAATTTTATGTAGAAATATATGTATAATATTTTTTTTATAGATAGGTGCCGACGCCAATCGAAGCTCGGTCGCCCAGGTACTATTTTATTAAACAAACTACATTGAAAATTATCTACATCAATGATATTATATGTAAATAAGTACTCGTAGGTAATCCGAGCTCCGCAAATGGCACTTTGAAACCAGGGCAAATGCCCCGTCTGAACGTATACTTGTCTCTGTTTTTGTTCTCAACAACAGACACATGCCGTCCTCGTACCTCCTCTTGTAATAATGTGACGCTCAAGGTAGTGCCATTTGTAAACTAAACACCGAATGTCGCGTAGACAACGCGTATCTAATCTACCCCTTTTAATCTACATACTATAACTGACTGATGATCGGTACAAACATACTGATTGACGACCTGTCGAAATGGCTGAAAATATTTCGCGTTTTGTTTGCGTCAGTGTAGCAGGCGCACGACAAAGGGAAGCACTGCACTGAAATGACACTTCGTTCCTACACTACAGGAACACGGTTGACATGACGGAGGGAGCAGGTGATGTTATGTCAGGCAGGTTCCATAAAGAAATAAAATAAAAAATAATAACATGAGCCTACTATAACTGCGCCAAAACTGGAACAGTACGCTTCATCAGTAGTGAAGGTGGCAGCTGGTGTAGAAGCCGACGAAGCGATGGTTCTCGTCACGTCCCCGTAAACAATCTGCAATGAAACGATCGTTGATTGTTCTTTCCTAATCCTTCCTGATGTCAGTACACCTAGATAGGTAGTTGGCTAGGTAGCCAACTAGGATTTCATTGGATACTTTGAATTTCAAAGTATGAAATAATGTTTGGTCTCAATCTTGCAGAAGAGCTGTTAATCTTGGATTTCAGGTATAAATGCATGTAGTCAGATTTTTGCGTAACTACTCATCAGCGTTCTGAATCACCTTTTTATGTTTTTTTATAAAGATCAACATGGGTGAATGTGCCGAGGGACCAATATGCGACAGAGCCAAAAAACACCTCTCCTCGTGAAACTACGCTCAGAGAGGTGCCATGCCAACAGATTTGCGGACTGTTGCTTGTTACTTGCTAGAGTCCGTCTCACGAAAGAAGTCCCACAGACGCGGAACTACGGTCATACACTTCCATACATTGCCGCGGGACTTCTTTCGTGAGACGGAATCTAGGCTGTCCAGGGGCATCTATGACTAAAACTTCTAACTTTTGTTGATTGAGCATTCAGGTAGTTTAACTACTATTGTTTCTTATTTGATAGGTAGCTGATGAGGAATCATATAAATATACTTTTTTTTCAATTAATCAAACAACTTCTGTCACAGCCCACAAGGTGTTTGATTATTGCCATCGTGATAAGAGATTGCTTGTAAGTGCCTTAGAAATCAGGGCAAATAAACAAAGAAATATATTTATTGGCTTTTATATGGTCCTGGTTTCCCATTGCATTATGTTGAAAATAAATCATGCTGTTCAATAAAATAACAAATAATTTTATCCAATTAATTTGGTCAAATACTTTATTAAACTATTAAAATACAACGCAAATACACAAAACAAACTAAATCCCATCCAGTAACATCAAAATATATATAATATCTACCTTGTTCAGATACTTGATACGCGTGACGACAGACAGGTAAGGACTACGCAGTGCAATGCAAACAATGGAGAACAGAGATTCATCACCTTCTTAAATTAGAGCGAAGACTGAATAGTGTCTGCCTAGGTTAGGCACGATTAAACTGAAAGCTAAGCTGTCACAGCTCTACAATTATATTGAATGAAACAGAAGTTGGTTAATTTAATCTTAAAAAGTTATGTGGGTGTTGTGGAAAGATTTCCGCCACGGCCGTTCCTGGTGTTGTCCCGACTGACCGTGGACGCACTCCCAGTCCTGGCGGCGGCGTCCCCTCGGTCCAGACCGGCGCGAGCAGAGCCCGAGGGCTGCGGCGGCTCGGGGTGCTCACGACGGAACGAATGCCTCGGTTCGCTGGGTCGTGAGCGCGACGCGGAGTCTCCGCTCATGTTGTGTTGAGTCATCGCAGTGTTCAGCATTGATTCTTCCTCTCTCAGCTGAAATGATTTATTGATTGTCAGCCTCGATAACTCAGTGGTGCAGACAGTCGACTGTTGCTATTGTTTGTTAAGCAACGCTGGGCCGGTCAGTACTTTAATGGGTGACCGCTCGACCGTTGGAGACTGACCGTGGTTCGGATTCCACGTAGAACTGTAGTTCCCTTCCCTTCTTACCATACTAGGTGGTAGGGATCAATCCGCCCGGGTTGGTACCACCGCACTGAATGAAACGTCGGTCGAAACGGCTATGTAAATAGTTTGTGTTTTCCGTCCAGTTCAGTGTAGCCGGCACGACCGAAGGGAGACACTGACATGGCACCTAGTTCACCCGGTGGTATGGGCAAACATCACGGATGTTGTAGGTGATGTAGACAACCCGACACGGTTTCCATGAAAAAAAAAAAAAAAACAGGGGTTCTCAAAATGTGCGTTGCGTCATCAATCACGCTAGTGGGAGTAGTGAGTGGGGGCGCCGCCGTCCGCGTCGTCGCGGTCGCGGCATGCATTTTTTTTTTCATTAGTCGCACTTACATAACTCAGCGAGAATTTCAGATCCACGGACTATCACCCCGCCCCGCCGCGGCCGCCGCGGCCGCGCCGCGCCGCCGTTTGTCCTTTGCAATCGTTTTTTTCTAAAGCTTACCCTTAAATACATAAAAGAAGTCCACCCCTACCTAAGTCTGGTACTTACTGTGTTCGACCGTAAATGCCGGCCGTGGTTCGGATTCACGGAAAACTGTAGGTACCTTCTCTTACGTCCCGTTTAACCCGCACGGATTGTTGCCACCACTGAATGTAGGTCGGCCGTAACGGCTATGAAATAGTTGGTGATTTTCGTGCAGTTCAGTGGAGCCGGTATGACCAAAGGGCAGCATTGACGTGGCACCTAGTTCACCAAAATGTGATCGGCTGACTTCCATCACGAGTAGGTAAAGCCAATTTTTAGGGTTCCGTATCCGGTACGGGACCCTATTACTAAGCCTACGCCGTCTGTCTGTCTCTCCGTCCGTCCGTCTGTCCGAGGGCTGTATTTCTTGAACCGTAATAGGTAGCCCGTTGAAAATTTCACAGAATATGTGTTATTATGGCCGATATAACAACAAATTAAAAAAATAAGGAAAATAAAAAAAATCATGGGGTCCCATAGAAGAAACCAAAAAGTGTATGCGCGCGCGCCATCTACCGAATACAGTATATGAAGCGAAGAGAAGGGGTATGGTATGGTTGGGGTATAGTTCAGGTTAAAACAATACAATAATAGCCTTAGGTAGTCCACAGTTCGGTTAGAGCTTAAAAGGATATCCAAAGACACGCGTCTGTTGTGATCTTAAAGTACCTATACACATCGATATCTGTGACAGTGACAAACGTTGTTGTTTGTTTCGCCTGAGCATGTTATGGCGTGTTATGAAGCCATGCTGTCACGGATAGGATCGTGTGACGGTGCGGTGGTATCGCGTTCTCGTTCTCGCTTGCCTGCTGGTAATGGGAGTGGGCGGAAAGACGGCAAACGCGCCGCATGACGCCTTTCTCGCTCGTTCTTGTCATCTGTGGGCGGGTGAGGGCGAGAGCGCGATAGCATCGTCGTAGGGATCGTGTCACGTATCACAATACTGCGTGTGCGTGCACTCACACTTGTACCGACGTCTAGCACAAGTTGCATCGTACGACGTTCGATCTATAAAATAGATATCAATGGCGCTATACTCGTATTTAGAGACAACCAACATCAAACCTTTCGGCTGATAACGACCGTCACCTTGGCCTTGGACTGCTTGAGTTGCCTGCGCATCTCGCGTATGATGTCGTCCTGGAACTGGGCGCGCATTGTCTGCGCGCGGCACTGCTCGTCGAGCGCGCAGCACACGCGGCGCAGCGTGCCCGTCTCGTCCGACAGCTGCACGTTGTGCTGACGCAGCCAGCGCTGCGACTCCGCCGTCGACTGCAGCGCCGCCCAATAATCATACATCTCAATAGAACCGCGATTGGTCAAACCGCACTGAATGAAAGGTCGGTCGGTCGGAGCGGCGGCTATGTACATAGTTCGTGTATTCCGCCCAGTTCAGTGTATCCGGCACGACCAAAGGGAAGCACTGACATGGCACCTAGTTAACCGAGGTGTTATGGGTCGACATTACGGTTGCAGTCAAGTTGCAGTAGTGTATAGATCAGTGGTGCCCATACTATTTTCTATGAAGATCTACTTACAAAAAATTTAAGGTTGTGAGATCGTCACTTGTACCGAAGGTTTTCGTTAAATAATTAGTAGTATTTTTTGTTTGAATTGAAAACTATGTCCATTACATCCTTTATATTGGTTACTATTGCGGTCCTTGTGGAATACGGCATCACCCGGAAAATTTAAGTCACATCAAATATTATGAATTCTTCGATGTTTCTACGAAGTCACTCCTTGCTCTACATACTTTCAGCGATCGACCTAAAAGCCTCTCGCGATCGACCAGTCGATCGCGATCGACCGTTTGGGCACCACTGGTATAGATGATGTAGCCAACCGTGTCAAGCTTTCATAAAAAATATATTTGAAATAGGTACCTACTGATGTACATATTTGGTATACTTTACTATACTTTTGGTATACTTTCTCCTCTATCTCTCTCTCTCTCTCTCTCTCTCTCTCTCTACCACCTGCCCTGACCATAATTTGTGTTATTGCGATGCCACTAACAATAAGTTCAGACGTGCATATAATTCAGGTGTAAACTGTAGGTACTAATCCTTTTTTAAGGTTCCGTGCACGTACGAAAGCCTATTATTACCAAGCCTACACCGCCGCGCGCCGGCCCCGCCGCCGCCCGCCTTACTTATCGCCTGTTCGTCTGCCTGTCCGACTCTTAATGGACTGTGTCTTTTTTAGGTAGGTTTATGCATTTAAGGGTATATGAAAATTCATAGTTAAAATTAAGGGAAGTGTGAAGGTTTCAAAAAATCACCGAATGGCATTCACGGCGAGTTATGTGTGTCTAATGAAAGGATTAGGTATTGATATTCTTGCCGCGACTGCTGCGACGACGACGCCACGCGTGATGGAGGCGTCGCACTATGGAAAATGGCAGAACAAGCCCTGATTAAAAATGATTTTTACAATTACCCTAATTGACTTGATTTTTTTAGTACATTTAACTGTCGTGTAGTTATATTTTATTATTTTAATAACATTTGTCCAAATTATGGAATACATAATTAGATATAAAACGTCAAATACACAGTTACGGATTACTATAATTTTATATGGTCAAACTTTACTACGTTCGAAGTGGTGTGGCAGATTTGTTTTAAGGAAAGGTTATTCATTGTGATACCATTATGAAATTAGTATCTAATGTACATTATAAATTTACAAAAATCTGCTTATTTTCTTAGACCAAAATAATTTTAGAGCAATTTTTGCCTTTCAAAAGAAATTCTCACTATTATTGAAGTTTGATTAGAGTTTTCCATATTACCTGTGTCGACCTGTGTTTTATGTTTATGTGTATTATGTAAGTTATTTATCTAAAAATAATGTATGAAAAAACCAGCTGCTTGTATTTGCATATCTCGAAGTTATTGATAAAAGAGTGACGACAGTCGGTGTCTTAAAAAACGTTAGCGGTTTTGGTGATATGACCGTGCTGTGAATTTTGACCATATAGTGAAATATTTGTATGACATGTAGTATACCGTTGGAAAGGGCGTAAACTAGCAAATGTTTTAAGAGAAAATGAAGCTATCAATTGCTGTCAGTTTTTTTTTATGAATTAAGAAATTAAGATTTTGTCATATTTTTACCCGTTCTCGGGACTTTGGGAGGTCATAAGACCTTTTCATGGTATTAACTTCATCAAATAATATTTTTTCTAGAACAAGGATACATCGTAAAATTCAATAAATTTTATTTAGTGCTGATACAGTCATAAACAAAATAGTTACAAGGGTTTAGAGCTGGGATTTTGGAATTAAAAAATAAAGAAAAAGAAATCGTATCTCGATACCACGTGACATCTGAAAAAAGGCATCATGGGTCAAAACGTTACAAATGACCCCACTTACCTACAAAAAAAAATTTTCGGTCGATGTGCCGAACATTCTTTATAAAGTTCAGGACAACGATTTTTTTCATCATACCTTATTTTGTTTAGCAATAAATATCAACTTACTTTTTTGTAAATAATTCCTGCAAGATGACCTCGTTCAAGTGTTCAAGACGCGAAATGATTCTCGGCTATGTTGAAGGAGGAAGATCAGTGTGTGCTATAATAACATTTTTACGTGAAAAATACGGAGTTTCGGAAGAGAACATCAATCTTATAACTACTGATTTCAAGAAAAAGCTACTTGGTAATTTTAATCAACGTTGGAAAGAAGCTTCACGAAATATGGCACAATTTCTTCGCAGATACAGTGACCGGCTGGACCAAGAATTTACAGTTCAACTGCCGACTTCATCAGATGATGGAGATGATACTACCCCATATACTTCAACTGAAAACCGAGGCAGACCTTGTGTGCCATACTCGAACTTATCTAATTCGAGTAAGAGACGGAAAAATAATGACGGAAATCATTGATGAATGACTACGGCTTCGATCATATTTTTTTGCTTGCGTTCAAAAATTGCGATCTATGGGAGAGGCCAATGAAGCGAATATTGTGGGCAATTTAAGAAACATGGATCCGGATCAAAAGCAGGCGTAAAGGAAAGGAACTTGATAAAGAAGTGTGGACCCGCTAAAAAATAATCAGTTGACAACTGATCTAGAAGATATGAATATTTCATCATTATAATGATTTCTTTTCCTAGTTACAGTTAGTACATATGTAACAGTAATATAATTTTTTTCACTTTCAAATGTTTTATTATATTATACGTACTTATTTAGCTTCATTTTAATTGTGTCAATAATTTAATAATAATTTATAAGAGAATTGTATGCACAGTCACGAAAATGCAAGAACGCCTGTGCCCAGCAGTAGGCAAAAATAAAAATATAATAAATATAATGATAATGTAATAGTTTTTAGTTTAATTTCTAATAAATGTATTTACCCCCCATGTCGAATGGGTAATATTTAGGTAGTAATTTTTAACTTTTTTTTTGTTAAACACATAATATGGCAAGTATCTTTCAAATATCATAGTAAAATTTATAATGATGTTAATGCTTATTTATCACACGACATTTTGGAAAGTTCCATTTCAATATGTCAAGAAACAAATAAGTTACAGATTTTTAATCAGAGAACGACCTCCATTTTCCATAGTGCGTCGTCGTCGTCGCTACGCACAGGTTGTGAATCCCTCGTATAAACAATGTTACTAACATAAACAACATTGATCGTTACCTTCAAGCTGTCTTCCAGTTGTGTCATTTTCGCTTCATACTTGTCCGACTCTTCCTTCAGCAGGGCACTGTAATCCCTAACCGGTTCCACATCACCGCACTACAACCGTTCAACACTTTTACTTACACTTTATTTTACGCGTTGGAAAACATCTTTCATTAACACACACTTTTATATACCTAACACCTACCCGTCGTCGCTCCGGTGAAGGAAAACACTGTGAAAAAGGAAACCTGTACGTACACCAACCAATTCTAATGTTTTGTGTGCGTATGTACAAGTTGAGGGGAAGAAATCGAATTTTGAAGTATGCCTTTTGTAACGCAGAAAACGTGTAAGGCATAAATACACTTACATGTCTAAATGTTAAAGACAAAAGTACCTATAAATAAAATATGCAGGTAAGTACAGTTTTTGCCAAACGTTATTGCCGTTTACCTATTTGTTTTACTCAATTTATTTATTGCCGCTGCTCGTACATTCTGAGATGAGATATTGATTGGTACGATGTTCAGTTCACTCCTTAGGAATACTTTGTGCATCTGTATGTACCACACTCTTCCTCGTGAGAGCGGAAATAAAGCTTGGCGAAAACTTTTATATAATTTACAAAAAAATAATAAAAAATCAGAGCTTCAAATAGAACTTTGTAAAATTACCTGAGATTCTTGGCAACATAAATGCACCGAAACGCTCACATCGCATTTACCCATGCACCTGCAAATAAAATGTTGGGGAATTATTAAATTGTTTCCCTCTACATTTAATTAATTAATTGGTGTTGCCACAAACTGCAGCTTCATCACGGTTTTTTTACACTTCGCTTTATTCAACATTAGTGCTCAAGTTAGGTACTTAAATTCTGTGAAAATTTCACCCGTCAAGCTATTACGGTTCCAAAGATACAGCCATCGGACGGACGGACAGACATACAGACAGACATACGTTGAGGCTTAGTAATAGGCTTCCGTACAAAATATCAATCGATCTACTGAACGACGCATCTTTTCAGTGCTTCGAGTGTGCTACTGCTCTATCGAAGACCTATCCTCGTTTTTCATATTGCTAGATAGAGACGGGTCTACATCAGCCGCGTACTGACTGAGCGCGGCATACGGCGAGGCTGCCTCGGACGTATGCCGCGCGAGGCTGCCTCGCTACAAAACCAATTGTCGCGAGGCTGCCTCGCGAGGAAAAGCCGAGCCATATTCCGTCCGAACACCGTCCCAGCTGAATTAAGTTTTAAGCACAGCTCATTATCCATGTCGCGAACGAGCGAGGCGAGCGAGGCACACAACGTCCGTCTTGAGTGTGCGCTGCAAATGGACTGAGGCTCCTTTGAGCGCGACAAAAAACCGACAGCGGGCGGATCGGCCGAAGCAACGCTCGCGCGAGGCCGCGCGTGCGCTTGCCTCGAGGGAGGCGCGTACTGACTGACGACCGAATAGCGCCCAGCGGGGTGTCAGAGGGGGAAGGGGATTGCGATCGCTGGAATGAGAAACATTAGATGCCCGTACAAAGAATGGATTCAATACTCACGGCATTTGAAAATTTTGGGCTCTCAAACTCATAATTATTTGTTCCAGATGTTGACAATCCTCAGTCATCTTTTTTATTTCTCTGGAAACAAAGATTTTGCATTTCGGTTAAAGATATTCAACTAAAATTGGTAATTATTCCTTCCTTCCCTTGCCCCTTGGCCCTTACTAGGTGCAATGTAAACCGTACTACTATGTAAGATGGCCGCTTAGCAGCTTCGGCTGTGTTCTCTAGTCCAGTATAGCCAGCAATTCAAAAGAAAGTGTCCGGTATGGCATCTGCCTTTCCCCGACGTTATAATAACTGGTCGGAGCATGTGCTTTGGCCCTTCTGACTCAGCCGCCCATACCGGATTACATAAAAAAATTACATAATTAAAAATAAATGAGAAAAAAGTGTGAGTGGCGATCGGGATCACTCACGACCGCCACTGTTACTGTTACCCAATCGCAATTCACTCCAGTTCCTAAAAATCCTCGTTGCCCCGTTATAGATGTTTACACATCCAAAATAAAAATGTTTTCTACGAGTAGATGGATTTATGCGAAATTTATATTATCTTCTAAACAGCCAATATCCTTGCATGCATATTTTTCAAGCTCCATGGATATAGTACCTACTAACCTAACCTAACCTAACCTAACTCAATTCTCCGCTTACCTCTCCTTGGACTTGTTTTCCTTTCCAAGAGTGTCGAGGACTATTTTCACTTCATTCATAGTGGCGTCTCGCTGGAACAAGTTAAATTATATGAAAAATAAAGAGAAATAACATTTTAATTATTAAAAAAATATAGAGAGCAACTATTTAACAAAATAATTAGGTAGGTATGTTTGTTATTATTAGTCAGTTTTATCTTATACTTAAGTAGTTTACTTTAGTATTAATTTAATTTTTATTGTATCAATTGTGACCTCTTATTAAATAAAGAAAATTCTCAAAATAATAAAATAAATGTAAGAACATTATTTTGGTTGACGTTGGTACACTTGACGCAAACATAGCGGATAAGGAAAGCTGGGTCTGTGTTTGTGCCTACTGGGGGCCTATGTGTGTTAATGCCAACCACCCACCCCAGTACGCGGGCGGGGCGGGGAACCAAAACACGAACACCCAGCGCGCCCGTATCCTGCCTGCGTCTGGCATGTTATAGTTGTATGGAATGATTTGTGTGTTATTTTGTGAATAAAAAGAAAGTATGTACTTTTCACGTCAAATTTATTGTATCACCAAACACAAATAATTTCGATACATGCTCATATTATTTCTCATATCCAATGATAGGTTTCTTCCTAGGCTCGTGCTTATCCCCGCGATCCTTCTCCTTCCGCCTGCGAAACGAACAACGTTTGTAACATTTCAGGATTGTTTTTGTTTTTACCATAATAACTTCCTAATCCGCGGTTCGCACGTAAAAACTGTAGGTCCCTTCCTTCCTTACCTTACTAGGTGGTTTATCCCGCCCGGGTTGGTACCACCGCACTGAATGAAACGTCGTCGGTCGAAACGGCTATGTAAATAGTTCGTGTTTTCCGTCCAGTTCAGTGTAGCCGACTTGAAATGAATGAAAGCACTGACATGACACCTAATTCGCCCGGTGTTATGGGCTGACATCACGGATGTTGTAGGTGATGTAGCCAACCGTGTCAGTTTCCATAAAAAAAAGCTTCAGTCTGACTGAGGAGACACGTTCCGATTGGGCTGAGTCGGAGAGGCCAGAGCACATGCTCCGACCAGCGAATATCACCTCCGAGAAGGTGCCACACCGGAGACTTCCCTTTTGGATTGCGCTGGCTATATTGGACCAGAGAACACAGTCGAGGCTGCTACGAAGCCATCTTTCGTCCAGTACGGCCAACCCAATGAGCTAAAATTTAACCCAACCACCTAGTAAGTAGTAAGGGAAGGGACCCACAGTTACAGCACAAAGCGTTAGAGGGGCGAGGAAGCGAGGAGGCAGTGAGCTACAACATTCTACATGTCATGTATTTTCGCTCTAATTTTGGAACTTGGAAGAGGTAAGCTTGCAAGTACAACTGCACAAGAACTGATAATTTATGTTACATTAATATTAAAACATTAAAAAACAATTAACAAAGCAAAAAGCACTTTATATAATGAATTGAGATGCATCCGTCTAGCTATAGGATAAGGGAATACTTACAATGGATTAGAGCCGAAGACGTCAGACTCCGTGACCTCGTAGAAGTGAATGCCCTGGAGGCTGCAGCAGCTGCCGCTGCGTCCGTCCATGTCCCTCAGCCGGCGAAGCACCTCCACCAGGCCGCGCATATCGCTGTCCTTCCGCGTCAGCTTCCTCTGCAGGACCGCCTTCTCTGTCTGGAGCTCACTCACTATCTAAAGTTTAAACATTTCTCCTTCAAATCTATCTCATCACGCTGAAGGAAAGTTAAAATTTTGTTTTATCTCGAAACGAAGTGAACCGAAAAACTCGTGTCAAACTCAAAGGTTAATTTGTTCTGTGCATGGTAATTAAAAAAAAACTGGCCACGTCGGACTCGCGCACCAAGGGTTCCGTAGGTATATACCTACCACCAAGTAATTACCCGATTTTAATTATTTGTTGTTTTTAGAGTTTGCACTATAATCGCACTAAGTTTGACGCTTGTATTGTATTAGCATTTTTACGATAGAGTAAAAACAAAAACGCTGAAAAGAGGTTTCTGTGTGGGGACTCCCCCTTAATTTTGTACTTTTTTTAATTATTTGTTTAGGATATCCGTCATAATAACACATATTCTGTGACCATTTCAACCGGCTACCCATTATGGTTCAAAAGAAGAAGAAATCCCCTTAAATGTAGGGCGGGCGGGCAGACGGTGGCGTACGCTTAGTAATAGGGGATACGGTAAACTAAAAATAACCTTGCTAATAATTTTATAAATAAAATTATCTAGAAAGTTCCTCGTCAACTTTTCTAAAAGCGTACTAAGAACGTGTAGCGCCAGCGACATTGTTTGTCGCGAGCTTGACTCTGCCTGTAGTGTACCGGCTTCTCCGTACCTACCCACAGCTCCAACATCAACTATCTAGTATCTACTTTCTCTTCTTCGTGGTCAGCGTCAGCCATTCCGTCTGCGACGAATTCAAATTTAAAATGTTTGGTATCTCGTAGCGTTTTGGTTCACCCCGGACAACTAGTATAGGTATTCCCGAACTGGTAATTCCGTTTAGTTTGTTTGTATGTCTACATACATTACCGCTTGTTCGCTAGATTCGGTGGTCTGTTTGGCCATCGATCTTAATATCAACACATAATCGATTTACTAATTCCTATACAAATTGGAACCCAATTCGATTCCACGTCGACCCGTCAGACTGAAGGGCAGACCGACGACGACGGCGGCGCGGTGTCATGCGTCAGTAAGCCTACCTCAGAATGTTTCCGCTGTTCCGCGTGTGTGAGTTGTTTTTGTTGGTCCAACATGTGCACTCTCTTCACGGCGATTGTCTCCAGCTTCTCGACCGCGTGAGCCAGCGCCGAGTTCTGCTCCCTCAGGTCGCGCACCCAGCACCGCAGCAGGAGATTTTCCTTCTGTTTGCACAATCTCGCTGTTTTAACAAGCCCTAGTCAACTCGACAAGCTGAGCTTGTCCTCTGACTTATCCTCTGCACTGAGATAATAGGCCGTCCATTGTGAGTCGATATTAGCTTTTCAGCTAGTGCACATGAGCCCATCAACGAAAAAAAAAAATTGTAAATATGAATGACCTGCAGTTTATCTTCTTTACCCGTTTGCTGGATAAGACTCAGCTTCTCTTCATACAGTTTGTTGAAGTCGTTCAGAACATTGAGTGTGGGCTCTGTCGCGAATGCACCGCTGCCGTCTCCGCTGTCTCCGGTGTCCAACTCTACCGTGTTGAAATCAATTTCCTCCATGATGCTGCGCCCCACCCCCATTTGTGCCCATTAACCATTACCTATTAGATTTATCCCTATTTAGTCTGTGCCTAGCCTAATTAGGTACAAACATTCTCCGGTTGACATTGAATTGAAATATTGTCTGTAGGGATATGTCAATTTGAAACATAGACATTGATATTATTCTTCTTCTTGCAAAATTCGGTAATTGGCCGATTAGGCCCAGCAGGCACTGCGAATCTATTCACGCTTGAAACAATCCTACACGCAATTTGCACGCAATACGAATAAAAATTTGTCACATCACATACGAGTACTTACTACACGATAGTGCACTGAAAATTCAAGCCGATAGAATCCGCACCGCATCGCAGACGCGCCCTAATGCTGCAGACCGCAAACGCAGTGGTTATATCCTCTTTGCAGACCGCGCGGACATTATAAACCGCAGTGCGTGTACGTTCATATAATTTCCATATGTTACAGAATTTGCGGAAATGATGCTGCCCCTCTAGGTCTAGAGTCTACGTCCCTTCCCTTCTTACCTTACTAGGTGGTAGGGTTTATCCCGCTCGGGTTGATTTGCACTACCTAGACCTAGACAGCACCTCCCCATACTCACTGTACATCGAGTTTTTATAACAATTTCCAATTTTTGTATGAAAAAAAGGACGGAATTTCCATTTGAGTTATAAGGATTTTTTTCTTCAAATAATGAGTACTTTCTATTCCTGAAGTTTCTCAAGCCTATCCTAAACACCCTGTATATAGCCCTTACCTGCTTGCTGTCCAGATGGGCGTTCTTACAGTAAATGTACTGTAGTGTATCTGGAGGCTGGACGGACATATTCCAATCGTGCCTATGCCAATGAAACAACCAAAAATTTGTGCACCATTTATTTCTATAAAATTTGGCTAGAGCATTTGTACATATCTTCAGAAATTCAGACCATTTAAATAAAATATATGAGTTTACTGAATAGCACTACTACTTGTATCACTTACGTATTAACAACTAGGTACTGACTTATGAACAATACCAGGATTTCATCCTGCTCTATATAATCACAAAATAACATACATTTAGAAACTATTTTCACTGGGTTCGAAAATTAAAACAATAATATATACCTAAATAGGTGGATGTACATTCTTGATGTTGTTTGCTGTTCAGGCTCTTGTGTTTGGGGCATTCTCCGCACTGAGACCTCAAAACGGTCCATTGTACTTACATTGGCGCTCAGGTGATGCTACTCCAGCGACCCGAGATATTTCATGGTGTTATGAGCTCACAGCACGGATGTTGTAGGTGATGTAGCCAACCGTGTCAGTCTCCATAAAAAAAATTTGTTAAGTGCGAGTTTTACTCGCGCACGGAGGTTTCCGTATCTATCCGCTATCAATAATATCCGCCTATCCGCTCAGGTGGCATGGTCTTCGAATTTAAATTTCGAAGATATGTAGGACGATCGGAGAGAAGCCTCACTGAGGTCGATAGCAATTTACGGTGGGAAAATGACTGCACCTCAATGAGGTCGTTGGCAATTGAGCGGCTATCTTATGTCTTTCAACAATGCAATGTATAAAAGCCTGTGGCGCCATCTATTATTCAATAGTGTAACTAATCGATTTTTCGGACGTTTGTTGTATGGGAGCTCCCCTTAATTTTTTACACTTTCTTATTTTTCTTATTTGTTGTTATATGCGCCATAGTAACACATATTCTGTGAAATTTCAACGGGCTACCTATTACGGTTCAAGAGATACAGTCCTTTGGACAGACAGAAGGGAATCCGTTCAATTCAGTCAGAATTATTTTCCGTCCAGTTCAGTGTAGCCGGCACGACCGAAGGGAAGCACTGACGTGGCACCAAGTTCACCCAGTTTTATGGGCTGACATCACGGATGTTGTAGGTGATGTAGCCAATCGTGTCAGTCTCCATAAAAAAAAAAAAAACAGACGGATGGACGGACGTACGGACGGCGGAGGCTTAGTAATAGGCTTCCGTACGGGATATGGAAACCTAAAAAGTGCGTGCAGCACCTTTTTCGGTCGCTTCCACATTGGATGTACATTTCTTCAACAACAATTAAAAACTATATTTCCATCATGAGTCAACATTCTAACTAAACGCACACGCTGGGTGTCCAGGTTTCAACTTGAGTTTACATTTATGAAACGAGGTAATAAAAATGTTTGCTGCGATTTAAACTTTTTCAGTCAACGAAGTTATCGTTGCAGCGATACTTATGGTGAAACCAGCGAGGGACCAAATGTGTAGTCGCCAGATCCAAAATTCACCTCGCCTCGCGAAACCACGCTCAGTGAGATGGCATGGAAGCAGATTTGCGGACTTTTGCCAGGCTGTCTAGTCCGTTGATAATATATTCGTGTGAAAACCACCAGGTTGAAGGACCCGGGAAACTCGCTGGAAGACAGTTCCACACTCTAGTGGTGAGACAAAGGAACAATTTTAAGAAACGATGGGTTCTCAAAAGTACTACACAAGGGTGCTTAGAGCCGATGTAATGATGAGATAACTTGTATGTCATTTCTCGTATTGTTGTTTTGTATTTGATCTTACGTCAGTACTGTAGTTCGTGAGCATGGTTGTAAGGTTCTGTCGACAGGTTATATATTTTCGCGATGATGATGCTTTACGACTCGTTCACGTTAATTTGCTTGTTCTTCAGATATGGAACATTATTATAAAAATTCTTGAATCGTGTTTCTAGATTATGTGCACAACTAATCTCAACATCATTGTTGTATTGTTCAGGCTCAATTGCGTGTATCAGGATTATCCTCTGATTGTCTATGGTTCCGCTAATCTTAGGATTATCACATGGAAATATATTATCTCTTGCTAAGTATATCTGAGAAAATCCCAAGATCAGTGGTACCATAGACAATAGAGGATAATCCTGCTAAGCGCAATCCAGCCTCAATGCAGTTTCTATCTAAACTACAAATTATCCATAGTGTATTAAGGAAATTATTCATTTAACACCACAATGCTTCCTTTTTTCACAAGGTTGGCATAACTAATTTGATTACAGTAACACGCAGTTGGAAGTATCCACTTTAAACTAGAAGAAAAATAATGTAACACACGCGAAAGAGATGTTGGTACGTGCAGCAGCTTCATCTTAGGGATTTTAGATATATGGGTCTATGTATGGGTTCATATTGAGTCTGGATGGGCATTAGAGAGGTGGAGTGTGCCAATGCTCCAACTGTCCTCGCGCCACTATATCTATGAGAGAGATTAATAGCTTAAAAGCTTATTTACTATAAAGCAAAACTTATCAATATTTCAATAAAATTAATTGCATTCAATGCAGTTAATGCTAAATGCACTGTAAACTTAGCAGGAACTTTTCAAATTATTCTTAACCTTTTCAACATACTCAAACAATAATAAGGAAGGCAAGTTGATAGATAAAACTTATAGTCTCACATGCGCGAGTGAGATAGCACCGTTCCGACGCATATTGACCAATAACAACAACAAAAATTTTGCATTAAGTATGACGCTTGCATTTTGATGCATCAGCATTTCGACCAACACGAAACATGACTCGTACGCAAAATGACCCATCCGCATAACGACCAATCTCCCCAATTTATTCCCTTTACATTATTGGTAGGTACTCTATTTTTTTTAATTAAAAGCTTTACGGATTTGGATACATGTCCTTTGAAGCCAATCTTAAATGTATATTTATCAGTATGTTGTATTCTTCTCGTAATCGCGAAAATCGCTATTCTGTCCAAGTACAGTCCTCAGGTACAGTACATTGTTTTTCTTGTTTATTGTTTAGTATGACTTTCGACCGTTAGAATCATATAGCGACCATTGGTCATTATGCGTATTGGTCGATTAGTATATGGGTCGTTAAGAGTATTGGGCGTTTTGCGTATATGTCAAATTCAGTATTTTGGATTGTTCATTTTGTGTTTTGGTCAAAATGCGTCGGAACGGATAGCACAATATCAAATTTCACTCAAGCATGCGAGCATTGTCTATGGTGGACACTATTTTCATTTAGTTTCTTTCAGCTCACGCTATGAAGTACGCTTATTAATTAAGTTTATGATTTGGACTACTGTGGAGAAAGAGGTGTTGAATTAAGCTTGCGATGGCGTCACCAAACATATCCGGGCCCATTGGCAGTAGAGGAGGGTGTCAATCGAGGTCGGAACTAGGGAGAGGCCACACTGTAGTTCTCCAGCTTGCGTTACGTTTCGGCTCGCGGCAAGCCCGCGTCAAGTAGTCTGCGATGACTAGGACGCGGGGAACCACCAGTCCTGCTCTCGACCTCCCCCTCTACCTATACATATTCTGTACGAGCCTTCAGTGACATTTTCGACTCTTTCCATATATGTGCTTAGCGTCGATCTTGGCAGGATTAGATTCTTGAAGCTATGTCGAAATATTTGCATGTAATAAGCGTAAATCAGTTGCGTCACCTTTCGGTGATATGTGCTATGATATAGTGACAAAGCATGTAGTACTTGTTGAACTTACAGTTCCATGGGAAAGCAACATACCCAAGGACCACAACATCAAACTTAACAAGTACTGCAACTTAGTAGACCGGATTGTGAGAAACGGATTCAAGACTGATCTCGTCGCTGTGGAAGTCGGAGCAAGAGGACTACCAGCGAAGTCGCTCTACAGTCTCTTCAAGAATCTAGGGCTGCCAAGATCGACGCTAAGCTCATACATGGAGAGAGCTTCGAAAACGTCACTGGAAGCATCCTACAGAATATGGATAGGTAGAGAGAGGGAGGTCGAGAGCGGGACTGGTGTTTCCCAGCGTCGTAGTCAACGCAGACTAGCTGACGAGGGCTTGATGCGAGCCGAAACGTGAAGCATGCGCGGGAAATTTAGAGTGGGCACTCGCTAGTCCCGACCTCGATTAATACCCTCCTCTACTGCCGATGGGCCCGGATATGTTCGGTGAAGCCATCACAAGCTTAGTTCCACACCTTCCCTTCTCATATGATATTATATATATTGATCATATAGGTTTGCACTCGTCACCACTATATTTCGTATTTATTAATTGAGATTTTTAATTATAACTAAAAATTGTATAATAATATAACACAAAAACAGACAATAAAAAACGATTACTTACAGAAAACAATGACAAACAAATTTTTTTAAAGACAATCTAAGTTCATTGAAATTAATAATTTCATAGTCAGACCTTAGAAAATAATTATAGTTACCCCTACCAGCTATTAATTTGCATGGACGTACTGAATTAGGACTAATGTTTTTCTTTGTGCCTCAGTATTGGATTTAGATTGGTTTTCATAACACTGCATAAACTGGATATCTCTTTCTTATACACTGTTTATACTGAGAAATATTATGTAGGTAGGTACACGTCACTTGTAATCACTTCCGATGTCTCACGGAGTCTCACTACCTAGAAACACAAAGCTTCAATAAATTATTTAATAACATTAGATTGTGAAACTAATACATAAGATATACAGCTGTGAGCCATCAGTATTTCTGTCTGATATGCTGTTTTTGTGGAGCCCGTTCTTCGCATTGGGCCGATAAACCTGTCCATTGTACACATTGCAAATACTGACAGGTATATATTGAGCCTGCGAAAAAGGGGTGACGTTAACATACATACATGCATAAACTCACAGATGGTCACTATCGCCTTTAGTTCCACCTGAACCAATGTAAAATCATATTGTCTATGGGAATGTTGGCCTCGTGGCATAGATTATTCCGGCGGCCGGTGCGACTGAAGCGATTGATACAGTTTTGCAACGTTCAATTCATCAGGCGAAAATCGAAATAATATCGTGTTTTTAGGATTTCAGCTTTAATGTTTAAATTACCAGAGCGATTATGATTTACAAAATTCAGAGGATTTCCGATGAAGCAATTTTTTGGCTTATAGCGTCCACTTTCTTTCTCTCCGTTTAAAATTTTAATGCTATCGCGGCATTCCACAACTGCTCTGTTTTCTCCATGAGACAAAACAGAGCAGTTGTTATTATGAGACAGAGGGATTATTTATCGTCGACGATCCGGCAGGACTGTTGGAATTGTCACCGTATATGGCCACACAACTGCACATATCAGCAAGAAATACGCTCCGGGGCACACAACCAAAGCAAGCAGCACTGGTTCCAACTGCCCGGGGCAGCAGCACGCGAAGGCACTACTTTCTCGGTACTCGCATAAATTTAATTCCGAGGTATTAAACCTAAACCGGAACAATTTAAGAGTCCTAAAAAGTACCTTAACAGGACACTGCAGACTAAACAAATACCACCTACACCGAATGGGCCTTGGGTGGTTTTATTTTTTAACCCATGCCAAATACAGGCACTCAATCAACCCCAAGGATATAACTCGAAATCGGATTTGGGGGTGAGCTATACACTTTTGAGAGATCACAATAGATCTACTTAGGTTCCAGTGATCAGGGGCCCTAACTCTCACACTTTAAATCATAACCGTAATCACGCCACACAATCCGGTCAGGTAGACTCAGTTTCGTCTACTTCTTCGTGTACCTGCGGCTGCGGGCTTAAAGCAGCGCCTGTTTTCCAATGGAGTAGGCAGAGACAGCGGATACCCACGAGCCACAGTCCCGATACACCTCTGACGTATCTTCCATAATCATGATGGCCTCGTCAGATTAACCAAAATATGTAGCATATTTACCCACATTGAATGTTGCCAACTTGACTAGGTGTTCGGGCGGCTGCGGCCTCGCTGGGCGGGACAAGTTAGTACAACTGCTTGAGCTGTTCGTACGTGATGAAGAAGATAATGTTCCAGGGCCCCATGCGCAGCCACGTCGGTATGAAGCCCTTGTACAGCGCTAGGAAACCTTCATTCTTCACGGTCTGTAAGAAATATTATTTTATTAGGAAAAACAGGCATATTTTTTTCAGCTCTCTTTGCTGAATGACCAATCAAAAAGATCAACTTTTATCACTAATTATGACATAGGTGTGCAGAGGTGGGGTTAGGGTTTCAAACCTCTTGACCCTCCCGAAAATATAGATTTTTTGCACATTAACTAGGAATTAAATGGTTAAAAGACATAGAACTTTTATCTGGCTCCTGCCTGTATTGGAATTTTCATTGATCAAATCTGAAAACCCCGCCCCCCCAAACTGAAATCCTGTGAAATATGTACACTATACTCACTTGTAAAAAGCAGTCTATTGTGCCCTTGTATAAAATCTCATTGCTCTTAGCTACACTATCCCTAATTTTCCTTTGGTTCATCAGTCTAGTCTGAAACACAAGAAACAATTATTAAATACATCTTTGATCAAATGCAAAACGAAGACAGTGAATGACACAAAAAGCACAAAATCGTACATCTATAAATTTTCAGGTGTGCTTTTGTACCGCCTTCTACTCAAAATCTAAATATTATTTAATACTTTTTAGGGTTTAAAGTCGGTTCAATGTTTTTTTAAAACAGTTTTATTATTTCACTCTTTTTTTTAGTAATATCACATAATAGTAAAATTGGTTGACGGCAAGTGAGTGATTGAAAAATTCCTTAGTGTGAAAGTGTTCATCCCTTAATTTCCTATCCTTATATTTTTTCATCATCATCATCATATCACACACGCTGAATCTCGACAATCGGGGTAAGCAGAGTAATCGGTGTTGTGCTGCAAGAACTCTGGTAAATTATATTTTTTCATATTTATTAAAAGACCACCCTGAGACCTTAGACCCTACATGAAAAAAAGAATCATTAAAATCGGTTGAGAATTGGCGGAGAAATCGAATAACACACACACAGAAAAAAAAACAGACAAATTGAAAACCTCCTTTTTGGAAGTCGGTTGAAAAGAAAGAAAAAGTCCCCATACAAGAAAAATGTTTTTTTTTAAGTTATTTGTTTTTGCTCTATCGTAAGGTAAGAACGGTTATACACACAAGGGTCAAACTTGGTGTCATTATAGTGCAAACTCTATGTGTTGGTACAGAAACCTCGGTGTGCGAGTCAGACTCACACTTGGCCGATTTTTTATTAAAAGCGCGATCAGCCTGACCAATTTAGATTATTGAAGGGTTAGGAAAACTAAACTGCGTCAAAATCGCGAGGTGGACTGTGGCGTCTACCTTTTTTTTCTTATGGAAACTGACACGGTTGGCCACATCACCTACAACATCCGTGATGTCAGCCCATAACACCAGGTAAACTAGGTGCCACATCAGTGCTTCTCTTCGGTCGTGCTGGCTACACTGAACTGGACGGAAAACACAAACTATTTACATAGCCGCTTCGACCGACCTTTCATTCAGTGCGGTGGTACCAACCCGGGCGGGTTAACCCTACCACCTAGTAATATAAGATCGAAGTCATCCCTACCTAATTGGTTGGGTTAGCCACATTCAGGTTTCATGAAAAAAAAAATTATAACCCTTCATTCTCCATAATCCCTCAATATTTTGGCTTTGCTGTAGTATGAAATGAGTAGTTAGTGCAGTTCAAGGCACTTACTCTAATTACGTCTAAAGGTGTGGAAGCGACCGCGCTGCCCAGCGACGCGACCAGACTCGACACAAAGTGGTTGATTGCGGTGTCTCCGAAGACGAGCAGCAGCCGCTTCTTGCAGGAGTCGTAGACGGGCAGCTCAACGGCCGCGATGACGGCCGCGCGCTGCGCCGTCGGCCCCACGCCGCGCCACAGCCCGCGCACTCCCTCCAGATGGTAGATGTCGGCGAAACATCGCACCAGGCCGCGGTTCTCTTGACCCACCTTATGTGACATTGTATTTATTTTAACCTGTTACCTTCCTGGTCATCCGCGCGGATGACCCAAAACAATAGAAAACAATAGACAAGTTTAACTTAGGAAGTGAAAGGGTTAAATAACTTCAAAGCAGAAAGAATTTTTTGTATTTTTAAACATTTTGTTGAACAATGTGTAAGAGTCAGCCCATCCCGTCGGCGGAAAGCAGTGGTTCCGTACCGCTGAAGGCCGGGAGGACTGGAGGAAAATTGGAGAGGCGTATGTCCAGCAGTGAATGCTTACACGCTGACTGACTGATAACACCTTGGTGAATTAGGTGACACGTCAGTGCCACGCTTTGGTCGTACCAGCTAAATTGAACTGGACGAAACATGAACTATTCTCATAGTAAGTATATATACCATGTGAATGCTAAATAATCAACAATAATTCATATTTCCACACAACAGCAAGAGTTATATAAAATACAAGCTGTGCCCGCGGCTCCGCCCGCTCTCATATTTCACTTCACTGCTAACCTCATAAGCCATTTAGCGTGATAGTAAGTAGCCTATAGTTGATGGGAAGAATCAAGCTATCGGTAGATTTTTTTTTTATTAAAATCGGTTCAGTGGTTCTCGAGATATAAGCGGACAGACAGACACTCAGACAGACAGAAAGCAGACGTTGGATTTTATTATAGGTAAGGACTTTCTAATGTACGTACGTACCTGCATGCGAACTTTGAGCACGTCGGTAGGATTCGCGATGGCACTGGAGACAGCGCCCGCGAACGCGGCACACAGCGCGTTCCATCCGACGGACTCGGTGGCGCCACCGTCGGCGCGGTGTCGCGCTATCACTTTCTTGAGCGAGTAGTATGTGCCGAACTTGATGGTACCGTACGTTGCCTGCCGCAGCACTGCCGGCCATATCCTGCAATCAACATATTATTTTATTTCCATTGTATACACTAGAGCAGCTTAGCCGATGCTTGTAGTGCACTGCATAGCGTTCACTTGATTCAAACTTTTTAATTCAAATTATTTGTATTTTTTTTTATTTATTTCTGAGGGCTTCAGCTAATGTTTAACATTGTCAGACCCACTGTGACTGTTAAAATTATGTATTTATATATTTATTTTCGACCGACAGCTTGCTGACACGTCTAAATACAGTAGTTGTTTTTAGGTTCCGTATCCCGTACGGAAGCCTATTACTAAGCTACGCCGTCTATCTGTCCTAAGTGCTGTATCTTTGGAACCGTAATAGGTAGCCGGTTGAAATTTTCACAGAATATGTGTTATTATGGTGGATATAACAACAAATAATAAAATATAGAAAAGGTCAAATTAAGGAGGGTCCCCATACAAGAAACGTGTTTTCTGTAAACTTAACCTCTCCTACGTCTCACTGACTTGCATTTGTCTTAGTGGAGATTTTATATTTTAGTTTATTCAACTCAATATTTTGGTTCATTATGAACAACCGACATACATGAGGTTTACATTAAGAGGTCTCCAGAACTAGTTACTTTCTGAATCTAAGTACTTTCGCCAGCATCTGTTTGTTTTGTGTTAAGATTTAATTAAGACAGACCTTGAATGTGTTATCTGTCTCGTGGAGATAACTTGCTTAGACTATCCGAGTTGTGTGTTAGAGATAACAAATGTCTATTCTCCCGTCAATATTTACCATCAAGCAAAGCTCTTTGTGAATATGTTTGCAGGTATTATTTTCATCCCGTTTTGATAATAAATGACATGATTTTATTTACTTGAAAATTCCTGTTGGGCATTTTTTGGAGTGAAATATACATACATATAGGTTTTTTTATTGCTTCCGAACTGGGTGGCTCTGCCCGAGGTCGAAGCCTCAGGCGCAGCCAATTTCACCGCCGAGGAGGTGCCAGTCCGGGTTGGAGGTGGACTAATATTACTGGGGAAAGGCTATTAACCCGCGATTTGAAGATCCGTAGATTGTAGGAGTGGGGAAACATATTCCCTGGGAGCTCGTTCCACACCTTTGCAGTGCGGCACAAGAACAATTTAGAAAATCGTGCAGTTCGAAGACCTCTTCTGTCGACTACAAATGGGTGTTCCGCAAGAGTATGGCGGGTTTGGCAAAGGCGAACAGGAGGAGGAGGGATAAGGGAAGCAAGTTCTTTAGAGCAGCGGCCATAGTAGTACCGATAAAACAGGCTCAATTAACCAACTATACGTCTGTGCTTTAGAGGTTGAAGGTTCTTTGTGAGTACAGAGTCACCAATGAGGCGCTTCGAGACGCTAGTTTCGCCTTGGACTCTATGAACGATCGAAACCCAACGCATCTGGACACCTCCATACCCAGGATGCCCAGCCTACCATCATTGGGGACTTGGCTGCTCTGGAAAGTGGTTTGAAGAGGAAACGGATCAGCCTTAGTAGAGAAAGCACAAGCTTGTGTCTTGCCTACGTTGAAGTTGGCCAAGTTCTTCTTCCCCCAAGAGGATACTTTTTCGCAAACCTGGTCAACCCGGGCAACAGTTTCGCATCTCGTGTTTGCTGCTGAGGCTTCTCTACCCTTCCAGTCCTTGATGAACCCTTCATACACCGTGCTGTCGTCCGCGTAACAATGTATTTCGCCGAGCGAGAGCATGTCGTTGATAAACAATAAAAACAGCGTAGGCAACAGCACGGATCCTTGTGGAACACCAGCATTGATTGAGTAGTCGGCTGAGCAGGCACCATCTAGGGTGACAAAGATCAACCGACCACTCAAAAAGCTGGAGATCCAAGTGCACAGTTTTGTAGGGACACGTTAGGCCGGAAGCTTGCTCAAGAGTCCCCAGTGCCAGACGCGATCGAATGCTTTGGATAAGTCCAGAGCGACCGCCAGCGATTCCCCAAAACCATCGAGTACGAGGTACATAAATAAATACATGCCTGCCGGTTTTTACTGACAATCGGAGTAAGCAGAGTAATCGGTGTTGTGCTGCAAGCAGTGGCGGCTGGTGACCTCAGTGACCGGTAGTGCGCTAAGTACCTACCTCCTTAAATACCTGCCAAATTTCCCAACACATTCCCAATGTTATTTTAAGATCGCGACTTCTGAATTTTTTAAACGCCTGCGTTGTATTATGTACTTACCTAGTATGAATATTCTCAAGACACTCAATTAGTTGCAAAAAGCAAGAAAATAAATTCAAACAAGTTTTTTAACTCATTTATAGTACCTTTATGAACACACCCATAGACCACAACACTGCTGCAGCTTTCAAAAAGAAAACAATAGCAATGTCCCAAAAATACTTAAAAAATGTATAAAAAAAACATTTGGAAGTGGGAATTGAACCCGGGATCACCTGATTGTAAAGCCTTACCTTTAACCAACTCTTACGCAAATATTGGCACCACTTAATTCACAGTATCACGTGACAGAAAGCACAAAACCTAACCATATCCCATTTTAAATATTCGCGCGCTAACGGGTATGTGACATCACATGACAGCGTGCTGACTCTGGGTAGACGGACTCGTGCAAAACGAATCGCTCGCGACGTATCGCACGCGCGGCTATTCATGATATAGCGTCCTTGTTTCGCGCTCGTGCGCCGCACGCAGAACTCCATTTCGGCCCATACTTTTTCTATGAAGTATCTTTTGTCACACGCGCCAGCGGTGTTTTGCCGATCCCCATACATTCAAATGGGATACCCGCGTGCGGTTTTCGATTCCGCACAGGGCGCGGGTTTACTCGCAAAAACGTGCCTTGTGATCTATAAAATATGGTCGAATTCACATTCGTATTTATTTGGAGTACTCTTTATGGTTTTAATGTAGGTACCTATGTTGTATTGTAAGATAGTATTTATTTTGAGTGAAGTGAATACTTCTCGTGGTATGGTAGTGCGGCGCACGGGCGCACTTTAGGACCAGCCGCCAGTGGCTGCAAGTACTCTTGTATATTACAGTACAACACTGAACACCACGATAAGCAAAGTATTAGGACAAGATGACTTTCAAGCACAAGTAAAGCATAAAGACCCACCTGCTGCATGACTCGGTGGAAGGACCGCTCCACTGTGAGAGGTGGCTAACCGATCGACATTTAGCACGAAATCTTGTCCTTATCCCTTAGTCGCCTTTTACGACATGCACGGGGAGAGATGCAGTGGATCTATTCTTTTGAAGTACCGGCCCCAAACCGTAGTGAAATATACAACCAAATCTGTCTGAACATTTAGTAACTTAGCAAATTAACAAATCTGTCTGAACATTTAGTAACTTTTATCTTTTTGATTTATGGAGCACGACACGGTTGGCTACAACACATAATGTGTGACGACGGCGGCCTATTACACATTGTTCCGGTCGTTATTAGGTGCCATGCTAGTTATTTCCTTCGGTCGTATCTGCTACACTGAACTGGCTGGAGAACACGGACTATATTTCATAGCCTAGTCAATTTCAATTTTTTTTTTTTCAAAGTAAATTTGTTTGTTACCCGCAGTAGAGTGCTTTCACGCCCTCCTGCCTGGATGTCTTGATGAAGCAATCCACCATGCCCGTGTAACGCAGCTCCACATATCGAGGATCAGCCTTCTGCCCCTGCACCTGTAGGCGTGTCTTGGTGGTGTCGATAGGGAACGTTCCTGGGAATAAGCAAGCGGCACTCATTTATCACCTTATTACCATATGATTTATCATCTCAGTACGCAATTAATAATTATATGTAAACATTTTGGGATTTCTTATTGTTTATTGTATAATTTCATCTATAGGTAGGTAACCTACGCTTGGACGTTGCCACGCTGGACTAAGTGGGTAATGAGTTCTTCAAATAAATGCAGTATTGGTGTACAACAATTTATTTTTGAATTTGGTGACAGCTGGTAGTGCACGTGAGGGTCGCACCCGGCAAGTTAACGCTTTAAGTTAAGGTCGAGTCACACTTCCTTGGGTCTGATGTAGGTAGCGTAGTGCGGTGTCCGGAGTCTGTAGATCCTCCAGACACGACGCCGGGAAGGTGCGGAGGCCTCAGCAGTGGTAGCACCGCCGAGTCCCAACGACGTTAACTGGCCGTGTGCGGTGAGCGGTGCGGTACGGACGGGAACAGCTTCCCGTCGCGATCCACTCCGTAGGGAGAAGCATCTAGTGCGCCGTACGGTGTAGCCGGACGAACGTCAGCAGAGCGCAGCTCGTCACCGTTGTTAGCGAGGCGGTGACCGAGAGGTAGGTCTCGGGGCTGCGAGGTGCACGGGTAGTCGTGCACGTTGTGAAAATATGGCGGCTGGAGGCCTAGCGCAACTGTCGAGGAACAGCACAGAACCGAGCGCGGAGCACTTGTCGCGAGGTAGGTCGGACGTAGAAAAGGGCCGTTAACCGGCTAGTACGTGATTTTATAGGGGATTCAAAATTGCTAGCGATCTTTCTAAAACGGAAGAATGAAATATTCTCGAAAAGAAACTAATGAATGACACATCCGGTTTTGACACCCGACGTCCCAGCTCGCCTCCGCTGACAACCGTGAGGAACCCTCGTGCTGTCTCGCTCTTCGGCGGCTGTCAGGCGGGAAAGAAGGAGAGCGAGCTGGTTTGCTAACGGCGGCGAGTCCGCGCACGCGCATTACGCATGCGCAGCTGATAGTTGCCATGATGTGCAAATCTGTTGACCCGCAATATGCTATGAAAATTAAATGTTTGTTAGTTTGTACTTTTTATGTTGAATAGTGTAAGACGGTGTCGTACGTTACTCCATCTGCCACAGTTGTGGTTAAGGGTGGCTTAACGTACCACCGCTATGTTTGAAGTAGTGAAGTTCGTTCAGATGACGTTAGTGTGAAATATGGTATGGTGACAGTTACCCTTGCAAGTCAGGTGACTGAAAAATGCACCACCACTGGTGTTGTTGTAGATTGGTAAACCGTATTTGAAATAATGTGATGATTGTGCGCTCGTTAGAAAGCGACACAGTGCATCGTTGCAACGTGTCGAAAATTCCACCAGTTCTAAATTCAATGCGAAGAAGAACTGACAAACAAACTTCGCAAGTCACAATGTTTTGTTAGTACCTTATTATAAGTATTAATACTGCTCGCAAGAAATATTCTAAAGAATACTAAAGGGAAGAAGCCACCAAGAACGTTGACTTGCATTTCTTTATCAACATGTGTGTTACGTATGAGCCGTCGGATGCAAATTGTGTGCTTACCTAGATCATGTTGGGGATGAAGTGACTTATACACACACCACACGCCATATCCCGACAATCGGGGTAAGCAGAGTAATCGGTGTTGTGCTACAAGTATTCTAGTAAATTACAGCACGACACCGATCACCACGTTTAGCAAAGTATTCGGACAAGATAACGTCAATATTGGACACCAGGTGGGAAGGCTCAAGTGGCAGTGAGTTTGAAACGACGACCGTTGGAGTAACCGCGTCCTACACTGACGGCCGTAGACAGGAAAATGGAGTGTGGGTAGACGACCCGCCAGATGGGACATCAATTACGTCGGCAGAACGCAATGATTCTGTACCGCTGAAGGCCAGGAGGACTGGAGGAAAATTTGAGAGGCCATGTCCAACATTCAGTGGACATTGGAACAATGAACACGCTGACTGAATTTTTTTTTTTTTTATGGAAACTGACACGGTTGGCTACATCACCTACAATGTCCGTGATGTCAGCCCATAACACCGGGTGAACTAGGTGCCATGTCAGTGCTTCCCCCTTTGATCGTGCCGGCTACACTGAACTGGTCGGAAAACACAAACTATTTACATAGCCGTTTTGAACGACGTTTCATTCAGTGCGGTGGTACCAACCCGGGCGGGTTAAACCCTACCACCAAGTAAGATTAGGAGGGAAGGGACCTACAGTTTTACGAGGAATCCGAACCTCGGTCAGCCTCCAACGGTCAGCGGTCACCCATCCAAGTACTGACCGCACCCAGCGTTGCTTAACATTCAATAGCGACAGTTGACTGTCTGCACCACTGAGCTATCGAGGCTGACGAAATGAACACGCTGACTGACTGACTGACTGTGATGATAGCAGATCTACTCTTTACATTCTTTGCTAACAAAATTATTAAAGCTCCAAGAAAGTTTATATACCTAGTTGACATGTTCAATGGTTGACTCACCGAATTCTGCAACGATGGATGCGAGCCCTCCATACACGAACGGCCGCCAGTCTCTAGCGACGCCGCCGCCTTCCATCACACATTGGGTCCTCTGCTGTTTGAGCCTTTACGCTTCGATCATAAAAAATATTAAGATTCCGCATGTCAGGGCGATTCGTGCCCCACCAAAAATACGTGCAATTCAAATATTACGTGCATCGCCCGCTCATTCTGCCATCGACCGCCAGCGCGAGAGCACTTGCTTCAGCGTCTTCAATATTACACAAATGCCGGCTTCAGGCCTCTGCATAGTATACGAGAGCATCTGGCATTATATTTCAAGAGTGAAAATCCCTTCAAATACAATGTTATATAAGAAAAAGTAAAAATTTTCACTTCATACATTTAATGTGTTTGGATTAAGTGGAGATGGCTTCTTTAAAATTATATTTTTTTACGTCACCAAATTTGAAAACGGTAACACTGGATTCCCAAAAGAATTATTTTATAATATATATATTTTACTATATTAGATGGCAATTTGAAAAGCTACAATAAAATCAACAAAATACCAGAACCCTTACATGATTTTTATTTACAGATTTTTGCTTGTGTTTTCTTTGTGTTTTTTTTTATTGAAAGCGCGACCTGTGGCGCCGAGGCATCCTAAGGGAGATGTCTAAGGACGCCCATGGACATTTGGTCGTATGTGGGGGTTGCGAATGCCATGCCGGCCCGACAGGTGCCTGTTCACGCCCCTCTTGAAGGACTCGAGACTGTACTTGAGAGGAAATATATAGACAGGAGAACGTCCCAGAGTTTACCGGTTCTATAGAGGAAAAATCTGCAGAAGAGGTTGGTACGCATCCACGGTAAGTCCAGCGTGTGGGGATGCAATCCTTTTTAACAAATTCCTCTTTTCAAACAAATTTCCCTTTTAAAAGCTGATATTTGGCAGAGCCATCCCACAGGTGCAAGCAGTACTCCACGCATGACCTGATCTGCGATTTGTGCAAAAGGACTTAGGTGCACAAGAAATTTACGTGTTTCTTTCTTGGTTGGTTCTTGTTTGATTCTTACAGATTTTGAATAACATATTTATTTGCTTTATGAAACGTATATGACAAAGTGGTTCAAAAAAGTTAACATCAAAGGGAGGAATACGAAAATATTAAAACTGGTCTCGTTTAAATAGTTAGTGAGAAATTATTATTTAGGTTGACTGCAAAATTAAGTTTGTTTGTAATATATTTATGTATCAAAAAGGTGATGAGTGGAGGTGAGAAATGTTTTTCTTTTTATAACCAGTTTGGTGGTTCAAAAAAAATTATCAAGGTTAATTTATAGAAGATGCGTCACTACGCTCCGCATCTTCTATAAATTAACCGTAACCTAATAGGGACCATGTCGAGGCAGCCCGTGTCGTTTTTGCATACATGTCTATTCAAAATCAATGTTTTTGTAGTTAAAAAAAGTAAAGTTTTAATTTTGCATGAAAGATTAAAAATTAAAAGTTGTATGGAAACCTGTTTCTTCTTTTAAGTAAACTAAATAAACTACGCGTCCGGCAAAACATTATTTCACTAAAATTTATTTTTTAACTTCAGTCTACACAATAAGCTTACTAGCAATTTGCTAGCAAACTTCCCCACTTCAAAGCCACGCCTCCGTCGTATTTGTGCGGAACCCTCGGTTTGTGGGTTGGTCAACTTGGTCTGTGTTTTTAATGTTAGTAACATATTGGCTTTATTTCTAGTAGACACTTCACACTATTAAAGCTAAAATTTAGATATTCCTGTCATTATTGTCATTTTGAGAAAGAAAGACAGGAGATGAACGAATGATTTAATAATCTTAATTTAAGCACATCTGTCAAATTTTAGGTGATTTTAGTTGCAAGTGATATAATATAAGACACGTCTAAAGTCGACCTAAATTGACAAATGCGTTTGAATTTTTTATAAAATAATTCACTCATCGTCCATAGGTTTTCTTTCACAAATAAATGTAAATCGTAAAACTGTAGGTCCCTTCCCTCCTAATCTTACTTGGTGGTAGGGTTTAACCCGCCCGGGTTGATACCACCGCACTGAATGAAACGTCGGTTGAAACGGCTATGTAAATAGTTTGTGTTTTCCGACCAGTTCAGTGTAGCCGGCACGATCAAAGGGGGAAGCACTGACATGGCACCTAGTTCACCCGGTGTTATGGGCTGACATCACGGACGTTGTAGGTGATGTAGCCAACCGTGTCAGTTTCCATAAAAAAAATAAACGAAAAAAATTGCAATAAATGTTTTTAATAAATAATTTAATAATAAGAAGTAAAAAGCCACCTCCATAATTTTGAGCCGTTGAAGCAAGCGGCAATTTATCGATCGACTACGTGCGACATTCGCTTGTTTTGGAACACGTAAATGTTTGCGTGGAGCGTGCAGGCAAGCGATACGGGATTACTGCGCGTGGAAAAAGGATGACACAATATCACTGCGATCTCTTGAGATGGTCGGTCCTGTATTACGCGATACGCACACTACCATAACCACGGTGTCTCGTTTTAGTAATAATTGAAGTATGAAGTGCGGAGTCCAGAACTATTTTTTCTGTCTACGCCTTTACGTACTTCAGAGGTTATACCTCAACTTCAAAAAGGTTATATTCGTGTATTGGCACTTCAGGAAATGCGCAATTCTGCTCACTTCGACGTCAAAGTAGAGATTCACCAGTTCTGTTTGATCGATCACCTTTCTTGCAAGTTTCCAACTATTTATTACTTACCGTTTACTCGAATCAACACGCACACACACAGCACACGCGCACGACCGCACCACAGATTACCAAGGACCGCACGAGCCAAAACAGCCAAAGATTATAGGCGAGCACAGCTGACAGCTGATTATAAATACTTTTTTTTTTTTTTTGCCAAAGTCCCGTATTTAGAGTTATACAGAAGTTCTTCTTCTTCTTCTTTTTTTCCGACTTGCAACCGCAAGATGTTCAGAGCGATCCTTGAGCCGGAATGGCAACTGATCTCTTTTTTTATTTGAGATCTAAATACTGCCAGTGTCACGTTAAGATATCCACGTTATATATTTTTATAAACAAAAAATGTCATTGTACAAAATTTTGATTAACGGGCAAAGAAAATGCTGAAATCTTTACATTACACATAAAAAGAAAAGAAATAATCAAACTCTAAATCATGTGAATATTGTATGAGCTGATTGATGGACCAACACCAACCCACAGAGTCAAAGAATATAATACTACTCTATTATATATGGCGACTGATACAAACGGAGGAGGACCACACCGGGTTGCATATTTCCAAAGTCCACTAGGCGAATTATGCTGATTGGTCGATGCCAGTTTGGCGGAAAATTTAAATTTCGTATGGCTCCGCCTCCGGCACTCTTAGCGAACCTACTGAAACCGATATTCGTTAGGTCGTTTATGTGATTTCGTGGCTCAGTGGTACGGTGTAGGGTTTGTATTTTTTGACCATGGGTTCGAGTCCCACAATTTTTTTTTTAAGCATTGTTAGGGTGTTAAAATTAGGTTAAGGTTATTTTTTTATAACCACCTAAAAATTATTATTTTCGAAAATATTTTCGAAAATACTTCCGAAATTTAAATTTTGCCGCAAAACTGAGAACGACCAATCAGAGCAATTCGCCTAGTGGACGTGTTAAAATTAGGTTATGGTTATTTTTTTTTTATAACCACCTAAGAAAAGTTTATTTTCGGAAATACAAACGTAACAAAAACGACATGCGCCGCCTCAACATTATGTTAGGGTTAATATAGGTTTTTTTTTTTAACCACCCAAAACATCACTATAAAACCACACAACATCACTCATATGCATATCATACCCACACATTCCTCCTTCGAGCCGAAGTTTGCCGAAAAGAGCTGAAGGAGTAGGTTGCAGGATCGAGCAGGTCTTTCAGGTGGCGGACCGGACCAAACCAACCATGGACTGATCGATCATGAACAAGAACATACTTACCAAAGAATTTAATACTGATACTTACTACCCAAAGGGACCGCGCACTGCTGTGACAAGAAACGAGCAAAGCGAGAGGAACCATTATAGTCCTTTGTCTCGTTCTAATAATATTTTTTTTATGGAGACTGACACGGTTGACTACATCACCTACAACATCCGTGATGTCAGCCCATAACACCGGGTGAACTTGGTGCCACGTCAGTGCTTGCCTTCACGACAAAATTTGTCGTAATAAAAACAATAACATTTAATGTAATATAAATATAATATATAATAATAATATCACTTAACGGCTCTGGATGCAAAGTCCTTTGGAGCATTTAATGTTATTGTTTGGTGTTGCCATTATTGGAGATGTATCGTTACCGCGAATTTGGTATTATTTTGGGAAAGTCCGTACATGAATTTCACGGCATATTTTTTAAATATTAGGAACCATTTAAAAGAAAACATTCTATATTACTAACTTCTAACTAAAAACTAATGCTGTGATTTAGGGCGACACTGTCGCCCTATATGACAGCATCTCGTCCTTATCGCTTAGTTGCCTTTTACGATATGCACGGGAAGAGATGCAGTGGGGCAATTATTTTTTAGTACCCGTCCCACACGACACAGTGAAGGGAAATACTGCGTTCTCCATGTTCCGTTTCTGAGGTCTGCAAACACCGCGGTCATCTTGTCGCCTTTATGGCTGGCGTAACTGGAGATCGAGGGGTTTAGGGGTTTTCAATGAAGGACTTGTTTGCAGGCTTTAGAGCCAACCCCGAAACAAAACAACTATAGATCGTTCCAACTAAATCTTCCCTTCGCCGCCGTTATGTTGGCTCCACTGCCAGTGTCACTGTCAGTGCTTAAATTTCTGTTGCCAGATTGTGATGTGAAGATTATAATAATTATTACCTAATAATGTAATAGGTATTTACCGTATAATACGGTAAATACTGATAATTACGGGTAAATCTGTACACATAGCAACCCTCAACGCTGTTTTGACAGCTAGACAGTGGAGCCAACATAACGGCGAAGGGAAGATTTATATTACAAGATAAATACGCTCTCTACAAAACATACTTTTCATGACAACAGGTTTTTATTTGAAATCTATCTGAAATGATGAAGTTATATCCTCTTTGATGATGAATGAGCTACTTGCAATTAAATTTGGTCCCCTCACCGGACCCGAAAATCATTTTCTTTACTTATCTACATATTTAAAACGAAATAGGGACAAAAAAAGTGTTGGTTGTGTTTGGATTCTAAGAATATTGAGATAGTTCTGCAGGCTTTCCACGTTCCACATTTTAAGTGAATGAAAAAGTGTGAACCCCAAGAGCCAAATGCGTTAGGAAGGGAACAACATTTATTGGGCACAAATGCGGTTATGTGATTAAAATTGTTTGATGTGTAATAAAATAAACACAAAAACTATTTAATGATGACTTTATTTAGTATGACCATCAAACTACAAAAGGTTACTGCACTCCAAACCGCATCTTCTCATCTCACAAACTGAAGCACATTTACCAAATGAATACCAATTAACATAAGACTATAACTTACTATGACAGAGGTGAACAAAATTATGCAAAAATATAATATTCGCATCGATATACATGATTCGTCTCAATCGTGAGAATCTAAAAGGCTACACAATATCCAAGGCAAATTGGTCTTAGAAGGTTTCGTGTCACAAACGAGGAACAAGCTAACTCCTTAAATATATTTCTTAGCTTTACACAGAAGCACTTCACAAGCCCTCCGCATTCCCAAGCGCTCGTCTGCATCAAGCGACATTACATGTTCATTTATATACAACGTTATAAAAACTTTTCATTTCAAACACAGTTCACGCTAAACAAATAGAAAACTTCTAGAAAATAAGGAAACACATTCCCGTGCCCCAATCTACGAGTACCTCACACGAGGCGGGCGTCCCCTCTCCCGCTCCCGTTCCACTTCATATCTATATACGTAAATAGCAATTTAGCTTTCTTAAAATTGGTAAGTCTAGACGAACCGCTAATACCGAGATAAAGTTTGTAAACTATGTTTTCGAGTAGAAATTGTGCCTAAATGATTACAACATCACGTCGATATCTTACTACGGCAAAAACATCACAGAAGCAGTTTGTGTCAGTTGTGTCCACGACAAGTGGAGACTAGCCTCCCCGCACCCTCACCTCCCCTCCCCACTACTCTCGTTATGAAACGTTACAGAATGCTATGAAAGGCAGTCCCACCTTACGTCTTGATATTTCGTTATTTCGATTATGTCGATATTGGTTTTCATAATTTCAAGTTACTGAGGCACTTGCACACAAACAATGAACCGTCCAATTCAGTGTTATATCGCATCGGAACACTTACTGTGTGTTTGTTTTTTATTATTTTTCATACTAAAACTTCCACACGGTACTTAGTAATTCGTCAGAGTCGAATTATGAAGAACCAGTAGGTTCGAACGTGTGGATGCCAAAGAGTGGTGGTATGGCTGCGAGCTAGCGGGGGCGCGCCCGGCGGGCCTCCCCACACGTAGGCCTTGCGGGGCCACATCCAAAAATACTATAAAGACAGTCTTCTGCAGAGCAACCACAACATTTTAATAAAATTTATGGAGTCGATAATAGCGTAATGGCGAATTCTCGATAATTTGTAAAACTTAAATATTAATTTCGTGATTATACTTTGCTAAAATACTGCGATTACGATGTATGTTAAAATAATGATATTAAAATGTATAATTAACAGGCACGACTCACCCGGGCTCACGCATGGCACCGGAGGGGCGTTGAGATCAAATTGGTGGAGATAATTAAATTTGTGCCGAAATCGGTTAACCTTTATCACCCATAGTGCGTTAAATAGCCCCGTCCTAGAGTTTAGAACACACGAGTAGTCGGCCGCAGCCCCGATCAGTTCTGAAGCTAGATGCCGGAATAGCTACACCTATAACTAAAGTAAGGATATGATATTAATTTGGGAGCAAAAAATTCACATTAGCTGCTTGCTCGAGCCGCCCGCCGCTGGCTGCGGAGACAATAGTAGGAAGTGCACTGCCCCTGAGGTGACTACTACTGCAATTCCAGCGACCACCTCCCTCATGCTCTCACACTCCTCTGAGCTTTACGAAAGCATTGATGAAGACCTGTCTCTATCTATCTATGTGAACAAAGACTAGCGTAGGTCTTCGGTAGAGCGAGCGTAACGCAGCTTTTGTGGCGACATCCCTGGTTGAAGGGCTCCTACTATTGTGAGTGGCGGGCGGTCGGCGTGGTGTAGTGCGGCGGCGGAGGGGTGCTCTAGCCGGAGGCGGTGGTGGGCTCGGGCTGCTCCGCGCGCGCGCTCTTGTTCTGGCGCACCAGCTCCGCGCGCCGCTCCTGCCATACATGCGTTACAGCGTTACACATAGATACATTGACAATTGGAAATCTACTGAAAAGACATGTTGGATATTGGAAAAATAAACTAAATAGATAAACTGAGAATAGAAAAATGGGCTGAATTAACAAATGGAAAAATTGGAAAATTAACAGAATATACAAAATGAGCAACACAAATAGACAAACTGAGAAATGTGAAAATGGACTGAATAGACAAATAGAGAAATTGGAAAATTTACAGAATATACAAAATGAGCAACTGGAAAATAAAGTTAATAAAATCAATCACTGAATACACAAACTGAGATTTTTTCTGTCACTTAAAAGAAATAAGGTTAATAGTAGAAAAAACGACACACATAAATAAAGACAGAAGTCTAATGTAGGTACTTAAGTGAGTATGTTAGTAATTTTATTTTAAGCCAATGATGTTAGTAGGTGATGTGAAACATGTCACGGGTGGAGTAGCCTGTGAAGGTGGCATGCCTACTTTGGGTGGAACTTACTTGTTTCTTAACGACCTCCAACTTCTTTTGGATCTCATTGAGGCGATTTTGCTCTGCGACACTCAACTTATTCTCAATCTCCTTAGAGATCTCTGTCACTTTAGTTGTCTCAATGGATTCGGCCGAGTTGCGAACCTCTGCTAATTTCACGGAGTTCTGGAGGTGATTGTGATGAAATGAAACAAAAAACAATCACAAATGAACAAAACATTAATTAAGGTGAAATGATAACAAATCTAAAATGGGGTATGAACAGTTTAAAATAAAATGAAGATGCGTTTTATCATGTGTAACCTCATTGTCGTCGTCTCATAGTCTTATGCTAAGGTTGACTGGAAGAAATCACTGTAAGGATAAGTCTGCCTATGAACCTACTGTAATATTGTACCTGCTTCTGTAAGTAAAATGATCTTGGAGCAATTAAGTATTTCCTGTCTATCTATCTATCTATCTCATTGTCGACAGAATCAATAATATTTTGATGTAAATTTTGTATTCATATTATTTGTATTGTGAGGTTTTTAAAGGTGACAGATGGAAACATTTATAAGCATTACTTTCACATTATGTAGCTTCACTGTAAGCTTCACTTCTCACTTGGATCCCTCTTACATGTCTTAGCTAGCTCTTCTCTCTAATGACTTCTTAGATAGACAAGACGACAGCAGTATCATTATTTCTCTGAATACCTCGATTGTCGTAATACAGCGTGTGGTGTGTATGTATGTATGGACTTATGTATGTACGGAACTTGAAATAATAATAATTACAGAGAGCTTCGAAAAAGTCACTGGAAGCATCCTACACAATATGGATAAAGAGAGAGAGGGAGGTCGATAGCGGGACTGGTGGTTTCCCCGCGTCCTAGTCAACGCAGACTAGCTGACGAGGGCTTGATGCGAGCCGAAACATGAAGCATGCGCGGGAAATTTAGAGTGACCACTCGCTAGTCCCGACCTCGATTGACACCCTCCTCTACTGCCGATGGGCCCGGATATGTTTGGTGAAACCATCGCAAGCTTAGTTCCACACCTTCCTTGACAGAAAGCAGACATGGAAGCACCATATTCAACAGAAGAGAAACGAACTTAGCCTTAGAACCCGTGGTTTCGACTGGCTCCTGAACTCAAACTCCAGGCTAAGCCTTGAAAATAAACTCCTACAATATAAAGCTGTTCTGAAGCCGGTATGGACTTACGGAATAGAAATGTGGGGTACCGCCAGTAACTCCAATATAGAAATACTACAAAGGTACCAGAATGTCATACTCAGAAAAATTTGCCACGCGCCTTGGTTCACAAAAACAGAGGAAATACTCAAATACCTAGAAGTCCCCACTGTAATGGAAGAAATAAATGAGCGTAGCGCTCGATACCACTTCAGGTTGGAAAACCATGTAAACCCGCTAGCAGTGCAGCTCATACATAACAAAAATAATGTAACTAGACTGAGGAGGCACAATGTCCTGGAATTAAATAAACGGGACCAGTAACACCGAAGGTGGCTGATCACTGGATCACAACACCTACAAGCCAAAATGACGCTGAAAAAACCTGCTTATGGTCGAAAGACCGATCGAAAGTAGCTGTAAAAAAAAAAAAAACCTTCCTATTACACTTTATGCCACTATATGGTAAGGGTGGAATTATTGCCTCAGTAAATTTCCTCCAATCAACCCGGTGGACCTACAGTTTGTACATGTCATCCGAACCTGACATGCTTGTGACATTACGCCGCATTCCTCTCGGACTTGGGTGTCATGTGAGCGAGCGCTTCAGTCGTGTCGGCTACACTGAACAACAGTATGTATGCTCACGTGGTTGCGTAGCTTCTCGCGCTGCTCCTGCTCGAGCAGCAGCCGGCGCGCGCCCGCCTGCTCCAGCTTCTCCTGGATGCTCGTCTCCAGCTGCTGGAAGCGCTCCGCGTTGCCCGAGCGCACGCGCCGCACCTGCTCCTCCTGTACACGCACACACGCACACACACACACACACATACACTTTACTTACTTGCTATAATATAATACTTATAAGGTACTAACAAAACATTGTGACTTGCGAAGTTTGTCAGTTCTTCTTCGCATTGAATTTAGAACTGGTGGAGTTTTCGACATGTCCAAGAGTAGGTTACCTACCTATGGATGAAATTATACAATAAATAATAAACAATAAACTTAGATTTTTTACTAAGCGCGACATGTGGAGCTGAGTCACCCATAAGGTGTAATTTATTTTTTTATGTAATCCGGTATGGTTGGCTGTGTCAGAGGGGCCAAAGCGCATGCTCCGACCAGCCAATATCACCTCCGAGAAGGTAGGTGCCATACCGGAGACTTCCCTGGATTGCTGGCTATACTGGACTAGAGGACAACACAGCCGAGGCTGCTATGCGGCCATCTTACATCCAGTACGGTGGCGACGCCCATGGACATTCGGACGCATGCGGGGGCTGCGAATGCCATGCCGGCCTGACAGGTGCCCATTGACGCCTCTCTTGAAGGACCCGAGACTATAATTGGGGGGAAATATGTGGGCAGGTAGAGCGTTCTAGAGTTTACCGGTTCTGTGGAGGAAGGATCTGCAGAACCGATTGGTATGCATCCGCGGTAAGTCCAGCGTATAGGGATGCAATTGCGCGTTGTACGGAGGTGGAAAGGAGACGGCGGAATCGCGTTAAACAGCTCCTCCGAGCACACCATATAAACAGTGTTATATCAGTAGGCAATAGTACCGGAAAGGGGATGATTCTACACCTAACACTGAACACCTTTTGTTCTAAAACTTTTTATTCTGAGAATTTTTTTTCTTCACTTTCTTCATACAGAAGTGCCGGAAAAAAAAATTACATGTGTTTTCGATGAAATAAAAAAAAAACCTAAAATGTAGCACTGTGTGTGTACAGGCTGTCCGCAGTAAGGTATTACATACTGAAAGGAGTATTTCTGTATGGGAAACTGTATATCTTTTGTATTATGAGTATTTTTTTATTTTTAGGATTTTTATTCTATTCTTCATAGATTTGGAGGCCGGACTATTGGTGCAGGCTAGACTTTTGTATAGTTCTTGGTGGAATGTGGTTGGAATGAGCCCGGCGATCAGGTCCGCATTTGGACTATATATCCCAGGACCTAGGGTTTTACACCTGTTGCGAATGGTGAAGCACCAGGTGCAAGGTATGCACTGAAATTGTTCAATCTATCAGAAAAAAAAAATTATTTGTGCACGTCGGCCGGCTTCGAACCTCGGAACATTGAGATTAAGATCGAGACGCCAAGACCACTCACCGTTCTAAAAGGTTGACAAGATGGTTGCGACGTGCACACCACTCCCTACTACCGATAGTCGACTACTGCGACGAACTATCGCTAAGTTCAGGGACATTTGCACCTGTACTGGTAGGAATAGGTACTAAGGTGGTAGTGGTTTTCCATCTGGATCGGTACCACCACACTGAATGAAAGCCAGTAGAAATCACTAGGAAAATCACTTGTGTTTTCAGTCCAGGCAAGATGGCTGGTAAGTCCAAAGGAAAGCACTGACATGGCAACTATTTCACCGAGGTGGGATGTGCTGACATCACAGATGTAATAGGTGATGTAGCCAACCATGTAGGTAGGATCCCATAATAAAAAATTTAAATTGTTGAAAAAGTTTTCGCCGAACTTCAATGCCACTTGTACGAAGTTCACTCCAGAAATTTTGCGCATCTAAATGAAGCCCCTCTGAACCAAAACTGGACTTCTGCAGCAGATTGAACATTGTACCAGTGGCAATACAGTTTGGTAAAAAAAAAAGTAACTTAATGTACAACCACTGCTCTCATTTCTCACTTTAGGAACCTTGTCAAATTAACATTCACTCATTATCATTACCCCTACAAAATTATACAAATTATCAAATATTTTATTTTGACAGGGTTTCTAAAGTGTGATAAATGAGTGCTGTCGTCTGTACATACGTTAGAAGTTATTCCTCCCCCTCCCCTCGACCACTCAAAGGCACCAAAGGCAGCACCGCAAAATACCTACATATTTTATTCAGTGACGATGAGCGTGACCTGACGGTGACGTATGACGTGTGTTTAATCCCCATTTTCATCGCCCCTAAAGAAGTTAAATTTATTTCATAACATGTGTAAAAGAGTATAATTTCAAAAACTATAGGAAGGTATGACTAACATGCTCCTTGAGTCGGTCCATCATCTTCTTGAGGTTCTCGTCGCGCTGGGCCGCGGCGGTGCTCATCTTGCCCTCCATCGCCTTGTACACCTCGCTCGTCTGCTGCTCCAGTGCCAACCTGCCAACATTGCCTTCGTCAATACACCTCCACAAAATAACACAATATTACAGCATCGTAATGTGGGATAAGAAACTTAGGCCCAATTGCGGTTAGGAGGGCTATCCTCTGATTGTATAGGATTCTGTCACGGATACAGAAGAGATTATACAATTCCGGGGGATAATCTTAAGTTTACCGGAGTCAGTTGATCCTCTTCCCGCACTTTAGGAGCGCGTCCGTACTTTTCCCACTTACTTGGTTGTCCTCTTTTAAAAGCCGTGTATCTTACCCCCCGTTTCTTATTGCCTCGTAATGTACTTTCATGAAATTGTGAATTTTTTTAAATTTAATGCGGTATGGGTCTCTTATTCAGAGAGGCTAATGCACACGCTCCGACCAGCCAATATCACCTCTGAGAAGGTAGGTGCCATATCGGAGACTTCCCTTTGGATTGCTGGCTATACCGAACTAGAGAACATAGCCGAGGCTGCTATGCGGCCATCTCATCCAGTACGGTGGTACAACCTAGTCGGCTACATTTGAGCCTACCACCTAGAGGCAAGGGAAGGGGCCTACAGTTTTACGTCGGTTCAGAATGGTGAAGCAGCAGGTATAGGTGTACACGTAAATTTTTCCGTCAGGAAAAACTCATTGACACACGCCGACCGGATTCGAACTTTGGACCTCTCGCAAGGGAAACCGACGCCCAGACCACTCAGTGTAACTGGAAATCCAACTGTGGCAGGTTGCATAAAGCTGTTGGCCGTCTCCTCTGAAGCTGCCTACTCACCTCGCGTTCTCCACACCCTCGAGGAGATCCTTGACGCGCGCGCGCCGGTCGCTGATGAATGCCTCGCGCTTGCCCACGTGCGTCTCCATGGTGGCGTCCAGTGGCTCATTGGTGCTGGCTATGAAGATGTAGTCTATACTAACCTCGTCTTCTCCACACCCTCGAGGTGTTCTTTGAAGCCCGCACGCTGGTCGCCGATGTATGGCTTGCGCTTGCCCACGTGCGTGCGTCTCCATGGTGGCGTCCAGTGGCTCCTTGGTGCTGGCTATGAAGATTTAGTCTATACTAACCTCGTCTTCTCCACACCCTCGAGGTGTTCTTTGAAGCGCGCGCGCTGGTCGCCGATGTATGCCTCGCGCTTGTCCACGTGCGTGCGTCTCCATGGTGGCGTCCAGTGGCTCATTGGTGGTGGCTATGAAGATGTAGTCTATACTAACCTCGTCTTCTCCACACCCTCGAGGTGTTCTTTGAAGCGCGCGCGCTGGTCGCCGATGTATGGCTTGCGCTTGCCCACGTGCGTGCGTCTCCATGGTGGCGTCCAGTGGCTCCTTGGTGCTGGCTATGAAGATTAAGTCTATACTAACCTCGTCTTCTCCACACCCTCGAGGTGTTCTTTGAAGCGCGCGCGCTGGTCGCCGATGTATGCCTCGCGCTTGCCCACGTGCTTGCGTCTCCATGGTGGCGTCCAGTGGCTCCTTGGTGCTGGCTATGAAGATGTTGTCTATACTAACCTCGTCTTCTCCACACCCTCGAGGTGATCCTTGACGCGCGCGCGCAGGTCGCCGATGTATGCCTCGCGCTTGCCCACATGCGTCTCCATCTTGGCGTCCAGCGCCTCCTTGGTGCTAGCGATGAATGTGTTGGTCAGCTCGTCCCTCTTGCGGGACGCCTCTTCGATCTTCGCCATTTTCTGCGCGATTGCCGCCATCTTGCTTGCTTCTAGACTCTGTAAGGGGAAAGCACCTTTAAGTATAAATAGATCATATGACGATCGCTTAGAAGCACGCGACCTGACCACACTGAGGTACGATGAGAAAGAGGAGATCTCATCGAAGCTTTTAAAATACTAAATGTCCACTATGACGTGACTAAACTTAAATCGGTGTACACAATGAACACTAATACCAGACTTCATGGTCATTCGCTTAAAAACTCAACCAAAATAGTTCTAATTAAAATTCAAAGAAGTACTTTCTTTCTAACCAAGTAGTAGACTCCAGGAAACAATTTATTCAAGCAGTGCTAATTGCTATCTCAGTGAACAGTGTTAAAATAAAAACCAGTGGGACAAACAATTTATTAAAAAAAAAAAAAAATTATGGCAACTAACTGAAAAAAAAAAATATAACTATATAAACAAAATATACAAGTGAGAATGAAGTTCACTCAACATACAAAGTACACGCATCAGCTTAAATTGCTAGTTTATGTATACCTACTATATCAATAATCATGATAATAAGTACACCCAGCTTCCTGTTCCTGCCACTGTGAACGTCTTGCTATGTGGTAACTGATAGGGTCACATTTGCCCGTTCAGTTCAGTTGAAACGATTATGAAAATAGTTTGTTTTCTGTTGTTTGTCAAAGCCAAAGGTTAAAGAGAATCAGTATCTTGGCGCCTAGTGCAAACACATCATGCATCTAACGAGTGATGTAACCAGCTAGGTATGTCAGAATTTAAAAACAATTATTGTAATAAAATATGTTTACATAAATTATGTTTATTTATTGATCCAATTGATAAATATCACACATGAGAGAAGTCAACATCAGTTGTTTATATAGAGGCGGGTGAGGACTGGAGAGCACTCACAGGGCACTTACTTGCAACAGGAATACTGTGTGATGCGCTGCCGTCACGGGTGTAGTGTAGGTGATGTGTACAACCAACCATGCCTCGTTACATAAAAAAGCAATCTAGGCAGGCTTTGGGTAGATGTAAGAACTTACACGTCTCCGTTCCTCTGCGGCCTTGAGTTTCTCCTCGATCTCTTCGACGGACGGGGTCTTGTCGGGTGAGCCGGAGCGCTTGGGCAGCACCGGAGCGCCCACGGGCTCCGCGAGGATCACCTCGTACGCCAGGCCGCCGCGCGACATCTCCTGGCATCGGATCTCGGTCGCTGCGGACAATGTACCTGCCGTTATGCAGTGTCACCGCAAGCGAATTCATTCAATATCGGAAAATACAGCCTCAATACTCAATACCTACAGAGTAGCCCTACAACAAGTCAATGCTGTCGCGTGAATTATGTTATGTATGATATGGCGGACAGATATGGCGGACAAGTAGCAGAGCACAATTGAATAGAAAACCGGCCAGGTGCGAGTTGGACCAGCACACCGAGGTTTCCGCGCCACAAAATAAGTTGAAAAAAAAACACGTTTCTTGTATTAACTTTTTCTATTTTTTATTATTTGTTGTTATATCCACCATAATAAGACATATTCTGTGAAATTTTCAATCGGCTAGTTATTAAGGTTCCAAAGATACAGCAGTAGGACAGACAGAAAGACAGACAGACGGCGTATGCTTAGTAATAGCTCGTACGGGGTAGGGAAAATTAAAAGTTATATTGACTACAAACAGTAGGGTTCTGGAAAAAAATTACTTCACGCGTACATGCAGTAAGCGCCCCCTAATCTGTACCACAGCATACAGTACGGGTATACCACAGAACAACGGGACTTTTTAGCTCTGTGGGGTATACTCATTTTCTCGAAAGCGACAAAGAAAGGCAGTACTTGTAGAACTTACAGTTCCATCCATGGGAAACTGTAAGTTCAACAAGTAACATTCCTAAAGACGAAAACTTAAAAGTAAACTTATTAGACCGGATAGTGAGAAACGGACTCAAGTCAAGACTGATTTCACTGTGGAAGTGTGTGTAGTTACTGACTACCAGCGAAGTCGTTCTACAGTTTCTTCAAGAATATAGGCCTGCCAAAATCGACGCTAAGTAAGCCAGGCCAGGCGCACTCCGCACTTTAGATATGAAGCTACAAGTACATCGGCGGGTCCGGCTTGATGGGCCAATTCTATGAAACGTGCCGAGTCAGAAGAGATAAAAGTTACGCGATAGAAAGAAAAGCGTGTTGTAGGTGCATATAATTTTAGACAAACAGCGCTGTGCGAGCTGAATTCCACTTTATTGCAAGAGTAGCTATTTATTTGTGTATCTTTGTAGAGTGATCCTTCTGTGCGTTAGTACTATTAATGTATTCTGTGGCTAAGCTTATATTATATGGAGAGCTTCGAAAACGTCACTGGAGGCTCCTACAGAAGATGGATAGGTCGAGGGGAGGTCGAGAGCTGGACTGGTGGTTCTCCGGTCATAGTCATCGCAGAGAAGTTAAAGAGCGCGAGATGAAACGTAGCGCATAGGAGAAGAGTGGCCACTCGCTAGTCCCGACCTCGATTACACCCTCCTCTACTGCCAGTGGGCCCGGATATGTTCGGTGAAGCCATCGCAAGCTTAGTTCAGCATCTTCCTTAGTTTTAGTATAAGTACTGTACAAAAATGTAGTACCTACATATATTTAATATTACGTAAGTAAGTATATGTATCACGCTGTATCCCGAAAATCTGGGTTGTGCTGACTTGTGCTACAAGAACTCGGGTAAATTACAGCACAGCACCGACCACCATGTTTAGACAAGTATTAGGACAACATACGTATCAAACGGCAAACATTTGCAATGCTAAATGTATAGGTACGTAATAAATAACTAGGTACTAGTCTCATTGATCCTAGCTTTTCCCCCAACCCATTTTTTTCGTGGGCGAGGATCATTCATTGATCGACGGAGCGACCGCCATAACAAGCGACGATGTCACAAGAAAATGAAAGTAGTTGAGCCGAGTCAGACCTCACGAACTGAGCAATTTGTTTAGACCTTAGTTAGACGGCCCGGGCCTCAGGGCAGGTGAGTTTCTAAACGAAAGCAGACAGTTGTCGCGGTTGGTGGCGCCACTAGCTGGCGTCGTCTACGCTGCACTATGAAACAGTCATGAAAGTAGTAATTTTCTCTAGGTAGATACTTTCTTGTTGCTTTATTATAGTCGTGCCTTAACTTAATGAGAACAGTAGAGCGAAAACAATATAAAAGTTTAAAAAAGGAACTACCTCTGTGGCTACATATTTCTTTCTTATAGGTAGGTTATGATATGACTTATGTCAGCGGCGATTCCTTTAAGTTGGCTAGGTTGGCGCCGCCAAACCGAATAAAATGAATGCCAGCATTAATATCAAAGTATTAAGCAAAAACAAATGTGAAAAAATATCGAGGCTATATTATTTTTATTATATACCCACGATGAATAAGCTAAAATGTTAATCCCATTACATTATTTGAAATTTCGCGCGCGTCACAAGCGGGCGACGAATGACGACACATCAAGGCATTCATTGGCCGGTTGGCTACATTTGAAGCGCCATCGTATTCCATACAAGCGGCCGATGTCCCCCGTACCGCGCGCACCCGCTGATAACGTTTCGAGTTGGCGCAGCGGGGAGTGCATTTAGCGACTAGCGAGCTAGGCTAGTTGTGTGTGCGTGTGTGCACGCTGCTGCGGCAGCGTATGCGTGACTGCTTCTTGTGTGAATCCTGTGCGGTGTTTTTTCAAGTGATTATTTATTGGTAATAATGGCAAACTCCAGTGCGAAATCTATAATAGAAGGTATTTTCGAAAAACTATTCTCAACGAGGACATTTTCTGAAAAAACTTTTAACTTGCCCAAGTTTGGCGAATTGAAGTCTGTACATAAAGACAGCAAAAGGGACTATTATGTTTTTTCAGTTTTTGAACTCATTGTGGTAGAAATAAATTAACGCGTAAGTTATTAAATTATGAAAAAAAAAATCCTTAGCCAGAGCCAACCCACTACTCAGCACCAGGAGTCGCTACTGACTTATGTATGATATAAAACATTGCGATGAAAGCACGGTGGTTAAAGTTCGTTCGAATGTATACTTACTTATAAACTTGACTTTCTTAGGTTGTTTGGTCCGCAGTTTGCCGGTGGGTTTCTTGAGGGGCGCCGACCGCCGATGCGCTAGAATGGAAAGGTGGTAAGAGTGGTGTTCCCCCTCGACCCCCTGCCCGCCGCCGCCGTGTGGCACGGCAGTGGCGGCCGGCGAGACTACGTGCCTTGCCGAATGCCTCCGCGATCGATACCGCCCCGTCGTCGCACGACACGAGGCCGCCCGCCTCCCCCCCCCCCCCATCGCGCGCGACACGTCAAACAAACGCATTCGCGTCAAAGCCGTACGAAATTACAACTACCCGCAAACTAAAGATGGGATCGCGTTTGCGGCTATACCAAACCGCAAGGATTCATGTAAATTATATTTATGTTCTAATGCATATTATTAAGTACGAATGATCAGTGAAAATCAAGTCACATTATATGAACTGCTTTCAGAGATTAAAATTAACTTCCTACACCAACGACATCGCCCTAAGCACTGCGATCATACGAAATCAGTCCCGCTACTTTTTACAGATTGTACTGTAAGAATAAGATTTTAACTCCACAACAATTTGAAACATTGTATTAGCTTTATATAGCGTATTAAGTATAAAACCGACAAATAAGTAAACGCATCATGAGACGAGATGAGGGGAAAGTACGTGTGCAGAATACATCACTAGCGGATATTCCCCGCACGGGCAACATTATGTTCTAGGTGACTTATCCTGGATTATCCTTCGCAATGTTTATAAGTAGAGGTTTACACCACCGGGGCGCAGCCCAGACTAGTGGCGCCACACGAACACTACTGAAACTGATAAATCATTCAAAAGAGCGATAAAACTCTGGAACAAGGGTAGGGGGCAACTTGGGAAGTGTGGATCAGACGAAGCTTTAACATAGCGACGATAAAAAACAAGGTGAAGTCAAGCTTTATGAATGATTGAAAGCAAAGTTCTGTTTATATCATGCGTTTATTGCGTAATAAATAAATAATACTTGGTTTGAAGATGTACTCGAATCAAAAATATTTAAGTAGATAGTTTTTTCGCCAAGGCAATTCATATTCGTGTGTTGACGATTTGATATGATGAAATACCACCAGACATAATAAATGAGACATAAGTTTAAATGAGTATAAATAAATGAATTTTCGTCTCCACGTTTCACATTCCCCCAGCAGATTATTCGAGGGGAATATACAAGTATGGGTAATGTAATGAATGGTTTAATCGAGGGTTAGGAGTAATAAACGGCGGGGTGACGACATATTCCCACAACATAATGGCCATATAGAAGTGGGCACACAAATTAGACTTGTAATTGGAATTTGGTTAATATAGGTGGCATTCCGCAGGTGGCAGACAGTCAATTTATGGATATTGTTCGTAAAGTAAATTAAATGTTTAGTCAGCCCGAATTAAGCTGTTCGAAAGACGTAGAGCTTAGACAATGACGAATTATGTTCGAGAACGACACCCGTAATTTCTAATTTGAAGGTCACTTACAGGAGCCGATTGTGCAGAGTTTGTATATCCTTTCATTCTCAACCTATATAAGGTATCTTACCTTGAAACATTTTGTAGAACAAGGACTTGGAAATACGAGTACGATTGACAGTTAGACCCGATATCCATTTTGGGACAAGAAATGCGAAGCCAAGCAAGCAGGAGCTTTTGTCATCGTTCGGATATCGAACACGAAGAAGGCAACTTGCAACCAAACAATGCATATCTAGTGCATTTAAGTAATTATCTCTTTCATGGAAGTGCACTTTAAAGTCACTTTCATAATTAAGTTCAAATACAGAAACATCCAACACTGGTTCCAATGTAAAAGTGCCAATAGCTAAGCCGACATAGCAAGTGTATTTGCAGGGGACACAACCTTGGGTAATCGATACGGGTAAAGCGATTGAATTCACATTAATTGAGGTTAGCCCTACTCGAGTGCCAGTCGACGAGGGTTAGTGGATAGATGACTAACCGCAAGCAAGCACGCCCAAGTGGTCAATAGCGACTCGCTAATGCGCTATGCTTTGTATTGTATTGAGCCAAGAATATCTAACAATTATTACAACTTTAGCTGAAAATATGAAATAATTCGACTATGAAGTGAATATTGGCTAATCTATAGCAGTGGTGCCCATACTTTTTTCTATGAAGATCTTCCTACAAAAAATTAAAGGTTGTCAGATCGACACTTGTACCAAAGGTTTTCGTTGTTCAATAATTTGTAGTAATTTTTGTTTGAATTGAAAACTATGCTTTATATTTGTTACTATTCCGGTCATTGTGGAAGATACCACCACCCGGAAAATTTAAGTCACATAAAATATTATGTATTCTTCGATGTTTCTACGAGTCACTTCTTGCTCTACATATTTTCAGCGATCGGCCTAAAAGCCTCTTGCGATCGACCATTTGGGCACCACTGCTCTATAGTATATGTATCTCTAGTTAGAATAGAAGCTACAAGGCGTTTCTAAGGACATTGAAGTGTACACCATCGGAAATCAACTATGTAATTAATTACCGACATTCTACTACCTGATACGATCAACTGACAAAGGAGCAGTTGCCCACCACAGTTGCCCACCTAGGGTATGTGAATTGCTGCTGAGGCGTTAAGATGAGCTGGTTATGTTTTCACGAAGAACTGAGAATTATGAACATATTATGAAACTATGCTTTAGTTACTTCAACAATACGAAGTAATGTGGACGCACCTTAGAAGGTATACTCGGCGGAGCCGTAGAACGCACTGAACGCTAGTCGCCTGCAATAGGTCATCCACCTAATTATAAACATCAGACAAAAAATATGTACTTAACCCGTAAAAACCGCATTGCAGAAGATTTCATTGAACGGGTAAACATTTTAAACTACGATTACATAAGGATGTGCTGAAATCCGGCATGACGACACGCGGCTACACGACTTAAGACAAACTCTACCTATACCTTAAAATTCTTCAAAATGATCGTCTACTATACTTCGCTCTACTATCCACAAGTAACAGTAAGTTTTCGAAATCTTTCGAGAAAATAGTTGAACGCAACAAACGAACTTCAACGACTTAGTGAATGGAGGTATCGAATAGATAACATCCCGCTCTGGAGATTGAATGAAGCTGTTGCACGATGCACTGGGTACGCAGCCGCCACGTGCCGGCTTTAATGACAGGTAACTAGGTAGACATTTACATAACACAGATGTGTTTTACCGGGTCTCCTTCAAGATTATTGTTGCCGTAGGCACCGAATATTAATGTTATGCTCAATCTAATGATGAATTAGGCGTTCTTCCCTTTACTGTGGTAGCTCCGATACGACGATTGGAAGTGACGTCACGACACCAGCGCGTAGACTTATCTACAGATGGTGTCATACCGGTTGGATCTCAACTCAAGATAGCGAGACAGGTGAGACATTCCCGAACCGAGTGATAAGACGTGTCTTTAGTAAACGTCACGCGTTTCCTCATGAGAGAAACTAAATCGAGCGGCACGAGTGACTTGCACCGTGGCGGGGGCGGCAGCGGTGACGCTGGGCGGCGGAGGAGGCGCAGACCGGCCGGCGTCGGATGCACGTCGTCTCGCCGGCACGCGGCAGCTAGCGATCCAACCTGCCGGCATCAGGGGCGCTCGGCACGAGTGACAGAAGCACTGCAGCACGGAGTCCCTCACGAGCCCTATCAGCATGGTGAAGATTGATTAAATTGACTATCTAAGGGTTAAAATTCGCGGCTGGACGCGCGGGCGTGTTGCGCGAATTCTGCCCGGAAACTGAGTCGCGGACAGGGGCAGAGGGCGGCCGGTCGATAGCCCGCGCCCCCGCCCCTTCCTGCGGCACTCCGCCTGCCGTCGCCGCCCGCGCTCCGCTGCCGCCCCTCCGCCACCGCGGCCGTGCCGCCTCGTGCCGCTCCTCCGTCGCCGCCGCGCCGTCGTTTCAACCCCTAACTTGATAACGCGTAAAAGAAAATAAGCCCTCCAAATGGAGAAATAATGTCACCCTTGTCGTCTATTTCAGTCGAGACCGTGTCGCGATACCACTACCGCAGACCTATACGTACCTATGACACAAGGCTGCATGCATACTTTATGATATGTAGGTTCAATATGTACGGTTGAGCTGTAATGAAACATGTTGCTAAAACGCATTCGAGAAGGATTTTGTTTCTATTACGTTTTTATCAAATTCATCCATCTAAACGTAGGTGCTTCACTCAGTACATACCTATAAAAATTATACATTAAAATGTACGGTAATGATTCGGTAAAAATTTATTTATTTATTAAAGAAACATACAGTTTGAGGGTACATAAAAGAAAAAAGAACAACCCCGGACCAGTGATATGAATGAGATCTCTAAATAAGGTTGATAAATAGAAAATCTCATCCATACCGACTAATCCAGGGAAAGTTCCCAAGACACTCAGCGCATTAGCCCTCTGTATGGCCAGACTAATGCGCTGAGAGAGGTAGGCCCCAGCTCGGGCCTCCCCGGACACTTCTATCGACTGCCTAAATCCTTGCAGAGAGACACACAATGGCCCAAATTCGTGGATAGTTTGACAACACACACAGTTCGAATTCGAAGCTAAATCATGAGTTCAAGACTTGACGCGAGACCATGGGCGAGACGGTGACTTACGTGGAGCGTCCACATCGCACATCGTGGGGGTTGGTATCGACAAACTAATTTAAAACGTCGTCGTCTACGGGCCCAGACTTTGCAACGGTCTCGGCGGGTTTCTCTCGCTCATAAAAACATCAGGTAGGGGTAGACGGTAGACGAGGGCCGGGAACGGAGGCCTATAACGTCGAGCCGTCGTCGTCGCCGCCGGCAGCGCCTGCAACAGCGAGGCCGAGGCCCCGTGCAGGAGGGTGAGGAGCTAGTGGAGGCGGGGGCGCCATGCGGAGGTTCAGCCGCCGTCTCGGCGGCGCCGCGCCGGGTCGTGCGCTACCCGCCTGCCCCGTGCCACCACCACCGGCAGTCAATTAACGCGCCCTGCTACCCCGCGCCGCACCGCGCCGAATTTGTCTCGCCACTCAAAACACTTCCGATTGATTTCCCGGCAGCCCGAGCCGACACCCGCACGGACTCACTCGCAGTATTTTTAATTGAAAGGTTCCGGATTACTTTTCTGATTGGATTTGGATTTTTGTTGTTGTTGTTGGAAATGGTTTTTTGCTCCTAAAAATTTATTCTCCGATGGTCTTTGCACAAGTGTACTCGATATTCTTCTTCTTCTTTTTTTTAATAGTGGCAACCTAACGAATAGGAAATTCGTTTATTACAATAAAACAAAATAATTCTTTCAGCTATAAAATAATTTCAGCCAGGCCTATGAATGAATGTGTCATACATAATTATAACTTCTTCCTGAAATTCTTGGCAGTTTCAGTCGTCAATGGTTTCTGCCTCGCCGCTGACATTCGGAACGCCGATGATTCTTTTCAAAATACCCACAGCCTCGGAATTAGGTACCATGATTAAGAATTTAGTTAGGTATTGATAATGTCATGAGCCACGTTAAGAGTGCTCCTCTAGATGTGGTGTGGACCATGGGGCTGCCTCAAAACATCGAGTTACATACGTCGCTTAATCACCATCGTGAGAAAAGATTCAGATATTTATTTCGCCATAAAGAACACACAAAAGCCGTTGTACTCTTCACTACCCATTACATGTGATTACCGAGCGTTTACTAGTGCCATCGTTGCGCACTGCTAAATCGAGTGGTGCATGCGAGAGATTGTGGGTTAGCCGTCCTCAATATCGGTGGTTTGCCCTCGTAGTCTGCTAACCCAAGCGCTAATGAGCGGACACGGCAAGACACGGACGCGGCACAGAGCCGAATAACATCCCGCTATCGATTCCAGTAGTGGCGTTCAACAACCTCGGCGAGCCGACCCGTCTCCGCCGCCGCATCCCACCCACCCCTTGCGGTTATAACGGGGAATTCCTGAATTCGAACTACCCTCTCTACGACGCTGTCGGTGGCGTGCCATGAGCGCTGTACGCAGCCTTTATGGAAATTACGGTGTTCCTGGTAACTCGAGTGGCGTCCGTGTGGCGGGCGAACTTGCATGGACTTTATTTCGGAACAAATTGGTTATAAGACTGACCTGATTATTCTTTTCTAAATATTATATTTAGCACAAAAGTCGTGTGTTCGATCTAATGGGCATGTACGAGTTTTTGAGTTTTAAAAAAATACCTATTAGTTTTTCAAACTAACGTGTACTTAGCAATACTCCGTGCCTCGGAGAGCACGGCAAGGTTATCATCGTGAAATAGCAAGCAAGGATAAGCTGTAGATAACGATACCCCACTCGAAGGGTTTTGAAGGAAAAAATAATTTAAAAAATTTGACAATATGAATTAATTTATTTAAAACTGTCTACCGCAGAGAAGTAGAGGCAATTTCATTTTACAATACACAGTTGTGGGCGTACCGCACTGGTAATAGTGAGACTAATAAATAACTGAAGGATAACCTTACAAACAGAAAAAAGAACCGTTCGAGAGTTACGATCAATCATGCAAATCCATTACAAAGCTGTCCAACCAAAGTTGACTAAAGTTAAAGCAAGTATCAGAACGATAAGTGGAAAAGAGAAGATGATTTACTTGGTGGAGGCATACATTATAATTTGTCCAGGTTCCACCCCAGTTGCCATAAATAACTTTGGAGCTACTCCAAAACTGTTTTACGTCTATAAGTTGTGTAGTTTCATCTGGGTAGCTCCATAATCATTTAGAATACAAATACACGTACATTACCCGGCAGTACATAATGAACATCGAGCTTTAGAAAGAGAAAATCGGATGTAGAGCGTCGTCTCCGTCGCACGAACTTGCACGTCTCTGCGCGATAGAGAAAACGCTCTACAATCGGATTGGCTCTTTCTATAGCTCGATGTTCATTATTTTCTGCCGTGTACTCCCCTTTTTATTACTGTATGTGTGTACGGAAATGTGAGTGTATGGAAATGTAAGTGTTGTACTGCAAAAAGAGATAGTACATAGAAACTCATACCTAAGTATTAAGGAGTCTCCCTTAAAACATTGCAAGCCGAAATTACTTAGTTTCTAAGATACGGCAGAGTGAACATGATAGATTATGTCTAGCTAGAGTAGGTACCATGTATGATGCAGTTATATCTTTGTCATAGCAGTCTAATTTACTAAAAACATAAGATGAGATAAGCTATAGGTTTTGCATAGGTTATTTATTATCGTCAAGTGAAATCAGGTCGTTAATCTCGCTCGCTACTAAGTATGTTTTACTCATGATGAAGCTTCACGGAGGTTACGCTAAAAGGCTAATATAAATTACGAACTAAATCTATTACGACGGAACCCGCAAAGTTTAATCACAAGGTATCATTACTTCCCGGTATACGCAATCTCAATATTATCGTGCACCTCAATATTCGTTTCTCAAGATTCACGATCTGTTCAGACAGAGCGAGTAACTTTCTACCCGAGGTGTTAAATATTCATAGCCACCTAGAATTACCATATTCCCAACTTTCAATAAGACGCGGCCAGTCTACAAAACGCCGCCGCAAGTTGACCTTAGTCCAGCTATAAAGGATCTCGCGAGTCGCGATACTCACACAACACAATATTTCCCGATTGCCCATTTAGAGAGAATAAAGGAACAACCAGTCGAGACCTTAATCATGACTGCGGAAGTCATCGGCCGATGGATGAGCGACTCCGACAAATACGCAATAGTAGTGTGAGTGAATTCTGAATGATTATTGGATGGAAACCAATTAGAAACCAAATTATTAGAAGATTAAAACGTGATTAGTGTGTGCAAGTTTTGTGAAGTTTATCAAAGATTATTTGTCTGGAGTCTAAAATAAAATGTTTGAAGCATCAGAATCCATTCGTGCACATAATTCGTGTTCAAGTAATTTGGGCGATAGCACAGATTACTTAATGGTTACTTCGTAAGTAAGTGATGGTAAGTAGTAAGTGGCGATAGTAAGCAGAAACTTTGTCTTTCTGGTAGAAAAGACATTCCCGAATATACCATAGAGAAAAACATAGGAACTCTCTGGAAAAGCAGATTTACGAAATCCTGTTTCGTAGGAGCCATACCCACTACTCTCACCGTCATCCTCAGACAAACTTTCGAGGGAATCAACTTTCCAGCAATATCCAATTTGTATGTCTCGGACTGAACAAGAATATGTGAAAAACAGGCCGATGTACCTATCTCTGAAGCAATAGAAACGAGTAACATTGCAACTGAACAGAACAAGACCAACGTTTTAACAGCAGTAAGATAATAATGACAAGGCCTTTTCGTATAAGTGTAAGAACTAGTCCATCGTACACACTGCAAGCAATATAATAAGTGTGAAATTGTTAGACGGCCGCGAATCGTATCCAATGTGCCGCCGTAATTTGCGTTTGCTATAAAAAGCGAACAATGCCTGGAATCGCGGAGTTCACGCAGAGCCAACGACCCAAGAATAAAAAGTCAGCACATGAGGCGGCAGATGCAATAAGATAGATCGTCTCCGCCGCCGTCGCTCGCGTCGCTGGTCGGCAGCTACCGTTATTTTCGAGTGTATAGGTAAGTAGGAATCAGATTCGGTGGGATTCGATACTTTTCAGTTCAGTCATCGTGGGCCTTGAGAAAGCTAGCTTTTTTTTTATGGAACCTGACACGGTTGTCTACATCACCTACAACATCCGTGATGTCAGCCCATAACACCATGTGAACTAGGTGCCATGTCAGTGCTTCCCTTCATTTCTTCATTTTTAGCTGCCATTTATCATCCATGGTCGGTAGGTAACCATAGTTAAAGATGGATACTTTTGTTTTATTGAAGGCGCGTAATGTGGCGCCCAGCCACCCATAAGGTGTCTAACGACGCCCATGGACATTCTGTCGTATGCGAGGATTGCGAATGCCGCGCCGGCCTGACAGGTGCCTATTCACGCCCCTCTTGAATTGAAGGACCAGATACTGTACTTGGGGGAAAATATATGGACATGGAGAGCGTTCCAGAGTTTACCGGTTCTGTAAAGGAAAGATCTGCAGAACCGGTTGGTACGCTTCAGTCCAGCGTGTAGAGATGCAGTCCCTACCCGGTGCGCGTGGTGCGGAGGTGGCAAGGGAACGGCGGGATCATGTTAACAGATCTTCCGAGCACTCCCCATGGAATAAGCGATAGAACACACTTAGGGAGCCGACCCTGATGAGATGCAGTAGTTCTAGATTGCGGGAGACTTCGGGGTTACCCACTAGTCGCACGGCTCGACGCTGGATCGAGTGCAGAGGCGCAAGGTGGTATTTGGCGGAGCCATCCCACAAGTGCGAGCAGCACACTAAGCAGGACCTGATCTGCGATTTATACAAAAGCAGCTTTTGGTCCGGCGTGAAGTACCGTCGCGAGTACGCCTTGCTTTTTAGAAGCCAGCTTGGCCTTGTCCTCGATGTACTCACATATTCTGTACGGCCGGAAAATACCACAAATTCTGTCAATAATGGAAATGGAGCAAATGTAGGTACGTAGTTAGACGTACGGACGAAAGCAATGTCGCTGAGTCCGTAATCAATTAGTCTCTATTGCACTTCTTTCAGATATCTTTATAGGTTCCCAGCTCAGTCAGTCTCTCAACAGTGTCAGTCAACCGTTACTTTCAAAAAAAGAGGGCGACTAAAAAGCGACCACCCCGAATCTGGGCGAGCGGAGAGCGCGATCGAGTGGGCGCGTGAGTCAGGTTCTTGCGCCCACGCGCTCCTTACCTTTTCTGGTAACTCGCTGGCACACAGATCTCAATACATACACACTCTCATCTCATGCGCTCGACAAACGAACAAACGTGCATTGCAGAAATAAAAGCACTGGAAGAAGATTGATTGCGGACTATGATTCATGGATCGGCAAACCACTGGAGAAAATTAGAAAGCTCAATTAGGCAAGTTTCGTGAATCAGGCAGGCAGAAGGATGAGAAGTCGTCTGCGAGAAAACATATAACTTGCTCGCTTTATAACAAACATGTATGCATATGCCATAGTTAAGTCCATACGTAGGTACATTATTCGCTATTTAAAATAACAACAGACACCCAAAAATAGGTATGACTATTCAACTGGAAACAGGAATCCATCTGGAACCGTTCGGGTTGGCTTCTTGCGGAGGGACCATAGTAATGAGAGAGGGACACACAAATGCGTAAATTCCATTAGCTTGTTACTAGGTATGTTTCAGCATCGTCCCCGATCGATATGACATTACGGGGAGACCGAAAGCATCGTTGCTACAACGGCGGAAATGGAATAAGTTCATTCTTGCAAGCTGGCGGGCCCAACCGCGGCGCGCCGCCGCACCGCCACCGCCCCGGAGCGGCTGTTGCGATTGTGTAGATAGAGGTTTGTACTCGGGTTTGTATTTTCAGCCGAAAAAGGCATTTACCTACCTACTTTAATCAAATGAGAACACTTCTAGCGGGCGGCCCCTGCAGGAAGGGATCCGCGTTTCTTCTTTATCCTTTTAATTAAAGGAGTTTCACGCGCAAAAATGTGTGTCGGAGAGAGAACTGGTATTACTCCCCGGCCCGGATACAGCCGCTCCCCCCATCCACGCCGCAATCCACCGCCAACACACCCCCTCCCACAGAGTCGGCCGGCTCGCGCCGCGTGAACAAGAATATCCTACGTACCTAGGTACATAGAGTATATGGTGTGTGTATCTCGCTCGCTATCCATTTCGCCAAATAATTCCCGATATTATCTCCAAGACCATCCTAACTTGTCTTATTTATTAAATTCATTCAGGAAGGTAGGTACTAAAGTGCACTTCAATTCGTCACATTTTTTTAGAGATTAGCATTTATTGTTACTAGGTAGGTACTCCATGCAGCTACGATTCCATGTAAGTTCATTTTGATAAGGGCGAGAAGGGGGACATTTTTATTTTCTCTTAAATATCAAATTTAGAACACAGAAAAAAGGAAATGGAAAAATCAGTGCAGCCAGTTTTTTTAATAGTACCTACACATACATATAATCACATACACACCCAACCTCTAAGATTCAATTCAATTCATGTATTCTGTTTAGTTTTATGGTTCTATATTGTGGTCCAAGTGTCCAAGCAAGAAATAGGCCATCGTCAATCAACAAACGCATATACAGGCTTCATTCCGTCGTAGGTAATACAGGGACCAGCCAGACACAGCTGAATCTTGTGAATAAGTAACTTCATTTTGTTGAATTGATGCTAGAAAAGGCTTTTTGTACAGATAATTCGATGCAAAACATAAGATCAATGAGCGTTTTGGCTTATATTATGTGCCATTTGTTACAATAATTTTCGAAACCAAATACTTATTTTTTCTTTACAATTAATTAAATATGAATTATAAAATTATATATATAACATGCTTAGTGATTTATTTCTTATACTTATATTATATAACATGTAACTTTTGCCAAAAAAACACGACAGAGGACCATAAATTAGGTTTTTTTAGAACAAATTGTTAAGAAAATCAAGACACCTATAAATAAAATATTCTGGAGAAATAAAAGAAAAAGATGTGAATGATTATTTGTCCTGCTTGTTTTTTTAGTTTTTGTATAGGTTGGCCCCGGAAAAAGCTGCTAAAAACACCATGTTAGCAAGACAAGGTGGGGTTTGAAGGGGGTTTGTTAATTAAATAAGCCACATATTGAGTAAAATTTTTGTTTATTATAAATTTCTGTTTTTAAATTTTTATAAAGTTCTGTTTCTTCTTGGCTTTCGTGATAAATTTTTATATTTTGTCTGTGTGGCCTGGTTTATCTGAAATAAATTTTTGAAAATTGCAAAAATCTCGTTTTCTCTTAAAATTTGCATATCGCAGCCTTAAGGCTGTCCTGTCTGTTGTGAGGATTATCAGATAGTTATTCAAGAGGTCAAACCAAACAAACTACATTTCCATTGATGACTATTTCCCCTTGAATGCTTTCGAATAAAACGTCACACCTTTCTGTCATTATTTATTAACATGACTATGTATGTGCAATTATAATGTCATACTTAATTACTTAATAAATAAAACATAGGTATGAATTTGTGTAGGTTCACCGGAACGTGTCAATGTTTACGTATTAATATGAATTTACCTCGAGATGCATCCTATCATATCATAAGTTATTTTAAGCAATGCCAGGCATTAAACGTTATCTGTTATTGAACCATATGCCTCACTCAAGTCAATAAATGTGATCATTGAACTGGAAAATTAACAAGAGTTCATACCTACACATTAAAGAAAGTAAGTAGTTATATAAGTAATTGATATGATCCATATTACACAGAAATAAAAAATATATAATAAATACTTTGTACTATCTTTAAATAAAATCGTTAGAGTAGAATTTTCAGGCAAACAACCTTTGTCTATTGAAATCAGTTTTCAGTGTAATCCAAAAAAATACTACACCTAAAATGGAACACAGCGTATAATCCCTTCCATTAAGGGTCTCCGAACGTGCTCATATTCTCACAATGTGAGATGCATTAACGTTTCTCTTGCTATTCAGTATGTCTAAAAAGAGGGCACTTCTTAAATTGCGACTCGTTAAATTCTCGCAGTCGGCCCAAGAAAAACGTTGCAAGTTTGAACGAGATCTGAGACAAATCAAAACGAACGACCGTTGATTTGAAGAAGCGGAGACGAGGAGTCTGTAGCAGGCAATCACACAGATGAGTCACTAACCGTTAACGGTCCAGAGACATTTTGACCTGCCGTCCTTGAATTTTAACAGTCAATGCCATCATTGTGAGGAAGTGACACTCATCTACGAACACACATACTGCCAAAAGATCACATACTGCTCGCCGGTTTTATACCTGGAACTGAACCTGACTTTACTAGTCCATTCTTTATTTAAATTTGGAATGTTTCAACGGTCGTAACTAATATGGATAATATTAATGACTCCTATGCATAGTTATCAATTTTGTTATTGAATTTGGTTTTATATCTACCAACTAAACATATTTAATTATTATGTTGTGTGTTATTATTACTTTCCTGTCCTAATGTTATCTTGTTTCTCTTGTGTATCAATGTTTATTTATATTGTTCATCTGTATGTTTTCTTCACATATAAATTCTTGTTAATGTTTATTGTGCAATAAAGAATTTCTATTTTCACTTTTCAAAACTAACTCCAATTGAGTTAATACGCAATAGGATTCAGGAATTTACCCGTGAGTCATCTGAGTAATCCTTTATAGTGGCGATAGGTAAGTAAATATTTAACATTGGGCATGACTAAAGCATGCACTGAGATAGATAGATAAAGCATGTATGCATGATATTATATATAGGTATGTATGTCACACAATACAAAAGAATAGAACTGCTATTGTCATACATAACATTGCATAAAATTTACTTTATCTCAAGAATAATCCATAAATGCACACAATTTTCGCAAAGCTCATACAAAAGTTATATTGAATGTGTGATATACACGAGGGGTCAGTCACTTAGGGAATATCTGGTGTACAATTGTTTGGTAATCTCAGGTAACCTTAGGTGGGAGTCAGAGCAATCTGGAAAACTTAGGCAGTACCGAGTAATCCCAGGGAATCTAGGAATCCCAAAGAAATCATTAGCAATTCGATCAAAATCTTGGTAATCTTAGGTAATCCTCTAGGAATCTTTGGTAATCCCTAGGAATCTTTGGTAGTCCTTAGAAATCTTACGAAATCCTAGAATCTATCGTAATCCTAGAAATCTTTGGTAATCCCTTAGAAATCTTTGGTAATCCTTTAGAAATATTTGGACGTCCTTAAAGAATCTTGGAAATTCCTAGGTATCTTTGGAATCCTTCGGAATCTGGAAATCACAAGGTAATCCTGGTAATCTTGCTGTAGGTAATCTGGTGTACACTTTTTGCTCTAGTGACTAACCCCTCGGATATACATATGTGAGGCCAGAAGTATGACAGAGATGTCTGTATGTATTTTATTTTTTAATTCAGCCTGAAAAAAATACATTTTCCATATAAACTAATTTAAGAATTTAATTTATAAGCACTAATGTTCTAATGCAATCTGGTAATGTTTAGTAGGTACCTACACATGACAAGCTAGTTTTGCGTGTGACTAAAGTACTGAAGTGAGCCATCGCGTCAGTATACATATATAATGTATACACATATATATTAAATACATTTTTTATTCTGAAAATTACGAGGATTTCCATATCAAAATTTGTAGTGACTGCTGCAACAGTGTGTATTACCTATATGCCTATTAATGTGTAAACATCTATTATAGCGGGAACCTGAGGATTTTTCGGGGCTGGAGTGAAATGTGAATTGGTTTGGTAGTAGTGACAGTGAGACTAAAATCAAATAAAAAAACGTTTATATTGCATTTAAAAACATACATAGGCATTAAGTACTTATGCCTATGGTATTTTCTGTCAGTCTACCCTTTTTAACATGTTCATACCAAGGTAGGCGTGAATTGGTTTGGTAGTAGTGACAGTGCGACTCAAATCAAATAAAAAAAGGTTTATTGCATTTAAAAACATACATAGGCATTAAGTACTTATGTCTATGGTATTTTCTGTCAGTCTGCCCTTTTTAATATGTTCATACCAAGGTAGGCGCAACAAGGGAAGCACTGACATCGCACCTAGTTCACCCGGTGTTATGGGCTGACATCACGGATGTTGTAGGTGATGTAGCCAACCATGTTATGTAAGTTTCCATAAAAAAAAACATAACATATTCATGATAAACATACATCAAAAAGGAATAGGGTACTACTCGAGACCGGGGAGTGATGTTATGACATCTTAACCATGAGCACTTAAAACTTCTTTTTGTCGCCTGTGTGCACACCATATGACATCATTACAAGAAGAGTTGATGATGCCCCTTCTATCTGTTTGCATACTTTGTTCCGCACTGACACACCAACACACACAGTTACATGTTTTTATTGCTGTGGCCCTGTCTGTGTCAATGAACCTTTCTCTTTTATTATTTTGATCCCTTTGTAGCAATATCTGCACACAATGTTTAATGCACATATTCTGGGAAATGTCTATTCGTAGGTATACCTTCATGCAGGTATACGTAACAAAAAATGCACCATGCACCGCCATGCATGGCGCCTCAACTATAAAATAACATGCGCCGCCTCAACTATAAAATAACCCTGGTTATTTTTTTTTAAACCACCACATTCACTTTGATAGTTCTTAGTTAATAATTTCTGTTTGGGGAGAAAAATCGCATACCTACAAATAGCCCTGTTCCATATTCTGGGTGTGATTTGTAAAAATAGTGGAAGACCTTTGGCAAAGGATTTTCATTTTTATTTTATGAATTATATTTGGATAGTGGGGTGAGCGCTAATGTAACATGTTATGTGTAGGGATTGCACTCATTCATTATGTAAGTAAGCACCTAGATACATATACATAGATACTGTAGATACTAGTACATTAATTTGTAATTTGTAAATAATATATGGGTGCGCTGTAGTATAAGGCCTGCTAATTAGAAAATTGCTGGTATGCTTATTGTGTAGGCCGAGTTAAAAGATGAATTATAGTGAAAGAATTGTTATATTACTTGTGCCTAAAATGTAGGTAGGTTGGACCAATGTTTTTCTTGTAATTTTAAAGTATAGTACTTACCTACTATTAGGGTTGTTTGGAATGTTTGTTAGTAAATTTATAAAAAGTGCAAGCTTTTCATAATGATTAATACATTTTTATTTGACTGTGTATAAGCCCAAAACATGCGTTAAAAAGGGTAGATGATTGAATGACTATGCGTGCAAGAAGGCAATGGCTACGGAACCCTTTGCATGTTAACAACGTTGTTTATAATAAAACAAACTTGTTTTATTTTTTTTTTATTTTGCAACGTAGGGTACTTTAACACATTTCAACTAAACCAAGGAAAACGTCGCATTTGTTAGTTCTCTAACTAAAGCACTGATTCAAGAGTAGCGCGCGTTGCAACTTCGACTATGTTTATTGACTGTGCATTCAATCACATTTGGTTACATGGAAAATATCAGTATAAAATAACTTACATTTACATTCCACTTCTGCCATGGTAACTGTAGGTAGAAATTTCTTCAAGACAGCAGAAGACAGTGTTGAAATTAATTCAAGATTATTACAATTCAAAACAAAGAACTTGCAGGCCACCGAGCTACCGTACTAAACCAGCGCGAGCGCAAGCGCAGGACGACTGTACCAATCCGGTTGTGGTCTGCAAATTTATAAACACCTCGAGTCCGTTATTCACGATTCAAAGCGTAACGACTTGCCGAGTTGGCGAGTCAAGTAAGTGATGGCCGAATGAAAATTGGAACACAAAGATCAAAAAGTTACTTCGCTAACAAACAAAGCGCAGCTTCAGAGTGAAGTTCCGCTAAATACAGACCTACGATTGGACCAATTTGAATCGACCGCTGCTAGTGGGTTCGATATTTAATCAAATAAATCAATTTACTTTTTTTATCAGAAAAGGATTCTAATATTCCAGTAATTTTAAAACAAGTTAGTTTTTGATGAAAGAATGATTTTTAAAAGGCTTGGAGTGTTTTTTTTTAACAAAAGGAAAGTGGGATTAGGTTTCTCAAGTAAGTAGGTAGGTATAACTTTAAAATAAAAAAATACTACATTAGTTCTGTGGACGTTCGCTGCTACTATCAGCGCCAAAATGGCGGTAATCTAATCCCAAAGCGCGAAACACTATAGAAATGCAACGGCAACACGAATTTGCCCCTAGTGCGAAAGATACAAGTTAGCCTAGCTGCTAGCTAGAGTGTTCCATGCAAAAGTAAATCCTTTGTGTAGACTAGCTATTTATACAAGCTTGTAGACTAGATTTTTTTGTCATTGATTAAATCATATCACTTCCCATAACATTGGGAAAGGTCTGTGTAAATCAGTGGGACATTAAAAAAAGGGCTGTTAAAAAATGTAACTTCATTTTCTCTCAATGTCTCCATTGTTACGGTTTATTTTGTCTATGTTCTTCCACTGGCTTCGATCCACTGTAGGTAAATTAGCGCCGCGTTTTCCGATCACTGTCACAAAGAATCCCTTACTTAATTTAAAAACAAAATGTGGAAACAACGAATGAATGCTCCAATTTAAATTTCTTTATTTAAATTAAACAAAATAACCTAATACAATAAAATTAAACTAAAATTAAGAAATATGACAAAACTAAACTAAAATAACTTATAAACTAAACCTAAAAAATAAAAAAAAATTATATTAAAACTACCTATAAATAATATATTTCATTTAAATTTGACAGAGTCGCTGCACCGGTGCAAGTGCCAAGTACGCACGCCGCTTGAATGAATGAATGCTTGAAAATATAAAAACTTGGCTTAGGTCTTGATCTTGTCTTGATCTATTTAGGACTCGTCATATAATATTAAACTTAGCCGTATGGGCAACTGATCTTTGCCTTTCTGCAAGGATAATAAATTATGTCAGAGAACTCCGACCGGACATGCACATGAAAGAACTCAGGAAGATCAGCTGTTTTCGCGCGCACCCACCTATACGAAACGAAACGTAACAAAAACGACATGCACCGCCTCAACATTAGGTTAGGGTTAATATAGAGAAGATGCGTCGCCGCGACGCATCTTCTTTATATTAACCCCGGTTATTTTTTTTTAAAACACCAAAACATCACTCATACCCACTCATACCACACATACCACACATTCCTTCCACACATTCACAGCCACGGAGGTGATGTTTACAATCAGTTGATCTATAGCGCAAGCAAAAGTCAATCCTATTCCTTTGTTCTTTCATGTGCCTGACCCAACTCCGAGACGTGTGACAGCTGACGGTGACGGTGCGGGTGTACCATATTCTAGTACATCGTATTCGAGTCCATCGTACTCTGGGTCCGATAATTTGGTTCATCGTATTTTGGTACATCGTATTCGAGGTATCTTATTTTGGGCATCCGTATTCTAGTACAGCGTACTCGAGGTCCGATAATTTGGTACACGATAATTTAGGCATCATGACCCAAATTATCGGACCTAAAATACGATGGACTAGAGTACGCCGAGGCGCCGTACTTTGGGTAGTGTCGAATAAATAATTGACGACATCTACCGGGAAGTAGCAATCTCCCTTCAACTTATCAGCATGTTCAAGCTTACTTATTAGTCTGCTAGTTTGATTCATGTATTGTCTGTTAGATGTCACTAGCTACATTAAAATAAATGTGAAAGAAGTTTTTCCACATTAAAGATTTCACGGTACTAGTTTAGGAAAAAAGGTAGGTAGTTACATGATATATCTAGTATTGCCATATAATTTATTAACGATTTACTGCAGTATTTACAGATTCACCGAATCATTGTTTTAGGCAGTTATTTAGAGTTGACGACGTAAAATAAATAGGTACCTACTTACGTAATTTAAGCATGTCAATAATTTTTAATTAGGTACCGAAGCATTTTTTTTTTACCTGAAACATAATATTATTTATAGTAAGCTGGAACTATAGAAATAACTCCGTTTTATTTGTATACTTGTAAGTACCTATTAGATTTTAAGTTTGTAAATAATATGTAAAATTTATATAAAAAGAAACGTGTGAATAAATGCATATAATAATTAGGTACACTTTATGCCACTTAATGTGTGGCAACTAGTGGCAAGGGCGCACTTATTGCCTTAGGTAATCTCCTCCAATCAACCAGCTGGACCTCCAGTTTACATGGAATCCGAAATGGAGCAGTGGGTTAAGGTATGCACGTAAATTTACTTCAAAAAATACTAATATAGAATAAAATGTATAGGTACTTATGATGTATTGGAAGTTGCACCCTTGGCTCTTGGGAGTTGGGTGGCGTCCTTCTAAGCTGCTTTTTCCTGAACGTGCATGGACTCCATGGCCATGGCCGTCTGTCCCAAGTCTCAACCCTAGGGTAGAGTGACAAAATATAAAAAAAAACGTTATGCAAAGACCCTTATATCTTAGTGCATATACAGGTATCCCAGTTTGCGTAGGGAACATTAAAATCTGGTGTAGATATTTGATTATAATTTTCATTATTTACTACTCCATGGTGTAAAACACGAATATGAAATAATTTTTCAGTTTGGTTGAGATTTTTTTTACTGTCCCCATAGATATATTTTGGCCGAAGTAAATATTGAAAGTTTATTTATAGACATAGACAATCAAAAAAATTTTAAACTACACTGAAAAAAAAATCTTTCATATTCGTATTCAACGCCATAATATAAGGAGTATATATCCATAATCTATAGGTGAGTTATGTTGATTGGTCGATGCCAGTTTGGCGGGAAATTTAAATTTCGTCTGGCTCCGCCTCCGGCACTCCTAGCGAACCTACTGAACCCGATATTCGTTAGCTCGTCTTAGTGATTTCGTGGCGCATTGGTACGGTGTAGGGTTTGTATGTTTTGACCATGGGTTCGAATCCCACCAAATTTTTTTTTTTTTGGTTTTTTTTAAGCAATGTTAGGGTGTTTAGTTTTTTTTATAACCACCTAAAAGCTTTATTTTCGGAAATACAAACGTAACAAAAACGACATGCGCCGCCTCAACATTAGGTTAGGGTTAAATTATAGAAGATGCGTCGCGTACCGACGCATCTTCTATAATTTAACTCTGGTTATTTTTTTTAAACCACCAAAACGGAGAAAACTCGCATAGTGCAGTTCAAATACTTCCGAAATTTAAATTTCCCGCCAAACTGGCATCGACCAATCAGAGCAACTCACCCTATAGACTTTGGAAATATGCAGCCGGGACACCCTGTCTAGCTAGAAACGGCAATATTTTTTTTAGATTGTGTATGCATAATTGGTTTTGGAGTTATAAAATGAATGGTATGCATACATTATCCAGTAAGTAATTAATGTATGTAATTGTTAGGCATTGTAATTCTGTAGGTACATCATTCACTTTTTTAACAAAACCCTTGAAAGAGATGAAATTCATGTCTCTTTTTTACACAGACGAAAAGAGATCGAACTTCTTTCTCTATTTCCGGTGTATCGCTAAATACGAATGTAAAAGTTTATAGCTAAGATAAATAATTCTTTGGTCTATAGGAGTATGGTATGCATATCTCTCGGCATATGTAAATGTACATATAAAATAAATGGATGTTGGTATCTGTCTGTTGATCTGTTTGTTGGAGGCCGATAGACTCCGAAACTGCTGGACCGATCACCGTGAACCTTTGGGGGGTTGGTGTGGGGACGATGCCACTCCGCAAACCTCGCCCCGATTATTTTTAGGTTTCCGTACCCGTACGGGAGCCTATAGATAATAGAGAAAAAATAGATAAATAGTTAACCGTCTGTTAGGTACTACTACTGAAGCCTACGGGGCGGCGCGCGGCGCGGCGCGGTGGCAACGCGGCGGCGGGCGGCGGCGCGGCGGCGGGCGTCCGCATGTCTGTCCGTCTGTCCGTCCGTCCGTCCGGGCCGTCCGTCCGTCAGCTCGGCGGATATACCAACAAATAATAAGAATAAGAAAAATAAAACAAATAAGGGAGGCACAGGCTACTTCTTCAAAAATAAGTTACTCTATGATCTACATGTGTGTGGCGTTCGTTACTTACTATACTACGCGCCAAAGAAAAGACGGAAATACGGATTACGCGCACGTAAGACTCAGCGCGACAATGTAGGTAAAAAAAATGTACCGTTGTACCAGAATAGATTTTTTTCACTAATCTTGCCAGTCCAAGGCCTGGTAAAGTTTGATGGAAAAAAAATATAAAAACCGCCTTCAAAAATGTATGAAATAAAAAAATTAAAAATCAAACCCTAGAGTTGAAGGCGGTCGGTTATTTTTGCTTGCTTTAGCACCACCGCCTTCAACTCTAGGGATCGATTTTTAATTTTTTTATTTCATACATTTTTGAAGGCGGTTTTTATATTTTTTTAAATAGTTTTTTATTTCACAGTTTTTTTAGTAATTTTTATTTGCTATTAATGTACTGGGCGGAATCGCTCGGCCTTCGGCCTCGCGATTCGGCCTCGCTTTCCAATCCGATCTTGACCAAAAAAAATGGGACCACCTTGGAGCTAGACTGAACCGAACACAAAAAGAATCATCGAAATCGGTTCACAATTGGGGAAGATATTGCTGAACATACATAAAAAAAAAATACATACAGCCGAACATAGAACCTCCTCCTTTTTTTGAAGTCGGTTAATGAGAAATCAAGATGATTGATAATAAATAACGCGCATTTCACATTCGGTAAAGCAAGTAAACGTTAGCAAACGGCCATTGACCTACGACAGTGACATTGAAATCGGTACTTTATTTTGTTTATTTGGGTCGGGGTCGCTTGCTACCTACCTACATTACATTACATTACATTACATACCTACTACCGCCGCTCACATGTTTCGGAGCGTCGCGGGGCGGGTGGCGCGGCGGCGCGCGGCGGAGCGCGGCGGAGCGGCGGCGGCGCGGCGGAGTCGGCAGCGGCAGTGGCGCGCGCGCGCACCCCGCCCGCCGCTCCGCGCCGCCGCCGCCGCCGCCCAGCCAGCTCCGACTCCGGCCGCCGCGGACCGCCCGGACGGAGCCACCCGGAGGCCCCGGCCCGGCCGGCCGGAGGTGCGCCTCCGGGCCATAGATAAAGGTAGAAAAGATACACAATTCAGTTTAATAGACTATTATTAGATATATTAATAGACTATATAGATATATCGGAACAAATATTAATGGGGTATGAGAAAGTGATCGGTATTTGATACACATACGCTCCTTAGCGTACTATTAACTAATATTGAAAGACCTATAAAACACAACTGCGCCTTGTACGTCAAACGATCCGCCTGCTGCGTTCTTGGTCTCCAGTTCTCCACCTGCTGCCGGAGCTGATACGCCGCCGGTCGTTGACACCCGAACAGCAGAGCCGGTCGTCGCCAAGACGAACACGCTTCCATCGGCCGGTCCACGACTTCGATACCTCGAACGCTTTCCGTGCCTCGCCAACAGCAAATGCCGCTCCTGGGGGTGTTAGGAACTGTGACCCGAGACCACGGAGAAAATACTAAGTATTTCCTCCGTGCCCCAGCCAGACCCATATAGTTTTGTTTTGTTAATTTGTTGCAGCCATGGTTGCAGCAGCGGAAAGATGATTTTTTTCATCAAAAAAATATCACACACATATTTTTCTAAAAACCACTCGCAAAATGTTGATCCTACAACAAACAAGTACTGTACCCGGCAGTAAGTAATGTACATCGAGCTTTAGAAACAGACAATCTTTCTCTCTAACACGGTGATAGATAAGACGTCATTCATGCTTCGTGCGACAGAAACGACGCTCTACAAAATGATTGTCTCTTTCTAAAGCTCGATGTACTCGTACATACTTACTGCCGATGTATATGAGAAACAAAGAAAACTAAATGCCTAAAATTTTATTATATTTAAGTCTTAATACTTAACGAGTTACAACTGGCGGAGTGATGATCAATTTATTTAAATTGTGTTGTGAATATCACACCATATTTTATTTATTATTTCTGGCAGTTAATGGAGAATGTCAGTGGGTCCGTAGAATCCTTTGAAACTTTGTAAGAATTAAGCGGGTTGTTCCGCCATTTCGTTCAAATTTGCATGTTTTGGCCAGTGATATTTGCATGTTTTGGTCAATGCGTAGAAGAACAAAAGTTGTTCTGTTTCATGTACAGAATCGGATTTTGTGGTCGTGGTTGGGTGTTCAACCCCAACCACAACCACAAAATCCGTATAATACTGTATATCCGTACTTATTGTATTTTTGTAAATTTTGCTTGATTTTTTTTAATTAAAAAAATTGCTAATTTTGTGACCCGTATTTTTCTATGAAAAACTTTTCCAAAAATTCAGAAGAAAATCCCATGCATTGCAAATATACATTTACATCATATTAATTGCACCAATAACATAGGTTATAATTTTTTATAACCTATGTTATTGGTGCACAGGGTCTTTCGACTTAATTAAAATAAAATCCAACTAATTCACTGCGTATTTGCAGGAGTTTGTTAATATTATTCCTTTGTGTGAGTTGTTTTGTGATACGCGTAAAGCATTTATACATTATAGCACCCAACGACAGCACCCCATCATAGAAGATGTAATAAATAATTTTATACATAATTATAATGTATAAAGCGACCGATATCGGCCGCTCCAACGGCAAAAGGTTAATATGTTTCATTCGACGACTTATCGAAATGTCTATCTATCGTGGGTATCCCGTAACATCGGTAATCCATTCCATAATCATGGTAATAATAAGAGTCAAAATGGTTCGAGCAAGTTTAGTAGTATCTCACCTCTCACCCGGTCCTCGGCGATTATTGTTCTTCCTTACCTTTAATAAAATCCAACGGGGGTAAGTAGAGGCATATAGGGCGGGGGTGAGGGAGGGGCGGGAGGGGAGGTGGAGGTAGAGCGATGGAATCCCCCTTATCCTTATCCTTTCCTTTCTTCCTTACCTTTAATAAAATCCAACGTCTGCTTTCTGTCTGTCTGTATGTATGTCTGTATGTCTGTCTGTTTACCATCTTTGGGGTTGCCATATTTACTCCAAGTATCGATGATGGCCAGACTCAACGGAAGGGAGGGAGAGGCTAGGGAGATGGAGGGAGAGGGAGAGGGAGAGGGAGAGGGAGAGGGAGAGGGAGAGGGAGAGGGAGAGGGAGAGGGAGAGGGAGAGGGAGAGGGAGAGGGAGAGGGAGAGGGAGAGGGAGAGGGAGAGGGAGAGGGAGAGGGAGAGGGAGAGGGAGAGGGAGAGGGAGAGGGAGAGGGAGAGGGAGAGGGAGAGGGAGAGGGAGAGGGAGAGGGAGAGGGAGAGGGAGAGGGAGAGGGAGAGGGAGAGGGAGAGGGAGAGGGAGAGGGAGAGGGAGAGGGAGAGGGAGAGGGAGAGGGAGAGGGAGAGGGAGAAACGGAAACGGAGTGTTAAAGATTGTATGGGAATATCGGTTTTTTTAAAGGAAAATCATAATTATAGCTACTCAAAACAAATAAATGGGGGGGGGGGGGGGCCCCATTTATTTGTTGGGCCACCGTCACACCCATCCCCCCTCCCCCCCGGGAGGGGGGATGGGTGTGACGGTGGCCTCGCCCTTAGTTACTTACTTTCTTCGAGAAGGTTTATATTCTTCCTGAACGCAGCTCGGCCTTCGGTCTCGCCCTCAGTTGCGTAATTTCTTCGAGAATATTTATGGTCTTCCTGAATGTAGCTCGGCCTTCGGCCTCGCCCTTAATTACTTACTTTCTTAGATAAGGTTTATCGTCTGCCTGAACGCAGCTCGGCCTTCGGCCTCGCCCTTTGTTACTTACTTTCTTCAAGAAGGTTTATAGTCTTCTTGAACGAAGCTCGGCCTTCGGCCTCGCTCTTTGTTACTTCCTTTCTTCGGGAAGGTTCATAGTTTTCCTGAACGCAGCTCGGCCTTCAGCCTCGCCCTTAATTACTTACTTTCTTAGATAAGGTTTATCGTCTTCCTGAACGCAGCTCGGCCTTCGGCCTCGCCCTTAGTTACTTACTTTCTTCGAGAAGGTGTATAGTCTTCCTGAACGCAGCTCGGCCTTCGGCCTCGCCCTCAGTTACTTACTGTCTTCTTTGAAATACGAATTTCACGCGAGCGGAGCCGCGGGCTCAGCTAGTACTGAATACAATCTTTCTTTGCCTTTGTACGTTGCCGCAGGCGGGCACGGCGTCCTATGACTTGCGCGTGTTTATCCCACACTTCTGATTTATTAACTATTTTGGCAAAGTATTTATAAACACTGAGATTGAGTTTTGGATCATTATTTAATTACAGTCAGCCTCGATAGCTCAGTGGTGCAGACAGTCAACTGTCGCTATTGAATGTTAAGCAACGCTGGGTGCGGTCAGTACTTGGATGGGTGGGTGACCGCTGACCGTTGGAGGCGGACCGAGGTTCGGATTCCTCGTAAAACTGTAGGTCCCTTCCCTCCTAATCTTACTTGGTGGTAGGGTTTAACCCGCCCGGGTTGGTACTACCGCACTGAATGAAACGCATCGGTCGAAACGGATGTAAATAGTTTGTGTTTTCCGACCAGTTCAGTGTAGCCGGCACGATCAAAGGGGGAAGCACTGACATGGCACCTAGTTCACCCGGTGTTATGGGCTGACATCACGGACGTTGTAGATGATGCCGCCGCCCCGCGCCCCGGTGCGGCAGCGGCGGCGGCGCCCGGCGGCGCGGCGTCTATCATGCGCGGGGCGGATCTCGGCGTGTCGCCGCCGCAGCGGCTCGTCAGTGTTCTCCCTCGCACCCGCACCGTATTTGTATAGGTAGTGTATGCGCGTGGCGACAACGACACGCCGAGATCCGTCCCGCGCATTATACCAACGAGTCTTTCTTTCCTCACTATGCGGCCATCGACATCTATTTTATAGACTGGCCTTTCCCATAAATCACTTCCGTAAAAACATGTCATCCATCGACCAAGTCAGCCAGCTACTTTCGCAATGACTGAAGCTTGTGTTATATTATATGGCTCAACTTATCGTCTTATGTCCGCAAATACGCGAGTGAGGAGCATTAAGACTATTATACAGTTTGTTGCAACCCCAACCGCAATATCTGAAAGGGTGTAATTCTGTACTTTTGTTCTACGACTTTTTAATTTGAAGAAAAAAAATCATTTTCCCCATAACTACATTTTGAGAATTTTTATGAAAAAAATATATTTTTTTGTTTAATTTTAAATTTTTTTTTTCGCTGCAGATGTTATCTAGTTTCACATATAGAATAACCCCCTGATGTCAGTTAAAATATTGCGAGGACAATTTGCAACACCGTGTATATTCATTCACACACAGCATCTGATGGCTTGTATTGTAATGCGATATCGTTTGATTGGAAGTATGTATTTATGTTGACAAGGTTAGTTTCATCCCGCTATGCCGCTTCCGCATTTAGTTCAGTCTATGCGGCGCGGCGGCGCTGCTGTCAGCTGTTTGTTGCTGTGCGGCGCTGCACGAATTGGCAACGTTGTCATTCGAAATCCTTACCTATAATAAAAGCCAACGTCTACTTTCTGTCTGAGTGTATGTATGTCTGTCTGTCCGCTTATAACTCGAGAACCACTGAACCGATTTTAATAAAAAAAAAATCTACGGATAGCTTGATTCTTCCCATCAACTATAGGCTACTTACTATCACGCTAAATGGCTTTTTATGAGGTTAGCAGTGAAGTGAAATATGAGAGCGGGCGGAGCCGCGGGCACAGCTAGTTATATATAACTGCGCAGGTAGGTAGGTACCTACTTACCTAAGGCCGCCTCGCCATTCCACTATCATATATCCTACTTCTATGTTCTCGTTTTTTATTCATAGAAATAAGAGAATATTGCCGTCGCTCGCACAGACGCGTTGTGCGAGCGCGACGGCACTCGCACTATTTACTTGCGTGCGAGTGACGGAGACAAGTAGTGATGGGTCATTCACTTTATCCAGTTGCAGAACCATAGTTTTTTTTTTATATAATCCGATATGGATGACTGAGTCGGAGGGGCCAGAGCACATGCTCCGACCAGCCAATTTCACCTCCTAGAAGGTAGGTGCCATACCAAGAGGACTAGAGGATAACACAGCCGAGTCGATCTTACATCCAGTACGGTGACCCAGTCGGCCACAATTTGAGCCTACCACCTAGTAAGGGGCAAGGGAAGGGACCTACAGTTTCACACCGGTAGTATACCCAATGATGTTTTAAAGTAATACAGATACCAAGAAAATCATCACTGCAAAATGTATAATTGAAAATATCCAGCTATCGCCATCTATCAACAAGTAGCGGAATAATAATTGAACCTTCTCTAGTAACAGAACGTTTGAATAGCAACGTTTCGTAATTGTATAGCCAGTCACTCATAGATGGAGCTGTGTAGACGGCCTAAAATACGATGTACCAAATTATCGACCCAAATTACGCATACCCAAAGTACGGCGCGACGCCGTATTCTAGTACATCGTATTTTAGGTCCGATAATTTGGTACAAATTTTATGTACTAGAATCAATGGACCAAATTATCAGACCCAAATTATTGATACCCAAAATACGTTCTCGGGCCGGATTTTGGTACATTTTCATGTACCAAATTATCGGACCTAAAGTACGCGATCCCAAATTATATGCCACCACGGTGCGGACGGAGCGGTGAATATTCTTTGGGCAGCAGCTGATCTGACTGGAAATAAATTTGTGGATTGATTTAGAATACAAATAATTATTTGTATTGTATTTATTTATAACCCTCTTTGTATACAATTAATTGAATGTTTGGGTGAGTCTGATAGGTGGTTCGCGAAAAAATTTCGAGATTTTCTTGGTGAGTAAGTGACTGCTGGTTGGTGAATGCTGCTGTTGGGCAGCTAATAAGCTACCTCATGCCGTGTACCTCGTATCATAAATTTGCTTTACTGTTACTATATTCTATTGCGTTATATGCTCAAAAGTTCATTTGGATTTTGGTCAGTTATCGGCCTGCATGTTCCAAAGAAACTGACACCAACATTGCGCAGCAGCGCCTGCAGGCATAAGATGGCGGGGACAGGCGACTGGCAGCTGACATGCACGGAGATGAAGCAGCGAGGGGGCCACTTGCTGGCGTCGGGGCAGTGGTCGGACTGTACGTTCCTGGTGGGCGCGGAGCCCCACCAGCTGCTGGTGCGGGGGCACAAGCTGCTGCTCGCGATGGCCTCGCCGGTGTTCGAGGCGATGTTCTACGGAGGAATGGCGGAGCGCAACGACCCTATACCAATACTGGACGTGCAGCCGGATGCCTTCAAGGCCCTGCTGGAGTAAGTCTATCAGCGTAGCGTTGCAGCCTTCCATGTATATGTAGGTACTAATTCCTAGTACATCTTGGCTTCCCAAATATTTAATATGCTTACACCCCTTGGCTTCGATGCCTTTGTGAAAATTCTCATATTTTGACGCGCCCGCGCTCACTTAATCTCAAATATTTCGTAAAGTAATGTAGTCAGAGCATTAAACTCTATGGGCTCTTGACAGCTATCCAAGTTCCCCACAAAACTGTATACAACAAGTAGGGGTTCACTTATTTAGAAGCACAGATGAATATTTTGAACTCCAGGAAAAACAAAACACGCCAGACATTTTTTTTCGAATGTTTCTAACCTATAATTGCCGAATTACCTGTATGCAAATCATATATTGACATTTAGATTATGAATGTAACTATGTATTCAAATAACACTCAAATAAATAATGTTAACCTAACATTTATATAACAAAAATGACAGGTATAAAAAAAAAATTTACAGCCCTCAAAATAATGTTTTCTCAAGACATGGGAATATTTTAAAGTGTTTACTATGGGAAAGGCAAAGGTTTATCCGCACTGCCCGGCATTCTGACTTGTTCTAATAAGAAAATGTAATAGAAATCGCAATTCGCTATATTCTTCGATAATAATTTTTTTTGGGCGATCAGCCGTTCCGAAAGTCAAAACGGTTTGGGGGCCGGCCGGCCCTTTTGGAAGCCAAGTGGTTAAATAAAAACAATATATAAATGGACTCAATTTGCACAGCTCGTACCAGGGTAGATAAATCCAAACGTGTGATAGAGTAGACATATTAGATTTGTAATTTCTATGTCCAAACTATTTATAAGTGTGACTAAGTCCAGCTTAGTGAGCGACTGCTCCTTATGTTTCTTTTGTGTTCCTGGTGTATTTCTGTCACTGATTTTAAGTGTATTTCTATTGATTTATATTTAGCTGGGCTCGGGGCTCTGCTCGCCTTGTTTTCTTATTTCACAATGTCAGTGTAGAGAAATCAATTCCATAAAAGAACAACTAAAAAAAAATATTTTAGATTCTGAAGAGCTCATTAAATAATCTTAGACTGAATAAATTTAATTAAATGAAATACATATAATTATTGTCGCAGTAAGTGTTGAAGTAGAAGCCGGTTGCTCTTTGTGGGCGTTGTCTGGAGCGTCCGTCATGCAGGCAGGCACGGACAAACGTCGATTGTTTCGTGTGTCATGAGTGCAAAACCGCTCGAAGCTAGCGCCGACAATGAAGTGTGTACTCGCTGTAGATGAGCACAGTGTTGTCTCGCTCCCTTGGACTCAGTGCTGCCTCGTTCCCTCGAAGAACTCTTTCTCTGTCACTTTGCCAACATGACTATCCGAATATGCGTTTAAGTAGGTAGGCATATTCCACTTTTCCGGTGTAAGCGCGGGGCGGAGTCAGAAGAATCTTCACAACCTCACACACTGTAATTTTTTATTTTTATTTATTTATTTTAGAGATCATACAGTTACAGTTATAAATATGTGAATTAAATATGTTTCTAGCTAAACTATAAACATTTAGTCAACTTATAATAATGTTTTTCATAAATTTATCTGACAGTCCATGTGTTTACGTCCGGTCCCCCCTTACTCCCTGCTCATATGATTTGTGATATGATGCTATTTTAGCTTATATATTTTTCTGGAAACTCCACCTGAATTTTTTAAAGATATCTACAGAGTACAGTAATACCCAGCTTTACGCGAGGGATGCGTTCCACAAGAAATCGCGTTAAGTGAAATTCGCGTATATCGGGGCTTGATAAAAAGAGACATAAATATGCACATATATACATACTTATCCAATCTTTTTAAAAAATTACTAATTGCTTAATACAATTTTAGTTTCACACGAAAAAAGAAATAATTACTAATTAGATAATACAATTCTAATTTAGCAACTAAATGCTTAACATAAATAAGCATTATTTTTACGAAAATAAACATCCAATTTTTTTTGAGTTTTCTCTTCGTTCTTGCAAAATGGGCTCGTAACATTCAACACTATTTTTCATTATTTGACGCACAGTTGAAATACTATCGACAATACTGTCCAAGCTCTGCAACAAGTCCAACCCTAAATAAATAGTTGAGAGTGCTTCTTGAATTGGTCGATACCTATTGACTGGGGTCACGCCACGCCGCATTGACCAATCGCGTTAAGCCCAAGCCATGCGTCGCATTGGACAATCGCGTAAAGTGGGGAATTTTAGTGCGAAATATGAAATTCACGTAATACCGAATCCGCACAAAGCGGAGTAGCGTAAAGCGGGGTATTACTGTATAACATAAACTATAAAATACAATCAAGTCACAAAGCCAATTATGTCTATTAATAATACAAAAAAAGAATAGAATACTACATGCTACATAAAATAAAGAAATAAATTCATAATAAAAGCAACTATGTGTTGTGTGCAAGAAAATGGGCGTGAATATGCATACATAAATTTACAATATTATTTTATGTATTGATTAATGACTTCACCTGCTGAGTCGATGTCATTCTATTTGTTAAAATTCGCTGCCGGCAGGTACATATACACAGACAACATTGAAATTAGCTCGTTCGACAAGGCGTGCGAGCTGTGCTACGGAGCCAAGAAGTATATGCTGCCTCACCTGGTGAAGGAGTGCACCAAGTATCTCTGGTCGGACCTATACCCCAAGAACGCCTGTCGAGCGTATGAGTTCGCTAGGCTGTTTGAAGAGCCCGTTCTTATGGATAAATGCATACAGGTATATCTGATTATTATTCTTCTTCTTCTTGTAACGAAGGTTGGCTACCATTAGTTAGGGGGAACTCAACTTTCGAGACTGCGTGCTGAGGTTTTACCATTGGTGTGATATTTGACTGTCGTATTTTATATAAATGTTTAATTAATTTTGGATGGGTAGTACATATTCATAATGATGAACTTTTAAAGAACTGCTTTATTCAAGGTCATATTATATGAAACTGTATTAGGCCTAACATATTTATTTTATTTATTTATTTATTTATTTATTTATTTTAGACAGGCAGCCTAGGCTGATACGTCTAAATCCAGTTAAAATTTGTTGTTTTTCATCATTATCTTAGATTTTTTTTTGTTTAATTTTTTTTTTTTTTTTTTCGTTCTTGAGCACTCTTTTTGAGATTATGTTTTATTTGTTAGATATTTATCTAGTCTATTTTTGAATTGGTTGGTAGTAAGTGCGCTCATTACTTCCTCTGCTTACAGCATTTTATTAGTTAATTAATCAAAATTACCAAAACATTTTTTATGATTGAGATATTGAGTTATGAGAAAGTTTACTTGGCAGCACCACAGGTAGCACATACGTGTAAAGGTTTGCACGTGTACAGTGATTCTGTTGTGTGCATCATGCATGATACCAGAAAGAAAATTAATTTAGTTTAACTTTATTTAACGCCGGGTCTTTTAAGCCCCATTATAACTAACACTAAGGATTATTCAATTGATAAATGTCCCTAGTATTTTTATCAACTTCAATCGCTAGTTGTGTAAGACGTGCAACCCTCAAATGTCATTCAAACAAACGTCACTTTCCTCCGTCTTGCCAAAAAAATGGACTAAAGTCAAGGGTTCTTTAGGTCTTCTTAACTCTTTCGGTCACCTTTGCACTTTTCGTTAGTCTTAGCACTTTTCGCCCTACTTGGCACATTTCGGTCGCCTTAGCACTTTCGTTTGCGTTTGTACTGGAACGTTGTCTATTAAATCACAGACCGTCGAAATACGTTACCATTAGAGACACGTTACCAGTACGCACAAAATTTTCGACTTTCGCAGTTAGAACTTACCACTACCTCCCGTCTGTTTTAGATCATCTGTACGAACACGAAGGAGGTGCTCGCGGACAGCAGCTTCGAGGAAGTGGAGCTGAACACGATGATGACCGTGTTCTCGCTGGACTACCTCACGATAGACAGTGAGCTAGACTTGTTCGATGCGGCCGTGCGGTACGCCAACGCGCAGAGCAAGAGCGGCAAGGCCGACTCGCCCAGTCCTGCGTGCGACAAGCAAACACCGGAACCTTCCACTTCTAAGGTTAATATTTGAAATCTATATTTAGAACCATGTGAGGCCAGTACTTAAAAAGAATAGCCCCACTGCATCTCTCCCCGTGCATGTCGTAAAGGGCGACTAAGGGATATGACTCCCTTCTTATATTACTAGGTGCTAGGGTTTAACCCGCCCGGGTTGGTACCACCGGACTGAATGAAAGGTCGGTCGAAACGGCTATGTAAATAGTTTGTGTTTTCCGTCCAGTTGAGTGTAGCCGGCACGACCGAAGGGGAAGCACTGACGTGGCACCAAGTTCACCCGGTGTTATGGGCTGACATAACGGATGTTGTAGGTGATGTAGCCAACCATGTCAGTTTCCATAAATAAAAACCCCCAGTGGTGGAGGGGACTTTTAGTATGTTTACCTCCTAACTAGTCAGAAGGAGGTTCCGAAGTCAAATTTTCTGCTTTCGAGCTTTCCGGCTACAATCATTTGTTTCCTGGCCTAAGAGTGATAATGGCAGGTGGTGAACGTGGACAGCTGCGAGAGCCCACCGGGTGCAGGCGGGGCGCCGCTGGAGGCTGGCTCCTGCAAGCTGGTGCCCGACGACACCTCTTGCAGCTCGCCCGAGTGCGCCAACACCAACAGCAAGGCGAAGGGTTTGTACTGTGCGCTAAATTAAGTAGATAGTAGTATTATTAGGTAAGTGTAGGTAGTAGTAGTCTATAAGCAAATGATAGCTTAAATTGTTTTTGTCTTTTATCTGGTTCTGTACAGCCCTTGTCATTGTTTCTCATTGTTTTTATTGTTTTTAATTGTTTTTCACTGTTACATTTCACACTATAGTTGCCATTCGAAAGAACGAATTCAAGTGCAAAATTTATTTGCCTACGAACGATAATAAAAAAACATAAACCTACTGCTCTCATTGAGGCTTATGGTTTTTAAAGAACAGTATTTAAGGGCTTTAAATGATTATAGAATGTGTCAAGGTGACTGAGTCAGAGGGGCCAGAGAACATGCTCCGACCACCCAATATCACTTTCGCGTAGGTGCCATACCAAAGACCTCCCTTTGGGCTGGCTAGATGGACTAGATGAGAACACAGCCTAGGCTGCTATGCAGCCATGTTACGTCCAGTACCGTAGTACCAAAATTAAAATCGCTCCTTTGTCGCACCGCTAGAGTGTGAAACTGTCTTCCGGCGAGTGTGCCTTCAAACATCAACTAGACATCCAGGCAACAGTCCGCAAATTTACTTGCACGGCATCTCACTGAGTGGTTTCGCGAATTTGGCTACGTCGACTGCACCTTGTCCCCTCGGCAAAGCCTGCTGCTCGGCAAGTACTGCTTGTCTTACAAAAAAAAAACCAACCTGTTCATTCTTGGCGCTTTTTTCTGGGCATATTGAATTTTTCACCACTTTTTGTTTGATTGAGCTATGTACCCAAACCTAAGTAAAGTTATTTATTTTTATTTTCAGCATAAAGAGCCCTTGCGGTTCACATTTCATAACAGTTTGTTCAATCAAATTAAAAAAAAAAAAAACAAAGTACACAGTAACATTAGCTACACTTAACAAAATTATTCTTAGTCGGGTAAATAGAATATCAACAGCTCAATCTTGAAAAAAATTTAAACTTAAGTTAATACAATTTGAAATGCACATGTCATACATAAATCAATAAAACCATAATAAAATCTAAATGTCATGCGTATAAATAAAAACTAGTAAGTAGTATTAAATGTATTAAAATCGGAGGATTACCCAAAAACCTATAAAAATTATCTTCAACAAATCTCAAAAAATTGGCTTCTAGAAGGACCGGCGGCCGGCCCCTAAAAAACAACTTATATCCGTTCACTTGCGGAAAGGTCCCCGGCCTACAAAAAAAAAAAAACTGGGGCAACAATGGCACGGAAGCCAAGAAGGGGTATAAGTATATTTAATAATAGAGAAGCCAAGAGGTTAAATTTAAATATATGTAACAATCAGTAACATGACGTGTAACAGTCATTATGAAATTTGACTTTGTTTGTTTCATAAACATTATCTCCTTCTACTGCCTACCAAATGAATCACAGGCTATTACTTTAGCATCGGCTTCAACTTGTGCACTCCTGATACCCGTGTCTCTCCCAGCTCAGCAACTCGGTATGACTTTTTACCTGACAAAATTTATTTTGAAACAATGTGAACCACCGAATGAGAACCTGTTTCCCATAGCTCAGGGAATCCTATTTTGGGAAACAGGGATCATTTGAAATTACACTATTTTATGTATGTACAATAACAATATGTGAAAGCCAATAAATATATTTGTTTTTTGAAGGTGCGGAAGTGAAAGAGAAGCAGTCGATCCGCTGCGCCATCGAGCAGATTCGCTTCCTCACGCTGAGCCCGCAGCAGTTCGCGCAGGGCCCGGCGCTCTCCTCGCTGCTGACCGAGTCGGAGTCGTTCGCGGTCCTCATGAACATCCTCTCGAGCAGCTCCGACATCGCCATGCCCGTCGGCTTCAGCACGTGCCGCGTGCCGCGCAAGCCGCTCATCGGCATCAACAGCACAACCAATGTGCGTACACTTTTACAAACATCAAAAGCAAAAGTGTGTCGGGCAAAAGTAAAGTAAAGCAAAAGTAATGTAATTCTTACCTTACTAGGTGGTAGGGTTTATCCCGCCCGGGTTGGTACCACAGCACTGAATGAAACGTCGGTCAAAACGGCTATGTAGATAGTTCGTGTTTTCCGTCCAGTTCAGTGTAGCCGACATGAAATGAAGGGAAGCACTGAAATAGCACCTAGTTCACCCGGTGTTATGAGCTGACATTATGGACAATCTATGATGTCATAAAACTTCCTGTCAAATAGAGCAGTGGAAATGTGCAACAAACTGCCCGAAGATGTCGTACAAGCACCCACCACCAATTCCTTTAAAAACAGGCTCGACAAACACCTAAAAAAAAAACACCAAACTAAACTAACATCAAAATAACAAAGCACCAGTGAACTTAAACATGAACACATCAGCCTAGGCTGTTCGTTCATCAAATAAATAAATAAATGGAAAACTGACATCAACCATGTCAGTTTCCATAAAAAAAAAAAAAAAAAACAAAAAAGGTCCCATTCAATTGCTTCACAGTTGTATCTCTCGGCATATCCGTCTTTGTTGCTGAGTTGGTAGTTTGAGAGCATTTAGTCGTTCTTCGTAGGACAATTTTTTGGCTGTCAAGGGATCTGTATAAACATTCGTTCTACCTTTTCAAGGAGTTTGATGTTCCTTGATGAAAAGCGTTCACACTCACCATAATGCATCACAATATTTTTGGTGTCCATTCCAGATTGCCACATTCACGGTAGACACGCCGAGCCCGGTGATGGTCGACCACGTCTGCAGCAAGCCCACCAGCACGGTTCGGCCGGTCGGCGCTTCCCTGCTGCAGCCCTTCAACCAGACCCCGCAGGCCATGCCCAACATGTCGGGCGCGCCGCCCGGCCCGCACCCGGGCCTCTCTGTTCACATGCTGCCCGAGCAGGTGGAGAGGCACGCGTCGGAGTTCTCCAAGATCTACTGCCAGCGGCCCATCATACAGCACACGGACTGTCTCAACACAAGCGTCCTCGACTGCTCCGTCACTTTCATGGTGGACAAGAACATATGCCTGTTGGGTGTGCAGGTAATTGCTGTTTGTTGTGGCTGTCGTAAGGCACTGGCCGCTGAGCCGAATGACTCAACAGACTTTGTGGTATTGAAGCCGAGTGCACCAAAATCGAGGATAGTCGGGGAGGGAGCGACCCGAGCGACTGCCAATCGAGTGCCGGTCGAAACGGCTATGTAAATAGTTCGTGTTTTCCGTCCAGTTCAGTGTAGCCGGCGCGAAATGAAGGGAAGCACTGACATGGCACCTACTTCACCCGGTGTTATGGGCTGACATTACGGATGTTGTAGGTGATGTAGCCAACCGTGCCAGTTTCCATAAAAAAAAAAGTGCGGTGCTCGGTGGCGGCGTGCCAGTTGCCATGATTATGTAGCGTTTTATGCGTTTTTGGCGCATAAGTATTCGGGCAGGAGGCGCGCTCTTTTATGGTTCCTGTGGTTTTTTGTGTTACAAAGGTTTACATACTTTATTGCATACAATAATGACTAATAACATAAGGTGCCGACGCAAGTGCTGAGCGAGGAGAGCGCGGTGGCGGGCATGGTGGGGGGGTGCGGGAGCGGGAGCGGCACGGGCGGCTACTCGGAGCTGCTCTACGCGCACCTGCTGGACGCGGACGGCGCGCGGCTCACCTACACGCACTACACCAGCCGCGTGCCCTACCGCTGCCTCCTCGACATCATGTTCAACCGGCCGGTCTACATACAGAGGAACAAGGTGAACAGCCCTTTACACGCTCAATGCTCATTCTTCTCCTACAACACACCCTGCAATATTGTTGTGTATTGTTTATAATTAACGCAACCATTCTAAGAAGGCTTCATGCGCCCTCGACGCCCCTCCCTTCCAACAATATTGACTACTACGACAAATAATCTGCAGTATTGGAACGGTGATGCATTCCAAAAATCAATTGTGTGCAGAATGAAGCGAACAGAGCCTGGAAAGGAGCGGCCCCCCAGCAACGACTAATCTAATGCGGGCCGCTAAACGGCGACAACGTACAACGGACCCGTCTTGAGGTCTCAGTGCGGAGAATTCCTAGGAATCCTAGGAATTGCGCTAACTTCAGAGTCATTTGTGCTATCATCCATCATGATACAACTGATCGTCCAACCTTCATATGTAGAGGGGTGGTTCGCGCGCGTTGGCTCGTGTTCGGTCCAGTTCACATCACATCAAAGGAGTTTGACCGCCAACTTGCATGAACGGGACCTTTACGCATCAAATAGTTCTGAGTTGGCCCTCAATGTATCAAGACCTTGCTTCCAAAATATAGATGAAACTAAATGATAACATTTAACAAATCCCACCTATCCCCTCTCTTGATAACGAGCCTGTCTAGATAACCTAACCTACTATGTACATAACATAGATAATAACAATAGATTTGTGTCACGAAGGGAAGGGTCACCCTACACACACTTACCTGGACCAGATCGCGCATACGCTCAGAAAGGGTCAAGTGCCTAGTAACCGACAAGCATGTATGAAGAACATTATGAGAGTGTGCGAGGCGGCAGAGATGTGTCAATATCGTGGCACGCGGGGGTCCGTTGTCTCGGCCTACCCCACTGAGAAACAGATGTGACTCTATGTATGTGCGTATTTGTGTGCGGCAGGTGTACAAGGTGGGCATAGTGTTCAACAAGGTGGGCTGGTACCCGATGGGGACGTGCGCGCAGCAGGTCGCCGCGGAGTCCGTCTTCTTCAACTTTGGCATCGGGCAGACGAGCGACTCGGTCCGCGACGGACTCATACGATCCATCATCTTCACCTACTAGCCCTGCCGCCGCTGTCGCTCCCGCGGACTGTGCCTCGCGTCAGCTAGTCAGACATTAAGCCGTTACTTAGATGAGATGTAACCTAATGTACGTTCGAGGAGTTCCAACAACAATTTGAGATATTTTGAGGCATAATTGCAAAATGACAGGACAAAACGAAAATTATGACAGCCATACAGGATATGCATGTGTGTCAGTGAAATATTGTTGACATTGTGTGTTCTTTATGGCGAAATAAACATGTGAATATGAATTAATATTTTCCCTTTCAGTTGTTTTGAAATGTCAAGTACAATTTTAACATCATAAATAGATTGCAGCTGAAAAATTTAAAACAAGATAAAAGTAAATGCATGAGTTTGTCATTCCGACCTCCTGAATTTTCTTAAATGTTGTTTGAACACTTTATACATCTTGCTTTTTGTCATTGAATATTTTTTTGCTATCTCTGCCACCTCTCTTTTTTATGTTGGCAACCAAGCGAACGAGCTTCACTTATTACTGCCAGTTTACAGTGACGTTCTGCCACCTTGTCAGTAAGTTTAATTGGACAGAAATTTCATCTACGTTGAGACGTTATTTCATGATTGGTTCATTTGGGCAGTTTTAATTAGCTACAAGTAAATATTCAATCAAACAAAAAACTGTTTGGTATCCACACTTTAAATTTTGAGATACGTTCCATTTAAGGGTATGGCACAGATCCCGTAGTGTGGCCAGACATTACCTCTTGTGCTCTTTGTAGTGGCTCAACTAACTGACTAAAAATGGTTTTAGAAAAATTTTGTGTATTATGCATTAATATATTGTGACTATACATACGTACATACATACCATTACTCTGTATTGCGACAAATTGGGTTAAGCAGAGTAACCGGTGTTGTGTCACATATGAGAATATTAGGCTCCGTGTCCAACAGAGATAATTCATATGTCATTGTAAAGGGCTCTGTTCGTACTTAAATTTTTACTTAGGGTACTTACCGAGTTCAATTCCATTGCAGAATAAAAAAGATAAGGACGCAGGAAGTAATGAGAGAAACCTATCTCCTTATATTTATGGTACTCGTAGAACAAATATTTAATAACAAAATAACCCCATTGATTCTGCAGAAAAATGAATTGATATTTTTATATTTATGGTAGAACAAATATATTAACAGTTATCTCATCTCTGTTGGTTGGTGAGCCCAGTCTTCATACATTTTTGCCCATGGTCCTTTGAAGCTCGACTTGGCGGGGGCACTACCGTGCCCCCCGATGAATGTACGTGGAGGTTTTAGTTGTGCGGTACAACAAAAACATCTGCATTCATTCAGTAAATTATTATGACAATTATTACTATTATGTCTGTAGATTAATTTATTATATATTTTTAAGTGAACATATACCCAATTGTATCAATCTCGAACAAATCAACGAGTTGGAACTTGCAGCAGTATCTTTTGTAACTTTTAAGTAAAAAGTTATTTTTGCTGCAGCGTGCTACCGAGCCATACTTTTGTGTTGAAGCCGAGCCGCCCGCCGAGCTGAGTTGCGGTGCGCGGCACCCTCAGAGCGGGCTTCCTGGGCGCTGACCCACCGTCCTTAGGAACGATCGCGACCGCTACCAATACGATCGCGACCTCCCCTGTCGAGGGATATGTACCCTTTGAACCCGCGCGATCCGACGTGAGTCTTGTCGTCCGCTCCGCGGAGAGGAACGGGAATGGACGGGCGCGGATGCGCGAGCGACGCAGGAGTGAATAAAATACGCGTCTATGGTACAATGGCGCCGGACGGTGTACTCCGCGACTTGTGGCCGGTCAACGCTACTACGGCGGCGATAGAGAGTCACTTGACGAAACAATTAGGTACGTACTGCGTGTACGTACACCACTTACTCTGCGCGAGCCGACTGGCCGCTGTGCGCCTATGAGACCGAACTTCACGGGCTGCCTACTACCAAGCCATGTTGGGAGGTCACCCGTGAAGGACCCCGAGGGTCAGGTCTACAGTAGGCTAACACGGCAACACAGCACGGCTCACCTCACGACAGCTCCGCCGCAGCCTCCGCCCCGACCGAAGTACGAGCCACCGAGGTGGAACGCACGACTGCAAGAACGAAGGTCTCCGACGGATCCAGTGGCTGACGAGAGGCTAGTTCAACTCCGGAGTGAACGAGGCGCACTAGGCGAGTGTGGTAGAAGAACTACCGGTCCACCCAAGGTGGCCCTATATTTATATCAAAAGCTCGAAAACTTTCTCTTTTTCGCCTCTCTACGCCGCCTGAGGTCGCTGCGTCCGACCGACCGAGACGCAAGAGTGCGCCGTCCGACTAAAATATTTATTTTTCATAATAATATACACGTACAAAGTTGGCCAATCGATAGAGCTTACTTTTTTATCTATATATGCCATTCGGCATGGCACTCAGCCTTACTGTTTCCGACTAGAGGCTCCCTAAAGTTTATTCTCTTTGGAACGACCTGGCTAGGAAACCATACCACTCTCGTCCTGTGGAGTGGTATGCCCGAATAGGGGCTGAAAAACACTATAGTTTTCCTATATATCCATACCCCTCCCTATCCGGGCTTAGCTGAGAGAAGGCCCAAGGTCCTCTCTGCATACTAAGTGTTCGCCCGACCTAGCGCCTATAGAAAAAATATTAGAGCTACCCAAGGTAGCTCAAAAGATGCGCTAAGTCGAGCCCGTCCCAAAGAGGTATTGGACATGTGGGTGAAAAATCATTTTCCGTACCCAAGGTACGGAAAACACTTTTCTAACCCGCGCGGTGCTCTGTCTCGCTTTCCGCGCGCCGAGTCCGCCCGTCCCCCGCGAGGCGTCGCCACTGGCGTGGCGCGCTAGCACGTTATGGGAGATCGGGCCTCAGACTCGGGCCTGGAGGAATCCTATCATGACAAACAGTATACCATTCTGTTCGTCTCCTCCAGGCGGTTCCAGTGGTACCCCACATGTCCCAAGTCTATCCGAGACTGAGCCTCCAGTCGGGAAAACAGGTGAAAATCACCGCACCCGCGTAGAGCGTGCGTGCGGTTTTTCTCGAAAACCAACCGTACAATTTTAATAACAGTTACATATTTGGAATCTACATTTTCAGCTCTATCGATTGGCATACATAACATTTTAATTATTCACAGTAATTTTTGCGGCCTCCTTCACGGCCACAGTCCGATCGGGAGGGTCGCCAAATACTCGCCCCACCCACGGCGAAATAACATTTTCCCACGGTCGGAGTCGGGCCGTGCGCAAAACCGTTGCCTGGGTTTTTCCAGACAACGGACACGGCGTGGAGGTTGCTTACTAACACATACGCACTTACGCGTTGTATATTCGTTTATTCAATGTGTTAGCAAGCTCCCTCCACGCCCGTTACATTACAATATGTTATGCAATACTGAATAGGATTTTACCTTTACATAATATTCCAAAATTATAGCATGATTTTAAGTTACATTAACATGATTTTACAATAACTATTTTCAAAGAACAAAAAATATCAATGTAAAAAAAAAATAAAAATGTAAACTATGTATCTAAGATAACTGTAAAATCTAAACTATAAAAACTGTAAAGTGTAAACTGTAAACTACAAACATTATTCAATCATTATACATTTTTAGGAGAAAGTGTTCTATAACTAGGTGTGCGCAGCGCAAAGTCCACTGCGCTGCGCACTTGGCCACCCCAAGGATGGCACTTAGATGAGGCAGGAGCCTCACACAACACTTTACCTAATATGACTACCTAGATGCCGATTTAACTAGCTAGACCGCACTTTTGAGGTCTGTCGGCAACAGATCCCCTCTCATGACACGCTCGCGTTCATCCAGCCGTAGTTGCCGACGTCTCGCCCCAAGGGCGACTGCTCCACGTCGCAGACGACAGCTCGGGCTACCACGGCGCCGTCTCCCTGCAGAACCGGTTGGCTGCCTGGCTGGACTCCACATCGTCCGGCTGCTTGGCTCTTCCCGCTGCAGGTGCGGCGTCGTCCGTGCTCCATCCTCCGGGCGCGGTTGGCCGCCTGGCTGGACCCCATGTAGTCCGGCTGCTAGCTAATCCCGCGTCCGACGTGAAGACCGGTGTAGCTCCTGTCGTGACTTGGCGGCTGGCTCCGTGCTCAGCCTCCCGGCTGACTGGGTGAAGCCGTGATGAGATGCCGACCCATTGCCTGGGTCGGCTCGCGCCGCGGTGCGCCGACTGCAGTGTCGGCGATCGGTGCGGCGCTCTATTGTGGCGGTGGCATCAGGAGTCCCGTCGTCCGGCGCGTGCCGGCGTCGCGTTGCTCTGCGGCGGCGGCAGCGGCGGCGGCGGCGAGGCGGCGCAGCGCGGGGTGCGCGTGCGCCGGCGGCGTGCGCCCGCACTACACTGCGGGCGCGGTTGCTGCGGGGGCGGGCGGCGCGGCGTACGGCGCAGCGCTCAGTGCGCATGCACCGATGGAGTGCGCCCGCCCGGTGATAGCGGGTGCGGCGGCGGCGTCGTCCGCCCGCCCTATGTCGGTGGGCGCGGCGGCGGCGGCGGCGAGCCGGGCTGCGCTAGGTGCGCGTGCACCGGCGGCGTGCGCCCGCTCTATGTTAGCGGGCGCGGTAGCTGCGTCTGGCGAGCGCGCCGCGCCAGTGTTGGCGGCAGCGGCGCGCGTCTCCGTTGCGGCGATTGCCCGAGGCGCGGTGCGTGTGACGTGCACCGCGCTCTCGGGGACGGCGGCCGACGCGAGGCTGTTGTCCAAAGCTGCGTCGGTCGCCGGCGGAGGAGGGGCGGCAGAGTGTGTTGCCAGCCCCTCGTTCGGTGCAGCCGGCCCCCTGACCGGCTGTGTGTCACTTGCTGCGTCGACGGGCAGCGCGATAACATTCCGCGCCGCCCGTTTGTAGATTCCCGTCGATGTTTTTACTTCGACGACACGCACGCGCCCGTCGTCGCCGGGATGCGTGCGCACGACTCGCCCACGCGGCCATACGTTGCGGGGCGAGGCAGGGTCAGCGATGATCACAATATCGTCGATCTTGAGGTCGGGTTTGACGCCGTCCGGCGTCCGCGGCTGCAGCGTCTCTGTTGATGTTGCGGCTCGAGGCGCGGTGCGAGTGTCGTGCACCGCGCGCGCCGTCGGCCGCAGGCAGCTGTTGGCTTAAGCTGCCTCTGTTGCTGTAGGTTCCCGAGGCGCGGTGCGTGTGACGTGCACTGCGCTCTCGGAGGAGACGGTCGACGCGATGCTGTTGGCGAAAGCCGCGTCTGACCGTGATGTGCGCCCGCTCTGTCATAGCGGACGCGGCGGCGGCGAGCGAGCGCGCCGCGGCTGTGTCGGCGCGAGCTCTGTTGCTGTAGCGGCCCGAGCTGCGGTGCGTGCGACATGCACCGTGCTCTCGGCCGTGACGCTCGACGCGGGGCTGTTGGCTGAAGCTGCGTCGGGCGAGCGCGCCGCGCCAGTGTGGGCGGCGGCGGCGCGCGTCTCTGTCGTTGTGGCGGCTCGAGGCGCGGTGCGAGTACCCCTCTCATGCATTGCACGCGCCGTCGGCCGCGGGCAGCTGTTGGCGTAAGCTGCCTCGTCGGCGGGCAGCGCGGTTACGTTCCGTGCCGCCCGCTTGTAGACACGGGCCGACGTCTTGATTTCGACGACCACACGCACGCATCCGTCGTCAGCGGGGTGCGTGCGTACGACTCGCCCACGCGGCCATACGTCACGAGGCGAGGCGGGGTCACCGATGACAACGATGTCGTCGATCTTGAAGTCGGGCGCGAGTTTCCGCGACGTCTCCGAGCGGAACGATTCTCCTTGTTGGATTCCAATTGGAATCTGATCCGCCCGGTCTATTTGCTGTCGGCGGCCTTGTCGTTTCTTGCGGCCGCGGCCTCGACGTCGATTCGTTCGTCGTGTCCGCGAAGAGGGGCGCCGCGGCTCTGGCATGGCACCGCGACCTGGTGCGGCTGTCGGATAGCTGTGCGTGAGACATCCGACTGAGACAGGCGTAGATGGCACCTTTTCTGCAGCTGTGTTTTCGTAGTGCAGTAAACGATTGTGATATCGTGTGCATTTATTTACGTCACACTTCGTTTTATTTTTACATTCGGTAATAAAGTGCTTTCTTAAGCACGAGAAGCAGGCGCCTTCTTTCTTCGCCCAGTTCCATCGCTCGTCTACCGACATGCGTTTCATTAGTGCACACTGTGCAACGGGATGTCGGTCCGCGCACAGTGGACACTTATTTCCTTCGTTCGGAGTGGCGTGGCCTGTTTGCGCCGTAGTGCATGTCGATTTTTGAGTTTGGTTTTTATTCTTCGCGGTTCTTTCTTGCACAGCGCATATCTGTTGTTTTTGTGATTTCTTTTCCATGTCGGCCTTCGGAGGCAAAGAATAATTGCGAACGTTTTTCACCTCCGAGCGAAGGAAACGTAGCAAAGTCATATTTTTGGACTCTGATCCGTCATCATTTATATTTGCCCACGTGGTCCACAATGAGCGGAGCGTGATGGGCATTTTTTCCAATATCAACAGATGCACATCGCAGCGTAGATGGTGGTGGTGCTCCCGCAGCTTCTCCAATAGCGTGATGGAGCTGCGGGCCTTCGCGACGAAGTCGGGTAGCTGCTCGGCGTAGTCCAGCGGCAGCTTCGGCAACTCCTCCACCTCCCTCTCCACTTCTTTAACAATTAGGACGGGATGGGCGAACCGTTCTTCTAACGCGTCCACGATCTCGTCCGGGTCCTCCGACATCACGAGAAGAGACTTCGCTGTCTCTAGCGCTTTACCTTTCAAAGCCAGACGCAGGCGCGCCAGGTTCTCCTCCTTAGAGAACCGGCCCTGCTTCTTCGAGTCATCGTACGCTCGTTTGAACGGCATCCATTCATTCATTGTTCCGGTGAATGTTGGTAGATTCCGACATACATTGCGGTAATCTAATTTCTCTTCTCGTCGGATGTGCAACTGGGACATCGCATCCACGATGATTCGTGTGTGCTCTGCCATTGCTTCGTTCCGCGACTGCCGGCCCGGTGTCATGGATCGGCGGTGCGGCGAGGCGTCAGGACGCGACGAAGCCATTTCGTCTCTATCTTGTCGAGACGACTGGGCCGCCCTCGGCGTGCGCGGCAGTGGCAGCGTCGGCGGGGCGGGATTGGAGCGGGCGTGCTGTTCGGACGGCGCGGCGGCGGCGGCGGCGGCGGCGTGCCGGCGCGCGGCGGCGGCGGAGTCCTCTAGCCAGCTGTGGATACTTTCGCGGCGGCTTCCCTCCATGTCTCGCTGCGAGGCAGTCTCGAAGCGGATAGTACGAATTTCCTCTTCTTCCTCCGCGGCGATACGGGACAGCTCGACCCTCTCCCTCTGTCGGACGATCTCTAAGCGGCGGCGTTGCCGCTCGATTTCTTCCTCAATTGCGTGCGCTTCTTGCATCGCACGCAGCGCAGCGCGCTCACGCAGATACGTCGATCTTCTCGATGCGGTCGAGAAGCGCGACGCTCCGTCGTCGTCGCGACGCGTCGTCGGACGCGATACGTCGCTGGGCGGCGGCGGCATCAGTCCGTAGAGCCCGGCACTAACCTGCGTGCCAGGCGTGGCCCCGGCGAATCCCGAGTCAGCTACCGGCGTGTCGTCGTCGCGTAGTGGTCGGGCGGGGTGCGCCGCGCTCGTCGTAGCAGCTGCGACGTCTGTGGCAGCGGCGCGGACGGGCGCCCGTGCGGCGGCGGACGTGCCCGGTTGTAAGTCGGACTCGGCGCTCGCCGCGATGAGCTCTACGGTGAGTTCTTTTTTCGTCGCTCCTTTCCGGGTCTTCACCGGACTATGAGGAACTCGTGACATCGTGCTTGCCGTGGTGCGTAAATCCGGCTCGAAGGACCACTGTTGAAGCCGAGCCGCCCGCCGAGCTGAGTTGCGGTGCGCGGCACCCTCAGAGCGGGCTTCCTGGGCGCTGACCCACCGTCCTTAGGAACGATCGCGACCGCTACCAATACGATCGCGACCTCCCCTGTCGAGGGATATGTACCCTTTGAACCCGCGCGATCCGACGTGAGTCTTGTCGTCCGCTCCGCGGAGAGGAACGGGAATGGACGGGCGCGGATGCGCGAGCGACGCAGGAGTGAATAAAATACGCGTCTATGGTACAATGGCGCCGGACGGTGTACTCCGCGACTTGTGGCCGGTCAACGCTACTACGGCGGCGATAGAGAGTCACTTGACGAAACAATTAGGTACGTACTGCGTGTACGTACACCACTTACTCTGCGCGAGCCGACTGGCCGCTGTGCGCCTATGAGACCGAACTTCACGGGCTGCCTACTACCAAGCCATGTTGGGAGGTCACCCGTGAAGGACCCCGAGGGTCAGGTCTACAGTAGGCTAACACGGCAACACAGCACGGCTCACCTCACGACAGCTCCGCCGCAGCCTCCGCCCCGACCGAAGTACGAGCCACCGAGGTGGAACGCACGACTGCAAGAACGAAGGTCTCCGACGGATCCAGTGGCTGACGAGAGGCTAGTTCAACTCCGGAGTGAACGAGGCGCACTAGGCGAGTGTGGTAGAAGAACTACCGGTCCACCCAAGGTGGCCCTATATTTATATCAAAAGCTCGAAAACTTTCTCTTTTTCGCCTCTCTACGCCGCCTGAGGTCGCTGCGTCCGACCGACCGAGACGCAAGAGTGCGCCGTCCGACTAAAATATTTATTTTTCATAATAATATACACGTACAAAGTTGGCCAATCGATAGAGCTTACTTTTTTATCTATATATGCCATTCGGCATGGCACTCAGCCTTACTGTTTCCGACTAGAGGCTCCCTAAAGTTTATTCTCTTTGGAACGACCTGGCTAGGAAACCATACCACTCTCGTCCTGTGGAGTGGTATGCCCGAATAGGGGCTGAAAAACACTATAGTTTTCCTATATATCCATACCCCTCCCTATCCGGGCTTAGCTGAGAGAAGGCCCAAGGTCCTCTCTGCATACTAAGTGTTCGCCCGACCTAGCGCCTATAGAAAAAATATTAGAGCTACCCAAGGTAGCTCAAAAGATGCGCTAAGTCGAGCCCGTCCCAAAGAGGTATTGGACATGTGGGTGAAAAATCATTTTCCGTACCCAAGGTACGGAAAACACTTTTCTAACCCGCGCGGTGCTCTGTCTCGCTTTCCGCGCGCCGAGTCCGCCCGTCCCCCGCGAGGCGTCGCCACTGGCGTGGCGCGCTAGCACGTTATGGGAGATCGGGCCTCAGACTCGGGCCTGGAGGAATCCTATCATGACAAACAGTATACCATTCTGTTCGTCTCCTCCAGGCGGTTCCAGTGGTACCCCACATGTCCCAAGTCTATCCGAGACTGAGCCTCCAGTCGGGAAAACAGGTGAAAATCACCGCACCCGCGTAGAGCGTGCGTGCGGTTTTTCTCGAAAACCAACCGTACAATTTTAATAACAGTTACATATTTGGAATCTACATTTTCAGCTCTATCGATTGGCATACATAACATTTTAATTATTCACAGTAATTTTTGCGGCCTCCTTCACGGCCACAGTCCGATCGGGAGGGTCGCCAAATACTCGCCCCACCCACGGCGAAATAACATTTTCCCACGGTCGGAGTCGGGCCGTGCGCAAAACCGTTGCCTGGGTTTTTCCAGACAACGGACACGGCGTGGAGGTTGCTTACTAACACATACGCACTTACGCGTTGTATATTCGTTTATTCAATGTGTTAGCAAGCTCCCTCCACGCCCGTTACATTACAATATGTTATGCAATACTGAATAGGATTTTACCTTTACATAATATTCCAAAATTATAGCATGATTTTAAGTTACATTAACATGATTTTACAATAACTATTTTCAAAGAACAAAAAATATCAATGTAAAAAAAAAATAAAAATGTAAACTATGTATCTAAGATAACTGTAAAATCTAAACTATAAAAACTGTAAAGTGTAAACTGTAAACTACAAACATTATTCAATCATTATACATTTTTAGGAGAAAGTGTTCTATAACTAGGTGTGCGCAGCGCAAAGTCCACTGCGCTGCGCACTTGGCCACCCCAAGGATGGCACTTAGATGAGGCAGGAGCCTCACACAACACTTTACCTAATATGACTACCTAGATGCCGATTTAACTAGCTAGACCGCACTTTTGAGGTCTGTCGGCAACATTTTGCATAAATAAACTTTACAATGTTCCTCTTACATAGAAGATATTAGTGTGCCTGTGTGCTTGTATAAATGCATTTACATTGTTTTATTTTAAATTATATTGTATTTGCAGATTTTTATAAATGTATCATAGTGCGAAAACTGTAATTACTAGTTACTAGAGTATATATATCTCGATTATATTTACAATTTATAATGAATAGACATTATGTCTATAGTCAATTTGACTTTTATTTGGAAGAAACCTGTCCGAAAATATTAAAAATGTTTAATCTTTTTTAGAAATAGTTGAAAGATGGTTTTTAAACAAAATACATTTAGGTACCTACTTAACAAGAGATTAAGTTGACGAATTGTGTGTTCCTCATTTCGAGCCAACAAACCATAACTTGTTGGACTTTTTTTATTTTTATGGAAACTGACATGGTTGGCTACATCACCTACAACATCCGTGATGTCAGCCCATAAAGCCGGGTGAACTAGGTGCCATGTCAGTGCTTCCCTTCTGTCGTGCCGGCTACACTGAACTGGACTACATAATCTTTCTACATAATCAGTTTTTTTTATAGGTATTTATTCACCCTTCTCGGGACAGGCAAAACTAATTAAAGTATACAGCCTTTTCTGGTGTACTTCTAATGTCTGTTGTTTTCTTCTCGTAGGTATTGCGAGAATCTAAAAAATATATACTTTTGATTTACGATGACGACGCGGCAAACCAAATTGTTCATCCGCCATCTTTTTAAATATATATTTAGTTCCCGCTACTCAAATGTATGGTGTTTCCAAAAGTTATGGTGAAAGACTTTTGGAAACACCATACAATCATAAAGCCATACGAGCCCGTCAAGAGAACATCTGGGGGTCTACTCGCTAACTACTCGCATATTTCAACCAATAGCCGGGCCTCACCGCCTTCTGATTGGTTGAGTGAGATCGTTTCTCACATCGGCGAGTGAGTAACGCCGGTACAGGGGCAGGGCGGCCCAAACAAGACCCAAATCTGACTAGCTGACCTGTACCCTAATCACGAGATTTAACCTACTACGCTACGCCGTGTTCTCCGCATCATTTTCTATGGAGAAACGAAGTTCGCAAATCTATCACTAGAGGCGCTGCTCCGTTTCTCCATACAAAATGATGCGGAGAACACGGCGGCGCGTAGCGTGCATAGCTATAGCGCATAGCGTAGTAGGCGTAATCTCGTGATTAGAGTACTGGATACTGACCAAACGAATCGGATTCAGTTCAAAGAGGATATAACCGCTAATAAGAACTAATTGACGCTTTTACGCATAACCGATTTCCCGGTAGAGCAAAGTACGAGTCGAACTCGCGTGGGGAGCGTTCCGTACTTCCGTACAATTCCATTTTCCGTTCATTCAGTTCAGAAATATAAAATACGGCAGTCACGTGACATGGTCAGATCGTGCCGCCCTGATCCAACATTGAAGGCTTGCCGTGTAAAGTGACGTTTGGTTTGGTATTAATATTTTACCTCTAGCCATCAAGTTGGCTAACCTGAGCTCTGTGCTGCCATTTGGTTCATACTATTTCCCTGTGCTAAATATTTGAATATATTTTTAGAATAGAATAGAAACTCTTTATTGCACACAAATTGAAAGAAGAACAGTAGGGGGAAGTGGGGCAGATTGATACAGAAAAATTTAAAATTCAATTTCATATCCTAAAACATAATAATTATCTGTTTATTAAATCTTAGTATATTGCTAAATTAGTCAATATTATAATGTCAATCGAAAGAACGATTTAAGTCAGAAGATAAAAAAGATTTTACGTCTTCAGTAAAAAAACGGTTTTGAATCAATCTGCCCCACCTACGGGGCACTTAGATACAAGGCTTGGGGCACTTTGATACAAAGCAGAACTGATTAAAACACTTCCATTAAATTACACTTTTATTGATATCCTTTCTAATGCAGGTTGTATTCACTTAAATCAACTGAAAAAGTATAAAGAGATGATGTTCGAAATGTGACTTTTGAGAAATTTGGCTTAGGTAAAAGCTACATCTCTGAAATCAACACTTGCTTTGTCTTCTACGTTTGGAAAAACAAAAACACAAGACCCTGATTTTTTTCTGGGATATGATATGAGTCGGTCAAATTGTCTTTGGAAATTACTTTGGCCACGTAATAAATAACAGATTTCTTCTTTTCAAATTTGATAAGCAGGAAATCACCAACGTTTATATTTTCGGGATTGGGAGCATCAAACACTTCTCCACCTGAATCAGATGGCCAGTCTAAATCTTCATCATCATTATCACTTAATTTAAAGGACTCATTTTGACTGAAATTATGGTACATTGATACAATAAAGGGCACATTGATACGTATCAATATGCCCCGTGCATTACTGCATCAATGTACCCCAACTGACATTTTCCAAAAAGTGAAGATTACAGTTTGAAAACACCTTAGTTATTTAAAAAAGTGCATGAAATCGCTAATAATGGGTGTCCTAACTTGCCCTTAGTGTACATAGACTCTCGCAATATGACACACGGGGGCGCTGAAACAGTTTTACTTTCTACGTATTTTTTTAGTTGGCCGCACCGCAAACACGTTCATATTTGTCAAACGCCATCGGCTGACTGGCTGCCCGCCCGGTCGCGACTGATGCACTTACACATCCATAGACAAGTTTTAGTGATGGCATGACTCGAATATATTTAATAGATTATGAAATATGCTTGGTGTATCATTGTGCCCCACCTCCCCCTACACGACAAGAAACAAGAAATGCAGGAGTGCGCGAAGGTGGACTTATCACTACAATACAACAGGTACATATACATAATTTCCACTACCAACTACCACGGGTAAAATATGAATAGCAAGTAACCCTTTAGTGACAGCAAGTGGTGCCAACCTAGCGGAAGATACAATGACATGAACATGACATGAATGTGTCAGAGGCGTCAGAGGTAAAATAACTGAACGATCTGTACGCTTCACACACTTGAAGTTCATAAATTTTTTTTTTTCAATTGAATAATCTTTGTTATACTCCTTTACTATTATTACGACGTTACTTAGTAGTTCTGACCCACAAAGCATCAAATGCGCGCGCCCCTCCTAGAGGCGCCCTGAGCGCGATTTCCCTACATCGCCGTTGAAGCCTGTGGGCGTGGCCTATGACTTACATATGTTTGTTGTGCGTGTGCATTTGTTTTGTCCGTGTGCCTAACTTGCTCCTCTTTGTGTGTAGTGTCGATACTAGCACACACACACACACATACAAAGCGCTAGCAGCACTGCGTGTAATTTTTGGGTTTCAAATATTATCGCTTAGGGCGTCTCTAGTAGGGGGCGCGCACGGTAGGTATTTGATGCTCTGTGTTCTGACCCTTTGCGTTCCGGAAGGGCCGATCAGCCCCCGATGGGGGGCGTTGAAAATATCGCTTATAGTGAAAATCGTCGAATTGTGGTGAAAAATCCTTCTGAAAAAATGATTTTAAGTGGTGATAGCTGACGTTATTTTGCAATGTTGTATGCTTACGTGTGTTGGGTAGGACCAGCGGAAGATCAGCGCTGCGGCGCTCTCATCGCGAGGGAGCCGCAGCATACAAGCTGAGCTGGCTCCCTTTTCCTCCTAGCCCATGTGTATAATGTACCTACTGTATTACTGATGTGAAGAGGAAATAAACGCTATTCTATTCTATTCTATTCTATTGATATAAAAAACACACTAGCAACACTCTTTGTCGTCATAGAGTAAAAAATATTCTGAAGCTTATGACTTCTAATGAGTAAAATTTCATTAATTTTGTATTTTTAATTTTTCATATTTTTGTGTGTCTTTCTTTTCTCTTTTATTTTTTTATGGCTAGTTATAAAGTTATTTTATATAATCAATTTAGTATATGTAATAAAAATTAAGTAAGTATACAGGAAAAACAGAATGCTAAATATTAATTGGAAATATTGAATAAAAATATCTTAATTTTTAAAAAATAACTGAAATTTATAATCTTGCGTCACTTCGTTGGCATTGCCGCTCTCCCGTTTTATGACTGCGCTAGCTAAGTGTACATTCCAGGCTCACGGAATATAATATCCATGGTTTTTAGGGTTCCGTGTCCATACGGCAGCCTATTACTAGGCCTACGCCCCGCCGCCGCCCGTTAGTCTTGTCTGTCTGTCCGTCCGTGGGCTGTGTCTTTTGAACTGTCTTTTGAGCCGGTTGAAAATTTCACAGAATATATTATGTTAGTATGAGTTATGTTCATACGCCGTTATCGCGGGGGCACGAATGTGACCTTCTAAATATATTAGTGTTGGCGGGGACTCTCCGCCCTATTTGAGTATAACCTTGGTTTGTTCGTGCCCCCGCGATAACGGCGTATGGTTATGTTATGTTATGTATGACTGATAGTGCTGATAGATATGCCAACAAATAAAATAAAATAAAAATAAATAAAATACATAATGAAAAAATGCAAAAAGTAAAAAAAAATTGGGCCATACAAGAAACATGTTTTTTCATCATCTTTTTGTTTTTGCTCTATTGCAAATACGGTAAATACATACAAGCATAAAACTTGCTGTGATATAGTGCACACTATAGAGTAGAACACCACAACAAAAACCGGTTACATGGTGGTACGGAACCCTCGGTGACTGGTTTTTGTATTAGTTTGTCTTGAAAGAAAGAACAGACACGTCAATTGACGTCAACTGAATGAACGAACGCTCCTGACAGTTGACTTTTGTCATGTTGGAACCGTCGGGAAGTTGATGCAAGTTTTGTGTGTAATTATTTCTAAGAATTGTATTTCCTCGTTCAAAAAACTGTGAATTTATCAGTGTAGGCTGCAGTGTGATGCACACGAAACTTGTGCATCGAACACTGGCGCTGTGAGTGAACAGCGCGCACAGAAAACAGCATTTTCAAGTGGTGAAAAATGTCACCGCTAGTGAACCGTTCAGATGGCCTGCTAGCACGAGTGGACTTTCCTTTGTACTCGGTGCAGACCCTGACGAGTCGTCATGTACTGGTGGCAGGCGGCGGGGGCTCCTCCAAGACGGGTGTCGCCAATGGATTCGTGAGTATCGAGCCTAATTAGCTAGCTGTAATGCTTTCAAACATATGTTTGAAATCGATCGATTTCCTTCCGCATAGTGCCTGAATGACTCAATAGGAGTTCCCCAGAAAGCACTGGACGTGACGTGGTAGATAGAAAGTGGTTTGGTTAGACCATTTTGATATTTTTCTGTTATTCTACGGAGTTGTGATATTTTCACGTCCTAAATATTAATTATAGTACCTACTATTGATAATGAGTTTGCATTAGTCGTTTACTATACGTGGACAGAAAACCTCACTGCTCGTTAGCATACATCTGGCCCACTTGTTAAATTGCTTGAACAACTTTTACCCCGGTGCGAAAGTGTAACAGCTCAAGACTTAAAAAAATGTTTTTATAAAACTATGTATCCCATGACAATAGCACCTTGAACAAGTACAGTGAACTTCAGTAGTACACAAACAGATAAACTTATAGTTATCAGAAACAAAACAAAAGAAACCTACATGACTATTGGTAGTTGGATGGACAAGTGCTTATGACGCGTCAAACATATTATATTTCTTATGCTGATAACCTCTAGAGCAAGGTTGCCCAGTCAATATTAGAGGTGGGCCATAAGTTCAACTCCATGTCAGCCGGCAGGCCACCTAATGAATAATACTTGCCTAAAAATTATGATAAATATTTAAATTAAACAAACCTTTAACCTCTTCGAAATAATAAATATATGGTTGAGCCTACTGATCCATGCCATATTAGCCGTACGGAAATTTGCAAAATTTTATTTAGTAAAATTATGAAGGCAGATTTATAACCTGCACCGACACTTGAAAGCCAATGAAATAATTCACAAAACTATGTAAAACATAAGAGGATTCACTTATATAAAAGCACAGAGGGATTTTTTGAACTCCAGGAAAGGAAAAAATACCCAAAAAAATTTCCAAAATTTTCTAACATAAAATTGCTGAATTACCCTAATCATATATTGAAGTGTAGATGAGGAGTTGAACTTGTAGTGTAGAGGAATGAGGTAAATAAAAGGTGAAGTGTTGTTGTGTCCTCAGGCTCCATATGTAGCTGCAGCTGATGTTGTGTGGGCGATTGCCCAATGCTCTTCTATGAGCTAATTGTATACAACGTGTCCCAAAACTCAACGTCAAGCGGGAACCAGGGAGTAGGCCAGTTTATGACTACCCAGGAAAAAATAAGAAAATAAATCGGAGACAGCCTGTATATACAGAGCGAAGAAATTATTTCAACAGTGTGTTATAGAAACATATAGGATTTGACGTTTTGGTGATAAGCACCATCTCACGGCGTGATTATGAATAATTCTGTTGGTTATGTCGCGAAGCGTTGTAGGTTTATTATCTTTTTTTTTTTTTTTTTTTTTTTTTTTTGGTGTCTCGCATAAGCGAACTATGCCAGTGTCAGGTGTGATAGGACCACAAAGTTAAAATTTTGTAAACAAATTAATAAAACAGAAAGACATAAAAAAAACCAACTAAACTGCACGAAAATGATCAACTCTGATCTCTAATAATAATACATACTTTTTATTTATAGCTATTTTATTTTATAATTATATAAAATTAATATGAATATGTACCTGTATGCTGAAAAAACGTGAAAATAAAGAACATACATAAATAATGAAAGATATTTATAATTTTATATTATGAAAAAATATGAATTTACAAATGAGTTTATAAATAGAGTAATTATTTGAAATTAATAAACAACGAATATTAGAAGGAAGAGGAATTTCAAACTCGGGAAGAGTGGAATATAAGGAGGGAGACTGTTTTATGAGCGGGCAAGAGAAAAAAATATGATCGACAGTGCCTTCGTCTACGCCACATTCGCACACTGAAGAATCCCGAATCCTCAGCTTAGCCAGGTGCACAGGAGTGCAACAATGACCGAACCTTAAACGACATATTATTGATGTTTCTTTTTTTGGAATTGAAAGTTTATAAAACCATGGTTTTGGAGGAATTTCTGACTGGATACTGGCATAGTATGACCCCTTGACTTTGCTAGACCTATCCCAAGCATTCGACCAAGAACTGTGTAAATACGTTCTAGGGAGGGCAATAAGATCGTGCGAAAAGTTTTCATAGTCAAGCTTACCGCCATGTACAACAGCATCTTTAGCAAGGGAGTCTACGTGTTCATTACCTTGTATGCCACTGTGAGAGGGGATCCAGGCGAACACCACTCGTCTTCCAGTAAGACCTGCTAATATATGTTTAATATTATAAATTATGGGATTATTATTTTGGGATTTGAATGGGTTTTGAATCAAGGATTGAAGAGAACTAAGCGAATCTGAAAAAATTATAGCCTTATCTATTTCACTAGTTGAAGCAACATATTTGACCGCCTCCAACAAGGCTCTACATTCTCCTGTAAAAACTGAGGATTCCGGAGGACATTTTATTTTCAAATATGCATCCTTATTGACATAAAATACAGCTACACCTACACTACCGTTAGAAGTCAATTTAGATGCGTCCGTAAAGAAAACATGCCAATTAGCCCAATTACTGTTAACGGCAATTCTAAATGTATCATTGGCATTTGGCATGTCCTTGTAAATGCCAATACTTAGCAGCACTTCAGGTTTCAGAATAACGGATGTATATGGAAATTCATACATTGGCAGGGTAAGGGATCTGTGGGTGGGATCTTTGAGACATCTAAATTTTTTGTAGCTATTAACCAAACGAGGTATCACCTTATTAACCCAGTAGTACTTTTGCAATGTGTATTCAGCTAAAAGATTTAATTTAGGAATTAAAGGATGATTTAAAAATTGACACGCCCTAAAAAAATACCTATTTACTAAAAAATTGTCGACGTAGGTATAAGGGAGGATCAACACACTCCACTTGGAGGGCATTGATTGGGGTTGATTTCATCGCTCCCGCAATGATACGGAGGGCCTTCGATTGTATAAGATCCAGTTTACGAAGGGACATTTTATTTGACGGTTCTAACAAGAATGTGCCATAGTCCAGATGACTGCGTACTAGAGCATTATATAGGAGCTTTAACGAATATGGATGAGCACCCCACCAAACACCAGCAAGGGTTCGGAGAATGTTGATATTTCGCTCACATTTTTTCACCACGTAATCAATATGAAGAGCCCCAGACATCTTGGAGTCAAGAATTACTCCAAGAAATTTTACCTCTTTTTGAATTGGGATTTGAGCATTGTCACACTGAATACTGACAACGGGAATTTTGTATTTCCTTGAGAACACAACCGCACTACTCTTGGTTGCAGATAACTGCAAACCATGATCAGAGAGCCATGTTATCAAGGAGTCAATAGAATGGTTTATAGAATCAGAGGCATTTTCAATGGATTTATGAACTGAATAGATGAGCAGATCATCGGCATACTGCAATATCCTGGAAAAGGGAAGGACACATTTTTCAAGATCATGTGTATAAACATTATAAAGAAGGGGACTAAGAACTGAACCTTGAGGAAGGCCTTTCCAAATTACTCTGGGGTTAGATAAAACCCCATCAGTTCGAAGTAATATAGATCTTTGGAAAAGAAGGTTAGTAATAAAATTTATCATCTTTAAAGGAACACTCAGTTTTTGCAACTTATGCCTAAGTACTGAAAGAAGAACATTGTCGTACGCTCCAGAAACATCAAGAAAAGCGGCGACAATAGATTCGTTCCGACTGAAGGCCAGGCGAATGTCAGTGGTGAATATGGCGAGGCTATCCATCGTACTCTTACCTTTTCTGAAGCCAAACTGAGTAGAGGCTAAAAGGCCTTTGCTTTCTATAAACCATTCCATTCTGTTTTTGACTAAATGTTCAGCAACCTTCAGAAGAGTCGATGAAAGGGCTATTGGACGATATGAGGCGCCCTCTTCTGGGTCTTTACCAGGTTTTAAAATAGGGATGATAATTTGACATTTCCAAGCTTGGGGAATTTGACCTGAGTCAATTATTAGGTTTACCATATCTAGATAGTATTCTAAAGTGGGATCGCCAGCCCTAGCTAAAAATGAATATGGTATACCATCGATCCCCGGAGAGGAATCCTGCAGATGTTTAAGAATGGTTTTAAGTTCCTGCATAGAATATGGAACATTCATAGGATCCACAAGTGGAGGGGATTCATAAACGAATGGTATTTCCTCCAAATGTGGAACCGACGGAGGAGCCAACTTGTCCAAAAATACCTCCTTCCAGTTAGACGACGAAGCTCTAGAGCTATCGTCATTAACGAAACATGACCTATACTTTCTAGTATTAGTCCATACTATTGAGGAAGGTGTAGATGGGGAGATAGAACTACAAAATGATTGCCAACCCAATCTCTTCTTGTCCTTAAGAAGACGCTTGGCTTTGGCTTGAATCCTGCGAAGCTGCAAGTAGTTTGGCATAGACATATCACCATTATACAGTATTTCAGCATCCTTGCGGGAACGAACAATACCCGAACACTCAGCGTCCCACCAGGGAGGCGATGACCGTCTGTCTGTTAAATTTTTAAGTGGAATAAACTCGTCTGCCGCACGAATAAGCGCATCTGAAAACTGACCATAGCAGTTCAGAAGATTGTCCATGACAATTTCAGGAAGTTTTGAAATTGATTCGTCTACTGCTGTAATGAATCTGTCCCAATCTGCACCTGCGAGACGATATTTTAATAAAGGATTCTTAATTACTGTAGGGCCAGACTGTGTCGGTAGAATAATTTTAATTGGAAAATGATCACTGCCAAATGTACTACTGAGAGTTTGCCATGTTAAGAGCGATGACAAGTCTGGAGAACAAAGTGATAAATCGACTGCACTAGAATTTTGAATTGGAGACACCCTTCGGGTAGGTGATCCATCATTCAAGAGACAAATGTTGAGCTCATCTAATAGCTCAATTAATCTGTTTCCAGATGCGTCGCAAGAGGATGAACCCCACACTGTGTGGTGAAAATTAAAATCACCAAGTAGAATGAACGGTCTAGGTATTATATCTAAAATTGACTTAAGGTCACGAAGAGAGGAAGGGGATGGATGAGGGATGTAAATGGATATGTATGAAATGAATTTCACCCTCGCAGCAATAGCAAAAAAGCTGTCACTGTGAGGGGGAAGATCGAGGCGAATGAAAGGGATTTTTTTGTCAATAAAAAGAGCACAACCATCATAACCTTCACGTCTGTCGTCACGGAGAATGGCATAACCCGGAACTCGGAACCGAGCTTCGGGTTTGAGCCAAGTCTCCGCGACTGCAAACGCGATGGGAGTGTGCTTATTGACCAAATAAATGAGATCAGATTTGTTTTTCCAGGCACTTCTACAATTCCACTGGAGAATTGTTTCGTTGTAGGCCATCATTAGTGATGAGGAGAGAAGAGGTTAGATTAGCAGCATCGTGGTACGGTAACTTGTTTGAAGAAAATGATTGAATAAAAGACATAAAAAGAGATTGAATATCAGCAATGGTGAACGTGCCTTGCTCCACTGATGGTGAGAAGGCACAACTGTTCTGAGACAGAGAAGAAGGAGGGTCAGCAGTAATAGCCATATGAGCCTTACGGTCATAACCCGGAGCGAGCGGAGCTCGAGCTCGGGGTTGTGATACAAAGGTTTTTTTGTAAGAAGTAGAGGACTTGGAAGATTGAGAAGTATGGACTGTCCTTGATGTATTAACTGTTGGTCTGTGTGAACCGGCTGGAGGAGAGGCAGACACCACTTCGGCAAAAGAACGTCTCGCAGGCGGAACACGCCTGGCGGCTTCCACATAAGAGATAGACTCCTCAGCCATAATGGATTTGATTTCTTTTTGTCTTAATTGCTCGGCACAATTTTTGCTAATAGCAAAATGTTGGCCCTTACAATAAAAACATACAGCATCAGCCTCCTTCACCAAGCACTCCTCAGCATCATGAGAGTTACCACACTTGAAGCACCTGATCTTTGATCTACATGCAAGCTTCGTATGACCAAAAAGACAGCAACGGAAACACTGTATTGTGGGATATTTATACAGCTCCACAGGCAAAGAATTATACAACAGGGTGACTCGGTCAGGGAGTTTCTGACCTTCGAATGTAAGCACCACTGTTTGGGAAGGCTTCCACACAGGAGAATTATTAACTATTTGTTTGAAATTGAGACGGCGGGCTTTAATGACCTTGCCAAATCCATCAGGAACAACAACCTCTTGAATGATCTCCTCAGTTGTTAGTTCTGTCGGTACTCCCTTAACAAGACCCATACGGGTGATAATGAAGGAAGGTATAAATGCCTTGTAATTGGCAGACACAATGCGATCATTCTTGATAAAACCGTTTGCGTAAGCAAATGTTGTAAAAGTTACAGCCACTCTGTTGCGTCCAACACTCTTGACACCGTCACTGGCGATGCCCCGAAACGAGTTCTTTTTTAAAAAACGACCAAAGTTCACCGGGTGTAGAGTAGTGCCTGAATCAGGTCGTGTCTCGGTTAGTTGAACATGAACCACAAATGGTCCAGCGTCGTGAGACCTATAGAGCAAAGGAGCACTAGGCTCCTCAACCGGCCGAGTACTTCCAGAGGCTGGTCTGATACATGATGTTGATGACTGATCAGAGTGGAGAACTGAGGAAACGGCAGTTGGCTTATGAACAGAACATACGGTGTTCTCCGAACCGGAAGTGGAATCGTTCTCATTCGAACTCCTCGAATGAGAGCGAATCCTTTTCCTTCTACTTTTTTTTTCACCTTGACCACGGCGCTTTCGCTCGCGCGGTGCTTTTGGGACTTCTGGAGTTATAAATGACTCACTATCAACAGTAACGAATGCGGCAATAGACGAAGTCTGTGATACACACGTCATGTTGGGCGGAAGAGGGCTATCCTGCGACATAGCCTCATCATAATTATTATGATCTACAATATCTTTACATAGCTGAGACGGTAATGGCGGCGATATATCGGGGGGGTCCGGGTCTGGCGGCTTTGTCGGGTCCATGGCTGCCTTCCCACTCAAAAAAGAATTTAAAAACACTTACCGCGTATACAGATGGCTAATTAGTAATGAAAATAATAATAAATCAGAGTTCACCAAATTATAAAATTTAAATTTTCCCGGGGCTAGACCTAAAACACGCAGTCCACACAACACGAGAATAGCCAATCAGGTTTATTATCAATCTTATTTATTGTGGGATAGGTGTCGCTACACCACAAACTATTCAAATAATTGCCAGAATTGACATAGGTATAAATTGGCAGCTGTCAAAATAGTTGTTTTTTCTTGACCTGGAAAGTGGACCTTTGGAAGTGTGTTTAGAAAAGGCAAAGGTTTTTATCTTTACAGCCCGCCATACTCACTCGTTCTAATAAGAAAAATTAATTGAAGTCGCTGTTTGCGATATATTTCTATGCATATTTTTGGGGCCGACAGAAGTCAACTATAGTATCTAAGCAGTTTGTGGGCCTCATCGGAAGCCAAGAGGTTAAGTTTAACTATAGTAAAAAAATCAAGCTTGAGTTACAACAGGACAAGGTGTGATGTAGCCAACTGTGATCAATAAAAAATTAAAACGAAAAAAAAAACTGAATGTGCAGGAGATATTCGAGGTGTCACACGACGGGTCGCGGTTCGTGGCGGAGGAGGTGATGCGACACGAGACGGGCTACAACGTGGTGATGAACTGCGCCGTGCACGCCGGCCCCAAGCACACGTTCCTCGCCGCCGGCCAGGAGAACCACTGCCAGCTCTACCGGGTACACCTGCGCATGGTGGATCAGGTATACCACGCACGCACTCATCATACAAGTCAACATTTCGAAGAAACTTCCAATCACAGGAATTCTTTGTGTCGATTTGATTGTCGACATTTTGGCACGGATAACCATTAATAGGTTCATGGTGGAAGGATTTATGGAATCAATCTGGCTGTCTGTCAATGGCACTATAACTCAAGATCTACAGTTTTACACCGGTTCCAAAGGCTGAAGCAGCAGATGATGCATGTAAAATTTTCAGTCAGAAAAATCTTATTGGTACACGTCGGCGGGATTAGAACTTCAGACTTTGACATCAAGAGTCTGATGCGGAAACCGTGCCGACCATCTGACAAAATTTAAAATTAAATTAGTGACTGTGAGTTATTTCAATAATAATATTATTTTAATAGTATTATAAAATAACTGTATGTATGATGTATTTGTGTAAAATAGGTATCTAAAGCAACTACTGCACTAGCTTATATTTCAGTAGACACCTGGGGCTAGTATGTCAGCCTCGGTAGGTCATTGGTGCGATCAGTCGACTGTCATTCGTGATCATAAGCACACCTGAGAGTGATTTGAACTTGGATGAAGGGTGAAAGTTGGACCGTAGGAGGCTGACCGTGGTTCGGGTTCCACGGTGATCTTGGGCTTTATGGAGATTGACATGGTTAGCCACATGGCCCACTGCACCCGTGATGACATTGGTGATGCGCCAATGTGTGCGTGCTTGGCCTCCGCAGGCGGAGATGCGCCGCGGCAGCTTCAAGGCGGAGAACGGTCTGATCCGGCGGCGGCGGCGCACGGCCAGCGAGAACGACAACATCTCCAAGCGAGACAAGAACAGCAACTCCACCGAGAAGAGAATATCCTTCGAGATACGCCCCACTGACAGTGTGCAGACTGATTTTGGGTAAGTGTGAGCGTTTAGTGTAAGTGTAAGTGGACCCTGACGATGGGCCTGGTCCACAAATTTAAAGTCGCTCAGCGAGCTATGGAAAGAGCAATGCTCGGCATTTCTTTGGCCGATAAAATCCGTAACGCCGTGATACGTCAAAGAACTAAGGTAGTCGACATTGCTAAGAAAATAAGCAAGCTGAATTGGCAGTGGGCTGGGCACATCTGTCGTAGACCCGACAACCGATGGGGTAGACGGGTGCTCGAATGGAGGCCACGTACAAGCAAACGTAGCGTGGGACGCCCCCCGGCTAGGTGGACAGATGACCTAAAAAAGGTAGCGGGGAGTGGATGGATGAGAAGAGCGGAAGACCGCTTGTGGTGGCGTGCCTTGGGAGAGGCCTATGTCCAGCAGTGGATCGATACAGGCTGATAATGATGATGAGCGTTTAGTCCGCTAGTTATCGCGTCGACCACTGGCGGCCGTGGAAAGGATAACGGAGTGTGGTAAGACCACCCATCAGGCGGGACGACGACAACAAGTACGTCGGCGGAAAGCAGTGGTTCCGTACCGCTGAAGGCCGGGAGGACTGGAGGAAAATTAGAGAGGCGTATGTCCAGCAGTGGACGCATACACGCTGACTGACTGAGCTTTTAGTAGCTTGTATATTGTTTTTGGTTTTCTATGCGTTGCAAAAGGTTGATATGTATTGCAGAGTGCGATTTCTTCTAGTTAACCTTGCACAGTAATTTTTTTTTGAACTTGACACGGTTGGCTACTTCTCCTACAACATCCGTGATGTCAGCCCATAACACCTTGGTGTACTATGTGCCATGTCATTGTTTCCCCTAGGTTGTGCCGGCTACACTGAACTGGACGGAAAATTTACATAGCCGTTTTGACCAACCTTCATTCAGTGCTGTGGTACTAATCCGGACAGGTTAAACCCTAGTATATTACTTAGATTTTAGCGTAACCTGTTGCTAGGCATATAGGCCTGCTTGGAATAAATAAAGAGTAAAGTAAGAGAAGGGGCTACAACAGTTTGCTATTAACAATACGGCAGGGAGGAGCCGATGCAGCGGGTGGTGCGGGTGAGCCGCGGCGGCCGGCTGCTGGCGTCGGGCGGCACGGACGGCCGCGTGCGCCTCTGGGCCTTCCCCGCCATGCATCTCCTCTTCGACATCGACGCACATACCAAGGAGGTTCGTACGCAGAGTCTATAAAGAACTATTGTTGACCTTTCACCAGGGCATAACAAATTAAGCACCTGTGTTACCCATACGTACATACATACCATCACGCTAATCGGGGTAAGCAAAGTAATCAGTGTTGTGCTGCTAGAAATCGTGTTTTAATTACAGCACAACACAGGCTGCCACATTTAGCAAAATTTTATGGCAAGTTAATCATCAAGTAAGGCATGAAGACACTTACCTACTGCTATGACTGTGGAAAGACCGTGCCAAGGTGAGAGGTGGCTTCCTCTCGCCTTGTAGCACGGCATCTTGTCCTCATTCGTTAGTCGCCTTTTATGACATGCACGGGGAGAGATGCAGTGGGCCTATTCTTTTCAAGTAGTTGGCCACACACGGTACACAAGTTATCCACATAAGGGATAACGGCAGGGGCAGCCCAACCCCAGTTCAGTGGATAGGTGTCACCCCGGGGGGAACCGCCTAAGTGATGATCACGGTGTCCCCACACAAAGAGAGTATGCCTGAAAATCAATCATCTGTGGACTGCAACAAAGCTGAGGAAGCTTAGTTTACTCTCAACGGCAGTGGTGCCCAAATGGTCGATCGCAAGAGGCTTTTAGGTCGATGGCTGAAAATATGTAGAGCAAGAACTGACACGTAGAAACATCGAAGAATTCATAATATTTGATGTGACTTAACATTTTCTGGGTGGTGTCGTCTTCCACAAGGACCGCAATAGTAACCAATATAAAGGATGTAACGAAAATAGTTTTCAATTCAAACAAAAATTACTACAAATTTATTGAATAACGAAAACCTTTGGTACAAGTGTCGATCTCACAACCTTGAATTTTTTGTAGGTAGATCTTCATAGAAAAAAGTATGGGCGCCACTGCTCTACAGGCTATTGGCTACATTTGAAGGCTATTTCTATAATAAAAAACAGTAATAATATATTGTTGCATGCAGTTGGACGACTTGGACTTCAGCCCGTGCGACGGCAAGGTGATCAGCGTCGCAAAGGACGGCTTCGCCAACATCTGGTCCACCAAGACCGGGGAATCGGTGCTGAAGCTGACCTGCCAACCTCCCAATGGAGTTAAATATCTCTTCAAGAGATGCAGGTGTGCGATGTTTTATAACTTTTTGTATGGATGCTCCCATAGATGAGAGAAGTATGTAAATAGGAGCAAGAGGAGAAGCAGGGGAGTATAGGAACACGTTGACGTCAACATTCTTACCAATAAACTTACAGCAACGTTCACAGTGCTTCGCGGCCACACACCGTTCGTATGTATACATTTATTGCCAATGAGAGAGCGTAAATGTGTTGTACAAGCTTTGGTTGATGGGCAGTTTTGCCTGTTAAGCGGCGTCTATGTTTTTCTCTGATCTGTGGTTGTTCCTTTCATTTTGATGTACTATTAAGGAATTACTCTTTAACAAAAGAAGTGCGTTTCCTATGAGTGTTTTATTTTGTTTTATTTGGAAAACCAACAGCTTATATACAATGTATTTGTATCTGTGAGATGAAACCAGGCTTAACTCACACACCACACGGGCCGCTCACACGCCCCCGCCATCATTTAGTTTCGTCATCATTGTTCCGCGTGCGTAAAAACTACGAAAACTAATTGCTTCTTGAAAAATATGTATGAACACTGAAAAGAAACTTACCGTTGGAGTAGAATTGACAAAATTTCCTACAAAATTATATACTTGTATTGCACTACCTTTTCTAGGTTTCCGTATCCCGTACGGAAGCCTATTACTAAGCCTCCGCTGTCTGTCTGTCCGTCCGTCCGTCTGTCTGTCCGAGGGCTGTATCTCTTGAACCGTAATAGGTAGCCCGTTGAAATTTTCACAGAATATGTGTTACTATAGCGGATATAACAACAAATAATAAAAAAAAGAAAATGTTAAAAATTAAGGGGGCTCCCATACAACAAACGTGCGAAAAATCGATTAGTCACGCTACTGAATAATGGCGCCACAGGCTTTTATACATTGCATTGTTGAAAGACAAAAGATAGGCGGATATTATTGATAGCGGATAGATACGGAAACCTCCATGCGCGAGTAAAACTCGCACTTGGCAGATTTTTTTTATTCCAAATTCTGAGTTGAAATTGCACTTCACAAATAAAGTGAGTTTATGTTTTGTTTCAATTTCACACCACATTCCAACCACACGAGACCGGGCGACAGTCGCCGGCTTGTGCCCGGTCTGCCGACAGCACGTTGCAGGCTCCTCGCATGTGTGCGTGATGTGACGCATTTCCGTATTTTTTACGATTTTTGTTGTTGTGGCGTGGTTGGAATTCACATGTACGTGTGAGTCGAGCCTATGTGTTGTATGCGTACATAACAAATATATTTTCATTGGAATTTGGCATACATAACAAATATATTTTCATTGGAATTTGTCATAACAAAACATATTTTCATTGGAATTTGTAATAACAAAACATATTTTCCTGTTAAAACAGTTTGGACTTGATCAATTTAATGAGTAAATAAATTAATACTTCTAATACCACTGCTATGCAGTTAATTGCATTATTAGTAAAGCCACATTGCATGCACACCATAAGAATTCAAGTTTTGTCTGTCTTTGATTAGAACAAGATTATAATGACAGATTGGTTTTTCAAGATAAATTAGATGTGTGCAATTAATTGTAAAGTTGAATCTAAATCTAACGGCTACACAAATACCTAAATAAACCTGCTCTAAAGGAGGATATGAAAACAACTTTGGGGAAATACTAAAATAGAATCGACAAACATACAGTTAATTGCATTATTAGTAAACCCACATTGCATGCACACCATAAGAATTCAAGTTTTGTCTGTCTTTGATTAGAACAAGATTATAATGACAGATTGGTTTTTCAAGATAAATTAGATGTGTGCAATTAATTGTAAAGTTGAATCTAAATCTAACGGCTACACAAATACCTAAATAAACCTGCTCTAAAGGAGGATATGAAAACAACTTTGGGGAAATACGAAAATAGAATCGACAAACATACAGTTAATTGCATTATTAGTAAACCCACATTGCATGCACACCATAAGAATTCAAGTTTTGTCTGTCTTTGATTAGAACAAGATTATAATGACAGATTGGTTTTTCAAGATAAATTAGATGTGTGCAATTAATTGTAAAGTTGAATCTAAATCTAACGGCTACACAAATACCTAAATAAACCTGCTCTAAAGGAGGATATGAAAACAACTTTGGGGAAATACGAAAATAGAATCGACAAACATACAGTTAATTGCATTATTAGTAAACCCACATTGCATGCACACCATAAGAATTCAAGTTTTGTCTGTCTTTGATTAGAACAAGATTATAATGACAGATTGGTTTTTCAAGATAAATTAGATGTGTGCAATTAATTGTAAAGTTGAATCTAAATCTAACGGCTACACAAATACCTAAATAAACCTGCTCTAAAGGAGGATATGAAAACAACTTTGGGGAAATACGAAAATAGAATCGACAAACATACAGTTAATTGCATTATTAGTAAACCCACATTGCATGCACACCATAAGAATTCAAGTTTTGTCTGTCTTTGATTAGAACAAGATTATAATGACAGATTGGTTTTTCAAGATAAATTAGATGTGTGCAATTAATTGTAAAGTTGAATCTAAATCTAACGGCTACACAAATACCTAAATAAACCTGCTCTAAAGGAGGATATGAAAACAACTTTGGGGAAATACGAAAATAGAATCGACAAACATACAGTTAATTGCATTATTAGTAAACCCACATTGCATGCACACCATAAGAATTCAAGTTTTGTCTGTCTTTGATTAGAACAAGATTATAATGACAGATTGGTTTTTCAAGATAAATTAGATGTGTGCAATTAATTGTAAAGTTGAATCTAAATCTAACGGCTACACAAATACCTAAATAAACCTGCTCTAAAGGAGGATATGAAAACAACTTTGGGGAAATACGAAAATAGAATCGACAAACATACAGTTAATTGCATTATTAGTAAACCCACATTGCATGCACACCATAAGAATTCAAGTTTTGTCTGTCTTTGATTAGAACTAGATTATGATGACAGATCGGTTTTTCGAGATGGATTAGATGTGTGCAATTATTGTTAAAATAGAATCTAAATGCTACACAAATACCTAAATAAACCTGCTCTAAAGGAGGAAATGAAAAAAACTTTGGGGAAATACTAAAATATAATTGCCAAACATACGAACAAACTGACTATAGGACCTTCATAATATATTTATAACAACATGGTTGTGTATAATGAAGTGTTTAATACTGACCAATCTCAATGGAAGACTTCTGACTCCATACTCACCTAGTGATAGTTAAATGTCAGCAAGACACACGGGAGTATGAAATGAAAAAAAAAGAAAAAAAATTATAGACATTAATTTAAATTAAAACACTGCATAGTTTTGAAAATCAAATGTATCGTTTTGCAGGCTTACTTGCACTTTTAAATAACTACATAATACTAAGCATTTGCTTGCAATTCTTCTATCTGTACGTTTTCTTTTCTTGTGTTATTGTTGATATGTATGCATCTATGGCGGGACTCGGAGGATTTTTCGGGACTGGAGTGAATTACGATTTGGTAACGGTAACAGACACAATGGCACGAACGAACGAACGATGATGTTTACATAGCTTAACTGGGAGCACTGTTTTTTTTTGTGTGCAATAAAGAATTTCTCTTATACTAATATTGCAGGTTCGGCCTGGTGGAAGACCAAAAAGACACGCTGCGACTGTTCACCCTGGCGAACCCTCAGGGCCGGAGCGGCAAGCTGAAGGGCCTGCTGCAGAGCTGGGAGCCTCGCGATGGCTCGCTCACCAGGACAGTCACCATCGACGAGAGTCTGTCCGCGCTCGCCGTGCGAGACGACGGACGCTTCGTCGCTGTCGGGACCATGTTCAGCGGCTCCGTCAGCATTTATATAGCGTTCAGCCTGCAGGTGAGTCCGCGGGACCATTTGGAACTAGACATTGCTGTCTGCATCACCGACGCCTGCAGATCCGTGCTATCAGCGCATTACCCTTTGTTCCTACAGGGTGCCATGCCAGTCTCTCCTTTTAGTCATGCCGGCTATGCTGAACTGAAGTGAACTATTTTTCATATATAAGGTCTTTCATTAGTAGGTAACTTTACGCTAAGGGGTGTATGTCACGGGTGTTGTAGGTGATGTAGCCAACCGTGTCAGTTTCCATAAAAAAAAAAGAAATTTTATCAGATACTGATCAGTGATCGATCACTGATCAGTGATCACGTTCCCATACCCATAAATTTTTTTTGCGATATCAAATACCTACCCATGCTATGAAATAATTGTTCAATAAACTATTATTTTAGTAGGGTGGGTAGGTTATTTGATATCCCAAAAAAAATAATTGTGTGTATGGGAATGTTTTTTTTTTATGGAAACTGACACGGTTGGCTACATCACCTACAACATCCGTGATGTCAGCCATTAACACCGGGTGAACTTGGTGCCACGTCAGTGCTCTTTGATGATCATTGATCATCATTGTGTGATCATTATCTTATACACATACACCCATTAGCGTAAAGTTACTTACTAATGAAAGACCTTATATAATGTGGTGGTACTCATAACGATCCGGCAGGTTTAACTCTACCACTTAGTAAGGTAAGGGGAAGGAAACTACAGTTTTACATATACAAAAGTGGTGCAAGGGGTGGGCGACGTGCGCCACCACCAACGGCCTCGCGCCTCAAACGTTCATGCAGCATTGCCTTGAACATGCAATCGCCGCGGGGCCACGCGAAATATGCCCACATCATATTTAGGTCTGGCCAGGCCTCCGTACATAGAAATCTATCCTTGACGCCACCAACCACTGAGCCTACAGACCACACATCTAGATTTTAGGTGCAGCCAGTTTCCATATTCAAAGTTGTGTCTTTAGACTCAGCAGTCGTCGATCCATGGAGCGGCTCATATTCATGATAGAAATGTATTAATCCAGGGGTTCCCAACCTGTGCGTCCATGCATCACACCTAGCGTGTCACGGTCACGGCACGAATATAAAATATTATCTAAAATCGTGCATAATTTATACGTTCATTTGTCACACATAACTCGACGTGAGATTTAGATTTACTATAGTTATTATGTAATGTTTGTACATTTGCACCATATTTATTGCGAGGTTCATAGCGCACGCCTACTAAATGCTGCAATATTGTGGGGGAATCTTAAGCCACAGCGCCAAATATATAGATGATCCAGAAGCGCTCAATAAAATACAAGATCCGCCTCCAGCAGCACGTAAATTATACTCTGGCGGTGGGCTTATTGGACACAACAAACGTAGTGTCGCGACTAAAGCGGCAAAATGTACCGGCCGAGCAGTTGTAATCCTGCTGACAATTAAAGTTGAAGCTGTAGTTGATGGACAGCAGCTTCCAAAAGGAAAATTACATGCAATGAATCTGGTAAAGGCTATAAAGCTGATGACAGATGGAGCACGGAGAGGAGAAAAAAAAAATATCTTAGTGGAGTCCCACAATAAGGATTTTTATCAAGTTTGCTTCACATGCGAATAAATTTAAGTTGAGGAATGTGTTTGTGGGTGTGTGTGTTTGCAGCGAGTGCTACACGTGAAGCAGGCGCACTCGATGTTCGTGACGGGGCTGGAGTTCATCCCGGTGCAGGGCTACGGGCCCCCGATCACCAGCAAGAGCGAGGCGGCCATACTGTCTATCTCGGTCGACAACCGCCTCTGTATACACAGTCTGCCTTATAGAAGTGAGTCCGTTAGAGCGTTCACTTTTCAACTTAGCATTCCAACTACAAGCCTGTTGCAGCAGTCATTCATTCAATCAATGGGAACAAATAAGAGTATGATAGTTTTTCTGAGTGTGTCAGTTTTTATTCTAATCTGTGTGAATAAAAAATATAGTTGCCATACAAAAAAATTAACGAATTTAATGTACACACAATCTAATAAATGTTTTAATGCGATCTTGCAACATATAAGTGCAGGTGCACACTGACCTACTTTAACGCACAGTGTGACACACTGTGCGTTGAAGTAGGTTTTTTTTTTTTTTATTCACCTACAACATCCGTGATGTCAGCCCATAACACCGGGTGAACTTGGTGCCACGTCAGTGCTTCCCTTCGGTCGTGCCGGCTACACTGAACTGGACGGAAAACACAAACTATTTACATAGCCGTTTCGACCGTCCTTTCATTCAGTGCGGTGGTATCAACCCGGGCGGGTTAAACCCTACCACCTAGTAATATAAGAAGGGAGTCATATCCCTTTGTCGCCTTTTACGACATACACGGGGAGAGATGCAGTGGGGCTATTCTTTTAAAGTACCGGCCCCACACGGTCACGGTGAGCGTGGCTCTACCCTTCTACCGCACGACGCCAACCCGCGGTAGATGTCTAATAGATTAGACGAAGTGTAAATAAAAAAAAATTATAGCTTTCAAACTGACACTAGAGTCAGAGGCGCCAGAACACAAGTCCATACCCTGACAGTATCCACTCCGAGAAGGTGCCATAACCGTCTGCCACATGTCAGTTTAGAGAATGTTAATGTGAGAACACCGCTGCAGTGCTGTCGTGTATATAAGGACATACACGGAACACTAAATAGTTGTCATGTTGGTTGCAGGTTCCGTCCCGGCGTGGGCAGCTATCCTGTTAATTATTTTCATATTATTCTGCACATTCACACTGTGTTCATATTTAGATATTTAATACTTAGTGCAATTTTGGTATTGACATTGTACGTTAATATTCAGTACCTATGGGTTTAATTAGTATAAATGTATTATGGTTATTGCTCATATATTATTTCCACTATGTAAATAGACTATGTATAGTTTTAATTATAATAAACACAGTATGGGTATTTTTTTGGGTTTTCTTCCTTTCCCGTCTCATATCAGTCACTGGAAATCTTCATGGAAACTTCTGGTCCCAAGAGAGGTATTGTATGGCTTATAAGAAACACATTGTTTTGATTTTGTATAACATTTAATTACACCAAAAAATAATAACATACAGTTTATAATCAGTAATATTTCATATTGGCAAGTTACAGAAGACTGAAATTTAGTAAGATCGACTAGATCACTATTTCAAATTTTTATAGCAAACAGTACAGGGGGTTTATTTTCGATTTTCATGGAATAACTTAAGAATTGATATTACTTTTTTTATCAGATCCATGGAAATAAGAATATTGGAAGACAATAATATATAAAATACAATAAACTTGTAAACCATAAAATTATAGGATCACTGAGTTCATTGAAACACGCTCCCGCAACTTTGATTATAATAAAAAAAATACAACTTTCCCACAACGCAATTGACTTTGTAAATGTGAAGGGGTCATAAATATATTAATAACATTTAACATCATATCTAACAATGAAAATATATATAAGGATGTTAGGATTCCCTCAAACCCTCTCGAGTCCTATTGTCTTAGGACAATCCCAGAAAGCGGTGGAGACTGCTCTCCTCTGCTCTCGCAGCACATTGGTAAACTAATAAAACAATTCGCACTAATGTTAGTAAGTGCACAAGCACTCGCGTGGAGCGCTCCCACCGCGACACCCAACATGTGGTTAATAACATATCACATTCACCGACACAAAGCTTTACTACTCGCAGACAAGTTGTATGGCTCCTCGCACTCTCACACAGAGCCCACCGACCTACCTAAACTATTTATACACATAACATATCAAAATAGAAACTTCTCAATAATTTAGGAGTCGCGCTCGATCAACATTGATATTATAAAAATATGCTTCCAAGATTCATTGTAACCTAAATTGACTTGATCATATGGCGTACTTACACATTTATATGTCATACATACATAACGTAAATAAATCTTTCTAGACGTACAAATAGGCAAATGTTCTATCCGTAGCGTACACACATCTCACAATATGCGCTATCAATAAATATATGCAGGTTAACAGTTGCACTGTAGATTAACATAACACATTCATAATACTATTTGAATGCGAACATATCTGCCTCACTGTGCCCTATAAAATAATAGTATTTAATTATTACAGCATCAATTCATCCAATTTAAAAATCTATTTTAAGGTTGTCACATAATAAAATTTTAATATGGAATAATTAATATTTTAATGTTTTAAATAATTGACTAAGGTGAATATTTTGTATTGCACTCCAGCTAGCCAGCGTAAAAAGGCAATGAATGAAATCAAAGATGAGTGCACGAGAGTTGCACACGAATAGGCTGAATCTTTGCTGTAAAAACTATGCATACGTATATACACGCTGCATGTTCGTGATAGCACATAGCTGTTATACAGTAATATAAATAATTAAAAATACCTGTAATAAAATTAACGACTTTGGGCTCAAGATATGTCTTCGTCTGGTCCCAGATTGTATCGGTCTACGATTTTTAACACGAAAAAACAAAAAAAAATGGTCAGTGTACAAAGTTACAAGAAGGCACTTCTGTAGGTCGCTCTCTAAGTATTTTATATGCTTACAAAAATACATATCTTTTTCATTTATGGTTCAGTAACACAGTTGGAAGCATTCACTTTGAACTACTTATGGAAAAAACACATATTGTGTGCAAAAGAGACATCTGTACATGTTCAGGGCTAGCCAATAGTAATGATGCGAGCGGATGCAGGGTGTGGACGGGACAGGATACAAGCAAGTGAATATTCTTCATACTAAAATGTTCCACACTTTTTCTGCGGCTACCTCCAACTGTGCAACACTGTTCATAACCGACACTCTTAATTACTTAACTGTTCAATGGCACATTACATAAACTTTAAGTATGGGTATATTCTAGTTTAGTTCTACAGCTGACATGGACAGTGTAGACTGCTACTCCACAACCATACCATCATACATCTTATCTAAATCACTACATATCAAAATATTGTATAGCTTAAACTATATAGCAGCTGTCCTTATTTATCCTAATTTCAGTGCATCAGAGATGTTTTTTTGAGAATGTTTTCCGGAAACTCACAAAAAGAGAAATGTCACAAAAATGTAACTCGCATGGAGAAGTGAAATCTCGTTGGTTTTCAGTTTTGAACGACGAGTGTCCGATTGGGCCGGTAATACTGCTGTCTGTTTGGATTACACACGACGATGTGACAACACGGACTAATTCGTACATGTAAACAATTGGACTTATAAAATGAATTAACTTTAAATCACTTGTGCACTCTCGGTTAACGTACACAGGGACACACAGTGCGTGGGCACACACTACTGGCTACGCACGCACAGTTTATCTGCAGGAGCACGCACTGCTACTTATTTGAGCCATAGCATCAATCACCATCTAAAATGCATAGAGTAACATTTAGGCACGGTTTATAAAACTTTGCGTCCGTTTAGAATATATTTATAAAAACATCAATACAAACATTAATATAGGGAGTAAATATAAAGTATGTATTTAACAAAACAAGTGCACTTACACAATACTATAGAATCAATTCGTCCATCAAGTGTTACTCACAAATGCGTTTACATTTTCGTTTCTTCAGTGGGCAACGCTCGCTTAAACTGGAACAAAAGAAAAGTAATTTCAGCACCACAAAATAATGTTTTTTTGCACAACTACCTATTGGTGTCATGAAGAGAAATCGTATTCCGCTGTCGTCATTAACAAACAATATTCATTATTCATTTAACGAACTGTAGCTATTGAACTCATATGTGTTAATGACTTTAATTATTTATTTACACAGCAAATACTAATTTAAGAAGATACGCACTACGTACGCATCTGAAGCATAGAAGGAGATGAATGTATAGTGTATAGTTACCTTGATCGAACGCGCTGGGGTTGATGTAGGAGAGCAGATCGCTGTCGCTCATGTCGGTGAGGCCCTGCACGGGGGCGGTCATCTCCTGCGAGACGGCCTGCGACACGGCGTGCGAGACCGCTTGCGACACCGCCTGCGTCACCGCCTGCGACACCGCCTGCGACATGGCCGACATGGGCGCCTCCGGCGACGATTCACTCTGCAGGCCGTCGGCCGGCTGGGGCGAGCTCTGCGCGCACGTCATGGCAGTGGCGGCGCTCGCGCTCTCCGTCGTCAGGATGTTGGCCGTGTTGATGGCGGAGGTGACGAGAGCGTTCATCGCCGAGTCGGACGTGAGGATCTCGGCGGCCGCGTTGAGGATCATGGACTTGACGGCGGCCGGGGGGGTCTTCACCGCCGTCGGCATCTGCATCGGCTCCGACATGAGCATGAGCTCGTCCTGCGAGGCCGGCGGCGCCTGCATCATGGGCGTGAGCAGGCTGGGCGACACCCCGGGGTTGAGGATCACGTCCGGGGAGATGGACGCGGAGGAGGGGAGCGGCGGCCGCATGTCGCCCGACGCCACCGCCGCGCCCGTCGGCGGGCTCATCATCACGTCGGTGGCGTGCGAGGCGCTCGCGGACGCCGCCAAGCTCTCCGAGCACATGTGGTTCTCGACGGTCGAGTTGACGAGCGCCTCCAACTTAGCCGCATCGCTCGGCAGCATCTCGCCCGAAGTCTGCATCGCGTCGTCCACCAGTGCCTCCATCTGTGCCGTCTGCTCCGAGAGGCTGCGCGCCGAGTCCTGCACGGCGCCATACGGCACGAAGCCCAAGAGGCGCGAGTCGGGCGCGGGGTCGCCGGGAGGTGCGAGCGGCGGCGGTGGGGGCATCGATGCGTCGCGCATCATCAGCTCCGGGTTCATGGTCTTCATGGGCGCGTCACGCATCAGGAGGTCCGAGTTGATGGCCTTGATGTCCGCATTGAAGTTGTCCTCGATGAGTATAGGCGGGTCGGCGTAGATGCGGGCGGCGTTCTCCTGGAAGAGGGCCGCCGTGACCGACTCGACCATCTTATCTGTCTGCACCTGCGTGTGTATCGCCTGCAGCTGGCGCGCGAAGGAGGCGAGCGGGGAGGCGTCCGGCTCCGGCGGCTCGGAGCTCGGCGGCGACAGCTTGATGGTGGGCGCGTAGCGTGCGTACTCCATCGATTCCGACTTGAGCCGCAGGTCCACCACCTTCATCTCGTCCGACATGAGGAGCTGGGAGGAGGGCGCGCCGAGGGCGACGAGGCGCGAGCGGAGCAGCGCGTCGCTAGAGTTGGAGGTGTGGTCACCGGAGACGTCAGAGTGGGCGACGTGCGCGTCGCAGGAGTTCTCGTTGACAAAGGACATGTTGGAGGTCTCCGAGTGGTCGAGCAGCGAGTGCTGGCTGGACTCGTCGTGCAGCTCGCTCTTGAGGCCGAGCGGGGAGTGGGGGTCGGGCAGGATGAGGGAGGGGCGACGCGGGGGCAGCGCGGGGGGTGGCATCATGCCCCCGCCGCCCGCCGCCCCCGATCCCCACAACATCACCGGCCGCGCCTCATCTGAACACCCACCTGTAGGAGCAACATACGCATTTGTAACATAATATATACAACTCGCTCGCCGTGTAACGATACTGCTTTAACTATTACTTACACTGATTTGCTCATCGGTTAGGAAATTTGTGCTAACAGTTTCGTTTGGATTGTGTATTCGATGAAAAAGAACTATCTATCCCTTCTTAGATATCGGAGACTGCATTTCTGTTAAGTGTATGGCCATAACGGATACTCACAGAACCAGGAGCATCTAGGGAATACATAATTTTACCTCACGGACCTTCAACTTGAAAGATAGTAAAAGGGCTGTGGTACACTAAACTAATTACATTTATTGGCCTTTTTAGGACAGGTGACAGGAAAATAATATTTTTCAGCACAAATTGTATTTTTACACAATTGTTAAACATTGGAGTATATCACATTGAAACAAGTTACGGGCCGGTACAGCCCACATGGTGTATGGCACCTCATCTATAATAACTATTCTCCATTGCTCTTTATTTTAGGCTTCTTCAGTACATGAAACAACGTATGGAAAAATGTTCGTGGTCACTTCTATCCTCCTGTATAATAATTTCAAAGTAAAAAATATACATATATATAATCAAAATTAATACTAACTGTAATACCTAGCTCAAAATAAGTATGTGTGGACATATGGCCTCAAATATTACACAAGGGCATGAATAAATTTAAAGTAGATTTTTTAATGCACTAGCATTATTGGTACATTTTGAGAAAATAATGTTCAAATGAAAATGTTGACTGTAAAATTAAAAATAATTCTTAGTGACAGTAAAAGTAAGAGCAGTGGAAAGTATTAATTAGTGTGTATGTTGGTAGTGGTGAGCCGATTGTATGTATGTGTGCACCTCCACTCTGAAATGATATTTTTAATTATTTGTTATGAACAGGTGAGCACATTTTGCTATTGCCATTATTGTATAGAGTTACAGGATTCGTAATTCATTGCATTTCATCTACGTTATAGTCTTTTTTTTAACTGACGAGCTTTAAATGAAAAAAGATCATATTAAAATTATAAAAAAAGTGGGTAACATTTTTATATTTTATTAAATATTACTAAAAATACAAACTCATCTGAACATAGCAAACAACCATTGCTAAGAAACTATGTTTCTATTTCTAATAATTACTAAGATAATAATTGTGAAAGCTTATTAAAGTTCCTTTTCTTCCGCACGAATGCGCCAATGGTTATTGAACTTTGACCTTGGCACACATTATGTACGCGCTATCAGCTGAGCGGACATAGGACATATTACCCCCCACCCCCGCCTCTGCCCCGTCTCGGAATGGAAAGGAAAGTACTGGCGTACAAACAAACAAAAAAAAATTCCACGTGCGCGAGCCACGATTAGCCAATACTTGCGCGTGGTGGCGCGGGGCGCAGACTTCGGGATGCTTCGGGATACGAAACAATGATGCATTCGCTCCTCCCGGCTCGTCACCGTACCGTGCAATTAGACTCGGCAGGCGCGCGAGTATCTATCCACCAAGTCGCTGTGCGAAGCGAAAGTGTGTACGAGTTTTTAATTTCTTTAGTTGTTTTTGTGTGTTAACTGTCCCTTGTCGAATTCAGTGTCCACTATTGACGAATTAATAAATTCGCCATTTTATACTTAACATTATAACTGACAGTAGGAGCAGGGCGTAAGCAAGCGTATGCTGCGTCTCGCACATCTCTCCATCTATGGACTTTTGTATTGTATTATTTATTGATCATCCATATGCAGTGCAGGCAGTTACTGCACTCCTTATTTGTTCAATCCTGTTCAATTACACCCACGAAGAAGGACCGGCAAGAAACTTCGCAGTAACACTTAAGTGAGATTGTTGGTTTTAACAGGAGAATGTTCACCTAGCTAGTCTGTTTGAAATGAGTTTGTAGCAGCCGTTCTGTTTGTATTATATACAATTTCTCTACAATTTGTTTTTGTGCATCAGTTAGCTTGATTTGAAAATTTTATTTGTATGTTTAGTTTGATGAAACAATTTCGTCTGGCATGATTTTGTATTGTTTATTTAGCATTAAAGGTAACACCGTAGAACTGCACTGAAGAGGAGCAATGCGGCACAAATTGTTCATATGCATTATTGTTCATATGTGGCGCCGCAGCGTCGCTGTTGCGGTACAGCTTACCTTATACTATTTCATACAAAACATATTTATAATCAAATCTGCTGCAGTCTGCTGCAATTCGCTCCGCAGTGCAGTTGGACCTTGAGACGGTAGTACACTATGAATCCATCAAAATGTTTCCTGTTTAATTTTTTTAGTATAGGCTATGCCATGAGTGTGTGTGTGTGGGTGCGCGCGTGTGTCTGGGTGTGCGCGCGTGTGTGTGTATGGGTGTGCGCGCGCGTGGGTGTGCTCGTGTGTATGTGGATGTGCGCGTGTGTGTGTGGGTATGCGCGCGTGTGTGTGGTGGGCGTGCGTGTGTGTGTGTGCGTGCGTGCGTGTGGGTGTGCGGTAGTACCGTGCCGCGCGGCGGGCGGGTGTGCGGCGGCAGCGCGCGGCGGCGGCGGCGGCGCTGGCTCTCCCCCTACCTAGACAGACCTAGCTTGAACAGAGGGGAAAGAAAGAGGCAACCAATATCGCATCAGTCACGTCTACGACTCGCTTACTCCTAGCCCTTACTCTTTAGCTACCCGCATGCTGCACGACACACACACACATACGCAAATCTACTCCAACACACGCACACACCGTTAAGCAATGCTGTATGTTAGCTGCCGGTTACTGAAAAGCATGTTTCATATAAAGCCACAACTATAAAACCACTTGGCCTTTCTAAAAGAGTACAGATATTGTTTACACATAAATACATGATAATGAATAATTTTTATGACATACAAATGTAAGTTTCTGTCCTAAACTGAATCTGCAATAATATTTTTTTTCTAATAAAAAAATTCTATAAAAAAAAACTATGTGTTTCAGAGAAGCCCATATATTTTTGGCTTTTGGATTTCGTTTCGATTGGGTTTTGTTAAATTACACTCTAAGTTGTCCTTCAGACTTGAAGAATCTAATAAAGGATCCACTAGCATACATTTTCAGAAAGGCAAGCTTGTTTTCAACTTTTTTTTCACAGTACCTATATTTACTGTTGTATACATAATGCATGCAATCACATTCAAAATAACATTATGCATAAACACTTGAACCCTTTTGTAAATAGATTAGAAAATGTTGAGCGCAAACATTATTACAAACCACAACACATTGATAGCTAAAAAGCGTTGTCACAAATTTAATAAGTATTTACATAAACAACCCCCTCATCCCCAACACAGATGAGCAAATAAGCGAAACGTGGACATAACTATGCAGTGTCAACTAGATACTTCACATGTTATGCTATTAGAACATACTCGTATATCTTAAACAAAATTAAGCTAAAATTATATAAGGGGACAATACAAGGTGTGGCGAGTGTTATTTTTAGAACTATAAATATATAGATATAGATAGGAAATTATTTAATGCTCCACAAATACTTAACAAGAAACAAAACACAAGGAGTAAAGGATCATGCGGTGCAAAAGCGGGCTTATCCCTTGAAGAGATTTCTTCGAGCCAACCTTTGTGTTTGGAATGTGTAAATGATGAATTATGTAGATAGTAGCAAAGATAAGAAGTGAAAATATTAAATATATACAGATGTAGATGTTTATTTTGGGCATAAATAATGTTATGACAATAAATAAATGATTCAACTACACATAAACCAATTGTTAGGCACAGTGGCGGCTGGTGACTTCAGTGACCGGTAGTGCGCTAAACCTACTTAAATACCAAATTACCCAACACATTCCCCTCATGTTATTTTAAGATCGGGACTTCCGATTTTTTTAAATGCCTGCGTTTAATAATTATGTACGTACCTAGTATGAATATTCTCAAGACACTCAATGAGTTGCAAAAAACAAGAAAAGAAATCCAAACAACTTTTCTAACTAATTTTAGTACCTTTATGAACACATCCATAGACCACAACACTACTGCAGCTTTAAAAAATAAAACAGTAGTAATGCCCCAAAAATACTTAAAAAAAATATATAAAAAAAAAATAAAAGCATTTGAAAAGTAGGAATTGAACCCGGGATCAACTGATTGTAAAGCCTTACCTTTAACCAACGCTTAGGCAAATATCGGCACCACTTAATTCACAGTATCAAACAGAAAACACAAAACCTAACCATATCCCATTTTAAATATTCGCGCGCTAACGGGTATGTGTATCACATGACAGCGCGCCGCGCGCTGACTCTAGCTAGACAGACGGACTCGTGCAAAACGAATCGCTCGCGACGCGACGCGTCGCACGCGCGGCTATTCACGATATAGCGTCCTTGTTTGGCGCTCGTGCGCCGCACGCAGAACTCCATTTCGGCCCATACTGTTTCTATGAAGTATCTTTTGTCTCACGCGCCAGCGGTGTTTTGCCGATCTCCATACATTCAGCATGGGAGACCCGCGTGCGCTCTCCGATTCCGCACGGGGCGCGCGTTTACTCGCAAAAAAGTGTCTTGTGATCTATAAAATAAGGTCGAATTCACATTCGTATTTATTTGGAGTACGATCTTTATGGTTTTAATGTAGGTATATTGTAAGATATTATTTTAGTTTGAGTGAAGTGAAGACTACTCGTGGTATGGTAGTGCGGCGCACGAGCGCACTTTAGGACCAGCCGCCAGTGGTTAGGCATATACTTTGAACTTGAAGAGTTGCGTGTGATAGAGATATGTAATTTGAAAAAGTTCATGTGTCGGCTCGGAGGAGTGTTCCCAGCGACTCATCACACGGAGCGGTATCTACACGTTGTGTATACCTGACAGTAGACCCAGCAGTTTGGACATGCGTACATTATGATTTGAGTTTAGGTTATTAATATATGCGTTTGTACACTGCGTTGGATTTTGGGCGGTACACCCATCCGATTCAAATAAAATTTTGAAATTAAAAAATGGTCTAATTTCACATACAGAATAAGTTTTCAGCGAAGGGAGGTGACACCAAAATGTAGAACGGTGTAGATATTTGTACAAATAAGTTTTTGCATTAAATTATTATAACAATAATGACATAAACAGCTCAGAAAGCCCGTGCAGAATTAACACAAAAAGCAGTCACAACATGCTCATAAAATTAAATGTATGGTTTTATACATTATTCTCTGCGAGCTTGTGCGACCGACCTCTCAGAAAGACAATTGCGTATATGTTGGCTATGTTTAAGTAAACTTTCTAATATGACTATTTGACTACGATTGGTACTTCTAAACTCAACTATGCTAAGACTTTAGTGACATGATTATTTTTATTTTTATGGGAAGCGCTACATGTGGCATCGTTACACCTACAAGTAGGTGCCTAACAATGCCTATGGACATTCTGTGATGCACGGGGATTGCGAATGCCGTGCGAAATATCCAAAGCAAATCAGAAGGCACTAGAACTTTGTCACACTCAGCTGTCAACTGTCAGCCTACTGTCAAACATATGTAGTGTAGGGCTGGAAAAAAGTATTCTATGAAATATACTAAAAAAACATAATCTCTCAAGATCTCATAACTAAATTATCTTCATTTTTGGATGCATCAGTGACTGCATACGTAACAAGAGAGCCAAACAAAGATGCCAAAAATATTACTGAATGTCCTTAATTATTAGAGACAGATTGTAACAGCAAAAGAGCTAAAAAAGAAATAAAACATACTAAAAACCTAAATATATAACATTTATTGTATTTAATGGCTCTTCCTAGTCGCCGTCCAAGTCCTTATTTATGCAGGCACGTATGTTGAACTACGCTCATCTCCTTCTTCACAATAATTTGGTGAGCCAGCAGCCCGACGGTGGCTCACCAAATTATCTCTGCCCTCGATTTACATTCAATCGCGCGCGGCATAAATACAAATAAAATTATCACTTTCAAGAGTAACGGCGCAATAAACAAATTGTATAGCTGCCGGTGAGGTCACGCGCTAACTGTCAGTGCCTTCTCATTTGCTACGGATTATACGTAGAACTTTTTTATAGAACTAACTAATCTCTACGATATCCACCATTGTACATTGATTTATACAAGTAGTCTTGTTGTTATTCTAATTATGTATGACCTATTTGTTGGGAGAGAATAAATATTTTTAAAATGCCTTTTTATTTAATTTTTTAGTAGGGTTGTATTTTTCCGCACTTCACCCAAGTTTTTCATTCGGTTCTCAGTGCTTTGATTTGTATATCTTACAAGAATTTCGAGAAGTGGCATATTGAATTATTAAATTTGCTCAGATATATTGCATTAAAAAATATGACACTTGTTAACTCGGAAATTTGCTCAAGAGTTCTTCGAATGAAACGATCCAGTGGGTGGCCAAGAGTAGTATTGTATCAAATAACAACATTAACAAACTCCTGGGAGCTCATTACAGCCATTGTGTATTCCAAGAAGTAGTTTGGCATATTCTCATACTGATCATGCTGGGCAAACTGTTATTCACTGACACTTCTGTATGGTTTCATTGTGTATGTGATGTTTAACAAATATTTATTTTATTTAGAAAATAACATTTATATAATTTTATAATAATTCATATATTCATGCCCATATACTCGTATTTATATGGTATACGAAAATAAGAAACATCGGCTTTTAGAGGAGGACAGTCAATGCGTACAGCGTAATAGTACTTCCTTACTCTTCCCAATTAGGCATTGGCGTACTCTTCAGACTTACAATTGATGTTTCTTATTTAATGTGTAAATACTCTATACATATTGCTATGTAAGTTTTGAACATTATTTATAGCACGCAAGGCAGACTTATCATTAATGATATTTTTCCAGGCAACCATATCAATATTCTATTTTACAGTATGCTTGCAGCATTTGATAGACGTCACTATGTGTCTTTGTAGAGTGTCGCTTCTGGGACGATAGTACCTAGTATTCTGTGACGGGGTTTAGAGGCATATTTTATATAGCTTCAACAAGTTAACAGAGAACAACAATAAGTAAACTGGCATTATGTGGAGTGGCTCTGGCGCTTATCCTTTTCTTTTTCTTACTTCTTCAGTTTTTATTCAAATCAACACATACAAACTACACAAAGGTTAGTTTGTAAAGAATGCTGTGAATGAAAGAGACGCATGTATTTAATAAATAATATTTTGATTTTGTTTCGAACTCCACATACAAAAATCTAACCTCATCGCCGCATCGTTCAAACAGCTCACCATAATGAGAATACGGCTCGCATCGATGGCGCAAGCTCGCAGAGTGCATAGTACGTGAGCAAGCGGTGGAGTGGTGCGTTGTACGGGGCGTACGTACCGGCATGGCGGGCGCAGCTAGTGCACGGTGTGGGCTGGGGGCTGGTCTCGAGCGGTGTGTAGTAGAACGAGTGGCTCTCGGAGGCCTTGCCGCCGCTCAGCACGTACAGCTGCACGGGCACCGGCTCCGCGATGTCCGTCCGCGCGTACGCCGGCACGCAGCACGCCACGTGCGTCTATCATTGTTACGCACTTTGTATTATTTTATATAGGTGTGATATAGGTAAATTCATTTATTTTATAAAGAGTAATTTTGAACATTGTGTGGGGCCAGTACTTTAAAAGAATAGCCCCACTGCATCTCTCCCCGTGTATGTCGTAAAAGGCGACTAAGGGATATGACACCCTTCTTATATTCTACTAGGTGGTAGGGATTAACCCGCCCGGGTTGGTTAAAAGGCTATGCAAATAGTTTGTTTTCCGTCCAGTTCAGTATAGCCGGCACAACCGAAGGGAAGCAAGCTGACGTGGCACCAAGTTCACCCGGTGTTATGGGCTGACATCACGGATGTTGTAGGTGATGTAGCCAACCGTGTCAGTTTCCATAAAAAAAAAACATGGTCTAAGGCATATTTTTTTGAGTAAAGAACGTTAGATACGAAGGACTGAAATGTTTTCAACTTACGTACAATTCAATTCAAAATGTCATATAGGATGCAGTAGTCTACCATCAAATATTCTAGCAAAGAGAACTGTCAAACATTATTTCTGCAACTCGTTTTAACCTGATGGATGATCAGCGGTTGCAATATCTATAGACGTAATGTTTGACGGGAACATTTGACGAGCTGACGACAATGTGACGATTGTGACAGAAACAATATGACAAACCTGCGTCAGAAAGTCCTTATATGGCACGACATGCTCCTCCCAGAGGGTGTGCGAGTCCTGTGCGTGCAGCAGCACAACGCGCGTGTCCTTGAGGAAGTTCTTGCCGAGCAGCACCAGGTTGAAGCCGCCGCTCGCGGGGCACGACGCGAGAGACTTGAGGCTGATCTCCGGCACACCCGGCGGTTGTGCTGTCAGAGAGGTACAAACAAGTTATATTCGAATGCTATCTACGGTATGCGCAAGAGTATCGCGAAAATAATTAGTAGGTTATTCAGATCTATATGAAAACAGTTTTCTTAATAAAATTTTTTAAGGGCTCGTACCCATATTACTTGATATGTTGGGGATTTATTACCAAGTCACGTAGTATTCCTATAATGTGAGCGTTTAGCATTATTAAATATATATGTTATGTATATGCCGTGCTAAAGGGCGACAGGCTCGCCACCTCTCACCTTGGCACGGTACTTCCACCGAGTCATGCAGCAGGTTGGTCTTCGTGCCTTACTTGCTGCTTGATCGATTAAATCTTGTTCGAATACTTTGCGAAACGTGGTGGTTGGTGTTGTGCTGTAATTTACCAGAGTTATTGCAGCACAACACCGATTACTCTGTTTACCCCGATTGTCGGGATTGGGCTTGTGTGATATGTATGTATGTATGTATGTTATGTATATTACCTGTGGGAGCCAACAGGTTACATAAATAAAATAAAATATTTCGGTAAAAATTAAGACAAACATTGTAAACTATTTTACAACATAAATACTCGTACACATTCGACGTCCGAAAGCCAGTGACCGACAGCTCAAGGAAATAAAATAAAAATAAAAAGCATACACTTTAGAGATGCGCTTTCCACGCTACTGGGGCCATAATTCGACTGACAGAGTGTACATTTGAGTGTATAAAGCAACAATGTTGCATACTCACTGCATATAATCTGACTGGAGGAGACCTGCAGTGTCTCGCTCGTGCCGTCCGGGTTGAGGACCTGAGTGCGGAACACCATGCGGCACCGGGTCGACTTCTTCTTGCCCCGCGACACCGCGCCCCCCGCGCCGCCCGCTCCGCTCACCCCCGAGCCCGCTTCCCCGAACCGGTGCTCCACGTCCACGTTCCGCTCCTGTCGAGTGAGATGGGACAATGGACAAGAGTTCATATGAAAAGATTTTTTTTTAAGGAAACTGACACTGTTGGCTACATCACCTACAACATCCGCGATGTCAGCCCATAACACCGGGTGAACTTGGTGCCACGTCAGTGCTTCCCTTCGGTCGTGCCGGCTACACTGAACTGGACGAAAAACACAAACTATTTACATAGCCGTTTCGACCGACCTTTCATTCAGTGCAGTGGTACCAACGCGGGCGGGTTAAACCCTACCACATAGTAATATATTAAGGGAGTATCTATTGCACTCGCCAACATCCCCTACCTACACTCTTCTATCTCAGGTGCCCTCTGGAACTGATAAACTGGATACTGACAAAGCATCTCGCTTCCTTGGACCAGGGGCCCACAGACTCGACAGTAAAGGCAACTAAGGGATAAGGGCAAAATGCCGTGATAAAAGACGACGGGATAGCCACCTCTTACTTTGGCACGATCCTTCCACAGTCATGCAGTGCTAAATGTCTGTGTGCCTTTACTTGCTGCTTGATTATCTTTTCCTATTGCTAAACGTGGTGGTTGGTGTTGTGCTGTAATTTATCTGCTTATCCCAGTTGTCGGGATACGACGTGATGCTATGTATACGTATGTATAATTCATAAAATAAAAACATTATTGTGAAATCTGTAATGGGCCGACTTATCTACGAGTTACGTATGATGGCCCCTCTTCAATACATGTTGACAGTTTGTCACGAGACTCACAACTGATATTGCTAAAATAAAACTTTGTATGTGGATGAGGTCAATTTTAAGTGTCAAATGGAGAACGGGCCATCGTTTACAATATCCTATTTAAGACTCCGGCAGAGATTACATTACATTACACAGAACAAATTTATAACTCTTTAATAGACTCTGCAATGCAATGTAATATGGTTATATAACACTAATAAATACAGTCTAGGGCGAGTCGTCTTTTCCGTCCAATTCAGTGTAGCCGGCACGACCGAAGCGAAGCACTGACATGGCACCTAGTTCACCAAGCAATTATGGGCTAACATCACGGACGTTGTATGTGATGTAGACAAACATGTCAGTTTCCATAAAAAAACAAAATTCTATGGAAAGTTAATTCAACCCAATTACTCTTTGGAAACATTTGTCTAAATTAAAGTCACATGCATTTAATTGTTGCTAATAAGTTGTTTAACTCATAAGATACCTATAGGACTCTTATCGCCTATTGTTTTCAACCATCTTCCAAAAAGGAGGAGGTTCTCAATTCGTCTGTATGTTTTTTATTGTGTGTATGTTTCTCGATTTCTCCGCCAACTCCCAACCGATTTTGATGATTCTTTTTTTTCATGAGTAGGCTATATCGCAGGGGTGGTCCTTTTTTATTTGGTGGTAATTTTTGGTGGTAAGGGTGTGAAACTAAGGGATGAAGACTTTCACACTAAGGAATTTTTCAATCACCCACTTCCTATTTTAATATTATATGATATTACTAAGAAAAGAGTGAAATAAAAAAACTGTTTTAAAAAAAATTTTACCGACTTCAACCACTAAAAAGTATTAAATAATATTTTGATCTTGAGTAAAAGGCGGTACAAAAGCACACCTGAAAATTTATAGATGGACCCTTTTGTTTTTTTTTTCATTTATTTATTTATTTTAGACAGGCAACCCAGGCTGATACGTCAAAATAATTTTTTTTTTTTTTATATGTAATCCGGCATGGGTGGTTGAAACGGAGGGGCCAAAGCGCATGCTCCGACCAGCCAATATCACCTCCGAGAAGGTAGGTGCCATACCGGAGACTTCCCTGGTTTGCTGGCTATACTGAACTAGAGGAGAACACAGCCGAGGCTGCTATGCGGCCATCTTACATCCAGTACGGTGGTACCAACCCAGTCGGCTACAATTTGAGCCTACCACCTAGTAAGGGGCACAGTAAATTCAGTTAAAATTTGTTGTTTTTGTCATTTGTACCAAAATTCAAAATATTATTTATTATTTATATTTTATTATTTTATTTTGTTAATGAACTAGCAGCTTAATATGCTAATGTGTTCATGTCTATGATGATCACTGGTGTTGCTATTTGTTATATTTCTTTGATTTTTAAATAGTTGTCATGCCTATTTTTAAATGTGTTCATTGAATGAATATTATTTAATACTTTTTAGGGGTTGAAGTCGGTTCAATGTTTTTTTAAAACAGTTTTTTACACGCTAGAATTGCATGGGCCTATGCAGTCCATTGACCGGTCCAACAAACACAAACGCTGCGACAAATATTATTACTGTTCGCGGCTGGAGTGCTAAACGCCCATCCTCTCCGTCAAACCCATTTCACTCTCGGGAACGACCCGCCAGTGCTCGAACATTGCGAGCGATCACGCTTCCGAGCGTGGGGCTCGCGGGCGACCCCAGATAGCCCGTTCTATCTCCTGCCAGCTCGCTAATCAATCCTCCAGTCGGACGGGTGCAGGCTCCGAGCTCATTCTAAATATAAAACGGCTTATCGTGAACAAAAGTTAAAAAAAAAAAAATGCACGTCACTACATCGCTATCGGATTGTTCAACTACTACTAGCGGCAGATGGAGCTGTTTGAACAGGCGATGCGCCGCAGCCGTACCAAACGTGGAGGTGTGTTTCGGTTGGTGGCGCTTGCAAACACGCGCTGATAACGACGCGACCGTTATAGAGTTATGTGCAAATATTCGAGCTAAACGATAGTACAGAAATATAAGTTTTCTTATTTCGCCGACATGCATTTCTATAGACAACAAAACTAAACGCACTGAGGGAACATTTTTAACCGACTTCAAAAAAAAGGAGGAGGTTCTCAATTCAACTGTATTTTTTTATTTTTATTATCAACAGATATGTTCTTGTTTTTTTTTATGGAAACTGGCACGCTTTTCTACATCACCTACAACATCCATGATGTCAGCCGTAACTAGGTGCCATGCCAGTGCTTCCCTTCATTCATGTCGGCTACACTGAACTGGACGGAAAATACGAACTATTTGCATAGCCGTTTCGACCGACGTTTCGTTCAGTGCGGTGGTACCAACCCGGCCGGGATAAACCCTACCACCTATGACAGTAAGAAGGGAAGGGACTTACAGTTTAAGGGGGGGTACCTACTAGGCAAAACATCACATCATATTTTCCAGGATAACCATTGAGAGAAAAGGAAATTGTTAAATTTATGTATATGTAAGTATATATAAATATTATAAATATATTGAGTATATTTAAATGTATATGTATCCATTATTTGAGAGGGTGGGGGTGTTTTATAAAAAATGTCTTCACCTGTACCGGCATAGTTTGACGAATCCCAGGCTACAGGCAGAGTCCCGAAGATCAGCTGTATGACTTCCAGGGAACAATTTACAATTACTTCTCCGAATTGTACCCTGTTCGCTATCACCACAACCCAATGGAAACAGAAAACACTTTCAAAGCAAAGCTTAGGAGAAGGAAGAGAGAGTTGATAAAGCAGCTAAGGAAGGCTAAAGCCTCAGGAGACAGAAATCTATGCCACCAATTAGCCAGAGCGATGAGATCTATCCTAAAACTCATCCAGAAAGTATCTGAGCAAATACGGTTGCTGGCAATGAATTCCGAAAGGCTCAGAATATAGCAGCTTTCGAGAAGAACCCCTTTTACTTCGCCAAAAAAGCTTTTAAGGAACAGCAGTGTACAATTAGGTTAAGTACGGACGAGATGTTCAACTACTTTAAATCCACATATACCACCCCGGAGGCAGATATAACTTACAGGGATCCACCAGCTCCAAAACCCAAAGAACCTGCTCTAGCATTTGATGCTGATTCACCGACGATGGAAGAGCTGGAATACCACATAAAAAGGAAACCAAATAGTTCCGCCCCGGGACCCGATGGCATACCATACATCATATACAAAAAATGTCCATCAGTGCGGAAACACATGTTGAACATCTACAAAAGAATTTGGACGAACAGAGAAGTGCCAGACTGTCTTGGTAAAGCCGTGTTTGTTCTTCTACCAAAAAAGAAAGAAGTTACTGATCCCAAGGATATTAGACCTATAGCCCTTACGAACACAATTTCGAAAATATTCTTCTCCATTATACAGGCCAGACTACTCAAACCACCGAGCATACCTACGGGAGTGGCAACCGTCGAGCGCTAATATATAGGAAAATTAGCCGCGTGTTAGAGCATTTGCACTAATATATAGCGCTGCTGCGGGATCGACCGTCAGTGCGCTCGCGACTTGGGAACGAAGAACACGTATATGTGCACTACGCAAAATGGCGATTTGTGCAGTTCGTGCGTGTCGAAAGAGCTCAAGATCATCAGGAATGACAAAAGATGGCGTAACCTTTCATAATTAGGTCATTTTAATGATAATACAATGCTTAAAGCGTGTAAAATACAAAAATTCCGCGAGCTAGGAGCACGACTGCGCGCCATACTGGGCGCGTACACATGATAGGCAAATTTGACAGACTGGAAAGAAATTTGAAATCAATTATTGTATATGGGTGTTGTTAGTTTTTTTATGGCAATGACATGGATGAATTCAATTTATAATATGTATTGTTATTATTTCTTTAATATTACGTTTTCTATTTTTTATAATTATAAAACAAATATACCTATACAAAACTAATATATTGTATATTATGTATTATTATAATAAGTATTATTATTATCAGTGATAGGAATAGGTAGGACTTATTTACCTAAACTTCGAGGAACAGAGTAAAAAATTGGAGACTTCCTTACGACAATATTTTTTTCCGGTTTAATAATACCTATTCATGGTGTTATAATTTCGCGATTTAAAAAAAGTGGCCGCCATTTTGAACTTTTTAGTAACTGGACAGATTGCTTTCAAAATCGACATCTGGGTGTCAGTGAATACGAATCTGTAGTCAAATTTAAAAAAAGTAGCCGCCATTTTGAAATTTTTAGTTACTGGACCGATTGCTTTCAAAATCGATATCTGGGTGTCTATGTAGGCTCTGAATACGAATCCGTTGTCAAAATTTAAAAAAAGTGACCGCCATTTTGAACTTTTTAGTTACTGGACCGATTACTTTCAAAATCGATATCTGGGTGTCTGTGTGGGCTCTGAATACGAATCTGTAGTCAAAATAAAAAATGTGGCCGCCATTTTGAACTTTTTAGTTACTGGACCGATTGCTTTCAAAATCGATATCTGGGTGTCTGTGTGGGCTCTGAATACGAATCTGTAGTCAAAATAAAAAAAAAAGTGGCCGCCATTTTGAACTTTTTAGTTACTGGACCGATTGCTTTCAAAATCGATATCTGGGTGTTTATGTAGGCTCTGAATACGAATCCGTTGTCAAAATTTAAAAAAGTGGCCGCTATTTTGAACTTTTTAGTTACTGGACCGATCACTTTCAAAATCGATATCTGGATGTCTGTGTGGGCTCTGAATACGAATCTGTAATCAAAATTAAAGAAAAGTGGCCGCCATTTTGAACTTTTTAGTTACTGGACCGATTGCTTTCAAAATCGATATCTGGGTGTATGTGGGGGCTCTGAATACGAATCTGTAGTAAAAATTAAAAAAAAGTGGCCGCCATTTTGAACTTTTTAGTTACTGGACCGATTGCTTTCAAAATCGATATCTGGGTGTCTGTGTGGGCTCTGAATACTAATCTGTAGTCAAAATTTAAAAAAAGTGGCCGCCATTTTTAACTTTTTAGTTACTGGACCGATTGCTTTCAAAATCGATATCTGGGTGTCTGTGTGGGCTCTAAATACGAAGCCGTTGTCAAAATTTAAAAAAAGTGGCCGCCATTTTGAACTTTTTAGTTACTGGACCGATTGCTTTCAAAATCGATATCATATTTTTTATGTTAACTACATATTGTTATTCAGAGCCCACACAGACATGTAGATATGGGTTTTGAAAGTAATCAGTCCAGTAACTAAAAAGTTCAAAATGGCGGCCACTTTTTTAAGATTTTGACAACGGATTCGTATTCAGAGCCTACATAGACACCCAGATATCGATTTTGAAAGAAATCGGTCCAGTAACTAAAAAGTTCAAAATGGCGGCCACTTCTTTTTTATTTTGACTACAGATTCGTATTCTGAGTCCACACAGACGCCTAGATATCGATTTTGAAAGCAATCGGTCCAGTAACTAAAAAGTTCAAAGTGGCGGCTACTTTTTTTAAGTTTTGACTATAGATTCGTATCCAGAGTCCACACAGACGCCCATATATCGATTTTGAAAGAAATCGGTCCAGTAACTAAAAAGTTCAAAATGGCCGCCACTTTTTTAAATTTTTACTACAGATTCGTATTCAGAGCCCACACTGACACCCAGATATCGATTTTGAAAGCAATCGGTCCAGTAACTAAAAAGTTCAAAATGGTGGCCACTTTTTTCAAATCGCGAAATTAAAACACCATGAATATTATTAAACCGGAAAAAAATATTGTCTTAAGGAAGTCTCCAATCTTTTACTCTGTTCCTCGAAATTTAGGTAAATAAGCCCTACTTATTCCTATCACTGATTATTAGTACAACTTTTCAAAAATATTAAAACAACAGTCTTGTTTAATTTTTCAATATTCTTTTTGGATTCAAACAATAATATTCGTTCAGTAAAAACTATTTGAAATAATATTACAAATAACAATTTCAAAATTCACAGATATACCGCACCATCATTGTTCGTCAGACTGGCATTCGTAGTGATCCCGTCAAGTTGCCGTCAAGCAAGGCTTCCGATTGGTCGGACGGTCGGCTCTTACTACCAGATACCCGAGCCAAGCCAGCGATAACAAACCTGTCGCTGGCCTTGCTCGCTCTGTCTCTCTCCATATCGCGGGGCGCGATATGGGTAACGGAGATAGACAAGTCACGTCATAAAAGATTAAATTGCGATTTCGATTTTCGTAGTAGTAGGGATTTTTGGCTAGCCGTGCTCCGATACAAACGCAGTAGCGTTGCGTCTCCCGTAGGTATTCTCCTTGACTCAAACACATGTGTACCAACGACTACTTACCGAAGAAGTACCAGAAAGGTTTTCTCCCAAGAGTTGCAGGGTGTCTCGAACATAATTCTTTGCTGACTGAATGTCTTAGAGATGCAAGGAAGAATGAGAGACAATTAACTGCCACGTGGTTAGACTTTGAAAACGCCTTCGGTTCGGTGCGCCATGAGTTACTATTAAAGGCGCTAGAGTGGTATAATGTGCCACCTCTGATCTGTAATATAATAGCCTCCTACTACAAAAAACTTTCCTTTGTAATACAAGTAAAAGGCGAAACGGAGAAGATACCAGAAATTCGTTATGGCATAGGACTTTTCCAGGGTTGCTGCCTCTCTCCTGTTACATTTAACATTGTTATCAACATTCTAATTGATACGCTTGTCGTAAAAGAAAACAAATGGGGATACAGGTTCAAATATGGAGACACATATATGGCGGCCATCCTGGCATTTGCGGATGATATTACGCTGTTAACCCGCAATCCAAAACAAAATCAGGCGCTTCTTAAGGTGGTAGATGACTATTGTGAATGGACTAAAGGGATGAAGATAAAACCAGCGAAGTGCTACTGTTTGAGCTTAACCAGGAAAGGTTCAAAGTTTACCTCGAGCAATCCAGGTCTGACAGTAGCCGGAAAACCAATCGCAACCGTGGCTGATGAAGCTCCTTTTAAATTCTTGGGCAAAAGGATCACCAGCAGAGGAAAGGAGCATCCTACTGATGATATTGTCCAACTTTTCGAAGAGAGCCTCCGCCAAACTGACAATCTTCCCCTCCTGGGTACACAAAAGGCATGGATTTACGATAACTACCTGACATCAAAACTTTCATGGCCATATCTCGTCTACGACTTCACAAAGCAAAACCTGACTAAATTAGACTCGTATGTGACCAGATTCCTGAAATCATGGTTTGGACTGGCTCACCCGGCTGACTCGTCAACCCTATACAGATCTCACAATAACTTTGGACTGAACATTAAGAAACCGTCGATATTTTATCAAAAGGCGAGAATAGCCAAACGATGTATTCTCAAAGACTCCAATGATAGCGCTATTCAAGCCTTACCCAACACATCACTATCAGATGAACTGGAATCGAGACTCGACTTCTACAAATCATTCCAAGTTGGTACACGCACCAATATATCTGGATTGGGCATAGAAACAGCACAGTCTGATAAAGAAATACTGAAAGGTTTTGCTCAGGAGGACATGGAACAAGGCTTCAAACTTCACGCCTTAAACCTAGAAATGCAGAATGATTGGCTAACAGTGGGTGACTTCTGCATCCCTCCTGCATTGAAGTGGAAATCCATAATATACAACTGGTCCCCTGAGCTGCTTAAGTTCTACTTAAATGCATTCCAGCTTACTCTCCCCGACCCGAGTAACCTAGTTAGATGGGGGAAATCTACAAATAGACTATGCCCGTCATGTAAGGAGTTCGTAGGCACGGCCAAACATTTGTTATGCGGATGCAAAATACTACTTGAGCGAGGCCAGTATTCCTACCGTCATGATAAAGTCCTCCAAATCATCAGAGAGGCAATCAACCTGTCAATTGCACGGACCAGGAAAGGGCAAACCAGTAGCGGCTTCCAGAAGGTCAACTTTGTGAAACCTGGAGCCAATAAGCTGCCCAAAGATAGGACTAAACCTTCTTCAATTTTGGGAGCAGCAAAGGATTGGGAATTGTTGATGGACACACATGAGAAGCATTACCAAATGCCTTCGGAAATCTGTACCACAGCATTAAGGCCGGATATACTCATATTCTCAAAAGCGACAAAGCATGTAGTACTTGTTGAACTTATAGTTCCATGGGAAAGTAACATACCGAAGGACCACAACATCAAGCTTAACAAGTACTGCAACTTAGTAGACCGGATTGTGAGAAACGGATTCAAGACTGATCTCTTCGCTGTGGAAGTCGGAGCAAGAGGACTACCAGCGAAGTCGCTCTACAGTCTCTTCAAGAATCTAGGGCTCTCAAGATCGACGCTAAGCTCATATATGGAGAGAGCTTCGAAAACGTCACTGGAAGCATCCTACAGAATATGGATAGGTAGAGAGAGGGAGGTCGAGAGCGGGACTGGTGGTTTCCCCGCGTCCTAGTCAACGCAGACTAGCTGACGAGGGCTTGATGCGAGCCGAAACGTGAAGCATGCGCGGGAAATTTAGAGTGGCCACTCGCTAGTCCCGGCCTCGATTAATACCCTCCTCTACTGCCGATGGGCCCGGATATGTTCGGTGAAGCCATCGTAAGCTTAGATCCACACCTTCTACGCGGCAGTAAATAATGTACATCGAGCTTTAGAAAGAGACAAATACGGTTGTAGAGCGTCATCTCCGCCGAACATGCGCGTGCGACTCAGACGATGCTCTACAGCCAGATGGTATATTTCTGAAGCTCCATGTACATTATTTACTGCCACGTACTGTACTTCTGCTAAAATGACATCAATAAAAAAATAATTTAATAATAGATTCTTAAGCCTATTTACATAAAATATGATGTAATACTGTTCTTTACTTACAGAATTTTTGCTAAAGTGTCAAACAAACAAACAGTGTCTATTGGGACGGAAACTATATTTGATGAGCTTCGAATCTTATCAGGTGTCCAAATGTTCTCAGTCATTGCCTCATCTTGATACGTCTTGCTACGACTGCCTGCGTACTGCGCTGCGTACACTCAAGCTTATTTTCAAAGAGTACATGATGTATACATCAGTTTATTTTTGATTCCGCGGAATTAAGAGGTGATTCTCTGTCTTACATTGTACAAATTCTGTATTCATACCAACTACGACTCATTTGAAGGTGAAATATTTTAGTATTAACTTGTGTAATGTCCTAAAAGTCATCGAGGACTACTCACATATCTCATCAATTTAAAAATTTGATTATAATTTACTTGGATTTTCATACTGAAATATGTAAATTTTGAAAAATTTACAAAATTTTAAAAAATTTAAAAAATTAAATTAATAAATTTAAATTATTTATTTTCTAGTATATGCATGTATAGGTATACACTAAAACCATTTTAAATACTCACACTGCAAGATAAAGACGACTTGTAACTCGCGTAACGGAAAATGAAAAAAAAAAAAAATATAATTCCCAAATTTTAATTTATTACTGTGAAATTTATATTAATAAAGGATAATATACCTATTTAAAAAAAAAATCCCAAATTATTCACTCTTTTTTCAGAAAAAAAAACACCCCTATTAAGTCAATCTACAACATAAAAATAGAAAGTTTAAAATATATATTTAGAAATATGTTCAAAAGTGCCCTTTTTAAACCCCTAAAAACGGCTATTTTTAGCGTTTTTTGCGATTTTCTCAAAAACTATCATACTTTTTAAATTAGTATTTTTCAACATCTTGTAGTCCTCATCGATACGCGTCTATAACACCCTAAATATTCACGTAGCCTTAAAACTCACGATAACAGGGCGAATTCGCACTCTCGCTGGAACTCGGGGACTATACTGAAGCGATCGAAAAGACATTTTCAATGTCAAAATACTAGAACATTATTATAAGATTCAAGTTCCCTTGCCCTTTTTTAAGGCGATTGGCTGTGCCTAGGAGTCCATCAGACCATCAGACACAACCAATAACACAACTCCTCGCGAAACCACGTTCAGTAGGTGCCAATTTTATTGACACAGCCTTTGAAGACATTATTATATGAGCTAGGGAACACGCTCACCGGAAGATCATTCTATATTTCTGTATCTGTATTTATAGAAAGATAGATTTGTTTCTCAGGCTCGAAACATGGTTGCTTTATTTTGGGTTTCTATATGTCTATTGTAATGAACTACGGGAAGATATGAAAATAAATTATTGAAATTATGTTAAAATGTTTGCAACCCGGTCCTAAGTAGGGTCTGGCAACAGAAATATTAAATTATGCCCCTAAAATGAGCCCAAAATATGTAAAATATTTTTTTCGTTAATTTTGTTTGCTTAGTCTGGTTTACAGATACTATCACGGACGCTGTTCTGTGGAACTAACATCCTTTATTCCCTGCCACCCGTCCTATCAGCACAGCACTCGTCGCAGAGAGACTCAGCGCCATTTTGTTGTTGACATTGGGCTTGTGAGAATCCATCGGTTCTCTAAAACGTTTCTTTGTCGCAACGCTAGGGCGTGGAACTGTATTCCGGCGAGTGTGTTCCCGAATCCTTTAACCTGGGTGTCTTCAATCGTCGTATTAACAAGCTAGACAGCCCAGCAACAGTCCGCAAATCTGCTGGCATGGTACCTAACTGAGCGTGGTTTGGCGAGGAGAGATGGTTATAGCTCTGTCGACTGTAACATTCGTCCTGCGACACCGTAAATTATAAATAAAACAACACTGACCACCACGTTCGGCGAAGTATTATCACAGGGCAACTATCAAGCAGCAAGTAAGGCACGAACACAGTGATCTACTACTGCATGACTTTGGAAGGACCATGCCAAGATGAAGTGGCTAGACTGACGCCCTTTAGCACGGCACATTGTCCATAACCATTAGTCACCACTTACGACATGCACGAGAAGAGATGCAGCGGGCAAATTCTTTTGAAGGTACCAGACCCACACGGTAGAACAAACAATAAAAATGTAAAGAGCTGTGCTACCTTGAGAATGCCGACGCAGTCGCAGGTCACTTGCCAGTTCTTCGCGGGGTCGAGCTCGATCTCAATGAGCACAGTGCCGTCCTCCTTGCGCTCCTTGCAAGGTGTGGAGTTCTTGCCGGAGACCCGACACGCCTGGTAGAACATGTGCGGAGCGACGCGTCCCGTGTCCGTACCGATGAACACCTGCGCACCGTACATCACCATGAACGACGGATAGTGGTTAGGGCACCGACATCTAGGCTTGCCAACCCTCCCGGAATTCCGGGATTCTCCTGAACTCACATGTATAATTTTCATAATCTCCCGGCTCCCGGAACGATAGTAAGAACTCCCGGAAATAATAGCTTCATTCTTGTGTCGATATTATCCACCTATACATTTAGCCAAGAACACATATTCAAAGTTCTTGCATTTTTTATTGAAAAACATTAATAAACAGTTTGTCTGCCTCAGATTTTGTATAAGTTGTATAATTTCTTCATAATAAATAACATAAAAACGGACTTTGTTAGAAAGAGAGGGAAATAGCCGCCGAGCATAAGGTCGGTGAGGTCTTAAGGAACTTATGACGGCACGAGTTCAAGCCGCCAAAATATGTTGGATCATTTTTCCTGTATTTTATCAAAGCAAATTTCCAGTCTCCCGGATTACCGACACGAAGAGTTGGCGACTCTACCGACATCTCGCGCAAGAGGTAGGAGGTCCGTATTGTAGGTTATTTTAGGTTATTATACCGGTGCGACACGCGACACCGTTCCCTTGCCCTTTACTAGGTGGTAGGCACAAATGGGTTGGTACCACCGTACTTGACGAAAGATGGCCGCACAGCAACCTCGGCTGAGTTCTACTCTAGTATAGCCAGCAATCCAACTGGAAGTCTTCAGTATAGGACCTAAGACCTTAAAAGCGGCGGGTGGCCGAGTGGTTTGGGCATCGGCTTCTCATGCGAGAGGTCCTCGGTTCAGATGAGGTCGGCGTATAAGTACCAATGAGTTTTTTCTGACGAAAAAAATTATGTGCATACCTACACCTGCTGCTTCACCGTTCGGAACCGGTGTAAAACTGTAGGTCCCTTCCCTTGCCCCTTACTAGGTGGTAGGCTCAAATTGTAGCCGACTGGGTCGGTACCACCGTACTGGATGTAAGATGGCCGCATAGCAGGCTCGGTTGTGTTCTCCTCTAGTCCAGTATAGCCAGCAATCCAGGGAAGTCTCCGGTGTGGCACCTACCTTCTCAGAGGTGATATTGGCTGGTCGGAGCATGCGCTTTGCCCCCTCGGACTCAGCCACCCATACCGGATAACATAAAAAAAATATTGTCTTTATCTTCATTATGGGACCTAAGACAGAAGTAATATTGGCTGGTTGGTGCATGTGCTCTGGTTCTTCTGACTCAGCCACCCATACCGGAACGGCTTGCTAAAAATCTTTAAATCAATTTTATATATTGATCTCCAGTGCCCATGGACGTTTGTGGTGTGCGTGGAATCATCGAAGATTATTTGGAAGTTTAAAGAATTAATGTGGATAATCCGTCACTCCGGTGAAGAGAATTATTGTGAGGGAAACCTGTACGCAAGCCATGACACAATGCTGTTTGTACAAGGTAAACTGGAAGATATTGCATTTTGAAATAAGTACTGCCAAAAGACAAGGTTAAGGCGGTATCAAAAGGACAATACGTACCTCTAGAACGGCGGGCTTGTCGTACCCAACTAATTTGACTATAGGGAAGCCGTTTCCTGAGTTGTCTTTCACTGCTCCTCTACTGCCTTCCGTTTGATACCTGCAAATAAAGACACAACCACTTCCACATCACACGTCTTGCAACATCAGGTATACCTAGTTATTTCGTAGTTTTGGGATTTTTGTGAAGTGGATTCCGTTACTGTTGTATTCGATACTCATCCCATACGATACGATCTCATCATAGGATCATTTGAACTAACACACTCAAGTAAACTCTTCTCCTTTAAGACTCCTAGTTTATTCGTAATGTTAAAGCAGGTGCTAAATTCTTGTGTTCATGTATACCGCGTATGGCTGTGCTAGTGGTCCCTCGGAATTGTGGCATTTTGGGTGTAAAGTACAGTGTAAATACAGTGTAAAGTGTTGCGTCCCTCGTACGTTCGCCAGCTTGCCCGAGCTCGCGCTCTTGCCGCTGCCGAACTTGCCCGCGCTGCTGCTCAGCTTGCTGCCCATCTTCTTCGCGCTCGCGAGCTTGCCCAGCTAGACAGCGGTATAGCGGTGACTAACCTAGCTCTGTGCTGTGTCTCCGGCTGACAGACGATCTATAGCTGCACTGGTCCGTCGCGCGACACGCTCGGCAGGTGGGCGGGCCAGTCTGCGTGCTGGTCGCGAGCGCTTTCCGCCGTGCGAGCGCGTTCGCCAGCTTGCCCGAGCTCGCGCTCTTGCCGCTACCGAACTTGCCCGCGCTGCTGCTCAGCTTGCTGCCCATCTTCCCCGCGCTCGCGAGCTTGCCCACCTAGACAGCGGTATTGCGGTGACTAACCTAGCTCTGTGTTGTGTCTCCGGCTGACAGACGATCTGTAGCTGCACGCGTCCGTCGCGCGACACGCTCGGCAGGTGGGCGGAGAGGGTCGGCGGGCCGGTCTGCGTGCTGGTCGCGAGCGCTCTCCGCCGCGCGAGCGCGTTCGCCAGCTTGCCCGAGCTCGCGATCTTGCCGCTGCCGAACTTGCCCGCGCTGCTGCTCAGCTTGCTGGCCATCTTGCCCGCGCTCGCGAGCTTGCCGTGCGACCGGTACGCGCTGCCGAACAGTTTGCCGGGGCTCTGTGACATGGCCGGACTGGGGATACTGCTGCAGTCCGCGCGACTGTTTCTGCAATGATAAATACCTTTATACAGAATGTTTGGCTAGCGATGCACAATGCTTCTGAGGGCGATTCCGATCTCCAAAAAGAATAACTTAAAAGTTACTATTTTTAGCTTTTAAACTTACAATTTTTGAATTTTTTGTATGAACCAATGCAAAAATCTACTGAGAATAAAATAGTAAAAAAAAATATTTTAGAATTAAATTACAAAAATGATGGTTTCGATTGCAAATACAGAATGGGCAACCTAAAGCTAACCCAATGAATGTATCCAACCTTCACAATCAATAGATGCTACGCTCAATAAATCAATTGATGATGAGTTTACTTCTAACTCATGCGTATAGTTAGTACCATGCTACATATTTATATTACATTCAAGGAAGATAAATGCATGCGTATTTTCTCGGTGAGTAAAACTAGCTTTGCGTCAAAAACAGATTTAGAATCGCGTTCATAATATTACAATTTCATATGTATGTATCTGATGTGAGATGACAAGCAGGTTTTATCCATGAAAGAATAAAATGAATGATCTTGCTTGCATGCATTTTTTTTATAAAACATTTGAAATGAGATGGAATATGAGATAATTGAGGTGAGATGAGAGAGAAGATAATTGTACGGTAAATACAACAAATTACAGCCTTCAAATTATCTAGAAACGCGTCGACTGGTCCATTTGATAAACTTTGATGAGCGGTTACGATAGATCAAGGTTTAATTGTTCATGACAATTTATAAACAAACATAATGACCTAACATTAACTACGATATAGATATTATAACGTTAGCAACTATTTACGTAATTACTTTAGGTAATTGTATTCGTGATAAAAATAATTTCTCTAAATATAAGTTGGCTAAATTCAAAGTATTGAAAATGTACCTAAGTGGTGGTGGTGGTAAAGATAAATTTAAATAACGCGTGCGGCTTCGAAATTTTATTGAAATTGTGAATACTTTGTGAGGTGCAGTCTTTAGGCGAACACTTGTCATACAATTTTGTTGATCCGATGTATAGGTTGAGGAATTACTATGGCTGGGCAACCGCGTGATTGTGGCGTGGAGTCAGAGCAGTTTGTCAAGTTGTAACTAATCGTAGTAAAGTTGTTCTTATTGGGTTCTAATGGTTGTAAGGTTGCCAATACCCTTACTTACAGGGGTTTAATTGGTCGTAAGGTTGCCCTTACATACAGTACCCTTATCACGAGATTTAACCGACACCGCGTACTACTACGCTACGCCGTGTTCTCCGCATCATTTTGTATGGAGAAACGGAGCAGCGCCTCTAGTGATAGATTTGCGAACTTAGTTTCTCCATACAAAATGATGCGGAGAACACGGCGTAGAGTAGTACGCGGTGTAGATTAAATCTCGTGATAAGGGTACAAAAGGTTTCGAATTGGTCGTAGGCTGTCCTTACATACAGGGTTCTAATTGGTCGTAGGCTGTCCTTACAGGGTTCTAGTGGTCATAACCTTGTCGTTATAGCAGAGTTACAAGAACGACCGAAGGGAAGCACTGACGTGGCACCAAGTTCACCCGGTGTTATCGGCTGACATCACGGATGTTGTAGGTGATGTAGCCAACCGTGTCAGTTTCCATAAAAAAAAACGAGGCTAGTAGGAGATCCAGGGGAGAGTTACATAAAGGTCACGTACGAGAGGGCGGAGTGTGCCGGCTGGGGCGCCAGCGGAGGTGGCGGGGGCAGCCGCTGCAGTTCGGGGAAGCTGTAATTGTCATTCGCATCGTCCGACTCATATTTAATCTCCATCCTTCTACGCTTGGCCTCAGCGCCCGTACCCACGGCGGCGGCGGCGGCGGCGGAGGGGGCGACCGCGCTCCACTCGCTATTGGCCGCGTCCGAGAATCTGCGACCAGAATTAACCATGAGTTTGGACCGCGGAGACTCTTCCGCCTTCTTCTTATTTTGGTTTCATTTTGAAAAATATACGAACGCGCTCATTACTGTCACGAGCCTCGTAGGAAATCCGAGGTCAGAGCCCAGTGACAACAATGTTCCGCCTTGCGACGATAGGACCGACAGATACGACACTTTTCCTCACGATACTTCGACATTTCTCGCTGGGAAACGTCCGCCAGAGAGTGAAAGAATATTTAGAGTAAAACACAGCGAAATAAGTCAACTTCGACCGTCGCCACTTGCTCCATTATCCCACTGGTGGTGTACTAAATTACATAAGCTATCACTATCACCGATAACTGCACGCGCTCCTATTTATTTACAATGTCGCGCGCGTTCATATAAACACGATAAAACCACCGAACTAAATACTATAGATCAGTGGATATAAAGTTAAAAAGTATGTTTGTTGTACGGTTTCACAAACTACCCACATATTTTGACACTACGTACAGTGCGACAAGGCTTGAAATGAACGTGGGTGACAGCGGAACTAACGCCGCCACAGTGTTGCCAGATGACCGTCTCGCGTTTCACCCGTTCACGCGTACGTTAGTATCCCTCCTTAGTCTGTGCTGTTGTTAGCAGAAATCGAAGTCTATCTGTTATTTTATTAGTGAGCAAGTCTTCCTAAAATTCAATACATAAAATAAAAAATAAGTAAGTACCTACCTACCTTATAGGTACTATGCATACATTTTCTTTTGCAGCGATATTTTCCCGTAGTGTAAGGAAATTTTCAAAATTAACAACCCTAATGCTGCAGCAGCGCCCTCGCACAAACGTCATCCACGTTCATTTCAAGCCTTGTCGCACTATAGGAGTGATGTCAACAAAACAAAATGCGCTTTGAGTTATGCGCGTTAATTTTTGTTGACATACCTATTTGTCTTTTCGTAGCGGTGAAAGGAGCAAGTCTAGCCGCGTTCGCTGAAGCGAACATCTAGTAGCCTCATAGGACAAGTCGCGAAGGGGGCCGGGTCGGGATAAGGTTATTTCAAAGTGACATTAACCTACTATAACCTACCTTATGTATACGGTTTTGTGTCACAGTCATAATATTATTTCTCTATGGTCTCAATATAATGCTTGCACAAGATTTCGCGAATATAATAATAATAACAAATAGAATAAACACGCCAAGTCTAAGCTCGTTACAGGCAAAGAGGTCTAGCTAGCTAGAGGCTACAGCGACAGTTCAATTAGTGATATTTTTAAACTCCTCTTTTTGCTAGAATAGCGTAACACTGCAAGATAAATTAGCACCTAACGAGTCATGTTTGCGGATATAATTATAGCGCACACTGTTTTATCGATGCCGATATGATCGATTCCTAGATAGATGGTACCTATATTATGTAGCGTGAACGTACGTAGACTACAAAAAAAAATTCTTCATTTGTCGGTTTTTTTTTAAACAGGACACAAAATCAGTTGTGAATTTGTATTTCGAATTCAAATGACGCAAACTCGAACTTAAATTTCGGATCATTTCTGAAATGTAGCGCGAGGACATGACATCATTAATTATTATTCAGTAACGATAAAACACGGTTCCTAAACTGAAGCGTCTACCTACATAATGGCGCAATAGCAACGCTCAAGTATTCCGGAAAATTGAAACCACCTCCGGCGCGGCGGGCGGCGGCGCGGCGCGCGCCGACCATCGCGACAAAAGGCCTATTCGTAAGATCGTGGCTCCGAAACCTGTTGGCGTGCACCAATTTCTTGCGCTTTCCGAGTTTGTCAAGTGAATTTCTTTCATAAACGCAAGTTGATACATGGTTTTGGATTGCAAGTTAAAACGGCTGATTCCTTAAGTTATCAGGTGTGGGTGTGTCCAGACCTACCCATGTAGGTCTATAAAGAGTTATGCATATAAAATAAATCAGTCTGTCGCCGAACGCTGTCTCTTCATTGCGTGTCTACTTACCTCGACACATTTATTTCTACATAAGGTGTTAGGGTTAAACTCGTCCGAATTTGTACCGTGGTATTATCAATCCGAACCAGTTTAACCGAGGGGTTAGTCACTAGAGCAAAAAGTTTACACCAGATTACTGGTAGGCAAGATTACCAGGATTACCTTGTGATTTCTAGATTCCGAAGGATTCCAAAGATTCCTAGGGATTTCCAAGATTCTTTAAAGACGACCAAAGATTTCTAAGGGATTACCAAAGATTTCTAAGAGATTAGCAAAGATTTCTAGGATTACCAAAGATTCCAGGATTTCGTAAGATTTCCAAGGACAACCAAAGATTCCTAGGTATTACCAAAGATTCCTAGAGGTTTACCTAAGATTACCAGAGATTACCAAGATTCTGATCAGATTGCCAATTTCTTTGGGATTCCTAGATTCCCTGGGATTATTCGAGACTGCCTAAGATTTCTAGATTCCTCGGACTCCCACCTAATATTACCTGAGATTACCAAGACTTTGATCGGATTCCCTATGATTCCTTTGGGATTCCTAGATTCCCTGGGATTACTTGGGACCGCCTAAGATTTCCAGATTCTTCGGGCTCCCACCTAAGGTTACTTGAGATTGTACACCACATTCCCTAAGTGACTGACCCCTCGAGTTTAACGGAACTGAACGAAGATCGGTCGAAATTCCTATGAAAAAAACAGTCTGAAAAAAAAAACACGACACGGCGGCGTCTAATTCCGTCAAGAGCAAGGTACAATGTGCTTCGAGGATGTAGCAGGAAATGTAGTGAACCATGTCACATTTCATAAAAAGATGTTTGTAGAGACAAAATGTTATGTCTTCTATGCCACAACAGATGAGTGGACGGGCGTGTGAAGGCCGACACAGGAGATGGTGCGGCAGATTAGATCTCAGCTTGATGTCCTACTCTGATTCATTGCGGACGCGACACGTCGCCCATATTGTCCATTTCGGGACCCTACCGAGTGCTAGTAAAATCTTTACGACAGCCGCCAGTTCACATCGCTACATCAGTGTCACACTACACACGTTTAATATGAAACAATGGTAGTTAAGTTTGATAAAAATTTCCGCATAATATGTTTTATTCAAAGTTAAGAGCGTTCGGTGCAAAATGACAGGCGACGGTGCTGCCACTCAAGTAAATAATATATATCTCTTAAACAAAGCCATAACTGGAAAAAACAAGCCATGAAGCTGTAGTTGATTTTGATTATGATATTCTAAGATACTGAAAACAGTTTTATATTGCTCAGTTTATGCACAATCATTATAACGGATTTCGATGGCCACCGTAATCCGTTATAATGATTGTGCATAAACTGAGCAATATAAAACTGTTTTCAGTGTCTTAGAATATCATAATCAAAATCAACTACAGCTTCATGGTTTATTTTTTCCAGTTATGGCTTTGTTTAAGAGATATATATTATTTACTTGAGTGGCAGCACCGTCGCCTGTCATTTTGCACGGAACGCTCTTAAGCCGGGGATTGAATGGATGCAGTGAGCTAATATGTATTAGCTCACTGGATGGATGGGAACAGAACGACTACGGCCCATTATATCCCTCTTCGGAATGAAGAGCGGATGACTGCGTGTGGTGGTTGAGTTGACGGCGTGCACGGAACGCCTTGGGAATGACCTATGTTCAGTTTAGTGGGTGGTAGTGGACCGAAAAAGGCTGATTATTTACTGGCTATTGACTATTTTTAAAGCAATTAGACTTTTAGAAAGTTAGGATTACATTCGAATCGAGGATGTTATGTGATTCGCGAAAGACTTGATTGGCGTGAAGGAGCAGCGTGATGTTGATGTATAATGTAATGAATGATTAATGAATGATGAAGGTTATATATATACGTGTCGGTCATATAAGCAAAGATCGCATTCCGATGTTAGTAACTGTTTAAATAAAGACGAAACAATATTATAGACTATTTATAGCGGGAAAAAATGTATCGACGTCATTGCCTGCCCGTTGCGCAAGTTATCTCCGTATGCAAAAAATGTGTTATCGAGTAGTTGTGTTTACGCGTGAAAATCAACGACATTCTTCTCTCTGGACAGGCCCTCGTTATACATTTTACCGGTAGAAAGAGAATCTCTCTCACAGATGCACACTAAGCTAAAATTTTACACACACACGTAACATAGGCTAGAATAAGACGTGCAGATGCAAACTCCGTGAACGGAAAAGGAATAGTGCGATTGGAGTTCTTCTATATATTGCCAATATTTAAAACAGCGTAAATGCGCGAGCGCCTCATACGTCACGTTACGTTTCCGCTCTGTGAACGTCGATAGAGTAAGACGGTTAAATGGCAATTTGATACGTATAAGGGAGACAACGATTGTACATTCCAAATTAGAATCCGTATACTTGAACTTTGTACGTCGCGGCTTGCGCGTGTCCCTTTATATTCATATAATGACTTGTGCCATGCGTTACAAGATAGGTTTAGAACCCTGCATGTCGCCACTGCATGTTCTCAGTGACTGAAACTCGTATGCTCTCGTCTCGAACCGAGTAACGTATAGCTATCCTTTTCACGCTCATATTTTGTGTATGCGAATGCATGATATTCTATCTCTCTCTTTTACGGACGGACGGATACAAAAATACAAAAACGTGACCTGCCTGAGCGGCGCAGTGCGGCGGACTGACTGCTCGCGAAAGAGGGTGCGCTGTATGCTCACAGATAGCGCGCCTCAAGTCGGTGTTTTGTATGCCACTTCCCGATACTTTTTAATTCGTTGGTGACAATGTTGTTGTCGAACGAGTGAGTGTGTGTGTGTGCGGAGGGAGAGTGTAGTGTGCAAGATACCTGGCGGGGTCGCGGTCGGGGCCGAGACCGCTGTCGTTGCTGTTGTCGCAGGGGTCGGGCAGCCGGCTCGGCTGCGCGTGCGGCGGCAGCAGCTTGCCCCTGGAGGCGTGCGGCTTGCCCGAGTAGAGCCGCGCGTAGTGCGCGAGCTTACTCGAGCCGTACTTGCTGACGAGGTGCGGCTTGCCGCCCAGCAGCGCCATCTTGCCGGGGTAGTGCTGCAGCTTGCCGGGGTGGGCGCGCTTGTGCGGCGCGCGCATCACCTTGCGGTGCACGCGTGACGTCATCGTCGGCGTCGCCGACATGGTCATTTTCATGCCTGCAACAAGGAAAGAAGGGCCCGGTGATGAGGACGCTTGCGCTCGCCGACACTGCGGAACGTTCAGGAGAGACACATCACAATTTATAGTCTGGCAATAGTTGCGTGCGCGCCACGTAGCGCATTGCCACGTACGAGCTCCGATATCCTTCAAGAAATTCAGCGGCGATGACTCAAGTTCATTATCGCAAGGACTGGACCGCAAATAAAATATTTATTCGAGGATCGTAAAGCTGCGCTCTCCGCCGCGCCGCCGCCTATAAAACATTAGGCGTACTTATGCAAACGGAGCCCAGAAAGCTGTAAATTGGGATGAGTGTGCGCGGCGCGGCGTGAGGTATGACGCCATTTTCCGGTAGTCGCTTAAAGACCGTCGTAAAAGTGGACTTTACCTAACGCCATTATTGTAGGTAGTAGTTCATTAAGACTCTGTGGACACGTCGACAGATACAGATATACATCTCGAATGAAAGGATAAAACAAACCATAAACTCTACATTGAAGGAATTACACATTTAGTTCTTTGTATTCAGATTGATAGCTATTTTGTCTTGATATTTGTGAAAACTGTGGTGAAGTGAATGACTCGCACGCATTACTTATTTATGCTTTTCGACTTTATTAATTGTATACACAGCAGCGCTGCCAAGAGTTGTCAGTGGCGGCGGCGGCGGCGGCGCGGCGTCGGCGCGGCGCTGCCTTATCTCAGCATCTTATTCAAACAGATAACCTTTGCACGAAGGTTCTCTTGTCGCGTATCAGAACCTCAATATAAACTGTGAAGATTGCTAGCATTAGGTAAGAAGCATTAGTTACATTTCAATAACTTGGAACTTGGGAGACTGATAAAAAAAATTGCTACCTTATCAACGTATGTTTTCTTCTTCAATTAATGAATCCGTCCATGAATGCCTAACGTATATAAACGCTACCACACAATGTTATCAACGTAGAATTTATTCAATGCACGCAATTAGATAAATAAATAGAGACGTGTATTGAAATTCCATTGAAGAGTTGATCAGACTGGAAGCCCTAGAAGTGGCCACTGATATATTCTCCGCCCCGCCCAGCGCCTCTCTCAAAGAGCGGTCAAACTGAGCTAAATATAGCAGCTCCAGTAAAATCTCTTCAAATGAGTACAATCAAAACAATCGATAGAAGAAATTATTTCGAAGTAACATAAAATTCATAACCAATTATTCGAAAATAGAATATTTGAAACTGCCAAATTTTGTAAGATTTGGGTTTTTGAAATAGGTATATGGATCATGGGATTCAAAGTTTGAAGTGTGACAAAGAAGATAGGGAGATATGTATATTCATCAATGTTTCGGTAAAGCTCAGAATTTTGGTATAGATAGCTCGGGAGATTTTGTCAAATATGGTTCTTGGATTATGCTTAGGTTGGTTCGAAATACATAAGCTGATATTACAGATATGCACAGCACACTACTGGTACGCCGAAATTTGCTCCACACATTTCTAAGTTCTACGTATGTCGCCATATAGGTATGCAATGAGACCAAATTACATCAATATAACCCCACGAAGAGTTAAATACATCTTTGCTTGAGCTCCTGTCGCATACAAGTCTGAATTTTGTGTAAAAACATGGCAGTAATATGGGCCGGAGGGGTAAACTGTTGCGGAATTTGCAGTATAGGTTACTTCACACCACGAGCCGGCTTGCATACTAACAATAACACTTAAGCCACATCCCCGAGCGTAGAAGTTGCCTCCGAGGTTCTGCAAGCGGGCGTCACGTCCAACCTCCGAGCTCCGTAGAAACGCCAACACAAGGATAACTGCATTGTTAACTCATCATTTGAATAATATTATGAAGGTACCTAGCTATAGAGTTTACTTTGTTCATAGGGAAACTGGTACGGCGGCTATGCCCAGGCCATGAGTCCATCAGATAATCAGGCACATGCAATAACAATGTCTCTCTGCACAACCGGTAACTTGCGAGGAAGACTTCATAGCACAATTTCTAATATCTGATTCCTAAAATGCGAAAACATATGCCACCTGGCGACCCCTGCTGAATTCCTATTTCAATGATAATACCCATATCCCACAAATCTTCCAAATTGATTGTGGATTTACTGAATTCACAATGGGCAAAGAACTTACATTAAATGATGAACGGTGAACATCTTATCCAAAACGCGTTCTAGGAGGCTTCATAGTTCCTCCCAGGTGGAGTACGTACCTACTAAACCGAATCCCATTGGAACAAGAAGAGCTGTCCGACTCCATTCCCAAGGAGAAGGAGTAGGCACAGAAGTGTTGCGAGAGCGGAAGTTATGTATAAATCAGCGGCGGCGATGCAAAAATTGGATGATTGCATCCAGCGCCTCTACAAAGTGGCGACATAGCTCTATAGCACCTTGTGCATCGTGAGTACCACTCCGATAGCTATTGCTATAATGTGGAGATACTCAAGTTGAAGATTGTGACAAGGTTCTACTTCTTTTTACTTTTAGACCGGATGAAGCGGCGCGGCGTGCTGGGTGCAGTCAACTGAGAGCAGAGAGAGGTCAGAGATCAGGCCGGCGACCGATAGTGGCGCATCGTCTCGTCTCCGACCCGACCTCGAGCATATAGTCTTGTATCTGTACTACACTTAACAAAACGGTTGATAGGTTAACAACACCTCGTACCCTCTCTTGGTTCCTCTTCCGCTTTATCATCCAGAATACAACGAACTCAAATTCCATGAGCATAATTCAGTTTAATTCAAAGTCGAACATTGGATGATAAAACATCGAAATGCTACCCAGCGATTTTTTTTTAATGGCCGATTAGATTGTTTATTATATACAGGGTGGCCAAAAAGTCAGGGATCAAACGAAGTCAGGGGATAGCTGGGGTCAATTGCGGCAAAAAATTCTTCTACAGGGCGCGTCTATGGTCAACGCCTGAGAAGTTGTGATTTATTTGGTGTTTTTAAAGAAAATATAATTTCTCTACCAATAGTTTTAAAAAATTAAGAATTGTGACACCCTGTATAATTTTTTTTATTTTCTTCTCATTGCTAACAAACAAACATTGCATTAAACATGCCTTTTGTGATTGTGAATGATGTGTGTTAAAAAAAAACACAAATTTAAGAAATTTTCTTTTTCACCATGGAAACATCTGTATTACATTGGACCGCACTGTGAAAAAAAAATGTTCTACCGAAAAGTCACCCTCTATTAGAAAAAGTAGCGCAATTAATAAGGATTCTAAAAAGGTATAACACTTGACTATTTGCAACTCGCATAACTTCCTAGAGCGATCATTCGTAGTAACGGTCGAATTTACCCAAACCAGTAATTATTATTGTATTGTGGCAATAAATATCTAAAATCGTTTAAAGCTCTTGAAAAATAACTAGAATCACAAAGAGACACTAACTACCTCTCTCTCTCTTGTTGTCAAGGGTCTAGTTGCAATGCGCGTGTCTCCTGGAGAAAGCCATGCAATAATTACTGGTTTGGGTAAATTCGACTGTTACTACGAATGATCGCTCTAGGAAGTTATGCGAGTTGCAAATAGTCATGTGTTATACCTTTTTAGAATCCTTATTAATTGCGCTACTTTCTCTAATAGAGGGTGACTTTTCGGCAGAACATTTTTTTTTCACAGTGCGGTCCAATCTAATACAAATGTTTCCATGGTGAAAAAAGAAAATTTCTTAAATTTGTGCTTTATTTTAAACACACATCATTCACAATCACAAAAGGCATGTTTAATGCAATGTTTGTTTGTTAGCAATGAGATGAAAATAAAAAAAATTATACAGGATGTCACAATTCTTAATTTTTTAAAACTATTGATAGAAAAATTACATTTTCTTTAAAAAACACCAAATAAATCATAACTTCTCAGGCGTTGACCATAGACGCCCCCTGTAGAACAATTTTTTGCCGCAATTGACCCCAGCTATCCCCTGACTTCGTTTGATCCATGACTTTTTGGCCACCCTGTATATACTCATCCATAGGTCGGTAAACTACTCTAGGATACGTCGAAAATTCCGCCAGTTCTATTTCAATGCGCAGAAGAACTGACAAACAAACTTCGCAAGTCACAATGTTTTGATAGTACCTACATTAAAAGTATTAATAGTCACTTATATATAAATAATAAATAGTTAATGCATATTACCGCTCACAAAAAGATTATTGTTTACAGCATACAGGTGAATATTTAAGAATCTGACCACTGGTTATTTATTTACATTATGTACCTATATCTGGTGTAATAGTGTCATATCATAAGTCAATTTTGATAATTACATATATTAAGTCAACCAACAACAATTATTATAGGTTTATTACAAAGAAATAATATCTCATGTTAAAAAACTAAAGATACAAACAAAGTCTATTATCCGATTGTCAAAATTCGTTAGTAGGAAAACAGTGCAGTAGTCAGACATTTAGAGAAAATTATGCTTTTTCTGTACTCTGAGCTTTTTAGTTAACATGAGTATAATTTGTCGTTTGGACTTATTCTCGTCTAATTTTATATCCAAGCGCAGGTTACCTACCTATGGATGAAATTATACAATAAACAATAATAAACAATTATGTCTAATAAATAACAGTTTATTGTAAAATCGAACACTATTAAGTATATAAAAAGCTTTTTGAGGTTTAAGATAATCTACTATATGTCTTACTAATTATACATTATTGTTCAGTGCGTTCAGTGCGAAGAGAACGGCGTTCACGCCAGCTCCTTCCTTCCAAAACACGTCGCTGAAATTAAGCGACCACCTCGGGGTCCTCGGTGTCGAACTGTCGCACGACTTGAACTTCCGGCGCCATATTGAGGGCAAAGCCAAGCTGGCCTCAAAAAAGCTGGGCGTACTGAACAAGGTGCGACGGTACTTCACGCCGGGCCAACAACTGACGTTGTACAAAACACAGGTTAGGTCCTGCTTGGAGTACTGCTCGCACTTGTGGGATGGCTCAGCTAAATACCAGCTTGCGCCGCTAGACTCAATCCAGCGTCGTGCCGTGCGACTGGTGGGTGACCCCGTGGTGTCCCGCGACTTAGAACCACTGCAACTCCGTAGGGACGTCGGCTCCCTGAGTGTGTTCTATCGTTTATTTCATGGGGAGTGTTCAGAGGAGCTGTTTAACGCGATTCCGTCGTCCCCATTCCACCTCCGCACTACGCGTACTGGGCAGGGGATGCACCCTATTCAATCGACCTACCACGCATGCGCACCAACCGGTTCTGTAGGTCTTTTATTCACAGAACCGGGAAAATGTGGAACGCACTCCCTGCCCATCTATTTCCTCCCAAGTACAGCCTGGGGTTTTTCAAAAGGGGCGTGAAAAGGCTCCTGTCAGGCCGGCATGACATTCGCAAGCCCCGTGCATCACAGAATGTCCATGGGCATCGTTAGACACCTACTTGTAGGTGTAACGATGCCATATGTCGCGCTATCGATAAAAAAAAAATTGTTACATCGTGTATCATGCATGATTGTCGGAATTGAGAGAGGAGTCATGAATATACTTTCTGTGATTTGAGTCTGGAAGCTAAAGTCTTAGGATGCCAGGTCGGTTTATTTGTAGATGGACAGTCACTTTGTTTGGTTTCCGTACCGAAATGATACAAAGGAACCCTTATGGTGAGACTTCGTTGTACGTCCACCCGTCTGTCTTCCTGTCACATGGCTTTAACATTTCTAAATTAATAATGAGGGCAGAATAGGAGTCAAATTGTTTTGAAATTGTTAGAATGATAATAATGTATGGGCAGCTGAGCCCCTGCCGAGTCGTCCAAATAAACAGGCTCGATTAGATACCGCCTGGCGTGTTTACGCTGAACCTTTGTATCCGTGACACAATTTCGGTGTCACTGCATAATCTCATGTCCACTAACGTACGACTGTCGGATGGAAGACGTCACGTCACTCACATGATGCCGCCGCGCCGCCGCCGGTCGTTTTAATAATTATTCTACGTATTCTACGTGAGATCTTAATTAATTCTAACGATTTAGGGCCTATCTGTGTGTATGCGATTTCCATGCGCTGACTTTTATTATTATTTACTATTTTGAAGAGAAATTTTATATTACTAAACATACCGGGATACTTTCTATTTTTAAGCTGAAATATAATTTTAGATTTAAATATTATCATTTCTGTTTACGTTTATCCTTATTTTTCAAGCAGCGAAAAATAAGGAGACACTAATGCTGAAAAAAAAGTTTGATTGGTTAAATTTAATACTTAATTGTGTAGTTTTATTGTACTCGCATACTCTTGTTAGTTATAATCTTGTGAATGTATGAAAAAGGAGGGAATCCTGAAAGCACCTTGGCGCCGGAAGGGTCGGGTGCGGTGCGACGCGAGAACAGCTGCGCGGCGGAGGAGACTGGAGAGGGCAAATAACACAGTGCGTAAATAAGCAGCGAATCTCCATCACATCACACTTCATTCATTATTCAGTTCTAATTTAGTCGCAGCGCAGGGCAGGCAGGCCGCATCGCAGCAGCCGTCTCGAGCGAGACAATTAGTCTAGTCAAATTTTCTGAAAATCGAAGTTTTAGAAGCAAATCATATAACTTTTTGGTAAACGGTGTTTTCTTTCTAATTCGACCCTGCTGAATCCAAAAATGCCGTTGGCCTTCCCCCACCTCCCCCCCTTCCCCCCCATTTCCCCTCCGAAGTGTCCCTAGCCGTAGTTTTTTTTATTTTACAGAAAAACGGTTACAGATAGGAGCAAATGTTCGAAGAAGAACTTAATCTATGTTAAATTGCACCTACAACAGATGCACTTCGGCTTCACATCAAAAGGTGCCACTACCAAGTAAGTTGGCCTGAAACCATCAGAATAAAAAACATAAAAGACTGTAAAAACGTTCTTTAATCTATTTATTAATTGGCAGGTATGTGTATGGGAGAATGCTCACCTTCCCAAGCCATCTCTTCTATTGCTGGAAGACTGCGGCTGGACCATAGATGGCGAGCAAGTAGTTCCACGTTTTATGATGCTTGATCCCATTCCTAAGACGTACCCAGAAGTTATTGTTTGCCACTGTAAAGGACTTTGCAACTCAAAGAACTGTGGTTGTAGGAAAGCAAACGTCCCTTGTTTAAAACTGTGTACTCCCTGCAAACGTACCTGTTTTAATTCTGGAGAGACACAGTAATATGTTTGATTGCCTCTAAGTTTTTTAATAAACATAACCAATGTTTTAAACGTGTATTTGTTAATTCCTTATGCACAAAAACATACAACTACACATTTTGAAGGTGTTCCTGTGTCAAAGGGGGGCTTTACAGCGACAATATCGAATTTCAGCACCATATTGGCCGCCATCTTGAATATCTCACTTCCGGTCGGTACTTCGCTCAGGCAACCGACATATTCGGATTCAGCAGGGTCAATATAGGGGGAAATGACCTTTTGCTCAAAAGTAATATTCCATGCTTATAATGGTGATCCATGATTCTAGGGCGAGTGTACGATGCGCGCGGGAATACCTCCACGCGGTAAACTGTAGTTCGAGAACCATTGTTCACATGAATATGAATTAGATGTTATTTTCAAGATAAATGCATAAGCTATAAAACGTCTTTAGATAATTTTCTCATAACTGCTGTCACTTTCCTACAAATTGAGAAGAAATACAAAAAAAAAATTTTTTTTAACTTTTTTATCGAATTTCGAAGGCTGTATCTCAAAAACTACTTATTGTATCGATATAAATTTAACACTTATGTTTAGGAAATTTAATATAGATTAAGTTCTTCTTGGAAAATTTGCTCCTATCTGTAACCGTTTTTCTGTAAAATTAAAAAAACTACGGCGAGGGACACTTCGGAGGGGAAATGGGGGGGAAGGGGGGGAGGGGGGGGAGGGCAAACGGCATTTTTGGATTCAGCAGGGTCGAATTAGTAAGAAAACACCGTTTACCAAAAAGTTATATGATTTGCTTCTAAAACTCAGAACGGAAGCCTTTTTTAAAAATTTTGCCTAGACTAAATGTCATGTTGACAGTTGCATGAGCCATTCAGATTCCGAACTGACAGACCGACCGACCGCGTCCTTGATCGGACTTTGCCCGCCCAGAGTTACAAATCTTTCATCATCCGCCGCCCGTCTCCGGTCGGGATCACGACGACGAGACGATTTTATTCTCGCGCGTGCGCAAAATCAGTACGCGTCACACGCATTTCAAAACAAAATACGAATAGTATGAAACCGGATGTTGTTATGTGCTTGGTTAAGGCGGCTACTGAACTGACACACCTGCCGCAGGGGCAATTTCAGGCGCACGGTGGTCGGGGCAATTTAGGAGTTGTCTCTACACACATGCCTGCCGTTCAGTGTGAGAGTGAACGTTCCGCTGAACACACGCGTTGAGAATGGCGCCGGTATTATCGAAACCGCAAAGGTTCGTTATAGCCTTAGGCCTTTCCGAGGTGCTGACGCAAAAAAAAAAAAAAGAAAAGGAGATGCTGGGTGCAGAAGTGGTTACAGAAACGAAGCAAGTTTGTTTTTTTTGTCCCACATCTAGGGTTACACCTTTATACACTTCTATCACACGCGTCCAAACTTCACGCTCATTATTATTAGAATCCATTGTGAGCGACACACGTGCACTCCGCGTGGCAGCCGCCAACGAACTGAATTGAGAAATTGTCTCAATCGCGCTACACACGCGGGAACGCGGCAGGGCGGCAGGGCCGATCTAGGGTTCTAGGAAGGTCTCGCGCCCCTGCCGCAGCGCCAATCTAGAAAATTTCCCCTGCTTGCCTTTACACATCACAATCAAGGAGTCAATCAAGGAGGCAATCCCGAGATTGCCCCTGCGGCAGGTGTGTCAGTAGCCGCCTTTACATAATAAGTAAATATATTTTCCAATCGACTGATGACCAGCACCTCAGTCAAACATTTTTAGGTTCCTAATTGGGGAAGAAGCATTGTGAAGAAGAAGGTGGAACGAAAATCTCGTTGCGCGATTCCGAATCGCACTTGTCCGGGTTTTTTACAAAGATCGTGAGAATGTTCGGATCCGGCCGGCGATCTTCATTCACGTTGACTACTCGTATGGGTCACTACACTACTCAGACTACTCACTCACTACCACTACCGATATGACATCTCATTAATTCCGTATGGTTTCGAACTTCATTGGGGTCTACGTTCGTTCGACAACGGTTCCCAACTCTAATCTATGTGACTCTACAACTATTAGATTACACACACATTTTGTTGGATGGAATTCGTGCGAAGAGAGAGAAAACGGACACCAATGTAAATCGAAGTGTCATCATCAGCTTCTTTATTTCTGCGCAATAACATTATTACTTAATTAGGTAATACGAGGCGATAACGAACAATAACAATGATGGAGACGGGGCGGCGAAATAATTTTATAAATAATTAAAAGATATTTATAGCAAACTGCGACACGGTGATCAAAATTAACGGAGCGTGCACACTAGACGCTAGATTTGCTCGTAAATACAGCTGTTTTATTGTGAAAATTGGTGGCGTCTGCCTTCGCCGTTCGTCTCTGCTCTGGTCGAACGATTGTCGTATCGGCAAAACTCATTAATATTAATATGAGAGGGTGCGTCATATGTAAAGCGTCCAGACGCCAGGTTTACAGAGGACAGTAGGTTTCCGTTTCCAGTTCCGAGGAAACTCTCTCAAACAAAAACCTCTGCAGAATTTCAAAGCGACTTGAATGACATGACCTCGGACAGAGCCACCCAGTTCGGAAGCAATAAAAAAAAGACAACACATATTATGAATTAACTCAGAAACTGGGGACACGGGAGAAGGAGATGAGGTTTAGGGCTTGAGGAGATGGTCCTTCAAGAGCACTCTGAATGCGTGGATCGATGCACACTGTCGTAAACGAAAAGGAAGTTAGTTCCATATGCGTGCAACGGCCAGCGCCAGCGTGCACTGTGAAATTGTCAGTTTAAAAAACTGAGGAGTGGGACGGGATAGCTAGGACAAGGGTGTCTGAGGATTTTAATGGGACACCGTGGGAGGAAAGCATTTGGAAACGGTCGGATAGATTTAGAAGCAGCAAGTTCATTCAGTGTGCTGTACAAGAGTTCTTCGAATTGTTTTAATGAAGTAGCGGAAGAAATGTTAATGACAATGAGGTTTCTGGGAAGAGCGTCATCGTCAGCGAGATTGATTGTTATTTAAAACATCTTATATATTAGGTCTAGGTTATAGGTATATGTCTAGATCTAGTAACAGCATAGGTTTAAAGCGAGATATTATTTTCAGAGGTCGGCGAGTATAGAGAAATGTCATGTGCAGTAGATGATCTTTTTTTTTTATGTAAACTGACACGGTTGGCTACATCACCTACAACATCCGTGATGTCAGCCCATAACACCGGGTGAACTTGGTGCCACGTCAGTGCTTCCCTTCGGTCGTGCCGGCTACATTGAACTGGACGGAAAACACAAACTATTTACATAGCCATTTCGACCGACCTTTCATTCAGTGCGGTGGTTTTTTTTTTTTTATGGAACCTGACACAGTTGGCTACATCACCTACAACATCCGTGATGTCAGCCCATAACACAGGGTGAACTAGGTGCCATGTCAGTGGTACCAACCCGGGCGGGTTAAACCCTACCACCTAGTAATATAAGAAGGGAGTCATATCCCTTAGTCGCCTTTTACGACATACACGGGGAGAGATGCAGTGGTGAGATGATGATCTACTTAATAAAATTCTTAACTGACTGACCGGTGGGTGCAAAAGTGGAACATTTTGTTTGCTAAAAGCTAGTAAATAATAAACTGTTAATAATTTCTGTAAATCGACTTTTTATTTAAAATTTTCACTACCCGGTATAAACTATCCAAAAAATTGGCCGGATAGACCGTATACAGGATAGTAACCGGTTTTCCGTTGCAACACTAGTATGGATTGTGAGAGGAGGGAAAGATGTTCGCCGGTAGTTCGTTTCGCACTGCAATAACGACAAGCACAAGAACGTTAATGTTTATTTTTTTTTATGCCATTGGTCCCTCGGTGGCTAGGCCGACCGAAACCACGCTCATTTCACGATTTTCGGACTATTGCTAGGCTGTTTGAAGACACCCAGGTTAAAACATTCTGGAAACACCCTCGCCGGAAGACAGTTCCACACCCTAGCGGTGCGATAAATACACCGATTTTGAAAAACGATTGGTTCTCAAAAACCTAATTTCAACAATTATCCGAGACGTTCAGATTATCTGCGACGAGTGCTGCAAAGATAGGTCGCAAGGCAAGGAGTAAGGGATGCAAGTTCCTCCGAGCAGCGTCAATGGTTACTACCTGTAGTAATTATGTAATTTCAACATTGGACACGTCATATCATCATCAAAGATTTAATGTACAGAACGGCCATTACTGACTATAGCAGAAATTCATCACAGCAGGACGGTAGTGCGACCTCGCTCTTATCGCGCGCTTGAGAGCAAAGATAAAGATAGATAACGCCTACACCACACGCGCGCTTCGCGATCGGCAACTGTGCGATGCAGCAGCGGTGAACGATCTCCAGCCGGTGTTATCGTATCGTGTCAAATTGTATGAGACGTCGAGGTTATATTGACAGCTATTCGACCCTCCAAATGTGCAAGGGCAATTACTTGTCTAGTGTCGCGTGCTTCAATGAAATACGATAGTCTGTGGGTGCTTCATAAGCAAAACCAATCGAATACCTTTAAACTGTAGCAGTAATCTAACGGATACTTCTACAGAGTTCTAAATAATGCAATACCTACACGTACAATCGGCTCCAAAATTTAACATACGAGTATACATCTAGAGCAGGCATGGGCAACCTTTTTGGTCCAGGGGCCACATCATTGTTTTGCTGTCTAGCCGCGGGCCACATTAAGTCTACATTTCTAAAATGTGTACCCTACCTACTTGCATCGATGCCTATTTATAATAAGTAAACGTGAAAGTAAGTAGATAAAGATAACACACTATTAAATATTACAATAAAATTTCCTGTCAGAAATTGCGCACAACAAGCAAGCCGAGCGTCGTCGTCGTCGTACTAGCTGGATGACCTGCAACTGAACTGAACTGAATGAAGTGAAGCGACTGCTGCGCTCGCCGCAAAAGTGCAGCAGCCTGGCGCGGCGCGATTTTTGAATGAATATTTCGGCTAGTCAGGCCGGACCCAAATAATTTACAGGAAAGGATCGCGGGTCGGACAAAAAAACCTCGCGGGCCGGATGTGGCCCGCGGGCCGTAGGTTGCCCATGCCTGATCTAGAGCATCCTGGCATAAGCTCTCTCTCATGCACATTCATACATAAGTGGGCGTGCGACGAAGCCGAGGAGACATTTTGAGTGGGAAAAACGTTCGCGGTTTGGGCTTGATTATTTTTATCACAAAGTTGCGGTCTAAGGAAAGCCCGAATAATTTTTACCGTATTTATTTGCGCTGTCAATAAAAAATTGTGCTTCAAACCGGAGAGAAGCGCCTAGAACCGGATCTGCAAAGGCAGACTGGAACGATCTGGAATCTGGCTTCACTCAATAAAGCGCCGATTGAGACGACGACGACGACGAGACGGTCGCGCGCGACGAAGAGACGGGGACAACTCGCGCGCACGCGCCGAAGCATGACGCGCGCACAATCGTCCAGTGACCTCCGATAACTCGATCGTTCACAACATCTATCCAATATGTAAAAAAATATTAAAACCTTTAAAGCCCTCCTACCGAACCTAACATTTTGCCGTACAAGCCTGAGGAAATCTTAGAGACAGGAAAGACAGACAAAGACCCAACAGTGCCTTTTGTAAATAGCAGAATGTTTGCAAACCTAAAAATGATTATAAAATATATTTAAACTCGAAACACGAGGGCCTCTGATTCCAGAGTCTGAAATCGTTCAGACAGGTTTAGGATAGCGTGAATACTATGATCAGTAAAGAGTGCTTCACCATATGGTGGCACCTAACTCTTCAGTGATGGTTCGCTGAAGGCAGCTAGGGGAGCTTTTCAGTGAAATTCGGTGGACTGTATTATTTTAGGTTTAATAATGTAGAAGTTCAAATGAAAAGTAAGAGCGGGGTGCGCGTGCGGTGCGGCGTGTGCGGGCGACTGAGAAAATTACAAGTTTCTTGCTTACTATTTCATTTAACTAGAAACTTCGGAACGTAATATGTAGATAGTAATGTGTACTACATCCTCGACTACATCAGCCACTGTAAAAATGATGTACTGTTATCAGAAAGAGGAGGAGGTATAAATGCGCAATACGTACGTGTCGCTTATCTTCCTTCAGATAAATTAGGATTAACTAAACTGAAACCTGTGGGCATTCATTGATACCGTGGGCTGTGTTGGGTTGTATGTATGCCATCGCAAAATTATTTGTGGTATGAACAGTGCACATTTGTAAATCTGCTGTGGGACATCCGTCAGTTGATATCTGACTGGACGACGTGTCGGGGGCCTCGGGGGTCCTCCAGATCGTCGGAGTTCCGCGAGCCCTGACGATGACCCCGGAGCGACGAACGAAACGACGACGACAATAAATTGTAAGTAGCTTTGATTAGTATACCGCGCAACGGCAAAACATTACGATATTAGTCTCCCTTCTTTAAATCGTTTAAAATACGGGTCCCGTTTAGTCCACGCTCCAGTCTTTTGCTACTACGTATATTTCACAACATACAACTCTCAAACGTTCAAAGGTCGACTGGGAAAAATCTCTGTAAGGGCTAAGTCAGTTGCACCTCATGTAAATTAAATATTATGCTTGTGTTAAATGTCTTATTAGCAATAAAGTATTTCTATCTATCTGTCCCCGTCACGTATCCGTATCATAGGAGTTTGTAATGCCATCAAGGATGTTTGGTTTAAGGGGCCCCTCGTCACCTATCGCATTCCTCCGATCAAACTTTATATAGCTTTTCTAATAGCTCGTCGCAATCCAAGGCGCGGTGGGTTCAACAATCGCATTGCATAAATGTGGCGGCCCAGATAGTGTAGTAGCAATGACGCACGACACACCCCCCACCCGCGCCGCTCCGCCAACACGCGAGGCAGACCGGTGTGTGTCGGTCTACTTCGGTGGCGCCGTCGTCGTCGGTGTCGCCTGCAGGTGACCATAAACCAGAACTTACGACTTGTACCTTGAACACCAAGAGTTCGAAAGGATAGAACTGTAAAGCCCGCCAAGTTGAGCGCGCTGGCAGCGGGCGGGGCGCGGTGACGGCGACACTGCCTTCAATTCACTCCACCCCCAACACAATCACAAAAAATACACACAATTTGCATCATGCGGCTCGTAATACCCACATCGATAAAGTACGTATACATTATGACCGTGGTTCAGATTCCACGTAAAACTGAAACCTTCCTCTTCCTACCTTACTAGGTGGTAGGATTCAAACCGCCCGGATTGATACCACCGCACAAACGTCGCTCGAAACGGCTATTTAAATATTTTGTGTTTTCCGTCCAGTTTAGTATAGCCGGCACGACCGAGGGGAAGCACTGACATGGCACCTAGTTCACCCGGTGTAATGGGCTGACAGCACGGATGTTGTAGGTGATGCCAGTTTCCATAAAAAAAAGTACGGTAATCCCACAAGCGTGACATAGATTTAAATTTTTTTTATGGATACCAATAACATTTGATTTCGTCTTTGCGCACACCATCTACTACTGCGCGACAAGTTGGTTGATACCCATTCTATCTTTGTGAAATTTTTGAACGCAATTACGTATTTACGCACGGGAAAATTCAATGAGTCCGATCAAGAGATTAAACCATAATGAAGATAATATTAGGATAGTTGAAAGCATTCTGTCGATTCGCACTAGTTATTCTCTTATTTTTCAATAATCCATCGCTCGATGTAATATTTCAGAATATTGGTACTGAAAATTTAGTCAGCAGCACTGATACCAAATGCGTTTAGCGTATTTGGTATCAGTCCTCCGTGTCGTAACAGATGAAATACCAGTATGTATAATAATAAAAAAAGCAAAGGAAAACTAAATTCAAATTATCATATATTCACAATAGGAATAGAAAGTTCGAATGAGCCTTGGCATTTTTATTTTTGTGGTTCTCGTATGTCAACTAAACATGCGTTGTTGGTCTTCAATATCAAACTATAATTAATTACACTTCAGTACTTGCATGCTAGTCGATCAAGCTAATTAAATTTTCGTAATGACAGAAGACCAACAAGAGACAAGCAAGATGTTTGTGACGTCCAAGCAAGTCTGGTCAATGGCAGTGATCGATACCAAGACACTGGTCTGACTCCTGCAAGTGGTCAAAGGCACGATGCGGCTGGCGGACATTGACAGTTCAATGTGGATAAAAGTATGGGTTGTGGCTAAGCAGTAGATATAACAAACTGAAACGGAGCTGGCAGGCATCGCTGATAACAACGCACATAATGGCTCATCTGGAAATATCTGTGCAACTGGTTAATAAAGCGACACTGAAGAGGGTGCTCGAAATGAGAAATACTGGCGCAAGTGATCAGTATGGTGACGACTGTCGCTGGCGCGTCCAAATGGTCGGTGACACTGGCGCGGCACGTGCGGCCGACATATCGCTCGTAGGACAGGTCTGACTTGCTCTCGTCATCACTCTAATAACTCGGCCTGTGGTGAAAGGCGGCTCTTCGCCTCTCGACGACCTGACAGCCACGCAGACACCAGCTGCTGCCAATATCAACTAGAGCGGGAATGTTTCTTTTGATATATTTCCACTGCCAAAAGGGCGCATTTACCATGCTTGATTCATCAATAACACACACACTTTCTTTAATCTAGAGGCATCCATTTGATCGAATGTTTGCTGGAAAGAACTGGAACAGGCCCAGCTTTGCTCACATAAGAGTCCTTTCAACAGAATCGAGCAAACTCCGAACACGGGACAGAAGCGGGCAGTTGGAAACATTTCACCCGGAGTTAATTGGGTGTCGGTCCGCTCTGGAAATATCTTGAGCCACAAGTGTTTACCCACTCCGGATATCGAAGGACGGGCAAACAGCAGGCGGGCAAACAGCGCCGACACATCCGCTGTTGCTATGTGGCTTGGAACTGTTGCTGCTTCGCTTCCCTCTGCTCGCGTATTGTGGATGTCATGTTTGTTTTTATTGTCGACTAGTGAGTGGCTGCATATTTTCGCCATAAACTGCGTGACTGGTGCGGCTTTTAAAATCTTCTGACCATCCTTAAAAGTGATTTGAGGGTTCCGTATCCTACGCCGCCGTCTGTCTGTCTGCCCGTCATACTGCTGTCGTCAAGGTACACTTTTCACAGAATATGTGTTGCGGGTATCCTAACAAAAAACAAACAGTAAACAATTAAGGGGGGTCCCCATCCAAAAACAAATTTGCTTTTTCAGCTTCATCGATTTTTAAACATTTTACCTACAAAAGTATGAAGGGTAACCGAAAGATGGCGTGAGAGAAAACATGTAATTATGTAGATAGCCATCTTACTTGCTAGATACGAAGGATTACATCAAGAAGGATTACATCAACACAAAATAAGCTGTGCCGAACGCGAGGTACGCGCGAGTGTGACCACGTGATTTCTGCGCACACTCGCTATACGTGCAAGAAGGAACATACGGCTACGGAACCCTCTCACCACTTAACATGTTTTTCTTATTTGTCTGACTTTCTGTAGAAGGGGTTATGTATATAACTTTCAAAACGTTTAGTCTAGGCCGAGGTAGTTTAAAATGTGAACACGATGACAACAAAAGTCTTGCCACGGCTCGGAGCATTGAATTAATTTAGCTGCACGAGCTTGTAAGTTGTATAATTTGATATTTTGAGATTCTAAATGTATATTCAAATTTATATGATGTAAAAGCCATCAAATCTAAAACCACATACAAAAACAATTTATTTTTGGATACAAACATGACAGGTTGGGAAACTAGTTCACGATTTATAATAATGTGTGTGTGACCGCGACTGGATATTTCGGTGATGGGATTCGGTCGGAGCCTTCAAAATAAAATAAAAAATATAGTTTTAAGATGACGTGCTCCTATGTAAGGTAGAATTTGACCTTTGCGGTCATGAATATACCATGAATTAAATGTTGAAAACCGCAGGCAAAGCCACGTATTTTCCTGAAAGACTAACTACGCAGTACGCATGTTCTCAACGAGATGACGCTACCGACGACGACGCCGCGGCTTATTTGGAAAATATACCTCTACCCAGCGCTCGTGACGCCACTGGCCGCGCTAGCATCGGGTATATTTTCAAACACAGAAATTGATAATTAAACCCTTTAAAATGTACCTTCATTCACCCAACATTTGTGACGTCACTGATCGCGCTGGCGTCGGGTATACTTTCAAATGCAGGACTTCGCGCGCGGGCACTTTAAAATATACCCGACTTATACGACGACCCGATATAAACGACATGCGCCGCCGCCTCAACATTAGGTTAGGGTTAATACCTAATAAGTAATAACCCTGGTTATTTTTTTTTAAACCACCAAACATCACTCGTACCACTTATCGTGTTGGGATCGGGTATACATTAAAGGAAGCCAAACGGAGTTTCCAAGGTTTCGTTACTTGAAAGTATACCCGAGAAAAGTGCTGCGCTCGGGTATATTTTCAAGTGACAAACTTGCTTTGCTACTCCTTGAATGTATACCCGAGCTCAGCACTATGGAGCGCTGGGTAAAGGTATATTTTCCAAATAAGCGACGCCGCGCCGCCGTATATTACTTAAGGCTGCGTGTACCTACAAGTTAATATTCAGCTATTTTCTGAAAGATGTACCATCCATCAGCATTACTCGCCTGAAATATTATGAATGCTTATTACTTTCTAATTTGTCCCCCAAAACTGACCCTCAAAATCAAAATTCGTACTTCTTTCTCAGTATTTTTTCCTCATCACCCAAATTTTGACTGAAACAAATCACTTATAGTGCTAAGTACCTATGCCTTTACGCACTCCTGTATTTCTTGTTTCTTGTCGAGTACTGTTTCAATTGTGTCTAATAAAGAGTTTCTATTATTTTCGTTCATTTACGTTTTTCGTCCGTGATTAGGTCATCAGATTAGGTCCAGTAGATTCAGAGAAAATAAGCTGTGACAGACAGACACAAGAGTGATCCTCATCCTGATCAACATATTAATTTGAATTCCATTTTTCATCTTTTGAGGTACGGAACCCTAAAAACGTATTAGACGTAATGTGACCCAAGCAAAATTTTTGAGAAAAAAAAATGCTTGGTTCTATATATATCTATGTCGGTAGCTTTTCACTATTTTGTTTCATTTCGTAATTTTGTAATACAAATAAATATGTTATTTATTATGTAAATAAAAGTGTTCGCTTACCTTCTATGGGGCCTTAAGTTGTAGGTAGTTGCCTTCATGAAAATCTATAGTTAAATGTATACAGTTCGAACTACAAATTCCTCACATCTCTAGATTATGTAAAATTTTATTTTAATTTATATAAAAAGCCTGAACAATCACCCAGGGTCCTGCACGTACTTATCTTTTTGAAAATAAGGAAAAACGTACACGTTGCTGAAATATATTTATAAAATGAATAAAATAAAGGGTGCGAGAAATAAGAGAAATACTCTTAGTTCAGATTAAGTTTATGTTGTTGTGCCAGTGGCGACAGCAGGACGCGGTGAGTCCTGTGGGAAATTTACCTGGTCATCGGACACGACACGAGTTTCTTCGAACCTTGGAGTTAATAAACCTAGACATAGGTACCTATTATACGTTAATAAATACACCATCATTAAATGGATGAGTCAACGCGACGCATATCGTCTGGTCCTTCGAGCCGGATGCAAGTGTTCGGCGCCATATACTTGGAGTTGTATTTACAGTGGGTGGCCAAATTATTAGACTCACCACACTTAATGTCATAGTTATCAATACAAATTTGCTCTTGGGAAAAAAAATTCCACCTCCTAAACCTTTGAACCTAAACTATTGCAACTAGGTATTTTTTATTACTGATATATTTGGCATACACCTACGTTACCATTTTCAACCTATGAACATCGACTTAACTTAGAGACAAAGTAGAAAATCGAATTTTTTTAATTCTATACATAAATTATGTTACGGACGACGGCCAGCCCGAGCAGCAGCGACGGGCAGACGACACGACGCGCACGTCGATCCACCGAGCGGTAGCGTAGGGCCTAGGCGAGCGGCCGACGTAGTTTAGTTTAGGTTTTTTAAGTTTAGTTAAGTAAAATTAAATATAAAATGTAAATATAAATAAGTATAAATAAGATAAATAAAGGTCCATATATAAAACTGTAGAATAAGTTAGTTAAGATATGTAAGAATTTAGTTAAGTTATGTAAGTAGGATTAAGATATATAAGTTAGATAGGAATATATGGGCCTAGTTAAGATAGATAAGTTAGACTAAGATAGATAGTCGTAGTATAAGATATGTAAGATAGAATAAGTTTACAAAAATAAATATGTTGCTGCGTACTGGGTTTCATTCGGGACGGACGGGAGGTGTGCACTCGCCAAAATAATTAGTGTAATGAACCGGGCCGAGGCGTGCGGCGCGGGCGCAGAGCGCTGTGATTGGTCGGCGCGGAGACTGACGGAGAGATATCGCAGCCTCCGCACCTCTCACGGCGCACGGCGCGCCCGCGCGTATACAAATATAGCACGTTTCGGACCGTTCATTCAGTATTCGCCGCAACACCACGAAGAGAAGACGCCTGGAGCCTGAGCTCGGCGCACCGGTCGACCGAGGAGCGAACAGTCGGAAGAGAGTCTTCAGAGCGGAACGACTGCCTCGGCCGATCGGACGGTTCTTCTCGCGGCGAGTGCTCCACCCACGCACGTCCCGGGTGCTACTTAGTGCGTGGCTTCGTAAAGCCACCCACGACTTTTCTTTTATCTAAACGCTTCGCTACGTTTACCTCCCGGCGCCCCGCGGCGTATCGGTCGAGGATTACCTCCCGGCGCTGCGCGGCGTACGGTCGAGCGATCGCACCACCACCTCCCGGCGCCCCGTGGCGTATCGGTCGAGGATTACCTCCCGGCGCCACGTGGCGTATCGGTCGAGGAAGAAGGCCACCTCCCTGCGCCCTAGCGTAACGGTCGAGGAAGAAGAAGTAAGCACACCTGCGGTCGACCCATCGCACCACCCGTGAACGACCGCCGCAAGTGATCTCTCCGCGCCGCACGCCCGTCTGCGCCGGCCGCGAGAGAGAGAGACCGTCGCCGCGTCGCCGAGTGAGCGAGACGGTCGCAGCACCGCTCGAAGAAGTGAAGCACACCTACGGTCGACCCATCGCACCACCCGCGAACGACCACCGCGAGTGACGCTGCCGAGCCGCACGCCCGTCTGCGTCGGTCGAGCAGGAGCGAGACGGTCACCGAGTCGTGCGAAAGAGAAGAAAGAAGAACACGGTCTCCGCGCCCGCTGTAACCGCTCTGCAGTGACGGACAAAGCTTCACCAACCACCTACAGTCCACTGCCCTGAGAAGTCGATCCGGAACATTGGTCCATTCGCAAGCCGGATTGAAGATGCCCGTCACGCGGAGCCAGAGCAACGGGCGAGGGCGCACTACGCCAGTGCCGGTACCGACGTCGGAGCAGCGAGCGCTGCCCCCGAGCGCGGCCGCGACCGAACCGCAGCCGCAACCGAGCGAAAACCCGACGGCGGAGCCAACGACAAGTGCGCCGACGACAGAGACAGAATTAAGAACGTGGTCGTCACACGACACGACGGCCACGCCGATCGCGACGGACTCAACCGTTCGCGAGCGCGCGCGCGCAGCCAGCGACGCGCGCGCACCGGCCCGCGCGCACACTCACAGCGCCGCGCGCGCGCCGAGCCGCAGCTCTCACGCAACCGCACTAGATATAGTAGCGACCGCGCGCAGCGACAAGGACGGGCGAAGCAACCACTCTGCCCGCTCGTCTAAGTCAATGCGTCGCCGTGCAATCGAAAGAGAGCTGCTGCGCGCCAAGGCAGAGGAGGCGAGACTCGCACGGGAAATAATCGAAGCAGAGCTCCGCGAGTGCGACGAGGAGGACTCGTCGGACGAAGACGAGAAGGAGGACACAGCACGCAGTGAGTTGGTGGCATCGTGGGTGGAGACGCAAGCCGATCTGCATCGGCGGGAGATCTCCGCTCCCGCACCGCGCACGGAGCTCGCCGCCGCGAGCACCGACGCGCACGCAGACCCGGCCGCCCCCCACCACGCGCCTCATACCGCCGCCCCGGCCGCCGCACCCCACCACGCGGCCCCCACCACTGCTGCCGTCTCCGCTCCCCTCCACGCGCCCCACGCCGCAGCTACCGACGCCGCGCCCCTCCGCGCGCCGCCCGCCGCTGCCGCCGCCGCCCCCCTCTACGCTTCCCCCGCCGCAGCCGACGAAGCCACGCCCCTCCGCGCGGCGCCGACCGCCACACACTTACGGGAGCAGCCGGCCGCGCGCCTCTGCGCGCCGCCTGCCGCCGCCGCGGCTACCGAGCTTCACTATCCGCCTGCCGCCGCCGCTGCATCAAGTTCGCACGCTCCGCTCGCCTCCGCTTCGATAACAGTGGAGATGCTCGCCGCAGCATTGGGGCGAGCGGAACACAGCCGACCGCACGCCGCACCAAAGTTTCTGCAAGACTTGCCTACTTTCGACGGGTCCGCGGGTGAGTGGCTCCTGTTAGCGACTGCATTTCGCGACACAGCGAGCTACTTCTCGCCGGGCGAGAACGCGGCCCGATTGAGAAAATGCCTGAGAGGCAAGGCGAAAGAGGCCGTCTTCAATTTAATGTTGGCGGCACCGGACCCCGGCCGCGTCATGGCAGCATTGGAGCAGCGGTTCGGGCGACCGGACTGCCTCGTCTTGGGTGAGCTGGACAGATTAAGGAGCCTCCCCAGGACGAAGGATTCACCGAGCGAAATGAACGAATTCGCAAGTAAAGTGAATAATATTGTGGCTACGATCGAGGCCCTCGGCCGACCGATGTACCTGCACAATCCTGAGACGGTGCGCATCATCGTCGATAAGCTGACGCCGCTGCGTCAGACACGGTGGTGCGACTATGAGGACCGGGAGAGAGACGACCGCCCCGCGCTGCAAAGGATGGCCAGCTTCCTGAACGAGGAGGCTCGCAAGTGCGGGGCATACGCCCGCCCGGACACCGCCGCAGCCGCCGATGTGTCGACGAGTGAGACCCGCCGCATCAACAGTAACCGCCGTCCCGCGGAGAAAGCCTACGCCGCCAGTGAAGAAGAAGCCAGTGACGACGAAATGCCGAAATGCCCGACGTGCGCTGAGGCACACTATCTTCCGTCGTGCCCCAAATTCATCGAGGCCGACACGGACGACCGCTGGCGGCAGGCCAAGGACGGCAAGATATGCTTCCGCTGCTTGAAAAGCAAACATCGTCGCACTAAATGTAAGGCGAAACCGTGCGGGGTGCAAGGCTGCACCTTTGGTCACCACAGGCTGCTGCACCAAGAACAACAGAAAGAAGAGACGACCGCCACCGCGGTCACAGCCGCAGCCCGCTCGGACTCGGTCTTGCTAAAGATCGTCCCGGTACAACTGAGCGGGCCGAGCGGCTGGGTCGACATCTTCGCTCTTCTGGACGAGGGGTCCACGGTCACGATGCTGGACGTCGCAGTGGCCGATCTGCTGGGCGCAAAGGGCACGACGGAGCCCCTGCACGTCGTGGGCATCGGTGGCGGGCGAGTCGCGACGAACGCCTCGCGACGCCTCAACCTGCGCGTCCGCGGAAAAAATGAGACGACTGTGCACGACCTCGTCGGAGCGAGGACCGTCGACCGATTGAACTTCCCGCCCCAGACCATAACCAAGGAGTACCTGGAGGGCTGCGACTACCTCGGAGAGCTCACCGGAACGCTGGCGTACACGGACGCACGCCCGAGACTACTCATTGGCCAGGACAATTGGCCATTGATAGTCTCGCGGGAAATGAAGTGCGGCCGCCGCGACCAGCCGGTTGCTTCGCAGACCCAGCTGGGCTGGGTGCTCCACGGTTGCCGGACTTCGATGACCGAGCCCGCACAGCGCCACGCCCACTCGTCGACAGGATCGGTGCATCGCTGCGCTAACGCCATCGAGTTTGCGGGCGCCTCCGCACCGCTCGCGCCGCCGCACACGAACCCGCCGGCGGCGCACTCTGCAGTGACGCGATGGTCGGCGCCGCCTGTCAGCGACTCGCCGAACGCGAGTTGCCGCGCCCAGCCACCGAACGTGGCCCATCACATCGCCGCGCCGCCGCGCCCGAACTCGCCGGCGGCGCACACAGCCACGGCACAATGGTTTGCGCCGCCCGCCCGCGGCTCGCCGCCCGCCCGCGGCTCGCCGCCCGCCCGCGGCTCGCCGCCCGCCCACGGCTCGCCGACCGCGAGCCGCCCCGCCCAGCCGCCGACCGCGGCCGCCTACGTCGCCGCGCCGCCGCGCCCGAACTCGCCGGCGGCGCACTCCGAGGCGGCGCAATGGTTTGCGCCGCCCGCCCGCGGCTCGCCGCCCGCCCACGGCTCGCCGACCGCGACCCGCCCCGCCCAGCCGCCGACCGCGGCTGCCTACATCGCCGCGCCGCCGCGCCCGAACTCGCCGGCGGCGCACTCCGAGGCGGCGCAATGGTTTGCGCCGCCCGCCCACGGCGCGCCGCCCGCCCGCGGCTCGCCGCCCGCCCGCGGCTCGCCGCCCGCCCACGGCTCGCCGACCGCGAGCCGCCCCGCCCAGCCGCCGACCGCGGCTGCCTACATCGCCGCGCCGCCGCGCCCGAACTCGCCGGCGGCGCACTCCGAGGCGGCGCAATGGTTTGCGCCGCCCACCCGCAGCTCGCCGCCCGCCCGCGGCTCGCCGCCCGCCCGCGGCTCGCCGCCCGCCCGCGGCTCGCCGACCGCGAGCCGCCCCGCCCAGCCGCCGATCGCGGCTACCTACGTCGTCGCGCCGCCGCGCCCGAACTCGCCGGCGGCGCACTCCACAGCAGCGCAAGGGTCTGCACCACCTGCCAGCGACTCGCCGTATGCGAGTCGCTACGCCAAACCGCAGAACGCGGCACCCTGGCCCGCCTCTGCGCGCCACTGCGCGCCGCCCGCCTTTGCGCGCCACTGCGCGCCGCCCGCCTTTGCGCGCCACTGCGCGCTGCCCGACTCTGCGCGCCACTGCGCGCCGCCCGCCGCCGACGCCTCTGCGCGCCACTGCGCGCCGCCTGCCGCCGCGCGCCACAGCGCGCCGCCTGACGCCACCGCAGCCGCGCGCCTCTGCGCGCCGCTCGCCGCGCTGCCGAAATGGAGAAGCAGGTGCTCGGAGGCGGACCAACACAGCCACGTCCGCCCCCCGTCCCGACCGACGCCGATGACGACAGCGCCACAGCGCTGCACGCAGGCGCACCATAACTGGCGGGCGAGCTGCCCCTCCGGTGGGCGCGAGAGCGCCAGAACCAACTCCAACACCGGCGGGAGCCTCCCCGCAGCAAACGAGCGCCTGCGGAAGGGGACGTCGCCACCGTCGAGCCGAGCCCGAGTACCGGCCCCTACTACGTCACCGGCGGGAGCCTCGAGGAAGCAGCCAGGCGCAGACGAGCTACCCAGAAGGAGACGGTGCCGCACGCGTCGCGGACGTCCGCACGAGAGACCAGCTGCTGCGCCGGCCGACCGAGGAACCCGTCGTCCTGCCTACTTCGGAGATCGCCGAGGGAGCGACGGCGGGAGAATGTTACGGACGACGGCCAGCCCGAGCAGCAGCGACGGGCAGACGACACGACGCGCACGTCGATCCACCGAGCGGTAGCGTAGGGCCTAGGCGAGCGGCCGACGTAGTTTAGTTTAGGTTTTTTAAGTTTAGTTAAGTAAAATTAAATATAAAATGTAAATATAAATAAGTATAAATAAGATAAATAAAGGTCCATATATAAAACTGTAGAATAAGTTAGTTAAGATATGTAAGAATTTAGTTAAGTTATGTAAGTAGGATTAAGATATATAAGTTAGATAGGAATATATGGGCCTAGTTAAGATAGATAAGTTAGACTAAGATAGATAGTCGTAGTATAAGATATGTAAGATAGAATAAGTTTACAAAAATAAATATGTTGCTGCGTACTGGGTTTCATTCGGGACGGACGGGAGGTGTGCACTCGCCAAAATAATTAGTGTAATGAACCGGGCCGAGGCGTGCGGCGCGGGCGCAGAGCGCTGTGATTGGTCGGCGCGGAGACTGACGGAGAGATATCGCAGCCTCCGCACCTCTCACGGCGCACGGCGCGCCCGCGCGTATACAAATATAGCACGTTTCGGACCGTTCATTCAGTATTCGCCGCAACACCACGAAGAGAAGACGCCTGGAGCCTGAGCTCGGCGCACCGGTCGACCGAGGAGCGAACAGTCGGAAGAGAGTCTTCAGAGCGGAACGACTGCCTCGGCCGATCGGACGGTTCTTCTCGCGGCGAGTGCTCCACCCACGCACGTCCCGGGTGCTACTTAGTGCGTGGCTTCGTAAAGCCACCCACGACTTTTCTTTTATCTAAACGCTTCGCTACGTTTACCTCCCGGCGCCCCGCGGCGTATCGGTCGAGGATTACCTCCCGGCGCTGCGCGGCGTACGGTCGAGCGATCGCACCACCACCTCCCGGCGCCCCGTGGCGTATCGGTCGAGGATTACCTCCCGGCGCCACGTGGCGTATCGGTCGAGGAAGAAGGCCACCTCCCTGCGCCCTAGCGTAACGGTCGAGGAAGAAGAAGTAAGCACACCTGCGGTCGACCCATCGCACCACCCGTGAACGACCGCCGCAAGTGATCTCTCCGCGCCGCACGCCCGTCTGCGCCGGCCGCGAGAGAGAGAGACCGTCGCCGCGTCGCCGAGTGAGCGAGACGGTCGCAGCACCGCTCGAAGAAGTGAAGCACACCTACGGTCGACCCATCGCACCACCCGCGAACGACCACCGCGAGTGACGCTGCCGAGCCGCACGCCCGTCTGCGTCGGTCGAGCAGGAGCGAGACGGTCACCGAGTCGTGCGAAAGAGAAGAAAGAAGAACACGGTCTCCGCGCCCGCTGTAACCGCTCTGCAGTGACGGACAAAGCTTCACCAACCACCTACAGTCCACTGCCCTGAGAAGTCGATCCGGAACAAATTATTTAAATGATATGAAAATAAATAATCGGTATTTATAAATTTGTCTCCAAGTTAAGCCGACTTTCATTGGATTAAGGTGTAAATGTAGGTTTATGGCAAATATATCAATAATAAAAAATACCTAGTTGCAATAGTTTAGGTTCAAAGGTTTAGGAGGTGGAATTTCTTTTCCCAAGAGCAAATTTGTATTGTTAACTATGACATTAAGTGTGGTGAGTCTAATAATTTGGCCACCCACTGTATATCACAGAAGTAATAGGGATTATATTCCTTTATTGCAATTTATGGATATTGAAGGTCATGGTAAATCGTCCTACTTTCGTAGATATTTTAAATTCTAATGAAATATATAAAGTTAGGTAATCGTATTATTCCAATCCAGACTCAACATTCATCAGACCTGCGGAAAAGGCATACTTCAAGGACCTTTTTTATGGTTTCCTTAAAGACTCAATCAAAGCTATGCGAGCTCGCTGAAGCCGTCGATCGCAAACAAACAATAAATAAACCAATGAAAGAAAAAATATCGAGATAAAAATAAACCGTGCACGTTTTCCTTTTCAAACGCACAAGTTACTAAAAAATTAAACAAAAAATTCAGGTAAGTAGGTACGATAATTCGGACATTTATGGACATACTGACGATGTAAGCACTAAGCACAGACATCGGGATTCCCTAAGCAAAAATTACCGAGAGTTAAAAGCGCGCGATACTCGCAGTTGCGGTCCCCATTCATTCATGACATGAGCAATGTAATAGTTAGAACTAGAAGATTAATGAGCACATTATATGATAATGGGCCGTTTAATTTACAGACAGAATGTTGATTTACTGTCTGGGTTCGTTGAAAGATTAAGTATGGTGGAAAATCGTTCTGACATTGAATTAGGCACCCTCCTTCTTGAATGACGCTTTAGGTGAATGATAATATAAAATGCGTCAGAGGGTGAACGATCGATCACACATGAAATAATTTTAATAAAATCTGGTAAGGTTTTGTTGGTTTGCTTGACAGTACTAAATGTTTAGAGTTATGTATGTTTTTGAGTTTTAAAGTAATCCGGAAGTGGAAGTTTTAGGGATCTTCAAACTAGTTGCGGCGCCGCAAAAATTTTATTTGTAAGATTAGGCGAAGGGCTCGAACTTTCACAATCATAAAAAGTTAATTTATGCTTTTATACATTGGGCCAGTGAAACCTCAACGTATAAACTACGAGAAAATTATACACGCCCAACCAACTCTTAATTAACTACAGAAGGTATGAGCGCCTACAAATGGCACATTTACACAGCTACCTTGCGAGAAGGTAGACGAGGCGAAGGCGACAGAACGCGTCACAATCATCAGCGGCGCCATCATGTCGGCTTTAATGATATTTATAACGATTCTGTTTTCTATGAAAAATTACGGCAATTCATCGGGTGTAGTGTAGCGTAACGTGTAACGACAAGCAGTAGCTAGTAGTAACGACAGTTTCATTGGACCTCCGAAGCTGCATTTGATTCTGTGGATTCTCGTTCTTGTGTTTTGATTCGAGCGCTAAACTGTATATTATTCTTTGCCGTCGAACGATGACCCCATTTATTTTCTTCTGAATTACTTTGACTATAGAGAATTTCTTCTTATCTTGTTATTTGTTTGAATAAGAAAATAATGGTCGGCAACTTTAGCCAATATGTTTATGATCATCACTCATTCATCACTCATCAGCGAGCTTACTATCTGGTTATTTTGAGAAGTGAACGTCAATCGGTCTTTATCCATACTGATGAGCTGAAATGTTGCAATAGTTAAATGTATTTACAGAATTTCAGGTTTCAAAAATTTGTGTAGAACTAGAATTATTCAGCATTCAAATGAATGAATGAGAAGACCCACTATAAATATTTGAATATGAAATCATAGATCAATTATTATCATACTTCATTAATTTCTTCAAATAAATCAAAATGTTTAGACATCAAGCAAATCAAATTAGGAAAATGTACATGCACACGTGCCAGCCACCTGCGTAGTTATCAAGCTATCAATATGCATGCAATGCACCAGGCCAGCTAGTAGCTAGAGGTATAGAACAGTGCTAATGAATGCTTATCTACCTACAGCATTAGTTAGTGAACTTGATTTCCAAAGTGATTTGCCTTATGATATGACCAGTTCGTTCTATTCTGCGGTGCCTGTGCGGTCACATAATATGATATAATACACAATTATGAATCAGTTTGAGACATACACATCGATCGCGTACTTTCTCGTTCTTCTTGTGATACCATGCAGGTAATGTTAACGGAATGTTTGCTTTGAAGATTACGGATACAAGCGCGAAATTCTCCATAGTTAAGAGTATCTCCACATGTAAGAGTATCTCATCCCCATACAAAACGTATGGCGAAGACAGCTCCATTTGTGTCCTGAACTTGGGTATTTTTCACGAAACCAGTATAGGTGCTAAATAAGTAACACGGCCCAGGCACGCGTGATGGTTTAATAATGTTATGTAAAATATTAACTTGCGTAACACATCGACCGTCTAATTTACATGACACACTGGTACTCGAGACGGTAGATAGGTAATATTCGGAAAAGACGATTTCAAATCAATAACTCCTATTCCACATGCCTTCATGTTCGCATGAAAAATCATGACCCTAAAATAGATAGAAAATAACGAAGGATGTTCAGATTCCGACCTTCAAACGAAAAAAGGTACCACAAACACCGCGCATGCACGTATTTGTTGAGGTAACAATTTGCCTTTGTTCGTCTTTGATCCTTCAACATATTAGGTATGTATACACAAAGGATCCGTCCGTCTAAGAATCCCATCCGTTAGATTCGCGTCGACAAATACCCCAAGGGTCCTTGTAAGTTCCTTAGCTAAGCACACGGCAAGGTAACGGAATCGATCCGAGGACTCGATAAGGTCTCCGCTTACGCGCAGCCGCAGTCGCAGCATCTGGCTTCACTCGACGCCTCTGAATAGAGCACGGCCACCGCGCCTGCTGCGCGATGCAGCGACTAGCGAGGCTAATGCAAGGACTCCACAGTCCACTGTTTACGCCATTCGTTACAAACTAGTACAGATGTCGCATTAACTGAGATCTTTACGAACTCCGCTCGCGTGCGAACGCTCGTTTTACCAGTGACGTGGCGTGCGTGGCGACCGGCTCAAGGGAAAACTCTCCGAATGGGGACACTAATGTGGATGATGTCCGTTTGTGCAATCGCGGCTGTTTAGATGATTCGGAGGATGTGCTTGTGCTCGCGTTAGACGCTTTCACAGGCAAGAAATCGTGTGAGGAGCACGAACAATGAAGTTTCCAATAAAAAATGTTTGCCAATATATAATTCTTTCCCTAATTATTACGTAATGTGTGTACAATGTAATATGTCTCTTCAAAAGCGATGACGGGATTTCTTCAACCCTGCTCCATGTCTAAACTTGCAATGGTCCCGGGGTATGGATATCAAATTTATAAACACATGGCAATATCAATTATATCTATGCACATAATGCGATTTGGGCTGTGCTCGAGGCTGTGCTCAAACGACGACGCAGACCTAAAACAAAATAGCTGACCAACCAACGAAACTTTACGATGCTTTGACAATGAAGCTGAATACAGATAATTCAATATTATCAAACGCAATCGTTTTTAGCGTTCCGTATCCGTATACGGAACCCTATTACTAAGCCTACACCGCCATCTGCTGTCTGTCCGAGGAGTAATAGGTATAGGTAGCCGGTTGACATTTTCCCACAATGTGTTATTATGGCGGATATAAGAAATAATGACAAACAAAAACAAAATAAAGGAAGGAATCTAAAAAATACCAAAATGTGTTTTTTTGCTCTATCGTAAAAACTATAATACATACAAGCGTCAAACTTTGCGAGATTATATTGAAAAGTCTGTTAAAAACAACAATAAAGCGAGTTAATAAAAACGTGTTAATAATAATAAAAAACCGGCCAATTACGTGGAGGTACGGAACCCTCTGTGCGCTAGTCCAACTCTCACTTGGTCGGTTTTTCTTGGTTATTGTTTCATAAACTGTGCCGGCGGCGGCGGCGCCGCGGCAGACGCCGGTTATCAGCGGTCACATATGCCATATCAATTACACGCGTAGTGTACACAGTGCAAACAAGCAGACACGACAACAATTACGCTTTATGTACGACTCACTGACGAACCGAACCACCTACACGCTTACGATGCGCGATGGACGACCAAATTCACACGCAAATTACGCAAGTCTCGACTGGACGACCCTTGTCCTATATTAATTGTTGGTGATTGTTACGGACGACGACAAGCCCTGCAGTCCTGTCCGGTCTAGCTAGAGTAGCATGTAGCTAGGAAGCGGCCGGCGTGTAGCATAGTTCTATTTTTAGAATAGGTGTAAATATATATGTTTTGTAAGTTTAGATATAAGCTAATTATAAGATAAATATAAGAAATAAACGTATTTAAAAACCGTAGACTAAGTTAGTGCGTAAATTAGCTACTAGGTTAGGAAATAGATAGAGATAGGCGTAGCGATAGATTATAGTAAATAAGATAGATAAAATATGGAATAGGTTAGACATAAGTTATTTGAATAAATAACATTATTGGACGGCCTTTTACTGGAGTAACTCGAGGCGAGAGCGACAGATATGAGTCACAACCGAGCCGAGCGCAATAGTACGACGGTCCGCCGCTCCGCCGCCGCGGTGCACCATTCTGTTGCCCGGCGCGTGGGTGCAACATTCTGTTGCTCGCGGCGTCCCCAGGCAGGTTATAAAAGGGGGCCGTTAAGCCGCCGCCCGGGCCAGTACACTACAAGCAGCGGGAGAGAGCGGACCTCAAGCAACAAGCGCAGCGAGCACCAGAGCTTTCCCGCCGAAGCGGTTGACATCAAGAGCGAGCTCGACTGCGCTACCGCCGTCCCTCTCTCTCCGCGTCGCGTTGTGCTCACTGAGCCCCCTGTCGTTCAAGTCCGAGTTGCTCCGGGGTCGGGCCGTCCCGTTATAGTTGATAGAGCACGGGTGTTTTATTTCACGTCGTTATTTCCTCTCCGCGAGTCGCAGACCGAGTGACTTGGGTGTCTTCGCCGATCCAGAAGAAGAGAAACACTACAGTCCACCGCTCCCTGAGCGTCGATCTTGAACATTGGTCCTGTCGACGCCGGATCAGAAGATGCCCATTACTCGGTCGACGAACGCGAGGCTGCGGAGAGGCGAGTCGACGCGTGACGCGCCGCGTGTGCCACCGATCGACGGAACGACGGCCGCGTCATCGGACACAGAGCCACGGACAACGAACACAGAAGAGGAGGTAGCTACGACAGACGCACACCGTACAGTGCCGCCTATCGCGCTGGCCGACGTCACGCGCCGCAACGACATCGGAGCGCAAGTGCGAGCACACAGTGCAGTGCCGCCTACCGCGCTGGCCGACGTCACGCGCCGCGACGACATCGGAGCGCAAGTGCGAGCACACCGTACAGTGCCGCCTACCGCGCTGGCCGACGTCATGCGTCGTGACGACATCGGAGCGCAAGTGCGAGTGCAAAGTGAAGTGCCGCCTACCGCGCTGGCCGACGTCATGCGTTGTGACGACATCGGAGCGCAAGTGCGAGTGCAAAGTGTAGTGCCGCGTACCGCGATTGTCAACGTCACGCGCCGTGATAGCGTCGGTGTGTCAGTGCTCGCGTCCGGCATCACGCCGAGGGCTGACGTCACGCAAGACGTCGGCGCGCCCGCCGCGACGGTGCAAGTTCCGCGTACCGCGACCGCCAACGTCACGAGCCGTGATGGCGTCGCTGTTTCAGTGCTCGCGTCCGGCACCGTGTCGCCAGCCGATGTCACGCGCTGCGAAGCCGTCGCCGCGCCCGCGCATACAGTGAAAGCGAAACGTGCCGCGCCCGCCGCCGCCCCGCGTGGCGATGACGTCAGCGCTCGAGGCCTACGTACCGCGCTGTGCGCTGACTCGGTCGCCACGTCGCGCTCTCGTGCTTCCACCGGACGTCGAGCAGGCTCCGCCCGGTCGGCAAAATCAAAGTGCACGTTAGCGAAGCTCGCGCTTCAAGAAGAGCTCGCACAAGTGGAGCTGGAGGAGGCAAGAGCGCGCATGGATGAGGCGAGAGCGCGCACAAGATCAGTGAAGGCGAGGCTCGAGCGCCTGCAGGCCGAGCAGCTCGACCGCATGGAGTCGGAGCGATCGTCGAGTGACGAGGAAGGCGACGAAGAGCTGCAGAGGGGCCGACTGGAGAGCTGGATTCGGAATCAAGACGAACAGCACGACCCTACCGCCGCTCCGCCGCACCACTCCGCCTCCGCGCCGCTGCAACCTGCCGGCGCGGCCGGGCCGCACGCATCCACCACTGCGCCGCTGCAACCTGCCGGTGCAGTGTGGCCAAACGCCGCCGTCACCGCGCCGCCGCAACCTGCCGGCGCGGCGTGGCCGCACCACTCCGCCTCCGCGCCGCTGCAACCTGCCGGCGCGGCCGGCCCGCACGACTCCACCACTGCGCCGGTGCAACCTGCCGGTGCAGTGTGGCCAAACGCCGCCGTCACCGCGCCGCCGCAACCTGCCGGCGCGGCGTGGCCGCACCACTCCGCCTCCGTGCCGCTGCAACCTGCCGGCGCGGCCGGGCCGCACGCATCCACCACTGCGCCGCTGCAACCTGCCGGCGCAGTGTGGCCGCACGCCGCCGTCACCGCGCCGCCGCAACCTGCCGGCGCGGCGTGGCCGCATCACTCCGCCTCCGCGCCGCTGCAACCTGCCGGCGCGGCCGAGCCGCACGACTCCACCACTGCGCCGCTGCAACCTGCCGGCGCAGTGTGGCCGCACGCCGCCGTCACCGCGCCGCCGCAACCTGCCGGCGCGGCGTGGCCGCATCACTCCGCCTCCGCGCCGCTGCAACTCGCCGGCGCGGCTGTGCCGCACTACTCCGCCTACGCGCCGCTGCAACCTGCCGGCGCGGCGGGGCCGCACTACTCCGCCTCCGCGCCGCTGCAACCTGCCGGCGCGGCGGGGCCGCACTACTCCGCCTCCGCGCCGCTGCAACCTGCCGGCGCGGCGGGGCCGCACGCATCCACCACCGCGCCGCTGCAACCTGCCGGCGCGGCGTGGCCGCACGCCGCCGCCTCCGCGCCGCTGCAACCTGCCGGCGCGGCGTGGCCGCAAGACTCCACCTCCGCGCCGCTGCAACCTGCCGGCGCGGCGGGGCCGCACTACTCCGCCTCCGCGCCGCTGCAACCTGCCGGCGCGGCGGGGCCGCACTACTCCGCCTCCGCGCCGCTGCAACCTGCCGGCGCGGCTGGGCTGCACGCTTCCGCCACCGCGCCGCTGCAACCTGCCGGCGCGGCGTGGCCGCACGCCTCCACCTCCGCGCCGCTGCAACCTGCCGGCGCGGCGTGGCCGCACGACTCCACCTCCGCGCCGCTGCAACCTGCCGGCGCGGCGTGGCCGCACGACTCCGCCTCCGCACCGCTGCAATCCGCCGGTGCGGCAGGACCGCACGCCTCCACCTCCGCGCCGCTGCAACCTGCCGGCGCGGCGTGGCCGCACGCCTCCGCCTCCGCGCCGCTGCAACCTGCCGGCGCGGCTGGGCCGCACGCTTCCGCCACCGCGCCGCTGCAACCTGCCGGCGCGGCGTGGCCGCACTACTCCGCCTCCGCGCCGCTGCAACCTGCCGGCGCGGCGGGGCCGCACTACTCCGCCTCCGCGCCGCTGCAACCTGCCGGCGCGGCGGGGCCGCACGCATCCACCACCGCGCCGCTGCAACCTGCCGGCGCGGCGTGGCCGCACGCCGCCGCCTCCGCGCCGCTGCAACCTGCCGGCGCGGCGTGGCCGCAAGACTCCACCTCCGCGCCGCTGCAACCTGCCGGCGCGGCGGGGCCGCACTACTCCGCCTCCGCGCCGCTGCAACCTGCCGGCGCGGCGGGGCCGCACTACTCCGCCTCCGCGCCGCTGCAACCTGCCGGCGCGGCTGGGCCGCACGCTTCCGCCACCGCGCCGCTGCAACCTGCCGGCGCGGCGTGGCCGCACGCCTCCACCTCCGCGCCGCTGCAACCTGCAGGCGCGGCGTGGCCGCACGACTCCACCTCCGCGCCGCTGCAACCTGCCGGCGCGGCGTGGCCGCACGACTCCGCCTCCGCACCGCTGCAATCCGCCGGTGCGGCAGGACCGCACGCCTCCACCTCCGCGCCGCTGCAACCTGCCGGCGCGGCGTGGCCGCACGCCTCCACCTCCGCGCCGCTGCAACTTGCCGGCGCGGCGTGGTCGCACGCCTCCACCTCCGCGCCGCTGCAACCTGCCGGCGCGGTGTGGCCGCACAACTCCGCCTCCGCGCCGCTGCAATCCGCCGGCGCGGAGGGGCCGCACGCCTCTACCTCCGCGCCGCTGCAACCTGCCGGCGCGGCGTGGCCGCCGCCCGCCGTCGCTGCGTGGCCGTGCTCCGCGCCACAGGCTGCCGTCGCCGCCGATACAGCGGGGCCGCCGCACGCCGCGCCGCCGCCCGCCGCCGCTGCGTGGCAGTACACAGCGCCACAGGCTGCAGCCGCCGCTGATATCGCGCGGCGGCACGCCGCGCCACCCCCACCGCCGCTGAGTGGCAGTACACCGCGCCACAGTCTGCGGCCTCCGCCGATACTGCGGGGCCGCACGCCGCGCTACCGCCCGCCATCGCTGCGTGGCCGTCCGCGCCACAGGCTGCTGCCGCCGCCGATACCGCGGGGCCACATGCCGTGCTACCGCCCGCCGCCGCAGCGTGGGCGTCCGCGCCACAGGCTGCTGCCGCCGCCGCTACCGCGGGGCCGCACGCCGCGCCATCCGCCGCCGCGGACACGAACGCCGCGCTGCCCGCCCGCCGCTATCGCGTGGCCGCCCGCACGCCGCACCACTACGAGTCGAAGTCGACGAACGGCACCGGCGGGAGCTATCGCTACAACCCACTCAGCCGACCGAGCGCGAACGCGCTGTCGATGTAGCGCCGCCGTACACCGCCGCCACCGCTGCCTGGCCGTACGACGCTGCCGCCGCTGCATAGCAGTATGCCGCCGCCGCCGCGTCGCAGCACGCCGCCGCCGCCGCGTTGCAGCACGCCGCCGCCGCCGCGTCGCAGCACGCCGCCGCCGCCGCGTCGCAGCACGCCGCCTCCTCCGCCGGGCAGACAGACCGTTCCTGCCCTGGCTACAGCACCGGCGGGAGCCGCGAAGGCGCGGCAGACCCCGGAGGGCGGCGGAGGGACTGCGTCACCACTACGGGCAACTTCTGGACCGGACGGAGTGACGCGCTTCGTCGACGTGCTGACTGCGGGGCGCCTCTTCAGGAGGCCCGTGAAGAAGATCGTCGTCCTTCCCACCGAAGCGGATCGAGCAGAGCTGCGACGGCGGGAGAATGTTACGGACGACGACAAGCCCTGCAGTCCTGTCCGGTCTAGCTAGAGTAGCATGTAGCTAGGAAGCGGCCGGCGTGTAGCATAGTTCTATTTTTAGAATAGGTGTAAATATATATGTTTTGTAAGTTTAGATATAAGCTAATTATAAGATAAATATAAGAAATAAACGTATTTAAAAACCGTAGACTAAGTTAGTGCGTAAATTAGCTACTAGGTTAGGAAATAGATAGAGATAGGCGTAGCGATAGATTATAGTAAATAAGATAGATAAAATATGGAATAGGTTAGACATAAGTTATTTGAATAAATAACATTATTGGACGGCCTTTTACTGGAGTAACTCGAGGCGAGAGCGACAGATATGAGTCACAACCGAGCCGAGCGCAATAGTACGACGGTCCGCCGCTCCGCCGCCGCGGTGCACCATTCTGTTGCCCGGCGCGTGGGTGCAACATTCTGTTGCTCGCGGCGTCCCCAGGCAGGTTATAAAAGGGGGCCGTTAAGCCGCCGCCCGGGCCAGTACACTACAAGCAGCGGGAGAGAGCGGACCTCAAGCAACAAGCGCAGCGAGCACCAGAGCTTTCCCGCCGAAGCGGTTGACATCAAGAGCGAGCTCGACTGCGCTACCGCCGTCCCTCTCTCTCCGCGTCGCGTTGTGCTCACTGAGCCCCCTGTCGTTCAAGTCCGAGTTGCTCCGGGGTCGGGCCGTCCCGTTATAGTTGATAGAGCACGGGTGTTTTATTTCACGTCGTTATTTCCTCTCCGCGAGTCGCAGACCGAGTGACTTGGGTGTCTTCGCCGATCCAGAAGAAGAGAAACACTACAGTCCACCGCTCCCTGAGCGTCGATCTCGAACAGTGATTCTTTTGGAACTGGCATTTCAGTTAATTCATTTCATCCCCTGACTCTGGGTCCTAGCCTTACATTTATTCCTAGTGGCTGACCAGTATCAAGAACTGATTCACGTAATAAAAACCCCACAGTTTTACGGCCCCAGTCTTCAAACTGCACTAATACACCTGTAGAACATTTATGGGACGTGGGCTGACTCTCCGTAATTCAACTATCAACTTTGCCATTCAACTAGGACGTAATGCCATTTTCAGACGGTTGTTATCGATAGTTAGTACTTACTGGTTAGCTAGATGAAAATTAAAGCCTTCATACGCACGAACGCACATGAAACCTTCTCCATTACGACGACAGAAAAAACAAAGCGTGGGCATGTAATGAATGTGAGTGAAGTGGTATCAGTGTGTGCCTCAGAGTGTGTGCGGTAAGCCCTCGGTAAACACTTCCGAGTTAAATGACCCGTGGCCGGTCGCGCCGCCCCGCCACCTCCCGAAGCGTCGATCTAGTCGCGATTACATACATTTTGCTCCAATTCACAGCGGAGAAATTGGAGCATGTGTGTCGCGTGTGCGTGTCGCTTCTTCCGTTTGTCTTATTGTACATACATAATACGAGAGGTGTCGTGATCGTGACTCGTGTCCTGGCACACCGGTTGGAACGAAGTTCCTTTCGCTATATGTATATTATGAATTTATGAATTAAATAACTGGCACAATGACATAAATTAACAACGTTTGGGTGAGAGTAATTAAAAGAAAAATTTAAAAAATAAATTATGTCTATACCTACTGCAGTATTACACCTATCCATATACATAAGCTTGTGAACACATAATCAAACACACATACTACAGCAAAAGTGTCGTGACGGTCGAAGTCTTAAAAATCTTTTCAGCCAACTCTTTTACTACCTACTTATATGTATTGCACTATATTATCAAATCTCAAACATCCAAAGGTTGACTGTAAGGAATCTCTGTAAGGGATAAGTCCGCCTTTGCATCTTATGTAAATTTTCTAATTTAATTCTTACTGTTTAATGTTTACTGGAGCAATAATGCATTTTCTATCTATCTATCTCTCATTCGCCAAGTGTCTGGATTGTAACGTGCGATAACGAACTTCGTTCCAAATTTTATGTATTTTTCCTGATAATCCTGGTCGCGGCACCACAGGTTTAATATTGTTCTGGTAATCAAATCACTGAACCGGACACTGTAAAACTGAAAAGTTTCTAACTGCAAATTGTACAATATATTTAATAGATTGTAGCTGCCCCGTCCTCATACTGAGGACACTGTAAACAACCACCACTGCTTGCAGTGCAGCCAAACGTACATATTATTGGAAAAGATAAAGTGCTATCGCGTAAGAAAGAGATAAATAATTTTGTACCTTAAAAAACTGTAAACATTGAGAGCATTGACCGGATAGTTTTTGAAGGTGTTTTCCGCCTCTGGCGGCGTACCACTTCGTAATCCACCCGCAAACATTTGTGAAGAGGCAACGCGCAATACGTGCGCCAAGACGCCAAGCTTCTACAGTGCTTGTTTTAAAAATATTGGCGTACATACATGAAATGCGGAGCTATTACCGTTTTAGTAAATGAACAAATAATGTAATCGTCATAATAATATTTGAAAGAACATTATCACGACTATAACAATAAATACACTCACCTACTTACATTTTAGCGCAACAAATGCCATGAGACGACGCTTCATACTATACCTATGTATATGTAATAATAAAATTGTAATAGCTTGCATACAAGTGATTAGAGCAAGCAGTAGCAAAATAGCACAGCGACTAAAAATACTTGCCTAATTGATTATTTCAAATGACATAAATAACAGTCGTTATTACTGAGCGAATACAAAAAAACAGGAGTCGAGACATAAACGAATGAATGACGCACATAAACATCGGACGCAATGATGCAACAGGAGTGAATGGCATCAGCTATGCAATGACAGTTTATAAAGCAATCATCTGCATCATGTGACATTCAAATGGAATACTATTTAGGAGCAAGCAATATCCTGGTATGTGTAGAGCCGCAGCAACTATAGCATTGATAATTTTAAAGTTTCACGAGGGGGGTGAATTTGTGCTTGCTGCTTTTCCAAAAGTTGTTTTGAAGGTCTAGATCTAAGAAGTTAAAGTTTTTCTTCTGTTTTGTGTCAATTGTTTGTCTTTAGTAATTCGGCTTTTGATGCAAATGCAAATTCGGCAAATAATTGATGTTCATTCTTTGCGGACAATGTCGCCGCCGAAGAGAATATTTAATTTTATTGTATTCACATAATTTAAACCGTATGTCTTTCATTTTATTTGTGTATATGTTCGGTTTTCATTTCATCGTCATCAAGAATGTCGGTGACGACGATAAAATCATCATTGGTCATTTGCTCAAGTCACCTCATGTGTTGTCAGTTGCCAGTACCTAACCGATTCTCAAATGTTAGACTTTCGATGCCATAAGGTCTATGCTTCCGTCGAGGAACTTACTCAACTGCGAGGATGTCCAGTCGTTTCAAACATTATACTTCACAAGAGTACAAATAATTAGAATTCTATATAAAACTATAGGCATTACAATATTCTTAATAGGAGTAACCTATTGTGGTTACAAATTGCTGCTTCAGGCGGTGGCCTTTAGTCGGAGACGGTTTCAAGGTCTCGCAGGATCAATCAATTAAATTGTAAAATCAAGTGTCAGCCGGCACGAGCAAAAGGGAAGCGCCGCCATGGCGTCTCATTCCGCCGTGAGTATGGTGTAATAGGCCTACACACGGATGTATCAGTTGATGTACGAAACCATTTCAGGTTGGATAAAAAAATCTTTGCATCCCTGCCATGTAAAACATCTGAGATAGTCGGCGAGATGGAATGGAAGCTTCAAGACAAGGCGGACGGACGCGAAGGCTCTGCCACAAGAAGTCAGTCAACCGGAGCGCTATACGCACTATGCATCTCGGCGGAGGAGGCGGCGGAGTAGGCGGGTAGGAGGTGGCGCGGTGACTTGTGACGTCAATGGCGATAGCGTTTCTGTTTGTATAGTGTACGCGCGCGGCAAGGACGGGCCTCGTAACGACGATGCGACGCGACGCGACACGGTAACGAGTAACGGCGGCGACCGAGATCGGAGATGGCGGTACCATACGTGGTGCCGTAAGGCTCGTAAGACCCTGGTATATCTCATATGTGCCCTGGTGATCAAGGCGTGTCTCATTTCATTACAATTCTGGACTACGGGATCGTACAGAGGCAACTAAAAATTGCACACAAATCGGCCGCTGGACTGCAGCAATCCTATACTCCGCGAGTGTCTTTAGCCAGCCTGAGGAGGACCGGCGTGTTCGGCCGGGAATCAGTCGGTCTAGAAATAAGAATTAGGAGATAACGCGAGTCGCACCAAATAAAAGCGGCTCGTGCCAGGCAGGAGCAAAATCTGTCATAGCAGTCATAGGCAAAGACGGTCCTTTGGTCATAGGATTATACAGTGAAGATCAGGCAATGACAAATGCTGTCAAAAACATGCCTCGTCCCGTCTGGCGGGTGGTCCGTTTTCCTGGTGAACTAGGTGCCACGTCGGTGCTTCCCTTCGGTCGTGCCGGCTTAAACCCTACCACGTAGTAATATAAGAAGGGATCATATCCCTTCGTCGCCTTTTACGACATACACGGGGAGAGATGCAGAAGGTCTATTCTTTTAAAGTACCGGCCTCACACATGTGGATATGAGTAGGTACTAAGTTCCCAATAGTTTAAGCCAGCAATGTGCGTAAATAGAGATTGGCCGGCCGGCAGACAGGCCACTCCGAATGTGACGTCTGATTGAAGGTCTAGCGGCGGAGCGGCGCGGCGGCGCGGTGGCGTGCTTGTTTATCCCAGTGCGTTGACCCCCGCCCGCGGCCGAGAATCTTCCTTCACTCTTCTGCGTTTATCTCGACTAATTGACGCTGTAATGACGCCTCTGAAATAATGCTAATGGCAGCATCGCTCAGGCATCGACACAAACAAGGGGGCACGGACGACGACGCGGACCTCGCGTTCGACCTGCCGCCACTTCGCCGAGATAACGCGAACCGTTGTCGTCGTCCCTCCGTAACATAACACGGTCCATCAGACAGACATTCCGCCGATGGCTTTCCTCGAGAACTTTAATAATAGGTCTTTACCTATGAAATTGGAGATTTTTAAAACCAGCATTTTCAGAATTAATTATCTGTGGATTGGCGCGCAAGTCGAAATTCAAATAAATTTTATTCGAAAGCAATGTTATTCTAAATTCAAATTCAGTGATTTGTTTTTAGAGTGTTTTGTTTTTGTAAAATTGTGGTAGTTTTTGGCGCCATGGATAAACTAAAAATTCGTAAAATTTTCGAATATGAGTTCCTACGTGGAAATACCGCTGCGCAAACAACACGAAACATTAACGACATGTACAGGCCTAACAATGCTTGCATAAACACACACAATCCATTATTGGTTCAATAGTTTTAGATCTGGAAATTTTGAGTTGAAGAACGAGCCTCGCGGTCGGCCGGTAACTATTGTCGACAACGACGAATTGAAGGCGATAGTGGAAGCGGATCCAACTCAATCTACGGCTGAGCTTGCTGCGGGCTTTGGAGTTAGTGTCAAAACAACGTTGAAACACATGCGTCAAATCGTTAAGATAAAAAAGCTTGAAAGCTTGAAGCTTGATGCATGCATAGCACTACTGAATCGGCATAGAAACGAGGGAATTCTAAATCGAATTCTAACCTCCGATGAAAAGTGGATCCTATACGACAATCGTAAGCGTTCGTCGCAATGGGTGGACCCGGGTACAGCACCTAATCAGTGCGCTAAAAAAAAGATTACCCATAAGAAGATGATGGTGAGTGTCTGGTGGACCAGTGCCGGACTTGTACATCACAGCTTCTTACCGAATGGCACAACAGTAACGGCAGATGTCTATTGCCAAGAATTGCAAACAATGGTGGAGAAGCTCGCAATTCAACAACCAAGACTGGCCAATCGCTCTTCCCTATTGATTCTCCAAGACAACGCGCGAGTTCACACTTCACGACAGACCATCGCAAAGCTACAAGCTCTCCGTCACCCACCGTACTCACCGGACCTTGCCCCAACAGATTTCTACTTTTTTTAAATTTAGACCATTTTTTAAGTGTGAAAAAAACACCCGAGAGGCAGTACAAAACGCTTTTTATTGTTTGCAGCAGTAAACTTAAAACACTTAATGAAATAAGACGAGCCGGCCGAACGGTTTCATTCACGAATGCGCCGATATGACTCGAGACGATACCCAACTCGATACCGGCTCGCTTTGCATTGAAACCAGTTAGAACGACTAATTACCACAGCAGCACCGTAATTGCTTCGGTGTCCGCACAAAACATTTTCTCAAGACGCGGACTCACTTCTGAACCATCCGATTTAGTGTGCAAAAAAGTTGAGGAAAACAACGTACTCGTACGTCATACATACGTCAAACACTCCCTAGGAAATGCCATACCTGAATTCTTTATATCCGAGGATCGACATTCATAGAGATAAGTCCATATTTTGGTGTGTTATCCTTAGGATGACTTCCAAATCTCTGCCTATTAAAAATCTATATGTGATGTGAATGAGTATAAATGTAGGTCAGTGTATTTTTACATTTTTACTGAGGTGCCTAAACAGCCATATTTGCTCTTTATTCGGCACAGCAGAGATAGCGAATGATTGTATCAGTTAGACACACCTTAGGTACTGACTTCTTTTCTCGCTACCCATAAATCCGAGTCCAGTACAGGCAAGTACGGTCAGGCAATAAAGTGGAAATAGGGCTAAAGAATGTTATCATATGCGCGCTGCTGTGGTGTTCAAATGAGCTCGCGGGAGGCCAGTGACGATAATACCGTTCTGTATATCGACTGAGAAGATGATTGTATCTACTTACTCGCAAGTTACTAATGAATTATGCACATTCTACTAGTAGGCAAGCAGTTTATGCAGCTTCTAACGATGACGACGCGAACCTGTTAATTGTATGCTGCTTATTCAGGGTCCCTTGGAGCCATGAACTAGCTTCCCTTGTCTTTGTCTGTCTGCCAGCGTGATAGCGTATTCTTGTTTTTGTATTGTTTGAAAGTGTGATAAATATATCTTTAATGTTTCAAAACATTTTACATAAACACGCACCATATAACGTTTACAGGGAGTGGAAGGGCGGCCTTATTGCTTTATGCTTACATATATGTCTTCTAATCAACTTGATTTTCCCTGATTCTCCAATCAATTCTGATCACTTGTTGTGTGATTGAGTTGCTTGTCCAATATTCCAGTTGGCAACGATTGATGAAAGCATGCGATATGTTTAATATTTAGACTCGATTGGAGCAGTGAGCAATCAGATTGTGTTCAAAACAACGAGGAGAAACTTGGAGACTCGCTTGGAGAATTCTAATCCGCATGGAAATTATAAATATATTGTTAATACAGAAAATAAATATTTTGAAGCTGGCTGTTATTTTTAATTTCACTTGGTTTGTCGTCATAGGCTCATTTCATAAAATTTTTACAACACTATACAAATAAATTAACTGAAACTATCTATAATTATGGACAAGCACAACATGCACACATTTACAGCCAAGTATATGTAATGAAGCGAATTAAATATCGACTAACTTAATTATCTCTAATAACAGATAGTATATCATCAATCATCAATCTGACTACTACGGGCCTAAACAATTCGATAGAAACTGTGCACAGATTGCTTCTTTCAGCTGCGTCAACTATCAATTTGTAAAATGATACTAAACTGCTACCGAGCCACGATATCGTCACTTTCATTATTCATTATTACTCGCTACACAATACCTGGAAATAATCAAGGCCAAGGCAGTGGCAGTGCAATCAACCGTTTTCTTAGCAAAGCACGCAATGCCGTGAAATTGTCTACACCTACCGTTGAACTCAGCAAACTGGTGTCATCTCTTTCAGCGCAGAGTGAAAGAGTATAGCGGTAGGGTAGAGAAGCCTTGAAAATGACGTGAGCACCGATAGATCATGTGAAGTTTCAGTAAACTCCGCATACCCTGCCCTGCTATCTCAGCTATATTCGAGTTGTTTATTTTTAGAATGTTTGTCGTAATTTATCTCGGAGACTCATAGACTCGATGATGGCAATGTTTGACGAGCATGGTGGTCAGACTTTTGGTAAATTATGCAGATACACCGCGCGGCGCGGCGTTTCAAGTGTACATTTAATATAACGAAATTATTTAATTATTTATTTGCTATTTTCGTTTTAAATAGGTTGAGCGAAGTTTTGCTTCGTTTAATTAATTAATTAAATTCATCATCTAACTAATAAAGTGAAAAATCTGTAACAATACCCGTCATGGATTATTATGTTCGCTAGAAGTCGAGACCTGTTTCACTAATTCACACAAGGTTTTCACTGAAATTTTCAGCCAGATCTAAGGATGGTTCCACACACTAGCGGTCGGATGAAGGAACGATTTTCGATATGTTGCCGTCCCCTTTCCACCTCCGCACCACACGCACCGGGCAGGGTTTGCATCCCTACACGATGGACTACCGCGGTTGCGTACTCTTTCCTCTACAGAACCGGTAAACTCTGGAACGCTCTTTCCATGAAATATGTGATATGGGCTGCCCATATATTTCCCCCAAGCGAGCTTCCAAGTACAGTCCTTCCCCGCATACGACCGAATGTCCATGGGCGTCGTTATACACCTTATGAGTGGCTCGGTGCCACATGACGCACTTTCATTAAAACACATTTTTTATTTTTTTTATGAAAACTGACACGGTTGGCTACATCACCTACAACATCCGTGATGTCAGGCCATACACCGGGTGAACTAGGTGCCATTCAGTGCTTACCTTCGTTTCATGTCGGCTACACGTAAGAAGGGAAGGGACCTACAGTTTTACGTGGAATCCGAACCACGGCCAGCCTCGAACGGTCGAGCGGTCACCCATACAAGTACTGACCGCGCACAGGTGTGTGTACTTAATAACAGCCAACCGACCGCACCACTGAGCTACGGAGGCTGATGTGTTCTTAAAAGTCAAATATCAACAAGAAAAATGTGCTGAGCCTCTATGCGACGAGTGTTGCGGAGATAGGACGGATGAGTTTTATTCTATCGACGAGACCTTATGATGATCTTAATGATGACGTATCATTATTATGACCACTAACAACATTACATTATATATAACACCAGTTTAAGTTATATGTATACATATACCCACACGCGCCGATCAAGAGAGTTTTTTTTATGGAAACTGACACGGTTGTCTACATCACCCACTACATCCGTCACGTCAGCACATAACGCCTTGTCGAACTAGGTGCTATGTCAGTGCTTCCCCTTCGTCGTGCCGGCTGCAAGGAACTGAACGGAAAACACGAACACGAGTACATCGATACTGGGGTAAAGCGGACCGACCGAACCCTAATGGGAAGCGCCATTAGAAAATAATTGTAGGTTTGGTGAACGATTAGATCGTCTGACACGAGGAGGCAACGTGCTTGATTTCTTTCGAGCGAGACGATGTACTCGTATTTATTTGGAATTTGATGTAAGATTTGAAGAAATATTTATTTGTTTGTGTTTATACAGTATCACTTCATGCGCTATGCTATGATGTGATGATGACTCGTGCGCGTGCGGCGGCGTACCCGAGTCCCAGGTTCGACGTCTGTTCGAGCTTATTATCTTTCTATTATTTATTTATTATAAGCATTATCAATTGAAGATTTATTTTATTTGAAGAAATTAGAGTTTTCGTATTAATTGACATTTACAAATTATTTTAAAACGAACAACTGGCATGGCGTCTTGGTTTCGCTCAGGTTCTGCATAAAAAAATCAGACCATAGTGGGTTAGAAGTTATGGTGAAACAGAAATTACAGCGAATGTAAATATCACAATTCCTTTTTATCTTCGCCATAACAGGGTAAAAGAAATAAAAATAAAAATTTAATAAAACTCACTCGCGTGGAGAGGGTTCCGTGCCATTTGGTTTACTGTGAGGATTGAAGTCCTCACTTAGGAGTTTCGTTTAGGTTTTCCTGTGAAATATAAGAGGGGTCCTATTTTTTTTATGTAATCCCATATGGGTGGCTGATTCGGAGGGGCCAAAGCGCATGCTCCGACCAGCCAATAACACCTCCGAGAAGGTAGATGCCATACCGGAGACTTCCCTGGATTGCTGGCTATACTGGACTAGAGAACACAACCGAGGCTGCTATGCGGCCATCTTACATCCAGTACGGTGGTACCAACCCAGTCGGTTCTTTTGAGGTACGGAACCCAAAGAACGAACAAAACAAGGCAAGTTGATCTTAAAGAGCAGGCAGTCGATGTCGAAATGCTGTCGTCGGGCTCTCTGTCTCCGTGTCTAAAACCGCTCTTATCAACTTGCCTTGTTTTCTCCGTTTTTCATAGTCGGGTTTTATAATATTTTATTTTTATGAAAAAGTAATTATTTTTGTTCTAAAACATAGTGTAAGTTTTTTAAAAGCACAGTCCAAGTTCTAGACAATGATACCGCCCACTCGATGGGTTTTGGAGAAATTTTATTTTTACCTCGATTTTTACAGTTGGGACAATTTAGAATTTTCATATAACTGTGGTGACACTGGGTAGTGTCACCCGTTAAATTGAGACAACCTGAATGATACGAAAATATCAAACCGGATAAGTCGTTTAGGATTTAGTGATCCTAACAAACATAGAGGCGAGCCAAAGAGGAGATATAAGCTACGTCAACGGCACGAGCTGGAGTGCTGGTCCTGGTCCTGGAACACAGAGACGAACCGCCGCGCCGCCGCCGCCGGCGGCGGCGTTACAATTGTCCAGCACATAATATACCAAAGTGTGTCCTCGGTTTTACCTACGGAATATGAATACAACATTCCCCGCGAAATGAGTGATATCAGGGTGTCGGCTATCAATAGTTCGAGTGAAAACGCTGAGTGCAGGTGCGTGCGACGACAACCGGCGCGGAGGCGGCGGTCGGAGGCGGTCGGAGGCGGCCGCGCGGCGCGACGCGGCGCTGCTCGGAGTCACGAACGCGACCTTGTGCTTGTGCGAACCACCAGCCTCGACTCTCGAGTTCAGAGTTCTCTCGCTCAAGTTGTCACGTGCTTCTTGTTTTACAATAGGTACTTGTTGAATAATCTTTGTTTTCGAAACAACGCCTCATTTGACATATGACATAGTTATTCCAAATTTTAACTTTTTGGGAAAAGCGAATATAACTAATAATAAATCTCAAAGAATGCAAAATTATAGAATAGGCATACTCGTCAATGAGGGTGTAGTCTGTTGTACATACAAAAAAAACCGGCCAAGTGCGAGTCGAACTCGCGCAACGAGGTTTCCGCACCATAAAACAAAAACGTTGAAAAAACACGTTTCCTGCATGGGGAACCATGTGGGGAACCACCTTAATTTTCAACTTTTTCTACTTTTTATTATTTCTTGTTATATCCGCACTAATAAAACTCGTGCATATTCCGTGAAAACTTCAACTATTTCGGTTCCAAAGATATAACAGTAGGACAGACAGACAGACAGACGGCAGCGTAGGTTTAGTAATAGCGGCTTCCGTACGGGGTACGAAAACCTAAAAATTAAATTACAAAATGATGTCTTGAACGCAGTGTACTTTTATGGAACCTGATATGGTGGTGGTGGGCCACATCACCTACTGCCTGCACCCGCGACGCCAGTCTGCCTATTGAACTAGTTGCCATGTCAGCGCTTCGCATTGGCCGTGTCGACAATTTAGCGACGATTTCCTATAGCTAAGCATTGACCCTATAATAGGTACCTGCTACTACAGCAATTGAATCATCTGAGAGGGGGAACCTCCACTTTTTCCTCCAAGTTGACGCCCGCGCGCCCCCGTACCGCCGCGCGCGGCCACCTCCTCCGCCGCCGTGCTGCTCAGCGTGACTTGCGGAAGCCGACGCAGTAATTGGATGTGATGGACAAACAGACGGACGCAGGAGGCGACATGCATGGCCCGTTTCTTCACTAGACGACCCGACACGGACACAGTACGACGACGACGCCAGTACGACTTCGACCTCACTAACCTAGGACACGACACCGCGGCCCTTCCGCCACACATGCACGCAGCGCAGCGCAGAGCGTTGCGGCGATCGCGGAGAACCTCTCATAAGCTGTGTATCCACTAGCTACAGGCAGACTCGGGGCGAGGCAGCTGCTCGACCCGAGGCCGCACAAGTGTAGACGCTGCCTCAACCTGAGGCACGCCGCGCCCCATGAGGCAAATTCGTCGCCTCGGGCCGAGCCATATTTTGCCGGTTTTTTGCCGCGCTCAAAGGAGCCTCAGTCCGAGGCGTGCACTTGGTCCGCGCCTCACCTTGATCCGCAACGTGCCTCGAGACTATGCCTCAGAGTGAGCAGCCTCAGTTTGCTTCAAGTCGAGGCTGCTCGGCCTGAGGCTGCTCTAATGGATACGCAGCTATATGCACACACGAGCGAGCGTACTGATTTGATCAGATCTTTATTGATTTGGTCTAATCACTGGTTGACATCTTCCTGCGACATACTATCACAATACACACGCAGCAAACTCGTGATCAATGTCACTCCTGTTCGCTCCTGTTTCATTGCATAGAATTTAGTTGTCAGTGGAATAAAAATTGAGACAAATCCGTGACAATGCAGTTTCTGGGTAGACTATACTCATTTCCATGGCCAATGGGTTATCGCGTCCAGGCGGCGGGTGGCCGAGTGGTTTGGGCATCGGCTTCTCATGCGGGAGGTCCGAGGTTCGAATCCGGTCGGCGTGTACCAATGAGTTTTTTTCTGACGAAAAAATTTACGTGCATACCTACACCCGCTGCTTCACCGTTTGGAACCGGTGTAAAACTGTAGGTCCCTTCCCTTGCCCCTTACTAGGTGGTAGGCTCAAATTGTAGCCGACTGGGTTGGTACCACCGTACTGGATGTAAGATGGCCGCAAGCAACCTCGGTTGTGTTCTCCTCTAGTCCAGTATAGCCAGCAATCCAGGGAAGTCTCCGGTATGGCACCTACCTTCTCGGAGTTGATATTGGCTGGTTAGAGCATGTGCTTTCGCCCCTCCGACTCAGCCACCCATACCGGATTACATAAAAAAAAAAAAAAAGGCATCAAAACAAAACGTGCCGCACACAATCAAAAATTTTATGCTAAATATATTTTGATGACTTAACCTACATTCGTACAGCAAATAGTCGAGTAAACATTATACGTAATTGCAGGGCAGTTTTCTTGCAGGTAATAGGGAGTGTTGCACAACCTAATAGGTACGGTATGATTATTACAGAATAGTTAATGGTGTTTACGTAATTGTAACTGGTAAACGTGTGTGCATACATGAGGAGTGCAGTAGATGTAAGCGGTGTATTCGGCGCGCGCAAGGGTAGCAGTGCCATGGCTGGCACCGAGCTCCGAGAGGGAAATGGTGTAATGGGGCCACCGACATCACGGGTGTAGCACCGCGGGTGATGTAGTAACCCAAAGGTTCCAGGAAAACGTTTATTTACCCGACTGCAGCTAATCACACAGGCGCTTTATAGTCTTAGCCCTCTAAACTCAGCGAAAGCCAGAAAAGCATTAATTCATTGATACAGTTATAAGCTTAGATATTTGATGCTTTTCCTTATGTCGACTGCATTAAAGTTCAGTTTAGCATAACTGAAAAATATCACACTTCAAATCATCAATACCAGAGAATCAACTAGGTAGTCCAACAATTTATGGCTTTCGCTGGATTTAGGTGGCGAGGATTATACATATTATAGTAACAGGTCGTAAATGCCTTCATATTCTATTTTTTTATAAAAGTGTAACAAATTGTGCATTGTGAATAACATAGTAGGTATTGTAAATACTATAGAATATACTTTCCTGGAATTTGAGCCGCAATATATTTGAGGGTAATGTGTTTATAATATTAGTAGATAATTAATTAGGGACAGTACAATTAAGTACACAGATATGGGAAATACAAAGGTGTTAAGTGTGTAGCTTGTTAGATAAATGGAACTTTAATGTGCCAACGAAGACTTGACGAAGCCTTGTCCAGTATTGATGTAAGTAGATACCTATCTCATCATTGATACTGGACCGGGCTCAGTATAAACCAACAAGTGCCATTCAAACCAATAATTCTGTACAAAACTAACACAATTAAAATTATTAACGGCATCTAAACAATGAACAAATAAAAAAATATAATAAAAGGCCAAGTGCGAGTCGGACTCGCGCACCGGGGTTCCCGCACCACAAAACAAAAAAAGGTTGAAAAAAACATGTTTCTTGTATCCTTATTCTACTTTTTCAAAATGTTCAACCTGTTAGCTATGACGGTTCCAAAGGTAGAAGCATTCTACAGCTATCTGACGGACAGACGGACAGACAGACCGACCGACGGCGGCGTAGGCTTAATAATAGGCTTCCGTACGCGGTACGGAAACCTAAAAGCCTGTTAAGTGCAAAAGTTGTTCACATACAAAGGGTTTCGTAGCCATTTTATTTCTGCACGCAAGAGTGCTCGCACAGTGGTCAGACTGTCGCACTGTGTCACGCGCGCGGCGCGGTGTGGGGGCCCGCGAACCGCGTCTTAGTCCACCAGACTAGAATACTATTTTTACATATCTCATCCTGATTATCAATCCTATCGCAATAGATCTTCTTAGGTCGCAGTGATAACAGGGCCATAACTCTAACACTTTAAATCATAATCATGCTATTTTATCAATAACACTTATGGGGTAAGGACTAAATGGGCCAAGTAGGTACTTTATCAATGCTTATTCGATTTAATGAATATTACGTTCCGGAGCAATCGCGGGACCATATTAATGAAATGAAATGAACATATAGGTACCTACTTTATTGCACAATAAAAAGTGGCAAAAGACGGACTAAAAGCCTAAAGGTATTCTCTACCAGTCATGCCTGGAATTGTGGGTATTGTGAAACTAGTTAAGTTGACTAACTAGTAGTTAAGAGTGTAGGTATTTCAATATTTTTTTGTTTTTGTTTTTAACTTCTAATTATAGGTACACTTTATAGAGGGCACATTTCCGATACATTTAAGTAAAGAATTTATCTAAAAAAATTCATAGCTGAGTTTAAGCATGCACCACAATTCAAATAATAATATGCGATAGCATGATTTTCCTATTAATTTTATGAATTTCGTATAAGTACTTCGTTTCAACAAACATATAAAATTAGCATAAACAAAGTGTGGAAATAAATAACACTGAACATTTAGCTAAATAGTCGATAAATGATGGTTTAAGTGCGTACATATTCCCACCACGAAGGCCTCAGTGGTCTCCTAAGATAAGCTGAATAAACTGATGGGGCCTGCTCTCAGTTCGGCACACGGCCGATATTCTTTGATCTAAATTTATATAATTCTATCGCTACTCCAGCCAGTCTCAACTCAACCAACCAACTAACTTGACGCAGTCCAGTCTGAATGTTGAAATCAAACAAATAGGTATTGCAAGAGCCAATGCACCAAACAACAAACACCACCTCAAAACTCATTAATTAATTTGTGTTACATTTCAATTAACTAGAGATTGCTATTTAGAACGACAATGGTCTATCAAACCATGATGAGGAGCTAAAACTTTCCTCCCCAAAAATAAAATTGAGATAATGCTTGCCTCTGAGACGCCCTTTACTAGCAAAAGGATTCTGAACTCTACACTAGCACAAGCTCTATACTAAAACCCAAGTTATAATACAACCCAAAATTATCCACTACCAGCGCCAGCAACAACTACTTAGGTACCTACTGCGAACAACACACAGCCAAAAAAGTAGTCATGGATGTGCTCACGGGACCCATCACTTCTTCCACTGTGTACTGTCTGTCTACCGAAGCATAGTATTAAGAGGAAAGTAAACTCTCTGAAGACGCTTGATGGTGAACGGTGATTATAACGTCAAACATACATTCTGGGGCTCAAGAATTACACTTCAGAAAGGGTCTGAATTGATGAAAAGTATTGAGTTATAAAATTTTACACAGTTACTAAACGGATTCCGGACCTAATAGACTTTGGTATCTCTAAAAACATTCCCAAGAACCTTGTAGAGATAGGAATTGAGGTACGAATTGTGATCTGACAACGCACCAGTTGTTATTATTACACTCAGCAAGAAAGCTATAGACAAGCCTGGCAAGTGAGCTCTTCGCAGTAAGAAGACTGACTGGTAGGACTTCAGAGACTCAATCAACGAAAATCTGAATGCCAGTATCAGTGAAAACCCAGGAGGACTTGATAAGTGTGGTTGAGTCATCTGAGTTAGTCTCAAGCTTTTATCCAACAACTGCATTTTAGAAAAGTTTTGCGTACTTGAGGCCGCGCACTCAAATTTTGCCGCTGGGGATGGGAGAGTAATGAATAATAAACTGAACGCTACATCCACCGGCAGAGTTTGGGCTCGAGCAGATAACCAATTCTTATCCAACTGAACTATTGAATCGTAAAATGACGAGGGTGGCTACACGACGCCAACTCAACTGTTTAGTTGCCACCAACTCTCCACGACTCAATAAAAAGTTACAACTATAAAAGTTGTATTACGCGTACGTACAGGGATCAACTTTTTCGCCGACTCTTTAGTAAACCGTCAACCTACGTTGCACTATGAAGAGCGAACACCCAACTGAACAATCGTTCGTGTAAGCTCAACGACTAAACAGTTGGGTTGGAGAGAAATCGGTCGTCATGCTCAACTCAACTGTTTAGTTGGTGATACAGTCAGTTGTGTAGCCGAGCCCTTAAGTAGTGTGAGCTGAGCACGTGATATACCCAACCCTCGTTCCCCACCGATAAGGTTCGAGGGCGCTGATTAATTTTAATTGTAGGTATTATTATTATTATTTAAGTGTCGGGAAGGGTCGACCTAGACGCAGGTACCTGGACCAGATCGGGCATGTGCTCAAAAAGGGGAACGTGCGTAGTACCCGTAACCGACGAGCATGCATGAAGAACATTATGGGAGTGGAAGAGGCGGCAGAGGTGTGTCAGGATCGTGGCACGTGGAGGTCCGTTGTCTCTGCCATAGTAAAAGAAGACGAGTAAGATAACTGGAGGCCATTTTTAAAATAACTACCTACGCTGCGCCGAGCCTCCAGGGATGTCACAACTCACAACACTAACACAATTGACAGGCAGTGAGCCCATCATGGTGGAAATGCTATTCTTTAAAATTATTATGTACATTTATGTATTTTTTATTTATAGACCAAGAGCCAGCTCCCAAAATTTTACTCTAACAGAATATATGAGTTGTCATAGATTTATTATATACTGGCGTTAAGGTATATTTTCGAAAGCTGTATTTTCGATAGACAGTGAACGATGTTATTTTGATGTTTGAGCCCTTGACAACGATACCCCACTCAATAATCGGATGCTTAGTTCTGGCGCTACGGTGGAACATACGTAAAAACAAACATACACACACATAAATTGCTAAAAAGATAACCCTTCATTTTTGAATCGCGCAGTCGGGTAAAATTATTTTTTTAACTTTTACCTCCCAAAAATTAATGCAATGTCAAAATTCAACTTTAACTCACGTCCGTCTTTGGACAACCATTTCGTAGTCGCGGACGATGAAGAGAATTAATAAGTGGGCAAAAAATTTATAACTATAAAAATTATAGAAAATACATGTAGAATTATACATTAATATAATTATTAATCTTAATAAAAAAATTATCAAATAAATAATTTTAAAATGTATTTATTAATTTTGTTTTATTATTACTTAATAACTAATATTTTTATTTTTGTTATTTTAATGAATTACTTAATAACTTGGTTGGTCGCTAGCAGTCATGAAAGTGTCCGCGGTAGGAGCTGTGGCCATTTATAGAAGACAAAACCGCGCGAAATTACGTTGTGCGTGGTATCTCTAACAAGTCTGAACAAGTCGACAACCGCGGGCCCGCGCACGGCGCAGCCTTCGCGTGCGCCGCGCGGCCGCGCCCGATGCCGGGGTTCGCGAATGGTTTTTGCAGCTAGTACCTACCTATTAATAACTAATTAATACTTTAATTAAATACTAATAGGTACTTATTACCATTATGTTAGTGCAATAAAATAAAATTCGAATAATAATACTTTCTATCGGGAAGCGGCAGGCGGCGCGGTGCAGGCAGCGGCCGTCACGTGGTGTGCGTCACCGAGCGCGGGGGCGAGGCGACCATCACTGACTACGCGCGAGGAACAGTGAGAATGCATGTAGTGGTTGTGTACAGACAGCGTGCGCAGGCGCGCGCATGTGTGAGTGCGAAATCGGCGCGTTTGTATGAAGACGGCTAACTTGTGTGGTTTAACTATGTCTCTGCCTACCCCACCGGGAAACAGGCGTGACGCTATGTATGTATGTATGTATGTATGTATGTATTATTTGCTACATATTATTATGACAAATGTAGGTATGCATCATTATTAAAATATAACAGACTATTAAAATGCCCTACAAAGACAGGACAAACAAGTAAAATAAATAAACAAGGTGTACTAATGGGATACTTACCTACATCATAATAATACACAGTGAGTGAGCCAGATAACTTGTCTCAAATTACAGATAAACAACCATTCATGTGAACTGTGGTACCAAAGCAATATAAGTTTTTCGTTCTGAAGTGAGATAAGATAAAAGTTATCTGTCGATGTGGCTACATGCATACAAATATTTTACATAACGTTACTTATTAGGTCACCTTAGATGTATGATGAACAAAAATATGGGGTGTCTTATTGTCGGTTGGATTAAACCCAAGAATTATGAAGTATATAAAAGGCATCAATACCGCATCGGTGCTGCAGGCCCTGGACTAATATCCATCAGCTCCGGACTAATATTACAATGCCATCAGACCCTAGAAGGTATAGTGGCAAACAACAAGGTATTATTGCAGTGGATCTTGGGACAGAAGCTCATGCAGAAATGATGCTGCTGACGAGCTGGCAAAGCAAGGCTCCAGCAGGCGAGCAGAAGGCCCAGAACCGTATGTATGAGTCACCTCTCAGCCAGTTCAAATACCGTCTGTGACAACTAAGAAAAACAAAACAAAAAACTGGACAAGTGCGAGTCGGACTCGCGCACCGAGGTTTCCGCACCACAAAAAAAAACATTGAAAAAAAAACATATTTCTTGTATGGGAACCCCTCTTAACTTTTTAATTTTTCTATTTTTTATTATTTGTTGTTATATCCGCCATAATATAACATATTCTGTGAAATTTTACAACAGGCTACCTATTACGGTTCAAGAAATACAGCCCTCGGACAGACGGACTGACAGACAGACAGACAGGCAGACAGCGTAGGCTTAGTAATAGACTTCCGTACGGGATACGGAAACCTAAAAACGAGGAACTGTAGGCAAACACAGGGACTGCAGGCAGAGAAGCAACTCTGAAACCGAACCGCACTCAGGGAGCGCCTGTTACAGTTTCATAGGGGCAAAGTGCGAATAGCTCTAGCCCTCCTCGCAGGACACTGGACTCCCAGGACTCACAGGACTCCTGGAGCGACCTGATATGGCTAATGAACAGCTTTAGTTCCTCGGGGAAGCGGGAATTGCTCCTAAAGCGTGGAAGTGGCGAAGAGGGTACTCCACTTCGTAGAAGAGCTCGGATGTCTGACACAGCACGGAGCACTAATGTACAAAGGACTGTTTGTGGTCCAAGTGCAGAGAATGGACCTCCTCAACAAAGGCCACAACAACATAACAACAACAAGGCATCAATACATAAAGTGGTGACAAGTCATTAAATGGAGTATTTATTTATTTTTAATGAAGGAGCAGCTATAGCTAATGTGTTCATTGAATATTTTTTTTGTAGAGATATTGTTTATTTATACTTAGTGTAATTTTTTGTTTTTTTTTTTAGTTTTCGTTCTTGGGCACTATTGCAACTTTTTTGTTGATGTAATTTTTATTTATTTATCTAATCTGTTTTTTTATGTTTGCTGAGTCAATCACATCTTCTGGAAGTTTATTCCAGGCATCCACCACTCAATTTCTTAATTCAGGAAATAGAATAGAATATGCTTTAATGCTTTCCAATACAACGATTTTACAAAAGGCCGACTTATTACCTATGGCAATCTCTGCCAGTCGACCTGACTTTTATGAAACACTGTACAAAGATGAAATTATAGTATCTGTGGACTCACATATAATAAATAATGTGTAGGTATTAAGAGCTGCACAAAGCAGGTACAAATTGTGTGTAGATTATGGGAAAAAATAAAATTGTTTGCAATCTATGGCTAATGAAGTTCTATACACAGAACTGAAAAATTTTTTTTTTACTAGAGTCAAAAAATTACACATGGAGAAAACATCTATTTCATTTGTTTTCCATTTATTTAATTTAAATACAATAGTAGATGAGCTATAGGTCCACATGAATTTGTGTATTCATAATCATTTTACCTTTAGGATTAAAAACTGTGGTAAAGTTTATGTCATTTGCGTAAAAGAATTTCAACGCCATCTAGTGGTCGGAGTGTGACTTACAACATACATAAGAATAAACACTTTTGTATCATTTCATTCTATTATTGCTACAATCAATCAGTAGCAGATTTAGAAGAAAACACCGCAAGGGAGAGGCGCATCATCCTCAAATGCGTAGACCCGCGAAATACGACACAGTTTCAAACACATATCTTAGTTTTCCATACAATATGTTTTATGTGATGTTCAAGCCAAGAGGCGCCTCCGGAAACTTTATTTACAATATTATATGAAGCATGTGATAGGGAAATTGCTATGTAATAATGTAGGACAGAGATAAGCATCACTTTTTTACATTATATTGACAATACTGGAAAAGAGCGTGGACAATAATTACTAAAGTTCTAATATACCTATAGCTCAGTTAATTTGTTTGAACCCTGTGCCTCCCACCCAATTATACCCCCTTGACTATCATGCCATTTTTGCCGCGCGAAATTTCGCGAAAAACTCAAACATTTTGTAAAATAATGAAAGTCAGACAATAAACTATATTCAAGTTAGGATTAATTTATTTAGAAGCAGAGAATTTTTTTTAATTCAAGGAAAAACAAAACACGCCCGACATTTTTTCCGAATTTCTAACCTCAAATACCTCTTCACAATTTGCATATGAATGTGTAGACAATGAAATGATCAATGAATACATTTGAAATAACGTTAGACAAGAAACCAGTTTACGATGGTCCTGCCAGAAATGAGCTAGGCATAAATTGACAGCCGTCCAAATATTGTTTTTCTATTTTCCTCGTAATATTTGTTCCGTGGTGAGTTCTATGGGAAAGAAAAAGGTGTTTTATTGAAATCGCTATGAGCGATATTTTCGACACCTGCTAATCGACGGCCGATCGGCCGTTATATTGTGGGGTGCTGAGGAGTAGGTACATACTTAGAATATGTAATTTTACCAAAATATGGTATGTCAATAATATAGCTTCCTCTTAAATCATTTAGAGTTGGTTTTAAGTTGTTGTGCAATCTATTAATGTTATAAACAAACTATCCTATTGGAAAAGCTCTTAAAATTAAAAGAATTAATACAATTGGAGCAATCATTGCACATATTATAGTAGATAAATAGAGACATGGGGCGCGCTGTAGTATAAGGCCTGCTAATTAGAAAATTGCTGGGACTGGTAGGTGAGGGTCTAAGCGCGTCTTGCACCAACACGAGTTCAGAGTTAAATAGCGAGTTATGGATTTAAACGCGGTTCACACATACAACGGGTGCTAGTTTAACGAGTTGAACTGGTTTATATATTGAACTTGTGTTGGTGCAAGTGGGCCTAAGGAACTATTACCAAAAAGAAATAGGTAGGTATGAAGGAATCAGGAAGAAAATGAAAGGAATGAAATAGGTACTCACCGCTGGCCCGCGCACCGGTCACATTGCCCGGGAGCGCCGACGAATTCACCTTGATGCGTCTCCCGTCTGCAGTACACTTCAACAACATTCTGCAGCCATCAATGCCGAGCGCCCAGCAAATTGCGCGCCGGCCTGTTGCTTCTCACCTACTACGTGACGTCAAACTAATGCACGAACCACCACTACATCAAACAAATTTACAGTCTGCTAGCCCGCATCCAGAGGATACAATCCATAGCATCTCCCCACACACGTGCGCGCCAAGGCATCGAGAGTTCACAGACGAGATGTGCACAACAAAACGAACAGTGAACACGTAGAGAAAGATAAAATAAATTAATCTCGGGCTCAGCGCTCGTCAAAACACAACCGGAATGCAACAAACAACACAGACTGAACATGGACTGAACAACTGACTGAACTGAAGTGAAGTTGGGGCGGGAGAGTTGATTGATGTGAAGGGAGGGGAGCGATGGGTCCGGCACATGAGAGAACGAAGGAATAGGATTGACTCTTGCGCTATAGATCAGCTGATTGTAAACATAGGTAACCAATAAAATAACCATAAAAAAAAACTAGAAAATGCGTCGCGTAGCGACGCATCTTCTTTATATTAACCCTACCTAACCTAATGTTGAGGCGGTGCATGTCGTTTTTGTTACGTTTCGTTGCGTACATGTGGGTGCGCGCGAAAACAGCTGATCTTCCTATGTTCTTTCATGTGCCGCTTGCGGGAGCGATGAATTCGTTCCTTTTCAGTTCAGTCAGTCAGTCACCCAGTCAGTCGTGCTATGCCAAGTCAAGAGCCGTCTGACATTAAGTTGCCATGATGTTTTTATTTTTCATTTTGGTGTTTTAAACAAGTTTGAAGTTCCTAAACCTGCAATGAAAACGCAAGTTGCTGTGAACGGCTGATTTGATTATATTATTTGCCTATATTGGTGGGCTCAATGGTAGACCTAACGTAATAAATAACTAATAATGAACGTCCTGACAGACAGTAACGTGATGAGACGGAAACCAGAAATTTCTAGGTAAGCAACACTCGGAGCTGTTGGACATCGACTTCGTTTAAAACGTTTTGATACTTTAAAGATATATCCATAAATCTTGAGTAGGATTAATAAACATGATGTTACTTACAGCTTGTTCGGCACATCGACCGACAAATTTTTTTTGTAGGTAAGTGCGGTCATTTGCAACGTTTTGACCGATGATACGTTTTGTCAGATGTCACGTGGTATCGAGATATGATTTTTTTTCTTTGTTTTTGAAAATTACCAAATCCCAGCTTTAAACCCTATTAACTTCTTTGTTTATGATTGTATCAGCGCGAAATAAAATTTATTGAATATTACGATGTATCCTTGTTCTAGAAAAATATTATTTGATGAAGTTAATACCATGAAAAGGTCTTATGACCTCCCAGAGTCCCGAGAACGAGTAAAAATATGACAGAATCTTAATTTCTTAATTCATAAAAAAAAACTGACAGGAATTGAAAGCTTCATTTTCTATTAAAAAGTTTCCTAGTTTATGCCCTTTCTAACGGTATACATGTCATACAAATAATTCACTATGTGGTCAAAATTAATTAAGGACAATTTAGTTATATTTTATATTAGTTTAGCTTAGATATTTTATATTAGTTTAATTTTTATTGTATCTTCATTTTTTGGTTGATTAATAAATACCACAAAGAACTAAAAAAAAAAAAGGACAATTTGCAAGAGTCGAAGCATAACAATGGAGAATTGAACAAAGTACCCGTGCGACCGGATTTCGGGACCATATTTTTACTCGTTCTCGGGACTTTGGGAGGTCATAAGACCTTTTCATGGTATAGATAGAGCGTTCCAACTAAAAGTTTCCTTCGCCGTTATCTTGGCTCCACTGTCAGTGTCACCGTCAGTGCTTAAATTCGTGCTGCCAGATTGTGAAGATTATATTACCTAATAATTAATCGGTATTTACCGTACAAAAAATACGGTAAATACTGATAATGACGGGTAAATTTGTAAACATAGCAACCCTCAACGCTGTTTTGACATATAGATAGTGAAGCCAACATAACGGCGAAGGGAACTTTTAGTTGGATGGAACGCTCTCAACTTAATGATACAATATTTTTCCTAGAACAAGGATACATCGTAAAATTCAATAAATTTTATTACGTGCTGATACAATTATAAACAAAAAAGTTGCAAGGGTTTAAAGCTGGGATTTTGGTAATTTTCAAAAATAAAGAAAAAAAAATCGTATCTCGATACCACGTGACATCAGACAAAAGGTATCATCGGTCAAAACGTTGCAAATGGCCCCACTTACCTACAAAAAATTGTTTCGGTCGATGTGCCGAGCATCCTGTAATTTTGAGATTCTCGCAATAAGAGAAGAAAAGAACAGGCATTAGAAGTACAACAGAAAAGGCTATATACTTTAGTTTTGCCTGTCCCGAAAGGGACGAATAAAAATCGTGCTGTGTCGTGCGTGGCAAGCGGCACATGAAAGAACATAGGAAGATCAGCTGTTTTCGCGCGCACGCACATGCACGAAACGAAACGTAACAAAAACAACATGCACCGCCTCAACATTAGGTTAGGGTTAATATAGAGAAGATGCGTCGCGTAGCGACGTATCTTCTATACATTAACCCTGGTTATTTTTTTTATCGTTATTTTTTTGGTTATGTTTACAATCACCTTATTTATAGCGCAAGAGTCAATCCTATTCCTTTGTTCTCTCGTGTGCCAGACCCTGTGTCGTGGACTGTGGACACGGCCGTGTGTTTTACCAAAAAGAAGTATTCTTTGATCCTTTACCTATCGAATTGTGTAATTAAATTTTGGATGTAGATGATAGATATGAAAATATGAAGTTACAACACCAAACCGTATCCCCCGATTTTGTTATCATCAGTTTTCTGGATTGGCCACTATGGAAGCAAAAAGACGTATTCACGTCAGAAAGAAAATATCTATGCTTGTGTGAATTCCAAAACATGGCGGTTGAACAAGTTTGTTTGCCGCGTCTTCGTAAATAAAAAGTGTATATTTTTGAGATTCTTGCAATACGAGAAGAAAACAACAGACATTAGAAGTACAACAGAAAAGGCTGTATACTTTAATTATTTTTGCCTGTCCCGAAAAGGGAGGAATAATATAAAAAAAAACAATGACAATTTAATCTGTGGTCTTACAGCGCCAAAGAGATAAAGCATCACAATTATTAGTAATCTGTGCGTGATCTGTTCCGCCAGCCAAGGAAGGAAGGACTTTTGTGGTGCACAGCAGAGCAGACCTCGCATTGTCTCAACTCAATTTTGCTCGTTCCACTCCAACAGCAGTGCACGAACAGCAACAGGGCTCCTCAGTTCACCAGTCTTCGACGTCTATTCTTGCTTTGATAACAAGATGGGACGCAAAGAAAAGGACTCGCGCGACAAAGGCTCGTCGAGCAGCGAGGAAGAAGAATACGTCGTTGAACGCGTCCTCAATAAGCGGATTGTGAAGGGAAAGGTTCGTGGTGGCTTGTCCTGTTTATCGCGTTAATGATGCGGCAGTAGATAGTACGAATGCGACGCGTAAACGAATCGGGGCTATAGTAACATGGGGAGGGTGACGAGGAAGCGATGCAGACACCGGCCGGCCGCAACGGCCTCCATGTTTATTTTCGTTTGTGTAGTTTGGTTGTAGGTACATATCTGTACCTACTAGAATAAAAATGAAAGCCACCTATAACCTGTAGGTTATAATAATGCTTACCCCTCCCCCTCCCCCCCCCCCCCCCTGACTCGCGGGCCGCATTCGCCGCGCAAAAAATTGGCGTCGCAAACCAAATATTTCGTAAAATTATGAAGTCAGATCAATAAATTATATTTGCACTTATATCGAATGAAATTATCTACGAATCTGTCACTTTTTGAATTTACTTATTTAGAAGAACAGATGGATTTTCTGAACTCCAGGATGACATTTTTACTTAATTTTTTCTAACCTTTACATGTTATATAGTATATACCAAATTGTATGTTGAGAACGCGGCCACTAAAACAACGTATGTATGAGACCATTGAATCTTATTAAAAAAAACCAATTATGAAAAATAAGGATAAATAAAAAAAAAGGTGTCAGAATAATTTATTTTTTTTGGGTGCGGAATAATTCCGCTTTATTCTTTGTAGGTGTATTTCGTATCAATGGAAAGATCTTTTAGTCATCCATCTAAAGTGTTCTCTTATTCTTAAGAAAAATTCACTGAAATAGTACTAAACATAGACGCGCGCGGATACAGATGGGAGCCGGCAGCGTAAGTAATACCTGTACCGCGCGGAGCAGTTCGGAGCATTACGAGATACCTGTAACGGACCTGTACGGAGGACTTACGAAATACCTGCTCCGCGCAGGGGCAGTTGGAAGCCGGCAGGTTAAATATATAACAGTGTTTTTACCAATGTTTTCAACAAATGTTACGTAATCCATTTAGGAATAGCTCTACAGTCTCTTCAAGAATCTAGGGCTGCCAAGGTAGATGCTAGGCTCATACATGGAGAGAGCTTCGAAAACGTCACTAGAAGCATCCTACAGAATATGGATGGGTAGAGAGAGGGAGGTCGAGAGCGGGACTGGTGTTTCCCCGCGTCCTAGTCAACGCAGACTAGCTGACGAGGGCTTGATGCGAGCCGAAACGTGAAGCATGCGCGGGAAATTTAGAGTGGCCACTCGCTAGTCCCGGCCTCGATTAATACCCTCCTCTACTGCCGATGGGCCCGGATATGTTCGGTGAAGCCATCGCAAGCTTAGATCCACAACTTCGTTGTTTGCAGGTACAATATCTGCTCAAGTGGAAGGGGTATAAGGAAGACGAGAGCACGTGGGAGCCCGAGGAGAACTTGGACTGTGCCGACCTCATCAAAGTGTTCGAGGACGCTCGCAAGGAGAAGGAAAAATCTGATTCTGTGAGTCTGGCTGCTGTCTTCTTCTTCGTATTAGGCTCATTCTCCTTCATTAGGCCTTCAGCGGTACGGAACCACTGCTTTCCGCCGACATACTTGATGTCGTCCCACCTGTCCATGGCCGCCAGTGTAGGACACGGTTACTCCAATGGTCGCTGTGTCTTCGGCTGACGTGCCCAGCCACCACTTCACCATAGCCATCCGCTGCCCAGTATCGACTATTTTGGTGCGTCGATGGTTTGCCTCGTTCCGCACCATATTGCGAAGCTATATTCCCACCGTGGCTCACTCCATCAACAGGTTGCCTCAAAATCTAGGCAGATCTTAATGATAAAGTAGATACTTCCTTATTATCTACCTATTCCAGGTTAGCTCCTGGTGTATCATGGCTAGAGCCTGAAAATGTCCACAGCAACTGAATATATCAAACTGTGGTAGCATCCCCCCCATCCCGTTGAGTCCAGCCAATGGCTGGAATACTGGCGGTAGTGAACCGTCCGTGTCACACCCACCGCAAATATTATGCACCTGCGCGCGTGTATCTGTGTTCTGGGATGTACAGTGAACATATTTGACCAATCAGCACCAGGAAGAATGCACAATGGTACATTTCTCCTAAGCTGAAGGGTTGTATATCCAACCATGCGATTGACGTACCTACAATGTTGGATAGGTTTTATTTGAGTACCTCGTGCATTTTAGTAGATAACAAAAATCTACTAAAATGCATTGACATTTCTTAGTTATATGGTAAAAAAAATTCACTCGAAAATTAAATACGCAGTCAAAGAAGAAGTCAAAGCCGGAAGAGGAGAAGGGGCGCAAGCGCACGCGCGAATCGAGCGAGGAGTCGAGCAGCAAGCGCGCCCCCAGCGTCTCCTCCAACGACGACCGCCGCGACAAGAAGGAGGAGAAGACTAAGTCGGGCTTCGCCAAGGGCCTCACCGCTGAGAAGATCATAGGTATGTATACTGATGAAGCGAGCGAACAGTCAAGCTACCATTGCATTGCGATAAGTCCAACGTGCATGCTGGAATGCGAGGTTGACTGTAACTTGTTGAAGTAATGTAATAGTAAAATTTCCTGGTTTTTAAGTTTTTAAATGTTTTTTGTTTTTGCTCTATCGTAAAAATGGTAATACATATAAGTGTAAAACGTGGTGTGATTATAGTGCCAAATTTAATAAACAAATAATAAAAACTGGCTGTGGTCCGTACGTGGTGGTATGGGAAACCTCGGGCGCGAGTCGGACTCGCACTTGGCGGTTTTTTTTTAATTTCATCTAATAATTATTTATTTATTCTATGAAGAGATATTATGTAACTTTGTTGTGATGTAAATTAAAAAGAACGGTTGTAACAAAATAAACGAAATAACAAGGTCTGGGTCCATACTTGGGTGCATCGTGTTGCCATAGTATCTTTTTTTTTTTTTTTATTACTGAAATGGGTGACTTTGCCCGAGGTCGCAACCTCAGGCGCAGCCAATTTCACCCCTGAGGAGGTGCCAGTCCGGCTTGGAGTATCTTATAGTATTTTTGTTCTACCGTCTTGTCTGGTTATGGAGATGTGGATGATGTGTGCAGGTGCGTCGGACGCGACTGGCGAGCTGCTGTTCCTGGTGAAGTGGGCCAACTCGGACGAGGCGGAGCTCGTGCCCGCCAAGATCGCTAACCTCAAGTGTCCTCAACAGGTACCAATCACCAATAAACCACAATATTATCTCACAGTAAGCTGTTAGATATTTTTTTATTGAAATCGCGATATTTGGCATTGAGCTCACGGTGTTTTACGACGCCCATAGAAATGTTTTTCCTTTTTGGTGTTTGTCTAACTTATGACCTCCTGCGGTAGTTCGTTCCAAGAGTTCACAACTCTGTCCACCAAGAAGTGTTTCCTTGGGGTTGGAATTTGCTGAATGATTTAGCTTTACCCGCTCAGGTGTCGCCGAGACAAAATCTCTTTGATGATTTTTTCTCTCCATGTGTAACAAATCGCGGCTGCAAATATTTGCAACATTTTACGGAGATTAATGAACCTGAGGGGTTGAGCTGTGCCCTCTAAGGTGTGTATTGGTATTTTTTTCGTAAACATTTCTTTGAGATTTGGTAATTCAATAGTAATCATTAAGGATTTTGTACATTTCAATAAGATCTCCTCGTTGGACTCTCCCTAGGTTGCTGAGTCCAAGAGCCAAGTCGACGTTCATAGTCATTCTTTTTGGAGCTGTGGGACCATTTTTATGGCTCATCTTTGAACGCGCTCCAAAAGATCTACATCCTTCTTAAAGTATGGATTCCAAATTAGAAAAGCTTATTCCAATAACGGGTGAACATAGGTTTTATATTGTACTAGCTTTTTCCCGCGGCTTCGCTCGCGTGAAATTCGTATTTCAAAGGAATAAAGTAAGTAACTAAGGCCAATCTGCGTTAAGGTAAACAATAAACCTTCTCAACTAAAGTAAGTAACTAACGGCGAGGCTTCAGGCTGAGCTGCATTCTGGAAGACAATAAACCTTCTCGAAGAAAGTAAGTAACTGAGGGTGAGGCCGAAGGCCGAGCTGCGTTCAGGAAGACTATAAACCTTCTTGATGAAAGTAAGTAACTGAGGGCGGGGCCGAAGGGCGAGCTGCGTTCAGGAAGACTATAAACTTTCTCGAAGAAATTAAGTAATTGAGGACGAGGCCGAAGGCCGAGCTGCGTTCAGGAAGACGATAACCTTTTCGAAGAAAGTAAGTAACAGAAGGCGAGGCCGAAGGCCGAGCTACGTTCAGGAAGACCATAAACCTTCTCGAAGAAAGTAACTGAGGGCGAGGCCGAAGGCCGAGCTGCGTTCAGGAAGACGATAACCTTTTCGAAGAAAGTAAGTAACAGAGGGCGAGGCCGAAGGCCGAGCTGCGTTCAGGAAGACCATAAACCTTCTCGAAGAAAGTAAGTAAATAAGGCCGAGGCCGAAGGCCGAGCTCCGTCCAGGTAGACTATAAACCTTCTCGAAGAAATTAAGTAATTGAGGGCGAGGCCGAAGGCCGAGCTGCGTTCAGGAAGACGATAACCTTTTTGAAGAAGAAGGTGTGGATCTAAGCTTACGATGGCTTCACCGAACATATCCGGGCCCATCGGCAGTAGAGGAGGGTATTAATCGAGGCCGGGACTAGCGAGTGGCCACTCTAAATTTCCCGCGCATGCTTCACGTTTCGGCTCGCTTCAAGCCCTCGTCAGCTAGTCTGCGTTGACTAGGACGCGGGGAAACACCAGTCCTGCTCTCGACCTCCCTCTCTCTACCTATCCATATTCTGTAGGATGCTTCCAGTGACGTTTACGAAGCTCTCTCCATGTATGAGCTTAGCGTCGATCTTGGCAGCCCTAGATTCTTGGAGAGACTGTGGACGAATTCGCTGGTAGTCCTCTTGCTCCGACTTCCACAGCGAAGAGATCAGTCTTGAATCTGTTTCTCACAATCCGGTCTACTAGGTTGCAGTACTTGTTAGGTTTGATGTTGTGGTCCTTCGGTATGTTGCTTTCCCATGGAACTGTAAGTTCAACAAGTACTACATATGCTTTGTCGCTTTTGTGAATATGAGTATATCCGGTCTTAATATTGTGGTACAGATTTCAGAAGGCATCTGGTCATACTTCTCATGTGCCCATCGGCAGTAGAGGAGGGTGTTAATCGAGGCGGGGACTAGCGAGTGGCCACTCTAAATTTCCCGCGCATGCTTCACGTTTCGGCTCGCGTCAAGCCCTCGTCAGCTAGTCTGCGTTGACTAGGACGCGGGGAAACCACCAGTCCCGCTCTCGACCTCCCTCTCTCTACCTATCCATATTCTGTAGGATGCTTCCAGTGACGTTTTCGAAGCTCTCTCCATATATGAGAAGGCGAAGAAGGCGAGGCCGAAGGCCGAGCTGCGTTCAGGAAGACCATAAACCTTCTCGAAGAAAGTAAGTAACTGAGGGCGAGGCCGAAGGCCGAGCTGCGTTCAGGAAGACGATAACCTTTTCGAAGAAAGTAAGTAAATAAGGGCGAGGCCTTAGGCCGAGCTGCGTTCAGGAAGACCATAAACCTTCTCGAAGAAAGTAAGTAAATAAGAGCGAGGCCGGAGGCCGAGCTGCGTTCAGGAAGACTATAAACCTTTTCTAAGAAATCAAGTAATTGAGGTCGGAGCTGCGTTCAGGAAGACTATAAACCGTCTTGAAGAAAGTAAGTAACTATCGCCCATAGTTACTTACTGTCAGCGTCTTCCAGGATACCTCTCTCCCTCTCCCTCTCCCTCTCCCTCTCCCTCTCCCTCTCCCTCTCCCTCCCTCTCCCTCACCCTCTCCCTCTCCCTCTCCCTCTCCCTCTCGGCCCTCCCTCACCTCCCTCCACCTCCCCTCTCGCCGCTCTCTCACCTCCCTTCCTCTATGCCTCTATTTACCCCCACCCCCTTTCCCCCTTCGTTCCGCGTTCATAGCTCCCCCTTGCTCCCTCCCTCTCTGCCTAATCGAAAATCTTCTCGCGAAAATCTTCTACCTTCATTTACAGGAAAACCTAAACGAAAATCCTAAGCCTTCAAGTTCTCAGAGAAAACAGGATGGTACGGAACCCTCTTTACGCAAGGTCGACTCGAACTTGACCACTTTTTTTCAAAATTATCTTACCATGGGATATACACTTAATTTACAGGATAACCTAAACGAAAATCCTAAGTTTTTTAGTTCTCGCAGAAATCGGGATGGTACGGAACCCTCTTTACGCGAGCTCGTCTCGAACTTGACCACTTTTTTTCAAAATTATGTTACTCCGGGATATACACTACCACTATACAAAGTTTCGTCAAAATCCGTCCAGCCGTTCAGGCGTGAAAGAGGAACAAACAAACAAACAAACAAACAAACAAACATACTTTCACATTTATGATATTAGTGAGATAGGAATAGCTCTGTAGTTATGTAAGATAATGCCTTCTTAATCACGTAGAGTAGGGAGTTGACATACTTGACAATTTTTATAATGTGTGTCTCCCACTTGAGATCATCTGATATTGTCACACCGAGGTCGAGTTAAGTTTTCACTGCCTGTACAATTTTTCCATCAATAAAGTGGGATTTTTAAGTCTTAGGTGAAGTAGAGTACATTTTCCGGCATTGAGCGACAGCAACCACACCTTTGTCCAACCAGAAATCTTGTCAAGAGTGTCCTAAATTGTTTGTTGGATGATAATGGGGTTAACGAAAAACTTTGTGTCATTAGCGAAAAGAGAGAAGTGCGTAATTTCTCTCAAATCTGTTGAAATATTTCAAAGGCTACTGGCCCGATGACGGATCTTTTGGCACACCGCTCGGCACTTGGTGACGTTCGGACATTTCCTCTCCAACACGCATCCTGAACCTTTTATCTGTCAGAAAATCTTGGACCACAAGAATAGGTTTCCTCGGATTTTATCTGAATTGATGCAAAACTCAACCAGAATTTTAATGTAACATTCGCCGCCATCGTGATTTCAATTTCATTACCTACCTCACCAACTAACAGCATCTATTTAATGGCTGCTTGCGCGATGATGCGCCACGCAGTCAAGATTTGATAAAATACCATGACGGCATATTGTTACCGTCGCTGCAGAGTGTGAAAGCTATTCATATTTATTCATAAATGCTTGGCTCCACTGCTGCCGTGATGTGGTTGTGACGTTACCGTGGCAGTGCCGTTATTGTCTAGTCAGCCTAACAGGCAATGGGTGGTTTACAGAACAATCCCTTAAAGTGGGACCTTCGTGCAATACCTTCGATCTCTAGCTACCCCAGCCAACCTATGTCCACCACTAGACCAAATTTGATGTGGGCAATATGAATTTTGCGAGGCCCTCTGGCGACTGCATGTTTTAAATCAAAGCTGTATGCATCTTGAGGCGCGAGGACCCTAGGGCCGCGAACCTTAGGCGACACTCACGCCTCGCGCGCCACTTCTGATGTTTTGCTTACTGTAAATATTAAAATTTCCTTTGCAGGTAATCGCATTTTATGAAGAGCGACTAACATGGCACACTCCAATCGAAGAATGAGACAGTCGGCTTTGCAACATTTCTCTTTAGGCTACGTTTAGGTTGTCAAGTATATTCAGATAATTATTACGTTGTATGGACAAGCTTATTTTCTTTTATTATGATTATTGCTTGACCGACTGCTCTAGGCAAGCTGAAATATTGTCGAGATCAACACTTACTCATCTGTCGCCGGTATGATGTCGGCGGTCTGTTAATGAAGTGGTCGGTCAAGTACTAACTTTGACATGAGTAATGAAGTGGCCACTCGACAGTCTTTATACCGATTTTAGTCACCGACAGCTAGTGGTCCAACCCCATCCATGGCCCGATTTTGGATGCGGACAATGACGGAACCCTAAAAAGGCTAGACATTTATTTTTGAACGTCGCAGCAAGTCGATTTCACGAAACGCTGGATACATGAATTCGGTGGACTGTCGAGGGGTTGGATTATAGTAACAATCTGATCAGCAAATCACATATAGTCACCTGTACACTCGCCATCGCCTTAACCCGTACGACTGCTTCATTGCTCTGTACTGTACGTGCTGTCAAACATATATTGTTACGGTGAACAAGGAAAAGTAACTTTTTTGTTCTTTCTTTCTACAATCTGTCACCTGCTAGGGACATTGAACAGCTAGTGTGACTTGTGTCGATACTTGGTGTTTTTCGTTAAAGTTGCTTATGTGCTGTTGAAGCATATGCATATCGTATTAAAATAAAATAAAAAATTCAACCATGAGGTGATTTGGTCATTGTGACCATATACCACACCTCTCTCTTTCGAAGATCACATCCACAAATTCATTCGATTGCTGTAAGATTTTTGTTATACATTTTTTATATTGTTTTTGACATTCTATGTATCTCCCAATTCATACTTTTGTTTAAATCAATATTGTTTGGTATCCAATAAGGTATTATTAATTAAAATATGGATACTGGTTAAAAATTATCTACTTCAATAAGACTAACTCTCCCAGACATTTTCGAATGTTAACTAGTTTAATTTGAAAAATACAACACACATTTTCTGTTAACATAACTGCGTTTTTTAAATAACCAGTTTAAAAAATGAATCTGTAATTTAGAGCTAAAAGCATAATCTCAGGGAGCATTTATTATTGACATGCTTGTACATTAATGGCAGCAGTGGGGTCTGGCTAATGAAGTAGTGTTGTGTAGATGTGTTTGTCCTAAAAAACTTAAGTTAGTGGAGACAGGGCTAGTAATAACTGGATCTTCAGTCATTAGGGCGCGGCCACACTAGGCCATAGGCAAACAGTTTGCAGCTGTCGCCAGGTCGACTGAGTTACAAAACTTCCGAGATACGTCGTCGAGTGAACGGCAGACTAGTAAATTTGCCGCCTTGATCTGTACTGTATTAGGCGACTGTATTAGTTTGCGCATGTATTTTCGCAGCAAATGAGCCACTGACGATTCGGCTAGCGAGTTTGCCGCAACTTTGTACTGTACGTGTAGTGTGAACGCATTTAAAATAATAATGGTTGCTTACCATGGAATAAGGAATGGACTTGAAAGGCCACAGAGCGGCTGTACTAATGAACTTGTACTGATATACCACAATGACAAATTTACTTGACACAATGACATTTTGGTCAGTAGTACTATTACGATGAAAGTACTTAGGCGTTTCTACTGCGGCAGATTGCCTGCACGGAGTTACGCGATCTCACTCCCAGTATGAAGGAAGCCTTAAATAGCCAGTGCGCCGACCACACCTCCTTTTCCCATCTAACCAACTGTAATGGTATGTGGCGCTAACTTAACTCACCTGCAAACTGTTTGCCCTATGGGATCTTGCCCTTAGTCTAATTTGGGTCACAGGAGGAAACTAGCTTTTTGTCATTTCACACAAATAATGAATAAATATAAAGAAAAGTAAGTATTAGTCGAGGTCGTAAAGTGTACAAAAGAGGAGAATTTTTGTAACAACCTGTATTCACTTGTAAACATTAGTAGGAAAGGTGTTCTTTGCTACTAATCAGCTGCAGTCCCAAGGAAACAATTACATATTAGTATAAATACTTTATTATTAATTAGAATAATTTATGTTACATTAAAGTGAGTATTGTCTTGTAAATAATAAAGGAAAATAGAAAACAATTTTGTACTCATTTCTAGAAAGTTTATCTGCACTTTCAAATGTTAATCTTTACTCGGAAATGATAACAGTCTGGAATATTTTCTTTTATTATTTAACAGATAATACAGCCGACTCTTGACATTTCCTCAAACGCCAATAAATACTAAGTAAAAGTGGTCTTTTAATCAGTCCAAATTGAAGCTCTCATTAGCCACTACAGTTCAGCTTACCAATAAAATGGTAGCTGGGCACAGGCGTACAGCACAGGCATACAGCTCAGGCAAAAATGCATTCGATTTAAAACTTCATGTGTTCTATCTAACCAGGAACTGAGTTTTGAAGAACAGCATACTTTCACCCTCTAGACATAAAGTGTATGAAGGGAGAATTTTAAAATCAATAAAATGTAATACTATCAGATTTAGATAATAACAACTATTAGAGATTTAAGGAATTGCCTTTATGCCCGATTGCGCGTTGCAGGATTATCCAGATTCTGCTAATCTTAAGATTATCTTGCAGAAATATTTAAATAATTATATGAAAACCAGCATTGCCGAGGGACCAATGGTGCAGTCAGTCAGCGTGTAAGCGTCCACTGCTGGACATACGCCTCTCCAATTTTCCTCCAGTTCTCCCGGCCTTCAGCGGTACGGAACCACTGTTTTCCGCCGACGCACTTGATGTCGATGCCCACCTGGCGGGTGGTCTTCCCACTTCCCAATGGCGCAGTCGACAGAGCTAAATTCACCTATCGCTGAGAAAGCACACGACATACCAGCGGATTTATACTGTTGCCGGGTTGTCTAGCCTGTTAATATGACGTTTGAAGAACTTGTACTTTATCTTAAACAATACTAATATGATCTCAGGACAATCGTCCTTCCTGCAATTCGACTCGGGTGATAGTGGCTTGATTTGAATGATACGGTGCTATTGATTAAACTGCACAGCAGCACGGCACGGATGCCTCGTGGTTATACGCGTACAATAAACAATACAAATTTCTTTTATAAAATAAGCACAAACATTGCCAATATTCTGCCTCTCAATCCACTAAATCCACGATGTTAAAATACAGGGCTCTTGAGATCAATTACAACGGTCCACGGGTGTCGCCACTATCCCATTTACTGCAAAGATGCATGTCATGCAATCTTGCTCTCAGCACTGTCGCCTTATGTCTGATGCTTCCAGTCCGGTTTGCTCAGGCCGTTGCTGTAACAAATGCAAGATCATGATAATTTGTTTGTGGAATAGTTACGGGGGGGGGGGGGGGGGGGGGGGGGGGGGTTTGTACTGTAACGGGCTCCGTTCGAACGTTTGGATACAATATGTACTCCTACTGCCTAAGATAAACAGTAGTAGGTATTATATTTAACGCATCCGTTTTTCGAGCGGCGATTGTGGATGTAGCTACTATTTTTAATCTTAGTCTATTGTAAATCATAAACGCAAGAAATATAAAAGAGCCCAAGAATAATGATCTGTATCACACTGAACTCATATAAAATACAAAATTAAAGAAATGTTAAAAACTCATGCTGAGTACTGAAACCTCTATTTATTAAACACTTTAGATTAAGTGAATGAGCATTGCCAGCCTCGGTGGCTCGGTGGTGCTACGCACGGACATTAATTCGTCCAAGTTAAAGCACATCCGGGCGCGGTCGGTACTCGGATGGGTGATCGGCCTACTCGTGTTCCGTATGTCCCTTTTACTAAGGGTTTAACCTATCCAGATTGGTACTACTGCCACTGCATTGAATTAAATTGGTCGATGCGGCTATGAAAATATTGTGTTTTTCATCTGAACTCAATGTAGTCAGCAAAACCAAAGGGAAGTACTGATATGGCACCAATTTCATTAAGGTGTTATGTCACAGATTACTTAATAGTTACTTCGTAACAGATATATCACTCCATAGAAAAAGTTCCATACCTTCGGCTTTAATAGCCTACTGCTTCACGTCGCCAATCGCTGCGTGCGAAAATGTACCTAAACGATCGAGTGTAAAGTGCATTATTGCTTTGCAGTTGCGTGGGCGAGCGTGTAGGTATGTTTCGCGCGGCTGACGAATTTCTACTGAATTAGACCGCCGGCGGCCCGCCGGGCGGTAGGTAGTTAGCGCGCGCAAGTACATAGAGTGCGTGAGGCCTGGTTATGTGCTGACATCACAGGTGCAGTTAGGTGAAGCCAACCATGTCAGCGTTCATAAAAACGTATGTAAGTAATGGGTACCTGAGCTGGGCGACGTGGCCAGGAGTCATCTGTATGAGAGGTGCGAGGCGTTCGGTGAAGCGGTGGAAGTTGCGCTCGAGCTCGCGCTGGTACTCGCGCTGGTCGAGCCCGATCAGGTTCTTGTTCTTCTTCAGGGCGTCGTGGCATCTGGACATGCACTTCTCATTTCAACAAATCCACCAGGACCTTATCCTTCACAGAGCCGACGCTGACCGTGAGCTCGTTCGTCGCTCATATATGGACATAAGCATAATAATATGCATTGCATATTATTATAGGACATAAGCGTATGCAGGACATAAGCGTAGATAAGTCAAGTCGTACGGGAACCGCGAGCTTCGCTCTGTGCAGGCGCTTACTAGTCTACTCGTAGTTCAAGTTCAATATCTCAGAAGCCATGAGCATTTTGCTAACACATTTTAAAAAGTGTATTTTTTTTTTCTTATGGCAGCATAGCTAAAGAAGGGCCAAGTTCTTTTTTAACTAGCCTGTCCCTTTCTTGCAACACAACCTGAACGGGCTCATCAGCCATTCAGTGCCATTTAACTGTTTTCAATGGACAATAGCTGCCCCAAGCCATCAATCAAGTATCAAGTGATCTGATAAAGGCTAAGAAGCAGATGAAGTAATGGAGAAAAAAAAATCATTAAGACACCAAAAACACAAAATACAACATCTTTCATATGGTTAATGAATGTTAATCTTTTCGATGCCATGTGAACCTACGAATGCCGGAGTAGGTGTAATCCTGGCACGAATTGATCCCTTTATTTCAGCTTAGCACAGTGCACTTCGTGTGAATCCCACCAGTTTCCCCACCCGTTCTTTGCTCAATCGGAGTGCACGTCGCCGCGCCTCGTCCCCTCTACACCCCGCAAGATCGGCGACGCTTGTTTCCGTAGCAAATAAATACAGTCAGGAGTCCCTGTCGCTTCTAATGTCTACTAAAAACAATAATAAAAATGTATTTATTGGTTGCCTTATTTCTAAAAAAAAACGACAAAAAAAACATTGAAAAAAACACGTTTCTTGTATGGGAGCCCCCCTTAATTTTTTACTTTTTCTATTTTTTATTATTTGTTGTTATATCCGCCATAATAACACATATTCTGTGAAAATTCCAACGGGCTACCTATTACGGTTCAAGAGATACAGCCCTCGGACAGACGGATGGACGGACAGACAGACAGACGGCGTAGGCTTAGTAATAGGCTTCCGTACGGGATACGGAAACCTAAAAAAAAGCATGCCACGAATAGCGAGGCAGCCGTACTTCTTGGTGAAGTCCTTGAAGCATAGCCGTAACTTGTTGGTGAGCCGCGTGGCGGGCTGTGAGCCGTCGGCGACCGGTCCCAGGAACACCTGCGCCAGCTCGAGCGGGCCCTGGTTGACGGTGGTGCCGATGCAGCCCTGCACCACCATCTGCAGCATCTTGGTGTCCGCCGGCTCCTGGCTTGTCGCGCCCGCCAGCTCGTTTATCTAGTCAAATACATTTAGTTTATTGCCGTGCTAAAGGGATACATCTCACATTTAGAACTGCCAGAAGTCAGTGTAAGTGGCGTGTGAATTGATCGAGTCAGCGTCAGCCTCGCTAGTTCAGTGGTGCGGTCGGTCGGATCATAAGCACACTTGGGAGCGGTCAATGGATAGCCACCTATCACCGTGGCACGGTCCTTCCATGAAGTCATGCAGTAGGTCTTTGGTTGTCTTTGTGCCTTACTCTGTTCGTGATAGTTTTCTTGTCCTACTACTATGCCGAATGTGGCAGTCAGCGCAGCGCGGTAATTCACTCGAGTTCTTACAGCACAACATCCATTTCTCTGTTTACTCGATTATCAGGATACCTATCAGTGTGTACCTAAGCATAGTTTTGATTTTTCCAACTGCACTTAAATATGGACCAACAGAAAATTTCAAATAAATAATAAAAACCTAATAAAAACTTTCTTACTTGATAAAAAACTAAGATAATCTGTTTCTCAAGTTTTTTAAGTAATTATTAGTAAAACGCAGATTAGGTTCTGCTTGGCTACGCCAGGTTGCACATTGCTCAATCCAGCGTCGAGCCGTGCGACTGGTGGGTGACCCCAAGGTGTACTATAATCTAAAACCACTGCAATTCGTAGGGATTGTGAGTACTCAAAAAAAAATAAAAAATATGTATGTATCTCTATGCACAAGGTAAGAATATTCACCTTTTTCTGTATATCTTCAATGGCAACCTCAATCGGCGTCAGAATAATCGGCGTACGTTGCACAACCTGCGATACAATTTTGTATAAATTACTTTTTCATGATTGTTTCAACATCAAACAGTGAAAACAAATCTAAAATGTTTATTTTTAAAATCACATAAATTTTAATCAAAGGCACTAAAGGTGATTGATTATATTTGACTTAAAAATAATAATTCACACTGTGACCTCCCCTGCACCTCTGCCTCCTAAACTGGCTTACTGGACAAAATATGTACATAAATATAAGTTTCTCTCTCTTCTCTGTAATACTCATATTTAAAAATAATCCAGGACTCGACAGTTCGGGTAAGCATAGCAAAATTTGCTCTCCCGCTCAGTCCGGCCAGTTTGGGTGCCGGATTACCGAGCGCCTACTGTATATGCATATAAACGTATATACAGCTACTAGCTGTTACCGCGGCAACATTTAGAACTGCCAGAAGTCAGCGTAAGTCGCGTGTGAATTGATCGAGTCAGCGTCAGCCTCGCTAGCTGAGTGGTGCAGTCGGTCGAATCATAAGCACCTGGGCGCGGTCAGTGGATGAATGGGTGACCGCTCGACCGTGGTTCGGATTCCACGTAAAACTGTAGGTTCCTTCTCTTCTTAACTTACTAGGTGGTAGGGTTTAACCCGTCCGGGTTGATACCGCCGCATTCAATGAAAGGTAGGTTGGAACGGCTATTTAAATAGTTCGTGGTTTCCATCGAGTTCAGTGTAGCCGGCACGACCGAAGGGAAGCACTGACATGGCACCTAATTCACCAAGGCGTTATGGGCTGACATCACGGATGTAGTAGATGACGTAGCCAACCGTGTCAGTCCCCTTAAAAAAATTAGTAGTTATCGACTTATAAACGAGCCCTTATTTTTATTAGAATTGTTTACTTACTGCCACATATCCAAATGTTATATGACAAACAAACACACACACAGATATATGACAGACACTTCAGTGTGTTCTCTTAACTCAGTTGTTTGGTATCTGTCACTTACACATTTATCCATTCATAGCATGCAAACTGTTGTAAGAGCATAATGACAGCACGAAGGGAGTGGACGTGGGCACCTGTATGCGCGTCTTGACGTACGGGAAGTGGTGCGCGGTGGTGAGGATGGTCTTGCGCTTGTACTGCTCCGCCAGCTCGCCGTGCGCGCGCCCCTCCACCGTGAACGGCGTCGCGTACATGAACCGCTCTGTGTGCATATACTCACTCGTTATACACCTGTAGTATCCAAATCGTTGATCGCAAGAAGAGTTTCAGTGAAATTGCGAGTATAATTGACATTGAAGTATTTTTGGCCCTATTCACCACCTTCGGCTAAGTCTAGTGAGCATTTCAACTAAAGTTCCCTTCGCCGTTATGTTGGCTCCACTGTCTATCTGTCAAAACAGCGTTGAGGGTTGCTAGTTGTACAGATTAACCTGTAATTATCGGTATTTACCGTATTTATTATACGGTAAATACCGATTACATTATTAGGTAATAAATTCTTCACAATCTGGCAACACGAATTTAAGCACTGACAGTGGAGCCAAGATAACGGCGAAGGGAACTTTTAGTTGAAACGCGCTCTATTATAACAGTTATTTATCGGCTAAAGTGACATGTCTCATACATTTGACAGGAGTTAACTGGCAGCTAAATTATAGCCGAAAGTGATGAAAACATCTGTTGGTCGGAATAACTGTACATAAAAGAATATACCTATATTTTGTTCTACAATGTTTAAGTTTGAGGTCAACATTCACTTTTCTGCAGAAACAGAAGGCAGTACCCTCTTTTTATTGTCAATACAACATTGAAGTACAAAAGTTATTTAGTTTTGTGTATGAAATCTTCCCGTTCAACTTCATATTTACGGAATACAGAGTTTTATTGTGCAGCTAGGAAAGCTGAGTTTCGATAGATCAAAGATCTTCCTATTTGACCCTGCGATGGGTGCGATGTGGTCACCACAATAGCCTCTAGACTGTGATTGAAAGTTATTTCATGTAATTAATTAGTACATTTTGTATGAAGACATCTAAAAAAATGATATTTTCACTCCTAATCCTTAATCCTTATAAGCCGTGCTAAAAGGCGACAGACTAGCCACGGCACGGTCCATCATCAGCATACATCGGAATCCGCGGGGCACGAATGATTCAAGGTTGTTTAGTGATGGGACAATGTATCCACAAATATCGAAAATCGATCGTTATTTTAGAATAATACGAAATAATGTCGATTATTAAAACTAAGAGTATTTCTATAGAAAATAAGATATAATAAACAAATGTTGTATTTACTTTGTAGGTACAATACAAATCTGTTCAAACCACAATATTAGTTTTATTAGTATGGAATAGAAAGAATTTGATTTTTTTTACCAACTTACACGTGTTACATCATAATGATATTGAAGACTTTTTTGTTACTGTTATGAAACTGAATCGATTAGGCTATAAAAATCAACCACCTATTTTTTTATTTAAACACATAAAAAAATATTTTACATAAAAAAAAGGCCAAGGTCCAAAAAATAGGTCTTACAAAATTAGTTCATAGTAAGCTAAGGGGGGGTTCTGTATCGGAAATAAATCACTTTTGAAGAACAAAGAATTTTTTTTTCACAATTTTTTTTTTTTTAATGTTAAATGTAAAAAAAAATTTTTCTTAATCGTTTCGGTTTCGTGCTAGGAACAAAAAAGTCTTCCAACACGTATATCTCTTTCTTTCAGAAATTGTGAAAAACCACAATTTTAGTTTTATTAGTATGGAATAGAAAGAATTTAATTTTTTTTACCAACTTACACGTGTTACATCATAATGGTCATGAAGACTTTTTTGTTACTGTAAGAAACTGAATCGATTAGGTTATAAAAATCAACCACCTATTTTTTTATTTAAATACCTACATAAAAAAATTTTTTACTTAAAAAAAGCCCAAGGTCCAAAAAATTTTATATAGGTTTTACTCCCTATATGATACAGAACCCCCCCTTAGCGTACTATGAACTAATTTTTAAAGACCTTATATAAATATGTATTATATTTACTTAATCGTTAACATAAAGTATACATGTTTATATAAGTACTGTAGGTATATAAGTATTCAGGTCTGAAATATGACATGAATAAAATACAATAAACAAATAAATATGAGTATCGATAACAGTGTCGATTGTTTATTGATCGCCGTAGTCAATCCCTAACAAGGTCGTATTCGTGCCCCGCTGATTCCGATGTCTGATCATCAGTCATGCAGTAAGTAGGTAATTTTGTGCCTTCATTACTTGCCGCTTGATATCATCTTAATATTTTGCTACATTATGTTATTTATTTCAGACAGGCATCCTTGGGTATTGTACCTGAGTTCCTGCAGCAGAACACCGACTACTCTGTTTACCCCGCCTGTCGGAGTACAGCACGTATGTATTTATGCGTATACATGTTTCACTCCTACGAAGCATTGTTGATCGATGGTGAACATTGCTACAACAGTGCAAAAGAAGACAAACAATGCATATGCAACATATGCAAAGCGGCGGGTGGCCGAGTGGTTTGGGCATCGGCTTCTCATGCGAGAGGTCCTCGGTTCGAATCCGGTCGGCGTGTACCAATGAGTTTTTTCTCACGAAAAAATTTACGTCCATACCTACACCTGCTGCTTCACCGTTCGGAACCGGTGTAAAACTGTAGGTCCCTTCCCTTGCCCCTTACTAGGTGGTAGGCTCAAATTTTAGCCTACTGGGTTGGTACCACCGTACTGGATGTAAGATGGCCGCATAGCAGCCTCGGTTGTGTTCTCCTCTAGTCCAGTATGGCCAGCAAGTCTCCGGTATGGCGCCAACCTTCTCGGAGGTGATATTGGCTGGTCGGAGCATGCGCTTTGGCCCCTCCGACCCAGCCACCCAAACGGGATTACATAAAAAAAACAATGCATACTGATGTTGAAGTTCCTCTCGAATTGTGTGATGCGGTGGCGCAGCTCGTAGGGCTCGAAGTAGGGCTCCACGTACGTGATCTGTATGTACGCCTTGTCCCCCTCCAGCGTCTTCACGTCCACCGTGTTCGAGTCCTTGATGATCACCACGTTCTCCGCGCCGAACCGCGCGCCGTAGAAGTTCTGCAGCAAAATGACCGTACAAATATCATACATGGCAGAGCAGACTGTCATTTGTCTCCCTCTTCGGAGACAAGCCATGCTGCATCGTCATAGCTCCAGTGCGACGTTGCTATCGCTTACTCCCTCTCGCTTGCCTCCCTGTGACAGGAGTGAGCGAGAAACACGAAGATTGCGACGGTCGCCCGATGAAGGGTGAGCGATTTCATGTTTCTCTCTCGCTCCTGTCATTGGTAGGCAAGCGAGAGCGAGTAAGCGATAGCAACGTCGCACTGGAGCTATGACGATGCAGCATGGCTTGTCTCCGTAGAGGGAGACAATGACAATTGGCTCTGTCCATGGACATTGTTAGACATCTACTTGTAGGTGAAACGAAGCAATGTCGCGCTACGCATAAAAAAAAAATCAGCCGGGACCACGAGCACCAGGAAACACCTGTACCGAGCTTCAAGATTTTTTGCTTTTGCGTACCCAGAATAATACATGTTACACTCAATGAGATGGTTGTTTCGACAGACCTTTGTTGATTGGACGTTACATCCACATGCATTGCCAGTGTTGGCGAAAACACTGAACAGAGCTCATGTCTATCTAGCATGGCACCTCTCCCGAATTAAATGACACAACCCAACAACTTTCTGATGAAAGCGATGTGCTCGAAATTTGAGCGCGTGCGCCCAGATTTCGCGAGTTTTCGTACGGCGAAAATGGCATGAAAGTGAAGGGGTGACATACAATATTTGATTTGGTCGGAGGCAAAGGATTAATGGGGTTGCTGGTTTCACTAAGGAACCCTAAATACTTATGCTAGTTTAACACTGTCACTGAAACAAAGATTATCTAAAGCCGGGTCTCCTGCGCATGTTTTTTCGAAACAATACACAAAAAACATGAAACAAACACGTTTTTCTCTATGGTTTTCATATAAATATGGATGGCCACGCCCCTATGTTTTGATATTTCTGTGTAATATTTCGAAAAAGACATTCGCAGGAGACCCGCTTTAAGTTTCATGATATGACACATAAAATTTCCATACAAACTCACACGCGCCTGTGTGCGGGGAAATAATTCTATAGGAAATAATTATATATATAATCTCTAGATTCGTTTCCTACGACACAAATTAAAAGTGAGTGAGTGCAATACGACACAATAGTAATCTCTCTCCATAGTAATCTATACAAATTCGCCCGCCTTCGGCCGGTTCGTCAGTTTTAGCTTGCTTAAGTTCACCGGCCACAAACGTGGCGTCGTACCGTACGCGAAAAAGTAACCGTCTCTCGACGGAGTGTCAGTGAAAGTGTTAAATGGGTGAATCAACTTTTTCTTGTTTTTGGTATCTGTCTGAAAACAGAGTATTATCTTGACAAATTCACCTTATTTTAATAGTTACAGCAACTCTCAGATAAGTAATTGATTAATAAGAAAGAAGCTGCACAAAGAATTTTGAATAATTTAAAAAAATATATATTGGTTACCCTGAGGACAACCCCTTTTTTCCATACAAAACTGGGGACAAAATTGTCCCCTGGGTCACCCTTAAAATTTGTTTTATTTTAAATAGTTCTCTACTTTTATTTCAATTGCCTATCAACCTAAGTATTTCAACTAAGTAATACATTGAATAAACTTTTTTTTTTATTTGACTTTGCAGCTGGTTTTTACGTTACAAGAAAAAGTTGATCCACTCAAATAAAGTAGTGAAGTGACGGGACTGGGGAGTGACCTCGAGCCTGGAGAATATCTCTGGCAGCTTGGTGAGCGTTGGCTCCTTGTAGATGAACTCGTCGCCGCTGAGGTCGCCGAACTTGCCGCCGTAGAAGCCGACGCGGAAGTACGTCCCGAACACCCGCTTGCCGTGCAGCTGCTCGATGCGGGTGAACGCCTCGCTCAGCTTCCTGTCACAGTTCACATGAAACTTTTATTTTTTATTTTTTTTTAATGGAAACTGACACGGCTGGCTACATCACCTACAACATCCGTGATGACAGCCCATAACACCGGGCGAACTAGATGCCATGTCAGTGCTTCCCTTCGGTCGTGCCGGCTACACTGAACTGGACGGAAAACACAAACTATTTACATAGCCGTTTCGACCGACGTTTCATTCAGTGCGGTGGTATCAACCCGGGCGGGTTGAACCCTACCACCTAGTAAGGTAAGAAGGGAAGGGATCTACAGTTTTACGAGGAATCGCTTTCTGTCTGTCTGTCCGCTTATAACTCAAGAACCACCAAACCGATTTTAATAAAAAAAATCTACGGATAGCTTGATTCGTCCCATCAACTATAGGCTACTTACTATCACGCTAGATGGCTTATGAGGTTAGCAGAGAAGTCAAATATGAGAGCGGGCGGAGCCGTGGGCACATCTAGTCTATTATACAGGGCGACATACTTTACTAGGCACCTTGAGCGGCCGGTTCCGGGTTGTCCCTCTCACTCGCTTGCTGAACACAAACTGAAAGCTGAAATGGCGTTAAAGATGGCGCGTTTAGTTACTGCTTAGCGGGGTGTCCAGTAAAGTATGTCGGAATTTACAAAAGACACTTTCTAATCCACTAGGCAACTGAACTTTGTTCTGAGGTTTACTATGTGACTAAGGCCCACTTGCACCAACACGAGTTTAAAGTTAAGTAGCGAGTTATGGATTTAAACGCGGTTCCCACAGTCAAATGGTGCTAGCTTAAACTGGTTTAGCGAGTTAAACTAGTTTATATATTAAATTTGTGTTGGTGCAAGTGGGCCTAAATAAACTGCAGCGTACTAAACTATAATGTACATGCAAATGTCAAATTAAAAGTTTTGTTCAAATTTAGTAGCACTCATACATTTTTATAAAGATTTAAATTTTAGGCTAAAACTTATCACATATGTTTTTTAATATGGCCCTAGTAGGCTGAAATAAAGAAATGTATTATTATAAAAAAAAAAAAACCAAATGAGGACATCACGGGAATAACGATGAAGGTCGTTTTTTTTAAACTGAGTATGAGGAAGTGTAGGTTTTGGCCCATGTAATTTTATGGCAAAACAAGGTGGGGAAGAACGCGAAAGAATCCAGAGATATCGCAGATTTCAATAATGCCGGTTTAGGGAAAAACGATGAAGGTCGAAAAGATTGTAGGGAAAAAAGATGACAGTTTTTATATTTTTCTGTAAAAATCGATTTTTTTAAGGCAACCTTATAGAATACTGCCTCTCTGTCATTTTTTGTTGCCAGATTGGGCGAATTATCGCTGATTGGGCTACCTCTGAGAAAAATATCCTCAAAAAAATCATGAAAATGAGTGTTCGGGCAAATTTTTTTGGTTTGGACTGCGTAATTTTCTGGTTTTTCAATTTTTTTCATACAAATTGTGTAAATTCTACTACTTAAAAATTTTAATTGGGCCGTATGGCAACGCCCCTGTTAAAAAAGACTTTAAAAGGAAAAAATTTGGAAGAACAAAGCTGCGGTGAAGTTTTATGACAACCTTCCTTTCAATCGCAATGTGGATGACGATGGTGATGACGATTAGTTTACTTACCTTACTTATTACTTCTAAATTATTTTTAAAATATATTATTTAATTTTAATACTAAAATTTATATATAAAATAAATTAAAAATAAATTTTAAAGTTTAAAAAAATTTAAAATAAATAAATTTAATATAGAAATTAAAAATATAATATCTATACATATAATAAAATCGTAGAGGTAAGAAAGTCTGTACATTGAATGTATTCGGAAAAAAACTAACCAGGGTGGCTTAAAATGAGATACTGAACATGTTAGAACAGTTTTTAAAATTTTTGTTTGTTTGTTTGTTTGTTTGTCTGTACGCGCATCACGCAAAAACCACTGAACGGAATTAGACGAAACTTTGTATAGTGGCAGTTTATATGCCGGGTTAACATAATACGTAAAAAAAAATAACAAAAATAAAAAAAAAATTACAATTATAAACATTATTGCGCGTTTAAAATCACGTAGTCCAAAGTGCATAATTATATCTTGAGAACTGTCAGCAAATACAATTTGAATAAAATATTCATTCGAAATTTAAAAATAAGTAGATACAACGAAAATTCTTCTTTTTTATAACTTGAACACAATAGTCTATACATATCTATTCTTTCTATACATATCATAAAATCGTAAATGCAAAAATGTCTATTTGTACGCGCATCTCGCAAAAACCACTGAACGGAATTTGACGAAACTTTTTATAGTGACAGTGTATATCCCGGATGAACATAATAATTAAAAAATATAATAAAAATCACGTAATCCAAAGTAAAGGTAAAAAACTATTTTAAATGTCATGTTGACAACGGAGAACTGTCATCTCGACGTGAGCTGGCCGGTGACAAATTGTTTGATAAATAAAAATAATAATTGAAAGTCGAAGTTATGTCGCTGTCATTGGTGCAATAAAATTTATATATCTGTTGCCCGCGGCTTCGCTCGCGTGAAATTCGTATTAAAAAAAAATAAAGTAAGTAACTAAAGGCGGGCCCGAAGGCTGATCTGCGCTCACGTAAACGATATTCTTTCTCGATGAAAGTAACTAAGGGGAGGCGGAAGGCGGAGCTGAGTTCAGGAAGAAGAAAAACATTCTTGAAGAAAGTAAGTAACTAAGGGCGAGGCCGAAGGCCGAGCTCTATTCTGGAAGACCATAAACCTTCTCGAAGAAAGTAAGTAACTATAGGCGAGGCCGCAGGCCGAGCTGCGTTCAGGAAGAAGCTAAACCATCTTGAAGAAAGTAAGTAACTAAGGCGAGGCCGAAGGCCGAGCTACGTTCGGATAATTGAAAAACCATCTCGAAGAAAGCAAGTAACTAAGGGCGAGGCCGAAGGCCGAGCTGCGTTCAGGAAGAAGCTAAACCATCTTGAAGAAAGTAAGCAACTAAGGCGAGGCCGAAGGCCGAGCTACGTTCTGACAAATGATAAACCATCTCAAAGAAAGCAAGTAACTAAGGGCGAGGCCGAAGGCCGAGCTGCGTTCAGGAAGAAGCTAAACCATCTCGAATAAAGTTAATTAATATTAAGATTGAGTTAATTTAATTTAAATTTTATTATAAAGTCCACGCTTCTAACGGCAAATATACCGTGCATCCTAGAACCTCGCGGTTATTCCCGGCTGGATGGAAAGAGGCCCGATGCTATCACCTTAGTGCCATGGACTAAGGGTAGTTCTTTGATGTGGGACGCCACTTTTGTTCTCACATTGGCTCCAAGTCACGTTAGGACATCTTCAAGAGCGGCTGGCGCGGCCGAGGCTGGGGCGGAGAGCCTCAAACGCAGCAAATATAGAAATATAATTCAAGATTTCGAATTTGTTGCGTTTGCGGTTGAAACCCTCGGTCCGTGGAGCAGTGAAGCCAAAAGAGGCTTGAGCTGGTTGACACAACTGGTGTCCCGTCATCAAGGGCTTATGTACTTCATTCAAAAGGTTAGCCTTGCCATCCAGCGGGGTAATGCCGCAAGTGCTATAAGAATGTTTGTTAGGTAGGTTTAATTCTTTAGTTATTAATATTACTTTTTTATTTTTATGAAATAAATAGATTGAGTAAACGATATTATATTCTATCGAAGAAAGGAAGTCTTTAAGGGCGAGGCCCGAAGGCGGAAGAGGGTTTTTGGTTTACCTGAACGCAGCTCGGCCTTCGGCCTCGCACTCAGTTCCTTCCTTTCTTCCAGAAGGTTTATCGTCTTCCTGAACGCAGCTCGGCCTTCGGCCTCGCCCTTAGTTACTTCCTTTATTTGAGAAAGATTTATCGTTTACCTGAAAGCAGCTCGGCCTTCGGCCTCGCCCTTAGTTAGTTACTTTCTTTAAGAAGGTTTATCGATTACCTGAACGCAGCTCGGCCTTCGGCCTCGCCCTTAGTTACTTACATTCTTCTTTGGAATACGAATTTCACGCGAGCGGAGCCGCGGGCTCAGCTAGTTTAATATAAAACGACTAGTTTAATTACCTTACTTATTACTTACCTTTCCTTATTATTCTGCTATAAATGTGTGAAAACTCTTAATTTATTATAAATAAAATAATAAATATATACTATATAGTATATTTATATATAGATCTATAGTATTAATATTGTATACTATACTACAGTATAAATATACTATATTTAATTTATTAACCATTCGCTAAATATGCTCATTTCCCTAAATTTTTTTTGACCCTCATCTTTTTTCCTTACAAAATTTAGGACTTTAGGTGGTTTATCTAAAATTTTGGCTTGTTTCGAGAAGTTAGATGACAAACACACGTACAGAAGAAATATATATATATAAAGATAATAATTTATAATATTACTAGAGAACAACAGCAATGAATCTGTTGAAAAAATTTGCGAAACGTGGTGGTCGGTGTTGTGGTGTAATTTACCAGAGTTCTTGCAGCACAACACCGATTACTCTGCTTACCCCGATTGTAGGGATTCAGCGTGTGTGATATGTATGTATATGTAACAAGAGCAATGAGGTTACATTCACCCGTGCACGTTGGCTAACTTCTTGTAGTCGCGGTTGGTCTCCGCGATAGGTATGAGAACCTTGTACACCTCGTTGACGGCCTCGTACATGCCGGCCGACATCAGCTCGCCGGCCGCGTGCTCCAGCAGCGCCTGCGCACGTCACAAGTCACACGCGAACTTCACAACCAAACCTCTGACACATGTCATTGTATCTTCCGCTAGATTAGCACCACTTGCTGTCACTAGTACTACGGTCCTAAAAAGGGTTACTTGCTATTAATATTTTAACCGTGGTAGTTGAAATTATGTATAAGTACCTGTTGTACTTGTAGTGATAAGTCCACCTTTGCGCACTCCTGCATTTCTTGTTTCTTGTCGTGTACTGTTCTTCCTTCAATTTGTGTGCAATAAAGAGTTTCTATTCTATTCAATTCTAAAAATATATTCAAATATTTCGTACAGGGAAATAGTACGAACCAATTATGGCAGCACAGAGCTCAGGTTAGCCAACTTGATGGCTAGAGGTAAAATAACTGTGAACGATCTATAGGTGGCTGTGCCAAGGGAGCAATCATGCAGTCGAAAGACCCAAATTCACCTCTCCTCGTGAAACCACGCTCATTATGCTAATGTTACACGGTTAAATTTCGGTTCAATATTGCTTTCAATTTCACTGCTTCAATGAAATTGAAACGTCTAAACATCGCATTGAAAGCTTCGACGCATACTTTGACTGGAATCTATCCACTAAATAAGCACTTATTCATTATAGGTAAAATGGATAGCCCTCTGTGCAGGGGTTGCATGGGGGCTGAAGAAACGCCATCCCACGTGCTGCTACAGTGTGAGGGGGTGGCAAATGAGCGGGCAAACATCCTCAAAAACCCGAAGACACTCCAAGAGGCCTACAAGGACGTCGGCCGCCTGCAGGACTTCTGCAAGGAGCTGGGCTGGATGGAGTAGCGGCCGGGGTGATACGCACAACGGGTCCAAACAGAGAGACCTACATGCGGAAAATGCCCATCAAGAAGAGAGAAGAGAGAGAGAGCTTCGACGCATACTGTGCTTTCAATGTTCAACGCCTTTCAATGCAATTGCTGCAATTTCATTGAACCGTGTAACATTAAGCGGCGGGTGGCCGAGTGGTTTGGGCATCGGCTTCTCATGCGGGAGGTCCGAGGTTCGAATCCGGTCGGCGTGTGCCAATGAGTTTTTTTCTGACGAAAAAATTAACGTGCTTACCTACACCCGCTGCTTCACCGTTCGGAACCGGTGTAAAACTGTAGGTCCCTTCCCTTGCCCCTTACTAGGTGGTAGGCTCAAATTGTAGCCGACTGGGTTGGTACCACCGTACTGGATGTAAGATGGCCGCAAGCAACCTCGGTTGTGTTCTCCTCTAGTCCAGTATAGCCAGCAATCCAGGGAAGTCTCCGGTATGGCACCTACCTTCTCGGAGTTGATATTGGCTGGTTAGAGCATGTGCTTTGGCCCCTCCGACTCAGCCACCCATACCGGATTACATAAAAAAAAAAAAAAAAAATTACCATTCATTACACTCAAAAAAAGATATAACATATACACTTGAAATGAGGTGTAACATGACATATGAAATGAGATGTAACATGACATATGAAATGAGATGTAACATGACATATGAAATGAGATGTAACATGACATATGAAATGAGATGTAACATGAATATGAAAAAAGATGTAACATGACATAATATGAAATAAGATGTAACCTGCAATGTGTGATGCGTGAGATGCTGATGCTGCAGCGCGGTGTCAGCGCCGGTGCTCTCGTCGAGCGCGTTGTGGGTCACGCGCTGCAGCAGTGTGGCGCCGCGGCCGCCCGCGCACACCTGCTCCGCCACCAGCGCCGCGCCGTGCACCAGGCACATGCCAGCCTCCGTGTGATTTGACCTCTGCAATACACAATTTTTATTTTAAAACAAACATCATAACAAACAAGAGTGGTGGACGACTGGAACCAACTTCCAGAGGAAGTAATAAGCGCACTTAGTACCAACCAATTCAAAAATAGACTAGATAAATATCTAACAAATAAAATATAATCTCAAAAAGAGCGCTCAAGAAAGATAATAAAAAAACAAAATAATAAAAAAATCTAAGATAATGAAGAAAAACAACAAATGTTAACTGGATTTAGACGTATCAGCCTAGGCTGCCTGTCTAAAATAAATAAATAAGGAAGGTGTGGATCTAAGCTTGCGATGGCTTCACCGAACATATCCGGGCCCATCGGCAGTAGAGGAGGGTATTAATCGAGGCCGGGACTAGCGAGTGGCCACTCTAAATTTCCCGCGCATGCTTCACGTTTCGGCTCGCTTCAAGCCCTCGTCAGCTAGTCTGCGTTGACTAGGACGCGGGGAAACCACCAGTCCCGCTCTCGACCTCCCTCTCTCTACCTATCCATATTCTGTAGGATGCTTCCAGTGACGTTTTCGAAGCTCTCTCCATATATGAGCTTAGCGTCGATCTTGGGAGCCCTAGATTCTTGAAGAGACTGTAGAGCGACTTCGCTGGTAGTCCTCTTGCTCCGACTTCCACAGCGAAGAGATCAGTCTTGAATCCGTTTCTCACAATCCGGTCTACTAAGTTGCAGTACTTGTTAAGTTTGATGTTGTGGTCCTTCGGTATGTTACTTTCCCATGGAACTGTAAGTTCAACAAGTACTACATGCTTTGTCGCTTTTGAGAATATGAGTATATCCGGTCTTAATGCTGTGGTACAGATTTCCGAAGGCATTTGGTAATGCTTCTCATGTGTGTCCATCAACAATTCCCAATCCTTTGCTGCTCCCAAAATTGAAGAAGGTTTAGTCCTATCTTTGGGCAGCTTATTGGCTCCAGGTTTCACAAAGTTGACCTTCTGGAAGCCGCTACTGGTTTGTCCTTTCCTGGTCCGTGCAATTGACAGGTTGATGGCCTCTCTGATGATTTGGAGGACTTTATCATGACGGTAGGAATACTGGCCTCGCTCAAGTAGTATTTTGCATCCGCATAACAAATGTTTGGCCGTGCCTACGAACTCCTTACATGACGGGCATAGTCTATTTGTAGATTTCCCCCATCTAACTAGGTTACTCGGGTCGGGGAGAGTAAGCTGGAATGCATTTAAGTAGAACTTAAGCAGCTCAGGGGACCAGTTGTATATTATGGATTTCCACTTCAATGCAGGAGGGATGCAGAAGTCACCCACTGTTAGCCAATCATTCTGCATTTCTAGGTTTAAGGCGTGAAGTTTGAAGCCTTGTTCCATGTCCTCCTGAGCAAAACCTTTCAGTATTTCTTTATCAGACTTTGCTGTTTTTATGCCCAATCCAGATCTATTGGTGCGTGTACCAACTTGGAATGATTTGTAGAAGTCGAGTCTCGATTCCAGTTCATCTGATAGTGATGTGTTGGGTAAGGCTTGAATAGCGCTATCATTGGAGTCTTTGAGTATACATCGTTTGGCTATTCTCGCCTTTTGATAAAATATCGACGGTTTCTTAATGTTCAGTCCAAAGTTATTGTGAGATCTGTATAGCGTTGACGAGTCAGCTGGGTGAGCCAGTCCAAACCATGATTTCAGGAATCTGGTCACATACGAGTCTAATTTAGTCAGGTTTTGCTTTGTGAAGTCGTAGACGAGAAATGGCCATGAAAGTTTTGATGTCAGGTAGTTATCGTAAATCCATGCCTTTTGTGTACCCAGGAGGGGAAGATTGTCAGTTTGGCGGAGGCTCTCTTCGAAAAGTTGGACAATATCATCAGTAGGATGCTCCTTTCCTCTGCTGGTGATCCTTTTGCCCAAGAATTTAAAAGGAGCTTCATCAGCCACGGTTGCGATTGGTTTTCCGGCTACTGTCAGACCTGGATTGCTCGAGGTAAACTTTGAACCTTTCCTGGTTAAGCTCAAACAGTAGCACTTCGCTGGTTTTATCTTCATCCCTTTGGTCCATTCACAATAGTCATCTACCACCTTAAGAAGCGCCTGATTTTGTTTTGGATTGCGGGTTAACAGCGTAATATCATCCGCAAATGCCAGGATGGCCGCCATATATGTGTCTCCATATTTGAACCTGTATCCCCATTTGTTTTCTTTTACGACAAGCGTATCAATTAGAATGTTGATAACAATGTTAAATGTGACAGGAGAGAGGCAGCAACCCTGGAAAAGTCCTATGCCGTAACAAATTTCCGGTATCTTCTCCGTTTCGCCTTTTACTTGTATTACAAAGGAAAGTTTTTTGTAGTAGGAGGCTATTATATTACAGATCAGAGGTGGCACATTATACCACTCTAGCGCCTTTAATAGTAACTCATGGCGCACCGAACCGAAGGCGTTTTCAAAGTCTAACCACGTGGCAGTTAATTGTCTCTCATTCTTCCTTGCATCTCTAAGACATTCAGTCAGCAAAGAATTATGTTCGAGGCACCCTGCAACTCTTGGGAGAAAACCTTTCTGGTACTTCTTCGGTAAGTAGTCGTTGGTACACATGTGTTTGAGTAGTCTGGCCTGTATAATGGAGAAGAATATTTTCGAAATTGTGTTCGTAAGGGCTATAGGTCTAATATCCTTGGGATCAGTAACTTCTTTCTTTTTTGGTAGAAGAACAAACACGGCTTTACCAAGACAGTCTGGCACCTCTCTGTTCGTCCAAATTCTTTTGTAGATGTTCAACATGTGTTTCCGCACTGATGGACATTTTTTGTATATGATGTATGGTATGCCATCGGGTCCCGGGGCGGAACTATTTGGTTTCCTTTTTATGTGACGACTAGATGCCGAAAAGAGGATGGCACATGCTTATTCTCCGACTCTGCTGCAGTGACACAAGGTTGTCCACAGGGATCACTATTATCACCCTTGCTTTATACTATACATACTGCAGACATGAGTTCGGTGCTCAAGTTCATGGTGTGCCAAATGTACGCAGATGATACCCAATTACTCCTCACATTCCACGTTGATCAGATCAACATCGCTGTAGATATGATCAACGAGGATCTGAGCCGCGTTTGGAAATGGTCGTCGGAAAACGGTCTTGCATTGAACCCCAAGAAGTCAGTATTTATGGTTCTAGGAACGAAATTTCAAGTGTCTAAGGTTGCGTGTCTAAAACCCCAAATAAACATTAACAATATTCCCGTGCCCATGGTAAAGTGTACTCGTGATCTTGGTCTCCATATAGACAGCAACTTAAGATTTGAAGAACACATAGGTAAAAAAGTCCAAATAGCATTTGCAACTCTAAAAACACTTTACAAACTGCGAGAGCACTTATCGTATGAGGTTAGACACACTCTGACCGATGCGTTGGTGCTCTCGCATTTTAACTACTGTGACACTGTCTATGGGCCCTGTATTTACAAGAAAACACAGAAAAAAATACAACGTGTACAAAATGCCTGCATGAGATTCTGCAGACCCATTGGTAGAAGACAGCATATTACTCCCTATCTAAATAAATTTAATGTGCTAAATATGAACAATAGACGTGCGCTGCACCTTGCCAGCCAGCTTCACCGAATTGTTAATAATCATGCTCCAGAGTTACTATGGGAGAAGCTTGAATGGGCAGGTGCAAAACACGCTCACGGCACACGAGGTGCTGGCACTCTACTCATTGTTCCAAAGCACCACGGAGCCGCCTTTGAAGGATCCTTTAGATACGCGGCTTCCAAGTGCTGGAACAACATTCCACCACCAATGAAGTTAATAAGGTCTGATATCAATTTTAAACATAAACTTAAATTACACTTACTGTCAGTACAAAAAGGAGGCTAACATGATATTTATTAATCACGGTCCTCAATTTTATTTTTATGTTTTGTTTTGTTTGTTTTTTTTTTTGTTTGTTCTTACTATAACCCACACTCGTCACTTTCTTCCTTTCTTCCTTTTTTTTATAAATTTTTTTTTCTTTTCCCATTTTTATGTATTTTTTTGAATTTTTTTTTGGTTTTGTTCTTTTTACGTTTTTAAAATAAGTTTCTTAGTAAGTAGTCGAAATTATGTCAACATATCAGGGTTAGGCTTAAAATCAGCGTTCCTATGGTTCGCCGTAGGAATAAGAGCTGTGCCGCATCCCTTTTGCGAACAATGTATTGTTTTTCTTTTTAATGTTCTTTTTTTGTTATAAGTATTTAATTATTTTAGTTTTTATTATGTATTTTTTTTTTCTTTTATGTTTTCTGTTTTTAAATTTGTTTGCAATAAAAGTTTTTGAATTTGAATTTGAATTTGGTATTCCAGCTCTTCCATCGTCGGTGAATCAGCATCAAATGCTAGAGCAGGTTCTTTGGGTTTTGGAGCCGGTGGATCCCTGTAAGTTATATCTGCCTCCGGGGTGGTATAAATAATAATAATGACCGAATATTTATCCTCGAGAGCAACAGAATAGTAATACAACTATGGTTCAATAATGGTTTAATAGCAGTACAGTAGGTAAACTTAAGGCAAATTTAAATAACAATAAACAATAGGTACAGCTGCCCGTTTTTTTATGTAGTCCTGTATGGGTGGCTGAGTTAGAGGGGCCAGAGCAAATGCTCCAAGCAGCCAATATCACTTTCGAGAAGGTGCCGTACCGAAGAAGTCCCTTTGGATTGCTGGCTGTACTGGAGAGGAGAACACAGCCGAGGCTGTTATGCGGCCAACTTGAGTCCAGTACGGTGGTAACAACCCAGTTGGCTACGAGCCCACCACCTAGTAATGGGCAAGGGAAGTTTTGTTCACATTGCCTGTCGATGTGATAAGCGCTTGCTGTAACTGATGTTATGCTAGTATAGGTCCTTTCTATACAGGGTGTTTCAGGGTAGGGTTTGGTAACTTCAGGGTTCGAAAGGGGTCCATATTTGAAGACGAAAAGCTCTGAAAAGTTTTCCCAGATTCAGTCATTTTGAAGTACTTTTTGGTGAAAATAGTTTAATGGAGATTTGGTGGACGGTTAACAACCACCTTTATTAATAAAAATAAAATGACTAACTTACATGCTTAACTAGTAGACTTAAAGTGCATATAGGTAAATCCCAAACACTTAAATATGAATGACATCAAAAGAATAAAAAGGGGACTGGACTAGGTCATTGCACTCCCTAGACCTAGACAGCACTTTTGCGAAATCTCCCCAGACTCACTGTCCATCGAGTTTTTATTAAAATTTTAAATTTTTGTATGAAAAAAAAAATACGGAATTTAGATTTGAGTGGTAAGGATTTTTTTCTTCTAATAATGAGTACTTTCTATTCCTGAAGTTTCTCAAGCCTATCCTGAAACACCCTGTATATGTAGATAATCATGTATTGTATGTATATTTCATGTCATTAAAAACAGGTTCGAGACGTCACAGACGAAAGTCCAGTGTCTCGACCTGAGCAACAAAAATTAAACAATCCTGTTAAGGGAACATGTTTTCACTTTATTTTCACGCAAATTGTTACCATGTTATATACCATGTTCCTTTATTAAATAAATTATTTGAATTTGAAAAAAAAAAACAAATATATATAATATACATACATATATGTATAATGTATAATGGTGTAGAGATATATAGAGGAAGGTAGTTGCCTCCATATGCTTCTGTGCCATGTTGTTGAGCCAGGTGAGCCGGAGGTCTGGCGAGTGCTGGTAGCCGCGCGCGATGCGGTGCATCAGGTCGAGCAGCATCTCCGGGTCCTCCTGGAACTCCTTCATCTTCACCGTGTCCGACAGGATCATGTGCAGGTTGAACACGAGGTCCTTTACCTGCGCACACACACCGCACGCACAGTGCATCGTACACATGTTCCTGCGACACGCTGCTGAGCCAGGTAGCCGCTAGTGTCCGACCGAATATTCGGTTTCGGCTTTCGGCCTTTCGGCCAATATTTGCCACATTCGGAAAACTTACGGTTTCGGCCGAAAGTAGTGGTCACTTTCAGCCCAACCGAAAGTTAAGACAGACAAACCGACGGACCGCGCGCACGCGATGCGACGCGAACGCCGCGACGCGATTACGCGATTGGCGGCCGGCGCAGGCACACACACGCTTTCTTTCAAACTTAAAGGTTTTGCTTTTGAGAACCCATCGGTTCCCTAAATCGTTTCTTTGTCACACTGGTTTCGCACTAGGGTGTGGAACTGTCTTCCGGCGAGTGTGTTTCCCGAATCCTTTAACCTGGGTGTCTTCAAACGTCGTATTAACAAGCTAGACAGCCCAGCAACAGTCCGCAAATCTGCTGGCACGGCACCTAACTGAGCGTGGCTTCGCGAGGAGAGGTGTTTTTGGCTCTGTCGATGTTGGTTTACATAAAAAAAAAAGCTCCACGTCCTAGTCAATGCAGACTAGCTGACGAAGGCTTGGCCACTCGCTGGTCTCGTGTAAGACTAAAACCTTCTCCTAATTGCAATGCGCCCGGATGTGTTCAGTAAAGCCACTGAGTGGTGTCTGTCACCTGTGACTGTAGAGCTGGTTTTATGGCTTACCTGCTCCGGGAAGGATGTGTCCTGGAGCTCGGAGTCCTGCTCGGCGTACATGAGGATGGTCTTGAGTGCGCGCCGCAGCGAATCCTCGCTGAAGGTGGCCGACGTGCCCACGAGCGACGACAGAGACATCGTCACCTGCATCTTCACTCTGCTGAAGTTCTGTACACATTGTCAAATTGATTTTAGATAGATTGTACCGTGTGGGGCCGCTACTTTAAAAGAATAGCCCCACTGCATCTCTCCCCGTGTATGTCGTCAGGGCCGTACCCAGGATTTTGTTTCGGGGGGGGTCAAGGTTCGAAAAAATATTTGTCAACTCATGTACCTACGTTATATAAGGTCTTTCAAAATTAGTTAATAGTATGCTAAGGAGGGGGGGGGGGAAGGGTGCTGTATCGGAAATAGATGACTTTTGAAGAACAAAGATTTTATTTTTACACAAAAATTTTTTTTTAAGATAAAATAAAAAAAAAATTTTTTAGTAATTTTTTTTTGCTATTAATGTACTCGGCGGAATCACTTTCCATTCCGATCTTGACCAAAAAAAAAATGGGACCACCTTGGAGCTAGACTGAACCGAACACAAAAAGAATCATCGAAATCGGTTCACAATTGGGGAAGATATTGCTGAACATACATAAAAAAAAATACATACAGCCGAACATAGAACCTCCTCCTATTTTGAAGTCTGTTAAAAATGGGTGTTAGCATGAAGGCTGGGCGTGTAGTATTTCATATTATGAACATCTTTTGTTAAGATCTTCACCCTTATATTTCAGGAATAGGTATTTAAAAATGTATGGAGAAAGTAAAAATGTTTTTTCTTTTAAATAAAACATTTTCAGCGAAAGCTATTTAGTTTCGGATATAAATCAATCAATAATGTTAGCTAAAAAAATTCGAATTCTTTTGTTACACGATTTTTTAGGGTTCCGTGTCCGGTACGGGACCCTATTACTAAGCCTACGTCGTCTGTCTGTCTGTCTGTCTGTCTGTCTGTCTGTCCGTCCGTCCGTCCGTCCGTCCAAGGGCTGTATCTCTTGAACCGTAATAGGTAGCCCGTTGAAATTTTCACAGAATATGTGTTATTATGGCCGATATAACAACAAATAATAAAAATAAGAAAAAGTAACAAATTCACAGGGGTTCCCATAGATGAAACCAAAAAGTCATCTACCGAATAGATTATGAAGCATTTCATAACACGCCATAGATGGCGTAAGTGGCGCTAGCCATGACATGGCGATACGGATTGGTGCGCGAATTCGACTCGCACTTGGCCGGTTTTTTTTATCTTAACTGCTGTTAGCTACATCACCTGCAACATCCTTAATAATACCTTGGCGATCTAGGTGCCATGTCAGTGCTTCTTCCCTTCGGCACGACCGAAGGGAAGCACTGACATAGCACCTAGACCGTGCATAATAGTTAGAAATATAAAACACCCCGGTGAAGGAAAACACCTTGAGAGAACCTCGTACATTCTCTTGGATGTGAATAAAGCTTTGGCTTAAGTTTTTAATTACTGTACTGATACTTAGTATCTTAATTTGTTCATGTTGTGTTTAGCCTTAAGTACAGATAGTTCTAGCAATGTAATATATATTTTTAAGATTTGTACCGGGTGCGGCGATTGAACTGTCCGTCTCTATCTAACTGTTTTAAAATTCGAACCACTGAATCGAACGCCGCGCAAATTTCACATGTTGATCTTTCACATGTTCTCTATCATCATTTGAAGTGATTATGTTGTAAGAGAAACACGTTCGAATTTAGAACAATGGATTTAAAACGAAATTCAGTAATTGCTCTTCATTTGGAGGGATAATCGACTATGGAAATACGTCGAGCGCTGCCAAATCTTCAATTGAACGAGAAATTTGTGCATCGCACTATTCAACGTTATAATGAGACTGGTAGCGTTAAGAAACGCTACGGTGGCGGACGACGCTGTACTGCAACGGCGCCAGCAGTTGTCGAAAAGGTGCGTCATCGATTAGACAGAAATCCAGCGCGCTCAGCAAACCAGCTCGCGCAGGATCTCAAGGTGAGCGATCTCAGCGTTCGTCCCATATTGAAGGAAAAGCTTAAAGTCAAACCATTAAAAAAAACCTTTCTCAGGAACTCACTGCTTTACAGCGTAGCAAACGGTTGGATCGATCGAAAGAGCTGATTCGCTTGCTCGACTCTGGCGAGCTTCCCAATTTGGCGTTTTCAGATGAGAAAACTTTTTGCGTTGAACAGTTTTTAAACAAACAAAATGACCGTGTTTGGTTGAAGAGACGTGTCAGCGACCATTCAGACGAATTGCAAGTCACTCGACGCCAAGGAGCCGACCAAATTATGGTCTGGGCGGCGGTGTCTGAAAATGGCCGTTCTTCGCTCGTTTTTCTTCCAATGCGTCGCAACCAAGTCAAAATAAACCAACAAATCTATCGAGACAAAGTCTTGCGACCAGGGCTCATACCGTGGGCACGCAACACATTCGGTTCTGAGCGTTGGACTTTCCAGCAAGACTCGGTACCATCGCACAGAGCAATTGGAACGCAAAATTGGTTGAAAGCAAACGTTCCAGTGCTGATCGACCGAGATATGTGGCCGTCGTCATCGCCCGACTTGAATCCGCTGGACTTTTGTATTTGGGGTGATTTACAGGCCAGGGCCTGTGCTAAAAAACACACTTCGGTAGGAGCGCTCAAAGTTACTCTTACGAGAGAATGGAAATTATTTGAGTGACAACGTCGTTCGAGCAGCCTGCGCTTCTTTCAGAAAGAGACTTCAGCTTGTAGTAAAGGCTAAAGGCGGGTTAATTCCTTCGGAATAAGTCATAATAAAACTTTAAACTTACTATTTTCACATGGCATAAGTGTATAAATAAATATTGAAAATTAACAGAAGTATTTCATTTTCACATACGGACAGTTCAATCGCCGCACCCGGTATGTACAGAACGATTCTGTGTGGTTAAATCTAATAAAAAAAAAAAAGCTTGACTAGAAGAAATGCTCTTCGGCCTTCCACATCGCAGTAAAATTCATACTTATTTATTTATTTAATCAAATCGGAACTCCTAGCAGACCCCTCTCAAAAAATTTCAAAGAGATAAGTATTGTAAATTAATACTACTTAGTCTCCCATGGGCTAAGCCAACGGGCCTCAGTTTGACTTGTATATCGCTATACTAAATCAAAAAGTTTGTATAAAATTTATGAAAATTAATATGTAGGTAATTCTGATTTATGTACTCACCAAATAGATTCCAAATTCACTAGTGTACAACGTCAGTAGGTACATTCACACACTATGAACGTAACGGAATTAAGAATTACGGTGGATAACTAAACCAATCTCTCGCTTTGTTATCTACTACACCTGGACGTCTGCTTGCGGGGTAGCTAGGAAGTAGGTAGCATTAGCCAGATGTTTTGTCTTGAAACAATAGGCGGCTCCGAAATAGCCCGATGTTTATTGCCCCAACCCAATGCAATACACGTGGTCCTTTGTGTTGTGATTTAGTTGGAAGTTCCCACGGAATTTTAAATTGTTTGTCTGCTCAAAAATATATTTTCTGAACACCGGCCATACCTAGTGGATAACTATTTCGGGGGGGGTTACAACCCCCCTAACCCCCCCCCCTGGGTACGGCCTTGTATGTCGTAAAAGGCGACTAAGGATATGACTTTCTTCTTATATTACTAGGTGGGAGGGTTTAACCCGCCCGGGTTGGTACCACCGCACTGAATGAAAGGTCGGTCGAAACGGCTATGTAAATAGTTTGTGTTTTCCGTCCAGTTCAGTGTAGCTGGCACAACCGAAGGGAAGCACTGACGTGGCACCAAGTTCACCCGGTGTTATGGGCTGACATCACGGATGCTGTAGGTGATGTAGCCAACAGTGTCAGTTTCCATAAAAAAAGGCTAGAACCTCTGAAAGTGAAAAAATTGGTACCCGCCAATGGGCATGGAGCCTACGACCTTCCACTTACTAAGCGAGGTATTTACGAGGAACATTAGCCCCTCAACTACTTAACGACCAAGAACTTAACCCTATATAGGACCGATTTTACCACTTCCGCCTAAACCATAGCCGCCGGTTACTTCTTGAGCAACCATACGAGATATCTTACTATCACTGACAACTGACAGGTAACTGTTGGACGAGACTCGCCGATATTGATCACTATAGATATTCTTAGATCACAGTGATAACAGGGCTCGGGGGTCCTAACTTATTCTAAAACCTAAAACTTTCAAATAATAGAATAGACTCAACCGGTGGTAGTTAAATCGAGCGCTAGTCCACAACCAACTGTCGATCTGCCAATAGTGAAATGAAATGAAATGTATTTTTATTTGTCTCGCCCAATACAATATAATATACACAATAGATACAAGAAAAAAAAACACAACAGACAAGACAAATTGGACCTGACACAGCCTTTGCCCCTCACTACCAAGCCCGGGAGCTGGTGAGGGGGATGCTGATTTTAAGTCAGACCCAATAGCACGGATTACTTAATAGGTAGTTACTTCGTAACAGATAAATCACTCCATAGAAAAAGTTCCATACCTTCGGCTTTAATAGCCTACCGCTTCACGTCGCCAATCGCTGCGTGCGAAAATGTACTTAAACGATCGAGAGTAAAGTGCATTATTGATTTGCAGCTGAGCGCAGTTTCGTGAGCGAGCGTGCAGGTATGTTTCGCGCGGCTGAATTAGACCACCGGCGCCCCCCGGGCGGTAGGTAGTTAGCGCACGCATAGAGTGCGTGAGGCCTGCCAATAGTGTGTGTTAATAGTGTATGCACTCACATTGCCGACGTCGTAGTTCTGGCGCATGAGTGCGTAGAGTGTGGCGGAGGCGTGCTGGCGCGCGGCGGGCGCGAGCGCGGCGCAGTGTCGCAGCAGCACGCGGCACAGCGCCCCCGTCCCGCCCTCGCCCTCCGCGCACACCCACCCCAGCTACCGCCCCATCAACAATGTATTCACAACACATTCATTTTATTTATTTATTTACTTAACCCTGCAGTGCGCGCGTGCGGACTCAGACTCCGCACTTGTACTATAATCGAAATATATTCTTCTGTTTTCATCTGACGTCCCTCGCGCCTTAGGTACCTTCCTCCCGCAGGAGAGGCTTTCGCTTAGTTCAGTCGCAAATTAGCGAGCCTAGGTGAGTGAGACTTGCGGACTCTGAGTCCGCGCGCGTGCGTGGGTGTTATGAGTGTCAGTGAGTATGTGTGGGTGTATGTAAAAAACAGACCCACTAGATATCGGTGCCATAATGGTAATTGTCTAACATTTGTTTGCCTTGAGCATGTAGATTCGAAAAATTTAAAGAAAATCGCCTTGTTTGTAAACAAAAAAAAAACAATGTAGATGTATGCTTATGTTTATGAATTTGTTTCTTTATGAAACTATGACTCTAAGAAGTTCATTGTTTTAGTTCTAATAATACCATAAGTACTTTATATGATTATATTTTTGTTTTTAATCAACCCTAAACAGAGCCTAATAATAGAAGGGGGGCGCACCCTTGCGGAGTATGAGTCCGCGCGCGTGCATCCATGTGACTTTTAGGTGTGCGTGTACTGCAGGGTTAAAACAGGCTTATACCTAGCAACAGGCTGCCCTAAAACCTTGGCAGGTAAATATTAATTACAAAGTAGGTAGGTACACTTAAAAACTTCCTATTCCAGATTAGCAGATTAGCGCTTAAATTAAATTTCAAGTGTAGACTCAAGATACATTTGAATTAATTGAATACTTATCCGTCACATATTATAGTATTAGGTGCAATTGCGGGAATGATCCCTTCTTTTGTATCCGTGAGTTAATGTTAAGATTAGTGGAACCATAGACAATCAGAGGATAATTCTCCTTTAACTCCATCCCATATTTCGGCCTTAGTGAAGTTGCTAGTAGGTACATTTATACTTAGGTGCACACAATTAAGCTGAAAGAAAGAATAACAACATAACCCTGTATTCTCACCTTGAGTATGAGGGAGCGTTGCGTTGCGAACATATGCTGCAGGACGGCCGTGCTCTGGTTGCGCTGCATGCCGCGCAGCAACACCTGCAGCACGCCCGCGCACACGCTCTGAGCGCACTCCCAGCCCGAGCACACCTACACACGCAGCACCGAGGGTGAGGTCGGTGACCGACACAATAAGACTCAAATGTTTATTTCGAAATAGAGAACACACAATCTTAACAATATTTCATTCGCATATATTCAGTATAGTTCGCCTACATGTGTATGGTAGCTCACGGTAGGTTAGGTTAGTAACGTGGTATTGCAATCCAATCTACAAGGAAGAATCAGGGAATAAACTTTAGTTATATATAGTTATAATAAACTTAGAGTTTTTTTTTAACAAATTGGTGATTTTCACTTCTTCTGATAAGAAAAAATAATTGAAATTAATAATATTTTCCACGCCGACGCGGAGCAGAACCATTTCTGTAGTCACTTTAAGCCTGGATTCCATGTAAAACTGTACGTAGGTTAGACGCCATTTACAGCCAGTTGAATTATCCACACGACAATATAAAACAAGTGTGGGTTCACTTATTTAGAAGCGCAGATGGATTTTTTAAACTCCAGGAAAAACAAAACACCGCCTGACATTTTTTCCGAATTTTTATAACCTAAAATTTACAATTCCCCACACACATATTATACATCACACACACCACAACCAGTGGGGTGCGGTGGTGGGGTTGGTCTAAGCAAGGGCAAGGACAACTTTGTTTTTTAACTAATACAATTCTAATACACAAACCTGCACAATAGTCTCGAGTGTATGCAGCAGAGTGAGGGCCACCTCGGCGGAGAGCGCCGCCTCGAGGTGCGGCTGCGGCGCGACGGGTGTGCCGGCGCCGCATGGCTCGCCGCGCGACGCGCTGCCCGAGCCGCGCACCCAGTCCTTGCGCCAGCGCTCCCGCCGCGAGCCGTTCATGTTGTTGTTGCATCCTGCGCCACAGCACACTACAACATCTACTGGCAGGCTCACGGATATACAGAATGATTCAGGATAGGGTTTCATAACTTCGGGGTGCCAGAGAGGTCCATATTTGAAGACGAAAAGCTCTAAATTTTTTTCCCAGATTTGGTCATTTTATAGTACTTTTTGGTGAAAATAGTTTTATCGAGATTTGGTGGACGGTTAATATCCGCCTTTATTAAATAAAAATAAAATGACTAACTTACATGCTTAACTAGTAGAATTAAACTGCATGTAGGTAAATTCCAAACACTTAAATTCGAATGACATAAAAAGAAAAAGGGGACTTGAATAGGTCATTGCACTCCCTAGACCTAGACAGCACGGTTGCCAAATCTCTCCATACTCACTGTCCATCGAGTTTTTATTACAATTTTAAATTTTTGTATAAAAAAAAACATACGGAATTTCGATTTGAGTGATAAGGATTTTTTTCTTCTAATAATGAGTTCTTTCTATTCGTGAAGTTTCTCAAGCCTATCTTGAAACCATATAGATATAGTTCAACGAGTCAACACTAATATCTTTACTTCCTATAAAAGGGATACTTCTTATAAACGTCTGCCTGTCTGTATGTATGTTTGAGGTAAACTCCGGAACCACTGAACGGATTTTAATGCGGTTTGCACCAGAGTAGTTCTTGAGGCTTACTATATGTTGTAGCATGTATTTATGCTATTTTCAATAAAATAAAAGTATTGTACTTTTATAGCATTTTAATAAAAATGGTTGATCTTTTTCTGACAAACATGTCAGTTCATATGACATTACTAACTTTTTTACAACATCTTCCTCTTAAGTTGAGTCACATACATTAAAGCTAATGTTACTCCAACACAGGTTAATCATTTTAAAATAACACAATTTCAAAGAACACAAACAACACATAAAATATACGCCACTAATACATTACAAAATCATTAAATCTCTCAGGCAACTTAATTTGTCTTCTGGGCCTACCAGTGTGTTGTTCTTCAACGAAACCTGCATTTATAACTGGCTGTGTGACATTTCTAACGGTATCTTCTACCTGCACATTACAATTGTTAATATTTAAACTTTCATCGACCTCCCCATAAAGATGAGATGAATCAGTTCTTTTTCTTAAGTGAAACTTATTTCGTACTAGCTCATTATTCAAATTATTTAATATTTTATAGGACCTAGGATTTTCCATCTTAGAAACAACAAGACCTGGTAACCAACTCTTCCCCTCTCTATAATATATTTTATCGTTTTCAACAAATTCACCTCTCTTATGAGCTCGTTTATTATAATATTCTTCAGATGTCTTCTGATTTCTTTTTAGTTCTTCACGAAATTCAGTCAAAGACAATTTAGGTTTCAAAGCATTACAAGAAGCAGGAACCCGTGTACGTAGTAGTCTACCCATAAGTATTTCAGACGGAGAAAACGATGTTCCGGTTACAGGTAACGTATGGCAATCTAGCAATGCTTGTTCTAAGCTCACCTTACTAGATTGACATTTCTTTAGAATTTTCTTTGCTGTCTGAACACCTCGTTCGGCCTGACCGTTTGCCTGAGCATACCTAGGGCTACTGAAGCAAAACTCAACATCATTCTCTAAAGCAAACTTCTTACATTCTAAGGACGAGAATGGCATATTATCACTAACAACTTTTTTTGGTATTCCATGTATCGCAAATAATTTACTTAAGCACTTCACTACAGCGGATGATGTTTTAGACTGAGTTGGAATGATTTCCAACCATTTTGACAAAAAGTCTTCCACAATTAAATATGTGTTTCCACCATAGTCCATGAAGTCCATGGCTAGTACACTCCAAGGAAGTTTTGGAATTTTCATGCTAATAAGAGGTTCTTTTCTATTTGAATTCTGGTACTTCTGACAGTGAGAGCACTTAGCGACAAAATTTTCAATTGACGTATCTAAATTAGGCCAATAAACAAGCTGACGAGCTCTAGCCTTCATTTTTGACATGCCAAAATGGCCTGCATGCAAGTTAGACAAAACATGTTGACGCATATCAAGTGGTATCACAATTTTCGTATTAAAGAACACTAAACCTTCATCTGCTGACAACTTGTCTCTGTGTTGATATAACACTCGCAGTTCACCTTTTGTCCTCTTGCATGACTCTGACCACCCTTTCTGACAAAATGTCAGGGCTTCTCTTAAGTTCGGATCTCTCAATGTAGCTTCTTTATACTCTTTTTTCTTTTGATCATTTATTTCAAGACTCTCACACAACCCTACACAATGAACAACTTCAGTCAACTGTAGATCATCAGTTATATCAGCCATACTAGCTCTCGACAATGTGTCCGCTATATACAAATATTTGCCCTGAATATAAATCATCTTAATATTATATTTTAACAATTTAAGCCTAAGACGCTGTATTCTGGGACTCCCAATATCATGTACTGGCTTTTTTAGAATAGTTTCTAGTGGTTTATGGTCATTAGCAACTATTACTTCTCTGCCATAAACTAAACTGTGAAACCGGCCTGTGGCGAAAACTATGCTCAACAATTCTTTTTCGATTTGCGGATAGTTTTTCTCAGCTTTAGTTAGAGTTCGTGAAGCGTATAGAACTGGTGCGCCTTCTTGGAGTAAACATGCACCGAGGCCTTCACTAGAGCTGTCACATTGAATTGTGATAGGAAGTGATGAGTCAAACAGCTTCAACACTGGCGGATGAGTTATTTGCTGTTTCAGAGTATTGAGAGCTTTTTCATGAGATGGCATCCACTGCCACAGAACTTCTTTCTTAAGTAGCTCATAAAGACAAGTAGACGTCTGAGACATATTGGGAATAAATCTTCTCAAATATCCAAACATTCCGAGTAGTCTCTGTAGGTCTTTCTTGTTTTTCGGGGTATCCATTTTTAAAATAGCCTCTAAATAAGTCTCATCAGGTTTATAGCCATCTTTTGAAAAGTGATAGCCTAGATACTTCACTTCATGAGACTTGTATTGAATTTTTGACTCATTAAATTTGACACCCTTACCTCTGGCTCGTTCTACTACTTTTTTCATAATCTGGTCATGCGTTGTATCATCTTCAGCTGCGATTATGACATCGTCAAAGTAGACTTCGACACCTTCGATATCTCCGAATATCTCAGATGTGCGACTTTGGAATATTTCAGGAGCGCACTTCACCCCAAACGGAAGCCTTAAGAATTTATATACACCAAAAGGCGTGGAGAAGGAACATAAGTCACATGATACGTCATCTAACTTTATATGATAAAATCCATCCTTCAAATCTAAAACTGAAAATATTTTCTTATTTGTCAGTTTTGGAATTATTTCCTCAACGGTGGGTATCAAAGAGTGATCAGTAATTATAGCTTTGTTAAGGTGCATTGGATCTAAACACACACGCAAAGAGCCATTTGGCTTTTCAACCACAACTAAACTACTTACCCAGTTCTTTGGTTGAGTTACAGGAGCAATAATACCTTCATTCTCTAAGTCCTTAAGTTTATCCTTTAACCTAGGCATTATTGATTGAGGTACTCGTCTCGGAGGGCAGACCACGGGTTCATGCTTTTCGTTTACCTTAATATGATACTCTTTATCGAATTTTCCTAACCCTGTAAACAAATCTTTATTATTCTCTATAAAGGCGTTTTTATCACTCAATTGCTCAGACATGATCAGTGATGCACCTTTTATATTGACCAGGTTCAACTTACGACTACCTTTAAAACCTATTATAGGAGACCTTACTTTTTTAACATTCTCACCTGTCACAATAAATTCCAAATTACACTCTCTTTTCTCTAAAACACACTTCATTGATATTTTACCCAGTGTCTCGTATTTTTCACCACCAAACGCTTCTAGAACAGTATGAGACGGACTGAGAAATTTTTTATTGTAACCAATTTTTCGCAAAACTTTTACTGGCATAACATTTACCTGGGCTCCTGTATCTATCTTACATGCTACCACACAATTATCTATGGATATTTGTTCAAACCAATCATCCTCCTTTACCTCAAGTACAGTCTTGACCGACATGAGACTTTTCTGTTTAGAATGTCCCGCTTCAGAATCAGATGAGGTGTCACTGTTCGTGCCCTTGTTTTCAACTTGATGAACTCGTTTCTTCTTATGGCACGCAGCCTCGAAGTGGTTGGGTACTTTACAGTAGCCACAGATATTACCAAAAGCAGGACATTTTCCACGTACATGTTTTCTACTGCATCGCTGACAGCTGACTACTTTTCCAGCCTTGCTCGACTTCTTAGAAGTTCTGTAAGATTGTTCTGTGACAGGCTGCACAGACTTTTCAATAGATTTTAATATCTTAACGTGTTCATGGCTTAGGTCGAAAGAACGGCAAATAGTTAAAACCTGTTCTAATGATATGTCACCTGACGATAAGAGTTTTTGCTGAAGATTTGAGTTGTTCAGCCCGCACACTATTCTATCCCGTAGTAGACGATTTTCCACAGTTTCATATTCACAAGCCTTGATCAACCTTCTTAGTTCTTCATAGTAAGCATCGAAGGATTCTCCTTCCTGTTGTTGTCTTGTGTTGAATTTAAAACTGCTTACTATATTATTTTTCCGAGACGCAGTATACTCTTCAAAGGCAGCGACTACTGCATCATAATCTTTTCTCTTGTCCGAACTTATTGACAGTGCGTTGTTGTAAAGGTCTAAACCTCTCTCACCTATGCAGTTCAAGAAAATAGCAAGTTTTCTACTTGATTTTATTTCCACATACTCAGAAGCTTCGAGATATATTTCGAATCTTTGTTTGAACTTGAGCCAGCTATCTCTGATTTCTCCATCTTCCACGTTCATAGGAGCTGGTACAGTGAACGGCTGCGCCATGTTGTAGCATGTATTTATGCTATTTTCAATAAAATAAAAGTATTGTACTTTTATAGCATTTTAATAAAAATGGTTGATCTTTTTCTGACAAACATGTCAGTTCATATGACATTACTAACTTTTTTACAACACTATAGGCTATATATCATCACGCTAAAAAGCCTTAGGGCGGAGTGGTATCAAAGAAAGTATAGTATGAACGGAATATAGTGTCGGTGGTAAATGGTAATAGATAGTGGTAGCAGCTCTGTTAGCAGTTCTGTTGCGTTGCGTTCAGTGTTGGTTTATTGCAGTATTGAGTTTACTGCGAGCGAAGCCGCGAGCAAAAGCTAGGATATTTGTATGTATATGTGTATGTGTGTGTATATGTGTTTGTAGCACAAGTGCACACTTCTGTAAACTTATCCGTCTGTAAACTTATGACTAAATCCTTTCTCAGGTTGACGTTCCGACCACACTCCAGCATCAAGCCCTCGTCAGCTAGTCTGCGTTGACTAGGACGCGGGGAAACCACCAATCCCGCTCTCGACCTCCCTCTCTCTACCTATCCATATTCTGTAGGATGCTTCCAGTGACGTTTTCGAAGCTCTCTCCATATATGAGCTTAGCGTCGATCTTGGCATTAATTAAATGGGTCTTACATGTATTACACGCCTACTATGCTTAAGAGCAGACGGATGTTAGTCACGTGACAACATGTTAGGTATTTGTCTGTCTCTGTTCGCCACGCGCACTGCCAACCAACGCAAGAGGGACAGCTGCACGCTCTCAGCTAATATACCTACAAATTACGTCAAAATTGTCTTTCGGGGCTTATGTTTCCCGGCCTCACCTGCAAATACCATCACCTCGAGCGGATCCAAATGTTCACATTGAGCCAAAACGTCAATCTTCAAGGCCACAGCAGGGAACAAATTCAAACAGTCTTTAACACGTTCGGCGGCGGTAAGAAAATACTAGATCTGTGTGCTGCGACACTAAACCTTTTCATACAAATTTTGACTACGGTCATAGCAGTACTGTCCCTTTGCATATGTTTTTTTTCAATATGTAATATGACAGTACGGCTACACGCCATAGCAACACACCAGCTATAACCGTAGTATGCGTGCCTGCACACATCTGTCTATGTGTGAGTGAAGTGGTCACAAATAATGTACTGTCTGTGTGACAGTACGCAAACTATGCAGGCTCATTATGTGACAGTAGAGAGTGCTTTATACAAAGCGCTGGTTCACAGGCGACTGTTATAACCGTAGTGTCTCTAATGACTAATGAGGCATCCAATACCCACGGCTCCAGCCGTACTGTCACATTTTATTATGAAAATATAACTGCTATAGCAGTACCGCCGCCGAACGTGTTAACAAAAATGTTCGCAAATATTTTATAACAGAGTGTTACTGGAACCAACTTCCAGAGGGAGTAATAAACGCACTTAGTGGAAACCAATTCAAAAACAGACTAGATATATACCTAATGACTAAAAAGTTTCAATAAAAAAATAATCTGCTCTAGTACTATATCAATCAATAAATAAATGAAACTGTAAATAAAACTGATATGTAAAGAAATAAAAAAAAACTGAAAAATTATTCAAAATAATGATAAAACCAACACCTTTCAACTGGACTTTGACGGATGATAACCAAGGATTCCCGCCTAAAATAAATATTAATAACTTTGTACACACAAGTAACTTCAAGATACCGCGTGTATTCCTACAGCCACTGGTGCACCGACATTGGTTGCACTTGAGTGTGGCGTCCGTGATATGAGACGACTTTGTTCCTGTTGTAACTAGATACAATAGTTCACCTTTCCTCCTCAGGATGAGTTCGCTCCTCGCCGAGCCTTGACCCAGGATGACGTCCTCGAGGCGGGCCTTGATGTCGGTCGTCTTGCGAACGTTCTGTTGCGCGCACTTCAGGATCTCCTTCCTCCCCTGCAAGCGTACGTTAAGCTCGTTGAACAGTCATCCGTTATTGAGCAAGAGGTTAACTGGAAGCAATTACATTCTGCTATAAGTCAGCTTTTTCAAGTCAAATTTATTTTTCATAATTTAGTTCACACAAACAATACAACACATACAGACACTGCCACATTGCAAGAGTTTTTTATTTATTATTTATTATATTGTATTTACTAGCTTTTGCCCGTGGCTTCGCTCGCGTGAAATTCATATTTAAAAAGAAGAAAGTAGGTTAGTAAGAAAGAAGACCGAGTTCCGTACCTTTATCCAGCGCGTGGAAGAATTCGGTTTGTATGAGAGTCACATCTTAGCGTAACCGGAACTGAATTTTATTCAGCCTATCCTGTGTCAAGTATAGTTAAATGTACTTGTACTAAGTTTAATCGAGTTCGGACATCTAACAAACGTACAATAGAAATGTAACCTTATACTCGAAGCACTTGAGGCAGAGGTCGAGGACGCGCAGGAGAGTGTGTGCGCGGTGCGGCGGCAGGTCGGCGCAGCACTGCGCGAGCGCCGAGCGCTCGAGCCACTTGAGCAGCCACACCAGGCACATGAGCAGGTTGCGCGTCGTCTCGCTGTTGAGCGGCGCGCGCGCACTCTGCCAACGTACAACACCACTCTAGTCTTTTTACCCGAAGTACGGCGAAGCCAAAATGAGGGTTTTGTTTTGTTTTTTAATAAAAGGAACAAAACCGACTTTAATTTTAAATTTGGAATCATTTTCGTTATGTCAAATATGGAATGCTGAAATTTAATGCTTTGTGGTTACATAGCAATCTTTGGCTTGAGATGGTTACATCATGGAGCATATCACAATATACATTCACTACAGCAAAGAGTATTTGATGTAATGAATTAATATCATAATTTTAAATCTAACCTGTTTGAATTCTCCATCCAGTGAGGTATTGTCGTATAGCGGCCCTATCTGACTCACATCATCTCCAATTTGTAGGCGATCTGGAAATAAGCACACATTTTGAAAACCTTCACTCGGTTCTGCAGGAAGGCTGCTAATATGTTTGTTCAGAAGTTTGTTTGTCTTTCTCTAGCTACAGACCGAGATACTTTACTGGGCATGCGGCCATCACAGTAACTAAATGCGCCATCTTGGAATGTAATTTCTGATCTGTTTGTCTTCAGTGAGCGAGTGAGAGTGACAACCCAGAACCCGCCGCAAGCGCTACCACCGCTGGGTGTAAAGTATAAAATATTTCAGTGTGTAAATGCTCTGGGACGCTCCTAAGTTCACAAGTAATGTCACGGTCCTCAACTTGTTCTAGACAGAGAGATAAAAATATTTGAATGCTCTACAAAAACAAGTGCTAAATTAATTGTTACGTCGAAATACAAATGTTTACGTGACACGGCAGAAATGATGTTGAGTGTGTTGTTAGGCTAAATTAATTAAATATATAACCTTGACTGTTGAGGAAGCCCCTGTAGAGCTGCGGGTAAGCGTCCATGGTGATGTTGAGCAGCGGCAGGTAGAGGGCGGCCACGCGCGACTTGACCTCGGGGCGCGCGAGCCGCGGGTCCGCGTCGTGCGCCGTCAGCAGAGACAGCACCGCGCTCACTGCCGCGCACTGCAGCACCGGACTCCTGGCGGCAGTAACACATCGGTCATGAAGACTCGCCACTTCAACTTTTACTTAGTGCTAGAAGGAACTTTGTGTGACCGATTCCCCATATGATATATTCATGGAGGTACCAAAGCCATGCGCGTCCGCGCCCGCGCCCGCTATGGAGAAGGCATGACGAATTATTTTCTCCGAAACGCGTGTAGGAACGACATATGAGGAGTGCCGAGCGGGGTTTTTTTTTATCTCAACCATCTTGATATAGTGTGCACGCGACAGAAAGAGAAAGAACATGGAGACTGCCGCGGAGACTGACGAGCTTTTGTTCATGCGATGACCAATATTGGTAGGCGCAGGTGCCTCGCCTCGGTGACGTTTTGGCCTCTCCATAGCGGGCGCGGGCGCGCGTGGCTTCGTAGCTTTATGGATATATTAGTCTTAGTCTTAGTAACATAACATTATTTCTAGCACTAATTGTGAGTTCAAATACTGGCCCTTAGTCTAGTAGTAGAGTAGTAGTGTGTAAAACATGCGTGTTAATGGCTGGCCTTTCCTACAGTGCGAGGGGATGGCAAATGAGCGGGCAAACATTCCCAAAAACCCGAGGACACTCCAAGAGGGCTACAAGGACGTTGGGCGCCTGCGCGACTTATGAACGGAATGAGCTGGGCTGGATGGAGTAGCGGTCGGGGTGATACGCACAACGGGTACACACAGAGCGACCTGCATGCGGAAAATGCCCATCAACAAGAAGAAGTAGAAGTAGGCTGGCCTTTCATGTGATATCTAAACATATCTAACAACTCCCAAAATATATACATAATGATTTATTTATCTACATACTAGGTTTTGCTTGCATGTTTTCTTTTTTCCGAAAACTTTGCGGGCTCAACAACTCACCAAAGTTTCATTGTAATCGGATAACGGTTTACAAATGCATAGAAGACGAACAAACTAAAAAAATATTCATTTTTATACAGGAGAAGATATGTTTTAGATAAGTCGGATATTGAAGTAAATATGTTTTTTTTACAGAAATAGTGTAAGCATAATACACACAGAGAAAGTAAAAAAAATCTATCGCAAGAAAAATTTTTGTATATAAATTATGGCCTAATTATTTTATTATAGAAGTTTTTACACACACATTCAGTAGTGCAGTCTGCGCTCTCGAAATAAAAAAAAAATACTTGTGTACATATTTTTTTAATTTTATTTATTATGCAGAGACAACGGATCTCCGCGTCCACATCCTGACACACCTCTGATGTCTCTTCCGCTCCCATAATGTTCTTCATACACGCTCGACGGTAACGGGTACTGAGGCGTACTCACTGTATATCGAGCACATTAGCCAACTCGTGGAGCATCAGGCCCGCGAGGAAGTGGTGATGCCTGAAGTCGTGCGAGAGGTCGGCGTAGGAGGCGCGCTCGCGCTCCGCGCCCGCCGCCGCGGCCGACTGCTGCGAGTGGTGCGAGTGCGCGGAGGGCGAGGGCGAGGCGGCGCCGCCCGTGTACGGCGTGCCGGCCGGCAGGTTGAGCGGCACGTAGTGCTCGTGCGAGCACACGATGCGCAGGAACGCTAGCTGCCGACAATGTTTTATTATTATGTTTTTATTTTCACGTTATTCTTCAGAAATATTCATATTAATTCTATACAGGTACATAAAAGAAATATACAAAATTAATACAAATAGAATCAAATTCAATACCGCCGGCGGCGGAAGACAGGCCTCCAAGCGCGCCAGCGGGTGCAGGCCGTGGCTACGGAGCTCTCCGGGACGACGCGAGACTAGCTTCGAGCAATGGGTGGTGGTACTAGACACGTAGGCCACCACCACCCCCATCCCGGAGCTCTCCGGGGTGGAGGTTTATTATTATTTGTTAATGAACTAGCAGCTTAATATGCTGATGTGTTCATGTCTATGATGATCACTGGTGTTGCTATTTGTTATATTTCTTCGATTTTTAAATACTTGTCAAGCCTATTTTTTAATGTGTTTATTGAGGGTGCTTCAATAACTTCCTCGGGCAGTTTATTCCACCCGTTTCATTTTGTTTTCCTTTATTTGTGTCAGTAAGTAAATGTAAAAATAGATTTAAAAAAAGTTGGTGCGATATAGATTAATCAGTGAATGCTGCTAGTCTATTAAAAAACAATATTTATTTATGGACAGCTGGCACGGGTAGCTGTGCCCAACGACATTAAAGGTAATATATAAAAAACCAATACAAGTCAGTCGAAAAACATGTTTTGCAATATCACATTCAATATATTCAAACTTTGAAGACATTTCAAAACCAAAAACAGTTGTAAAAACTTCAAACACAATATAAAATACAACCTTGTAGTGAATCAAGGGAACAGCATCGGGTAACGAGGATATCTTGGCCGTCATCTGCTTGTAGTACATCTTGATGAGCCCGAAGACGTAGCCTCGGTCCATGATGCTCAGCAGGTCGAACAGGAAGAAGGCCAGGCTGTTGTTGAGGCTCTGGGTGAGCTTACCGTTCTTGCCGTAGCGCGAGATGATCTGATGGGAGAAAGCATTTTTTATGTGTAAACATGTTTTCTTTACCTAGTCCAGTATGGGTGGTTGAGGTACTGTGTGGGGTCGGTACTTAATAATAATAGTCCCACTGCATCTCTCCCCGTGCATGTCGTAAAAGGCGACTAAGGGATAAGCGGCCTGCAGACACCCCGGTCGACTTGTGGCTTTCATGGAAGACATAGGCTGGCTGGAGTAGCTGGAGACTGCGGGGTTTTGCACGAAGGTCCCCAACCAAGCGGGATTAGTTTGCAGGCATAGAGCCAACCCCAAACCAAAACAACAACAACAACATGGGTGGTTGTTTCAGAAGGGCTAGAAGCCATCTATACGAGGACCCCGAGGAGGATCGGAAGTGATTTCTTGAAAACAGTGAGAGGGACACTCACAAACGAAGGCCGCTGTTCACACATCTTAACCGTGAGTCCTGGCACTCACACTTTTTTCACACGCTGTAGCCTTAATTTGATAAATCATGTATAGGATATGTAAGTCCATAAGGAGTTTAATCAAAATAGGCTATTTTTTAAACCTCAAAAAACTTACCAAGAATTTTTTTTTTATTCTGGAAAATAGAAGAGAAAATTCAGAATAACTATAGTCCATCCGCTGAGAGAATGCGTTCCTGACGTTTGTCAGTTTGTAACAGTGATGCCAGTCTTGATTGCATAAACAGTACAACAAGCTTGTCTAAATAGTACGAAACCGTATAAACAATAGAAAATATTTATAATTACCTTAGTTCGAACGTGCAGTTGCAGGAGTGAGTTATACAAATGTGTAAAATGAGTGGTGAAATGACCAACTGACAGACGTCAGGAATGCATTCTCTCAGCGGCCGGACTATAATCGCCAATCATCCTTGGATACCCCTTATAACAAAAACTAAATGGCACAATAGCAATACAAACAAACAAACAAACCTCGGATGTGACATTGCTGACGAGTGTGGATATGTCGTCGGTGAACTGCTCAGGGAAGCGGCTCTTGCGCGGAGACTCGTGCGCCCCCGACCACCACAGGTACTCCACCATTGACTTCACCATCAGCTCGAACAGAGTCCTGTTATGTCGATAATATTAGATGCAACCGTCATTGGAATTTACCATACATACATACATCCCTTATTCCCTGCCACCCGTCCTATCTCCGCATGACTCGTCGCAGAGAGACTCAGCACCCATTTGTTGTTGACATTGGGCTTTTGAGAACCCATCGGTTCTCTAAATCGTTTCTTTGTCGCACCGCTAGAGTGTGGAACTGTCTTCTGGCGAGTGTGTTTCCTGAATCCTTTAACCTGGGTGTCTTCAAGCGTCGTATTAACGGGCTAACAGTCCGCAAATCTGCTGGCATGGCACCTAACTGAGCGTGGTTTCGCGAGGAGAGGTGATTTTGGCTCTGTCGACTGCACCATTGGTCTCTCGGCACAGCCACCCAAGCTGGTTTACATAAAAAAAATACATAATGTCACCCCCGCTTTCTAATGGGTTAGGTAGAAGCAACTGTACTTCACATGACAGATCCTGGGATCCTTCACAAATTATGAGTACATTCTTTCTTTGATGCACCTTACAAGACTACTTCTAAATACTCCACTGACGAATTTCAGCTTGCCGATAGGTTGCATTCCTGCTGAGTGAAAAGTGAATTTATTACAAAATGCAATTTCCACCAATGAACCTGTACACATAAGTTTTATTTATTTATTTATTTTAAACAGGCAGCCTAGGCTGATACGTCTAAATCCAGTTAAAATTTGTTGTTTTTGTCATTATTTTGGATTTTTAAGTTTTTTTTAATTTAATTATCGTTCTTGAGCACTCTTTTTAAGATTATGTTTTATTTGTTAGACACATAGAGAAATAATATACGGGGGTTAGACATTTATCTAGTCTATTTTTGAATTGGTTGGTACTAAGTGCGCTTATTACTTCCTCTGGAAGTTGGTTCCAAAGTTGTATACTTTTCTAGTATCTGACACGGTTGGCCACATCGAGCAGCAGTCGGGATGTGAGCGCTGCTCTTTGGTCGCGGCTTGTTTTGTGGTGAGCGTATAGATAGAGTACAGAAGTGTAGTAGTAGTATAATTATAGTATATAGTGTATAGTAGCACTGACATGGCACCTAGTTCACCCGGTGTTATGGGCTGACATCACGCACGTTGTAGGTGATGTAGCCAACAGCATCAGTTTCGATAAAAAAAAAAAATAAAATTTGCATGTAATTTATATTTAAGCATTTTTTAAAAAAAGCTCTGTAAGGTTTCTTGCCCTATTCTTCCTTATAGATTGCATTGCTGAACGGGATAAAACAAAAACTATGACGAACCACACTGAATATGTATATGTCTCAATGTAATATTGTTATTATTGTATGTTCTTTATGGCGAAATAAATATCTGAATCTGAATCTGTAGTGAAAGTAGAAAGATGTGATCACCAAGAGTTCTGCATGGCGAGGTCCCTGGTGGCGCCGCTGGCCACCACCCACTGCAGCGCTAACTCCTCGTGCAGAATTTTGCACATGCCATCTCCCAACACCACTGATGAAAAATTAAAGCAAAGTTCTTTCGTAGCATTGTTCCATCTTAAAGATAATAGGGATTTTTAAATTCTCTGGGTTCGTCTGGGTCTCATAATAGCAATTTTATACTGCACATAGTAATGCAGTTTCAATCAATGCAGTAATCAAGTTTTAAAAAGGTTTTAAGACGAGACGGAAGTTAACTTTCTCCATAAAAAATCGTCTTTCGGCATGTTTGCTAGCCCCCTAAACCTTATACGATTTTTACTAATTTGTTTTCTTGTCTTAAGGACAGTCCAATCTACGTTCCTGTCATTTTTTTGTTTAGATAAAATATACCTACAACATCGGAGCTAAAAATTTGTATTTCGACCGAAAAATATTGAATTTTTTATTTTTTGATGTCATGAAGTTCAGCTTTATTGAATCATCAGTTCATCACCTTATGTAGATATTTAAAAAATAAAAAGACAGGAACGTAGATTCGACTGTCCTTATTACAACAAAAAAAAAAAGAATTGAAAAAATCAGATAAGGTTTAGGGCGGTAAAAAACATAAATGCCGATAGACGACTTTGTATGGAGAAAGTTAACTTCTGTCTCGTCTTAAGGAATGTCCCGTATTATCGGATGCTCGCACTAAACGCAGAACAGCTGCTTGCACCGCCCATATAGAAACCAAATCAATAATAATATTCAAAGCTGTTTAGGAGCTACAGAGGCTTCTAGCTAGTCGAGCATCTGCCAGTCTGTTGATATGCGTCGCCAGAGCACTTTGGCAGTGTGTGGACGTTTTACCAGGTAATATGCCACGCTGTGTTGTAAAAAGTTGTAACAATAGCAAGTTCTAGTGTTACTGGCGTGAAATACTATCCATAAGTAGTCAAGAAATAATTTGTTTTGCGTTATATAAAAGCAAAATACACATTGAAAAAGAGAGCATTGAGAGTTGATCGCATCGATCGATCGTCGTTTTAAATGGTTGCACTGTGTGATTGCATGCGTGTTGTATCCTACTCTCTCACAGTAATGGCACATAATGTTCAGACTACTAACGCAAAGTAAAGTTGTGTGCGAGGGTGAACATGCTTCCGAATCAGGTAGCAAGTATATTATCTAGAATGGGGTTACAGGGAGACAGCTCTGGTTACAGTGACAGCTCAGCAGGGTTACATCTTCAAAGCTCTGTGGATGCTAGGAACCCATGATAGCTTGATATAAGAGTGTAGGATATAAATGAATATAATAGTACTCAACTTCCTGCACTCTATTTCCTCGCAAGTACTTTTCGTACTGGGTACAGTACAAGTACTGGAATTTTACAGGGGCATTGACGTAAACATGGTTTAATCGATGACACGACAGCGTGACAGGCTGGACATCCATTGATCCGCTATTGTCACTTTACTAAACCATTACTGTAACTTGAGTGTTTACTATACAACGTGTCCCAAAACTCTAGGCCAGTTTATGACTACCCAGGGAAAAATAAGAAAAAAAATCTGAGTCATTAATTTTTTTAGAAAATTTTTTTACAGAATTTTTTTTTTTGTAAAACTACAGGCATTAGTCATAAACTGGCCTACTCCCTGGTTCCCGCTTGACGTTGAGTTTTGGGACATGTTGTATAAAAAAAAAACAATACGCACCGGCGGGAGGGAGCGGAAGTCCCACGTCCTGGTCGGCTAGCTGCGGCCGGGGGATGAGGCACTGGTAGTGGATGTACGTAGTGAGCAGACTGCTGCGACCGTGCGCGTCGCATGTTGCGCCCTCCTTCATATTCTGCCGGAACAACAATCAAGCTGCAGATCTCTTCCCTCCCCTTTCATTTCAAATATTATTAACCTGCCGTATGTCTTGTTCCTGGGACTGAAGTTAATAGCTATTTGTGCTTAGTGGATTCGTTACTGTGAATTATTTGGTCATTTCGTGTTTTAGTTAATCTAACTCAACCTTTCGGTCCCTTAGGGCGCGCGAAGTCATTCCAGTCAGATAATTCCCCTTTGTGAAAGAGATATAGTCAGCGAAAGGTCGGTGCAAACGGCAATGTAAATAATGAGTTTTCCAATAGGGACGGGTCGATGTTGACAGGCTGGTGGCGGCCATGTTGTTTTGGCGGCAACTGTCAAATCAGTTGTTCATTAATCAGTAACTGATGCCAAATCATCATGTCAAGTTACACGATTGAGCAGCTCAAACCTAATGACATAGAAAACGCCGTTTGTTCGCTGCCTGGGCTTCGGAGCGTTTGGAAGAGGACCCCAATTTTGGCCGAAAAATCATTTTTAGCGACGAGGCACATTTTTGGATGAATGGCTATGTTAACAAGCAAATATGGGACGAGGCCAACCCACGTGAGGTTCACAAAGTGGCAATGCATCCACAAAAAGTTACTGTTTGGTGTGGATTTTGGGCCGGTGGCGTCATTGGTTCGTATTTTTTCGATTTTTCCGTGCCATCGTGAGAAGCCGTGGCGGACATTTGAATGATGTGAAGGATTCCACACATAAATGGCATACATGGGCCTTTCAAACAAAAAAATAAATTCGTTAATACCTCACACACAGCTGGTTTTATTCCTTTTGAACATCGACCCGTCCTTAATGGAAAACCCTTTAGTTCCTGTTTTGGAAGCCACTATAATTGCGCATTGTTCACCCGGTGTTATAGGCTGACATCACGCATGTTGTAGGTGATTTAGCCAACCGTGTCAGTTTCCATAAAAAAAAAATTCTTCTGCTCTGACAGTATGCCCCTGATATAAAATTCAAAGTAAAAGTATACTAGTGATCAGAAGAGCAGAGGTGAACATCAATGGAATGCCATACTGACAGTGATATTAGTGAAGATGCTGGCGAGGGAGGTGAAGACGTCCTGCGCGATGTTGAGCGTGTGGCCGAGCAGAGCGGGCGGCGCCACCAGCAGCTGCACGAGCCGGTCCAGCACCACCGGCAGACTCTTCACCAGCGGCTCCACGCCCGCGCGGTGCAGCTCCGCTATGCTGCACCCAGAGGTAGCTACATGTATATGTTGAGCGTGTGGCCGAGCAGAGCGGGCGGCGCCAACAGCAGCTGCACGAGCCGGTCCAGCACCACCGGCAGACTCTTCACCAGCGGCTCCACGCCCGCGCGGTGCAGCTCCGCTATGCTGCACCCAGAGGTAGCTACATGTATATGCCTTTCTTTTTTTTACCCGACTGCACGAAGCTTTATGGGTTATGTTTTTCGAGTATATGTATGTATGACTGGGCCCATCTGAAAAACAGCGCTATAGGTCGCCTTGTGCACATGCTGAGATGGGTCCATATTGTCATTACTTGTGTTATTAATTTAGGTTTTACGTGTATGTTTTTTGTAATGTTTTCTTTTCTTTTTGTATACCTATAATGACAATAAATAATATTTTTCTTTCTTTCTTTCTTTTCTTGTATGTATGTCTAATTCTATGTCACACCTTGTAGCCTAAACGGCGTGATGGATTTTAGTTGTGCTCTGTTATCTGAATTAGTCTTACTTGTGTGAGTATCATAGGGTGCCACATTTTTTCAAGAGTTCATTTCGAAAATATACCACATTTAATGGTTTAGAACTAAAATTCGTTAAATAATTTTTTTTATAAAATGTTTATAAGACCCGACTGCTAAAAAAAAATTGAAAGAAACTAGATAAGTAGGAAATGCTGTAGTCGGACGTGTAGAAGGATTCAAATAGAAAGATAGCCGGACTACAGCATTTTCTACTGATCTTTCTTAGTTTCCTTAATTTTATTAGAGTCTTATTTTATACATTTTTTATTTCATTTTTGTTTTATTAAGTTCATCAATACAACTCTATGTAACTGCACATGCGGCAGCGGAACGGTGCGGCACGGCGGGGTACGAAATTGTCCACACCACCGACTGCCTATTATACTGCCGATACAATTTCATATAATTGTTACACGTCGTGCGACACGATCTCTTCCTCTCCGCCTGTTTAGAGAAACTGACCTGCTCCTCAGTTCCGCCTCCATGTTGGCGAGGCCGATGCGAGCGGGGATGTTCCCCTCCTGCACCGCCTCGCACGCCATCGCAAACCGCTCAATGTTGCTGTCCTGTACGCATATCCATACAAACACATCGTTATAGCTCATTTCTGTACGCAAAGCGTTTAAGCCTAATTCACTAGACAAGTTGCATGAACTCTTATACCATTTTTCAATATTAAAAAATTACAAATGATTGGGATGGAAAATGGAAAAATTCCGAAATAGAACATTATTCTCGTGTGGGGCCGGTACTTAAAGAGAATAGCCTCACTGCATCTCTCCCCGTGCATGTCGTAAAAGGCGACTAAGGGATAAGGACAAGATGCCGTGCTAAAGGGCGACAGGCTCGCCACCTCTCACCTTGGCATGGTACTTCCACCGAGTCATGCAGCAGGTGAGTCTTCGTGCCTTACTTGCAGCTTGATCGATTGAATCTTGTTCGAATAATTTGCGAAACGTGGTGGTCGGTGTTGTGCTGCAATTTACCAGAGTTCTTGCAGCACAACACCGATTTCTCTGCTTACCCCGATTGTCGGGATTCAGCGTGTGTGATATGTATGTATAACATTATTCTCAAAAACTTTGAATGGTTTTCACTTTTATAGCACTGCCTGCACAAAAGGCACGGATATAATGGGGATGGCGCTGGGTACATCCTACCTCTCACTCCCCCCCCCCCCCCCCTCCCCTCCCGAAAATCTATACCCTGTGCCACTCGTAATATATAGGTATCACGGGGGAGATTTACCCCCCTCTAAGATCCGGTGTATTTTTTTAGAGACCTCCTGCCCTACAAATTACTACAAATTAATTAACTGTACTACAAATTAAGACAATTCCATAGAGCTAACATAACTAATTTGCTCACAAGAGTCACTGAGCTGAGATTTTAAAATGCCGTCTCCATGGAACCAACTAAAAGCACAACTTTAACTAGTAAAACAACCCAATAAAGGGAAGAAATACAACAAACCATCGGATGTACAGTAGAGAAGGCGTCGATGGTCACACTGAATATGGGCTTGTGGTTGTCGATCCACTTGGTGCCCGGGAGCAAGACGTCCGGGAAGATGTACGAGTAGTTGGGCGGCGGTTCCTCCTGCATCACGGGCAGGTTGAACTCTCCGCAAGTCAGCTTGCCCGACCGACAGAGAGGTAGCCACTGAAAACAGTCACATTTCGTATGGCCGGTGGAAAAGCATAATTGGCTGGAATTGGCTTCCCTCGTGCCTCCTGCTCACATCTGGCGGTCTAAAAAGAAAAAAATAAATGGTGTAATCGCCAAAAAGTTTTCTCATACAAAACACCAATGGAAAGTTTGTGCAGTTCCGTGTAGACCGCATGGCTCAAGGGAAACACTGGCATAGCACTTAGTTTCTACTGGAAGGTGTATTGGACTGAAAACATGGGTGTAGTGCATGAGATTGAACAGGAGGAGTTGTATATTAAACCAACCTTTCTTTATTCTGTGCGAGTAGCTTTAGCTTTAGTTTATCTTTTTTTCTTTCCTCTTGCCTAAATTAATTTTTAAATGTTTTTGTTAAATTAGCTTGCTAGGATTCTCTGTAAGTTTCAATTCTGTTATATTTAATATGTGGGATATGGTGCATGGGTAACACAATACCCAATGTTTTATTAAGTTGAAGTTTTGTAAACCCTATTCCATGTGTTACTCGTTGGCATCTCCAAATAAATAAATAAATAAACCAATTTTGACATTGAAACAGTGATTTTGTACTAGAAAACTGTTTGTGCTGTGTGACTTGGATCTGTAGCAGACAAAAAGTCAAGTAATACAAAGGAAGGAAGGTGTGGAACTAAGCTTGCGATGGCTTCACCGAACATATCCGGGCCCATCGGAAGTAGAGGAGGGTGTTAATCGAGGTCGGGACTAGCGAGTGGCCACTCTAAATTTCCCGCGCATGCTTCACGTTTCGGCTCGCATCATGCCCTCGTCAGCTAGTCTGCGTTGACTAGGACGCGGGGAAACACCAGTCCCACTCTCGACTTCCCTCTCTCTACCTATCCATATTCTGTAGGATCCTTCCAGTGACGTTTTCGAAGCTCTCTCCATGTATGAGCTTAGCGTCGATCTTGGCAGCCCTATATTCTTGAAGAGACTGTAGAGCGACTTCGCTGGTAGTCCTCTTGCTCCGACTTCCACAGCGTTCAGTCTTGAATCCGTTTCTCACAATCCGGTCTACTAAGTTGCAGTACTTGCTAACTTTGATGTTGTGGTCCTTCGGTATGTTGCTTTCCCATGGAACTGTAAGTTCAACAAGTACTACATGCTTTGTCGCTTTTGAGAATGAGTATATCCAGTCTTAATGCTGTGGTACAGATTTCCGAAGGCATCTGGTAATGCTTCTCATGTGTGTCCAATGGACACTGTCCATCAAAAATTCCCAATCCTTTTTTATAATATATATACATAACACTGACTGAGTATCCGACTATAGTCTCGACGTTCTTCTCGTTCTCGGGCGCGACGGGCTTCCTCTGGCAGGAGATGTGGTAGAATGTGAACAGCAGGTGGTGCTGGTCGCTCAGGCCCGCCGGCAGCTTCAGCTTCATCTCGTCGTAGAACGTGGGGCATCTGCACAATTCCCACATTCATACGTGTTCATCGACCAATGCCATCGGCCAAATTGTTTATAGGAATTCTTGTACTCGGTGTTGCAGTTGCCCCCATAATATTTTTAACTGACATAAGGGGATTATTCTATATGTGAAACTAAACAACTTCGGTGAAGAAAAAAAATTTTTTGAAACAAAAAAAAACATAATTTTTTCCATACAAATTTTAAATACCTATTCTCAAAATGTATGGAGAAAAAAAATTTATTTTTCTTCAAATAAAAAAGTCGTAGAACAAAAGTTGTTCTATTTCACGTACAGAATCACCCCCTTTCGGGTTTTACGGTTGGGGTTGCAACACCGTGTATATTCGTCACACCATGCACACATAACGTGACTAACGGCGCCTATGGGCAACAGAGGTTTGCGAATGTCATGCCAGCATGACAGGTATCTATTTACGCGACTGTACTTGTATTGTCTTAATGGATAACCTACCCAGTGGTTATGATACCGACCTCTCCTTCAAGAGGCCGTAGGGTTCCTGGGAGCGAACCAATGCATTTTTAGAATATTTGTAGAACTTACGTGCATAAGTTTTATCTGTCACTCTGGTGACAAAAAACACTGAGGAAACCTGTACAATAATAATAATGGACTGAATTAATCTCCTGCAAATGCTGCCCCATCGCACGATGGTGAAGTAGTGGCGGAGTGAAGTTCTTTCTCCAATTTCCGAATCACATCCCATCGCGGTGTATCCTGGAAACTTAGATGTATAATTCTGTAGATATTATAATCTTAAGGCTGTCGAAATCTGAAGACTCGTCAAGATGTTTGGCCAACGTGGCGATTTATGGCTAGAGATCTCCAAACATGAAAAGTCCAACAGTACCTCGACCCCTCTGTAGGGCTGGAGGAAAATTGGAGAGGCTTATGCCCAGCTTACACGCTTACTGACTGACTGACTGTGTGTACCTAATACTTAGATACAGACACCAACGAAGTAACAAATATGTAAACTGCAACAGAAGCATTCTCACTTGTTGTGGTAGGTGACGGCAGTGAAGGCTTCGCTGCTGAACTCCGGACAGGAGCTGCGGCCGAAGATGGCCGGCAGCGCAGCCGACTGCTCCTCGCCGGCCATCAGCTGCACTCTCACCTGGAACACATCGCATTCAGATGTGAATTGAGCCGTTTTTGCCCACGAGTCCAGCAGTCACTAAACTCTCGAGAGCCTCTTGCGTTGACATAGCCATAGTTCACATCTAATGCCCTAAACAATACGATCTTTTAAGTTAAGGCCCAGTGACAGGAAGACGCACTGACGGAAGTCTCACAACTTGAAAAAGACCCTCCTTTCGTACCGTTTTAGTATGAAACCGCCACGAGGAGGCCGTGCGGTAGCTGTATGCGTTGAAGTTGAGCTCCTTGGGGCACACACAGAACAGGTTGCGGTACTGGTAGTGCAGCAGCAGCACTGTAGATAGCGGGAACCTCTCGCACATATCAACAAGTAAAGTGAACAGAGTGTTGCTTACAGCGATGTTGCGCGCGGAGCCCGTGCGGCAGGTGTATGCATTGAAGTTGAGCTCCTTGGGGCTCACATAGAGTAGGTTGCGGTACTGGTAGTGCGGCAGCAGCACTGTAGACGGCGGGAACCTCTCGCACATATCAACAAGTGAAGTGAACAGAGTGTTGCTTACAGCGATGTTGCGAGCAGAGCCCGTGCGGCAGGTGTATGCATTGAAGTTGAGCTCCTTGGGGCTCACGTAGAGTAGGTTGCGGTACTGGTAGTGCGGCAGCAGCACTGTAGACGGCGGGAACCTCTCGCACATATCAACAAGTAAAGTGAACAGAGTGTTGCTTACAGCGATGTTGCGCGCGGAGCCCGTGCGACAGGTTTATGCATTGAAGTTGAGCTCCTTGGGGCTCACGTAGAGTAGATTGCGGTACTGGTAGTGCGGCAGCAGCACTGTAGACGGCGGGAACCTCTCGCACATATCAACAAGTGAAGTCAACAGAGTGTTGCTTACAGCGATGTTGCGCGCGGAGCCCGTGCGGCAGGTGTATGCATTGAAGTTGAGCTCCTTGGGGCTCACGTAGAGCAGGTTGCGGTACTGGTAGTGCGGCAGCAGCACTGTAGACGGCGGGAACCTCTCGCACATATCAACAAGTAAAGTGAACAGAGTGTTGCTTACAGCGATGTTGCGCGCGGAGCCCGTGCGGCAGGTGTATGCATTGAAGTTGAGCTCCTTGGGGCTCACGTAGAGTAGGTTGCGGTACTGGTAGTGCGGCAGCAGCACTGTAGACAGCGGGAACCTCTCGCACATATGAACAAGTAAAGTGAACAGAGTGTTGCTTACAGCGATGTTGCGCGTGGAGCCCGTGCGGCAGGTGTATGCATTGAAGTTGAGCTCCTTGGGGCTCACGTAGAGTAGGTTGCGGTACTGGTAGTGTGGCAGCAGCACTGTCGACAGCGGGAAGCTCTCGCACATATCAACAAGTAAAGTGACCAGAGTGTTGCTTACAGCGATGTTGCGTGCGGAGCCCGTGCGGCAGGTGGATGCGTTGAAGTTGAGCTCCTTGGGGCTCACGTAGAGTAGGTTGCGGTACTGGTAGTGCGGCAGCAGCACTGTCGACAGCGGGAACCTCTCGCACATATCAACAAGTAAAGTGACCAGAGTGTTGCTTACAGCGATGTTGCGTGCGGAGCCCGTGCAGCAGGTGGATGCGTTGAAGTTGAGCTCCTTGGGGCTCACGTAGAGTAGGTTGCGGTACTGGTAGTGCGGCAGCAGCACTGTCGACAGCGGGAACCTCTCGCACATATCAACAAGTAAAGTGAACAGAGTGTTGCTTACAGCGATGTTGCGTGCGGAGCCCGTGCGGCAGGTGGATGCGTTGAAGTTGAGCTCCTTGAGGCTCACGTAGAGTAGGTTGCGGTACTGGTAGTGCGGCAGCAGCAATGTCGACAGCGGCAACCTCTCGCACATATCAACAAGTAAAGTGAACAGAGTGTTGCTTACAGCGATGTTGCGTGCGGAGCCCGTGCGGCAGGTGTATGCGTTGAAGTTGAGCTCCTTGGGGCTCACGTAGAGTAGGTTGCGGTACTGGTAGTGCGGCAGCAGCACTGTCGACAGCGGGAATGCCAGCATCTCCTTGCACGGCCGCACATTCTCATCTGTCGTGGAGGAAACATTGGTTACGACTTGACAAATGTTTGTGACTATATGTCATTGCGATGCTGGGGGTCTCTCGAATCTTTACTATTTCTGAAGTCACTGCAAACACCAAATTTTTTATGTCAGATATTTCAGATAAAAAGCTGGTGCCTTTTAGTAGGCTACATTAAATGGTTTCAAAGCCAGGTCACCTCCATACGGATGTAGCTTGGCTAGTTCAGGAGACAGCCCATTCTTGACTTCCTCAGGGCACGGTGAGATCTCAAGCTTCAGCGCGCCGGGGATACATTTGAGCTTCTTGGGGGCCGAGCTTGGCCGCTTGATCTCTTGGAGGAATTTGTACAGGTCTTCGTCTCGCATCTTGTCCGGTTCCTGCGAAGCCAGGGCAAAGTTGGTTATGAAACAAATTATGTAATAGAAATATTTTTTTCCTGACAATAACTGGTTTGAAACTTGGTTGCATGCTGAGAAAACAAAGACAAAACCCATTTTTGCTATGTAACCAGTCCGTACTGGTTCAGTTTGACCAGTCTGGTTCTCAAAAGTGGGTTATGCTTTGCATGGAATTACGTGTAATATTAAAGGATGCCTCTAGAAACGAAGAAATATCTAGCACACTGTGTGGGGCCGGTACTTTAAAAGAATAGCCCCACTGCATCTCTCCCCGTGTATATCGTAAAAGGGACTAAGGGATATGACTCCCTTCTTATATTACTAGCTGGTAGGGTTTAATCCGCCCGGGTTGGTACCACCGCACTGAATGAAAGGTCGGTCGAAAATGCTATGTAAATAGTTTGTGTTTTCCGTCCAGTTCAGTGTAGCCGGCACGACCGAAGGGAAGCACTGACGTGGCACCAAGTTCACCCGGTGTTATGGGCTGACATCACAGATGTTGTTGGTGATGTAGCCAGCCGTGCCAGTTTCCATAAAAAAAAGAGCAATGGCCATGCACTGATCACGTGCTCTATTGAAACTTTCTCCTGCTTGCAATGGGCCCCGGATGTGTTCAGTGAAGTAATCTAGTGTTGTGAAGCAACCGAGTTCATCGCCTGTGGCTTGTTGTTGGTGTCTCTATGACTGACCTGCTTAAAGAAGCTGGTGATGGTGATGTTGATGGGCTTGAAGGTGTCGAGCTGTGATGCGACGTCGTCGGCGGGCGGGAGGGTGTGCGGCGCATGCGCGCGGCGCTCCAGCGACCCCTTGCGCGTGAGCGAGCCCCCCACCTCGCCCGCCCGCCGCCGCAGCTGCTCTAGGCTGCACGACGACGCCTTGCGGTCTGGCAAGCACACTTTATTTTATATATTTACAATTTATTAAATTTAAACAAGCAGCTTATGCAGATGTGCCTAAATTACATTGATTATAGTTGATTTACGATTTATACAGTTTTTTTTACAGCTTTTTTATAAATATTATAGAGTGGTAACTTTTTGCGCTCCCAGCGACCGCCATCCCTATCACAGCCCGCAGAGAGTTAAATGAAAAAGACAAGGGTAAGACTTCAACAGAGCTCACTCAAAGCGTTACAGTACATAATTGATATACTCGAAATTTTTTTTTTATGTGATCCGGTTTGGGTGGCTGAGTCGGAGGGGCCAAAGCGCATGCTCCGACCAGCCAATATCACCCCCGAGAAGGTAGGTGCCATACCGGAGACTTCCCTCCCTGGATTGCTGGCTATACTGGACTAGAGGAGAACACAACCGAGGCTGCTATGCGACCATCTTACATCCAGAACATTAACTTGATATGAGTCTAGAGAGAGAGATAGCTGACCCAGGCTGTTGCTGCTGCTCTGAGAGCAGGCGGACAGGCTGTCCTTGTCGGAGGCGCTCTGCTCGCGCTCCAGGCTGTTGGAGCCGTTGAGTATGTTGACGAGCGACACGGCCGTCCACGCGAACGGCATCCGGTACTTGCCGAGGCGCTCGCACGCCGCCAGCGCTGCGGCGCGCACCTTCTCGCGATTCTGCAATTATAACTTGTTCTCAGTGTACATTTTTTTTCCTAAGTACTGGCACGGTGTCTGTGTCCAAGAGTCCAACGGACAATCAGACACAGCCAATAACACCACTCCTCGTGAAACTAAGCTCATTGAGGTGCCACGCTAGAGATAAGATGGAGAAAAAGACAAAGAAAAGAAAAGGCGATAAGGTATATGACTCTCTTCTTATATTACTAGGTGGTAGGGTTTAACCCACCCGGGTTGGTACCACCGCACTGAATGAAAGGTCGGTCGAAACGGCTATGTAAATAGTCTGTGTTTTCCGTCCAGTTCAGTGTAGCCGGCACGACCGAAGGGAAGCACTAACGTGGCACCAAGTTCACCCGGTGTTATGGGCCGACATCACGGAGAAGGTGTGGATCTAAGCTTGCGATGGCTTCACCGAACATATCCGGGCCCATCGGCAGTAGAGGAGGGTATTAATCGAGGCCGGGACTAGCGAGTGGCCACTCTAAATTTCCCGCGCATGCTTCACGTTTCGGCTCGCTTCAAGCCCTCGTCAGCTAGTCTGCGTTGACTAGGACGCGGGGAAACCACCAGTCCCGCTCTCGACCTCCCTCTCTCTACCTATCCATATTCTGTAGGATGCTTCCAGTGACGTTTTTGAAGCTCTCTCCATATATGAGCTTAGCGTCGATCTTGGGAGCCCTAGATTCTTGAAGAGACTGTAGAGCGACTTCGCTGGTAGTCCTCTTGCTCCGACTTCCACAGCGAAGAGATCAGTCTTGAATCCGTTTCTCACAATCCGGTCTACTAAGTTGCAGTACTTGTTAAGCTTGATGTTGTGGTCCTTCGGTATGTTACTTTCCCATGGAACTGTAAGTTCAACAAGTACTACATGCTTTGTCGCTTTTGAGAACATGAGTATATCCGGTCTTAATGCTGTGGTACAGATTTCCGAAGGCATTTGGTAATGCTTCTCATGTGTGTCCATCAACAATTCCCAATCCTTTGCTGCTCCCAAAATTGAAGAAGGTTTAGTCCTATCTTTGGGCAGCTTATTGGCTCCAGGTTTCACAAAGTTGACCTTCTGGAAGCCGCTACTGGTTTGCCCTTTCCTGGTCCGTGCAATTGACAGGTTGATGGCCTCTCTGATGATTTGGAGGACTTTATCATGACGGTAGGAATACTGGCCTCGCTCAAGTAGTATTTTGCATCCGCATAACAAATGTTTGGCCGTGCCTACGAACTCCTTACATGACGGGCATAGTCTATTTGTAGATTTCCCCCATCTAACTAGGTTACTCGGGTCGGGGAGAGTAAGCTGGAATGCATTTAAGTAGAACTTAAGCAGCTCAGGGGACCAGTTGTATATTATGGATTTCCACTTCAATGCAGGAGGGATGCAGAAGTCACCCACTGTTAGCCAATCATTCTGCATTTCTAGGTTTAAGGCGTGAAGTTTGAAGCCTTGTTCCATGTCCTCCTGAGCAAAACCTTTCAGTATTTCTTTATCAGACTTTGCTGTTTCTATGCCCAATCCAGATCTATTGGTGCGTGTGCCAACTTGGAATGATTTGTAGAAGTCGAGTCTCGATTCCAGTTCATCTGATAGTGATGTGTTGGGTAAGGCTTGAATAGCGCTATCATTGGAGTCTTTGAGTATACATCGTTTGGCTATTCTCGCCTTTTGATAAAATATCGACGGTTTCTTAATGTTCAGTCCAAAGTTATTGTGAGATCTGTATAGCGTTGACGAGTCAGCCGGGTGAGCCAGTCCAAACCATGATTTCAGGAATCTGGTCACATACGAGTCTAATTTAGTCAGGTTTTGCTTTGTGAAGTCGTAGACGAGAAATGGCCATGAAAGTTTTGATGTCAGGTAGTTATCGTAAATCCATGCCTTTTGTGTACCCAGGAGGGGAAGATTGTCAGTTTGGCGGAGGCTCTCTTCGAAAAGTTGGACAATATCATCAGTAGGATGCTCCTTTCCTCTGCTGGTGATCCTTTTGCCCAAGAATTTAAAAGGAGCTTCATCAGCCACGGTTGCGATTGGTTTTCCGGCTACTGTCAGACCTGGATTGCTCGAGGTAAACTTTGAACCTTTCCTGGTTAAGCTCAAACAGTAGCACTTCGCTGGTTTTATCTTCATCCCTTTGGTCCATTCACAATAGTCATCCACCACCTTAAGAAGCGCCTGATTTTGTTTTGGATTGCGGGTTAACAGCGTAATATCATCCGCAAATGCCAGGATGGCCGCCATATATGTGTCTCCATATTTGAACCTGTATCCCCATTTCTTTTCTTTTACGACAAGCGTATCAATTAGAATGTTGATAACAATGTTAAATGTGACAGGAGAGAGGCAGCAACCCTGGAAAAGTCCTATGCCGTAACGAATTTCCGGTGTCTTCTCCGTTTCGCCTTTTACTTGTATTACAAAGGAAAGTTTTTTGTAGTAGGAGGCTATTATATTACAGATCAGAGGTGGCACATTATACCACTCTAGCGCCTTTAATAGTAACTCATGGCGCACCGAACCGAAGGCGTTTTCAAAGTCTAACCACGTGGCAGTTAATTGTCTCTCATTCTTCCTTGCATCTCTAAGACATTCAGTCAGCAAAGAATTATGTTCGAGGCACCCTGCAACTCTTGGGAGAAAACCTTTCTGGTACTTCTTCGGTAAGTAGTCGTTGGTACACATGTGTTTGAGTAGTCTGGCCTGTATAATGGAGAAGAATATTTTCGAAATTGTGTTTGTAAGGGCTATAGGTCTAATATCCTTGGGATCAGTAACTTCTTTCTTTTTTGGTAGAAGAACAAACACGGCTTTACCAAGACAGTCTGGCACTTCTCTGTTCGTCCAAATTCTTTTGTAGATGTTCAACATGTGTTTCCGCACTGATGGACATTTTTTGTATATGATGTATGGTATGCCATCGGGTCCCGGGGCGGAACTATTTGGTTTCCTTTTTATGTGGTATTCCAGCTCTTCCATCGTCGGTGAATCAGCATCAAATGCTAGAGCAGGTTCTTGGGGTTTTGGAGCTGGTGGATCCCTGTAAGTTATATCTGCCTCCGGGGTGGTATATGTGGGTTTAAAGTAGTTGAACATCTCGTCCGTACTTAACCTAATTGTACCCTGCTGTTCCTTAAAAGCTTTTTTGGCGAAGTAAAAGGGGTTCTTCTCGAAAGCTGCTATATTTTGAGCCTTTCGAAATTCATTGCCAGCAACCGTAATTTGCTCAGATACTTTCTGGATGAGTTTTAGGATAGATCTCATCGCTCTGGCTAATTGGTGGCATAGATTTCTGTCTCATGAGGCTTTAGCCTTCCTTAGCTGCTTTATCAACTCTCTCTTCCTTCTCCTAAGCTTTGCTTTGAAAGTGTTTTCTCTTTCCATTGGGTTGTGGTGATAGCGAACAGGGTACAATTCGGAGAAGTAATTGTAAATTGTTCCCTGGAAGTCATACAGCTGATCTTCGGGACTCTGCCTGCAGCCTGGGAGGTCAAGTCTTTCGGCTAGGCATCGATCATGTTGCTTCCAAGTGGTCTCGGATATGCTCGGTAAGCTTAGTCGGTCTCTGGGCGAAAATGCTTCATGGTGAGAGGAAGGTTGCGCAACACTTTGTGACTTGTGAGGTTGTACTCTGTCAATAGTGTCAGGTGGAGAACTTACAGGCGCTTTCTGCCCTGCTTCACTGTCGCTATGTTTCTCCTTCACGTGCTTTTCTAGCCAGATTTTTCGCTTATATTGTTTCCCACACTTCGAGCATTTCAAGTCCATATTCATGCCAAGGTTGTCAGAGATATCGATCGGTGAGCGGTTCATCCTCCCTCCCTCTCGGACCGCTCTGAGGGTATTTACTCTTTTGACTGTCGTAGCTTTTATTTCCTGGCGCGGCTTGCTAGGCCTAACGCCCGTCTGTCTCTCCAGCGTCACCAGTCTTTCCCGGTCGTCAAATGGACTTTCCCATTCGTCAACGGTCTTTCCCGGTCGCCAGCTGTCTTTCCAGCGTCATCCCGTCTCTCCGGGCTGTCTTGTTTCGAAGGTGTGGATCTAAGCTTGCGATGGCTTCACCGAACATATCCGGGCCCATCGGCAGTAGAGGAGGGTATTAATCGAGGCCGGGACTAGCGAGTGGCCACTCTAAATTTCCCGCGCATGCTTCACGTTTCGGCTCGCTTCAAGCCCTCGTCAGCTAGTCTGCGTTGACTAGGACGCGGGGAAACCACCAGTCCCGCTCTCGACCTCCCTCTCTCTACCTATCCATATTCTGTAGGATGCTTCCAGTGACGTTTTTGAAGCTCTCTCCATATATGAGCTTAGCGTCGATCTTGGGAGCCCTAGATTCTTGAAGAGACTGTAGAGCGACTTCGCTGGTAGTCCTCTTGCTCCGACTTCCACAGCGAAGAGATCAGTCTTGAATCCGTTTCTCACAATCCGGTCTACTAAGTTGCAGTACTTGTTAAGCTTGATGTTGTGGTCCTTCGGTATGTTACTTTCCCATGGAACTGTAAGTTCAACAAGTACTACATGCTTTGTCGCTTTTGAGAACATGAGTATATCCGGTCTTAATGCTGTGGTACAGATTTCCGAAGGCATTTGGTAATGCTTCTCATGTGTGTCCATCAACAATTCCCAATCCTTTGCTGCTCCCAAAATTGAAGAAGGTTTAGTCCTATCTTTGGGCAGCTTATTGGCTCCAGGTTTCACAAAGTTGACCTTCTGGAAGCCGCTACTGGTTTGCCCTTTCCTGGTCCGTGCAATTGACAGGTTGATGGCCTCTCTGATGATTTGGAGGACTTTATCATGACGGTAGGAATACTGGCCTCGCTCAAGTAGTATTTTGCATCCGCATAACAAATGTTTGGCCGTGCCTACGAACTCCTTACATGACGGGCATAGTCTATTTGTAGATTTCCCCCATCTAACTAGGTTACTCGGGTCGGGGAGAGTAAGCTGGAATGCATTTAAGTAGAACTTAAGCAGCTCAGGGGACCAGTTGTATATTATGGATTTCCACTTCAATGCAGGAGGGATGCAGAAGTCACCCACTGTTAGCCAATCATTCTGCATTTCTAGGTTTAAGGCGTGAAGTTTGAAGCCTTGTTCCATGTCCTCCTGAGCAAAACCTTTCAGTATTTCTTTATCAGACTTTGCTGTTTCTATGCCCAATCCAATTGTAGGTGATGTAGCCAACCGTGTCAGTTTCAATAAATAAATAAAACAAACAAAAAAAGACAAAAAAGAAACAATCAATTTCTTCAAGACAACCAGAGCTTATACAAGCTAGGTTCTCCATCTTCTGCTGCAAAGGTTTGCAGTCAACCAGGCCATCTGTAGGGCATAAACTGGCTGGAGTAGCTAGAGACCATGGGGATTGCTTCGTTCAGCGACTTTGGCCCCAATAGTCATTCAAATGAAGACAGTCAGACCTTTTTTTCAATAACACTTTGTCAATAACACCTTTTTTTTTATGTAAACTGACACTGTTGGCTACATCAACTACAATATCCGTGATGTCAGCCCATAACACCGGGTGAACTTGGTGCCAAGTCAGTGCCTCCCTTAGGTCGTGCCGGCTACACTGAACTGGACGGAAAACACAAACTATTTACATAGCCGTTTCGACTGACCTTTCATTCAGTGCGGTGGTATCAACCCGGCGGGTTAAACCCTACCACCTAGTAATTATTATTATTAATTTTTTTTTATGGAAACTGACACGGTTGGCTACATCACCTACAACGTCCGTGATGTCAGCCCCTAACACCGGGTGAACTAGGTGCCATGTCAGTGCTTTCCCCTTTGATCGTGCCGGCTACACTGAACTGGTCGGAAAACACAAACTATTTACATAGCCGTTTCGACCGACGTTTCATTCAGTGCGGTGGTACCAATCCGGGCGGGTTAAACCCTACCACCAAGTAAGATTAGGAGGGAAGGGACCTACAGTTTTACGAGGAATCCGAACCTCGGTCAGCCTTCAACGGTCAGCGATCACCCATCCAAGTACTGACCGCACCCAGCGTTGCTTAACATTCAATAGCGACAGTTGACTGTCTGCACCACTGAGCTATCGAGGCTGTAACATAAGAAGAGAGTCATATCCCTTACCTAAAGGGGGTGATCCATTGGCAACCCTACGAGCTAACGGTGTAAACTGCTGGCTCGTAGGGTCGTCGTTCGCGGTGGTGATCCATTGGCGACCCTACGAGCTAACGGTGTAAACTGTTCGCTTGTAGCCAACTCGCGAAATCCATTTATCGCCAGCCTAGAGCAGGTGCGCTCGCTCCCGCAGTGCGAAAAAACTGTTTCCCCGTAGGCTCGGGTGATCCACTGGCGGTTTTTTACACCGCAACGATTTCGAGCATGACCGAAGAGGCAACGGTCTAAACCGTGGTACTTTAAAACCACGGTTTTTAGGTGATCCATTGGCGATTTACACCTTTAGCTCGCCGGGTCGCTGGCGAGCTAACGGTTTAGAACGCCAATGGATGACCGTCTTAACTTACCTTATCGTCTTTGATGTATGGCTCGACGCACTCGTTAATGTCCCCCTGCAGCACCTTCTCCAGCCGCACCACCAGGAACAGATCGGACGAGGGGTTCAGCACATCGAACACTGCGCTGCGACTCATGGTGGTGAGGTCGGCGTGCGGCACGTGCAGGGCAAGCGCCTGCTTCACGCTCTCCGAGTTCAGGTTGAAGTGGAAGTTCTCAGAGAGCTTGCGCCTCTCTTTGGCGTCGTACAGTGCCATAGACGCAAACATCGGCTCCACTTCTAGCTCTAGTCTGAAAGTGAAGCATCTTTTTGAAGCAGCGTATGTAGAGAGGGTTTCAACTAAATCTTCGCTTCGCTGTTATGTTGGCTCCACTATCTGTCAAAACAGCGTTGACGGTTGCTATGTGTACAGATTTACCCATAATTATCGGTATGTACCGTATTTATTATACGGTAAATACCGATTACATTATTAAGTAATATAATCTTCACAATCTGGCAACACGAATTTAAGCACTGACAGTGACACTAACAGTGGATCCAACATAACGGCGAAGGGAACATTTAGTTGAAACGCTCATTCACCCAAAGCTCCATTTCAATCAATCAGAAGTGTTAGGTAGGTAATGGATTCCACACGGCTATTGGTTGAAATGGGCGAGTTTTTGGGTGAGTTAGCCTGTCAAGTTGTTCCCGATAGCTCTGCTGAATATTATGTGGTCAAGAACCCTCGATAAGAAGAAAAAAGTAAGCTGGAATGGTTCGCTACATCACACACGCGCTACACCCGTGGTGTGGCCCTTTCCACCACATCAATGTAAGATCTAGGTGCCAAGCCAGTGCTTCACCTATGAGAGCCAGAATGGGTAGCTGTGCTGAGGGACCAAAGGTGTTCGACACAGCGAAGTGCGCAATTTTCATCAGTTCTAAAAATGTAACCAGCACTAGTGGAAAGTCAGACACACACCTGAACAATGAAAAATAAAAATAAAAGATTTTGCCAGAAAGGCTAATTATTAATAACCATTAGAGCCAAAGCCAAATCAGCAATTATATAAGATACAGAAACCAAAACAAAAAATAACAATTAACATTGTTACAAACACAATTTAGCTACGTTACGCCTCAAGACGCACCATATTATACGATAACAACGAAAAGCTTACTTCAACTGCTGGCAGTGCACCAAAATCCTGTGGCCCATCACCTCGCACGGCATCTCCGCCGCCAGCCTCCTCTCCACCGCTTCCTCCTCGTCTAGATACGGAGTGTACAGGCCCAGCAGGTCCGCCTGCCGTCCCTCCATCCTCCGCGCCTCGTTCAGCGCGTCCATCTGCTCCGGGGCCCTCCTCTCGAGCAGGTCCGGCAGGAGAGGGTCCGACGAGGAGCTTCGCAGGTCCAGGCTGGCCCACGAGCCTCGCGGCGTCAGCGTCTCGTTGCACGACGACGAAGACGACATGGACGCCACGGATTGCCTTCCGCTCGATGGCTGAGACTCGCACTGAGAACATTTTTATTATTATTATTTTATTTCTTTCTTTCAAGCTTTTATAATACAATATTTATATTAATTCTTTATACATAATAAAATATTAAAAATATACAAAATTAATATAAAAACAAGAAAAGAAAAACGGCATTACCGCCGGCGGCGGGAGACCAAGCTCCAAGCGCGCCGGCGGGTGCAGGCCGTGGCTACGGAGCTCTCCGAGACGACGCAAGACTAGCTTAGAGTGATGGGTGGTGTCCACATCTCTTGGAATCCTTGGAATCACCACACCACGCTGAGAGAGGTGCCATGCCAGCTACAAGGCGGACAAAAAGGTATTTTCAGGTCTTTTGCTGACCCCTAGGTTATAGGTAGCAGGGAACACACTAATTGGAAGACCGTTCCATATTTTTGGCGTACGACACAGGAATTATTTTGAAAAGATATGTGTTGTCAGAAGTTAGGTGTCTGTCAACAACATAATAAATAAAAAAATACATATCATATATAAATAAATAAATAATTATGGATGTTCAGAGCGAGTCCGGCGGGTGTGGTAGATACGGATCATTCTCATTGTTACAGATGCTCCATCTGTTGACATTGCACTAAATTATTCTATATGGTTTCCAAATAGTACATTATTGATAGTTTTATGCTCATTAACATATGTTTGTATAGACGATGCTTTATTTTAGACATACATAAATTTTTTACATAAATTTTTACTGTTTAAAATTTGAGTTGTTTACCTGTTATCATAGGTAACAGTCAACAATATGTCTCACACAATAAAAATGCATGTCCCTATTCACTTGCCGATGAAAATAAGTTTGTTGTCCTACACACGTCCTTTGATTTATACATAACTGACTGACAGATGTGCTCAGAGGGTATGAACTGACGTGCTGGAGGGTGAGCTCCTCGGTGGAAAGGGAGACGGCAAGCGGGTCCATGTCCAGCTCGTACTGCTGGCGCGCGGAGGCCTGCAGCAGCTCGAGCCGCGCGGCGAGCCGCTCGCGGCTGTACGCCGAGCCGGAGAACGCGCGGTACTCGTGCTCCACCACGCTCCAGCCCGACGTGTAGCAGCGGACGCATTCACGCACGTACAGGGGCGCCTCGCTCCTACAAACGTCGCACTTTGGTTACATGTGCGATAGATGGTTTTATATATATACATTGTGTTTCCATATTAATTGCAAATATTTTGGGAGCGATACATAACATAATAAATATGTCAAAGAAAAAAATTTACATATTTTTAGCATTAGTTTTCGAGAAATTTTACAAAGCATGTCCTATGTTCTAACAATCAAAACGTGCCACTAGGTACCTAAACAGCAGATGTTTGAGGACATTGACTCCCATAGCAGCGCGCTGTGCGCTAAAGGAGAGTCAGTGACATTGAGTGAGACCCATTGAGAAACAGGCATGAAGTTTGTATAGAAGAAAGGAATGCACTAACAGGTCCTCATCGGGCAGCACGTGCGTGAGCGTGCGTATGCGCCGCGGCACGCTCACGATGTCGACGTCTGCGGACGGGTACGCGAGCGGGTCGCGCTCCCCGAACACGCGCACTGACACCTCCTCCCAGTCCGGGGGCTCCATCGTCTCGCACAGAGATATCTGAACACACACGGCCACAGTAAGAATAAGGACGGATCGATGTATAGCTAATATTGTAAAAATAAAACAGGACAAATTGAAGCGTAGTGTACTAACATACAAATGATGAATAAAGAATAAAGAGCGAGTAGACTAAGTAGAGAAATCCAATCAATTTGTTACAAAACAAAATGTTACATTGCGGGTAAAACAAGATGCTGAGCAAAATAAAAAACAACACTCAAGAAGCTGCTACCTGCGTGTGATTAATCAAACAGCGGCAAATTCACACAGTGTAGAGTAATATCTGCATAGTGGAAAAAATTTCATTCCATCAAGTTCACTTTTGAGTCATGTTGTGTATGCAACAACCCTATTTGGCCTGATTAACAAACTTGTATCACTGCATAGTTTAGCACAAGCCTGAAGCAATGAATGGCTAAATAGTGCGATAGAAAGAATACACGCGAAAAGGTTACGATTGAAAAAAAAAACTTATAGCATCCATTGCAGATGTGCAGGCTTTATAAGGATAAAATACAACTAGGAAATATTACCAGAGGCGGCGCATCGTGGCCTCACGCCTCGAAAGTTCATGCAGCTTTGATTCATGAAAAACATTCAGCTAGATCTATTAAAAGGGACCCCGAGTAAACATGCTTAGACTTAATCAAAGGCAAACTAAACCTTACTATAAAGCCTTTATCCGACACAAGATGGGAAAGCAGTGAATATTGCAATAATACTGTGGCTGTATTATTTTGATTTGACGATGTTGTTGAATGTATTGAGTATTGGCAAAATTGATAGGGCCTCGCAAAATTTATCTTGCCCACATCAAATTAAGTTCATGGACCGCCACTGAATATTACAATCTTCTTTTTGCAACAAAGGACAAGCTCAGTACAAGGTGGTTACTCACCGAAGAGGAGCACCCGGATAGCGAGCCCAGCCTGCTGTGTGCGGGCGCTCTCCGATCGCGCTCCGCCGACGCAGGGGACCTATAAATAGAGAAATCAATCGAACCCTTCTCGGTAGTGTGAGGTCCAGTGACGTCCAGCCATGTAGGAAGGACATCCAAATATAGAAGACTCCTACCCCGCACTCGCAGTAAATTTTCTCCCGAGCGTCATCGCCACTGACCGATTAATTCCTTTGACGTCGCGTATCACATCCACTTTGAAGAAAAACGGTTTTCCACCTGTTCAAGAGTATGAATGAACCAACCGCTTCCGTTCTGTATTTCCGCGTCAACAAAAATCGCGTCTCGTCGAGGATATATCCTCTTTGCTCGTCGACGCGGTGGACGCCCGTTTGTTTTGACGTTTTGTTTGTTTTTAAATGTTGACGTTTATGCGATGATCGTGTGACGCTTGACACAACCACAGAGAAAGGACTTAAACTTCCTAATTATGCTTCGTTGTCTATTTTTAGTATGGCAACTCAAACTCCAGTGCGGGAATTTTAAAACAGAGTTCGTGGTCATTTCTCTTTGCAGAGTTCTATAATACCTGTGTTTCTATACATATTTATTAGTGACCGCTGACGTTGCCCATGCCCATGCTGTTGTCATCGAATGATTGATTTCCGAATGGCAAGAAATAATTCACTAGATTGCCTGGCGTATGCAATCCGAGCAAACCTCTCACCTCAGACCAAGTTCTTTGCTTTTACAACTACTTCTTTAACGTGTAATAAATAACCGTTCGTGCCAATTCTGTTACTTTCGCTTGAACTACCCATACTTCTTTCCTATTTTATTTCTCATCCATCACCCAAAGGTTGAATGGAAGAAATAATTTGCAGTGATAAGTCAACCTTGCGCACTCCAGTATTTCTTGTTTCTTGTACTGTTCTTCTTTCAATTTGTGAGCAATAAAGAGATTCTATTTTATTCCATTAGATTTCCGCTCTATTCCGTTCTATTAAGTTCTATTCCTTTCTATTTTATTCTATTCCGTTCTATTCCGTTCTATTCCATTTGACAATCTATCTGATTCAACACAAGAGACCGATTACTCGAGTATAATTTTACATGACACAGTTTTTAGATATTTTTTTCACACCCGGGCAGATTCGGGGTAACACCGACAGACACCAGAGTGATCCTGAGTAAAAGGATTCCGTTTTTTTTTTAAACTTTTGATGTAAGGAACCCCAAAAAGGTCCGGGAGTACAGAGATTATTAAGTTATCTATCACGTTGCGCAAGTCTGGTCATAGTCACTGCAGTTCCATGTGGTTCCATGTTAATCAGTGCAAACTGCGCACTAACGTTATCGTGCTTGCTAACTTATTTATATGTTCATCCTCGAAGTTATACCACTAATTGGATTTGCATAGCACGGCAGTACGGCACGCGTGAGGGGCGCGCGCGGGCTTGTCGCGTGGGTGACAGGGCTTCCTAGCACGTTCGGAGGCATGAGACATTGATCTATACATCAGTAAAGAGCAAGCCTTGGATTCACTAGGGAGCAAACATCGCGGGGCATGCCTCTCGACTTCTACAGTGGAAGTCAATGTACAGTGGTATGTTGCGCGGATGATCTTGGATCAATGTAGCGGGGCATTTCTCTGTAAACGCCAGCCAGTTATATCGCAGAGATATCGCTCGTAACGTGTTCCGCGCTTGGTACCGCGCTATGCAGTGCAATGTACCGTGTGGGGCCGGTACTTTAAAATAGCCCCACTGCATCTCTCCCCGTGTATGTCGTAAAAGGCGACTAAGGAATATGACTCCCTTCTTATATTACTAGGGGGTAGGGGTTAACCCGCGCGGGTTGGTACCACCGCACTGAATGAAAGGTCGGTCGAAACGGCTATGTACATAAATAGTTTGTGTTTTCCGTCCAGTTCATTGTAGCCGGCACGACCGTAGGGCAGCACTGACGTGGCACCTAGTTCACCCGGTGTTATGGGCTGACATCACGGATGTTGTAGGTGATGTAGCCAATCGTGTCAGTTTCTTAAAAAAAAAAAACATTGAACTAGATGGAAAATTAGAAAACCCGGGCTATTTTCACAGCCAATTCGGACGAGCTTCATTCAGTGCGGTGGTACCAATCGTTCGGTTTTACCTCCGTACCAATTAGTAAGGTAAACTTACAGTTTTTTAAGACACCAAATACCAATTAACAGGACACTGAAGACTAAACAAACACCTATGTGCAGGTTTTGTATAAAAGAGGATGAAACGCACATACACATCCTTTGTGAATGTGAAGTGCTCATTCACAGTGGAAGCCGTATTCTTGGGGGTTATATTTTTAAACCATGCCAAATAAAGGCACTCAATACCTAGAATATAACTCGGTTCATAGCGGAAATCGGACTTGGGGGCTTTTGAGGGGGAAAACTTTTGAGAGTTCATAATAGATATTCCTAGGTCGCAATGACAACAGGGCTCAGGGGCCCTAACTCTCACGACTTATATCATAATCACGACACCAAATGATGGAGCAATTCCTTCTTCATGACAGAAATCTCGGAAAGGATTATTCCTTGGACTGCCTTCCTTGCCCTTGGACTGCCCCCTTGATTTTGGAAAACATACTACCAATTAACCTACCCACCAATTAAATACTACAAAGTACCGTGTGGCGGCCCCACACGGTACTTAAAAAGAATACCCCCACTGCATCTCTCCTCGTGCATGTCGTAAAAGGCGACTAAGGGATAAGGAAAGATACCTTGCTAAAGGGCGACAGTCTGCCACCTCTCGCCTTGGAACGGTCCTTCCACCGAGTCATGCAGCAGGTGGATCTTCGTGCCTTATTTACTGCTTGATAGTTATCTTGTCCGAGTACTTTGCTAAACGTGGTGGTCGGTGTTGTGCCGTAATTTAAAAGAGTACCTGCAGCACAACTCCGATTACTCTGCTTACCCCGATTGTCGGGAAACAGCGTGTGGTATGTAGGTATGTATGTACTAACAATTGCGCCCAAGCTGGTTTCTAGAGTGTCGATGGGAAAACAAAATCCCATCCAGCCGTAGAGAAAGAAAGTTTTGCTCGTCAGGGTATCAAACCCAGACCTCTCGCTTACTAGACAAGAGCTTTACGCTTGCTCACGAGCTGCTCGAAAGATATGTCAGCCGTTGTTACATCAATCCAATGGACGACAGACAGTGTACATATTACGAGGTACTTATTACGTATGTAACAACGTCTGAAGACGCACACAGATTATGAGTGCAAGTTGAATGTCGCTCGTTCGTAGACCGCAGTCACCTTACTTTTGACATTGCTGTGGATGATTCTCTGATGAATAAACACTTCAAAGCTTCTTTTAGAAGCCTTGGATTTGTCCTCAGACAATAGGCCGACTTTCATACAATAGAAGTAAAACTTCTTTATAATTCATTTGCACGTAGTAGTAAACTGGAGTCCAATGCAATTTATTTGGTCTTCCTGTGAAAGTACCTTATCCTCCCATGGTGAAGAAAGTCCTAAACAATTCTAAGATTTCTTTTTGAAAACCAGTATGGTTACTATCCTTTTCTATATCCCTCGATATAATATTCTAGTCATGGTGAGTTATGTATGACACCTGTGAAGTGAGAAGGACTCTCACCTTTTGTTCACGTGTACAGACTACTGAATGCCTTCATTCAAAACCCTTCGGTGCTTGGTTGTGTATCAGTGTTCGTGCCTGACAGCTACCGCCTGGCGAGGACTCCATCCATTGCTTGTAGTGCCCAAGTCGCGAGCAAACTTATTACGCCCAAGTCATCAGGAAATTTCGCCTTGAGACTGCTCAATGAGTTGAGGGCACACAGGGTGGTCTTTTCTTTTACATAAGGGCACATGGGGTACGAGCTCAGGGCTGGGTGAACCAGATTTCCAAATATTTGTTAAACTGTGACAAATAAATTCCTAAATCTAAAAAACCATCAGAAAATACATAGCGTACTTAATATAAGAAATTTTACGAATTGTTAAATTGTTTATAAATATTTAAATAACTTTATAACATTCAAGTCACCAAATAAAAGTACATACTGATGTTTACATTCAGATTTTTTCTACTTTCTAAAAGGGCCCCAAATGTACCCAAGGGCCAGGCCTGTGCCAGGGCCCTCTTATGCATGGCATAAGAGGGCACTGGGCACAGGTTCCGGAGTTGGACATATTTGCTTCCTCAGTTCGGGAGTTCGAAAATACCTTCATGAGTTCATAAGGCGCATGAACCCGTAATTCCTATATGTGATGTATTGGGTAATTGTGTAATGTCATACGTAATAAAGAAATAATTATACATAAATAAATAAATGATCCAGATTGTTTTATTGTCAATTAGAATTAGTAATTGTCTTATCCCCCGACATGTGTATCAGTAATTCTAACAGCGGTAAAATGTTTTCATAAATAATAAAAAATACATTATTATCAAACTGACAAATATACAAATGAGTATAAATAACCATATAAAGACTTGAACAAATATTCTATACTCTACGTGCGCAAGCCTAGAGGAAGGAAGAGATGAGCGGTAGAGCCGGGGAGGCGCGGGGTTGTCCTGCGGGGGCCGGAGCTCGGCGGCGCGTTTCGAAGGTTTCCCGCCCTAGCGGGCCGCCCGCCCAGTCAAGCGCGCGCTCTGGGCGGAAATATACGTGCCACGCGGCGGAACCTCACTCACGACCATTTAATAATACATTTTAATTGAATATATCGTAACTCATGAAAAATTAATAAATAGACAAATATTTAATAAAATATAAAAATAAATAAAATAAATCACCAGTGAACATAGATATGAACAAACCTGCTGCTCGCACATCAAAATAAAACAATAAAAAAACTAACTATAAATGTAATAATTCGTTTGCTAAAAACATTGCAAAAACTATTCATTATAAAACGTCCCATATGATAAATTCATTTATTTATTTAATAACCTTTGTGTCCTTCATCTGGCTTACCTTTAAAACCTCTCTCAAATACGAATATCTCGTAAAGGTCAAGTGTCAGAATCCCCTGCCCTCACTCTCTGCGCGCGGCTCCGTGATCTTGAGCGGTTCGACCCGGTGATATGGGCGTGCGATTGTGAGGTGCCATCCCGGGGAATCGTGAAAAGGGGAGTAGGCTTCAGATCGCGAATCAACAGGTGAACGAGGGATGACACTCGACATGATTTTATATGACGTGAGTACTTGATTTTTACAGGCTTGTCAAGCGAAAAGAAGGTTAATTTGTTTAACTTTATGTTGCATAGTCGAATGATAATAGCATAAAAAAATAAATACGGAATCAGCAAGTTCTCCAGTCTCATACATACCACGAGGGCCTGGCTGCGGTACTTAAATACTTGACAGTCAGACCAAAGTTTTACAATGTTACAATAATACAATGCCAGTCAGTCAGTCAGCGTGTAAGCGTCCACTGCTGGACATAGGCCTCTCCAATTTTCCTCCAGTCCTCCCGGCCTTCAGTGGTATAATATGTATGATACAATACAATGCAGTGTTACAATGTTTCAATACGCCTTATATTGTCAAAATGTCTTTCAAATGTTACAACTCTTTTGTTAAACTATGTACCTATTTAGATGAACGGTTATAAATGGTAATTTTTTAAAATACAATTATTAATTATCACATAGATACGTAGTAATGTTGTGTTGCACACTGTGTTGTGCTGTGTGTGCCTATAATTGGTTCATATGGATCAGAAATAGTTTGTTATAATTTTCTTCAAAAGAAGATGATAAAATAAAAATATATTGTGTGCGTACAATGTTGACATTCCTGAGTATAAATAAATAAGTACACCGATACTTGCGACACTTATTATAAACCATAATATTTAGTCTGGAGCTGAGCGTAGCTGTTTCGCATTTACTTCGTTCGATATATCTAGACTAGAACGAGTACGTATTTCATAATTAAAATAAATAATGTCTTTATTTAAATCTTTACTAGCACTTAGTTAGCACTTTTTCAATTCAAACTATTGATGTCCCATCTCTAGCTCCTGGTTCCAGTTTAGCTGTAGGCAGAAAATTATGCTCTTTATGTTCAGAATGTTGCACACAAGATTACTTTAGACATTTATGAAACCAGCAACCAATTACTTAATTATATACTGATGCAACATTGAACATCGCAAATTCAAACACGTACGAACATCATTGACCCAGCTATATAAAACAAACACCACTATTAAGTATTCTGTGCCCCTAGTAATCTAGTTCCGTGTGGGGCCGGTACTTAAAAAGAATAGCCCCACTGTATCTTTCCCCGTTCATGTCGTAAAAGGCGGCGACTAAGGGATAAGGACAAGATGCCGTGCATAAGGACGACAGGACATCCACCTCTCAACTTGGCACGGTCCTTTCACCGAGTCATGTAGCAGGTGGGTCTTCGTTAGGGCCGTCTTAGGCCATGCCCTTGGGCACACAGAGTTTAGGCCCTTTTAGAAAGTAACGAAAACCAAGTAAACAAAACGAATTATAATGTTGTGACATTGACGTTTGGGACAACAGGGGGATCCCCAGCAGATTATGTCCAATACAGTGTAATCGACCATGAAATGAAGGGAAGCACTGACATGGCAGCTAATTCACCCGGTGTTATGGGCTGACATCATGGATGTTGTAGATGATGTAGCCTACCATGTCAGTTTCCATAAAAAAAAAAAAGAAAAAAGGATCCCGTATCCTACCTAACCTAATCCTGAAAGAATAAATAAATCGAATACAAAAATACAAACTCAAGCCATCACGAGATGAGGGATGATGCCCTCATTTAGAATATTGTTTTGCTTTCATTCCGATTTGTGTGCAAACCTCCCTTTTCCTTGGAAAATTATTCAACTGGGCCAAGGCCGTTTTCGTCTCAGAAATCTATAAAATGTTTCCAATAATGTTTTTCCTGTTAGAATGCAAAGACATAATTTTTCACTTAGTAGGTACTTTCTTTAAATTTTGGATATTTTTGTTTGTTTCAAAATTGTTATTCGTTGAAAAAACATGCAAAACGTGGCATTAGCATCCTGGATGAGATTCGATCTGTCTTGCAGGAGTGCTTTCGTTCAGTATTATACATTTAAAAATAAAACTCGACTTCGCAAGGAGTCGATCTCAAATATGCATTACACAATCTCCAAAAAAATCCAAAGAAATAGGTACCTAGGTACCTGGTACCTACGTAGAGGTAGAGGGACGCAAAACTTAGCATTGTAACATATTTAATTTTTTACCTACATGCATGTGTCTATACTCTATAAGACCGCGGCTAAGTTTCTCTCTCGGCTGATCTAAAAATATTCAAATTGACTCCAATCAACACCTTGTTTCTTGTTTAAACTCCAACGGTTTATTTTTACGCCATATGCAATTTATGCTACCATTAAACTACGAATAAACAAAGCGCGTACCTACGATGAAGTAAGAAATAATAATCCGATTTTTTTTTAAATGAAATGAAAATATTCTATTTTGCACGATACAAACAGTGGCCAAAGGCGGGCTTAAAGCCTAAAGGCATTATATACTCTATAAGACCGCGGCTAATTTTCTCTCTCGGCTGATCTAAAAATATTCAAATTGACTCCAATCAACACCTTGTTTCTTGTTTAAACTCCAACGGTTTATTTTTACGCCATATGTAATTTATGCTACCATTAAACTACGAATAAACAAAGCGCGTACCTACGATGAAGTAAGAAATATTAATCCGATTTTTTTTTAATGAAATTGAAATATTCTATTTTGCACGATACAAACAGTGGTAAAAGGCGGTCTTAAAGCCTAAAGGCATTATCTACCAATCATACACGGGATTGCGGGTAGTGCGAAATTAAGTGAATAAAAATAATAATTTACTTACTTATATATATACATAACAATTTTTGTAATTGGTTTAATTTTTCTTTAATATGTTCTTTCCACATTCCCTTTTCCTGTCCACGGCTACTGGCGAGTGCAGGACGCGTTTACTCCAGCGGTCGTAGTCTCTTCGGATGACGTGCCCAGCCCACTACCACTCCATAAGCTTGCGCATCTAAATGTACCGCAAGCTTCCCCCAACCCCTCTGACCTCGTGCGAGCGGCAATAAAAATCACTTTGTCCGTTGTCGCCTGCCACAAGTTATAGTTGGGTCCAGTAGCAGCGGACGCTGCCACGATGACTAGAGAGCCACATCTATCAAGCTGGCAACGTGTGGAGGAGGGCACTATAGGGGTGACAAGGATAAATATTGGAGGTTGATGTTGGGACATGCAAAGGCGCTTGCGCTCATTGATACTAGTATTGAATGTAGTAATGAAGGGATATGACTCCCTTCTTATATTACTAGGTCGTAGGGTTTAATCCGCCCGGGTTGGTACCACCGGACTGAATGAGAGGTAGGTCGAAACGGCTATGTAAATAGTTTGTGTTTTCCGTCCAGTTCAGTGTAGCCGGCACGACCGAGGGAAGCACTGACGTGGCACCAAGTTCACCCGGTGTTATGGGCTGACATCACGGATTAGGTGATGTAGCCAACCGTGTCAGTTTCCATAAAAAAAATGATTTATTATATGCTTAAAATAGTAAAGTAGAACCAGGGCAAATGCCCCGCCTTAACATATACTTCTCTCTCTCTATTTTGCTCTCAACAAGAGACATATAGACTTCCCCTTGTAATATTGTGACGCTCCAGGTAGTGCCATTTGTAATTAGTAATTAAACACCGAATATCGTGTAGACCAGCGGTTCCCAAAAGGTGGAAGGGTCATACGGGTTCCGAGGGTTACAGCCGGAAAAAGCACAAAGCGCTCTCCCTAATCAAAAACGTGTAATGTCTTTTTTAATTTCAAACTATAGTCTTGCTATTCAAATCAAACATAATACGCCAACAATTTAGTATCAAAAATTAGGTATAGGTGACCTATACGGTCACATATATTTGTATATGTGACCTTATATACAGGTTGTAAAAACGGCGATTACATTAAATTTAGGAAATGATTATTGGGATCAAGAGTAACAAAAAAGTCAAATAACTTTTTTCTGAATTCACTTTAAATAAAAAGTTACAGTTTTCATACAAACTAATTGATTATTTTAGTGTAAAAATGATCTTAATGACAACAGGGCGGCGCAGAGGGGGGAAGAAAGGGTGAGATGTGAGCGCCTAGGACGGAGATGTTGGCGGGAGGGGCGGGGGTTAGCTTTGTGATTGGAGGACTGGAGGTCGGCAGGCGGAGGGTGCGGAGCGGCAACCACGCGTTAAATTACACTAGACGAAAACATACATTTCAAAAAATCATATCTCGAAAACTAGACACTTTTGAGAAAAACTTTATTTGCTTTTTTGTCTAGGAAAAACATGAGGATTGCGCTGGCGAAATTAATGTACTCGCCGTTTTAACACCCTGTACCTGCCGACCTCTAGTCCTCCACTCACAAAGCTAACCCCCGCCCCTCCCGCCAACATCTCCTTCCGAGACGCTCACGTCTCACCCGCTCTTCCCCCCTCCGCGCCGCCCTGTTATCATTAGATCATTTTTACACTAAAATAATCAATTAGTTTGTTTGAAAACTGCAACTTTTTATTTAAAGGGAATTCAGAAAAAAGTTATTTAACTTTTTTGTTACTCTTGATCCCAATAATCATTTCCTAAATTTAATGTACTCGCCGTTTTTACACCCTGTATACAGGGTGTCCCAGAAACCGACGATAATCCTTTGACAGGTGATAGGGCTACTAATTACCTCTCAGAATATCTAATTTTAGGTTTAGTAAAAATGGCTTAGTTTTTGAGATATTGTCATTTTTGTAAAAGTCCAAAATTTTCTCCCTCAGCTCATTTTTTTAAATGCCACAAGTACAAATGCAAGATTTTCTTAAATCTAGTTTTTGTCAAATATTTCTGAAAAATAAGGCTTTCACACGGTATAATTTATTTTTTCATGTTTAATCCTGCTTAGCTGAAAAACGACTTAAGAGCCATATGTTAAATTTTTTTCAGCCTCAAGCCTTGAATTTGACCCTTCGCGGTGAAAAAAAAATTACTACACTAAAGTGGCATTATGCAACAAAAATACGCCCATCTAATGTAGTTTTTAAAATGGTACATCACTTACCTATGTGCCCAATAATTTATGAGATATTGTTATTTAACCTCAAAAGGACCTCGGAATTTGATAACTGTTCTACCAACTACGAATTGGAATAAAATAATCACTTGAAGTAATTGGTCCTTATTAACCTGTTAAAGTAGATGTTCAAATTGTTTACCACCTGCACGAATGCTAGCTCGACATCTTCTCACAAATACCCGGTTGATGCGTCGAGCAAGTACTCGATGCAAGTGCAGATATGTCCACCTGAGCAAAGAGTTTGTATTACGGCGACGAAATACAAACTCTTTGCACCTGAGCTACGGCCGTAATTCTTTCTTTGAGCTCTATCAAGTTTTCCACCGGTTTCCCGTAAAATTTTTCTTTTAAATAGCCCCAATGATAAAAACCTAACGGATTTAAATCTGGTGATCTAGACGTAGCTCAAGTGGCAGTGGGCTGGGCACATTAGCCGAAGAGACGATGAGAAGAATGATGATTGAAGTAACCGTGTCCTACAATGGCGGCCGTGGACAGGAAAACGGAGTGTGGGAAGACCACCCGGCAGGTGGGACGACGACATCAAGTACGTCGGCGGAAAACAGTGGTTCCGTAGCGCTGAAGACCGGGAGGACTGGAAGATAATTGGAGAGGCGTATGTCCAGCAGTGGACGCTTACACGCTGACTGACTGACTGGCTGATCTAGACGTCCGATCCATCTGTGGGGATATGCTTGGTCTAAAAAATTACGCACTTCTCTAGCGTAATGGGCTGGGCACTGCCCATTACGCTAGAGTGATTACGTGATCCAGTGACCACATCTCCCTCCGTATGGCCAATGGTACATCTTCTAAAAGGCTTTAAGGATTTAAATCTGTTAGATTTTTATCATTGGGGCTATTTAAAAGAAAAAGTTTACGGGAATCCGGTGGAAAACTTGATAGAGATCAAAGAAAGAATTACGGCAGTAGCTCAGGTGGACATATCTGCACTTGCATCGAGTACTTGCTCGACGCATCAACCGGGCATTTGTGAGAAGATGTCGACCTAGCATTTGTGCAGGTGGTAAACAATTTGAACATCTACTTTAACAGGTTAATAAATACCAATTTACTTCAAGTGTTTATTTTATTCCAATTCGTACTTGGTAGAACAGTTATCAAATTCCGAGGTCCTTTTGCAGTTAAATAACAATATCTCATAAATTGTTGCGCAAATCGGTAAGTCATGTACCATTTTAAAAACTACATTAGATGAGCGTATTTTTGTTGCAATATTGCCACTTTAGTGTAGTAATATTTTTTTTCACCGCGAAGGGCCAAACTCAAGGGATGAGGCTGAAAATTTTTTAACATGTGGCTCTTAAGTCGTTTTTCAGCTAAACAGGATTAAACATGAAAACATTTATTATACCGTGTGAAAGCCTTACTTTTCAGGAATATTTGACAAAAACTAGATTTAAGAAACTCTTACATTTGTACTTGTGGCATTTAAAAAAATGAGCTGAGGGAGAAAATTTTGAATTTTTACAAAAATGACAATATCTCAAAAACTAAGCCATTTTTACTAAACCTAAAATTAGATATTCTGAGAGGTAATTAGCAGCCCCATCTCCTGTTAAAGGATTATCGTCGGTTTCTGGGACACCCTGTATATATATATAAGCTTATTAACTTTTTTTTAAATTGACTTGGTGTTCCGCCAACAGATGGACGATCATTTAGGTTTCCGTAGCCGAAAATAATTGGGAACCGCTGGTGTAGACAACGTCTACCTTTTGTCTACCTCTACCCTTTTGTCCATATATCATTACTTGCGGGTATGCGGGTACGGATGTACGAACAACTATTTTATATGTAAACATATATTCCGGACCCCGAGAATTTTTAAGGCTGGACTGAATTGCGATTTGGTGACGCGTCACCCGTCACGCCTGACTCTGATGAGTGATGTTTACATATCAACCGTGAGTCCCCCGGCTGGTACTTCTTTAGTGGTACCTGACACGGTTGGTGGTGCCACTATGTCACGTCTGTGCTTCTCATTGTTCCGATGTCGACTACTCTGGTCTGACCGGAAACTATGGACTATTCCAGTTGTAGTTTGACAGACGGAATGTTTGTTTTAAAGGTAGAACAGGAGCAAATTCGCCTTAGGTCAGGAAATGCCTATGCAAAACGGTAAATTAATAAAAAATAAAAAAATATTTGAAGGGTAACCCCGAAGTGTCCCGCGATCTAGAACCACTGCAGCTCCGTAGGGATGTCCGGCTCCCTAAGTGTGTTCTATCACTTATTCCATGGCGATTACTCGGAGGAGCTGTTTACCGTGATCCCACCGTCCCCTTTCCAGGTGGTCCCCTTTCGTGTGGTGCGGAGGTCCGCACCACACGCACTGGGCAGGGATTGCATCCCTACACGCTGGTCTTACCGCGGTTGCGTATCAATCGATTCTGCAGATCTTTCCTTTACGGAACCGGTAAACTCTGGAACGCTCATATAATATTTCCCCCAAGTACAGTCTCGGATCCTTCAAGAGGGGTGTGAATGGGCACCTGTCAGGCCGGCAACAAGTTACGTATAGTTATTCGCAACCCCCGCATACGACCGAATGGCCATGTGCGTCGTTAGACACCTTATGGGTGGAACGGCGGCGCCGTTTTTAAAGCGCGACATTTTATCCATAAAATGTCGCGCTTAAAAAAAATTGAAAGAATTTTCTTTACAATTGCAGCCTGAACTCCATAGTTAGGTCCATAGACGCCTCCTTTACCATTGAAGGACACAAATACTCCCAAAAACCTTTGTTTTATATTAGCACTCGTATTATATACGTAAAATCAGTAGAGTAGAGATACAATATGCACGTTTCTAATTAAATGTAACGTTACTTGCCCTAAAGCCAGTACGTGAATTAATTAGTTCCCTACCCGTATGTACTTAAATACGTATATGTAACGTATAGACACAATATAAGGGTCGGTCCACACTCACGCGGCGACTCGAGAGTTGATGACGAGGCAGGAACACTCAGCGCTTTTCTCAAGCTTTCTTCCGCCCTGAGGAAGGTCGCTTTTACAAATTTTGTCATATAGGCTGCTTGCGCACTTGACGATGGCGGCGCGGCGAACTTTACAACGGCATCACATCAACAGTAGAGACAAGCATGGATTTTAACCCCCGACCAGGAAAGAGGGGTGTTATAAGTTTAACGTGTGTGTGTATGTGTGTTTGGTTGTATATCTGTGGCATCGTAGCTCCCAAACGGATGGACCGATTTGAATGCGGTTTCTTTTTATTAGAAAGCAGGTTTAATCGGAATGGTTGTTAGCTGTGTTTGTAATCAAGTAATTAAGTAACCGGAAAATTTATTATATCTTAAAAAGTGGACCGATTTGCATGCGATTTTTTTTAAAAAGCGTGAAATAAAAGTTAAAATACAAATTTAAAAAACCCGAGAGTCCTCCGACTCCTTTAAGTAAACTGAAATTATTTTTGACTTTTTAAAAGGGTCGGGGGTTTTTTTTACGAGACAATTATGAACAGCTTTCACACTCGATGACGACAGTAATAGTGTGCCGTCACGGTATTTCATAAATGTTTGCCGCACTGCTGCCGCGTCGTGTTGACGTTGCCGTCGCAGTGTCGTTACTGCCGTTATCGCCTAGCGTCGTATTATCGCACGACGTTTGATTGAATGAAGCTAAATGTACGGTATTCCTCTCCGTCTTTCGACGAGTCACGAGCATTTCATCACGCACTGAGCGTGGTTTCGAGAGGAGAGGTGAATTTGGCTATGTCGACTGCAGCTTGGTCCCTCGGCATAGTCTTTCATGCTGGTTTTCATTAAAAAAACTCCCGACCACAGAACTCTCTGATCTGTGCCCCCGACCCTTAAAAAGTAAAAAATTATTTCCGTTGACTTACTTAAAGGAGTCGGGGGACCGCTAAGTAAATAAAATATAAAACTCAGAGCTGCGCGGGAAGCCACATCTTAGCGCAACCGGAACTGAATTTTATTTAGCCTATCCTGTGCCAAGTATAGTTAAATGTGCTTGTACTAAGTTTAATCGAATTTGGGCGAGAATTTGGATGATCGGTTTAATAGTTATGGAGGAACATACATACATACATACAGAAAAGATTTCTAAAAATCGTCAATTTACTTTTAGTATCATACATAGAGTCTACAAACGCAGTATCTCATAAAACCAAGTAACTTACTCCATGCCCACAGATTTATTATTAGTACATACATACATATCACACGCGCTGAATCGCGACAATCGGGGTAAGCAGAGTAATCGGTGTTGTGCTGCAAGAACTCTGGTAAATTACAGCACAACACCGACCACCACGTTTCGCAAATTATTCAAACAAGATTCAATCGATCAAGCAACAAGTAAGGCACGAAGACCCACCTGCTGCATGACTCGGTGGAAGTACCGTGCCAAGGTGAGAGGTGGCGAACCTGTCGCCCTTTAGCACGGCTTCTTGTCCTTTTAGTCGCCTTTTACGACATGCACGGGGAGAGATGCAGTGAGGCTATTCTTTTTAAGTACCGGCCCCACACGGTAGGTAGTTAGTATTGATTGATTAATATAGAACATAATATATTATCTCATGACACGATTTAATACATTGTAAAAATTTGATTGAAAAACTGCTCATTTCTTCCCTTACCTTGATATGTCCTAGGTTGAAGCTTGTCCGGATTGGTACCACCTCACTGTGGCTTAATTTATCTAGAGGCTATGTATGTAGGTTAGGTACCTTGGTTGCATAGAAACAAATCTATTTTCCCACCCAATCAACCAACCCAAAATTATTTGCCCAGGACTAAAGCAGATATTGTTATACATCAACCTGACCTTACTAAACTATCCGAGCTAGGAATACCGTGTAATTTTAAATGTGATAGCGACCCACGCCTCGTAACTATTTCAGCTAACTAGTAATAAGGCGAAGGTAAAGTTATTTTAAGAGCGTAGCTTTCCTTATCTTAGGATACCTATTTCAAAGCCTGCAAATGCCAAATTTATAAATTTAGTTATGTTTCAGCTATTCAGCCGTTACGTTCGCGGCGTTTTCGCTAATAACTACATACATACATACATATCACACACGCTGAATCCCGACAATCGGGGTAAGCAGAGTATTCGGTGTTGTGCTGCAAGAACTCTGGTAAATTACAGCACAACACCGACCACCACGTTTCACAAATTATTCGAACAAGATTCAATCGATCAAGCAGCAAGTAAGGCACGAAAACCCACCTGCTGCATGACTCGGTGGAAGTACCATGCCAAGGTGAGAGGTGGCGAGCCTGTCGCCCTTTAGCACGGCATCTTGTCCTTATCCCTTAGTCGCCTTTTACGCCATGCACGGGGAGAGATGCAGTGAGGCTATTCTTTTTAAGTACCGGCCCCACACGGTACATAATAACTTATTACAAAAATATAAATATTATATTAATAAATTATTATATATTATTATAAATAGGTTCTAAAAGTGCAAGACAAGGTGTGTGCATAAATGTAGCTTTATTTATTGATCGTACTGAATAAACTCAGCTTTCGTGAAAACTCACTAAATATTCATTGAAATCATGTAGAGTTCATGCTATCATGTTATTTTCTTGCCAAGTTTGTGTATTAATAATAATAATGTTAGACTTTATGCCACATGATGTGTGACAAGGGCAGACTTATTGCCTTAGGTAGGTAATTTCTTCTAGTGAACCCGGTGGACATACAGTTGTATAATACATGCGATTCGAACCATATTTCAGTTCCACGTGCGATTATGTAGAGTATGGTGAAATGGTCAAAACATTTATTTTAAAAAATCATAAATTTTTTTGGTTTAGGATATGCTAATTTGAAGTGGAATTTTCGGTTTGTCATTGTCTTCCCGATAAGGAAATAGGATTTTGAGTAATATATTAAGAAAATTAATTAAGCGAATGAAACAACAGACGATACCGACGTAACGCCAACAATGCAGATACCGGTTAAACCTTTTAATCCTAATTAAAACAACCACACCGAATCCAGCATAATGTTAACCAACACAATTGAAGAAAAAAAGGAAATATACCTCTATTGTCTTAGAAATAAAACGCATATTGGAGTGAAATATCAGAAAAAAAATTTTTAAACCTTGCAACGGAGCGCGACTCTGGCTCAATGAAGATGTAAGCGTGCAAATTTGGGTTTTATTGCAGGGAGATAAGTCTTAAATTCGCGTGTACTATTCGAATGGGGAATTATAGTCGTTGCAACTCTATGGGGTTCCTGAATCACGGAGTGACCCTTGATATTTAATACGTAGAAGGTTAATGAGTACTTAAAATCAGGAGTTTTGCAGGATTTCCACGCGTATGTGCACGTATTTTGCATTTGAATAAGGGAATTTATTTTTATTATGGAAACAAATATAAATATACTATATCACCTGATACACCCGTGCAACATTACTCCATAGTCTTATTTGGTCGTGCCGACTACACTTAATTACCTACATAGTGTAGAGCACCCTGATTTCATTTAAAACATTTCCAGTGTTCATTTTTAGGGTTCCGTATCCCATACGTGATACGACTAAGGCAACGCCGTCAGTCTGTCCATCTGAACCCTCACACTCCTCTCTCTGTGGACAGTTGGAAGACTTTTAACTGGCTACATTCTATTCTAAATCTAAAATGTATTTACGAACTCTATTTAACTATCTATCAACTATTTATTAATCAACTATCAATATAACAAGAAACCCTAATCCTACCTACTCGGTTCTTTAACTTAATAAAATATTTAACTTCATTATGCCGCAGTAAACGAATATAAATTTAACCGAAAACGAACAATTTCATAATTTTACCAGCACTCTAACGAAAGTTACGAAAAAAAAATGAATAAATTTAATTACCCCTACTAGCTCTGGACCGCGTATCGGTAATTTACGAAGTTATTAATCTTTATAAAACAATCACGCTTCAAATACCTACGTACGTCCTACTTTAATTTACCGACCCTTAACCATTATAACGTATCAAAACTTCCCCACCTACAAGATACGCAGAGCAGTTCACAAAAGGCTACACTATACATTTACACAAACAGTTTACAGGGAATACGACACACAAATTATTATTTCCTGAAAAGTAACACGATGTTTATATTTTATGAAATTCACTCAGTTTTATATCTCAATCTAAATTGCAACCAGAAGCTAAATCCTCCCCTCTCCGACCTTTTAAAACTGAAATTTTTTTGTCAAATTTAATATATGTAAGGCCCCACGTTGTGTTTGTAAATAAATTCTTTTTGTTCTAATTGGTACTGTGCGTACTCAATTTAGCAACATGCTGTGTCACGGGGCAGCAAATGTAGAGCACCCTGATTTCATTTAAAACATTTCCAGTGTTCATTTTTAGGGTTCCGTATCCCATACGTGATACGACTAAGGCAACGCCGTCAGTCTGTCCGTCTGAACCCTCACAATAGATAGTTTTTTTTGATAAGCGTGAATAGATTTTCTTGGATTTAATTACTGTGTATGTGTCCGTGCTACTTTACAGTACCATACATTCAGAAAAGGCCCCCCGACTTTTTTTAATTAATGGCTCGTGGAAGTAATATAATAAGATACAAGATGTAGAGTTTCTGATGTGAAAGTTCGATGGTGCGTACGTACGGTGCACATTTTTTTTAATTGAATGTGACACGGTTAGCTATATAATTAGGGTTACCATCAGTCTGGATTTGTCTGGACATGTCTAGTCCGGACTTCGTCCGGCTTTGTAATTTGTCAGGATTTTTTACATCGATGGAATTTTTTAAATTAATGTTCGGACATTATTCTAAATGGTAACTATACGTATAACCGATCAAAGGGGGAAGCACTGACATGGCACCTAGTTCACCCGGTGTTATGGGCTGACATCACGGACGTTGTAGGTGATGTAGCAAACCGTGTCAGTTTCCATAAAAAAAAAAAATAACCCACCTATACCTACCCGCGAAGTCAGCCTATAACACCTTGGTGGACTAGGTGCCGTGTCAGTTCTTTCCTTTGGTCGTGCCGGCCAATCTCGACAGATAACACGAACTATTTACATAGCCGCTTCGACTGACCTTTCATTCAGTGAGGTGGAACCAATCCTAACATCTCGGTAAGAATGGAATTTTTGAGGCAGAATATCGTACGGGGATTCTGTCACACAAGGTTCCTTCCAGCACTAATTAGAAGCTGAAATACCAAGGTTAAATATCAGTTGCGACGGTGTTCACACTCCACAGCCACCCTCCGTGGTGTGTGGGTGGGAGCGGACGCACTGCGCAGACTCCGCCGCCGGAGGGGGAGGGAGGATGCTGCGGTCCGCGCGGCGTCAGTGCCAACCGCGGTGTCGCTGACGTCACGCCTGTCGACCGGGCTCCGCGGCCAGGCCTCTGAGGCCCCAGTGACAACTACCCTTAGTGCACTCAGCCACGGAGGGCAGTCTGTCAAAAGTGTAGAAATTTAAAGAGTGGTCTCTTGTCCAGATATCATATAAGATGAGCTGAGGGCGCACTGTTGTGGTTGTGAGCGAAGGGATACAGTGTTATGTGTAGTTAGATAGCCTTGAGTTGTGCCATCTGACCAATTAGTGTTTTGGCCTATTTTCAGAATATTTTGATGTTCTAAATAATTGTGGCTTCTTTTAATTACGGCACCTAGTTCACCGGGGTTGTTCAGGGCTGACATCGCAGACGCTGAAGGTGTTGTAGCTAACCATGTCAGAGTCCCTATAAAAAATCTTGAAACGATTTCAGAAAGCAAACTTGAAGGCAGACTCAGTACCCTTTTGTTGTTGACATTGGACTTTCCAGAACCCATCGGTTCTCTAAATCGTTTCTTTGTCGCATCGCTAGGGCGTGGAACTGTCTTTCGGCGAGTGTGTTTCCCGAATCCTTTAACCTGGGTGTCTTCAAACGTCGTATTAACAGGCTAGACACCCTAGCAACTGTCCGCAAATCTGCTGGCATGGCACCTGAGCGTGGTTTCGCGAGGAGAGGTGTTTTTGGCTCTGTCGAATGCACCATTGGTCTCTCGGCACAGCCATTCATGTTGGTTCACACAAAAAAGACTGTTTATTTGCAATCAGATAACTTTTCGTTCGTGATATCTGACAATGAGTCGCTCTCCCACTGTTTCAGAATATACATGTAGTTATGACAAAGCACGCCAGGTCCTGTATTTCAAGTAGCGACCAAACTTGAAAGCATAATGCTCTTTACAGTTATAAGGGCCCCCAGTTTGTGAACTCCAGAAATTTCTCGAGTTGCAGTCGTGCTAGACTAGCGCACAACAACCGGTGTCTAGATCACTGGCAATTCCATTCTAATGCGCAGGGTCATTCCGCGAGTCCGTGAGATGACAGACAACATCCAAGCAACTTTATATCTACTAACAGTCAGTCAGCGAGTATGCTTTCACTGCTGGACTTAGCCTCTCCAATTTTGCCTCCAGTCCTCCCGGCCTTCAGCAGTACGGAACCACTGATTTCAGCCGACGTACTCGATGTCGTCGTCCCACCTGGCGGGTGATCTTCCCACACTTCGTAGTGTACCTACTACGTAGTGTATAAATTCCGTAGATCCATGGTTTTAGTAGTTGTTTGTTTAAATAAAGGTGGATTTCCAGGTGTGGATTAACTATAATCATAAGTGGGATTACTCATTGCCAACAGATCTACTCAAAAGTCTCGAGATCAAGAATTAGGTACTGAGAGGACCTTTGAAAAGATGCAACTTCAGCTTGTCTTTACTGTGAACTGGTTCAGAACTAAAATTGATTAAAATCAACTCTATTCCATTAACAATCAGCTCTATTCTAGCTTGTCGCCTGTGTACAGTGTAAGATCAGTGCTGTATATAAGACTGAGAACCTTGAACGTTTGTGTTGACGGTCTCAGCGTTGTGTGCTTGGTGCACGCACGCCCTGTGAGGTGCAGAACTTGGGGGTTCTTGGTGCAAGAGTGTGTGTGATGTGAACACAATGGGGATTGACAGTGTAGTGGTGCTGGTGGACGAGAAGCGGACGGTGAGTTGATTGAGCTTGTATGAAGTTATCGCATCGTCGTAAGCATAGAGCATAAACAAAAAAAAACCGGCCAAGTGCGAGTCGGACTCGCGTACCGAGATTTCCGCACCACAAAAATAATAGGGTCCCGTGCCGGATACGGAACCCTAAAAAAACCAAAAAAAAAGACGTTTCTTGTATTGGAACCCCTTAATTTTTTACTTTTTAAATTTTTTATTGTTTGTTATATCCGCCACAATAACACATAGGTATTCTGTGAAAATTTCAACCCACATTTTTTTTATGGATAGCTCGACATGTGGCATCGTTTCACCTACAAGTAGGTGTCTAACGATGCCCATGGACATTCTGTGATGCACGGGGATTACGAATGCCATGCCGGCCTCACAGGAGCCTTTACACGCCCCTTTTGAAGAATCCCAGGCTGTACTTGGGAGGAAATAGATGGGCAGGGAGTTCGTTCCACATTTTCCCGGTTCTGTGAATAAAATATCTACAGAACCGGTTGGTTCCAATTACGGTTCCAAAGATACAGCAGTAGGACAGACAGACAGACGGCGTAGGCTTAGTAATAGGCTTCCGTACGGGATACGGAAACCTAAAAATGATAGAAGTAGCGCGATGGCACGTCGTGCGTACCATAAGTAAGCACCGCGCAGTTGATCGAGGCCCACATCCGTCGCTTTTCATTACGTACGTTCACGAAAACCATCAATTTCAAAAACCGGCCAAGTGCAAGTCGGACTCGCTCACCACCACATAATTGACGGGGTTTTTATTATTTGATGTTTTAATTTAGCGTTTGCACTATAATCACACCAAGTTTGACGCTTAACTGCCTAGCTGTTTGACTGTTAATACCATAGAACGAAAACAAAAAACTAAACTTAGTAGGTACAATCACATTTAACTACACGGATAGGTTAAATAAAATTCAGTTCACGCTAAGATGTGGCTCTCATACAAACCGAATTGTTCCGCGCGCCGAAATAAAGGCACGGTAGCGGGCTTACTTACTTTCTTCTTTTTTAATAAGAATTTGACGCGAGCGAAGCCGCAGGCAAAAGCTAGTTATTATAATATAAATAAATAATACCAATGATCGGAGGTATCTCACTCATCGATATGTTAGCTAGTTAGTTTCAAATTAAATTAAAGCATGTTGGCATTTTCCAACAGTCTCTACACTAGATAAGTCTCGCAGAGGCAGTTAAAACAGAACAACTACGAGTTTGTGGCCTTTGCTGCAGCTAGACTCTTGGGGAATGGAGCCCGGACGCGATCAGTTTTTCCAAGAAATTGGGAAAACTACTCATTGACGCGTCTGTGGTGACCGCCGTGCCCGGGCGTATTTCAACCAGCGGATCAGCCTGGCGATCCAGAGGGGGAACGCCGCTTCAGTCATGGGGACCATGCGTATGGTCCCTATGGACGACAATTTTTTTTTATAGTTAGATTAATTTTTATAGTTAATTTAGTTATTTTTAGGTCTAGATTTAATTATTTTTGTTAATGTTGTGTGTTCGCAATTATAAGAAGTACAAGCTGTGCGCGCGGCTCCGCCCGCTCTAATATTTCACTTCACTGCTGAATATCATAAGCTATTTAGCGTGATAGTAAGTAGCCTATAGTTGATGGGAAGAATCAAGCTATCCGTAGAATTTTGTTTTATTAAAATCGGTTCAGTGGTTCTCGAGTTATAAGCGGACAGACAGACACTCAGACAGAAAGCAGACGTTGGATTTTATTATAGGTAAGGATAAGGATATGTAGGTAGGTACATTGGTACTGAACATTTTGGATTCTGTGTCAGAACTAAACAATGTTTGTTAAAACAGTATTTCGTAAACATTGTGCGCTTTTCTAGTTTGTACCTACATCAATACTACGCGTATTACTCAACTTAAAAAAGAATAATTACTTTTAAGTCAATTTAGCTAGCTAAGTTCAATGGCGGTGCCTGCCCTCCTCGGTGTGGTGCTCGTGAACGAGTGCTGTTTGTGGAGACTAGCCTGATTCATGTGGCATCGTGGTTTTTTTTTCTCTTTGTCATGAATTGCTGCATCTGTCATAAGTCACCTATATCACCTATATCACCTAGCACCTATATCACTGGCAAACATTTTTGTAAAGTAAACTAAGTGCACATTTCCAGTGAAGTTCTTCTTTGCTGTCATATAATCAAACTGGCGGAATGCTACAATGTAAATATGATGACAAATCTGAGCGCAGCGTAACGGTACTGCCAGGAGAGAATAAATAAACAATAAACAATCTTATCTAGCTAGTTAGTAGGTAATCAAATCAAGCTAGTTAGACTAATATCAACAATGCACAACGCAAATATTGTAGAGATGTTCTAACTCAAAGTGGCGCGCCCCTCCACCTCATTCTATTATATAATATTAAGGTTTTTTTCGGTACACACACCCAATAGAAATGTTTTGTCTGTACATGGATTTTTTAGGTTTCCGTATCCGTTTAATTTGTGTAACTGCACAACTGCACTAACATTATTAAGGCCAAATCGTTTTGGAGGGGGCGAGCCACTTTGAGTTAGAACATCTCTACAAGCATACATAATATGTAGATCCCGACAATCAGGGTAAGAAGAGTAATCGGTGTTGTGCTGCAAGAACTCTGGTAAATTACATCACAACACCGACCACCACCTTTAGTAAAGTATTAGGGTAAGATAATTCTCAAGCAGCAAGTAAGGCACCAAGACCCATCTACGGCCCAACTCGATGGAAGAACCGTGTCAAGGTGAGAGGTGGCTAACCTATCGCCCTTTAGCACGGCATCTCTTAGTCGCCTTTTACGACATACATGGCGAGAGATGCAGTGGGGCTATTCTTTTTAATTACCGACCCCACACGGTACTCACAAAGTGTTTGTATAGCAATTTACTTAAACTGGTCTTCATGCCAATGAAGACAATTCTGTGGCCTTAGGAGTTACGAAAACTATTTGTCGTGTTTAAGAGTCGCAAGGTTGACTGGAAGAAATATCATTATGCCTTCTGAATATATCATTATGTCTTCTACGCGGCAGAAACTAATTACGCACTGGATAGGATAGCGCGAGGGATAGCGTCGGTGGAGAGATCCAAAGCAATAGGATAGCGGCAATCTGGGCAGACCCAAGGGATGTACTGACATGACACCTAGTTCACCAATCACGGATGTTGCAGGTGACGACGTAGCCAACCATCTCAGTTTATATCAAAGTAATTAAACCAGCTTTCTAATAAAAATGCACTGGATAGGATAGCGCGAGGGATAGCGTGGGAGGAGAGATCCAAAGCAATAGGATAGCGGCAATCTGGGCAGCCCCAAGGGATGTACTGACATGACACCTAGTTCACCAATCACGGATGTTGTAGGTGACGACGTAGCCAACCATCTCAGTTTATATCAAAATTAAACCAGCTTTCTAATAAAAATGCACTGGATAGGATAGCGCGAGGGATAGCGTGGGTGGAGAGATCCAAAGCAATAGGATAGCGGCAATCTGGGCAGCCCCAAGGGATGTACTGACATGACACCTAGTTCACCAATCACGGATGTTGTAGGTGACGACGTAGCCAACCAACTCAGTTTATATCAAAGTAATTAAACCAGATTTCTAATAAAAATCACTGGATAGGATAGCGCGAGGGATAGCGTGGGTGGAGAGATCCAAAGCAATAGGATAGCGGCAATCTGGGCAGCCCCAAGGGATGTACTGACATGACACCTAGTTCACCAATCACGGATGTTGTAGGTGACAACGTAGCCAACCATCTCAGTTTATATCAAAGTAATTAAACCAGCTTTCTAATAAAAATGCACTGGATAGGATAGCGCGAGGGATAGCGTCGGTGGAGAGATCCAAAGCAATGGGATAGCGGCAATCTGGGCAGACCCAAGGGATGTACTGACATGACACCTAGTTCACCAATCACGGATGTTGCAGGTGACGACGTAGCCAACCATCTCAGTTTATATCAAAGTAATTAAACCAGCTTTCTAATAAAAAACCGCATTCAAATCGGTCCATTCGTTTGGGAGCTACAATGCGACAGACAGACACACAGACAGACAGACGGAAGCGTCAAACTTATAAGACCCGATGGTAGCCTACCCTAAGGGTGGTTAATACTAGATGGTAGGGTTTAACCCGCCCGGGTTGGTACCACCGCACTGAATGAAAGGTCGGTCGAAACGGCTATGTAAATAAATAGTTTGTGTTTTCCGTCCAGTTCAATGTAGCCGGCACGACCGAAGGGAAGCACAGACGTGGCACCAAGTTAACCCGGTGTTATGGGCTGACATCACGGATGTGTAGGTGATGTAGCCAACCGTGTCAGTTTCCATAGAAAAAACCCCTCATTTTGCGTCGGGGGTTAAAAATTAAACACGGGGCGGCGCTCGGTATTTGTGACGTAGATTCAGCCGGGAGCGGAAGCAGGATATGACGTCATGCACCACTCGTCGATAACTCAATCCGTTGTGACGTCACATAAGAAGGGTCGCGACGACGACCGCCGACAGTCAGTAGCTACCCAGGTAGCAAAAAGTGAACAGATCTACATAGTTGTATATCATTCATATAAGCAGTGGTATATTCATGATAGAATCGTTTCTATCACTGGAAAGTGGCCCCAGTTTTAGAGCTATTTGATGGTATATTGTTTGTATATTAGTTATTAGTAATAACTAATATACGACACTATACTACGAACTATATACGAACTAATACACGACAGACAGGTCGAAATATTTGTGTAATTTTTTTAATAATAATATTATGCAATAACTTGTTACATAATGTTATTATTAAAAAAATTACACAAATATTTCGACGTGTCTGTCGTCATCAGTGGAATATAATGGCTAAGATGTCAGTGGCAATTTTTTTATTTATTTTTTTAATAATAATATTATGTAATAAATAATAAAGCCATACTGTTTGTATATTAGCACCGCCTAACACTATTTTGATACAAATTCGTGTTATTTCAGTGTTCTTGGAATCTGTTTGGTGTTTATAAATAATTATGTTCCTATACGTATTGTATAGGATAGTCTGTTCGTATGTACCTACAGTTTCCGGCATCAAATAATGCGTGTCGAGCTTTAGAAAGAGACAATCCGGTTGTAGACCGTCGTCTCTGTCGCACAGAGACGTCCAAGTTCATTGTTTATGTAAGCCCGAAGAACTACTCTCTACATGGGGGCAAACCGCATCAAAATCTGTTCAGTAGTTCCGGAGTTTACCTCAAACATACATACATACAGAGACGTCCCTTTTTATAAGAAGTATAGAGAGATAGAGATAGAGATGAAAACGAGGTATTAGTGTATTAAAATGTAGCACTTAGTGCTGGTATTTCATCTTTCACTCAGTATCAGAAAGAACGTTAAGAGACAGATATTCCCCTTGCGATATCTGTCAAATACCAACCCTGAGTGACAAAGTGACGGCATGAAGTAACAGGAAAAAAGTAATCTATAGCATATACCACAGAGCATCAAATACCTTTTGATGCTCTATGGCATATACCTACGCCCAACCTACATATAATGCTGCGAGCAAAATCATACATACATTCTATGTTTAGTTTAGGATAAGTGCCGTTAATTAGAATTCTGTAATTATCGTTGAATTCTGTAAATATTTAATTGTCGCCAGTTTGGGTGGGGTTTTCAATTTCCACTGAGGCTTGCAGGAAGCTAGTGAGTTTGACACAGTTCTACAAATCAATCTACACTTATAAGAGCGTCTGTGCTCGTATGAATGAACGCCGAGAGGGTTGTACCGAAATTAGAATGTGAGTGATATTTTTAGACCGTTGAGCGGGGATTCTATGTAGATAATTGTGCCGTGTTCATATTCATTCATTCGTAGAGTTTAAATTTGGAATGCGTCGGAATAATATTATTTCTATGTGGGTGCTGTAGGGGTCAACGCCAACTTCGAGCGCCGCCCGGCGGAAGTGTCTATTCGTAGGTATACCTACATGCAGGTATACCTACCAATAGCCCTGTCCGATCGGGCATGTCTATTCGTAGGTAAACCTGCATGCAGGTATGCAAACTGCACTATGGGAGTTTTCAACGAAACGTAACAAAAACGACATGCGCCGCCTCAACATTAGGTTAGAATTAGAATAAGAATTAGAATAAGAATTAGGTTAGAATTAGAATTAAATTATAGAAGATGCGTCGCTACGCGACGCATCTTCTATAATTTAACCCTGATTATTTTTTTTAACCCAACTCGCATAGTGCAGTTCGTACTACGAATACCTCATACCTGCGAATAGCACTGCCCCGCCTGGTGGGTCTATTCGTAGGAAATCAAATAGGACACTCCCAGTTCTTAGTTAATAATCTCTGTCTGGCATACCTACGAGTTCTTAGTTAATAATCTCTGTTTGGCGTACCTACGAATAGCCCTGCCCCCGCCCGGCACTGCAGATCTACCATTTACTGGAACTAACTTGGCGTGATTGTTATTATTACACACATAGTTACATAATTATAACAAGCAAATATTACAAATAAAAAAAAAAACCCGACCCATAAAAAGTAAAAAATAATTTCGGTTTATAATCATAATATATTTTCCGTTTATTCCTGTACATAAGCGGTTTAAAGGAGTCGGGGGACCTCTAAGTAAATACCCGCGCAGCTCTGAGTTTTTATATTATATTTACCCTGCCTTCCCTCGACTCCTTTAAGTAAGTAAACGGAAATTATTTTTAACTTTTTAAAATTTGTAATTAAACTTAGCTTTACAAAAAATCACGTTCGAAAAAGCCATAAAAGAAGAAACTGTATTGTTATTGTATTGCTAATTTGGAGTGGAATTACGCTAAGCGTAAGCGGACACAGGGAGAGGTGCAGTGGGACCATTCTTTTCAAGTGCCGGACGACGGACGGACTATGAAATAATTTAAATATTGATTAATCTTATTTTCATGCAATAGATAGGCAAGGATGCCCAGTTGCATTTTTTTAGCGAATTTGATATGGTTGGGTTGGCCACATTACCTACATACAACACCCTTGATGTCAACACATAACACCTTTGTGAACCTGCTCCACCCTCTCAGTGCTGCCGTTTGATCGTGCCGGCTACACTGAACTGGACGGAAAACACGATTTATTCCTATTGTTAGTGCCTCTAAATCTTACGTGTATTAGCTGCGGTTTCAAGTCGTCGAAGTATTTTCTCTGAAGTTAATGAGACATTTCGACTGTTCGTGCCAGAAGATCGCATGCACGCCGCGCTACTGTTGGCGCTCCTTCGCCGTCGCCGCCGCCCCCGCCTTCATTTCATATCCGTACTCCATGCTATAAAGAGTTCGGCGAATTATCTACATATATCTATATGTCTTAACGTTATCTATATCGCTACTATTTTAAAATACAACCGCTCCCCGTCTGTTTATAACCGTTTTAGATATTATAGTTTCTTACAGATAAAATATACTTACAGAAAATATGTAAAAGCCTTTCGGTGAGAGTTCCCTATAACTCTTTTAACATATATTTTCGACGACAACCTTTTTGTTCACCTTTTCGCTGGCATGGCACCTCACTGAAGCGAAGGTGATACGCAAAAAAACATATGTTTATACGAGCATTGTATCTCTAACATCTCCTAACAAAAAAATTAAATCAAATAGCTGTAAAACCAATCACGCTATAGACCCTTGCAAATACGAAACGTAGGCACACACACCGCACACGTAGGTAAGTAGGTAGGTAGCTAGTTTTAGAGCAGCGGTGTGCTGAAAAAAGGCCTAATGACCTTGTTACTTACTTACAACAAACAGCTGTCCTGCGTTTGAACATAGTATGATCATTGACCCCGTACAATGCAAGTTACCTACTGTTACACACAGGTCTAGTGACCTTGTGACTTACTTACAACAAACAGCTGTTCTGCGTTTGAACATAGTACGGTCATTGACCCCGTATAGCAAGTTACCTATTGGTACACACAGTTTGATCTTTTAAATGTTTAGGTATCAAACATGTTTTGTTAAATTTCTCGAAAAGTAATGCTAAAAACATATAATTTTTTCCGCGTAACGTGTTTACCCGAGTGTGTATGTAATGCTCCCGAAACCTTTGACATGAATAACGAAGCACCTTATATACATACAGAGGCGTTTCAAGAGCGAACGAATGTATAAAAGCACTTAAGTTAATTAGACAAAGGCTCTTTAGGTGTACATTACATACCTCTAATTTTAGAACCGAATATTATTTAAAAGGAAATCATGCTGGTATGAGTTACTACGAAGAATATATTACAATTAATTAGTTCGGCTTCTTAAATAAAATAAATGTTCTTAAAAAAAATTAAAAATAAAGGACGAATTCTACACAAGGCTTTTTGTTTGTCTGTTTTACTTTTACAGCACGGAGTAGGGTTGCAGAGGAAGTCGCCTCAGAGAGATATATTAATTTTCCTAACGTTTGGAGTATGAGCACGCGATGAAAAATTACTTTTCGTTGCACGAAGCCTGTGGGAACATGGCGAATTTGTTTTTCCTCATTATCTCCTAAACTATTTATACCGTTAAAATACTTTGTGGTTGAATGAATAAACGGAATGCAAATACAGCCTGTTGTGCATTATTGAAATTGTGTTAGTGTAAAGTTGGCAGTAATCGCTTATTGTATACATACGTTTTTTTTACATGCAATACATAGGATAGGGTTACTATTGCTTATAATTGTACGTAGTTTCTAGTGGTGCCCTGTTTCCCATTTTAGGATTCCCTGTGTTAGGGGAAACAGGGTCCATCGTTCGGTATCGAGAGAAAACATTACAAACAGTAATACATGATTACATTAAAATAAAATCATGCTCTACCTTAGGTACGTTCCGTTCGCTTCCCATACTAACGTAATGGAACAATCACCTCAACAGGGTAAACATTAGAAAGAAAGAAAGAAAGAAAGAAAGAAAGAAAGAAAAACGTTTATTCAGCTAAAACTATAAAATAACAAAACAAGATTATAAAAATAAAAATGTAAAAAACATTTTTTTAGCTGAAAGGGAGCAGACACAGCACGATGCAAAACCTAACAAGTAGGTAGTTGCGGCTGGTTTTAAGTCTGCCCCCTTACATTATTAATTACATAACAAACAATTTAGATTTAATCAAATTATAAACTGAAAATCAAATTTAACAACCAAAAAGAAAATATAAACACAAAAATATTTAAAAACATTATGGTAGGTAACTCAAAGACACATTACATAAAAAAGAAAATAATAACGAATTAACAATTTTGAACAAAAAAAAAACCTCTAATAAATTAATGATATATATATAAAACACAAGGAAACAAAAAACAAAACCCTTAAAAATATATAGCATTTATTATATGAACACAACAACGATGTAGCTATAGCAATCGCATTATGCTCTGTATCTACCTTACTACTCAAGTTCTGTGGCTCTGTAGGATAAATTTTGACGTGATGACGTCACGTCTTATAAATTGATGAACACCGGCTGCACAAACGAAAAAGTGTCACGTTCCATCTGAACCTATGTGTGCAAGCGAGAGCGCGTAACAAGCGATAGAGAGGCATATACAATAGTAGGAAATACAAAATATATTTGTCCGTCTTCTGCGAGCCTCGAACCCGCGGTCCCTGCCACCATCACCGACCAGACGTCTTAACCACCCGGGCTAATCGATCATGTACCTATCGAAGCGAATTTGCTCAAAAGTAGGTGAAGATTTCATGGAGCGACATCTAGCGTCAACATCTAGCGTCAACATCTAGCGTCAATAGTAAATGAAATACTTCAGCTTCGCAGTTAGGTAAGTGTTGCAACGTTGTAGTATGCGCTTTGATAATAGGTAATAGGTAGTGCGGGTAATTTCTGTTTTGTATAATAAAAAGTTAAATTACAAATTAAAAAAATCCCGACCCTTAAAAAGTCCAATATAATTTCCGTTTACTTACTTAAAGGGGTCGGGGGCCGCTAAGTAAATTCCCGCGCTGCTCTGAGTTTTTATATTTTACGCGACGCATCTTCTTTATATTAAACCTAACCTAATGTTGAGGCGGCGCATGTCGTTTTTGATACGTTTGTATTTCCGAAAATAATTCTTAGGTGGTTATAAAAAAAACTAAACACCCTAAAAAAAAATTAAAACACCGTAACATTGCTTAAAAAAAAACAAAAAAAATTTTGAGGGATTCGAACCCATGGTAAAAAAATACAAATCCTACACTCTTACCACTGAGCCACGAAATCACATAAACGACCAAAAGAATATCGGATTCCCTTGGATGGCTTTCGGCTTTCTTAGGAGGACAACTGTCACTGAGAGACAGAGAATTGGCCCCGACACACTCATCCTTTCAATTTCTTCTGACCTGGTACTTTAGAACCGTTCCCAGTAGTCTTACTATGACGTCATCACGTAAAACTATCGTCCGTAAACCGACTTTACAGACAACCAATTTTTTTTAATGTTAATTAATTAAAACTTAATTATTAACTCTATTTCAATAAAATTGTACCTACAGAGACACAGATATTTAGGATATAAGTAGATAAGCAAATCATAAAAATATAAAGTTTACAACAATAATAAATTTACGCCTCTATATGTATTACCGTTTTTACGACAGAGCAAAAACAAAAAAACCTAAAAAAAAGTTTCTTGTACGTACATTATTTTAATTTGTACAAATATTTTATTTTTGCTTTTTTATTGGATATCCGCCATAATAACACATATTCTGTGAACATTTCAACCGGCTACCTATTTTTCTCTCATCATACCGATCGTAAGCACAGATTGCTGAGCAACTCATTAATGATCTTCTAGCTTCTTCCTTCCAACATCTCTACTGGATTTCCTTCAGCCCGGCCGGTCCTTCTCTCGTCGTACAAGCTCCTATCGTCTTTATCACTTCTTCCTTCTTCTACCGTCCACCTACTGTGATGCCTAGCTTGTCAGGCGAAGACATCAAACACCCCACAAGAAACTTCAACCTCCGTTTCGACCTTCACAGGGTGTTATAAACCTCTCATATTCACCTCTCGACCGTTTTCCTCCATTAAAGAACTTTCCTCGTTACGTGCTTCGATAGTTGAGACCTACCTACTCAATTATCTGTCGTTGAGACTGACCGTCTCGTTCGGATTCCAGGTAAAGCTGTAACTAGGTGTGTTCCCTTCTTCTTTTTTTTTATGGAAACTGACACGGTTGGCTATATCACCTACAACATCCGTGATGTCAGCCTATAACACCGGGTGAACTTGGTGCCACGTCAGTGCTTCCCTTCGGTCGTGCCGGCTACACGGAACTGGACGGAAAATACAAACTATTTACATAGCCGTTTCGACCGACCTTTCATTCAGTGTGGTGGTACTAACGACCAACACGGGGAGAGATGCGGTGGGGCTATTCTTTTAAAGTACCGGCCCCACCCGGTACACGACATACACGGGGAGAGATTATTCTTACCTTGCTAGGTGGTAGGGTTCCCGTCCGGGTTGGTAACACCGCACTGAATGAAAGGTTAGTCGAAGCGGCTAAGTATGTTTTCCGCCCAGTAGCCGGCACGACTAAAGGGAAGCACTGAAATGGCACTTCATTCACCAAGGCGTAATGGGTTGACAACACCCGTGATCTCAACCCATGGTGATGTAGCCAAACCATAAAATAATCTTCATTTTTAACCGACTTAAAAAACCTGTTACACATCTGAAAATTGATCGACGGACCCCTCTCTCTTGTGCTTTTGTACCGCCTTCAAGGGTCCGAATATGAATAAAACAAATATTATTTAACACTTTTAAGTTCTAGTAGTTTTTTGTACTCACGTTTACGCTAAGGATTTGCTATTCTAAACAGAACGCTGCGTGTGAATGCATCATACAGGTTGTCTTGTACGAGTACTAGAACTGGACGTGTCTAGGGGTCTAGTGCCTAGTGTCTACAGGGTGTCACAGGACTGGGTCAGGGTGGGCCTTGTTTGGCAGGTGGTGTTTATAGCGGAGCCGTGTCCGGGCCGGACGTGGCGCCGACGCCCTATGATTTATTGTGTGTACATGGGACGCCTAATTTAGTGGGTATATTGCAATTGATGTCTGTTTACACGAAGGAAATTGGGCAGGCGCTGGTTGGGGATGGGGAACGACAATAGCGTCAGGGGATATCATTAGAGGTATGACTAAGCATCCCCGCGTACAGGACGGACGGTATACTTTTAAGGAAGGAAAATGAGAAAACCTTTCCGATTTCTTCGCTATTAAAAGAAAGTAACAGACATTTTAATAATTTATCATGTTCCGTCCATGACTTATTTCTGTGATTATTGAAGACTACGGTTCTTGAGAACATATAACTATATGCGCGCGAGATACGGTGCGACCGCGTATCGCTGCACACACTCGCTATGCTTGGAGGAAGAAAATGACTACAGAACCCTTTTGTGTGAACAAGTCTGCCCGGGGCGGCGGGCGCGGCGGTGGGCAGACTGAGGAGGCCGCCCTCGCTCCGTCGCTGGAGGTTTGGTTTCTGTGAAAAATAGTCAATGTTCAAATTCAAATTCAAATTTCGTTATTCTTGATATCGGGATAAATATATCAGGAGAGAGAGGATGATTTGGTGAATTTTATGGAAAAAGAACCAATTCAATACAAGCAAAATAGCTTGAGTAAACAGCTAAATAATATTATGTAAACAAACTTTACTTTTAAACAAATTAAATATTAAGAAATAATTTTATGTAAGCGCGAAGAAATAAGACACAAATATTAACATATATTTTTTCAAATTTTTCCTTCTCAATAATTGTGAAAAAAAAAAAACGGATTTGGTTGGCGGCACTTATCGCATTAGGGCGCAGCACTACCATTAATGTCGTCGTCCCACCTACTTGACCCGGTGTACTTGACGACATCAAGTACGCCGGCGGAAATCAGTGGTTCCGTATCGCTGAAGGCCGGGAGGACTGGAGGAAAATTGGAGAGGCGTATGTCCAGCAGTGGACGCTTACACGCTGACTGACTGACTGACTGACTACCATTAATAGGTTTCTCCCGATTGATTTTTCTCATACATGACTGTGAGTTTGATGTTAGAAAACATTTACGGCTTTCTACAAGACACACTGCTTACCACCAAGCAGCCTTAAACGCAATAAAATTGCATTTACTTCGCAAAGAAGACAGACAGAAGACTGAAGAAGAAGTTTTATCGGTACTACTATGGCCGCTGCTCTGACGAACTTGCTTCCCTTATCCCTCCTCCTCCTGTTCGCCTTCGCCAAACCCGCCATACTCTCGCGGAACACCCGTTTGTAGTCGACAGAAGAGTTCTTCGAACTGCACGATTCTCTAAATCGTTCTTGTGCCGCACTGCAAAGGTGTGGAACGGGCTCCCAGGAAATATCTTCCCCCACTCCTACAATCCACAGATCTTCAAATCGCGGGTTAATAGCCTTTCCCCAGCAACATTAGTCCACCTCCAAGCCGGACTGGCACCTCCTCGGGTGTGAAATTGGCTGCGCCTGAGGTTGCGACCTCGGACAGAGCCACCCAGTTCGGTAGCAATAAAAAAAAAAAAAAAAAAAAAAGAATGCTCTCGAAAATTCGGAAAAACGTTCTTTCAGTGCCGTTAATCGTAATATAGTAATTTTACATAATATGTAGATTAAAAAATCTTGTCCAAGATAGTTTTATTACTTTATTAAATATTAGTATTGATTACACACCTATCTAGATAAACTAATATTATTTAAAAAATTTAATAAAATACCATCCAAATCGTTACAGCCGTTTCTGAGAAAACAATTATGTTCAATTTGCATTTTTACAACTTTAGCTAACTTAAAGTAATAGGATATATTGATTCTGCACTTACGAGTCCTCCAAAGCCACAGTGGTTTACGAGAAATATCAATCAGGAGAAATCGATTTAGACGTGAATTTGATGAAACGTCTTTATCCTGCTACCGGAGGTTTTTTTAAAAAAAAAAGTTGGGTTACGAAAATTATGTATTGGCGACTTAGATCTCGAAAACTATAAGAGTTACAGGAAGGTGAGGCATATCCTCCTAAAGGTAGTTCTTCCTACTTGCTAAGACGACATACCCGAGAGTCGTACATCAAGTCCTTCTATAAATATGACCCTTAGAAAAATGGCTTCGGAAATCAATAAATGCTTATAACTCCTGAGGTACTGGTCAGACCAACTTGAAATTTATTTCTTTTCGTAGAAAAATTGCTCTTTTTTAAATAGGTAGTTGTTTTTTTTAATCGGTACAGCCGTTGCAGAATAAAAAAGGAAAAAGTGTTTTAGAGAGCAAATCTCGGAAACTACTGAACCACGACTACTCATACGCTGGAGGAAATGACAGGCATCGACGAGATTTTTTTTTAAATATTATTACTTTATTTGGTAGTTCCAATTTGGCTGCCCAGAATTGACCCACACATACTAACAAACCAACATACAGGGCAAGTTAAATAAAAGCTTGTAAAATATTTTTAACCTACATACATTTAATTGCTCTAATTATACTACTGATGCACGATAACTCATCCGCTGGAGGAAATGATAGGCCTCGATAAGATTTTTTTCGAAAACTACTGCTCCCAAACTACTCGTGTGGTGTGGGACAAGCAAGGATAGGTATCGATGAGATCTTCATCAAATTCACGAATCTGTGGCCGTGACACATCCCACTCGCTTTTTGATATTGCTGGATCTTAACAGGCGTTTTGTAATAAAATATTAATACTGTTTTACACGCACCCTTGTGGAACTAAGACGAGTTTGTCCCTATATTCGCCTCTTACGACAGGTCGCTAGGTCATTCAAACTTGATGCTACCTTCACTTCCGGACCGCGACACGACACAGGAAACACGAGAGTGGGTTGCCCCCGAGACGTCTATTTCCTATTTCCTGCGCTCTGCGGGACATTCTGCGTCATTTGAGGGCAGTAGTATTTGCAGTAAGTGTCATGGACACGTTGTGTGTGTCGTTGCGCCGGAAGTTGTCAACGGTGTAGTGGTTGCATGCACCTGCATGCAACCACTACACCGAAGAGATGGGTGAATAGTTCGTAGTTTTCCGTCCAGTTCAGTGTAGCCGGCACGACAGAAGGGAAGCACTGACATGGCGCCTAGTTTAACAAAGTGTTATCGGCTGACTCACGGATGTAGTAGGTGATGTAACCCACCGTGTCAGTTTCCATAAAAAATAAAAAAGGATTGATTTCTCGCTAGAATATATTTTTTAGTTGAAAGTGGATTTAATTAGGTATCTAGTAAGCACTCGAGACTGACATTGTCAAACAAGAAAATCACATGAGCGGAGCTACGGGCTCAGCTGGTAATGAATGATTGCATATATCTTTATCTATGTTTGCAGCTACGGGCTCAGCTGGTAATGAATGATTGCATATATCTTTATCTATGTTTACAGCTACGGGCTCAGCTGGTAATGAGTGATTGCATATATCTAAATCTATTTTTGCAGCTACGGGCTCAGCTGGTAATGAATGATTGCATATATCTTTATCTATGTTTACAGCTACGGGCTCTGCTGGTAATGAATGATTGCATATATCTTTATCTATGTTTGCAGCTACGGGCTCAGCTGGTAATGAATGATTGAATATATCTTTATCTATGTTTACAGCTATGGGCTCAGCTGGTAATGAATGATTGCATTTATCTTTATCTATGTTTACAGCTATGGGCTCAGCTGGTAATGAATGATTGCATATATCTTTGTCTATGTTTGCAGCTGCAGCTGGAGAGCAGCGGTGGCGGCAACGACGCGCGCGGCGAGGGGCCCGGCCCGCCCACCAACAACAACCCGGCTAGCGCGCCGCGCACCCCGCACACCCCGCTCGCGCCGCCCATACCCGTCGCAGAGCCCGCCAGGGATGATAACCACAACGCGCGCCGCACGCGACCGCTCACACCGGCCGGTATGTGTCTGTTTATTTCTTTTTATTTATTGTTTTAGACGAGCACGACGAAAGACAATAAGAAGGAAGCTTTATAATTTCTATCGTCCATGCATAGTTTAAACAGACTAGTTAACCATCTTATGGAAACTGACACGATTGACTACTTCTCTCGCTCTCTTTCTTTCTCTCTCTCTCTCTCTCTCTCTCTCTCTCTCTCTCACTCACTCTCGCGCTGGAATTGCATTTCCACCATAATGGACTCACAGTGTGAGTTGTGACAGCCCTGGTGGCACGGCGCAGTGTAGGTCCAGTTACCCTACTCGTCCGTCTCCATGCGCACTGGTAGTCCAACCAAGTCCATAAGACGCTGCCACCGCCCCGCCGCGGTCGCACTGCGGTCACAAGTGCTTGTAGTCCAAACGAGCTTTAATTAAATAGTACAAACACAAAGATGATTTGGACTAGACGTCCAGTTTGGTCGTAGCGTCTAGTGCACCATGGAAATATAGGAACGACGTAATGTGTAACGTCTGGACTATGCGGCCAGTGGTCTTGACATGCATAATGCATAGTGCGCGATCATCCTTAGAGTGGTAGGGTTCCGTGCCTTAAGATACATAGTACAAGGGAACCCTTATGGTGAGATAAATTTTTTTTTTTACCTTTTTTTGGATGGACCTACAACATCCGTGATGTCAGCCCACAACACCGGGTGAACTAGGTGCCATGTCAGTGCTTCCCTTCATTTCATTCTGTTGGCTGTCTCATTGTCTGTCTGCCATACAGGTCTTTATTTCTAAATTTCGGATGTGGGATGTTACTATGGTTGGCACAGTAGCACTTAACTATTACTTACTTTCTCGGAACGCAGGCGACTGACCGTATTCGCCACCCCCGGTTAAGTTTCACACAACAGTAATTTGTCGGCTAAAGTGATTTTTCTCACATATTCCACAGCAGTTAACTCTGACAACTACATTGTAGCTGAAGGTGGAGAAATCGGTGGTTTGAACAGTGAAATATTATCTCCCTAAGTCTGCCCAATTTAATAAGCAATAGTAGGTACTGGTACTGGAAATATTCTCATGGCGGTTACTCTTATAGTAGTTAATCTTCAAACATTTCGTTTTCAAATTCGCGGCCATAATGTAAGACCACTTTAATTTAATCACGGACAATCTAAACATTATATTATTTTCTATTCGATATAATCACGGAGGTTTGAGTAGGTATTTAATCTCAAGCCGCAGACACAGTATTCGCACTCTAATAAAATAAAGTTCGCACATCAAAGTTGTTCGTTACGAAAGGACGATAGCTAGACGATAAACACGGGTTAGCATGTCTATAACAGTCAACAAGAAGTCGAGAACTCAAACAGATGGAGTGGAGAGGACAGGAGAGGAGAGGAGAGGAGAGGAGGAGAGGGGAGAGGCTATGAAAGAGAAGTTTTCGAATTAGTCTCCATCGTCCCTCCCGGAAGGAAGCGACATATTAAACTTTTGCTTGTGTCCGGCGGCGTGTGCCAGCCCTGCGCGCGTTCTGTAGAGTTGAGGTCCTCCACATGACGGAGAATTGTTTGAAAAATGAAACGCAATTTTTTAATTGTTAAAAATGAATTGATAAGAGGATTTTTGTTAAGTAAAAGTAAACGCTATACTTAAAAAAAAACTGTTTTAAAAACATTGAAACGACTTCTAACCCTAAAAAGTTAAAAATAATATTTTGATCTTGAGTAGAAGGCGGTACAAAAGCACAAACGCACAATTTATAAATTTCCAGGTGTGCTTTTGTACCGTTTTCTACTCAAGATGAAAATATTATTTTATACTTTTTAGCGTTTGAAGTCGGTTCAATGTTGTTTTTAAACAGTTTTTTTTTATCTCACTCTTTCTAGTTAAATCACATATGTATTAAAATCGGTTGACGGGAAGAGGTGACTGAAAAATTCCTTGGTGTGAAATTATTCATCCCTTTATTTCCCACCCTTATGGGTGGTATTCTTTCATGAAATTTATGAAAGGACCACCCCTGAGATATACCCTCCTGAGAACCTCCTCCTTTTTGGAAGTCGTTTGATAATTAATGTTTTAGGTATGATGGTAATTTTTATTTCAAAATACAAAGACAAGTATTTAACAATACAAGTAATAGACAAGTAGGTAATAATAAAAAAAATATTTTTTTATTTGTGATGCTCCCGTGAATAAGATATAACTAAATTTTTGGAAAGGATTACTAAGGCGGGATATTTGAAACTTGAGCACAGATTTCAAGTTACACGCTGCGCGAGAGCGTACCTCGTGAGAGCATTTTCTGAGTTTGGGTACTATAAACTTTATAAGATACGTGAGATACGAATTCTTTATAGTATAAAGAATTCGTATCTCACGTATCTTTATCAATACGCGTGCCACGAGCAGTCTGCTGCAAATTGCGTGCATTTATAAATATACAAAATAAATGAATTATTGATATAAAATTATATATCTACGACGAAATTCAAAACAATCTGGATAAGATACATTTTTCTTCAGAGCCATTTTCTTTCAAGCCCTCTGTTCCGATATGTTCAGTAAACCTATTGCAATAAGACTATCCACAGGCGTGACGATGACAGGATAGGAGAAATACAAAAACAATAGGTATGGTAATGGGGGCGACTACCCCTCACCCCATCCTCGGCCGCTCGCCAAGCATATACGAGGTCTCCGAGGAATTCAAAACTATAGAAGGGCATCTGACTACGTTAATTTTCTTTGTGAAACTACAATTTTATGTTTTTGTCGTGTATGGGCTAAGAAGGACAAGGTCAGACAGGTGTTTTCTAATAAATAAAATTAAAACAATTCAACTCATTCGGTAAAAGCTGAACAAAAATTCAATTAAAAATGTACTACCATATCTATCTCTGAACAAAAATTAAATTAAAAATGTACTACCATATCTATCTCTGAACAAATATTAAATTAAAAATGTACTAAGTACCATACATGTGTGTGTGCGTGTCCGAGTGCGAGTATGTTAATGTGTGTGAGTTTTTACAGTACTGTATAAGTGTATTTGTGTGTACCTACTTTTATTCCTTTCAGTTTCAGCCAGTCAGTCGCGATCCATGTGTACTGTCTGTGACACAATGCGTCAGTGTTAGTGCGTTCCATCCCATAGGTAGATGAACCGCACAGACGAACTCTCCCAAAGAGCAGCATGTTTCCCCTTTCTATAAAATTTTTCCTTTTTATATTTACGATAACATCTTTTCATATTGTATATACACTTTAACATTATTGTTTTGCAATTGTTGTTCTTTAATTTCTAGTGCTTCAATGTGAAGGTGTTTCTACATAAAAAAAAATCTGTGCAAATTGTGTGTATTTATCTTGCGGAGGAAGTTAATTGTAGGTATGCAATGTATGACAATAGTAGTTATATCCTTTTGAATTCTCTGTGGTGATTCCACAAACAAGAGGGTGTTCTCAAAATTATAATGCAAATGGGTCGCGAAGTAAGGGAATCGTCGCTTAATCGATTTACTATAGATGATTCAGAATGTCGAATGTATTGTTTACATTGCGCTCGTCTATGTTTTTTAAAATATGAAAACACAAACAGAAACATACAGGAGCATGTTACCTACATGTTATAAGACATTTTAATTGCATTGAATAAAATATCAAATGCAACTAACAATACACGAAAATTAACTAGAGAAATTCTCCTCTTTTATCTCGAGAAAGGCAATCCAATTGAGATGCGATTTTAATATAATCTGATATCGGAATGATTTGAGATATTTTAAATTATGATTTTTTTTTAGAATAGAAATAATTTATTTGCTTGTACATCATTACCGCAACACACAGAGTGATCAATTGATTGACTTTCTTTAAAAGACCGACGTAATTTAGTCGAATTTCAAAAGTTGCTTTTACGGATAACGATGCAATTGCAAATTCCAAATTATCTCTAAGCGAATTCTCTACATTGTGTCACGTTTCTTTTTCAAAAAGACAACTACAAAATGGAATTATTACCGCAGTATTAAAAACCGATAATAATACTATTCAATTCTCCTCGACTAACCGGTAATGTAATTTAATTATAATAATTTAAATAATTTAAAATGTAATAAAGTAATTTTTTGTGTTTTTGGTGGTTTTGTTTGTTTGTTTGTTTTTCTTGTGTTTTTTGTGTAGACAAATCTGTCTGAAATAAGGAAGTTTTATTTATTTATTTATTTTTATTATTATAAGCAGGTTAGCCAACTAGAGTTAAACAACTTATTTTCTGTCGCCATTTTGATTTGACGGCAAACTTGACAGTTGTTCGTTAACAATTAATCAGTGCAGAATAGGCGAATAATACCTACGTTATGTGTAGAGCGTTTTAACACTTGAGCAAGATGTTTTTATTATTAAAATGTTCTACGCAAATACATTTTCTGTTGCGGAAACGTCGAGAAGAATTAAGTTTACTGGTCAACTAATATCAATATATGATGATGAGATGACTCTGGTTGGCCCTAAGATCACTGGATTTGTCAGCTCCAGGCTTTTTCATGGGACGTGTCTATGGTAACAGGCCGATATATATTGAACTTTTATAGCAATATAATATTGGAGACATTGTTAATGGGATACAGCTGGAAGTGTGCCATAATGTAAAAAAACATTAAAAAAAATATAAAAACTGCTGTTGAAGGCGGTGCTAAAGAAGGCTACACAAATCACAAAGGATATCATCCACTCATGTTTTCTTTCATGCATCATTATTGCTTGCTTTAGCACCGCCTTCAACTCTAGGGTTCGATTTTTTTTATTTCATACATTTTTGAAGGCGGTTTTTATATTTTTTTAAATGTTTTTTTTTTGTATTTTTTTCCTATTAATGTACTCGGCGGAATCCGCCTCGCTTTCCAATCCGATCTTGACCAAATTGAAATGGGACCATACGGGAAGCACCAGCTTTCAAATTAAAACATTCTTTCATCAAAATCGGTTTACCCAGTCGAAAGTTCTGAGGTGACAAACATAAAAAAAATACAGTCGAATTGAGAACCTCCTGCTTTTTTTTTATTAATTGAAGTCGGTTAATGAAAAGAGCTCCATTTGTTATGCACGGGTGGACATTTGACAGATTTTCTTTTCCATAATATAAATGGCAAGTCTGAATAAAATAATTATGGAAAAATACATCTGGTATTTATCGTTTGTTATAAAAAAATTAATTTTTTTTTGTATCGCTCCTATTTGGCCGGCCTATAGATTCGATGCCGCTTTTGTGACGACAACAAAAGCTGATCGCATAACAAACACGCCAACAATGATGACTATGCCGCTGTCATATGCACAATAGTGTTGATAGATTGAAATAATGAGGTTCTGGCACAACTTCGAAGTATATAGTTACCAAATTATTGGAATCCCTATAGATACTGATAGAATCTGGTGCCAAATCTGCATTACCATATGTATATTGTAAGGTTTATTTTTTTTATTTCACACTTCCTCGAAGTAGCCATAAAGCCAAGAGAGCTAAGCCTTTTCCGCAAAGCAAAATAAGGCTTCTTTCCAAGGCTGCGACCAGAAATAGCCTCCACTCGTCTCGGCAGATTAAGCATGAAGCACTGGCTACGTGCCCCACCGCGAGAGCGGGGCTTGCGCCGCCCCGCCCCCGCCCCCGCCCCTGCCCCCGCCCCCGCCCCCTGTGGTGGCGGAATTCGAGCCTTCTAGAAACTAAGAGTATTAAACGTATTCTATTTGGGATCTGAATTCTGAATGTGTCTCTCAAAATACTTAAGTTAAGGTAATACGGCAAGAAGGAGACCAAAAGCATTATCATTTCTTTTGCAACAAGCTTTCTTTAACATACATACATACCATCACGATGTTTTCCGACAATCGGGGTAAGCAGAGTGATCGGTGTGTGCTGTAAAAACTCTGGCACAACACCGACCACCACGTTTAGTTAAATATTAGGAAAATAAAGTTATCAAGCAGCATGACGGCACGAAGACAGTTACCTACCTACTGCATTGCTGTGGAAGAACTGTGCCAAGGTGAGAGGTGGCTACCCTGTCGTCCTTTGGCGCGGCATCCATACGTTTAGAGGCGCTGACATTTTTTCATACTCTACGTGAATGATGGTGGTCGAAGTAATAATCACTGAATGTCGCATTGACACACACAAACACCAGATATACATTGTTGACTGTAATAGATAACCTTCTGCCATAAGTCCGCTTTATATACATACGATAAAACCTTCAAGAAGTTCGTCGTAGTTCTTTTCTGACGCCGTTAACTAGGAGAGATGCTTTCCCATAAGTCCGCTTTCTAAACAAACAAACAAAATATAGAATCTAACAAAGATATATTATGTACTAGCGTACTAGATGAATCACTCGGCCAAATAACATGTTCCACCGAGTTGCGGTTCACGATCCTCAAGTCTCTTAGGCGAGCGCGAGAGGCCGCAGCGCGCAGTCGTCGCCTGCCTGCTGCGATCGCGCCTCGGCTGCTTTAAACTAATACATTCACACATCTTCGTAGATGCGAAGCTCGCCCGCGCTCCCCTCTCGCGCTCGACTCTGCGCGCCGCCACCCCCGCTACCTTACCCCATACCTCAGCCGCTGGAACACCGCTTCTCTGAATATTTCTTCGGAGCGATAACTCTATATAATATTTCCTCAAAGGAATCCAATGACATGTTAAAAAATCTCGATGAAGGTCGTTAACTCTCTTCTCACGAAATGTGCTCTTATCCCACAGAGGCGCTCAAGCTGTTCGCCGAGAGACTGAGCGAGTGGGAGAGAGCTGAAGTGCGCAAGTATCCGGAGGTGTGGTTCCTGGGCCTGGACGCCAGCAAGGTCCACGCACGCTCCGCGCTACCCAACAACTGCGGCTTCGACGACGAGAACGGCAGCTACAATAAGGTGAGTCAATACATACATACATATCACACACGCTGAATCCCGACAATCGGGGTAAGTATAGTAATCGGTGCTGTGCTGCAAGAACTCTGGTAAATTACAGCACAACACCGACCACCACGTTTCGCAAATTATTCGAACAAGATTCAATCGATCAAGCAGCAAGTAAGACACAAAGACCCACCTGCTGCATGACTCGGTGGAAGTACCGTGCCAAGGTGAGAGGTGGCGAGCCTATCGCCCTTTAGCAAGGCATCTTGTCCTTATCCCTTAGTCGCCTTTTACGACATGTACGGGGAGAGATGCAGTGAGGCTATTCTTTTTAAGTATCGGCCCCAAACGGTACTAATCAATATACTGATCTAATTCATTTATTTCATGTTTTACATACTTTATTGTTTCCCTCCTAACTAATCAAGCGGAAAATCTGTAACGTAGATACTGTTTGTTTATGAGTCGAGAAATACTCAATCAATTTAACATGGTGATTTCACTGACAGTTTTCTGTCAACATCTAAAGCTATGTACAAACACGCGAGCGTGCGCGCTGTGAGCCGTTCACTGCTGTTATTTATTATTACTAGCTTTTGCCCGCGGCTTCGCTCGCGTGAAATTCGTATTTAAAAAGAAGAAAGTAAGTAAGCCCGCTACCGTACCTTTATTTCGGCGCGCGGAATAAATCGGTTTGTATGTATGAGAGCCACATCTTAGCGTAACTGGAACTGAATTTTATTTAGCCTATCCTGTGTCCCGTATAGTTAAATGAGCGTGTACTAAGTGTCATCAAATTTGGATGATATGTTTAAGAGTTATGGAGGAACATACATACAGAAAATATTTCTAAAAATCCCTTATATTGATTTTGATGAACTACATATTGATTTTATTTATTCCTTTTACGACGAGCACGATGAGAGATGCAGTGGGGGTATTCTTTTTAAGCACCGGCCCCACACGGTACAATACAATCAAAAAATAAGTGCGCAATACAGTGTCGTGACAGGTTCATAGGTTGCGTGTCCCGAATATAGTTTATTCAGTCATTTTCAGTAGCATTTCGTAAATAGCGGTCTTTGTACCGAGCTAATATTCCTGTCGGGTCATTCCCTTCTCCCCGCTGTTGCCACCCCTTGCGCCTTCTCCCGGCGCACGGTCGTCACCCGTCCCGTCCAACGACAGGAAATAGTCGAGTCAATGTATATCCTTTTCAGTCCGCAATTGGTTTTGGCTTCCTTTTCAATAAATTATTATTTGTCTTTTATTTGAAAATACAATACGATACAATACAATGGGGGTAGTTGGCACTGATTAATGTATATAATATGTCAGTCTATTATATACATATATATGCGTATTAAAGGATTTATGTAGTATTCGTTTGTAGATTATCTTATCATATTGCTTTACAGGTTAATACATTACTTACTACAAACTATTCTTGTTCGCTTGCATATACTTCTCCCACATCTCAAATTTTAGTTGGAATAGAATGTCTCACGGCATTAAGCTCGCCTGTTCTGTCTAATTTGTATAAATTGGCATTCAATAAAGATTATATACATACATACATACATACATACGTTAGTCTAGTGGTATTGAATATTCATAATAATGGTCGGTTGGTAGTAGGTACAAAACTGACTAGGTAGATAAGATAGAAAGCTTACACTAACATGTACCTTCATTTTAATGTTGATTTTGCTCCTTATCACTTTCGGCACAATGTTCACTGGAAGAAGTCACAATAAATCAAACAAAATAAAATTAGACCTGAATGTACCATTACATAACTTTTAGTATTAATTAATTTATTATTCATAACTTTCAGGTTAAATATTATTTACTATGGAATTAAATTAAAATAGAAACTAAAACTACCTGTCAAATTAAAATAATTATTCACATACTTATAATAGGCTTTTATTAAAGTTTTATAACATTGGTAATGTACAAAAAATTATTTAAAACTATAAAATATTAAATTAAAACTAAGACAAATTTCCTCAAGTGTATCTGTAGTTGTATTTGTAGCTATAATTGTACATTGTTTATTTTAGTTACATTAATTTCGTTTTAGATTAAAATTATTATAATATGAAATTTCAAATTAAACAAAAGATTTAAATTAAAACCAAACTACTCTTGAACTTGTGTCAGTATTGTTTTTGTTAAAACATTGACCTCACATGCGGATGTTGGAGGTTACAATTCTAGCTGACCTGGTTGACTAACGGCCGTTTCCACCACCTCCGGCCACAATTTCGCTGCCCCACTTTAACCGACAAATAACTGTTGGACTACGGGTAACTGGAGGTGGTCCAAACGGAGGTTAATTATCTACATACTGCACCCAAGAGTCAATTACACTTTGGTGAACTATAGGTGCCATGCCAACGCTTCCCTTCTGTTGCGCCGGCTAAACTGAACTGTCCGGAATAGACAAGCTATTTTAATAGCTATTTTGACCGACCTTCATTCAGTGCGGTGGTACTAATCCCGACGGGATGAACTCTACCACCCAGTGAGGGAAGGGAAGGGTTTAACGTGGAAACTTTTTATCTATGGTGGAAACCGAACCACGGCCGGCCTCAACGGTTAGGCGGTTACCCATCCAAAGCACGCTTAACTTTAACGTTCGAACACCTACATGTCGAACATATACATAACATGGCCGAGCTACAGAGGCCGACAAAATTCTGGAATGATTGACCTTTTTCAGGAAAGCTCTATGTGGGTTTAATTAAGCCATTTCTAAATGTCAACCATCTGTTACGGAGGAGTCGTTTCTTCTTTGTTTAGTTACTACACACGTGTGGGCCGATGTAACTCAAACGAAACGGCTATAGTTATTAGTTCCAAGAATTCAAAGACGTTTTGCCGCGTGTAAATGCGTGGGACTATCGTGATAGTCGCGATCGATAATGATATGACGGATGGTAAACGATCAATTAATTCGTGTTACAATGTACTGACTAAAATTACAGCCACGGAAAATGTTTCACACTTTCACGCCATTAACTGTTGTATGCGCAGAGTAGCGATTTCTTGCTCTGTGGCTGTATGTAAGTATATAATCTTCGTGTTTGCACAAACTGTAGATAGAAAAAAAAACCGGCCAAGTGCGAGTCGAACTCGCGCACCGAGGATTCCGTACCATCACACAATACATTTTTTCCAGATTTATTATTAATTTAATATATAACTTAATATACTACATAATAATAATGAAATAAAATTAAAATTAATACCCATTAAATAAAAAATAAAAAAATCATCCATCTCCGCCGACTCCCCCACCGTACCCAAAACACTAGCCGCGTTGCCCCATATATTTTTGGTATTATGTATATGTAGGTATACGAAAAATTTCTTTGTTTTGGAAAATCACGAAACGCCTAAATAAAAACTACATACAGCAATGGTTTAACTGAGGCATTCTTGTAGTTGAAATACATTTTTTTTTTTATATGACATAACTCCAAATTTACTATTTTAGAATTTATCCTTTACTTGTGCTGTGAGACCTTGCTTCCTGCCACCACCAGAGCTGCATGGTGAGTCCCCCGCACCACGCAGTTCTGAGTTTTATTTTATTTACTTAGCGGCTCCCCGACGCCTTTAAATAACTAAATGGAAATAATTTTCTGCATACGTCGGGGTTTTAAAATTTGTGATTTAACTTTTAAGAGACGCAATAGGAAAAGTGCCGATGAACTTTGAATCTGCTGACCTGATCTTCATCAAACATCAAGCTAAGATTCATCCCGGTTAAACCAGCTTTCTAATGATAAAAACCGCACGCAAATTAGTTCATTCGTTTGCGAACCACGATGCCACAGGCAGACAGACAGACATAGACGTGTACTGTGTGGGGTCGGTACTTAATAACAGTAGTCCCACTGCATCTCTCCCCGTGCATGCCGTAAAAGGCGACTAAGGGATGAGCGGCCTGCAGACACCCCGGTCGACTTGTGGCTTTCATGGAAGACATAGGCTGGCTGGGGTAGCTGGAGACTGCGGGGTTTTGCACGAAGGTCCCCAACCAAGCGGGATTAGTTTGCAGGCCTAGAGCCAACCCCAAACCAAAACAACAACAACAACAACAACAGACATAGACGTAAAATGTTTGCATCGGGGGTTAAAAAGGAACGCAGCGCCGCATAAACTCTTTGTTCACAAACTGATCGGACACAGGAAGTAACTCTGGGTACCTACAATCGGCTCAGGAAGTGGAAATATCAGAATATTGTTGCCTTTGTAATGTTTATGTTATTTTATTGAAACCTGACATGAATGTCTACATCACCATCACTCTTGATAGTCGAAAGTAGATTCAAAGTCAGTGTTTCCCTAATGTGTTCACAAATAACTTCTAAAGAAGTAACTCTTATTTTTTTATCCGATTTTTCTTAACTTGAATTAGGTACACTCGGAGAGAGATCACGGATTTACACAGCTGGCAATTTCAACTCTCCCAGCCATTGTTTATTCAGTCCGGTGGTACCAATTCGAGCGGGCGTAACGTTGCTGGTAATGTTAGGCCTGGGAGCTTAACGTTGCAGCACTGTGGAGTCCGAAGGGGTGATGCAGTGCACCGCAAAGCTTGCACTATAATATCTACTACTTTACTGTTGATTTTGTTCAGCACAAGGTCCACTGGAAGTAATCATAATCAATCAAACAAAATAAAATGAAGCTCTATGCGCCAGCGGATATGCACAGACGGAAGTAAAATTACGAAGTTTTTATATAAAACTATCGATTTTTCGGGGCTGGAGCGAAGTGTGAGTTGGTAACAGTTACAGTGACACGATCGAAGGGAAGCACTGACATGGCACCTAGCTCACCCGGTGTTATGGGCTGACATCACGGATGTTGTAGGTGATGTAGCCAACCGTGTCAGTTTCCATAAAAATAAAAAAAATGCTAGTCTAGTGATCACTCGCACTTTTTTTTCTTTTCTTCACAGCTACAGCTTCGCTACTTGCCACAACCTTGATATCAGCCCATTTACCATACTCTTTTTGGAAAGTGGTGCAATACCAGTCAGTGCTTCCTTTGTCTTCTTGCTGGCTATACTGTACTGAAACGTGATTTATTTTTTATAGCTGCTTCTATGAAAATTCATGCAGTCAGTGTGATTTATACAAAGAACCTTTATTTATGTAATCCGGTATGTGTGGCCGAGTCAGAGTACATACTCTGATCTGCCAATGTTGCTTCCGAGAAGGTGTCATACCAGAGGCTTGCCTTTTGATTTATGACTGAACTCAATTAGAGGAGAACCCAGCCGACGCTACTGTTTTTTTTTATGGAAAGCACGACATATGGCGCGCGCCAGACTAACGCAGAGGTGTAGTCCGACGGCGCCCACGGGCATTCGGATATTTACGGGGGCTGCGAATACCATGTCGGCCGGCTAGGTACACCTTCACATTATGGTTAAAGGATAACAGACTGGACATTAGAGGAAACTTTCCTCAGGAAAGGATGCAGGTGCATTCCATATGTTGGCAACCCTGTAAATAAAGTATTTACATGATCGATTTGTCCTAAGTGGGGGGATGTCGAAAGTGTGTGGATGCATTCCCAACCTGTATGCGGCCATCTTTCGTCCAGTACTATGGTACTTACCTAGTCGGCTACAATTTGAGCCTACCACCAGTAAGGAGCAATTGTCGAGACAGTAGGGGTAGGCATCCAAGTAAAATTAATCAGTAAACCTCATTGGTGCACGTCGTCGGCCGAATTCGAACCGCATACATTGTGGTCAGGAGTCAAACCAGGATACTTAATGTTCTGTCGTCCACAGCAAATCCACGACCACATAGCATACCGCTATGAGATCCTCGAAGTGATCGGCAAGGGGAGCTTCGGTCAAGTGATCCGAGCGCTGGACCACCGCACCGGCCAGCAGATCGCCATCAAGATCATCAGAAACAAGAAGCGTTTCCACCACCAGGCGCTGGTGGAGGTCAGGGTCCTCGATCATCTCCGGCTGAAGGACAAGGACGGAGCGCACAATGTCATACACATGCTGGACTATTTCTACTTTAGGAATCACCTCTGCATCAGCTTCGAATTGATGAGGTAATGTTCGTGAGGATCATTCCTTATTTTCATGACCTATGTACTAAGCACATATGTTTTTTTTTTTATGGAAACTGACACGGTTGGCTTTATCACATCACCTACAACACCCGTGATGTCAGCCCATAACACCGGGAGAACTTGGTGCCACGTCAGTGCTTCCCTTCGGTCGTGCCGGCTACACAGAACTGGACGGAAAACACAAACTATTTACATAGCCGTTTCGACCGACCTTTCATTCAGTGCGGTGGTACCAACCCGGGCGGGTTGAACCCTGCCACCTAGTAATATAAGAAGGGAGTCATATCCCTTAGTCGCCTTTTACGACATACACGGGGAGAGATGCAGTGGGGCTATTCTTTTAAAGTACGTTACATGTACGTTACGTTACGTACAAGTATGTATATATTTTCAGTATTTATAGCCATCCTGACAGGAATCCTTATACAATCGATCAGATGTCAACATGATACAAATTGATAAAAAAATAAAAAATAAAATTCAGTCAGTTCCTCATAGTCCCTAATCCCTATAAACTGTTTGATATTTCTTTTTGAAACTTGGAAAGTAGACAAGGCTAGGCCCGAGGTGTAATCCAGCGACCAGCTTGTAGATGTCCAAGTTCAACGGCCGATAAATAAAACCACAATTGATTTGAACGTTATAGCTGTGGTACATACAGGTACATACTCACATCTAGTTGGAGAACAGCTTGTTCTGAAGAGCTGTGGATGAATAAAATGATACATTTCCGACTAAGACACTACAAAATGTAGTGTCTTAACACTACATTTTCATTGTAGGTGTACAGATAGAAGCTGTACATACTATGAAAACACGTGCCTACTAATGCAATATATTTGACTCCAGCATAAACCTGTACGAGCTTATAAAGAAGAACAACTACCAGGGCTTCAGCCTGAGCCTCATCAGGAGGTTCGCCAGCTCCTTGCTGAGGTGTCTGCGGCTACTCGAGGCCGAGAACATCATTCATTGTGACCTCAAGCCGGTAAGTTGTTTCTATTTATGTTAGAGAGAGAAGAGAGGGGGGGGGGGGGGGGGGTGAAAGTGATATGGACAGTGAGGTGGAGAGAGGATGCGCGGGGAGGCAGAGGAAATGGAAAGAGAAAGAGAGTGGAAGATGATGAGGGATGGCGACTATATTTGAAGCCGGCGCCACGTACTGTTTCAGGAGAACATCCTGCTGAAGGCGCGAGGTAGCAGCTCCATCAAGGTGATAGACTTCGGCAGCTCGTGCTACTCGCACGCGCGTGTCTACACCTACATACAGTCTCGCTTCTACAGGAGTCCGGAGGTCATCCTGGGTCTACCCTACGGCACGCCTATCGATATGTGGAGTGTTGGTCAGTATTGAAAACACCAGAAATCAGCAGGAGTGATTAGATTAGTTTAACTAGATTTGGTCCACTCCTCAGTTCGCATGAAGCTCTATTCCATTAAAAAAAAACATTTACTAGGTCGGCGTAGTCCCATTGTAAGTTCTCGCAGCACAACACCGATTAATATTCTTACGGGTAACAGCGTGTGTGGTGTATGTATATGTATTTCGACATCTATGCGGAAGTGGGTTTGAATTTTATACATAGTAGTGGGGACTATTGATTTCTCGGTTGTCTATGACAAAAATAAAAAAAGTAGGAACTAGATAATATATTCACATTTTATATAAGAAAATTACATTCCTTATAGAAAGAGAGGGTGAAAGACAGAGGGTGACAGTGACAGATAGGGAGAGAGAGACACAATGATAATTAAATATAATGACTGTATATTTCTTTGTACCCGAATATGTACCTACAACCTACAAAGTGAATATTACAATTGGATTTGGTGTAGGTAATGTTTGAGTGTTACGTACATATAAAGTAGAAAGACACGTTACACGAAAACCTACGTAAGCGGCTTAAAATCAAACTCAAGGCCGATATTTCTCTAATGAAGTAGGTACCTACTGTTTCCCTTTGTAACCAATGACGTATCTCTTTGTTTGAAACAGACCATATTTTCTAAGCCAAATTATTCGGTTAGAATAAACACCATTAGGGATATAATAAAAAAGATTAATACCTTTTCAAAACATTAAGTCAAATTTGGCAGACAAGATAACAGCAGTGGCGTTAAGTGCTCTCCGACATCAGAAAATGACACTATTTGAAATGTGTGTAGGTAATTGTTAAAAATTGTATATCAATCATTGATTAAAAAGGATAAACTGTCATCTAGAAAAGTACAATAATCGCAAAGCCTAGAACAAGTTTCAGTCGTATAGCTTCCAGAGGATAAAGGGGGGGAAAGATTAAATCCAGAAATCCTCTCCTCCCTGGAGAAATCCTCTCCTCTCCCTTGTCCGGATGTCCAAAAGTGGAATTTATTCGCAAGCATTGACCCCACCTGCCGCTATGCCCATTGGCGATAGCAATCAAGCGTAGATGACGCAGGCGCATTACGCAAGCTCATCTCATCGTGACGTGGACTTGAAGATTCGGATGATTCTTGTTAGAAAGGCGCGCGGGCGAAAGGTGGAATGTTTGCCTTTAGTCATGTTACGAGGTTTTATGGCGGAATCTGCGAGATTATCCAAACGGACGGGAGAAACCTACACGCGTTGCGTAAGGACACGCTGCCATCGCCGCTCCATTGATATTTGCACGAGTAGACGAGAAAGATAAATTGTACACATTTAGATGTTTGACCTCTGTTTAATGAGACTCGTTCTGTGCAAGTGTAATTTCACGTTTCTTTTATGTATACACGGTTAGATAATAATTACTACGCTAGTTTACTCAATTAAACATAGTTAAAATCCCATGAAAAATTTATATGTAATACCCAATTAAAAAGCAGTAATCCACTGAGTCAGTAGTAAACTAGATTTAGTTTCTATTGTCCACACAAGAAAATAATAACTTAAATATATATTTTTTTAATATCACGTTTTTAAACGGATTAAAAGTAGAAAATAATTTATCCTGATCCCATACAGAGTTAAAAAAACGTGGAGTACATGCAATAGATAACAGTGAGGAGTTGAGTCGTTGAGGAAACTCACACAACAGTTAATACAATTTGCAGTGCAATTAAATTGTTAGTGACTTAGGTGACTTATTCGTGCATCAAATTATCTATTGCAGGCGATCCACGTTCGATTTTTAAATATGCATGGGCTAGGAAAAATAATGTTATATTTTTTAGTCCGTTTAAAAGCTCGGTATTAAAAAAAACATATTTAAACTATTTTCGTCTTCTTCTTTCACAGCTCAGTATTAACTCCACTCCTGGCCGAATCCCCTTCTGCAGTTCTTACTACATTTTAACCTGAATTTGACGTCAAGCCAGCACTCTCCTTCCCCAATTATTATCGTCAAATCAACCTAATTTTCAGTTAAATCACGAACTTCAAGTCGCGGGTAATACATTTCCCGAGACACTTTAGTTCATTAGTACAGTACAAGCCATACTGACACCTCCTCGGGGGTGCCCCGGCCTCAAGTCGATCCACCTAATCCGGTTACGATAAAAACAATATTATAAGGCCAGATGGTCAATATGATAATTATGTTGATAGACATCCAACAGCGCCCAGGGCGATGATTCAAGGTGTTCAGCTGGGTAGAGAATTACTACAATATGGTATTAATCATCAGATCAGATAAGTATTAGCATTTCTGTGGTATTAATGATGATAAACAATCCAATTTCAATTCCACGCCAATCCACAGACCATTTCACGTGCGCGCGCACACCTGTAGCTAGGCAGATGGCTGTGTCTGACTGTCTTCATTCGGCTGACCATTGGTCACAGCCACCTGGGTTCTCTATAGAAAAAAGTGCCCCATATGAGTGACATTATGATGAGTGTGTTGGTATGAACAGGCTGCATCCTGGCGGAGCTGCACACCGGCTACCCGCTGTTCCCCGGTGAGAACGAAGTGGAGCAGCTGGCCTGCATCATGGAGCTGCTGGGCCCGCCTCCGCCGGACCTGCTTCTCCACGCCACCAGGAAACGTCTCTTCTTCGGTCAGTTTCTTCTTCTTTTAATTTTGGCAACCAAACGAATGAAATAAGCTTATTGTTGTCAGTATCAGCATAATTTATTCTGAGAGTAAAGGGCATAACGACAAACTTTAATGCCGCTCTGGCAGTGGAGGTTTGTTCATGTAATCCTTTATGGGTGGCTGAGTCAGAGTGGCATGGCAGAGCACATGTACAGAGCATTTGTACCGTGTGGGGCCGGTACTTTTAAAAGAATAGCCCCACTGCATCTCTTCCTGTGTATGTCGTAAAAGGCGACTAAGGGATATGACTCCCTTCTTATATTACTAGGTGGTAGGGTTTATCCCGCCCGGGTTGGTACCACCGCACTGAATGAAAGGTCGGTCGAAACGGCTATGTAAATAGTTTGTGTTTTCCGTCCAGTTCAGTGTAGCCGGCACGACCGAAGGGAAGCACTGACGTGGCACCAAGTTCACCCGGTGTTATGGGCTGACATCACGGATGTTGTAGGTGATGTAGCCAACCGTGTCAGTTTCCTTAAAAAAAAAAAAAAAAAAAAAATGCTCTGATCAGCCGGTATCACATCTTAAAAGGTGGAGACCCGGATACTTCCCTTTGAACTGCTCGCTATATTGGAGAACGCAGTCGAGGCGAGCAGCTTTAGTCCAGTACATATGTAGGTAGACTAGTGGTTAAAGCAGCATCCTCTCGTCCTCTCGTCCCAGGGATTTCCGAAGACTTTGTGTATACGCAAATCCATCACTTTTGTAAAGGAAACATCACATAAGGATACCTATACTGACACTAAGCATGTCAAAATGGCACAATACGCGCTGAAGCAGCCACGCGCTTGATTATTTCACGTTTTGCTTGCCTTCTCTAAGGCAAGTGCTAATTGCTAATTGCCGTTTTCAGTATTCTATGTTTACGGTTTTCAGATTCGAAGGGTGCTCCACGTACGGTGACAAATTCGAAGGGTCGCAAGCGGAGACCTGCATCGCGCACCCTGGCCACAGCGGTCCGAGCTGACGACGCAGCCTTCCTACACTTCCTGCACCGTTGTCTCGAGTTAGTATCTACCATTATATCTAGCATTATGTTTAATTGTTTAACCAACATCGACCGGAAGGAATCGGATAAAGATGCTACCCAACCCGCGGGCTAAAATAAAACTACATGATTAAAGTTTGCAAGAATAGCTAGCTCAGTGGTGCGATGCATCGGCGTGAAGTTAAGCACACCGAGTCCATTTCCTAAAGGGCTTAACCCGTTCAGGTTGCACCGAATCGTTGTTGGTCGATATGAAAATAGTTAATAATGAAATTGGAAAGGGCTCTTTATAAGAAATACAAGGAGGTACCTATAATTTTTTTAAATTTTAAAATTCATACCTACTTTCAAAGTTATTAAAGAAAATATACAAATAAGGCCTTCAAAGTTAGGACAGGCGGACGGACAGACGACGTAGGCTTACTAATAGGGTTCGGTACGGATACAGAACCCTAAAAAGGTATCGTGCGTTTGCGTGACTACCGGATTGTTATAGTCTATTAAGGAGTCATCAGCCTGCAAGCAAAGCGCGTATTATGTAGGTACTAGGTACCTTATGAAATATATGTAAATGCAGACAGACCATAGCGAGGACCATAGAACAGTGGTCGAGCGAGGGCACGACGCGATTTCTTACATACGGTACATTTTGTTTTAGAAACATTGGTCATTCAAGTATCTTCTTTATGGTCGTTGTATTGAATATTGATAAGTCTGATTGGCCACAGCCGAAAGTAGACGGATTGCAAAAATGAGAACAAGGAGTTCTCACATTTTGTAGGTGCCTCCTTTATGCAAAAAATAATAGAAGTTCTGTGTTGCATACCAAATAAACATACATACTCGCAGAACAAAATCCGAGGACTTATCGTAGCTTCTAACAGTAATTTGTTGGTAAACCCTAAAGTTTAATTTTAATTTCAGAAGTCAGCCTCGGTAGTTCAATGTTGCGATCGATCGCGCGGTCAGAACTTAGGTGGGTGACAGTCGATCGTTGAGGCTGACCGTAGCTGTAGATACCTTCCCTTCTTACCTTATTAGATGGTAGGGTTGAACCCGACCGGGTTGATACCACCTCACTTTGAAAGGTCAGTCGAAGCGGCTATGTAAATATTTCGTGTTTTCTGTCCAGTGTAGCCGGCACGACCAAAGGGAAGCACTGACATGACAACTAGTTCACCATGGTGTGATATATGTGTAATGATGTGACATCACGGGTCATCATGTTTCCATTTAGTCCAAAAACAACTTTCACTAAATGTACGCGAAACGGCAGAGACGGCAGAGCGTGTCTGTCGTATCAAATTCCACAAACTGATGTCATGCGAGAGAGAATCCCACGGAGACACCACCACCACCACACCACCACCACACCGCCACGCAGAAACTGTAGAAAGGACCAATTATTGCATCATTTCCAAAGTGTTGCGTTTCGACCTCTTCCATAAGAGTGAAGTGACGTAAAACGACCAATTCAACAGGATAGAGGGGGCGAACCGTTGAAAAGTTTATTTTTTTATTTTATTATATTGGATTTGGCGTTTGACTTTTTGAGACAATTTGGCCAGTGTCATGTATAGTGCCGATCAATGGTAACGTGTGGTCAATTTTAAAATTCAGACTGAACGTTAATTGAACATAATAAAATTATTAAAATACTAAACATATATAATAATATTACCTATTAGTCTGGTTCCCACATCGTAAAAATTAAAATTTAAAATTCAGACTGAACGTTAATTGAACATAATAAAATTATTAAAATACTAAACATATATAATAATATTACCTATTAGTCTGGTTCCCACATCGTAATAATAATGCACGATTTATTTGAAAAATGATGTACTGTTGCACTGCTTATAAAATTAAAAATTAAATTTATTTTTCAATATTTATTTTGACAATGTTGATATATTCTCAGGAGAGTTGACCCATACAAGATGTAACCAGAGTAGAGTAGATTTATCAGCACACGCTAGCCTAGCACTGGAACTGTTAAGCTCTGGAACGCTCTCCCTGCCCATGCCCACATATTTCCCCCCAAGTATAGTCCCGGTCCCTTTAAGAGGACCATGAATAGGCACCTGCCAGGCCGGCATGGCATTCGCAATCCCCGCGTGCGACCGAATGTCCATGGGCGTCGTTATACACCTTATGCGTGGCTCGCCGCCATATGTCGCGCTTTCTATAAAGAAAAACTAAAATTTACGAAATGCATTACAATAGGTTGTAACCTTTTAATTTGTGTTCTCTTGAATTCGTTGAAAGATTAGACTTCAATGCCAAATATAGTTTTCCAAGTCCGCCGTAGCTTCACGTAGCCTTAACCGAGAGAAGTTCAATCTCACACGCTTTCGAGAGGTTTACGATCGAGCATTCGATCTTCAAAACATAACTATCTTCAATGGAGATGGTTCTCAATTCGAGCTGTAGTTCTCAGTGCTATAGTTATGTACTTTGTGGTTTTTATACTATATAATTATTTCAATAATACTTTTAATTCAATTTTAACTTATTTTTAGATTCCTATTTATATGACAGTTTTTTTTTCTGAATTTTAGACGTCATGCAGAATTAACATCAATAAATTGGGGGAAGGAAAAACTCCCCTTTTAGGATAATTTCATAAACAAACCAAACAAAGAAACATTATCTGCGGCATATGAGTTTCTAACTATACAAGAAAAAGGGCACATTCCACCTTTGTAGGCACCGTCATTGGCGCAGATTCCTCAAAGTATATGGTACCTGCTACTACTACGATTATACTAACTGGGTATTTGGATGACTTTGATAAGATCGAACTGATGCGAACAGTGGCTAGTCTAGAACCGTGGGAGGAACTCTTGGCACGAATATGTACATACATACATACATAACTCACGCTTTTGTATCCCGACAATCAGGGTAAGCAGAGTAATCGGTGTTGTGCTATAAGTTCATACATACATACACATACATAACGTCACGCCTGCCTGCCTCCCAGTGGGGCAGGCAAAGACAACAGACCCAACCCACGCAAACAACCCAACCTCCAAGCGCCACGATCCTGACACACTTTTGCCGCCTCTTCCACTCTCATAATGTTCTTCATACATGCTCGTCGGTTACGGGTCCTACGCACCTGACCCTTTTCGAGCATATGCCCGATCTGGTCCAGGTACGTGCGTCTAGGGCGACCCTTCCCGACTCTTCCACTAACATTCGCTCCATAGATTTCTTTCATTAGTTTCCTATCATCCATTCTACAGACACACATACTCCTCCTATTCCACACATACTCCTCTCAACGCGCGCATTTCAACATCATTTATCCTGCTCTCATGCTTCGCCTGCCATACCCAACTTTCACTCCCATAAGTACTCTGGTAAATTAAAGCACAACACCGACCACCACGTTTAGCACAGTATACGGACAAGATAACTATCAAGCAGCAAGTGAGGCACGAAGACCCACCTGCTGCATGACAAGGTGGAAGGACCGCGCCGAGGTGAGAGGTGGCTAGCCTTTCGCCCTTTAGCGCGACATCTTGTCCTTATCCCTTAGTCGCCTTTTACGACATGCACGGGTAGATATGCAGTGGGGCTATTCTTTTTAAGTACCGGCCCCACACGGTACGGTATGTATGTTCATTTATGCTACTGACTTTTATAGAGTAGCGTTCCCATCTATTCAATGTTAATGGATTAATTAGAGACCCTATTCAGGCTGTGAATACTCTCACTTAATTATATTAGGTGCCACCGACCGGTGCGCTGAGTTATCCAATGTAACAACGTAATTTCTTGGCACCGTCTTTTGAGCTTTATCTGTCAACATAAATCTGCGAAAAGTCGCATATTGTTGCATACGCACACTTACCCACCGGACGGATAATGTAACCACCAAAATGAAATGGTTTTTTTATGGAAGCTACACACCTACAACAACCGTGATGTCAGCCCATAACACCGGGTGAACCAGGTGCCATGTCAGTACTTCCCTTCATTTCATGTCGGCTACGCTGAATTTGACGGATAACACGAAAAAAATGTAAATATCATTCGACCGACGCTTCATTCAGTGCGGTGGAACAACCCGGCCGGGAGGGAAGGGGCCTACAGTTTAACGTGGAATCCGAACCACGGTCAACCCCCAACGGTCGAGCGGTCACTCATCCAAGTACTGACCGCGCCCAGGGTTGCTTAATAATAGTCGGCCGACCGCAAGTGGAAGGAAAACAAGAATAATTTAAATAGCCGTTTCAACCGACCTTTCATTCAGTGCTGTGGTGATACCAACCCGGGCGGGATAAACCCTACCACCTAGTAAGGTAAGAAGGGAAGGGACCTACAGGTAAACGTGTAATCCGAACCACGGTCAGCCCCTAACGGTAAAGCGGTCACCCATCCAAGTACTGACCGCGCCCAGGGTTGCTTAATAACAGTCGACCGATCGCACCACTGACCTAAAATTAAACATGGGCACAAAAGGCGGATTTAATTGTTTTATAAAAAAAAACAAAAAAACACCATGTTTGGTTGAACCGAGCGACCAATCGTAGTACTGCGGACAGAGCTAAACAAATTCACCTCTTCTCGCAAAACCATACTCGGTGAGAAAAGAAAGTGTCCTACCAATTTTAAAAAATTTCACGCTGTAACCGGTGGCCATAACGCATTATTTACAAACTTTAAGCAGCAGGTACCTTTTCAGGAAGAAGTAAACATTTGGCAATATTAGTCACATTTACTCAAATTTACTGAACGAGTTTGCTTTACTTTGGCGGTTAAAACGTCAAATTACGTAACAGCACAGAGTAAATAAAATAGTATGTAACAGTAAGGAAATGAATCCTCAAACCAGAATTTGTACCAGAAATAGCAATGGATCGAGTTTTACGCGTATGCACATAGATGTCGCTATTGCGTGGGGTCACACGGCGCGAGTAGGGGGAGGGGCGCGGGAGGTCGTGACACCGCGCAGGGGAGGGGCAGTGAAAGTGCACGGCGAATTGGCTTAGGAGTTTTGCGGACATCACTGATGGTGATGATGTGGAAATAAATTAAAGTAGACCATTTTTACAAGCTTTTCTTTTATAATACAAATCATGCGATCTTCTTGGATTCTCCGTATATTGAAAATTTTGATTCTTTAATAAATACCTACAAAAATTATTATAAAACAATATAAGTAAATAAAATTCAAATAAATGAGATACTTTATTCCGCGGCAATCTCCCTTATTGAAGAAAATAACCAGAGAATTTATTCAAAATGTAACAAAGATACCAAAGACGTACCTCTATGGAAACAGATAATATGTACAGACAATGATATTATAAGTTAAAAGGAGGTAGATAGGTTATCTGAGCTCCCAAGCGGCACATTAAATACAAGACCACAGTCCTGTCTGAAGTTAGTCGCCCACCAACTACGCACGCGTTCGGACCGCTATCCACGAGCCGCTAACACATCGAAAATGCAGTCGTATGTAATGGGATTCTGCACTAATTCTAATAATTGGAATAAGACTATTCGAGTCGGCGCATCACTTTATAGTTCTTCCTCTCAACTTTTCAAGGACGTGCCATGTGTGAGCACTGAATGTCATATGGATAACCTATCTTTCCTAAAATATCATTGTGTACAGAGCAAACATTTCTAATGCAAGTAAGACACGAGCGTGGGAAATGTTCAGAATAATAACGATGCACAGGAGATATGCCGATAGCACTCATGGACATGAAATACCTGTAAATAAGTGAGTGATGGATCGAAATGTTGATCAATTAACTGGAAGTAACCGAAATCAATATTAGAACAAATCAACCTAGCGAGGCAGAAACTAAATTAATATAATATAATATTGTGTAATATTTAGTAGTGATATAAGTACTAGTTTCTTGGTACCCGGCAATACCAACCGGAATCACTGATAGTGCACGTAGCTCACCACGGAGTTATGGGCTGACTGACATCACGGGTGTCGGGTGTAGGCAGTGATGTGATGTACCAACCAAGGCAGGGCGACCATAATTAAAAATGATTAGGTACAAATAAAAAAAAGAAGATAATTACGCAGTCATACCGACCGAACAGCTGTATGCATCCACTGCTGGACATATTCCTCCCCAATTTTCCTCCAGTCCTCCCGGCCTTCAGCGATACGGAATGACGTGAAGATGAACGAAGAAGAAAGTGTCCGCTCACGCTTGTGTCGTTGCACCGGCTGAGTGCGGATAAGGTCGATCATTACTCGGGAGGTTCCAGTTCGGTTCAGCGCGGGAAACTTTACTCACTTCACTTAGCTTTACATAACGCACACATTATGTGATGTGTGTGTACACTTGTATTTATTTATTACATAGGTATTGCGTACATACGTACCTACTTAGATAGTACCTACCCGTCACTTAATACGAAATGTATTTTTTCTTATTGCTTCCGAACTAGCTGGCTGTCGAAAGTCCAAAATCCATCGTGGCCCGAGGGCGAAGCCTCCGGCGCAGCCAATTTCATCCCCGAGGAGGTGCCAGTCCGGTTTGGAGGCGGACTAACGTCACTGGGGAAAGGCTTGCGATTTGAAGATCCGTGGATTGTAGGAGTAGGAAAAGATATTCCCCAGAAGCCCGTTCCAAAGCTTTGCAGTGCGACACAAGAACGATTTAGAGAATGGTGCAGTTCGAAGAACTCTTCTGTCGACTACAAAGGGCTGTTCCGCGAGAGTATGGCAGGTTTGGCGAAGGCGAACAGGAGGATTAAGGATGAGTGAAGCAAGTTCGTCAGAGCAGCGGTCATAGTAGTACCGATATAAAAGGCTCAATGACCCAACGATACGTCTGTGCTTTAGTTAGAGGTTGAAGTTTCTTTGTGAGTATAGAACGAAACCCTCTATGTGTGAACAATGTTCGCACTTGATAGGTTTTTAGGTTTCCGTATCCCGTACGGAAGCCTATTACTAAGCCTACGCCGTCTGTCTGTCTGTCTGTCTGTCCGTCCGTCCGTCTGTCCGAGGGCCGTATCTCTTGAACCGTAATAGGTAGCCCGTTGAAATTTTCACAGAATATGTGATATTATGGCGAATATAACAACAAAATAATAAAAAATTGAAAAAGTAAAAAATTAAGGGGGGTTCCCATACAAGAAACATGTTTTTTTTTCAATGTTTTTTTTTGTGGTGCGGAAACCTCGGTGCGCGAGTCCGACTCGCACTTGGCCGGTTTTTTATGTAGTCCGGCTGAGTAAGAAGAGCCAGAGCGCACGCTCCTACCATCCAATATCACCTCCGAGACGGTGAAGACTTCCCCTTCGGTTGCTGACTGTACTGGAATAGAGGAGGAGAACACAGCCAAGGCTGCCACAATAGCGAGCAAGCCATATGTAAGTAATATTGGCACAGAGTGTTCCACGTGAAAGTGTTGTTGGGAACACGTCATTATTATCGAATTACCTATTCTCGTGTAAGGCACTTTCTGCTAACAATTTGCAACTGCAGCATTGACTTACAATACATACGTCGAAATTGCATTGTAGTTCCTTCCTTCGAGTATTGTTTTGCAAGAAATGCTTCGTTAGCTATATTTATTTAAAGGTATTGAAAACTGCGGTGTTTTACAGCTGTACAGTCGGAATGCAATATTTTTTGCATAGTATATTTTTTTATTTGCAAATTTTTGTCTTCAAACAATTGCTTTATTTTCATTAGACGGCAATACTATGAGAGGGGCAAATAGGAACACCGACATTTTCAATCCCTTTCTTTAAATAACCAGGAGTTCGGCGGGTGGCCGAGTGGTTTGGGCATCGGCTTCTTATGCGAGAGGTCCGAGGTTCGAATCCCGTCGGCGTGTACCAATGAGTCTTTTCTGACGAAAAAAATTACGTACATACCTACCTACACCTGCTGCTTCACCGTTCGGAACCGGTGTAAAACTGTAGGTCCCTTCCCTTGCCCCTTACTAGGTGGTAGGCTTAAATTGTAGCCGACTGGGTTGGTACCACCGTACTGGATGTAAGATGGCCGCATAGCAGCCTCGGCTGTGTTCTCCTCTAGTTCAGTGTAGCCAGCAATCCAGGGAAGTCTCCGGTATGGCACCCACCTTCTCGGAGGGGATATTGGCTGGTCGGAGCATGTGCTTTGGCCCCTCCTACTCAGCCACCCATAACGGATTACATAAAAAAAGGAGTATATGTATGTACGTACCTGTACTGAATTGAAATGTCTTTAAACATAGGTAAAACTGTAGATCCCTTCTCTTCTCACCTTAGGTGGTAGGGTTTATCCCGCCCGGGTTGATACCACCGCTCTAAATGAAAGCTCGGTTGAAACGGCGATGTAATTTTCCGTCTAGTTCAGTGTAGCCGGCACGACCGAAGGGAAGCACTGACATGGAACCTACTTTTAGTCACCAAGGTGTTATGGACTGATATCACGAATGTAGTAGGTGATGTAGCCAACCGTGTCAGTATCCATAAAAAACGTAATTTAATTTTGTTAACGGTTAATGTGAACGGCGGCCGCTGTGATATTTTAGGATTTATATTTTCGCATGTTCGTAAAATTTCAAAATTACTTCAAAATATCGGTTTTTTAATTCTATCAATTTAGCTAGGCCACGCAGTTCAAGTAATTCAACATCATTAAATTATAATACGAATATCTTATTTATAGCTTTTAATGGACATTTCATCAACCTATATAATAAACAAGAGTGGTGTTTATTGATTTGATTACTCTCCCTGCTGTAATCAATATTGATCGTGCTAACATAAACTAGCTGACCCCATATACATATGTCTAAGATACTGACCGTCACACCGCCATAGACGTTCATCGACGATTTTCTATAAAAGGCTAAACGGTGCAATCTAGCTTGGACTAACGTCGCATAAAATATATGCACTGTATACAACCTGTAGAGCTATTACAAGTTTCGCTACGCCGGCTACGCCGAGGTGTAGCGTGCGTAGAGAGCGTAAGCGTCTGCGCGGAAGCGAATGCGATAAATTTGCGAACTCGCTTCCGCGCAGCGGCTTACGTTCTCTACGCACGCTACACCTCGGCGTAGCCGGCGGCGGCGCGGCGCGGCGTAGCTAATCTCGTGATAGCCCTGCTGTAGAGCTCTACGCTACGCGCAATGCAATACCCGCTGTCGTTGCGGATCCAATGATGTAAGAAATACTAGATGAAGTGAAATATTTTGTTTAAATTTCATTAGTTAGACAAAGTACCGTGTGGGGCCGCTACTTAAAAGAATAGTCCCACTGCATCTCTCCCAGTGTATGTCGTAAAAGGCGACCGAAGGATAGGGCCGAGATGCCGTGCTAAAGGGCGACCGGATAGCCACTTCTCACCTTGGACGGTTCTTCCACCGAGTCATGCAGCAGGCGAGTCTTCGTGCCTTACTTGATAATTATCTTGTCCCAATACATTGCTAAACGTGGTGGCCGTATTATGCTACAATTTACGTGAGTTCTTGCAACACAACATCGATTACTCTGCTTACGCCGATTGTCGGGATACAGCGTTTCGTATGTATGTGGTTTATAACAATTTCGACCAGTTCAACAGTGGCAGTTGTGTAGGTAGGTACTCACAGTGGTAGGTAATCATTAAAAAAAATTACAAGTTCAAGAGTTACTGAGTAGTACCGTATAAATTGTAACTCAATACATATAATAAAACTGTCAGCGTTGCGTGTATGCATTGAAAATTTTGCAAAAAAATATATATTGAGTATCACGATAAGCGATAGAATGCATTACATGCTTAGGCCAGCTAAAATATGCATTTGCAAAATTTACTAAATTTAGTTTCATTTAAGTAGGTAGTTTTTTTTTATGGAAACTGACACGGTTGGCTACATCACCTTACAACGTCCGTAATGTCAGCCCATAACACCGGGTGAACTGGTGCCACGTCAGTGCTTCCCTTCGGTCGTGCCGGCTACACTGAACTGGACTGAAAATACAAACTATTTACATAGCCGTTTCGACCGACCTTTCATTCAGTGCGGTGGTATCAACCCGGGCGGGTTAAACCCTGCCACCTAGTAATATAAGAAGGGAGTCATATCCCTTATAGTTAAAATTATATTTTACAAAACGTAAGTTTGCTTTGGTTTATTTACTTTAGTGCATCGGATGCAAAAAAAAATTAAATCGGATGAATTTATCATCATCCATCGGTAGTTTCCCCATCAACCATACGTTCAGTATGTACATTATGTAGCTCGTGTCATGTGTAGGTATGGAAAGGCAAACGTGTGAAAGAGTGATTGCCTTGGACCACATGTCGGACCGGCGCACACTATACGATTTTTGCTCAAAACATGGTCATAATTCATATAATATGTTTTTCGTCATTATTTAATATTAATATTACTTTATTAGTTTTATATAAAAATTAATCGATCACTTTGCTGCTAAGTATAGGCCTCTCCCGTAGCCTCTGCATCAGTATATACCAGTGGCGGCTTTGACCTATAAATCTTAGTGAGGCGACTAAAAAATCCACCTACATTGCTATTACTTTATGATAAATTGAAAAACCTAAACTTAATTTTTTTTGGCCCTAACAATACTTAACCAAAAACTACTATCGAATCGCGCACCGAGGGTACCGACCGTATCGCCATATCACGGCTAGCGCCATTAGATGAATTTCATAACACGCCACGCCATCTAGATGGCGTGTTATGAAATACTTCATATTAGTTAGTCACGATTAGAAAATGATTCATCATCTATTTGGTAGATGGCGCGCGCGCATACACTTTTTGAAACCAAAAAGTGTATGCGCGCGCGCCATCTATGGGAACCCCCGTGAGTTTTTTACTTTTTCTTATTTTCATTATTTTTTGTTATATCGGCCATAATAACACATTTTCTGTGAACATTTCAACGGGCTACCAAATTACGGTTCAAGAGATACAGGCCTCGGACAGACGGACGGACAGACAAGCGGCGGGTGGCCGAGTGGTTTGGGCATTGGCTTCAAATGCGAGACGTGCGAGGTTCGAATCCGGTCGGCGTGTAACAATGAGTTTTTTTCTGACGAAAAAATTTACGTGTATGCATACCTACACCTGCTGCTGCCGCATAGCAGCCTCGGCTGTGTTCTCCTCTAGTCTAGTATAGCCAGCAATCCAGGGAAGTCTCCGGTATGGCACCTACCTTCTCGGAGGTGATATTGGCTGGTCGGAGCATGCGCTTTGGCCCCTCCGGCTCAGCCACCCATACCGGATTACATAAAAAAAAAGACAGACGGACGGACGGACAGACAGACAGACAGACGGCGTAGGCTTAGTAATAGGGTCCCGTACCGGATACGGAACCCTAAAAACAAAAAAAAAAGAATTCGCAAAAGTGAGATTCGAACCAACGTCACTAGATTGAAAAGCGAAGCATATACCATTGAGCTATGAAACTTACCGTAACTAGTGCGAATTTCGCCATCTTAATCACGGAGGTAAAACAAACCGACTTATAGAAAACGTGAATCGCCCCATCTCGCTCTGCATTCTTTTAATTGGATATAGATGTCTCGTCCGGCGCCATTTATCAGAGCCTCAGCTGCTCCCTACATCCAAAGCCTCCAAGGTCAACCTGTTGTCTTTACGCTTGGTGAAGCGATATCAAAATAAGCGATTCGTCGCCGCACCGGACCGGGGTGAGTCACCATATGCCATGCCGTACGTGACACGTCACACGTCACGTCTGTGTGTGTGTGCGTGCTGTGTTGGTGGTGTTGATGCACTAACACATCTTTAACGTATTTCGTCGCGCGCGTCGCACCAGCCGCCTCCGCCTCCTCCGCGCCGCCGCGCTAATATTGTGATCAGTTCGGATCGGATATACTTGACTTTTTTAAGTTTTCTTTCTTGATATTTTGAAATGTTTTTTTTTCTTTACTTTCAAGATAATTAAGTGAGGCGGTGCTTCACTTGCTTCACCTGGGGAACCGCCACTGGTATATACGGTTTCTCTTCCTTTAATTCCTAAAATTTATATAAATGCTTGAAATATGACTGAATAATTCGTTGTTAATTTAAAATTAATTAAGTAGGTATAAAAAGTAAGCCTTATTGCCGTAAAACATTTTATTTCTCTCCTATATACACTTTACCTGTAGTAAGGGAGAAGAAAATAAATAGATATCCATTACGTACCTACATATTTTTTTTATGTACATCCTTCAATAAAATATCATTTTGTTTATAAAGTGTTTAATGCAAACAAATATAAGTAAAAAAACAATAAAATAAAAAGTAATAAACTATGTTACCTAATCAGATTGTTCTACTTTTATCGGTCATGCACATGTTGAGAAATTTTTAATATAGAAGGTATCTCGTAAATCCTTAGTTTTGGAAATTCACATTGTTTTGGTACTAGACATAAATATATCAAATAGTTGTAATCGTGTATAGGACATCACGCCACGAGTGCGCGAAACCGCGGCGCGTGCAACGACGGGCGTACCTGAGACAGAAAAACACAAACCCTGTATAAAGCGCATAAAATCGCATTGATATTATTAACGATCCAAGAAGACCACGAGGATCTCTATAACGTGTGATAGTTGAATTGATGGAACTCGATGGAACACACTACTAAAACTCTCGTTGAACATATGTACTTTGGTATTTTTTTTATATAAACTTTGGAATATTTTTTTCAAGGGTACATGACTGAATTTTTGAAAGATTTTGTTTTTTATATCAATGTAGTAAAGTGTAAATACCTTCAAGTGTGGTGTCCATGATGGCAGTTCACTGCACTTTTATTAAACACGATAATTAGTTGCGTATGCGCGCGGCGCCACATTTGCACTCGCGCTGCTCTATCTAGAGAGACTGTCTGTGGAAACGATACGCAAGCGCTTCGGGCCCGGAAATGAGTGGGGAAAAATCGAGCGACTATTGCTCGATCGAATTAACTTGACTTTGCATAGAATTTCAGAATATTGTTTTTCCATTTTTGACCAACCTTCTCCATACTCATCGTATAGTGTCGGCGCGGCGGGTGAACGTGGCTGGCTGGACGCAACGCACGGGCAGAAACATAACGAACCTTGTCTCATTCACTAGACAGCTTTAACATGACTTTTTGACCTCGAGGATTTTTTGGGCCAAACTTTTCGGATTTAGGAGTGCTGTCTGATGATAAATTAAACAATTCATTTACTCGTATCAGATCCAATAAAACCGTTTTGCTAATTGAATTTATTTATTAATGCATCGTTGTAACGATTTTTTTTATAGAAACTGACACAGTTAGCTACATCACCTACAACATTCGTGATTCACCCTACAACACCGGATGAACTAGGGTGCCATGTCAGTGCTTCCCTTCATTTCATGTCGGCTACACTGAACTGGACGGAAAACACGAACTATTTACATATATAAAGTTCATCCTGAGGAAGAAAAGTCACGTCGGCCATTACATAGCAAAAATTACAATTTATAAAAGAAAAGCCCTTGAATTAAGATATTTGTATGAATAGTTAATAACCGTTTATCCCTAATTTTAAATTAAATAAAAAAGAAAATTTACTTTATTGCACATGCAACACAAAAAGTTGAGAGAAGAGTTTTATTTAACTTCTTACCAATTTTGAACCAAAATAGAATAAAATAATAAATTCAGTTTTGGCAACGTAACCGTGTTAATATTATAATATGCACTTAGAGTGAAATCGGAAAACGTTGCTCATACCTATTTTGTCTTGTGCCCTTAATATACCTGCATAGTGCTTGAATTTCTTAAATTGAATTTTACTTAAAAGGTATCTGTGCAAATACTTCGAAATGAACCAGCAGAATCTCCTCGAGTATTCCGAGCTAAGTTATGCGAATACTTTTTTGGTTATGGGATCGTTTGCTCAACTACATATTTTAACCCAAATATATCCTCGAGACTACTTTCGTGAGCGAGTGAGAATGGGAGTCATGTATGATCCTCACTCCTTCCTTAGCTGTTATCTATGGATGTATGTATGTAGGTAATGATAGGAGATTCCCCACGGTTCTTCTATCAATGGGATTTCAGAAGTATTGGGGAGGCAAGTGGGCTAAGAGAATGTTTTTGTTTTTACCAGACTGCGCGAAACAAAAAAGAGGATTATGTTTTTCGAGCATACACTCGAAAAATATAACCCTCCTTTTTGACGCATACATGTATAAGTATGTATGTCTATTTCTAATACTTCTATGGCACGCCCTGTAGCCTAAACAGCTTTATGGATTTTAACATTATGAGGTGTCGTTACTCGTTATACTCGTTTCACTTGCGCGAGTGTCATACATTTTCCACGAATGCAAAATGGCGGCTGTTAGGCGGCATATAGTCAAACATTGAAAATAGTTTTTTCTTCAAACCTCATCGAGTGAGGTATCATTTTCAAGAGGTCGTAAAGGCAAATGTATACCACATTTAATAGTTTGGAACTAAAATGAATTAATAAAAAATCTAATAACAATTTGTGAAACGCGATTCCTAAAAAATTCAGGAAGGTAGATAATGACGTAGTCGGGCGCGTAGAAGGATTCAAACAGACAGATAGCGCGACTACATTATTTTCTACTGATCTTCCCTCTTTTCATAATTTTTTTAGCAGGCAGGTTTTATAATGTTTTAATATATGTACAAAGGTCATTAATATTATAACATATTTATTATAATCGTAGTAGACTCGTAGGGACTCCCGACTAGGGACATAATATGAATGTCAACGGTTATTAACCCAAATTAATCTCCTACAGATGGGACCCCAAACGGAGGATCACGCCTGGCGAGGCGTCACGGCACGAGTTCTTGACCGGATGCGCCGTGGGCGGCGGCAGCGGGGCCACCAACGCGACCACAGCGTCAGGTCTCCCGCGCCTCGCGCCGCGGGCTCCGCGCTCCGCGCTGCTGCACTCACAATCGGCCGGTGACGTGGCGGCCATGTTGGGTCGAGCGTGACCGCTTCCTCCGCCGCCGCCGCCCGCGCGTCCTCACGCATACTCCCTCACCTACTAGCCCGCGTACTGGGCCCTTTGCTGGCCCGTCTTGCCCCTCTGTTCGTGTGCGCTGCCGCAACCTCCACCGCCACCAGCGGCGCTTCAGCCCACCTGGAACCCGATGGACCCGAAATGCTAAACAATAGCGACTATTGGTACCTACCATTTACCACTAGGTAATAACTTTTGTATCAAAACTTGTCCCAAAAAATAAACAATATGAGCGTACCAGTAGTCTCAGAGCGTTCCTATTGGATATGTTTGCAAGTTTTGATCTGAAGTTTCTGTGTGAAGGGAAAATTCTTTCTTTTCAGCTGAAAATTCTTCGATTGGATGGTATACATAGAACTTCAACGTATGTTTATTAGGTCACTTTAGAAGGACACAACGTAATGTTCTCGTTGATATTCGACAGGTATCTGCTGCGTAGGGCGATATTGACAAAAATGAAGGCCTAAACATATCACAGGAGATATTGTATGTAGGTATTGTACCTACAAATAAAATTACGATACTGCTTCCAATACTGTGACATCGAGGGCGATATTGAAGGAAGACTTTACACAAAAATTCATTTAGACAATATCGATATTTCCAATAGAATATTACGATAAGAAAAATCACAAAAATACAATTTACTACTCGTATTTCTCTGTATGTAAGTACTTGTAGATGTTATAGCTTAGTATTAGTGTAGATAGAATAAGTTATCTGTGTAGATTTTTGTAAACAGGTGTCTGAATATTTTACTGACCATTTTGTCGTTAGGTAAGTTGTGTAGGAGTAGCGCAGCCGTGAACGGTATTCATCTCTATCTTTAAGCAAGTTTCTCTTATCTGTTGTGCCATCATTCAAGTTAAGGAGAATTTACTGTCCGGTTGTGTAATTGCTGGTAGACAATCTTGGTTTATGCTGAAGATTTTTTCTAATTTCAACCCTTCTCTTCACCACTCATGTGACTGTCCAGGTTTGTGTAATAATTTTTTTTTTTTTTTTTTTTTTTTTTTTTTTTTTTTATAGAAAGCGCGACATGTGGCACCGTTTCACTTACGAGGAGGTGACTTACGATGCCCATGGACATTCTGTGATGCACGGGGTTTGCGAATGCCATGCCGGCCTGACAGGAGCCTTTTCACGCCCCTTTTGAATAACCCCAGGCTGTACTTGGGAGGAAATATATGAGCAGGTAGTGCGTTCCACATTTTCCCGGTTCTGTGAATGAAAGACCTACAGAACCGGTTGGTGCGCATCCTCGGTAGGTCGATTGTATAGGGGTGCATCCCCTGCCCAGTACGCGTAGTGCGGAGGTGGAATGGGGACGACGGAATCGCATTAAACAGCTCCTCCGAACACTCCCCGTGAAATAAACGATAGAACACACTTAGGGAGCCGACGTCCCTACGGAGTTGAAGCGGTTCTAAGTCGCGGGACACCACAGGGTCATCCACAAGTCGCACGGCACGACGCTGGATTGAGTCTAGCGGCGCAAGCTGATATTTAGCTGAGCCATCCCACAGGTGCGAGCAGTACTCCAAGCAAGACCTAACTTGCGTTTTATATAACGTCAGTTTTTGGCCCGCCGTGAAGTACCGCCGCACCTTGTTGAGTACACCCAGCTTTTTTGAGGCCAGCTTGGCCTTGCCCTCAATGTGACGCCGGAAGTTTAAGTCGTGCGACAGTTCGACACCGAGGACCCCGAGGTGGTCGCTTAATTTAAGCGAAGTATTTTGAAAGGAAGGAGCTGGTGTGAACGCCGTTCTTTTCGCACTAAAAGCGCACACTTGTGTCTTCGATGCGTTGAACACGACCAAGTTGCTCCGGCCCCATTCGGCAATCGACTCGAGGGTTTGCTCGAGTTCGGACACAAGTGTTCGCCTCTTCTCGTCCACATCACTCCGTCTGGCTGAAGGGTGACTAGTGTAGGATCCATGCGCCGTACTGTCGTCTGCATAACAATGTATGTTGCCGAGTGGCAGCATATCATTGATATGCAGAAGAAACAGCGTGGGAGACAACACAGATCCCTGTGGTACACCGGCATTCACTGACATGGCGTCCGACGAGCATCCGTCCACGAGGACCTGAATGCTACGCCCATGTAGGAAGTCGGTTACCCAGTCACAAAGGCCAGAGGGGATTCCGTACGCCGGCAGCTTACTCAAAAGCGCCTTATGCCAGACCCGGTCAAATGCCTTGGCAATATCGAGTCCAATTGCCAAGGATTCACCGTGCCCTTCAAGCGCCTCCCCCCAAAGGTGAGTAACGTTCGCTAGGAGATCACCAGCTGACCGGTTTGGCCGGAAGCCGTATTGCCGATCGCTGATGAGGTTATTCGTCTCCAGGTACGTCATGAGCTGCGTGTTAATAACGCGCTCCATCACCTTGCAGAGGAGGGAGGTAATTGCTATGGGTCGGTAGTTTGACGGGTCAGAGCGATCGCCCTTTTTAGGGACAGGCTGAACGAAAGCTGATTTCCAAGCTGCCGGCACGCTGCCAGTGGAGTACGAGAGGCGAAAGAGGCGCGTCAGTACTGGAGCCAGCTCGGGAGCACACTTTTTCAACACCAATGCAGGCACTCTGTCCGGCCCACTCGCTTTCCTGACGTCTAGGGTAAGAAGCTCCTTCCGCACAGTTCTCTGTCGGAACTGTACTTCTGGCATGGAGTTCTCACACCTAGGTATGGATGGAGGAGAAGCTCCCCTATCATCCAGGTGGGAATTCCCCGCAAAAAGAGATACCAGAAGGTCGGCTTTATCTTTTGCGGAGTGAGCGAGTGATCCTCCAGTGCGCTGCAGAGGTGGAAGTGAGGAGCGGCAGAAATTCGACTCGACAGATTTGGCGAGAGACCAGAACTCACGGCTCCCAGTTGGGTACCGGTTCAGCCTATCGCCAATTCTGCCGATATGCTCGAATTTAGCCCTGGCGATAGCCCTCTTGCAGGATCTGGAGAGGCGGTTGTAGTTCTTCTTCAATTCGGATATATTTGGATCACGTCTGGCACGAGCTCGTGACCAGGCTCGATATGCCACAGCTTTAGCCGCGGCAGCATCGGCACAGTCCCGGCTGTACCAAGGTTGGCTCTTACCTCCGAGGCGAAGGGAGGCATTGGGAATATACATTTCCATACCCCCCAAAATCACCTCGGCTACGGTATTGGCGCATTCCGACGGATCATCCGAACTGAAGCAGAGCTTTCTCCAAGGGTAGGACGCAAGATGCTCTCGCATTCCATCCCAATCTGCTGACGCGTAGTGCCAAATTCGCCGGGCTCCTTCAGTTCGAGACTGAGGGGGCGACGAAGGCACTGTGGATCTCACTAGGCAATGGTCGGAGGAGCCAAGAGGAGCGCTCACTGTTACCTTATACCCAGCAGGATTAGACGTCAGCAGAAGATCCAGCAAGGAGGCTGTATGACCGTCTATATCAGGTATTCTGGTAGGCTGATCTACCAGTTGAGACAGGTCATATGTCAGGGCGAAGTCGTAAGCGGCTCTCCCAGCAAAATCGGTTCTGTTGGAGCCGAGCCACACTTCGTGGTGGGCATTAAAGTCCCCAACGAGTACCATATCTGCCATAGGGAACCGCTCTTGGACTTCGTCTGCAGCTCTGCTCAGGTACTCAAATAGGCGAGCGGTCTCCGCATCACCTGAGTGCGACCTGTAGACACAAGCGTACACACGCGATTCCGACCCCAAATCCACGTGAACCCAGAGTACAGAAAACGCGAGGTCTTCCTGGCAGCGCAGGCGACGACAGCAAATATCAGCCCTAGCAAACAAGCATACCCCGGCACGGGAACGGAAGGCTTCCTCCAGGGTATAGCCGGGGTAGTGCAAGTACGACGTGTCGGCTGGGCGAGATATTTGTGTCTCCGTCAGAAATAGCAAAGCCGGCTTCGCTGTCTCCAAATGGTGGTGGACGGCATCCAAATTGGAGTGCAATCCCCGCACATTTGTTATGTCCACGCTAAAATATGTGGGGTTGTGCACCGCTGAGCAAACTTTACTTATTTTCCCTTGTACTGCCATTGTTGTTAAAAAAGGGGGGGAGAAAGCATGAAAGACGGCTGTAACGATTTACGGGTAAAGCGTGAGTCGTGGCTTCATCACTATCTGCTCAGGATAGTGGAGCGCCAACACGATGGACGGAAGGGCCCCCGGTCCCCCTCGGAAGTGGCCGCCGGGACCCCTACACCGGTCACCATCCGGCACGACGGGCCACTCCGAGATTATGCGCCGGTTGACCAGGGCAGCCTCTCGCGCTGGTTAGGCGCGATTGGGCCCCTATACTACCCGGCGGGCGGCCAGCGGAACAACCGTTTCACCGGGTCTCCCTGGCCATCGTGTCGATGCACTACCCCTGGGCAGTGATTCGGCTTTAGAGTCACTGACCCACTCCTCGTGACAGCCAGCCCCTCCTGCTACTGGGTCCCCGGGAAGTACACCGGAACACAGCGAACTGTTATGGCGGTGTAATTGTTTCCCGGGGTGTGGTGGCGAACCCAGGCGATCCGAGGATCTCCCACACGCTCTTTGCTGTTCATTTAGCACCACCCGGAAGGCACGTGTGACTTAAGGACCTTATGGTGTCACGGACGCGAACAACTCTGCCTTCCAGGCATTTACAATAATAATTTATGTGCGGTATTGTGTGCGCTACGTACTGAATATAAATTTTTTATTACTCGAGTTTTAGTAAATGTAGGTTTGGAGGTCCATTTAAACACACAGAGCAAAATATGCACTAAAAGAAAAAAAAAACACGACTATGATATGTAAAAAAAAACAAAACCAAACAAGCTTTTGTTAAAGCAAACTTGTGTTAGTATCTTTGTGCAAAATTCAGTTTGAAATAGTTTGTTTGAAAGTAGCAATTATGCGGGATTATTCACAAACTAAACAGACAGCTAAATGGATTTCGATTCTTAATTCATGCGATGGAAGAAAATGAAAACATGTGATTCGCGTGTATAATGATAATCAATCAAACAATAAGAAGACCAAGTCAGGACCAAAACTCTACAAGTAGCAGATACATAGTTATACGTTAGCGCGGCAGGGAAGCGATATGTCTCCCTCACTATATAGCAGTCTATTTTGGTTTCGCACTTACATGGCTCTACCTATACTTACAAGTAAACAATCATTAAGGTTTCAATTTCACAATTCTTAAAAAATTCTCACCATATCAAAAGTATTCTCTCGCAGCTAACGTTTAGAGTATGTGTCACAATAAATACAGTAAAGTAAAAAAGGATAGAGCTGGTTTCCTACATCTCATTTACTTCATTGACAACTTCATCTACAAATGCACACATTTTGCACCAATCAGACGGCTTGTAAGTAAACACGCGTATTTTATTATATTTATATTATATAATTTTTTTTTATTGAAAGCGCGACATATTGTGTCGACGTGCCATCCATAAGGTGTCTAACACCGTCTATGAACATTTGGACGTATGCGGAGGTTGCGAATGCCATGCCGGCTTGAGAGTTGCCGTATTTAATATATTATAAATTATATTTATAATTCGAACCATGTCTATCCTTTTGTATTATTTAGGTAGGGTATAATGTTAATTGTAAGAGTTCGAATGTTTGTTGCTTTAAATTAAGTGTCCTTTATTGTATGTAAAATGTAGGTGGTTGCTGAGGGGTTTATTTTTCGGAGGTTCCTTTTTGTAATGAGATATATTTTTAAAAATAATGTTTTCAAAATGTACCATAGTCACACACAAACGGCGGTCGGCGCCGCGGCTGTGATTTGTGTAGACGGAGAAGTTTTTTAAAAAACTGCAGATTTGTTGTTGCGGCTTGTGTTGTTTAGGTGTCCGTAGGATTAACGTTATTTGTTTTTTTATCGTAGATATATTTAATTACATAATTTGATTATGTTAAGATATAATTAAAATTAAACATTGCAATCCTGGAAGTACCTCTACTTTAGAGATTGCTTCTACATAATTAATTTGCTTAATGTTAATTTTTCAGTTTTCGTTTAGATTTTCGAGTTGTGAAAATTTGTTTTAAGTGTTAATTTAAGCGCTGAGTTTCATGACGTTCCTTTATATAAATACATTTATAATTAATAATAAATTAATATAATGCTATAATGTCACGATTAGAATGTAAACTTTGTGATCAAATTTTTAATTCGAAAATATTCATGTAATTAAGAGTACTTAATGTACACCCAGCTTGTTAGTATGGTATTAGTAAATAATAATTGATGTCTTGTATGTTACTTGCTCTGTGTGTGTATACACATACGAGTGACGCGTCTCTCTTCCCGTTCTGATTCTGTGATTTATTATTTTAGTGTTTATTATTAAAATGTAGTCTAATAATGTATTTGAGATAAACGGAGTGTGCCAAATGTTAGTATGGCTTCAAAACTCTAACAAGTCGATCGTGTGGATATCGTTTAGCTTGCCTAAAGTAGCATATCGTTCACTTTCACCCCGGAATATACAGGGTGTCCCTGGACTGGTGTAGTTCCTTTACGGAGGCTATTCTACGCTTTGAAACAAACATAATTAGTAAAAGAAGTAGGGTTCTAGGTACGCCCGTTGCGGAGATATAAATTTTTAAAGTTATTAATGTAGTGTAATGTTGTAATGCTCTTATCGAGCGTACGCGGGGCGCGGGGCATGGCAGCGGGCAGCGGGAATACGGACGGACGCGACGCAAGTGAACGCAAACAGATAGCCCGCCCGCGTACCGCCCGCGTCCCGCCGGCTGCTCCGCCCGCGTACCGCCCGCCGCTAAAGGCGCCCACACATTGTAGTATGCATTTAGTTTGTTAGGAAATCCTAAAATTTTAATGAAAGCACATATTTTAAAAAATCTGTCACCAGTGCTTTTGTTACAAAGCGTAGAATAGCCTCCTTAAAGGAACAACACCAGTCCCGGGACACCCTATACTGTAGCCGTGTGGAACGGCCGCGCTATTGAACTTGTACTGTAACCACGATGATGTTAAGTACTTACGAAACGATAAAGGTAGTCTTCTGTGTCTAATGTTCTAGTCGACGTGCGTGTTTCTAATGTGACTGAACTTCTGCACTGAATCATGCGATCTCGTGCCTAGTGTGAATAAGCCAACCGATCTTTACTTGCGGCGCGCCGACCACGCCTCCATTTCCCCTCTAACCGACTCAAATGCTCCGTGGTTTTCACCGACCACTGATACTGATACATTCTGCACACTGCTGCACAACCTGGATCTTTATCGATCTCGGTTTAAATTTTTAATTTTTTTTTTATGAAAATATTTCACAGACGCTTGGTTGCGTCCCTAGGATCTGGAATCTGTGAAGGAAAAAATCGGCCAAGTGCGAGTCAGACACGCGCACCGAGGTTTCTGCACTACAAAAAAAAAACATAAAAAACACGTTTCTTGTATGGGAACCCCCCTTAATTTTTTACTTTTTCAATTTTTTATTGATTGTTGTTATATCCGCCATAATAACACATATTCAGTGAACATTTCAACGGGCTACCTATTACGGTTCAAGAGATACAGCCCTCGGACAGACGGACGGATATACAGACAGACAGACAGACAGACGGCGTAGGCTTAGTAATAGGCTTCCGTACGGGATACGGAAACCTAAAAAAGGTATTAGTCGTAAGACTCATACTGCAACCGGTTTTTTTGCGCGGCTTCCGCGCGAGGCCTGTCGTCACTTTGTGCGCCCTATTACATATAATAAATAAAATAAATAAAAATAATAAAATAGGGCAGTTGGCGGCGAAGAGCGGTCACTTTGTCCGCCCTAGATTAGGGCGGCGGTTCCAGTGACCGACAGATCCTTAAGATCAGTGGTCGGTGTTCGCTTCACAAAATGTATAATCTTGAACTCCAGCTGTCTTGTGAATTGATTTTATATGGTTTTAATATTGTAAGAATGTATGAAATTAATTATATGTGTGCAGTTCGAGGGGAATTTTTCGATTATTGTAAATGTATTATTAATCATTAGAAAAAGAGAAACTTACTTAGAACATTATTGATAGTGTTACGTAGGTAATTGTTTCCCCTTCTCCATAAACAAAATGTGATTTGCATAGCTTCCCCCCGCACTATACATATACAATAACGTAGGTACGTACATGGTAGTTAGTGAGCTCAGGCTAACGTTTTACCTTAGGTGAACAATATCGATGTGATCGTGTGTGTAAACTAGTTTCTAAGTTATTTGTGTCGTGGTTTGTACTAACGTGCAAATTATGTCTGTAATAAAAGTTTGCCACCGTTATTTATCTTCGTTTTATTAACTAGCTGTTTTCGCGGCAAAATGTGCCAACCATCCTTAGATGAGCACGAAATCGTCAGTGAATACCATGTGAATTTATTGAGTAGATCTCGATTTGTAAGCGAATATAGAATCGACGACAGGTCGAGCCGCGTAGGTCGCATAGGTCGTTACACATTTTCAGCTTTATTTACGACCTAAGGGAAGCACTGACATGGCACTTAGTTCGCTTTTGCCGTAGGTAGATACTCTCGGGGTGTGGACGTGGAGCCCGGACGCCAAAGAACTGGCGAAGCAGTTGGGTAAACTGCTTATGGAGGCGTCCGGGGACCGACAACGTCGTGCCAGAGCGTTCCTCATCCAAAACATAAGCTTATGGCCATTCAGTGGGGGAACGCTGTTCGGTCCCTGGGACTGCGGTCACAGTCCCTATGGAAGAGCTTTTTATTATTTCAATGTAGTTATTAGTTTGCTTATATACTTTATTGTTTTCTTTATTTTTAGGGTTCCGTGTCAGGTACGGGACCGTATTACTAAGCCTACGCCGTCTGTCTGTCTGCCTGTCTGTCTGTTTGTCTGTCCGTCCGTCCGTCTGTCCGAGAGCTGTATCTCTTGAACCGTTGAAATATTCACAAAAAATGTGTTATTATGGCCGATACAACAACAATATACATATAAATAATACAATATAATATAATAATATATACGATACAAATAAGAAAAAGTAAAAAATTCCCATAGAAGAAACCAAAAAGTGTATGCGCGCGCGCCATCTACCGAATAGATTATGAAGCATGACATTAACTAATATGAAGCATTTCATAACACGCCATCTAGATGGCGTGAGTAGCGCTAGCCGTGACATGGTGATACGGGACCCTCGGTGCGCGAGTTCGACTTGCACTTGGCCGGTTTTTAATATTATTGTAATTAGGTTTTAATAAAGAAACTTACTGATTCACCCGGTGGTTTTATCGATTTCCATAAAAAAATATTTTTTAATAACATTTTGTTTATTAATTTATGATGGTAAGAGTTTCAGACATAACTATCTTTAGAGGTGCCAGAAAACGTCAGTGAAAACCCTGTGTGAATTGACTGAATATTTCTTGACCTATATAAGCGAACTTAGAATGAAGTTTCGTGCAGAAATAACTTTGATAGACGACCGACGAATGTAAGCACTGACTGACTAAGCGCTGACTTCACGTGAGTAGTGTAGTACCTGCTTGTAGGTGGTGTAGCGTACTATGATAGCAACAAAAAATACATTGGCTTCTGCATTTATTTATTTCTATGAAACAATTATAATTTTAAATCCCACCAGCCACGTTCCATTGATTAATGTTTTGTACGCATGCGCTGCTCACAGCGTCATGTAAGTGTGAGTATAGATAATTGCATGGAAATAATATCTAGAAGCGGTATTGTTAAACATTGCATGCATTTCAACCTGTTGCAATTACCTATTTGTTCGGTATGGAGTGTATACATGAGACAAGATTTATTTATTTATAATCATTACTCATCAATCTTTACCACTTTACCGTATGTATATAGGTAAAGTGGTTAAATATGTCATTACAGATTTACCCAATACATCATACATAGGAATTTACCCGTTCAGTACCCTTATCACGAGATACCGACACCACGTACTACGCTACGCCCCGCCGTGTTCTACGCATCATTTTGTATGGAGAAACGAAGTTCGCAAATCTATCACTAGAGGCGCTGCTCCGTTTCTCTGTACAACATGATGCGGAGAACACGGCGGGCGGCGTAGTGTAGTAGTACGCGGTGTAGGTTAAATCTCGTGATAAGGGTACAGTACAGGTGCCTCATGACGGACTCCCGAACTGACGTGCGCAGGGACATGACGCAGTGAAATATGTCCAACTCCGGAACCTGTGCCGTCAACTCATTGAGCAGTCTCAAGCATCTCAAGGCACGATTAACCGCGACATGGGCACTACAAACAATGTATGAGTCCTCGCCCGGCGCGGCGCGGCGGAGGTAGTTGTCAGACGCGACACTGGTACAGAATCAAGCGTCCCTTCTGTGTATATATTTCTTGGGATCGCGTGTAATTATTTAAGATCACGCGACATATCGGATGGAAATAAAAAGTGGCGGTAGGTGGCGGAAAGATGGCTGCTATTGTTTCAATCAGATAGCTTCCTTCCTTTCTCACTTGCTCGCGCTTCTGGATTAAAATTATTGTAGATTACAGAAGAATAAGGATTCTATGAAAAACTCAAAAATTACGCATACTACAACGTAGTATAAATTATTGTCAAAAAATAAAATATTCCTCTGTGTGTGAATAAAGTTTCCACTTTAATATTTTGGGGAAACAGCGTTTGAGAGCCCTACCATGCATTCTGTGGCCCTACTACCTACCTACTACGCTCGAAACGATATGAAAGTAAAAGAGTGTCTTTACATCGGGCAGCGCACGCAGGGAACTACGCACTCCAATGACATTTGCGAGTGCGTTTATTGATGTGTTAATTATGTTATGTAACACACATCGTAGCCCTGCTGCTAAATGTTCGCATATATGAACCATTCAGTGGAGAAAGTGAAGAAAAAACCGGCCAAGTGCGAGTCGGACTCGCGCGCCTAGGTTTCCGCATCACAAAAAAAACTTTGAAGAAAAACACGTTTCTTGTATGGGGACCCCCCTTAATTTTTTACCTTTTCTATATTTTGTTATTTGTTGTTATATCCACCATAATTAATAACAGATATTCTGTGAAAATTTCAACCGGCTACCTATTACGGTTCCAAAGATACTTCAGTAGGACAGACAGACAGCATAGGCTTAGTAATAGGCTTCCGTACGGGATACGGAAACCTAAAAACTTTCCTACTAGACAACTTCGCGAACTCTTAACATTTATCGAGTAAAAATATAGAAGTTTAGAGATCTTTAGAAGGGCGATGGCACGGCACCTACCTACCACAGGAACCAGGTGTAATGGACTGACAGGGTGATCCATCTAACAATGTCAGACTCCATAAGACATGACTGACAATTGAACTTGTTCTTTCGTAAACAACACCGCGCGTTAGTTTGCCTCTTGCTCTATAGTGCCTTCTCAATCTTGAGTGTCGGCAACTGAATGGTGTTTCCATAGAGAAATAATAGTGTTTCACTTACATTTTGAAAATACTTCTAGTACTTACTTATCTACGATGCTTCGGCACCTAAACCGCTCGACTGTGGAGGGTACTCTATCAAAAACATTTCTACACCTTGTTATACTATGTATATTGGCGTACTCGGCTCAAATACTGAGCCGACAAGGCCAGAACAGCGGCCAACTTTTATTTTTTTAATACACGTAGTTTTTTAATGTGGGCCCTCGAAGTTCTCAAACTCTACAAAAATAAATCATAACATATTAAAGTATGTTATATGCTCAACGTTTCGCTGGTCAGAAAAGAAGGCAAACTTATTGCACAATGTTATTTATTACACTTAAGCTTGTACGCTCAGCGTTTTGTAGAGTACAGGTTTCCTCTCGGTGCTGTCTCACTTCACTCCGCGATGGACATCTCGTTCTCGACTATTATAAAATACCTGTCAATCTATTACGTGACTTTTTAGTGCTCCGTGTCCGTACCGGACCCTATTACTAAGCCTACACCGTCAGCTGTCCGTCCGTCCTTTTGAACCTTTTATTTAAGGGTAGTAGTATCTTTTGAACAGTAATAGGTAGATATTGACTGGTTGGAGCGTGTGCTTTGGTCCCTCTGACTCAGCTACCCCAAACCGGATTACATAAAATACCGGTCAAGTGGGAGTTGAACGTTTCTTGTTTGGAGATCACCCTACATTTGTACTTTTCCTATTTTTTATATCCGCCATAATAATTAATAACACATATTCTGTGAAAATTTCAACTGGCTAGCTATTACGTGTCCAAAGATACAGCATTAGGACAGACAGACAGACAGACGGCGTAGGCTTATTAATTCCGTACGGGGTACGGAAACCTCTAAAGGAATTAACGGTATAGAAGAAAAGTTTTACAGAAGTTTTCACAAGTTTGTGGGCATAATATTTCGGAATAGTTTTAGTAAGATCATGCATTATCACGATATTCCACAAAGCGTTGACCAAGTAGTGAGCGAAAATTTTCCTCGACATAGGATTTTAATCTTTAACCTCTCTCATGAGAACAGACTAGGCTACTCCACTTGCTAAATAAGAATATGCGTAATGTCATATCCTCCTTCATGTGAAGGAGGCTATGGTAATGTGCGTATAGAGAGAGAGAGAGAGAGAGAGAGAGAGAGAGAGAGAGAGAGAGAGAGAGAGGGGGGGGGATCGCATCCTCGCGCCTTATGAAATGTTCGCATAAACCAACAACGTTATCTGCATCTGATACCTTCCTTCAACAATGCACATGACGTAATTCAACTGTACACGGTAACGCGGAACAATACGACATTACGGCTCTCAACTAGAGATGAGACGGCTATCCGGCTCCGGCTTCTATCCAGTATCTGGCTGTCCTATCCGGTAAGATTTTTAACCGACTTAAAAAAAGAGTTTTTCTCACGCGCGGAGGGTTCCGTAGATCCCTTTATACCACATCTGTCATAATACCATATTCGTCCATTTTTTGTCTCTCTGCAATGCAGTGGCGCCATCTATTATTTAATAGCGTAAATATGTACTAATTATTTCTTAACACGTTTCTTGTATGGAGGCCCCTCAATGTTTTAACTTTTGATTATTTGTTGATATATCCACGATAATAAATAAGACATATTTTGTGAAAATTTCAAACGGCTACCTATTACAGTTCAAAAGATTTCCTGAAGATGTGTCTGACGGACGGATAGACAGACGATGTACGCGTCGAAAGTCAATTGTGTTCCTGAAAATAGCCTCTGGCCGCGTAGTTATTGCGAGGGGACGAAACCTACTCAAGTTAAATTTTTTACACATATGTTTCAAGCCTACTTCAGGTCGGATATTAGATCGACGTATTAAGTACATATATGACGAATATGCGTTATCCGGTATCCGGTATCCGGCAACTGTCCGATGCACCACTATTCTCATCCCAGCTCTACAACGATATCGGCGCTACCTCCTGCGGATTGTTGATTTTTTCACACGCCATTGTTTCGTGCACAGAACAGAGAACCATGCTCTCTATTAGAAGTCCCCATCATCTCTCTCCGTATTTTGTTTCACTTGCACCTCGATATATCCGAATAGATAATAAAGCAATAAGGGATATTTCTATACGATAAGTCGAATAATTTAAGACATAGAAACTATAACTAGTCCTTGATTGTGGCTTTTCATCTAATTTACATAATATGCATTCGACCTACAAGACTAACAATGAAATATGAAATTTATATGAATACACACCATGGGAACATAACATAAGTAGAGTTTTGGTGTAAGCAAGAAGACCGAAACAAGAGGCGAAATCACGCAGCCGAATTCAACGAGGGGAAACATCCCAACTGATCCCAAGATTATTCAGCCATTCCCTACATGTAATCTACCTATTTTTGTGCTTGTTATTGTGAAATATTTTTTGAGCAAAACATTATTTCTGTCTTACATAAATAATGTATATGGTCGAGTGCCATGGCTAATTGACCTTTCCGCGTTCGTTTATACGTTTGTACGAGATAAATAATTTATCTCGTTAATTCCGCCTTTGTCTGTGGAACAGTCTGTCTGACATACGAACTTGTAAATGTAATTATAGCTATTTTAAATCGTAATTACCACTTTACTAGAGAACTCCAATTATATAACTAGCCGAAGCTTCAAACTTCTCCCGCTTAAAATTTTAAACCTATTCAAGATGGAACTTAATATTCATGTTACACAATTATTGCTTTTAACACGTGGCTAGTTCATGAATCATGGGTTAGACGCTGGTTGGTGCAGGCACTAAATTTTATAGATGTACAGTAATAGTGAAAAGGCATTAAAACGACTTAAACAGCCTTAAGCACGCCTTAACACCTTAAAATGTGAGTGCGTGTCTTATGTACCTAAGAGTGAAATAATTATTTAGAGGCTATTTCGTTCTTTCTTTAGAGACTTCCTCATACGTTTTACTAACTCCTTAAGGGGTCAGTTGACCACACTTTAATCGCACCATAAAAGGTGATTAGACTGAAGACACCTTACCAATACCGTCTTAAGAGATGCGTATAGAAGCTGGTGGAGGTTGGCCAAGCTGAAGTCAGCTTCAGCTTGGCCAACCTCCACCAGTCAAGTGAGGTGAAGAGATGAAAATTGTTCTCACAACTCTATTTCACTTTGTAATTTCTATTCTCAAAGAATATAGCCTCATCTTACACAACGCGTGTCCTCATCTTATGGTATTTCTCATTTCAATTTACATAGTAAGGAGTGTACCGTGTGGGGCTGGTACTTTAAAAGAATAGCCCCACTGCATCTCTCCCCGTGTATGTCGTAAAAGGCGACTAAGGGATATGACTCCCTTCTTATATTACTAGGTGGTAGGGTTTAACCCGCCCGGGTTGATAACACCGCACTGAATGATAGGTCGGTCGAAATGGCTATGTAAATAGTTTGTGTTTTCCGTCCAGTTCAGTGTAGCCGGCACGACCGAAGGGAAGCACTGATGTGGCACCAAGTTCACCCGGTGTTGTGGGCTGACATCACGGATGTGGTAGGTGATGTAGCAAAACGTGTCAGTTTCCATAAAAAAAAAGGACAAATTTTGACCAATTAATATCGGTATTCCTTCATTTTAAATTTTGCTTTCGCCTGTCTTGTTTTGCCGAGGGTTTTTTGGTGACAGTGAATTAAGTTTTTTTATAATTAAAAGCTGTGCCCGCGGGTCCGCTCGCGTGAAAGTCGGTCTTTATATCAAATCTGATTGAAGCGCAAATATGAAGTCAACAAGGGTCAGGTCGAAGGCCGAATTGCGTTCACGTAAATGATGTAAACTCAAGGAATATAACCCAATCAAGTCACATTATATCATCATTGGCGGAAAAGGTTAATCCACACGAAAGCCAACCGATACCCAATAACGATTACTTTCGACCCTACTACTCATTCCCTTTAAGAGATGGCGTGATGTTACACAAATGTTAATAATAGCTCAGCGTTAACCCATTCATATCAGTGAAAATCCCATGTAAATAAATTGAGTTCGATTTTGATTAACACGAAAGCAAACCGATTCCCAAGTTTTGACTACGGCGGCGCCCACGTACTCGTATGCATAAAAAAACTTACTAGCGGGCACACAAAAATCTAAAATACTATTACTTGTCTATTGCTGGTTTGCCGCTACCTCAGCCCATATATAATAAAAAATATAAAAGGAATAGTCATATGACTATGACGTGTGCGCTAGCTTCACTAGTCATGTCACTTAATTACGTAGAATTATTATTACATGGTAGTACATATTAATTCTATGCCTGAAATACGAAGTAACGACAGTTCAGTTTAACACCTGGTGGCGGGAGCATTCGTCTATCCGACTTTTTTGTCGACGGTACCGATAGCTGTTACGTCATAAGTTCATAACATAACCGTCAGCGCGACGGTCCCGACGAACAATGTCGGATATGCTAATTATCGAAATTTTGATTTATTGTCTCATTGAAATCACTATGAATTATAATTTCATCCCGTGTTTTCAGAATTTTGTTAGCACAAATATTTAAGCATATTTTTGGGAGAACAATGTTGGTTGTGATAATGTATACGCCGAACAAAGTAATAAAAATGCATCCGACATTGTTCTTCGTTGCTAATCCCCTGCCAGATGAGCGCGCGCGCCGTCGTCCGGTCAGTTCCGCCATTGTTCTTGGAGCGTAGAGACGTGCGCCGTTATTTCTTTTTTAAAGTTTTCTTTTGTACAGAAAGTAGTGCTTTGAAAATCAAATATGCATCAAAGGAGTCGTAGAAACCGTGTACTGTGTAAATCTTTACAATCCGAAAGCTCAAACAATAAATGGAAGGAACATAACCTAGAAACTGAATGTAGTGTTACACGTGGTAGTGTCGCCAATAGTCGAGTAACACGTTTAATGAGCATAATTTGTGAAGGAAATAATAAATCTACAACAGAAAATGGATCATCAGGTAAGTTTTTATATCTCAGTTCTATAGTAACATGTTTACTTTTAATTTAAAAATATCGACGTAGACTTCCCAAAAACAATGTAGGATTTTCACAACCGACGGTTTTGATAATTACAAACGTTATAAAACTTAATAATAACAAATACTTATTTAATACAATAAATATGGCTTACATAGTATTTAGAAAGCATCTAATAATATAAAAATAATATGACAAATTAAGATCACATCTGACATTACTCTTCGGAACACATTCGAATATATCTTGTCGGAAATATACATCCGACATTATTCTTGGAAGCACTCTGAATATTTTTCTGTCGGATGTGAACATCCAACAATGTTCTTGGATATATATTATTAAATACTACTTTGTTTGACTAGAAAGTCTCTCAAATTTTGAGAAATGTGGGATATTTTCATCAAATTTATTTTAGCAGTGATTTACTTCTAAAATCAATGCAAGATTTAAAGTTTCTCATATCTGTATCTCATTTAATGTGCAAATCCAAATTTCAACATGAACTTTTACGTTTTTTTTTATGCAAATTGACACGGTTGGTTACACCCAGGCTACACCACCTACAATATAGGTGATGTCAGCCCATAACACCGGGTGAACTAGGTGCCATGTCAGTGCTTCTCTTCATTTCATGTCGGCTACACTGAACTGGACGGAAAACACGAACTATTTACATAGCCATTTCAACCGACGTATCGTTCAGTGCGGTGGTATTAACTCGATCTGTACGGCCTTCTACTCAAGAGTCCGAATATGAATCTATTCCATACCTAAAGGGTAACAACAGGACCCTATTACTAAGCCTCCGCTGTCCTTCCGTCCGTCCGTCCGTCCGTCTGTCAGCGTGCTGTATCTCATGAAACATAATAGGTAGACAGTTAAAATTTTCACAGAGTTTGTGTTTCTATTGCCGCTATAAGAACAAATAGTTAACAAAAAAAAAAAAAAAATTACGCAGTGTTTAATCTTGTACGATGGTACGCAAGTCGCAACCCTTTGTGTGTGAGTCCGACTCGCACTTGGCTGGTTTTTAGGGTTTGAAGTCGGTTCAATGTTTTTTTAACAATTTTTTTATATTTTTTTATTTCACAGATCTAAATTCTTCTCATCCCGATAAGAACCAGAGGAAAAAGTCACCTTCGCAAGCCTCAACCAAAGATGTCATTAATTTGAGCGGTTGCGATTCACTTGAGCTAACACCACTGCAAAGAGAACTTTCTGAGTCACCACTCCCTGAAGATGCAGCAGAGTTTCAAGAAGAGATGGCAGCTATTGAAGATATCTTCAACGATTCGAGCAGCGCACAACCTGTCCCTCAGTCTGAATTGACTATAAGTCCAAAATTCCTTGAATCATCCCTCCCTGAAGGAACAGCAGAGGTTCAAGAAGAGATGGCAGATATCATAGAAGACATCTTCGACGACTTAAGCACGACACAACCTGATCCTAACTCTCAATCGGCCATAAGTCCAGGTGTTTCACATCCTACGTCACATGAATCTTGCGATTACTACAACATAACTCCAATGCCTTCCCCGGTAAATAGACACAAAACATGCGATGACGTTTTTTGCGTTATGCATCACGAGGATGATCTGCAAACTGACACACTGTCTCCTACCTGGTCTCAAGCTTCTTTAAATAGCGCACGATCGTCTAGATCACGTCAACGTGATGGAGGCAAAAAACGGCGCCGCAATCAATTAGAATGGGCAGACGTGAAAAGGAAATGTTTGAAAAACCTGGGTAAGAAGTATTACACAAAGAGAGGAAAGTGTTCTAACGAAAAAGCTCTCGGCCCACCTTGCTCTTGCAAACTTAATTGCAATGACAAGTTCGCCATTGCAGAGAGAGAAGAAATATTTTTAAATTTCTGGGAGCTGGGCGAGAGGCAGCAATAGTGGAATTACGTGGTAAAGTACACAACAAAGGAAAAAAAACGTCGTGCTCTCACAGCAGATGTCAAGCACAATAGGCAGTACACATATAAATATTTCCTGCCTCAAAGATCGGATGAAGTAGAATTCAAAAAAGTCAATGTATGTAACATATTTTTTTTTAATACTCTTTCTGTGGGCGAAAGAATAATATCAACAGCATGGAAAAAGTATGACGGTTCTGCAACTATAGAAAAAGATATGAGGGGCCATCACAAAAACCATAAAAAAGTGATGACTGAAGACGTAGTTGAAAGTGTATGTGACCATGTTGAGTCGTTCGCACCCGTGGAATCACACTACACGAGGAAGGATTCCAAGAAATTATATTTGGATGGCAGCCTGAGCGTAGCACTAATGTATAAGTTATACAATGAATGGTATAATCCAGAAAAATATATGAAAAAGGCAACATCTGAGCGACAATACCGAGACATTGTGAATGAAAAATTTAATTTAGGATTCCACATTCCAAAGAAAGACCAATGCGACGAATGCCATACATACAAAAATATATCCAATCCGAGTGAAGAGCAAAAAGAAGCTATAACATTGCATTGCCAAAAGAAAGAAGTTGCGCGCGATCAAAAAAATAAGGAAAAATCTGAGGCGATTTCTTCAAATGGTGCTATTATTTGTGCAACTTTCGATTTCCAAAAGGTTCTGACATGTCCTCACGGAAAAGCTAGCATATTTTATTATAAAAGAAAACTGTCAACTTTCAACTTCACTGTGTACGATATGGCAAAAAAGCACGGAGTGTGCTACATGTGGCACGAAGGGGTAGCTAAAAGAGGAGCAAATGAAGTCAGCAGTTGCCTACTCGACTTCATAAAAAAAGGTGTCAGTCAGGGTGCACAAGAGTTTAAGTTCTGGTCGGATAACTGTGGCGGCCAGAACCGTAATCGTATAGTGTTCAACTTCTACCTATACGCAGCTAAGAAGTTTAACATAACTATCACACATAGTTTTTTGGAAAAAGGGCACACTCAAAACGAGGGAGACAGTGTGCATGCACTAATAGAAAGGGCAAGTTCTCCCAGAACTATATATACGCCAGACGAATGGCAAGTTCTCGTACGATGGGCTAAAGCGGATGGAAACCCATACGAAGTTAAAAGTATGACCCAAGATGCCTTTTTTGACTGGAAAAAAAAAACTTGAGGATAAAAACTGGAAGAAAAATACGCAAAATAAAAAAGTTGAATGGAGCAAAGTCAAGCAAGTTTTTGTTACTGGTGAACATTCAAATCAGATTCAATACAGATACAATCTGACATATGAGTTCGAAACCATCATCGTACATAATGCTACAAGACGATATCGTTCAGTAGACGTAGAACTTCATAAGGCATATGAAGCTGCTTTGCCAATCAAAAAACAAAAATATAAGGATTTAGTCGACCTCTGCAAATCCGCTATAATTTTGTATTTTTCAAATCCTTAGCACATGAGGACTAGTAATTAATTATAAATGAAATCTGAATAAAAATAGTAATCCGAGACAGGCTACATTTTTACAAAAATCACTTTTCTCTAAATACCATTTGCATAATTTTCTGTATAACAAATGTATTTTTTTTATTTTTAATAAATACACAATTCTTACATCCGACACTGAGTTATTATTGAACTTCCGAGAACAAAGTCGAATACTCATAACCGACATTAACTTTGTTTGTTAACTCCACCGAACAATGTCGTATGTAAACATCCAACAACTCGTGTTCCCTATTAAAATGTCGTAAGTGATTTTTCTGAAAATTCTTGAAAAAATATTGAAAAATAACTAGTGAATATTATTCGAATTAAATTAATAATGTTATTTCCAAAAAATCATAAGTGTGATCCTTTTCATAGTTTTTATATTAATCAAAACGTGATTTAAAATCTTTAAATGGCTGTACTGTAAAGTTGCCAATTAGCATATCCGACATTGTTCGTCGGGACCGTCGCGTGGCATACTTGAACCAGACGACTAATAGCTGTTCCCCATGCGAGCTACGCTTCGCGGCAGAATGTCCTGTACCTAACTATCCTTAGATATGTCAGAAAATGTCACTGACAACCCCATGTGAATTTATTGACTATTTCTCTAGTTATAAGCTATAGGTCGACGCGCCTCGCAATTTACTTTCTGCTTAATAATTTAGCATGTAAAATCCATCTATAAATAATCAAATAAAAATGTTCATATAGCCACTGATATGCAGTAAGCTTATGACTATAACAGTTCTATTATTTTGAATTTCATAACCATTTTGTGAGCTTAGTCACGTAGCGTAGTAACTAGTATCTCAAGCAACGTAACAGCTTGAAAGCTTCCGGGCAGTGCGAACTTCGCAACACAACAAAATTACTTTTAACGATCGCTGGCGGATAAAAAAGATAATCTCTTGACCATTGTGCGGTGGAAACCCAGTTATTGAATTGATATTTGAGTTATTGAGTTAAAAGTGTATTAAGGTCTTGAAACGAACATTACGTATGAACATGTCCGTATCAATCTTTTTGTGAGGAACATTACATGATTGCGGTGCTATATAATCATTTGATTTCAGCTCCGCCCGCGAAATGGCGAATATCTTTAAAATTAATTACTTACAAAATTTTATTTTTTTAATACACTTAGGTACCTGGGTTACACGGGTTGGTACCACCGCACTGAATGAAACGTCGGTCGAAACGGCTATGTAAATAGTTCCTGTTTTCCGTCCAGTTCAGTGTAGCCGACATGAAATGAAGGGAAGCACTCACATGGCACCTAGTTCACCCGGTGCTATGGGCTGACATCACGGATGTTGGAGGCGATATAGGCAACCGTGTCAAAAAAAATCCTAATATCGGTATAATAATACGGTCGAACGGTCATGCATCCAAGTTGGAACCGCACGCGGGTGTGCTTGATTTCGCGATCGGATGTCAATCCATTGGACCATCGAGCTAGCGAATCTGACAATATTATTTCTTTTATAAATTTTTCAATACATCTTTAATTTAAAGTTTAAAATCGCTACAGACAGACAGAGGGACATGCATTTAATTTTATAATACGTATAGAGTGGTAGTGAACTATGCAACACATTGTATTGTTGAAAACCACCTCTAAACCGGTTGAGACATTTTCGAGTAAAGCGAACGCACAAACAGACAGCAGACTGTACAACATTTTATAATATGTAGAAATATGACATATTTGTACAGCACAGTGTTGGTTACTTACTACATGCCCGTGGTTACATTGACGTCTCTAACTGAGTTACGAATAAGTACGAGTAAGTGACGAAACTATTGATTGTTACAAATTATGGATGATTGAGATTATTAGAGAAGTGTCGATAGAATGAGAGCGAGAACATCGTTTATCCATTACATATAATATAATACAATGCATCGCCTACCATGTATATTTGTTCACTTGTACATAACTCAAGTAAAACTATGCCATTGGTAATGCGGTTTTCATCGAAGAAAATAGTTTTAGTTTTTAGGAAACTTATTAGTTAAGTATATTAAAATTTATTTTATTGGAATATTTAAATATATTTTATCGAATAAAGCTACCTACATCACATTGATCACATAATATCATCAATAGAAATAATAAATCTGAAAGGGATGGTCATGGAGTAAGTTACTTTGTTTTATTAGATATTGCGTTTGTAGACTCTATGTATGATACTAAAAACTAAATTGACGATTTTTAGAAATCTTTTCTGTATGTATGTTCCTCCATAACTCTTAAACCGATCATCCAAATATGATGAAACTTAGTACAATCACATTTAACTATACGCGACACAGGATATAGGCTAAATAAAATTCAGTTCCGGTTACGCTAAGATGTGGCTCTCATACAAACCGAATTGTTCCGCCCGCCGAACTACAGGTACGGTGGCGGGCTTACTTACTTTCTTCTTTTTAAATACTAATTTCACGCGAGCGAAGTCGCGGGCAAAAGCTAGTATTTATTAATTATGTCGGTTTGTACGTATAATTTTTGATCCGCTAATATTCGAAAATTTTAGTTTCACACTCCGCCAACTGTATGGACGAATATCGAATTCCCACGCGGGGTTTGAGCCGTCCACGCCGCGCCGCGCCGCAATGCACTTTATTGCTTCACTACTAAAAATAGTAGTGACTAGTAGTGATAAAAATAAAACCTAAATATTTTCGATACGCAACAATAGCTGCCTACGAGCCAAAATTTCGTATGATTGTAGGTGTACTATAGATTGTACCAATATAGATTGTAATGATTGTAGCCAATTGTGTGAATATTTTAGCAAATATTTCCACTTAAAGATTCCATTAAAACCAAGGCGAATTTCACGACCCTCGGCTGTAAATGTAGAGCGGACGGTTGACACCTGTTAATAATGTATGAGAAATTATGAATGAAATATTTTTATTCATACCAATATTTGGACGTCGATTTTTATATATATTTTGTAGGCGATAAATTAAAAATAAAAGTATTAGACAACTTATATTTCCAAATTTTTAGTTCGTCGTCAGAGAACAAAATTTAATATATTTACAAGTCTGATGTGTAAATGATGATGGATGACGAATGATAGATGACACATCAAACTTGTAAATATATTAAATTTTGTTCTTTGACGACGACCTAAAAAGTCGAAATGTGTAATATGTGTATGTTTTTATTTATTGTGTACAAAATATATAAAAATGTATGAGAAATGCAACTTTATCCAACTAATACCTGCTGGACGAGACTTACCCGGAGGTGTTGAAAACGGTGACAAGTGAGTAATTTATAAGTAGGTCAACAAGAGCACGCCACGCGGTATGAAATACTGTCCGTGATTTCAGCTCAGTGTGGCCGCCACGACCAAAGAGAAGAGCTGGCACGACACCTGCTTCCGATAGGAACAAGATGTAGAAAACTTCAAGTAAAAATATAAATAGGGGAGGGGTTAGCGCCCGTTTTATATTTTTATATGTAGATGCTATCAATTCAAAATTTGTAAAAAAACTTGTAAGAGATGGCGCCGCTATAATTTTTTTAGTCGAAGGAAACGTGAAATGGCCACGCGATGTTTGGTTTCATAAAAAAAGTATTCTGTCAATATAGTCAGAACATATAGTGGTGTACGGGTACCTATTCGTACACCACTATATGTGGATGGACTGGACTCATTTGAACCGCAGAGGACTTGCGAAAGCTCCACAGCAGCTCTAGAATGGGGCTACTTAGCCTCCGTGATGAATACATACCAAGAAATGCCATTGTCGTACATTGCACACGTTTTAGCTTGTTACCAATGTTAGGTTGGCATGCATGCACATCTTGGCAGCGACCTCGACGTACGTTCGACCTCCGTCGCCGACTCGGTAGCTCGGTGGTGGTGGTGCGATGTATCGACATTAAAATGGAACTTGGACGGGTGACCGTTCGATCGTTGAGGCTGGCCGTGGTTCAGACACCACGTACAACTGTAGGTCCCTTCCATTCCCTTACCGGTCAAGTTCGGATTGATACAAACGCACTAAATGAAGGTTGAAAGTACTCTGAACTATTTTGGTTTAACAAAAATTATTTAAAAAAAATTGAAACCCCTGACCCTTAAAAGCCACCTGACCCTTAAAAGCCAAAAATAATTTCTGTTTACTTACTTAAAGGAGTCGGGGGAACTCCTTTAAGTAAGTAAACAAAAATTATTTTTATCTTTTTAAGGGTCGGGGTTTTTAAATTTGTAATTTAACTTTTATTTCAAGCTTTAAAAAAAACACATACAAATCAGTCCATCCGTGAGATGTAATTTGTTTATTACTTCATAAATTACTCTAGTAACTACCTACTTGATTGCTAACATAGCTAAGAACCGTCCCTCTTAAACCAGCTTTCTAATAAAAAAAAGCCCCAGTTGCACTCCGGGAGTGCCGGCAGAAGTGAAAACTTTTTGTATTTCCGAAAATAATTCTTAGGTGGTTATAAAAAAAACTAAACACCCTAAAACAATTTAAACACCGTAACATTGCTTAAAAAAGAAAACAAAAGAAAAAAAACAAAAAAAAATTGAGGGGTTCGAACCCATGGTCAAAAAATACAAATCCTACACTCTTGCCATTGAGCCACGAAATCACATAAACGACCAAACGAATATCGGATTCCCTTGATTCGCTTTCGGCTTTACTGTCACTGTACTGTCAGAGACGAACAGAATTGATCCCAAGCCACTCGTAACTTAACCCTTAATGCAATGACTTATGGTTACATTTTAAATAATAAAAATACATCTGACGCTTTTCGAGATCTGACGCGAGTTTAACATTTTTTACCCACCTAAAAAAGTGCCAAGCGCCGCTAAAGAAGTTTTTACTTCAAAAACCCGAATCCAAATCGGTTCATTCGTTTGGGAGCTACAATACGAGCCACAGACAGATACACAGACACACACACGGATACGTCAAACTTATAACACCCCTCCTTTTGCATCGAGGGTTAAAAAGGTGTAGAATCAGCCCCTTTCGTGTACTACCGCCTATTAATTCGTATATATTTTGTTTCAACTCCTCGACAAATGTGATATGATAACCCTTCTAGGAAATCGTTTGCATGCCGGTCGAGTCATTGCGGAGTTTGTGAAATGAAAGGTGTCATCGAATCTGGACGCGTTGGCCAACATGGCGGATTTACTCATTACTCGCGTTACTCGAGAGCTTGTGGTGTGTGTGCGGTGGCTTCCGAGGGTGTTGCGAAAGAATGTCATGTCTAGATTGTGTGGGCCTTTCCATTCCTTGCCATTTCTAGTCTGATGTATGACGAGTCTCGAAGCAGGGTTTTTGTTTGAGTCATATATTACAATTTGTGTTATGTACCCAACGACATTCTACTTTCTGGACGGGCCCTCGTCATACATTTTACCGGTAGAAAGGTGCGATTGGAGTTCCTCTATATATTGCCAATATATAAAACAGCGTAAGTGCGCGAGCGCCTCATACATCACGTTACGTTTCCGCTCTATGAACGTCGATAGAGTAAGACGGTTAAATGGCAATTTGATACGTATAAAGGAGAGACAACGATTGGAGAGGGTGCTGAATGCTCACCAATAGCGCGCCTCAATTCGGTGCGTTGTATGCCACTTCCCGATAATTTAATTCGTTGTATGTACCTACTAGAATTGTCAAACTTATAATATATGTAGGTAGCAGTCATTGACGTATTTCTCTATGGTTACTAGTAAATAGCGTTTATAATATACTAATAAATAGGATAATAGGATAACAAATAAAAGGCCATGTAATTGGTACATTGTTGAATTTTATATTATTTTTTATATACACTAAAATTCTATATTATTCTATAATAATATAAATATTTTTAGGTGTAATAATTATTGTATGACTTGTAATATGAAAAATTATTATTAATAAAAAATCTAAATCTAAATCTAATATATAAATCGGGTAATGTGCGTGTGAAGGCTTTCGTCATACACAATTATTATGCTATGTGGCCATTATATAGTACATATGTATATATACAGGGTGTTCGGCACATCGGCCGACAAATTTTTTTTTGTAGGTAAGTGGGGTTATTTGCATGGTTTTACCTATCCTCCTTGGTTTTACCCATGACACCTTTTGTCAGGAGTCACGTGATATCGAGGTACGATTTTTTTCAGTATTTTTGAAAATTGCCAAAATTCCAGTTATAAACCCTTGCAACTTTTTTGTTTATGATTGTATCAGCACGAAATACAAATTTATTAGATTTTATGATGTTAATACCATAAAAAGGACTTATGACCTCCCAAAGTCTCGAGAACGAGTAAAAATATGACAGAATCTTAATTTCTTAATTCATAAAAAAAACCGACAGCAATTGTGAGCTTAATTACGCTTTAAAAAGTTTGATAGTTTACGCCCTTTCCAACGGTATACCACATGTCATACAAATCATTCACTATGTGGTCAAAATTAGGGACAGAGACCAGAATAGAACGACAACACGGGCACTTAGTAACAGTAACACCTGTGCAACACCTAGGCTATGTTCTCCTTTAATTCAGTATATCCAGCAATCCAAAGGGAAGTCTCCGGTATGGCACCTACCTGGAGGTGATATTGACTATACTAGCCGCCAACGCTCCTGGCACGCGTAGTCATAAAACGGTAGAGCGGCAATGCCAATGTCACGCGCTCGCTCGCACTTACGGGCCTTATGAGAGGACGCAGTGACGATTATTATTTACATTTTTGATCAAATTGTTTTCACCCTATTTACATTTGTAAACTTTTATCAAATTGTTTAAATTTTATGCCTGTATCAAATGTGTCTTAATAAAAATATGATAGTTAATAAAATATTCAAATTCATAATTATATATCACTAGACTAATTATACTAGTACCTACGTATGTATGTAATGTATAAATTGCACATATGATAATATGACGGTTTAAAGTGGCGTTGGCGGTGGGGTTATCCCAAAAAGAGTTCCTTTAGAATTATTTTAGATACCTTTATCTACTTTTATCAAAGTATATTTTTATTTATAAAAAACTATTAAAACAAATATAAAAACCGCCTTCAAAAATGTATGACATAAAAAAAAATCGAACCCTAGAGTTGAAGGCGGTCGGTTATTTTTGCTTGCTTTACCACCGCCTTCAACTCTAGGGTTCGATTTTTTTTTATTATTTCATACATTTTTGAAGGCGCTTTTTATATTTTTTTAAATAGTTTTTTATTTCACAGTTTTTTTAGTAATTGTTTGCTATTAATGTACTCGGCGGAATCGCTCGGCCTTCGGCCTCGCGATTCCGCCTCGCTTTCCCATCCGATCTTGACCAAATTGAAATGGGACCACACGGTAAGGACCAGCTTTCAAATAAAAAAGGAATCATTAAAATCGGCTCACCCACTCGAAAGTTCTGAGGGGACTAACATAAAAAAAATACAGTCGAATTGAGAACGTCGTCCTTTTTTTGAAGTCGGTTAAAAACATTATCACCTGGTCCATTTTTTATCAATAAAATGCAAGACAATGGTAGCCTACCCTGACACACATTCCATATATGTGAAGTGTATGTAATAGATATAATATTATATTAGAGGTTACTAAGTTCTCTCAGTAACATAAGTGCGTGCGAAATGACACAATGATGTCGGCATTATCGGAGTTTTTGATGCTTTTTACAAGTACATTGTTTCCTCACAGTAAGTAGATACACTAGCACCAACGACATGCACTTATCTTAATGATATAATGACCGCTTGAATTGTGTGTGCAATTATAAAACGTAAGGAACACGGAGTTATGTAATGAGTAATGAAGCTGAGCGGTTGAAATTCTTCCTTGTCTGGAGACTCAGACAGATGTATAACACATAAAAAACTATGTGATTCTATAAGTAGCTTGCTCATTTTATCGCGCCATTTTCCACGTCGTGTTGATTAAAAGTTTTCCTGACTACAATGTTGAACAAATAACAAAAGAATTTTCAAAATCGGTTCACCCAGTCGAAAGTTCTGAGGTAACAAATATATGAAAAAAAAAAATACAGTCGGATTGAGAACCTCCTCCTTTTTTTGAAGTCGGTTAAAAATTGTGGTACACGTACCCCTTATATTCCCTTATTTGAGAATCGCTGATCTAAAAGGATATCCGTGTGCTACCTGACTCAGTATTGATTAATTTAAGGTAAATTTTCAATTCCAGTTTTGGGTTTAATACGAACATTGAGAAAATACTCATTCGGAGGGTTCCGTAGCCGTTTCCTTCTTCGCACGCAGCAGAGCGAGTGCGCGTAGCGATCGCACAGCCGCAACGTGTCTTCCGTCACCGTCCGACGGGCGTCCGCGCCGCGCCGCGCCGCGCCGCTTCGCAGCACATTAGAATCCAATTTTCTCCATAACATATTTACAAGGTGGTAGGTTCAAATTGTAGCCGACTGGGTTGGTACTACCGTACTGGATGTGAGATAGCCGCACAGCAGCCTCGGTTGTGTTCTCCTCTAGTCCAGTATAGCCAGCAATCCAGGGTCCAAAGGAAAGTCTCCGGTATGGCACCTACCTTCTCGGAGGTGATAATGGCTGATCGGAGCATGTGCTTTGGCCCCTTCGACTCAGCCACCCATACCGGATTACATATATAAAAAAAAACTTTTAAATAGTTCTCATGCCGCCGCAAGAACTAAATGGATTACTTTATTAATTATTTTCAGATTTATTCAGCCTTACGTTCCGAAGTCCGGAATCCGGAGACGGATGGATGCCTGACCGATTCTATAAGGGGGGACCCCGGCGGGTCGCTGGCTACTGCAATCTAAGTACAGAAAGAGAAATAGATATGAAGACATAGACAGATTTATTGTTTATTTATTTTTATACTCGTATTTCAAAAGTTCCTAACGTTAGGTACGTTTTAAAGAACAATGTCCTTTCAACGTCCAAACTCGAACGTAGAATTATAGAAGTATTCAATCTAATTACAGAAAAGAAATTATCATCATTAATTATTAAAATAAACAAACCATCAGTTTTTTCTGATCTAATTGTATCTTTAGTTTTTACCCGACTACGGCGAAGCAAAAAGGAGGGTTATGTGTTTGACCGGTATGTATGTATGTATGTATGTATGTATGTATGTATGTATGTATGTTCATCTGTTCCCTCATAACTTCTAAACTACTTATCACAATTTGACAAATGTGGTATCGTTGAAAGCGTCTTGATCGTCCGCTGGTTATAGGCTATGTGACGTCACACAAAATTGACTGTGGCGCCCTCTAGATGACAAAAAGTCATGATCTAAAAAACATTTTTTTTTTAATGATGCCGTGTTGGGTATCAAATGAAAGGGCTTAATTAGCACATTTCAAAAATATATATATTGTTAGCTATTGCTTTCGGATTTGCTTGCATGCACTCGATAATTGGGAATAATTTCTAAATAAAATAAAATCAGGCCTCATTCCATACATATATACATACATATCACACACGCTGAATCCCGACAATCGGGGTAAGCAGAGTAATCGGTGTTGTGCTGCAAGAACTCTTGTCAATTACAGCACAACACCGACCACCACGTTTCGCAAAGGATTCGAACAAGATTAAATCGATCAAGCAGCAAGTATGGCACGAAGACCCACCTGCTGCATGACTCGGTGGAAGTACCGTGCCAAGGTGAGAGGTGGCGAGCCTGTCGCCCTTTAGCACGGCATCTTGTCCTTATCCCTTAGTCGCCTTTTACGACATGCATGGGGAGAGATGCAGTGGGGATATTCTTTTTAAGTACCGACCCCACACGGTACTCGGCCTCATTCCAAACCTACCCAAATACATCCTACTTAAACCATCTTAATATTATAAACGCGAAAGTTTGTAAATGAGTTGCGTTCAGGAAGACGATAAACCTACTCAAAGAAAAAAAGTAACTAAGGGTGAGGCAGAAGGCCGAGCTGCGTTCAGGAAGAAGATAAACCTTCTTAAAGACAGTAAGTAACTGAGGGCGAGGCCGAAGGCCGAGCTGCGTTCGGGAAGACTATAAACCTTCTCGAAGAAAGTAAGTAATAAAGGGCGAGGCCGAAGGCCGAGCTGCGTTCAGGAAGACGATAAACTTTCTCGAAGACAGTAAGTAACTATGGGCGAGGCCGAAGGCCGATCTGCGTTCAGGAAGAGGATAAACCATCTTTAAGAAAGTAAGTAACCAAGGGCGAGGCCGAAGGCCGAGCTGCGTTCGGGAAGCCTAAACATTCTCGAAGAAAGTAAGTAACAACAGGCGAGGCCGAAGGCCGAGCTGCGTTCAGGAAGAGGATAACCTTTTCGAAGAAAGTAAGTAACAAGAGGGCGAGTCAGAAGATCGAGCTGCGTTCAGGAAGACCATAATCTTCTCGAAGAAAGTAACTTCTTAGCTACTTATTTTTTCGAAAAGGATTATCCTCTTCCTGAACGCATCTCGCCCTTCGGCCTCGCCCATAGTTACTTACTGTCTACGAGAAGGTTTATAGTCTTCCCGAACGCAACTCGGCCTTCGGTCTCTCCCTTAGTTACTTACTGTCTACGAGAAGGTTTATAGTCTTCCCGAACGCAGCTCGGTCTTCGGCCTCGCCCTTTTTAATTACTTTCTTAAAGATTGTTTATCCTCTTCATGAACGCAGCTCGGCCTTCGGCCTCTCCCATATACTTACTATCTTCGAGAAAGTTTATCATCTTCCTGAACGCAGCTCGGCCTTCGGCCTCGCCCTTTGTTACTTACTTTCTTCGAGAAGGTTTATAGTCTTCCCGAACGCAGCTCGGCCTTCGGCCTCGCCCTCAGTTACTTACTTTCTTAAAGATGGTTTATGCTCTTCCTGAACGCAGCTCGGCCTTCGGCCTCGCCCATAGTTACTTACTGTCTTCGGGAAAGTTTATCGTCTTCCTGAGCGCAGCTCGGCCTTCGGCCTCGCCCTTTGTTACTTACTTTCTTCGAGAAGGTTTATAGTCTTCCCGAACGCAGCTCGGCCTTCGGCCTCGCCCTCAGTTACTTACTTTCTTAAAGATGGTTTATCCTCTTCCTGAACGCAGCTCGGCCTTCAGCCTCGCCCTTTGTTACTTACTTTCTTCGAGAAGGTTTATAGTCTTCCCGAACGCAGATCGGCCTTCGGCCTCGCCCTCAGTTACTTACTTTCTTAAAGATGGTTTATCCTCTTCCTGAACGCAGCTCGGCCTTCGGCCTCGCCCATAGTTACTTACTGTCTTCGGGAAGGTTTATAGTCTTCCCGAACGCAGCTCGGCCTTCGGCCTCGCCCTCAGTTACTTACTTTCTTAAAGATGGTTCATCCTCTTCCTGAGCGCCGCTCGGCCTTCGGCCTCGCCCATAGTTGCTTACTTTCTTCGAGAAAGTTTGTCGTCTTCCTGAACGCAGCTCGGCCTTCGGCCTCGCCCTTTGTTACTTACCTTCTTCGAGTCGGTTTATCGTTTACCTGAACCCAGCTCGCCCTTATCCCTTCAAGTGCCTACATGTTAAAATTATAAAACAATAAAACCTAAACAAACAAAACATGTAAAACGGCTCTGCAAATACCTTATCACGAATTTATATCGCCAAAATAATTAAAATAAACCTACCCTAAGTGGCATACGACCACGGCTATCCTCTGAACAACACTATGAATATTTATTAAATACATTAAAATATATTACGTGTAAGTTGTTTATTTAATAGACGATAAAATATTGAATAGTTTGTACATAACAATTTCAGATGAGAACATTTTCTTGTTTCATACTTTTTAGAGCGTGATTTTTCAGTAGTCGGGTTTTAGTTTTTGAACTTATTTTTTGTCCTAAATAATTTAAGTATTTTTCTGTCGCACTTGGCTTCCAGATTTATACTTTTACTGACCACGATGTATGTCGTAATATCTACTGGAAAAAAAGTTAAACACCGGTTAGGTAGAGCGGTTATGTAGGCTGCGGGCGGGTGCCTGGTCGGTGGAGTGAGTAAAGGAGGCTAATAAGTGCTTCCATTGTGTTGTCCAAAATCTGACCCACTGCCCAAGAATATGGATCACAGAGCACCATTTGAACATTTATTAAAATGTCTAACAACACCTTTAACAATACCTAAACTGTGTTGCCTAAGATGTCTTCTATAATAAATAACCCAAGATTAAACGTATTAGTTACCAGTCTTTCTGCTGTCTGCTGAATAATTAACTTATGGGTCAAATTGATAAACTCTTTTTTTGGAGAAGTCAGTTAAAAAAGTGGCCCTCTTGTGGGCTGATATCACGGACGTTGTAGGTGATGTATCCAACCGTGTCAGTATGCATAAAAAAAAAACTTATTATCACACCCGCACCCAATGTTATGCGTTTAGGGCTTTAGCAAGAAGAAATTCCAGTCATTTATGGCCAATTCGTAATGCCGAGTAAAAGTGAAAACGCGTGTGTCCCAATTTGCGCGTAGCTCGCGGAAGTCCGTTGTCGTGGGTGTACCAGCGCACCGCGCACCGCGCACCGCGGCGAGCAACAATGGCTGCTCCGGCGCAGCGTCTTCTGTCTGCTGCTGTCTGTGTAGGTGAGCGATATGCTGACATGTGACACGTTCGACAGCATTGTCTGACATCACGTTCCTGGTCTCTTGACGAGTTGAGGTGCTTTCGAAAGCCGCTGGCAAATATCGAGCGGTTGTTAAATTTTAATTGCATATTACTTCATTCCGCGACTGATGCGACTGATTCAGCCACCGAAACCGGATTAAATAAAAAAAAATGCAATAAAATAATAAAATTTATATTTGACTTGTACAAGTAGTTTTGTAAAAGTTATAGAATGTTATAGACCGAACCAAATGCTTTCTGAATTAACCTCTAAGTATTTTACGCAAAGCTTAATTCAAAAACTTCTACTAAATCTGGTGCGAGTCAATCAATAAGCCGATTATCTCCAGACACACAATTTTAATTTCCAAAGTCAATTATTGGCCTCTTTCAAAACGCACTCCATTTCAATCGGTCTACCTATTTACATAATAACTCAAATGTTGCAGTGAGCGGGAGCAAGCGAATGGTCTTGTGTTCAGAGGCGTATTTCGGTGGCTTCGAACCTTCGTACGAACCTATTGATTGAAGCGGGAAGCAGTTGGGCCAACTGCTTACGCAGCCTTCCGGCCGGGGACCGTCTTGCTAGAACTTTCCTCACCCAAAAAATAACATTCAGCGGCGTACCTATAAGTATATAGTTTGATGAGACTCACAAATTATTGACTGAAAATGTTGCTCTAAAAACATTAGGCTCCAAATACTGAAAGGGGTAATTCTGTACCTGAAACTGAGCAGCTGTTGTTCTACGACGGTTTAATTTTGGGATCAATTTTTTTTTACCTTTTCTTATATTTGGTGGTCAGACCATAATTTCATTTAATTTACTTTCATTTCAGTCTTAGGTACCATCGGTACGCATGAGTTCTTCGCATTTTATTAAAAAATTTTAACAATTGTAACTTTCTGAGCTAGACCTAGTCCTACACTGGCGGCCGTGGACAGGAAAACGGAGTGTGGGAAGACCACCCGCCAGGGGGGACGACGACATCAAGTACGCCGGCGGAAATCAGTGGTTCCGTACCGTATCGCTGAATGCCGGGAGGACTGGAGGAAAATTGGAGAGGCGTATGTCCAGCAGTGGACGCTTACACGCTGACTGACTGACTGACTGACTGACTGAGCTAGACCCATGGCAAAGGACTAATAATTCTAGCCAAAGCAATAATTTACACACCTATCTTAAGCGAATTGTCAATGAAATAAAAAATAATAAAAATTACAGTAAAAAATATACAGTTTGGTGAATGAAATAGCAATTAAAACTAGAGCTAATTAAAATAAAACATTAAAATACTGCGCATCAATAGAATTGTCAAAGGTAAAAATACAATTATGTCAATAAAAAATAAATTAAGTATAATAAGTAGCATCAATAGAATTGTCAAATTACTTAGTCAAACGATTAAAAAAATAAATAGGTACAGACGAGAAAGAGAAAGAGATAGGTACAGAAATAGATATAAATATAGGGACCCATCATAAATGTAGGGAGAGGCTGAAAAATTATTGACTCTAAATAAATAGTCGTAAAACAAACCTTGTTCAGTTTTATTTACATAATTTCCCCTTTCAATATTGGAAACTTAATTTGGGATTTTGTCAGATTTTGTTGCCCCCCACATTTTGCCTTCCCAGACAACGCCCCCAGCAGCGAATACTCTTCTGTTTACAATACAAAAGCAAAGAGACTGTTAAGGTGAATGCCCCCCACTGACCCGCTGATTGGTGTGAAGAGTTTGATCGCTTCAGCCTGCAATGAGGAAAGCCTTGGATTGATGTTAGTGCAATCATTAGGTTAATCGAGTTTCGTTTGTAGTAGGAAAATCATTTACGCGTCATTGACCGTTGAAATTTTAAATTTGTATGTGTTCATCTATTTTATTGTTTATTGTATAATTTCATCCATAGGTAGGTAACCTACGCTTGGACATGTCGAAAATTCCGCCAGTTCTAAATTCAATGCGAAGAAGAACTGACAAACAAACTTCGCAAGTCACAATGTTTTGTTAGTACCTTATATATAAGTATTATAATTCAAGTAATTTACAATAATTAACGCATACTACCGCTCACAAGAACATTAATATTTACAGCATAAGCATGAACACTCAAGAATCTGACCACTCTGCCTATTTACATTACCTATATCTGGTGTATAGTGCCATCGTCAATTTTGATACTTCATATATCAAGTCAAATGTATGTAGTTCATCTATTTTATGTAAGTTTTCCGTTTTGTGGTAACAATGCCTTAGTAATAACATCAAAAACCAAATTATTGGAAATCAGGCACGTTCAGAGCAATGTAACCCAAAACGGATAACGAATTCGAGAATGTCGCTATAGTGACTAATGTTCTACATGAAAAGACCTATTCAATCCTATAACACTCATAGCTATTGGGGATGGATACCAAAACGGCCGTTGCAGGTTTGTATGTATGTATGTATGTATTCATGTATGTTTGTCCACGAATTTCTCGGAAACTAGAAATCGAATTGCCAATATTCTTCTTGTTATTATTGAATTAAGTATCTTCCTATCTATCAATTTTCAGGTGTGCTTTTGTACCGCCTTCAACTCAAGGGTCCGAATATGAATCAAAATATTATTTAACACTTTTCAGTTCTAGTAGTTTTTTGAAGTCGGTGCAATGTTTTTTAAAACAGTTTTACCGACCTTCTTCATTGCGGTATTTATTTGGTACACATCCGGACGGACTAAGCCCTGGAAGAAGGTAAGGGAACGGAAAGGACGTATTCGTACAACGTATGGACAGCTCAGACTCAGAGTATAAAGAATCGGTAAAGTAACTGGTTGGTAACATAACGAATATCAGGTGTGCCCCGCGGCGACCGGGGCGGGGCGGGGCGGTGTAGAAAGTTACCTCGACCCAAGAGAAAGGTCGCCGACGGAGAACGAACGAGGAAGTGAGGTTGCATACAAGTTCACACTCACACGGTCACACACAACCGAGTGTAGGTAAATGCACATTTTGTGCAGGTGCATGGGTAATAAAAGGCCGGGTACCTACCGTCGGCTATAAAAGTTATACAAATACTGTAGAACGTTACACCATAATAATCGTATTTCGAATTGTCGTTCATTCAATTTCATCTTGCTATTTTGTATTAGCAAAATATGAAATATGCATTGTCGTATTTTTTTTTATGTAAACTAACATAGGTGGCTGTGCCGAGAGACCAATGGTTCATTCGACAGAGCCAAAAACACCTCTCCTCGCGAAACCAGGCTCAGTTAGGTCCCATGTCAGCAGATTTGCGGACTGTTGCTAGGCTGTCTAGCCTGTTAATACGACGTTTGAAGACACCCAGGTTTAAGGATTCGGGAAACACACTCGCCGGAAGACAGTTCCACACCCTAGCGGTGCGACAAAGAAACGATTTACAGAACCGATTGGTTCTCTAAAGCCCAATGTCATCAACAAAAGGGTGCTGAGTCTCTCTGCGCCGAGTCATGCGGAGATAGGGCGGGTGGCATGGAATAAGGGATGCCAGTTCCACAGAGCAGCGCCCGTGATAGTATCTGTAAAACAGACTAAGCGAACCTACAAATCGTCTGTGACTCAGAGACTCGGGGTGGAAATTGTATGCAATTGTATGAATTGTAAAGCAAACATTAGCCAGTCCCATATGTTACCACGGAGATAAAAACTTACATAACGATGGTTCCGGCAACAAAGGTCGTAAAAGCCATTTCGTTTCAGGCAACAAAGGTCGTAAAAGCCATTTCGTCAAAATGGCTTTTACGACATTTTGACGAAATGGCTTTTACGACCTTTGTTGCCTGAAACGAAATGGCTTTTACGACCTTTGTTGCCGGAACCATCGATAACATCGTTCGACATCTCTTGTACAAATTACCTCATGACCGTTTAGTACATTAAATATTTTTTTATGTAATCCTGCTTAGTCATTGGGGCCAAAGCACATGCTCCGACCAGCCAATATCACCTCCGAGAATGTAGGTGCCATACCGGAGACTTTCCTTTGGAATGCTGGCTATACTAGATTAGAGAACACAGCCGAGGCTGCTACATGCGGCCATATTAAATCCAGTACGGTGGTACCAACCCAGTCGGCTACAATTTTAGCCTACCACCTAGTAAAGGGCAAGGGAAGTGACCGACAGTTTTCACCTGTTCCGAACGGTGAAGCGGCAGGTGTAGGTGTGTCCGCCGTAAATTTACTCATAGCTGGTATTGCTTTGCACTAAGCACGGTTTCGCGAGGAGTGGTGTTATTGTTGGCGGCTGTCCTAATTCGGCTGATTGTTGGGCTAATCTACATTTCTCTATAAAAAAAAAACGTAGATAAAAGAAAGGTCATTGTCACGGCTAAGCCAGCGTTAGCGCCAACTCGACTCGGCTCGGCAAGTAAAAGATGTTGCGTCGAGGAAACAGACCGTGAAGCTGTTTGTGTCGGTTCGCTGTCGACAATACTGAACCGATAATTCAATTTATCGACACGTTGAGTGTCTGCTGAGTGAGATGTATGCGTATTATATTATTATACAGTAGATTATACATTATATTATACACTAGATTTTGCCAGCGGTTTCGCTCGCGTGAAATTCCTTTTTAAAAAGAAGCCCGCTACCGTACATTTATTTCGGCGCGCGGAATAATTCGGTTTGTAACCGGAACTGAATTTTATTTAGCCTATCCTGTGTCACATATAGTTAAATGTGCTTGTTCTAAGTTTCATCGAATTCGGATGACCGGTTTAAGAGTTATGGAGTAACATACAATACATACATACAGAAATGATTTCTAAAAATCGTCAATTTAGTTTTAGTATTATACATAGAGTCTACAAACGCAATATCTCATAAATCTCCATAGCCATCTCTTACAGATGTATTATTAGTAATATATAATATAATATTATAATTTAATATTATAATATTATATTATAAATATATTATTGATATCTTTCAGCGTGACTCTAAAATATGCCTTAAGAAACTGACACGGTTGACTACATCCGTGTACACTTAACATATACCACTAGTAAACTAGGTAAACTAGGCGCCATGTCAGTACTTCCCTTCGGTCGTGCCGGCTACACTGAACTGGACGGAAAACCCGAAGTTTTCGTTTCAAGGACCTTTCATTCAGTACGGTGTTACCAACCCGGGCCGGTTCAACCCTACCACCTATTAAGGTAAGAAAGGAAGGAAGGGACGTACACAGTTTTACGTAGAATTAGAACCACGGTCAGCCTCAAACGGTCGAATTCGATTCAAAGTTCTGACTGCGCCCAGGTGTGCTTAAGATCAAGATCACGAAGGGCAGTGGACTGATTATACGAACTTTTGTCTCTGTCAAACTTTGGGGAAAAAAATAATTGTATCGAATGTATATTAAGATTTGTACTTATTCTTTTGAAATCTCTCCACGAGGTCAAACAAAGGTCGATGGAAGACATGTTACTTCTCCGTCATCCAATTACGTTAGGTTACCTAACGGCAAGATGCGATAGAAAATCAAGATGTATTCAGAACATACATACCGATAAATCATTACCGACACACATCAATTTATGTAAACATCAATATTAAATTGTATTATGCAACACAGTAACGCAGGGATTATGCTTCGTGCGATAATATGGACTGTAACGTAGCTGCAATTTTATTTTCTATTTCACATATATTTCAGTGCTATTATAAAATGAAAAAAAAAAACCGGCCAATTGCGAGTTGAACTCGCGCACCGAGGGTTCCGTATCGACATGTCATGGTCAGCGCCACTCACGCCATCTATGGCGTGTAAAAAAAAAGCCACAGTTGCACTCCGGGAGTGCCGGCAGAAGTGAAAACTTTTTGTATTTCCGAAAATAATTCTTAGGTGGTTATAAAAAAAACTAAACACCCTAAAAAATTTAAACACCGTAATATTGCTTAAAAAAAATAATTTTGTGGGACTCGAAGCCATGGTCAAAAAATACAACCCTACACGCTTACCACTAAGCTAACAAATTACATAAACGACTAACGAATATCGGCTTCTGTTGGTTCGCTCCGGGCGAATTTATTATTTGAATTGATCCCGTGCCACTCGTAACTTAACACTTATTGCAATGACTTAAGGTTACATTTTAAATAATAAAAATAAATGTGACGCTTTTCGATCTGACGCGAGTTTAACATTTTTTACCCACCTAAAAAAGTGCCAAGCGCCGCTAAAGAAGTTTTCACTTCAAAAAAACCTTCATCCTACACACGTGATGTCAGTCCATCACATCTTGATCCTGTCAGTACTTCCATTTTGTCGTGCCGGCTACAATGAACTGGGAAGGAAAACACGGATCTTAAAGCGTTGCATCCCACTAGGGCGCGGTTTCTACGCTTAAACGAGGAGCATTTTGGAGCGGTACACCACTAGAGATATAGCTCGCAACATGTTCCGCAGCACGTCTGTACATGCGGCGATGTGTTGCATGCAACGTTCGCGCAACACGTAGACGTTGCACAACATGTTGCGAGGGTATTTGGCCCCTAGCGCATCCAACGCTTAATTTTCTATTATAACTTATTTGTTTCAACATCTATGAGGTAAATAGTAAGTAATTAATCTAGAATCTGTTACCTTCCTTTATTGTTTTACAACCAGTTATTAGAAAAAAAATACAGTCGAATTGAGAACCTCCTCCTTTTTTTGAAGTCGGTTAATTATCACAACAAAGAACAAACTGTAACTGTAATAACCTTCCCTCAACTTTTTAAAAGCTTTTTCATACGCCTAGAGATTGAAAGAGCAAGTATGAAAGCTTTCGGCAGAATTTGAGGAAATGTTATGTAAGGTGTTTCGTTAGTCATGTAAAAACATTCGGGAGGGTTACACGCAAATAAACACGTTATGCAAAAAAAAAAGTTTTTAGCATTACTTTTCGAGAAATTTAACAAAACATGTCTGCTGCCTAAAGATTAACCTGTGTGTAACAGTAGGTAACTTGTATTGGACGGGGTCAATGACCGTACTATTTTCAAACGCAGAACAGCTGTTTGTTGTAAGTAAGTCACAAGGTCACTATGATTGGTTTTTACAGCTACTTATTTGATTTTATTTTTTTGTTAGGAGAAAAAATTATCCTATAAACATAGGTTTTTTTGCGTAAAGTGTTTGTTTGGGTGCGTATGTAACCCTCCCGAAGTTAATGACATGACTAACGAAACACCTTATATATGGGAATTTTTTGGTTATAGTTTATTTTAAATACATAGCTTAGAATATTTTGAAATTTTGTTGTTATTAATTAGGTTAAGTACTTTCATGAATAAATAAAGTTCTTAAGAAAATAAACATAAAAAAAATCTTTAGTCTGAATGATTTCAAATAAATTGCTCGGAAGACATAGTTACTGGAGTTTTGTAACGATCGTGCCAGTTATCTGAAGCTCGAATGTTGCGGTATGATTCTCGCTGGTAAGTGATTACGACGCCTACAACTATTATTAGATATTAATTTCAATAATTCTTGCAACTGAAGCATAAACGCGCTTCATAAACTTTTAAGACGTAAACAAATTGCATGTTGCCTGGTTTACTTAATAATTAATAGTTAACGCTTAAGCCTTTCAACTTTCGCTACCATAAAATAGGTATGTTATCAGAAAAAAAAATAATATTCCATATTAAATAACGAAATTATTTACATTATTAAGTAAAATAAAACTATAAAACTTTCAACCTAATACTATTAATAAATTAACCTAAATTTAAAGAAGGGTCTAATTTGTATAATTACAGGTCCCAAGAACGCTAGCGGTATTTCCCCTTTGAATGGCAAAGCCTTACCGGCTGGGAATAATGCGCGGGACGGATCTCGGCGTGTCGTCGCCGCAGCGGGCGACCCGCCACGCGAATACACTATACAAGTACGGTGCGGGTGCGAGGGAGAACACCGACGAACCGCTGCGGCGGCGACACGCCGAGATCCGCCCCGCGCATTATAAGCTAGGGCCTTTGAATCTTTATGCAATACATTTTGATAAATGTCTGCCTATAACCAGATTTTAGAAGAACTTTCAAGTCTAACGGGAAAGAGAAAAAGAAGAAGGAAACGAGAATTCTTTATATTTTAATTATTTATTATTTTAGGGCTATCCTTCGGTACGTTCTTTACGTCAAACTATGAAAAACTCAAACAAATAACGAAATAATTACATACATTCTTTATATTCTATTAAATGTACTCAATACGATCCAATTTAGAACGCACATAGAAATGAAGCATGAGAGAAAAGGGAACAGACATAGCCTATAAAATTTTTTTTAACAATGTTTATAATTAGTTAAACAATCGAACGATACAAGAGAAGTATCACTTTCCGGTAGCAAATTCACACTGTTGATAGCCCATTGATATCTAAACATAATGAATGAAAAGATACAACGTTTTGTCCATTGTTCAGTTTCAAAACCTTTACAAGACACAAACACAGCTCATTCATGTCTAGACGATGCTGTCAAGAACGATGCAGAAATGTTACAACTTTCGGGTTCTTTTATAAAATAATTTACACACATTTTCCTCTACACTGTGTCCCATTATTTACACATTTTCTTTCAAAAAGCACCTACATATCTTTGTTGTCATTATTTGCACATACTCTATTCAAGTCATACCTACACTAAAGTCTATTCATTATTGAGACTGGCACAGTCAAATGTTGGCTAAAACAGAAGATCTAAACAGAAAGCAGAAAACATAATTTACATACATTTTCATTCATTCAAAAGGCATTCAATCCATGCGCTGTAGCAATAAGCTGCTGTTAAAAATGGCGCGTAAAGATTCCAAAGATTGCGATGTCAATTCCTATGTAACATTGTAGAGGATTGCTAAACTGCGTAATGGAGCGAAAGAAAGAAAAAAAGATCGCTAGATCTGTTAACAGCGCTGTAGGACATTAATTATTCACTGAGACATATTCCACAATTCTTTTTTACCGCCTGCGCGCCGCGCCGCCCTCCGCCCACGGTGTCACAATGGTGGCTTTGCGCGGCTATTGTCTCGATGGTTGTTTCAAAAGCCTATTCGGCTCTGATTGATGATTTCGCGGCAATGTTTCATTTCGAGAGCTAATTGGAAAGAATGGGACGGGCCTGGAGGATTCGTTCCGATGAAGATATCGAATAATGCGTGTCAAAAGCTTTCGAAGTTCGAAGAAGCTTTCGGAACGCAGTTTTGTTAAGCCCGCATCAATGAGTAATGCGAATTTTAAAATAAATTGATTCTGCCCCCAATATCTCTCTGTTCTCCTTTGTCCTCTTTCTTCCTCAACCTCCTCCTCGACCCTCGACCCTTCAACCCCTCGACTCTTCTCCCCTCTCAAAGGTAGCACCGCACTAAACCTACATACAAATAAATGTTATGCGGACACGATGACGGTGCTGTGACGTTTTTTCTTAGTTTGCTCCCCATTTTCATAACGCGCCCAAAGAAATTCAATTATTTCATAACGTGCGTAAAGAAGTATAACTTCAAAAAAGCCGACAACTGCGAGTGGCTAAATAAAAACTACAGCAATAGTTTGACTGTCAGGCAAACCATTCTTGTAGTTAAAATATAAAAATACTAAACCATTGTCGAAAAAACAACAGTAGTTTTTCTGTAATCTATGGCTTAATACGTATGTACAAACCCTATCAAAATCAAAATATTATTAGCTTTAGATAGGTGGAAATTTTCTGCACATTTTTAGCTATATATCATTAAGACCAGATACCCCAGACGAAATGTAAATTTAAACTTTTTTTTTATTGGTATTAAACTGACCCTTCATATTAATTTGTAGTGTAGTTGGGATGACGAAAGGGAAGTACCGCCATGGCAGTTCATCAAGTAGGCGTAGTAGGTGATGTAGTCAACCATATCGGGTTCCATAAAGAAATACAGGAACTGGATTGAAGCATTTTGAAACGTCGAACAACATAGCTCCAAAACGACCGTGAGTCATGTGTAATTGATATGCATATACTTATATTACAAGGCAGTGTACCATTTCACCAGAATATAACAAGTGTGACAGGGGCATATAGCGGTGCTAAGTACCACAAAGTACATCATCTTGAGAGCTGATATATGTAACTCATAATTGCTGATCTGCGAGTGTGAATAAATTTCGCAACTATGACCTGTTGATCTCTATTTAATAATGTGTTTAATTATTATAAAAACTATTGCGTTAATATATTATGGCTCTCGCTAATAGCGTATCGTGAATCGACAATAAGTAAGAAAGAACACTGTCATAAGGTCCACGTAATGCCTATCTACTAATCATCCACAAATTACCGCTTCTTCGGCGCCAGTGCCTTTCCAATGTGTCCGGAAGGGGAGCCCGCGTGGTAGGGGCGGTAAAACGCGAGGCGACGCGCCGCCCGCGCTACTGCGCCGCCGACCGTCGCGCATCTCGGACTCCATCTCAAGTCGCTGACCCCAATACACAGTGGAATTGCATTCAACTTCCATAATAATAAAAAAAAAGTGAAATAAAAAAAGGAACGTTTCCGTTAAAATTTTCAAATTTCGTACGTGCGTTCGGTTGGATACTTTTGAGCGTTCGTTCCTTGGTGATAGTGAAGAAGTTATACAGGACGCTGCTGTTGGATTGTGTGAGGCGGGAGTGGATGCCCGCAGGCTGGTGAGCGGTGCGTGTGTGATGCGCGCGTGAGCGACGGTGAGCACTGTCAGGATGTGGGCGCGCGCGGTGCTGGGAGCGGTGCTGCTGCACGCGGCATGCGCCATCACCGGACACAGGGTGAGCTCACTCGTTCATTGTTTATTCCAAACTTGCACGAGGTTCATGACAAAGGATAATAAAATTTTGAACATAGTGTAATGTAATAATTCCTCATGCAATTGATTGATGGCCGATTTAACCCTTTTAAGAGTAAGAAACTGGCGAGAGAAATATACAATCAAAATTGTAAATCTGAATAATAGAGTAAAATAATACAACAGAAAGAATGAGAATAGAATAGAGGAACACACTAGGTGTCAAACAAATCAAATTAAATCAAAATATATTTATTGCACTTGAAAATTTTTCTTGCAACTTGAAATAACACCGTTTACCTTTCTTGTTTCGATACGTAAGGTTGACTGGAAGAGATCACTGACTCCTGTACTTTATCTTGTTTCTTTCATGTACTGTTTTTTAGTGAATTGTGTTCAATAAATTGTTTCTATTCTATTCTAAAAAAAAAAAAAATCTAAATTCTGATCTATCTTACTCTTTCATATATTCTTCCAGTGTAGTTCTCCTATGAACGATGTTAGCTTCATGCAGCTCGCCTGAATATATCTCTTATGTAAAATTGCACTACAGAACTTCAATATTCACTATATCGTCTTCTAGAGAAACTCGCTAAACATAATCAAAACATAGAAAGTTATCTCTATCTGATTAAAGCTTAGATAATATTTATATTAATGAGCATTTAGGCAGATAATTAAATTTAAATGTTAGAAATGTAAAAATATTCTCATGCATAGTGAATGAATGCTCAATGGATGTATAAAATGACGGGGCACGGTCGAGCGACTCTAGTTATCTCATTACTAGAAGATATTACACGCACATTTATGTAGTAACGAATCACGATTAGATGATACTTACATTATTTAGATTAAAGTATGGATGACAAAAGAAAAACTTAACTCACATTTCTTGAAAAATCATCTACATCATTAACTTTCAAATATACGTACATTTTATAAAAGGCTTGATACATTTGAAACTAGTTTACATATTTTTTACATACTAATGGCATTGAATAGCTAAATAGTTAGACAGATAATTTAGTGTAATAAAGTTATCCTTTAGTGTATACAGTGAAATGAAAATATACTTTATTGCACACAAAAATAGTTTACAAAAGGCGGACTTAATGTCTTAACGACATTCTCGCAAGTAATGCCAGGGATTGTGGGTCAGGTTGATGACGATGGGAAGTGCGAAATTACAAAGACAAAATTCCAATACAATTAATTACAATTTAAGTTCAAAGTTATCTTCCTTCTGTTTTTCTTATTTCAGCTTGGAGCAGTTCCTCATGGTCTGCAAGACTAAGCTAGATCGGTACAGGATAGGAAGTACTATGAACCTCTAACTAAGGCTAAACTAAGTAAAAAACTAAATTCATAGATCTCGGTACAAAACGATCAATTATATGCCTACTTACTTAAATAGTTAACAATTCAAATGTGTGTTAGATGTAGTACTTACTCTACTTTCTCACCAGACACACTTAAGTTTTAACTGCGATATAACAAGCTCAGAATTGGTCTACGCGTCATGCGTTTGGGATTCATAGACAGACGACAATTTAAATTTTATGAGTCATATTATAATAAAACTGTAAATTGTGCCTGTCCCTAGATTGCAAATATTTGCAAAAACGTTTATTGGGGGACGATAAAGGGTAAGGTGATAGAATGCATTAAGATCGTTTTTTTTTTTAATTTTAATCACATAAAAACTGCTGATCAAATTCCAATTGAGTTTTTAATATGGAATTGATTTCTATAAACTAGTCTTGTCAAACCAAAAACAACTCGAGCCGAGCTCGTAGCAGGTACATACATGTGGTCAAAATAGTAACTCAATCCTTTTAAATAAAAATACAACAATGTTGAAATAAATGTTTGTACCTACAAGTTATTCTACCTAGACCATTTAGGGGCAAACTCTACGGCTTAGCTCAGTGATCATTCGTTTACGTTAGTATGGGAAGCCGCGGAGTATGTGTGCTCTTAAATAGTTATATTAATATCTTAAATCAATCATAAAGAAGCAATATCCGTCAGCACGCGCTAGGAAGTGTTGCAAGCTTTTCTTCACACCGTACGTGAGATGACTGGAGATGACGTGAGGCTGCGTCTGCGCAGATAATCGACAGACACAATGACACTCGGCCCGCGGCCACTTTCACTTTCCACCGTCCGAGACGAGAATAGATGCCTCCACTTTGCATAACCGGAGTTTGGAAATTACTAACTTGTCAAAATAAATACCGAATACCGTTGCGCAATGGATGTGCGTGATTTTGCCTTTTTTTTCTGAATGCAGATTATTGTTTTAAGGTTGATTGATAGAGGTTTTGAACGTAAATTAATATCTTAGAATCTTGTATTTGATGTGTTTTGTAACTCTTTGCAAAAGACAGAAAGCCTGCTTGTGACGGTACGGCAAGGACCACGGAAAAGCCACGGGACGGCAGCAGATGTCTGAAATACCGTAACCGTATGACGTTACCGTTGCACACGCCGGCTACGGTAACAGTCATTCAGCGTATTTGTGCCAGTTGCACTCGCCGGCTACGGTAACAGTCAGTCAGCGTATTTGCGCCAGTTGCACTCGCCGGCTACGGTAACAATCAGTCAGCGTATTTGCGCCAGTTGCACTCGCCGGCTACGGTAACAGTCAGTCAGCGTATTTGCACCAGTTGCACTCGCCGGCTACGGTAACAATCAGTCAGCGTATTTGCGCCAGTTGCACTCGCCGGCTACGGTAACAGTCAGTCAGCGTATTTGCGCCAGTTTCACTCGCCGACTACGGTAACAGTCAGTCAGCGTATTTGCGCCAGTTGCACACGCCGGCTACAGTAACAGTCAGTCAGCGTATTTGAGCCCATTGCTGAACATACGCCTCTCAAATTTTACGCCAGTCCGTCAGCGTAAAGCCGTGGTTCCGTACGGAACCACTGCTTTCCGCTGACATACTTGATGTCGCCCCACCAACACAAAATATACGTTTGTGAGCCAACAAAAGTAGAGCATAAACAACAAACCGGCCAAGGTCGAGTCGGACTCGGGCACCGAGGTTTCAGCACCACAAAAAAAGAAAATCTTGAAAAAAACACGTGTCTTGTATGGGAACCCCCCGTTCATTTTTTACTTTTTCTATTTTTTATTATTTACGCTTCCAAAGATACTGCAGTAGGACAGACAGACAGACAGACAGTCAGACAGACAAACAGACAGACAGACAGACAGACGGCGTAGGCTTAGAAATAGGCTTCCGTACGGGATACGGAAACCTAAAAATGAATTTCTATGCAGTTAAGAAAAAGGAAACCCTCGCGTTGATGTCTTTTGTACGTCAAACATTTCGTTAGTCAAATTTGCTCAGCTCGTGTAAGTTTTTTTCTTAACGTTATTGAAATTCATAAAAAAAAAATTTTTACTTGAAACATACACACATGTATAATGTCACGCCTGTTTCACAATGGGGTAGGCAGAGACGACAGTTCACTACTCGCCACGATCCTGACACACCTAATTATTGCCGCCTCTTCCACTCTCATAGTTTTCTTCGTCTTCTTTTTTTTTTATGGAAACTGACACGGTTGGCTACATCACCTACAACATCCGTGATGTCAGCCCATAACACCGAGTGAACTAGGTGCCACGTCAGTGCTTCCCTTCGGTCGTGCCGGCTACACTGAACTGGACGGAAAACACAAACTATTTACATAGCCGTTTCGACCGACCTTTCATTCAGTGCGGTCGTAACAACCCGGGCGGGTTAAACCCTACCACCTAGTAATATAAGAAGGGAGTCATATCCCTTAGTCGCCTTTTACGACATACACGAGGAGAGATGCAGTATGGCTATTCTTTTAAAGTACCGGCCCCACACGGTACAATATTTATTATATCCTTTAAATAAACGTTATGGTCAGCGATCCAAGAAATTTTATTCAATACATATTATGCGCTTTTGGTTAGGGTGATTTCATCAGTTTTGTATTTTTATTTTATTACGTTTAGTTTACCGTTACCGTTTACCTTATTTGTATCTCAATTATACAGGGTGTAAAAACGGCGAGTACATTAAATTTAGGAAATTATTATTGGGATCAATAGTAACAAAAAAGTCAAATAACATTTTTCGGAATTACCTTTAAATAAAAAGTTACAGTTTTCATACAAACTAATTGATTATTTTAGTGTAAAAATGATCTAATGACAACAGGGCGGCGCGGAGGGCGGAAGAGCGGGTGAGACGTGAGCGCCTCGGGCGGAGGTGTTAGCGGGAGGGGCGGGGGTTAGCTTTGTGAGTGGAGGACTGGAGGTCGGCGGGCGGAGGGTGCGGAGCGGCAACAACGCGTTAAATTACACTAGACGAAAACATACATTTCAAAAATTCATATCTCGCAAACTAGACACTTTAGAGAAAAACTTTATTTGCTTTTTTGTCTAGGAAAAACATGAGGATTGCGCTGGCGAAATTAATGTACTCGCCGTTTTAACACCCTGTATTTCTTTCCATTACGCACTTCGCAGGTTATCACGCTCCAAAAGTTTACTGGCAGAAAGTGCCTTAGGCATTAAGTGTAACCTTTTGCCCATTTATTCGAGTTCAAAAAATATACAAATACAAAGATTTTTGTGTTTCAACCGATCATTCGATCGCAAATCAAGAAAGGAGAAAGCCTACGCGCGTACAATGGGCGCACGCATTACCGTGCCATCATCACTCGTCTGAATGCTGGACACAGTCTTCCCTCATTGTTGTTTGTTATTAATAAGGCATAGATAAGTATACGAGCGCATTCCCACGGCGATGAAACGCCTCTTAGCGGTATTCATATAATATACTTTACTTTATGTACTAGCTGTGCCGTACAATCAGTCATGTGTTTGCCTGTTTGCCTGTACTTCTGTCTGCCTGGGAGTCATAGTCTCTTGCTCTTAAACGATTTGGGCTATCTCTTTCTTTTGTCGTTCTTTATTATGTTTATGACAATATTTAATTTTTTTTTAACTGACACGGTTGGCTACTTCACCTACAACATCCGTGATGTCAGCCCATAACACCGGGTGAGCTAGGTGCCATGTCGGTGCTTCCCTTCGGTCGTGCCGGCTACACTGTACTGGACGGAAAATACAAACTATTTACATAGCCGTTTCGACCGACGTTTCATTCAGTGCGGTGGTACCAATCCGGGCGGGTTGAACCCTACCACCTAGTAAGATAAGATGGGAAGGGACCTACAGTTTTACGCGGAATCAGAACCACTGTCATCCTCCAACGGTCGAGCGGTCACCCATCCAAGTACTGACTGCGTCCAGCGTTGCTTAAATAAATATAGGTGCATAAAGGCGCATTCCATGTCAAAATGTCTATCATGTTAAAACACCCACATGAAGCTGTCCGGTAGAGTTATGTAGGTGTTAATATAGAAAGTTTAAGTCATACCCTTTTGAGATTTTTAAGACCAAATGTTGAATGAGTCTGTCATTATTCTGTTTATTTAATGTTGAAACTCTTCATTGAGCTCTGAGTCCAAACAGTTAAACAGCATGACGGGTTTAAGACGTTACAAGGCCACAATTTCCAAACGACCGCTCGACCTAAGAACTTTCGACATCGAAAATTCGTCTCAAGACTACTTTGATCGAGTGAACGCGAGAGGCTTTCGACGTAACTAGTGAAAGAATTCAATGGGATTATTTGAATTCATTCTAACTGTTATTTTCGGCGGTTAGGGTTATCAACCGTCGGGTCAGAAAATCCGGGATGAAAAAAAAACCAATGTAATCTATAATTTTTTAAGAAAATTTTGATTGGCCTTATTTCTACAAATGTACTCTGAACTGGTACTCTGGATCATAATAATCACTATAGTAAATTACTGAACAATGTATCGCAGTTTTAAAACTAAGAACTTACCTATTTACTGCTACTATAGCTTCTACTCACGGACATCATCATCATCAGCCCGAATAGATGGCAGAGGTGGGTCAGGATCGTGGCTAGATCCGTTGTCTTTGCCTATTTGATATGTGTTTAAAAAATATTCGTGGGCCATATTGAACTTGAACTCGTAAGATTTTATAAATTAAATTCGTAATTAAATATCTACTCGAAATATTCAACTCAATCAGAGCCCAACACGACAAGGGACTTGGTTAGAATCTTGGATGTATAACTAAAATTAGCCTAATTTCTATATTTTTTTCTCTTTTATAAAATTAATTTTCTAACTGTCACAATTGGAACCTACCCCACTGGGAAACAGTCGTGACGCTATGTATGTATATGGATGTAACTTACGTAGGTAATTGAACACATAATATACTTAAATAAATAATTATGCTAGGTAATATCTTCCTTATACCGAAGTTACCTAGGTATTTTTTTATATTTCCGAGACATTTATGCATGATTAACCGGAGTAGCCGTGTCCTAAACTGCACGGGAAAACGGAGTGTGGGAAGACCACCCGCCAGGTATAGGACGACGACATCAAGTGCGTCGGCGAAAAGCTGTGGTTCTGTACCGCTGAAAGCCGGGAGGACTGGACGAAAATTGGAGAGGCGTATGTCCAGCAGTGGACGCTTACACGCTGACTCACTGACTGACTGACTATGCATGATTCCGGGAGACTGGAGGGAGGAGAGAGGAGATTTTAAAAGCTGAAGTCTGAATGTGGAAGGCTCCCGAAGATCCGGGAGGATTTGGCAACCCTGGGGCGAGCCTTAAGAGATACCTATGTCTATGTCCAGCAGTAGACCGATACGGGCTGATGATGATGATGTCTATGAGTAGTAACAATGGTAGCAGTACTCGTATCTCGATTTGTTCGGCCTTTTGTTGTTCAGAGAGAAGCGTCAGCACGCGCGCGCGTCGATGCACTCGTGCACCGCGAGCTTTTAAAAGTTTTACTTACGTCATTCACACAGTCTGTTTTAGTTTTATGGGATAAATAATAATGAAATACCTAATATCAACCTTACTATAGCTCAGTTTGTAATATTCCTAAAATTAATACTAAAATATAAAATATTATAATTACACCTAAAAATTTAAATTAATGTCCGTATGAAGCGAATGCTCGTAGTGTGCTCGTAGCGTGTAGCACTTTGTACGCGGAATGACGTCAACAACATGGGCATATTTTGCTGCAACGTTTGTTACATTGCATGTTATGTTGCGCACGCGGTGTGTAGGTACACTGCACAACACACTATCAAAAAATTCACAGATCTCATGCATTATTACATGACCTTCGGGTACATTGAAAATGACTTTAGGGCGTATTCAAATATAAGCGTATAGCGAGTCGCCGACTGTGAGCGTGAAAATAATCTGGTGTGGCTGAAGTGACGAACTCAACGAGCGAACGCACTCATTCTAACAGCGCGCACCTGTTCACAATATAATTCGCACTCTCGCTGGAAATCGGGGACTATACTGAAGCGATCGAAAATACATTTTCAATGTCAAAATAATAATAATCCGACAGCCCTCCAATAATAAGACGAATTGGAAGCTAGCAGGTAGGTACCTGCTTAAGTTTTTTACAAAGTCGTAAGTGAACCGCGGTTTGGCTCTCGGACTAAATGATGTGTTGCTTTCGTCTCGCGTCTTCTAGATAATGGTGCGCGGCGAACTGTCATGCCTCCGCCGTCGCCGACTCGCATACTATCACTTTTATTTCAATTCTCTAACTGCAGCTTGAATCTTAAGGCGGATGAGTCGGAGAAAGTTAGAAATGGGATTGTATCTATTAGATGCGTATCGATCACATTTATTGTAGATCTGGTAAAGTATGTTTTATGCCTTTCTGCGGTCGTGTCGTGACCAATGATTAAAGGCCTTGCTATGCAACGTGAATTGATTAAGTAGTTCTCGATTTATAAGCTTACATAGAATGATGACGGCGCATTGGTCGATCGGCGCATCGTTACAGGTTTTCCAATTATTTATTAGGATGAATGAATCTTTTGTATTGAGTATGGTCACAGGTCACTATGGTGAATAAATCAAAATAATTCAACGTTGTCAAGTTAGAATAGGTACTACGAAAACGTGTATTATTATTGTTTTTTAGTTAATTTCGCACTACACATCAACTTTGCCCACAATCCAAGGCACGAATGATATAAAGAATGAATTTAGGCTTTAAGTCCGCATTTTGTCACTTTTTATTGTGCAATATAGTGTATTTTCATTTCAATTCAATTTCAAACAACCTGTAGAAGTGTTTAAGCAACCAAATGTCATTCGGCTTATAATTCTGAACAGATTGAGAAGTTACTGATCTACTAATTCCAAATAACAAGACAATCACTTAAAATTCCATGCAATAGTGAGAGAACATTGTTTAAATAAATCATTCTCCATCACTTTCCCGAGACTGGTAAGAAAGCACATAACACATGTAGTTAAGGCAAGGAAATAAATTGCCAGACACAGCATTGTCGTACACTGACACTTTTACCTTGTTACCGACATGTGTTAGGCATGCACTCCATTCCATTTGTAACAGACAGAAGATACGAGAACAAACAAGTACATTTTAATATATATAATATGTCAGTTACAGAAACTACCAAAGCAAATTTTGCACAATGCGAACGCAAAGGAGGGTAATGTGTTTAACTTTTAATGTATGTATATGGGTGAGTGAGTAGTTGCTTTTATTTATTCACTCGTAACTCAAAAATGCCTGCATTCGTTTTGATGATTGAGGTGTCCAACGATTTGCTATAAAGGTACTATATTAATAGGTATTATACCGACCGTGTGGCAATTTATTTTTCTCCAAATAGCAAAAAAAGTCAACAGATAGCAGTGAGTTTAGTAAACATTTTAATATTGCCTTGCCGAACTTTAGACATAATACCAAAAACTAGCCACTACTGCGTGAGGCGTGCGCGAAGAAGTCCTTTAAGTACTCTAATTTAATTAATAAATAATTATTAAATCAAATAACACCAACCTACTAAATTTTCGTTTCGGGTGCTCGCTGAGAATACTAGCTGCGTATGAAAAATTGGCGGCGACTTGTAGTTTCAAAATAAAGCTACGTGTTTCCGATGCTGACAATAATGTCTCCATGTGTGTTATCGCTTGTTTTGAAACTGCATTAGGTATGTATGTATGTATGTATTTGTATTTGTTTATATTGTGTATATGTATGTACTTTTGAACTTGTATGTATGTATGTCACGAATGTATTTAGTTGTATGTTATTTATTACTATTATCTATGTTTTATGGTTTATTTTTAACCCCTTAAAAAAAACCTCTCATTCAATTTTCCGCACTACCCATCTACCCTACTCACAATCCCAGGTATGACTGGCAGATAATGCCCTTAGGCTTTAAGTCCGCCTTTTGTCACTTTTTGTGTAATAAAGTATATTTTCATTTCATTTCAAAATGTTTTTTTGTGTTTTTTGCACCCAAATGACCTCATAGTAAAATCCCTCGGGTTCATCTGAATCTATATTTACTCGCGTAGTTTCGTCATTCTATACTTTCCATTTACCTCCTCGCCAAGCTTATGCCTCTTCTATGTATGTATGCCTCTTCTCTTTCCATGTACGTATTTACTGCTCGCCTCTCGTTTGGCCCTCTCATAGAGAAAGTGTCACGACATAAAGATAAATATGTGAAGATATTAGAAGATCGAACGCAAGCAGGTACCGATACCATCTTACTTAGAGAGATCTCCATCAGATTGTTGATTAAAATAACTCAACCCGACCAAGCTAAGCCAAAGAGTTCAAACAGACAGAGAAGCATCATTTTGTTAAGCAGGTTAATAGTCGCAAATGCGAAATTTCAAATTAGCTCGTATTATCTGGACCTCGATCATCCGAACGACCTCTTGTCCGAACAGCCGGAACTTAATTTAATTTAACAGAATTTAGCCCGTTGTTTGATGAAACGCACAAAAATATCCAAGAATTATTTAATAATTTTATAAGTACTTTTTTAATAATTTTATAAGTAATTGAATGGACTGACAGATAAATACTGACCATTCGCTATAAATGTACTTTTATCTAGGAATGAACAAAGTATTTTTATTCATAGAAGTATAGAGGTTAATTAACCCAGAAACATTGGTATTCCGTAACTATACCTATTTGGTGTGAGATAATATACGTTATTTTCATTAATTATTGTTTAATATACAATTAAATCATAAAGTAGAATAACGCTGGTGATCTGGCAGAAAGTCCTATCTAAATTTTTGCCAAATTCAGATTTTGGTGGTAATATTATGTCCTATATAATTTTTTCCACAATGTCAGGACAAAATTCAGGCGACTGTATTCTAAAATAAGCTAAAATAAAATAAAATTGTACGTGTTTTTTTTACATTGTATGTCCCTAAGTTCTGAATAAAACAGTTTCACGTCTCTTGAAAAATTTACATTTTTGAGATAGGACTTTCTGCCAGATCACCAACGATAAGTAATTTGAATATAATAAAATATATTAATTCGTGCAAATACAATTTAGTAAGAAAGTTATACAATAACATTTTCTTTCAATTAAAGTTCTAATAATAATTCATTTAGGTAACCATCCTGAAATCTGTGTATGGATTTTTTTTTTCAATTAGTTCGGATAATCGGGGCTCTACTGTTATCTAAATCTCTGTTACACTTGACGCGTATCTTTATCAACATTACACAACATGCGTCTTATACAAATAGTGTGCACTTATCTCGGAGAGGAAGTAAATTGTGTGCAATACATGACAATAACTGTTCTATCCTTTTGTAATCTTTGTAAGCAGCCAAAGAAATGAAACCTCCGCTACGTGTCAGTACGAGAAACAGGAAAGTGATTTCATAACTCTCGTTTTCCGGGGGCTTAAAGTAATACGGTTTGTTTAACCTCAATTCCAACCAATTCAGTTCAATGCGATCGATCCTTTTTACCCGACTACTTGGCATTATGTAAGCTGTCACAACAGAGAAGTCAATTCCGGGGAAACGACCCCAGAAACGAGACTGCCGTGCATTGCATGCAATGAAACATCTAAACATCGGGGCGTGGTCATACACATTTCTATGAAAACAAATGTTTTTGTGTAATGTTTCTTGTGTAATGTTTCGAAAAAACATGCGGTTTTAGGTAGGTACATAAAACCGCACATTTGGTCGGTGAGACAGAAGATACATATCTAAATAAGTGACTGATATAGAAATAGACACATACTACCAGGCACGCTGTATCCCGACAATTGGGGTGAATAGAGTAATCCGTGGTGTGCTGTAGGAGCTCAGCTTATAAATTATAGCACAACACCGACTACCTTCACCAATGTATTAGGTAGGACAAGGCACGAAGACTTACCTACGGCACGCCTCGGTGGAAGGACCGTGCCAAGGTGAGAACTAGTTAGCATGTCGCCCTTACGCACAGCAACTTTTTTTATTGCATCCCAACTGAGCGACTGTGCTCGAGGTCGGAGACAGTTTCACCCCTGAGGAGGTGCCATGAAAATGAAACATGGGTCATAGAATTACAAGAGGTATTATTAGGAGAATATTCTAAGATGTGTGTATGTATGTACCTACCAGCTCTTTGAAGAACTTCTCCTTAATCGCCTGAATGCATACATACATGCATACATAATATTATGAAACTAATTACCGTAATTAAGTCTTCGTACGGTTTTCTTTCACCTACTCGGCAAGTTTAGGCCACTTCTAGGCAGGGCTGTTTTTACGCGCAGGTTATCTAAGCTGCAGCCTAGGGGCCCACACCACAAAAATAATATGGGTAAAATGTTTTTTTTTCAATTCAAATACTGTGGTCCGGGCCCCCATATAATCATAAGACACGCCGAAATCCTACATAACTAATTGCATGGCGTAATAATGCCTCTATTCTTTTCTTACCTGCATTATTATGTATTTACTTACCTAATTAAAGTAGTATTATAAAAAACCTTTAAATACAGTACATATACTTAGTAAAAAAAACCTTCTACAATTTCATAAAAAACTTTAATCGTTTTCTTTTCAGGTTTTTCGTAATTTTAGGGTTCCCCAGAAGGGCCCGCACCACAGGTTCAGCCTAGGGGTCTACAGATTCTAGATTCGGCCCTGCTTCTAGCCATATAAATACATACACATTTCTTAATTGCGTCAACAGACGGAATCGCCAGGCGGCGGCGGCGCGGCGAGGCGAGGCGACCCACAGCGACAGCTGTTGCGGTGGACTAAAATGAATACCTAATAGTTTAGTCAGCCTGCGGTGCGTGAAATATGATTTTACCTTTTCGTAATGTTATAACTGCGTTAAGTAATAGAAATGTAATAATAATATTACACAATTTCTATCATTGGTCATACACGTGGGTTTGCTTGGATATTTGTTTTTCTGTCTCGTTCCTTTTGGATTGCCAAATAAGTATTTGCGAAATGACGTATGTACTATGTAGGCTTCGAGGACAAAATAAATCAATAGAGGCGTGATTTCATATAAAATAATTCACAAATTGTGACAAACCGAATTGACCAGCCACACGTCAAATAAACTGGTGTGAGGAGTACCTATGACAATTTGATACCAGCCACATATAAACTGATGTGAGGAGTATGGCGATTCATCCCGCCACATATAAACTGACGTGAGGAGTATGGCAATAGATACCAGTCACATATAAACTGACGTACTCTTCACTAGATAATTGGTAACACTTTGTGAGAGAAATTTGATACCCTAACCTAATCCAACCTCTGTTTATTTTTCCTCGAAGTTTGGAGGTAAGAATAATTTAAATTTTGATTAGATTTTAAGTGCAATGATATACCGAACGTCCATACTGTCGATGCCCTATCGATAATATGAAAGATCGATAATAGTAAATTATCTTTTATCTTATCTTTTAAATAAATAAAATAAAATGAAAAATAAAATTAGGACATTCTAGACTGAATATTGAGTGAATTGAGAGCTCTCTAACTATGCTTAAAGATATAGGTATATCTAAAGATGCTTTATTTATTTTACAGTAGTTTATATTTTAGTAGACATTTAGATTTATATTAGTCTTCGTGAAGTTTCAATAACAAGTTAGATTTAAATAGATGCTCACACTTGCATATTTCTTATTAGAAGCACACTTTTGATTTTCTCAATCAATGCTAATCACATAATTAACATTCCGAACTGTCTCCTCTTTCCGATTCGGATAGAGGAAGTGCACGGGCTGGAAAAATCGTGTGAGTCGCACGCTTTAGTAGCTAATAAATTAATATATAATTGGTGTTTAAACGCGGGTTTTCTACAGCTGCGCAATTTCTCATCAACTATTCTCGCGCAGCAAGAAAGCCGGAATTTGTCTCGCAGCTGCACGATAGAGGCTGAAGGAATAACGTATGATACCTGTAGATTGTTTGGCAAACTTACATTAACGCGGAATGTGAAGCTTTTGGTGTTAGAATTTATTAGGATTGTACGACTTCACAGAAATTAATGGTTCGTTTGACGCACGACAATGAGAATAAAATAAAAAAAGATCACGAGCGACCCTTAAATAAACGAAAAATTCGTAAAATTTTTGGAAAAAATTGCCAATTTCATTATCATAGAGAACAAATTGTATTAGGTACTACCTAAAATATAAACAAAAAAGTACAGTCACTGATCTTACAAGATGAATAGGCACATGTCAGCCCGGCATGGCATTCGCAACAGCTGCCATATCACCAAATTTTCATTGGGCTTCGTTAGACACCTTATGTCGTTAGACGTCTTGTGGATGGCTCGGAGCCACACGTCGCAATTTTTATAGAAAAATGGCATTGCCAAACAAAACATCAAATAGTCGCTATTTTACGAACCTTATGTATTTATTATTTTAATTAACCGACTTCCCAAAAGGAGGAGGTTCTCAATTCGGGTGTATGTTTTATTTTGTATGTTTGTTACGCGATTACTCCGTCAATTGTGAGCTGATTTTGAAAATTCTTTTTTTGTTTGGTAGGTCATACTTCAGAGGTGTTCCCATTAAAATGTTATCGAAATTGATTCTGCGGCTTTTGAAAAATCTACAAAATATGTACTATGGTGTGTGGTTACCTTCAGCAAAACTTGTGATGTGGCCGTTTTCAGCCATTTTCAGTTTGATAATTACTATGGTGTGTGGTTACCTTCAGCAAAACTTTTGTGATGTGGTCTATTTCAGCAATTTGCAGTTTGACGCATGGCGAATAATTCTGTACCACTTCAACCGATTTCGATTATTCTTTTTTATGTAATATTACTAAAAATAATGTAATAAAAACTGTTAAAAAAAAATAAAACCTACTTAAAAAAATATAAAAACTAGAACTAAAAATTATTACATACGTAATATTCTGAAATTTTCTCCGTCATTGTATTGAAATACATGAATCGATATTGTGATACATATTCGGACCCTTGTTTCATGAATATTCTAAATTTGAAATCTTTTTATCCGACCGGCCAGATGCGCTTAATATATTATGGTACGAGTACCATCGAGCTGGTCTGATGATGGAGACGGAAGGTGACCATAGGAACTCCTAAACTACATACCACACATATCACACACGCTGAATCCCGACAATCGGGGTAAGCAGAGTAATCGGTGTTGTGCTGCAAGAACTCTAAACTACACATGATAAACCCACCGTGTTGGGCTCGTTGCATTTGTCTTCACGAGCAATTTACTTTAGACCTAGGAGATTCTCGATTACTCCGTCAATTGTGGGCCGATTTTGAAAATTATGTTTTTGTTTGAAAGGGGATAACCCTGAGGTGGTCCCATTTTAATTTGGTCAAGATCCGATTGGAAAGCGTGGCGGAATCGCGAGGCCGAAGACCGAGCGATTCCGCCGAGTACATTAATAGCAAAAAATTACTAAAAAAACTGTGAAAAAAAAAATACAAAAAATATAAAAACCGCCTTCAAAAATGTATGAAATAAAAAAAATCTAATCCTAGAGTTGAAGGCGGTGCTAAAGCAAGCAAAAATTATGCATGAAAGAAAACATGAGTGGATGATATCCTTTGTGATTTGTGTAGCCTTCTTTAGCACCGCCTTCAACTCTAGGGTTCGATTTTTTTATTTCATACATTTTTGAAGGCGGTTTTCAGCATTTCATATTTATAGGTACTGTATTTTCTTAGGTTTCAGTTAGCAAAAACCTTTGTTTTCTTGTAACATTTCATACATGTTATAAACTATTTAAAATTGCGGGTATATGACAACCATCCCCAACTCCATGATGACAACCCTACTCGTACATTTATTCACTCGGATGTAGGTCAGTGTAGATCTTTTTTATATTTAGCTTTTTCATAGCTTCAAGTCGGCCATACGGCCATATTTTACGTAAGTACGTATTAAATTACTTGCACGCAACTTTACTAGTCTGCCTGTTGGCAAATCTATTTTCTTTATAACTTTTCAACGACTCCGTGAGCCTTCGGATAGTTGCGAAATATATCACTTTTGTGCGTTCATTAGTGCAAATTTATTTTTATGATTTGTACTTTTCGTATCTCTGTATATTTAAACTATACCTATTCTGAAAGTGCACTCAAATCTCAGAACCGGATAGAGCGGAGTATGGAAGATTAAGATCTATCAAGGTAATATGTAGATAAGTACATAACATAGATAGATATATAGAAAGATAGAATATCCTTTATTGCTTCCGCAATTTTTTTACAAGACAAATAAAACATTGATTACAAGTTCATGAGGTGCAAATGCGAACTTAGCCCTCGAAGAGATTTCTTCCGGCCAACCTTTAGGTGTGTGAAATGTGAATGTAGACAGTAGCAATGAAAAGATTATTAGTATTGATGATGGTAAGAGAGAGATGAGATGTTAGGCCATAATAGTTATAATGAAAATCGTTCAGGCTATACACCGTTCTAAAGAAATATACATACATACATACACTCGAAAAACTTAACCTCTCCTTTTCGCTTCGCGCAGTAGGGTAAAAAGAACACAACACATGTTCGCAAACCCGCCAGTAGTTTATAAGACAAACCTACCTTATGTAGAAACTGAAACAGAACTAATCATTAAGACATATACAATGAAACATTTTAAACAGAACAAATTACAGAGTTTCGGGTCATATTCACATCATTTTAGAAACATTTAGTCTGTCTAAATCCGTTCCGACATATTCGCAACGTCGTCGGGTCGGCTGGTGTTAGTGGTCAGTGGATAGTAACCGACGACAGACATCTGAATCTGAATTATCTTTTTTTATTGTGCGACAAGTGACATCGTTTCACCTACAAATAGGTGTCTAACGAGGCCCCTGACCGTTCTGTGATGCACGGGGATTGGGAATGGCATGCCCGCCTGACAAGAGCTTTTTCACGCCCCATTTGAAAAACCCCAGGCTGTACTTGTGAGGAAATATATGGGCAGTCTACATTTCCCCGGTTCTGTGAATAAAATCTTAAAATTGTTAATTTAATAAAACATACGATAGAGAAAGTGCTTAAAGAGAGCCTACAAGAAAATGCTTGAAAATATTCCGTCGTTGGTATATTTCCATAAATATATCCACTTGAGTAAGAAAAAGATTCAAAATTTCAAATTGAATTGAGGCTCCCAACACAACTAAAAAGTGAAAGCAAGTTCAGCAATATTCACAACGAATCAACTATGAAAACGATCACCGCTGTTTTAAAATGCAGCAAATCTCAACCGGTATTAGATGTGGTCACCAATTCAGACTGATTCCACATGGTTACAGCCATAATTATTAATAACGCGAGCGGAGCCCGGGAACGGCTAGTCGTACACAAAGTGAATGCGGTCCGTCAGCAATGCAAGTCCATCGCAATACTCGCAATGAATCAAGTATGAAAACGACAAGTAGTATAATGAGTTAAAAATGACTCCACCACTCTCTTCCTCACTCGTAACGAGCGACGTTATCGCACATTTAATTAAATCACGTTTTTGTTTCGCGTTTTCCTTCGTTCGTGTGAAAGTTGATTGAACTTTTACGTCACCGTCACCACCGTCGTCACTACGCAGTGTCATTTAGCTTGTGATGAGAAGATACCGCAGTGGTTTGCGGAAGCCTACTGGCATTCCGAGATACCTAGTTACTTGTCGGTTTGGTCATTTTGGTGGACCTATTGACACACATTCGTGGTTAGTTGTTTTGTTTCTTGTAGATAATGTTGTGGTATGCTGTATTAACCTAAAAAATAAATAGTTAGGAATAAGGCTTACCCCATACACGTCTGTGCCCTCGATGGGTTCATGCATATTCATATTTTTATTCGTCCATTTATTTTTTATTATTTGTTTATTTTTAAAATTTGTTATCAAGGTATGGATAAGTCAGGCATGTTATCTATGCATAACATACTCGTACAGTTGGTAACATTTTTTATTTTATACTTTTTTTAGATCTAAACTATAATGTGTATTATATTGTTGAAAATCGTCTTTAAGCTCTAGACAACAAAACGCCCACTCGAAGGAGTTTCAATTTTTTCTTTCAAAGTTTGACAGTCCGTCACCTAGCGTCGTCCATTTTGTTTATTTATTTTCTTCGTATTTACGAGGGTAGGCAGGTATATAGAAACTGAACCACTCACTTAAAAAATACATAGATAATTAAAGTGTGTGTACAACATACCTATCCCCCATTGCGTTCGCAGTCGGGTAATAAAGAAACCAACACGTGCGCAATACTCTTTGATTCATAAACGATTAGGACGTATGATATTTGTTACCGATCTAGATCTAAATCAACACGCACACACTTTACTACTGGCTATGTGTCACAATTAAAACAGTCTCACATTTCATATCTCTTTACACACACACGGGCGTAGTCTGGATTTTAGTTCGGAAGGAGGGGGTGCTGTTTCAGATTTGATCAGAGGACATTTCAATACTGGAATGAGCCTAGAAAATGCTCTCGCTAGATGGTAGAACCATTGTATCCCTAGTTAGTGTACAAACAATAAATAATGAATATTGTAGTATAAAATTTTTTTAAATAAAAAAAAACTTACCAAGCAGTTTTTTGGTTTCGGGTGGGTAGGGGGAGGGGTTGAACTCTAAAGTCCCTCCCCCCTCGGCACGCCTATGCATTATATACTTATCTACGAGCGAATCATGCGCATGTGTAAAAAATTTCGTTCCTATTGAGGAATGAAAATAAGGGATATGGACAAGATGCTCTGCTAAAGAGGTTAGCCAACTCTAACCTTAGCACGGTCCATCCACAGTAGATAACGGTCTCCGTGATTTCTTGCTGCTTGATAAATTTGTCTTGCCCTAATATTTTGCTAAAGCCCAATTTGTCGGGGTGCAGCCAGTGATAGATGCAGCGTGATGGTATGTACGTATGTAATAGAATAAAATAATATCAATCCATCAAATTAAATTATTTTGCACAATGCTGTATGTATGTACACTGTGTATGTATAGTGATGTATCACAGCTCGCTCCGCAGCACAGCCAGCACACAATACCTACTGACAATCCGCGGAGATGCGCGCGCACGCGAGCCGCGGAATGCACTTTCCTCGCTCCACTTTCCAGGAACGTGCCGAGAGTGAAGCATCCAGAAGCTATCTCCGCCTTACGACAATTACAACCGACACGCGTTACTGCTACACACTCTACGATACGATATAGCTGTATACAGGGTGTTTGATGACCATAGGTCATCATAAAGCTAACCAGGTACTCCTGAGCCTATTTTGAGCAAAAAAGTTAGATGACAAACATAAATAAAAATACTTTGTTTAGTATGGAAAAAGAAAAAAAAAGTTCACCGTAGAACAAAATGTCATCTAACTTTTTTGCTCCAAATAAGCTCAGGAGTAATTACCTGGTTTGCTTTATGTTATGACCTATGGTCATCAAACATCCTGTATATAAAAAACGTAATGCAGAACACTCACTGTTGATGTTACAGAACAGTGATAGGCGGCCGTGTTCCCCCAGTCGGACGCCCCTAGGGCACGACGCGACTTCTTGCTCTTTGGTTGATGTGATAAATAACTAAAACATATTATATTGTTTCAGATCGAACATGAATTCGACAGAAGAAGAGAGGCGCCGCTGGTGCCGACGAACTTTAATGACCAAAACAGATTCGGCCTCAACAGCCAACTCCAGAACTTCCAGCAATCCCTGCACAGCAGTCCGTCACAAAATCAGCCGCTCTTCCAGCAACCGCTGTTCCCAGCACAACCGTCCACGTATGTGCCGCAGCCGACCATCAACACTCCTCAGATATTCGGCTCCAACCACAACCCCATAGTCCACAACGGCAACCTTCCGAACAATGTCGGTCTCAGCAATAATTTCTCGCCCCTACAGTTCAACCAGCCGCAACTGCCCACGCTCATTCCGAACAACTTCCCTTCGAATAGTTTCCAAAATCAAAATTTCCTGAGCAGTTTCCAGCAACAAGCTCAGCCCAACATCATAAGCAATCTTCCGACGCAAAATCTGAACCAGAATAGTCAATTCCCGATTAATAGTGTAAATATTCCGCAACAGAGGCCGACGAGTGCAGCATTTTTGCCGACACTGCCCACGCAGCAAAGTTCAATAACAAATACGTTCAGTCAGCCGGATCCGATTAGGATTAACCCGTCACCGAATTTGGGCCCGATTTCGCAGACCGCATCCAACAACCACGCCCAGGTGTCATTCCAATCTAGCCTCGGACAAAATCCTCTTTTCACCAACGGCCAGTCGACGCACATTCAATCGCTATTCGAGCAACAAACTAAGGAAAACTTGGAGAGATTGAAGGAGCTTCAGGAGAGAGAGCGGATTATTCAAAAGCACAAGCAGTTCGTAGAACGACAACAGCAGAAGCAGCAGGAGAAAGTAGAAAAGTTACATGAAGAGTTTGTACAGAAGCAGGTAAAGAAGCAGGATCAACTGTTCCTGACGACCGAGTCGTACGAGGAGGCGCTGAGAAGGAATCAAGGGAAACAGCGGACAATATATCCTCATGAAGCCGATCTCTTCAGAAAAGCCGTGCAGATGTACGACGAACTCCACCCGACGACTACTACCACTACCACCACGACCACGACGACCACTACTCCGGCACCGCCCACCTCCAGGTTCAAGTCCAGGGCTAAGCCTAAAGCGAGAGCGCCGTTACAGGACAACAAGCAGAAGCTTTACAACGAGATTAAGAGCTTGCTCGAGGAGAGTGAAACGAAGGGTTTTGACGATAAGATACGAGCAAAGAGCGTTGCACTTTTGCAAAAGCCGGACATCCTTAAGCAGATTAAGTTAGCGATTGCTGAAAATCCGGAGGATTTCAACGAGAAAAACTTTTCCACTCGAGAAATTTCACTACCTAATGGTCAGAAAATTGAAGTAATAAGAACGACTAATCCGAATTTGATTCCTAACGGAGCGATCACAGCAGACGGCACGACACTATCTCATGCCATCACTCCCTCGCCGTCCACTGTCAGGCAGAGCAAGTTATCGCTCGACGAGCTAACGAGGGGCGTGTTGCCGCCGGGAGCCGACTACGAATTGATAAAGCAGTCCGACAGCGGAAAACTCGAGGAGGTAGACAAGTCGTCGAGCAACCTTCAGGATAAAAAGAAAGTAACCTTTGTGTTTCTGGAAGAACAGGACGACGGCTCCTACAAGGTGAAGGGGGTCAAAGCGAACGGTCAGCAAACGGAAGAAGGGCCAGATGTTGAAAATATTATAAACAAAATCAAGAAAGGTGAAATTCAACTGCCTACTCCAACTAAGTCTACGCCTCTCTTCGACACGACAACTGCAAGCTCAGTCGCAGGGTCAGGCGAATACACGGCTGGGTCATCTATATATCCGACTAACTTCTTCGGTCAAGTAACCACCTCCAATCACGGCGCGACCGGGCATACAAACCCAATCAGATACTCCACCACAACTGCGCCCACTGTCAGTTCAGTTTACCGACAAAGTCCTACCGGATCGACTGCGAGCCAAGACTACAGAACCACTAAGCCTTACATTAACTACAGCTTAGGCAGTACTAGAGGTATCGATACGACAGAAAGAGTCGGTACCAAATCGACACAAAATACGTATATTCCTACAAGGAGTAGTCATTTTGGATCGACGAGAAATGTTGTGTTTAGTGCATCGCCAAGTTCGGTGACGCCAACGCCTCCGTCATTCAGGCCTACGGAGCCGCCTCTCATATTGATCGGCTCGAGTACAGTGGGTCCGGAGGAGGCCGGGTCTAACCACAACTACGCGCGACAGTCATCTCCGGGGCTCGTGGAGATTCTGAAGGAGAGCGGCCTCTTCGCCACGGCGAAATATCTCCGGCAATCGGGCTTGGACAGCATACTCAACGAGACCGGGCCTTACACAATCTTTGCTCCAACGGACAAAGCCTTTCGCACACTCCTGGTTCAACTGGGCGGACCAGACAAGGCTGAGGAGAAATTCAAGGACAACCCGAGACTGTTGAGTGGGGTGAGTATATTACAATAATTAAGTTTATGAGCTACCTATTACAAATAATCAGTACTGAACTGAATATCTTTTCAACGAAAGAGCCAGCTATCCTATTATCTTATTGGTCTGTGATCTCATTAAGCAAGCATGATTTAAATAAAAAATATATATTTTAAAATAATAAGGCTCAAACTGTAGCCGACTGGGTTGATACCACCGTACTGGATGTAAGATAGCCGCATAGCAGCCTCGGCTGTGTTCTCCTCTAGTCCAGTATAGCCAGCAATCCATGGAAGTCTCCGGTATGGCACCTACCTTCTCGGAGGTGATATTGGCTGGTCGGAGCATGCGCTTTGGCCCCTCCGACTCAGCCACTCATACCGGTCAGCCGCCTTCAACGGTCGAGCGTTCACCCCTCCAAGTAATGACCGCGCTCAGGTGTGCTTTAGAACAGTCTACCGACCGCACCACAGCGCTACCGAGGCTAACAAAATTATATTCCTCTCAAGAAAACAAATTAAATTTTTAAATCGAAAATTAAACATCAATGTGTCCAGCTGCTGCTGCACCACGTGATCCCTGGCGCGTTCGACATCGCGGCGCTGCAGGACGAGATGACTGGCGTCTCGCTCGCGGGCACGCAGCTCCGCGTCAACCAGTACGACATGCACGACGTCGAGTGGAACGAGATCAAGGTCACCACCATCAATGGCGCCAGGGTCGTCGACGAGAAGAAGGACATCAACATTCCCCAGGGCGTCGCCCACGCGGTCGACAGGGTGATGTTCCCGCTGCCCGTCGGTGACTTGGTTCAAACTCTGCAGGCGGACAGAGATAGAAGGTTCACGGCCTTCTTGAAGACGCTGTACGCCAGTGGGTTCGCGGAAATTTTATCAGGTAAGGATACAATTGGGCCGAATGGCTAAATCTTTTTGTTTTCCGCATGTAGCACATTATGATCCTCTGAAGATGACCCTTTGAAGATCCCTTCTCATCTTATCGGCATTTTTAACTATAATCCTTATTACGTAGTAACCAAACATAGTGACTTGCGATGTTTGTCAGTTCTTCTTTACATTGATTGAAATATGACTGGCGGAATTTTCGACGGAATTTTCGTAGGTATCCAAGAGTAGGTTATCTATCTACCTATGGATGAAAGAGTACGTAAGTGTCCAGTTAGATAGATTACATTGAGATGAAATTAAAATAAATATGAAATGAAATGAAATACATTTTCTTGTTGGCTAAGATACAGTAGTAGGTAAGAAACATACAACTTAGAATTAAGACTTCTTACACGCTAGAACTGAAGCAGGATTAGACCTGAAGCAGAAATTTTGAAATACCAAACCAATAAAAAAAAACATTAATGAATGTTTCGGACATCTTCAAAACCGTATCAGATATTATGCAAACACATTTACTTTCGATAAAAAAAAATACTACAAGAATTTAGCAATGGAGTTCAGTTCGGATGTCGAGCAGACATTTCATGCAAGTTCAGAATCCAAGATCCATCTGGATTGTTAACTCACTGACATTCACTGATGAAGTCCGGTCAAAATACATTATATTCTCTTTAGAGCTATGAAAAAAAAACGGCCAAGTGCGAGTCGAACTCGCGCACCGAGGGTTCCGTATCGCCATCTATGGCGTGTTTTATGAAATGCTTACTGTTTTCGGTAGATGACGCGCATACACTTTTTAGTTTCTTGTATGGGGGCCCCCGTGAATTTTTTACTTTTCCTTATTTTTATGATTTGTTGTTATATCGGCACACACAGATTATGTGAAAATTTCAACGGGCTATTACGGTTCAAGAGATACCGTCCTCGGACAGACAACAGACAGACGGCGTGGGCTTAGTAATAGGGTACCGTACACAGAGTGGTCCCGTACGACGGTACGGAACCCTAAAAAAATTGTACACGGCTAGAACTGTACAATTTGTTTCACGTAACCTATCCCCCACGGTAATCCTTAAGCTTTCGGCAATAGAGATTGAAATTGCTCACTTTAATCAAAGGACAAGTTACGGTGAACGCTCTGTAACAGCGTTCGATCGCGAGTGTCACCATGGATATCACTGTCAAATGTTACAAATTGTAATTCACTCCAGCCCCGAAAATTCTCGGGGTCCCGGTACACATCAAAGTCTGTTCTCCGGCCGATTCAGTATAGTCGAAACGATTGAAGAATATTACCGACACGGCACCTAGTCCTGGCAGGAAGGGGTGTATTGGCTGACGTCACGGTTGCAGCAGATTATGCAGCAGAACTATGCCCAAGTTATATAAGTTATAAGTAAAAAATTAAACAAAACACACATTTGTTTCTTCTTATTCTAGAGAGCAAGACGTACACGGTGTTCGCGCCAACAGACACGGCGTTCGCCCGCCTGCCCCCCGCGGAGATGGCGAAGCTCGGAGAGCGGGTGGCGGCGCGGGCGTTCGTCGCGAGGCACGTACTGCCCGGCACACTGTACAGCGCGGGCATGAGGTACTACCAGCTGAGGAACTCCATGGAGGACAGCAAGCCTTTGACCTTGCAGAAGAACGCCGGTAAGTAAAATGAAAAACATTTTATGAGGATTGCAAAAAATCATGTCTAAAGTGCGGCCAAGGAGAAGCGATACGAAAGTTCATTCACCTAAAGCACGACCGTGGAGTTGACAATCTGTATCTATCTCATTCCATCTTGTGCATTTCACATAATGTTTCGTTCTCTCTGTCTCGTTGACTTTGTTTACATTTGGTATCGCTTCTCCTTGGCCGCACTTTAGTCTGAAATAGTTTTGGTTTTATGGTCTGTTCCAAATAAACCTGGATGAAAAGTCATTGACCTTTTGAGTGTTATCTCCCTTGCACAAACGTGAAACGCTAAGCGCCGTCTCTCTCCTGCGCCGGTGTCGTGGCACAATAAAGAGACGGCGCTTAGCGTTTCACGTTTGTGCAAGGGAGCTAGCACGCAAAGCTAGAACGATGAAAAAGGTTCTTGACTCAAAGAGTCATTGACTTTTTATTCAGGCTTATTTGGAACAGACTATAGACCTCTGTGTACTACACAGACCACTGAGCTTCAATATTTTTTTATTTTTATGGAAACTGACACGGTTGGCTACATCACCTTCAACATCCGTGATGTCAGCCCATAACACCGGGTGAACTTGGTGCCACGTCAGTGCTTCCCTTCGGTCGTGCCAGCTACACTGAACTGGACGGAAAACACAAACTATTTACATAGCCGTTTCGACCGACCTTTCATTCAGTGCGGTGGTACCAACCCGGGCGGGTTAAACCCTACCACCTAGTAATATAAGAAGGGAGTCATATCCCTTAGTCGCCTTTATGTATGTACATACATATGTAAGTATGAAACAGTTTGGGTTTTATGGTCTGTTCCAAATAAACCTGGATAGTCATTGACATTTGAGTGTTATCTCCCTTACACAAACGTGAAACGCTAAGCGCCGTCTCTCTCCTGCGCCGGTGTCGTGACACAAGAAAGAGACGACGCTTTATAGCGTTTCACGTTTGTGCAAGGGAGCTAGCACTCTAAGGTCAATGACTTTTTATCCAGGCTTATTTGGAACAGACTATAGACCTCTGTGTACTTACACAGACCACTGAGCTTCAATATGCAACAGCGTCTTTGCAATATTGAAACTGATGGTGTGCAGAATGAAGCGGTGAGTTGGTAAGGGAGCAATCTGAGGGACGGCCAACCGACACGCAGCGCTCAGCGGCGTGTGAACGTTGCCATGGTTAAAGCTCTTCGTCCGCCTACGAAACCAGAGTTACATACATACATACACACCACACACCATATCCCGACAATCGGGTAAGCAGAGTAAGCGGTGTTGTGCTGCAAGTACTCTGGTAAATTACAGCACAACACCGACTACCACATTTAGCAAAATATTCGGACAAGATAACTATCAGGCAGCAAGTATGGCACGAAGGCCCACCCGCTGCATGGCTCGGTGGAAAGACCGCGGCAAAGTTCCGCAAGTGTTTTCGATGAAGGAATTATTTTTCCGTAACCGCATAAAAATACTTAGGTGCACTGATAGGTACGTTGTCCCTACGCTCAGTGGTCCTGGACCACCTCTCTATGCAACCAATTTCCGATAACAAGAAAATTAATTTGAAAAGATTTATACTCAAGCTACATTACACATTTTCAGAATTACAAATAAATGTTGCGACATTTTTCAAACAATAACAATGTGATGAATCTTTCATATAATGACTGAAAGTATCCTGTGATATTTCTAAATCGATGATCATGAGGTGTAAATATATAATAAGTATATCCCACTAGTATTATAAACGCGAAAGTTTGTGAGAATGGATGGATGTATATGTATGGATGTATGGATGGATGGATGGATCTTTGTTCCTCTTTCACGCAAAAACTACTGAACGGATTTTGATGAGACTTTAGAGTACTAAAGCTTATACGTCACAATAACATATAGGCTATAATTTATAAAGACATTGTGTAAATTGGCCCAAATTTGTCGTGTTCAGTTATCCACGCGGACAAAGTCGCGGGCAAACGCTAGTAATAATATCGAGGCAAATTAAACACTCACCTCCTTCGCTGGTTACAGGTCGCATCAAAGTGAACAACGCACAGGTGATAACGCACAACATTCCTGCTACCAACGGTGTCATACACGCCATCGACAACATACTAGCGTAACCAGACGTCGTTCAACACTCGGCAAACATTGGACGATGCATTTAATTAATTTAGCTTCAGTGAAACGACAACTTTTCCAGGAAGAAAAATGTAAAATTTTGTTTTATATTTTTACGATCACTCCCTTGATCGATATGTGATCAGTAATTAATGTAGAACATGCGAAATAAAATCAGGATTAGTTCCAACGTTTAAAGAACAGGAATTCTTCCGAAAGTTGTTTTGATAACAAAAAGCTTTGTAAATACTAGTAGTTTAAGAAATAATTTATAATGTACGTTTACTTAATGTAAATAAAATATTTTTAAATAACAATGCAACGAGACTTATTTCCTCATATGAAAGTTTGAACACTCTCCCTGCCCATATATTTCCCCCCAAGTACAGTCTCGGGTACCTATTAAGTATTCTGTGGTCTCGGCTCTTTCAAGAGGGGTGTGAATGGACACTTGTCAGGCCGGCATACGACCGAATGTCCATGGTCTTATGGGTGGCTCGGCACCATGTCGCTCTTTCAATAAAAAAAACTAGGTAGATATTCAGCAGTTATTCTTGAAATAAAGGGGTGAGGCCACCAGGATCCCTTAGAAGGATCCCCCAGGGGATCCTGGTGAACTCATCGGTTCATCAGGATCCCCTATAGGTAAAAGTAAGTTAAGTCGCTTTCAATACCTGATTTTTTAAATTGAAATGGCGTTTCAGACGTCACTTTATGTATTATGTATGTAAATACATAATACATAAATAGAGTAGATTGAATATACCACAGATTTGGCCGGACACATCAATCCACATAATTCTAAAAACTACCGAAGTAAAACCTTTTCAAACAATGTAATACATAATATTATTACCATTATTCATTCATTACTGGACATACATACAAATGTCCATGATCTACCGGGAACAACTCGACACGCTACCTCACCCAAAAACTACCCAGTTTAAACCATAGCTGTGTAGATAGTATTACGTAATGCTTTCTGATTAGTTGAAATTGGGCATTTTGGGTGAGTGAGCGTGTGAGCGGTTTTCGGTACATATAATATAAAATCAATGGTACATATGCACTGTTCTACATTAGTATTGGACTCTCCAATTTATCGGATAAGGGAATTCCAGAAGAAAAAAATTACAAATAAAAAATACTGACTTATTGTTTATTGCTAAAAAATCACATGAACACAATACTTAAGTGCAAACTAAGTTCTCCCGCTCATCTCTGCGAGCTTTAGCCTCAACCTGGCAATCTCATCGTCCTTCGCGGCTAACTCCTCCTTCAGCGACTTGATGGTATCGTCTTTGTTCTCGGAGAGTAACTTCAACTCTTCGAGCAGCTGAGCTGTGTCCAGCCTTCTGCTGGGACGTCTCTGGACGAGTTTGCCGATGATGTGGGCGACCTTGGGGTAGTTGGCGGTGAGCTGAGCTGGGATTTGGCCCTTGCGGAGGTCGGTGATGGTCTTCACTCGCTCCATGTCGGTGCTGAATGCCTCTACGATCTCCAGTAGGATGATGCCGAGACTGTACATGTCGCTCTGGAAGAGAAGCGGGCGCTATTAGTGAAAGACAAAACAAAAAAAAGTATTGGAACTGCAAAATTCTATTTTTCTCTACTATTTACAAAATATAGTGTATGTTAGGCTTAAGTTTTACATAGCATAACATATCAGAAATTTTGCGATAGCGAATTGACTTCAAAATTTAATGTGAGTGAGGCTGCGTATGGTGGCGTGCCTTGGGAGAGGCCTATGTCCAGCAGTGGACCGATACAGGCTTCAGGTAAAATCTTGCTTCTGATAAAAAAAAACATTAAACTGCAAAATTGACATTTCTGATGAAAGCAACTGTGCCTATGAGAAATATTATAGTTGCATGGATGCAACAATTTTATTTCATGATCGGACATTGCGATTTCAATGATTCACTATGCTATCAGGGATTTGAAAGATAAAAGCATCAGCAAGTATAAACATGTACAAACATACAAGCTATACCTAATTTATATTGGTTGTTTGTTATAATATAATACAAGATTACGCAATGTTATTATTCATTGCATAAAAAAAAAGAATGTATTCTTTTTTTAAATTTTTGTTGACAGCTTTATTTTTATATTAACATCTTATATAAGTATTTATTTATTTATTTATTTTTTAATGAACAAGCAGCTCTAGCATATGTGTTCATATAAGTTTTTTTTTTCAGATAATGAATGATTGATTTTTGTTTTGTTTTTGTTTTTTTTTTTTGTTTTTAGTTTTCGTACTTGGGCACTGTTGCTATTTGTTTGCTGATGTAGTTTTTAAGAATTTATCTAATCTGTTTTTGAAGGTGTTTGCGTTTGGGGAGCCAATCACATCCTGTGGGAGTTTATTCCAGGCGTTCACCACTCGATTTGTTATGAAGTGCTTTCGGATGTTTGTGTTAGAAGCTGTCTGGTTAAGTTTTTTGCTGTGACCACGAAGGTGATAGTTCTGGTTCAGGCCAAACATTTCAATTAAGTCATTGAAGATCAAAACCTTGCTGATATAAATAAGCTAACCTACCTATTCATATTTGTGTATGTAAGAAGCGCACAAGGACACTGATGAGGTTAATCCTACCGCCACACTGAGCAAATTTTGCCCTGCGTAAATTGTGTTGATCCCCAACTCCATGGTTGAACGCATACATTGCACTGTATACTCGACCTTGATTGACACTCTCCTTTATTGCCAATGGGCGCGGATATGTTCGGTGAAACCATCACAAGCTCAGTTCGACAACTTCTAGTACCGCATGTCACATCGAGCACAAAATATGTTGTTAAGTCGAAGTACTTACTTTTACTTTACACAGTTATGCGGGTGGCCGAGTGGTTTGGGCTTCCGCTTCTCGTGCGAGAGGTCCTCGGTTCGAATCCAGTCGGCGTGTACCAATGAGTTTTTCTGACGAAAAAAAAATTTACGTGCATACCTACACCTGCTGCTTCACAGTTCGGAACCGGTGTAAAACTGTAGGTCCCTTCCCTTGCCCCTTACTAGGTGGTAGGTCAAATTGTAGCCGACTGGGTTGGTACCACCGTACTGGATGTAAGATGGCCGCATAGCAGCCTCGGTTGTGCTCTCCTCTAGTCAAGTATAGCCAGCAATCCAGGGAAGTCTTCGGTATGGCACCTACCTTCTCGGAGGTGATATTGGCTGGTCGGAGCATGCGCTTTGGCCCCTCCGACTCAGCCACCCATACCGCATTACATAAAAAAAAAAATGCAGGATGCAAGTTATTTAGTTATTATTATAAAAAATGAGGATAAAATAAAATAAAACAAACATTTTACATTAGCTCAACATAATAAACTAACCTTAGGGTTACACTGCCCTTCCAGTTGTTCAGGCGCCGCATACAAGTGAGTCCCAAACGCGTTCCCGCAGTGAGAGCGTTGCAGCGGGCACGCCAGACCAAAGTCACCCAACTGCACTTGCACTCCCTGCTCCGCGGTCGCCACAAACACATTGCTCGGCTTCACATCGTGGTGGATGATGCCGCGCACGTGAATGTAGTGCAGTCCGCGAACGAGCTGCGCGAACATATCTAGAAGCACATTCATGTCAGTCCAAGCTACCGGCGGTGTCGTTCCCCCATCGAGCGGAGTACTGTCCGCTGAGTCTGTCGAATCACAATGATGCAATAAGTTACGGGAGAGATTCACATGCTCATTCCTCTGGTCGAGCCACTGTTTGAGTGTCTGTTGACAGAAGGACATTTGAATATATAGCGTCGCCCACTTTAGGTTCACTCGCGAACAATTCGCGTACTCTTTGGAGTACAACATTTTGCATAGCATGTTCTCTGAATTTGCTGATAGTTCATTCTCAACTTCGGAATCATCGAGCTCTTCGCTTGGTTCGCTGTCGTCGTACAACTCGTCTGACTTTTCGAAGGTGATCGTGAAGTCTGATCGACTTTCCTGGTGGTACAACTCTTTTGAGTTGTGAGTTTTGAAAGATTTGATAATGTTGGGGAAGACGGATGAGATGCTGGTCGTGTCGAACATGAAATCGCCTGTCTCCATCTTGAGTCGCTTCTTCTTGACATTCTGCTCGATCATGGGCTCGAGCCAGGCGGCCTTGTAGTTGACGATGTTGATGTGGTTGAGGCTCGCGATGGTCTTCACCTCGGCCAGGTGGCTCATGACGGAGTCCACGTCGGAGGAGCGAATGTAGATTTTCTTGACGGCGTACTCGACTCCGTCGAGCCGGTGCTTCGCCTTGAAGACGCTGCCGAAGCCGCCACCGGCGACGAAGCAGAGCTCCTCGAACTCGCGATGGTAGCGAGACCACTCGAGACCGGTGGGCTGCACGATGGGCCAGCTGATGGGGAGGGGGATGGGGATCTCGGAGCCGTTAGCGACGGCCACCAGCTGGTAGAGAGCGCGCTGGTACTGACTCCGCATGACCTCGAACTCACCCATGGAGTAAGTGTCGTCAATGAGCTTCATGCCGTGCAACTTCTCGCAGATGGAGTTGTAGAGCTGGTTGGCGCGTGCGGGGTCCTTCTCCAGCAGCGAGCACAGCTGCTGCACCAGCGACTGCACCAACAGGCTGATGGGCGTCGTCGTCGTAGTATTGATAATCTCCATCTGTTCACTGTTTTCACTTCCTACTGACTCGAGGGGGATGTCGTTTGTAAGGCCTGAAAAAAAGAGACCCTTCACTGAATATTTTTGAGAAGCTCTTGTGTATAATAAATGTGGTACGAGACTCTGATGAAAGATTGATTACGGATGTTGTCATTAACGCATAGCGTTTTGGAAGTGGGTAGTGAAAAATATCGCCAATGGAGACTTCAATGAATGTTTCTTATTAAAATGAGTGAGAATAGCGAGTTTATGGATAAAAAACCTTATCCATACACAATGGGGAAGCCATTAGAATACACAGTGCAAATATTCCGAGGAAATAAGATTTTTTTTTTATGGCTGTCAATTTCATCCTGCTTCATTATACGGCAGGATGGTAAACTGGATTCTAGTCTTACTTTATTTCAAATACATTATTAGAAGATATTGTTTCTTTGTCTACACATTGATATGCAATTTGTATGAGGGAATTGTCTGTAAGTTATAGGTTAGAAAAATTGAAAAAAAATAAATAAATTCGAGAGTGTTTTGTTTTCCTGGAGTTTAAAAAATTTATCTGTACTTCTAACTAGGTGAATCGAATCCTCACTTGTTTTACATCGTTTTGTGGGTAGCTCAATTATTTTACGAAATACTGAGTTTATTCACATGCGCAAATTTCGTGAATTTCCAGTAGGCGAAAGTGGCATGATAGCCAAGAGGGTAAATATGTAGGAAGCCTACAGGTTAAATTATAAAGAATTTATATCTACCATTGTTTCCTGCATAGACATACATATTATAAAATAGTGTGACTGAGTGATAGAATTTGTGATTGAGGCAACTTCAGAGACAAGCATTCGCATTGTTTGCACGCTGTTCGTTCGCAGACGTCAGTCGGTGTGCGTTGTGTTGTGTGTGACGCATGCATCACCTCCGACAAAAGTGGACTTACTAATTTTAGAGCATTTTCACTGATTTGTTCTCTCTATAGGCCCATATAATATAACTCTATGGTTTCCTGGCAATGCTGAGCTAAAGTTGAACATATTGTGACATACATTCACTTATTATGTAAGAGTAAAAAAATAATTTTCAATCACCAAAGAGTAATGCTTCCAAACAGAAGACCAAAAAAGATAAGCCGGGAGTGGTCGGATGATAAGAACGAGTGTGGTAGCATGCCTTGGGAGAGGTCTATGCCCAGCAGTGGACCGATATGGGCAGAAGTGTATTATGTATGTCCGATAAGCTATGGCAAGTAAGGCAATACTCACCCATGTCGAAGCTCTTGACGGTGGCCAATGCATCCCATTTCCGCTGCATGCCTGGATCCATGACCATTAGTGAACTGTTAATTCCTTTGAAGTGGGGCAGTTGAGTTGAAGGTCGAGGTAGTACATCTTGCCAGGCTAGCTCTCGCTCATTTTCATTATGGCTTGGTGGAAGGAAAAAGTGGGTAGACGTAATACAGAAAACCAAACAAACAATAGTATCGGCACGAGTGAGTGAATGAAGTGTACGGACTGGGAATCTAGCGCGCGCGCGCGGGGACCGAATAAACAGTGTTGCCAACTCAAATTTTGAAATTCTCCTAGATTGACTTCGAAAATCTCCTAAAAATCTCCTAGAAAGTTTTCGTCCTAAAAAATTCTCCTGTTATTCAAATTATAAAAAATTCACCACATTTTTAGTGTTCCTTATACGTACGGGACCATTTTACTAAGCCTAGGCTGTCTGTCCGTCCGTCTGTTTGTCTTACCTGTAAAGAGCTGTATCTTTTGCAACCTGAAAACCGGTCAAGTGCAAGTCGAACTCGCGCACCGAGGGTTACTGTCAGTCAGTCAGTCAGTCAGCGTGTAAGCGTCTACTGCTGGACATACGCCTTCAATTTTCCTCCAGTCTCTCGGCCTTCAGCGGTACGGACCACTGCTTTCCGACGGCATACTTCATGTCGGCGTCCCACCTGGCGGGTGGTCTTCCACACTTCATTTTCCTGTCCACGGCCGCCAATGTAGTACATGGTTACTCCAACGGTCGTCGTCAGCTAATCAGCTAACGTGCCCAGCCCACTGCCATTTTAGCTTATCCACCTGGTTTCCAATATCGATTACTTTGGTGCGACGGCGGATTGCCTCATTCATTAGTCATTCATTACGCACCATTTCGCCTAGCTATACTCCCAGGCCAGCCCAGCATGGCTAGTTCCATCGCTCGCTGGGCAACATTTGAAAACAACCATAGTCAGAGCTCACGTTTCACACCCGTACGTCATAAACGGTAGGACGCGATGGTCATAATATATACAGGTTAGACCTCGGGGCGTATTTTAAATTTCCGAGGCAGCCCTACTCAGTTGAATTCCTCCCTCGACCTCCTTAAGGAGACCTTGTCTACCAAGCAGTATTTAACCGAGATATACGTATGTACATACTCTTCCTTCAATCGGTTCTATCACTTCTCCGCCAATAATGATTTGTCCTCCCGTCATAACCACGATTGCCATTCTAACCACCACGTAATTAGAGTCTGTTTTAATTATTTGTTTTTTTTTACTTTTTAACCACACCAAGTTTGACACTTGTACGCATTACCATTTTTACGTTAGAGCAAAAACAAAGAAACAATTTTTTTTTAGAAAATAACACGTTTCTTGTATGGGGAAGCCCTTAATTTTTTTTTCTTATTATTTGATAGGATGTCCGCCAATAATAAATAACACATGATCTGTGAAAATCAAAACCAGCTACCTATTACGGTACAAAAGATACAGCCGTTAAAGTAGTGCGGACTGACGGACAGACTGTCCACGTAGGCTTAGTAATACAATTGATTATTACAAAGAATAAATACATATAAATAACATTGATTGATAACAAAGTGTTCGTTCGGTTAGGCCGCCCGGTAGTCGGCTTGTTGGTCGATCAATGCACGCACGCACTCACAGAGTGTCACATTATCCTATCTAAAGAGCAAGAAGGGGAACCTTGCTCTTATCAAAAGACAAATCCTATCGTATATTGTGTGACTTGAGAGGTTGGTTGATTCACGTACAGTTCATTCATTGTGTTGTCACCGACATATAGTTGTACATACCGACATATTTGTTTGTTACTAGTAAATAATTGTTTCTCACTCCTAAATTTTCTCCTGTAATGATTTTCTTTCTCCTAGATTTTCTCCTACTCTCCTGACAGGCAAAAACTTCTCCTAACACAGCTGAAATTCTCCTGAATCTAGGAGAAAATCTCCTAACATGGCAACACTGAATAAATAATAAAAATAGAAAATATTTTTTTTATTGTCAGGCAGACAGCTGTCAGACGTCAGAGACCAGCTGGCACTTGTTCTTATAGACCTCTCTCTTTTTTTTACACTTAGTGGAAAGGCGTGTTAAAAAGAGAGATGTGATCTCAGAATGTTCTAGAAGCAGAAGGATTGTTAAACATAGGTGCTATAGTAAGTTTTTGACGGATGAAACTGAAAGTGACTTTAGTAGTATTATATTCTTTGGTTGCGAGTTTCCGATAAATTTTAAATAGTGGTTGTTTGATAACGATTGATTTATCTAAATGTTTTTTATGCATAGCGCGAATGTGGCATCGTGCGTGTCACCTACAAGTTGAAATACATGTAATGCTATAAACTCGAACATTTATCTAATTATTGGTTTGATGGACAAAATATTCAGCTAAATCTAGTTACAATAAAGTTATGTGCGGTCTCGGGTCTTTCAATAGGGGCGTGAACCCGGTCGGCATGGCATTCGCAACCCCCGCATACAACCGAATGTCCATGAGCTTCGTTAGACACCTTATGAGTGGCTCGGCGCCATATGTAGCGCTTTCAATAAAAAAAATAGGCTAAAAAATAAAAAAAAGTTGGCATCACACGTATGTGTCGTGAGTGCGTGTGTCTGTACAGTAGTAATCTGTGGTAAGCATTCTTCTTCTTCTTCTTTTAATTATTGGCAACTGTCTCTACTGAGACACTCCTGCCAGTGTCATGTACAGTGGGGATTCATGCTGTAGTGTGGTCTATTATGCTGAACGATAGATGCAGAGCCTGGTAAGACACTGTACAAACATAGAACAAACATAAAGGAATAATGAAATACACATAATAAAAACTTTATACAGGCATATGAGAGAAAAATTACAACAGAATATAATATCTAGAAATTGGATTTTTCCACACATTTGTTATAGACTGATTTTATTTGTATGTATAAATGATGTTAGGGTTCTAATAATAGTAGGGTGGGGGAAAGTTAACAGGGAGTTTATGTTTACAGGGAATTGTACCTCTATATCTAGGTCTTGTAAAAGGTCATAAAGAGGAGGAGTTTTATTTTGTAGTGGGCAAGAAAAAAATATGTGGTTAAGATCTCCATCCGCGAGACCACACTCGCAGATGGAGGAGTCTCTGATGTGGAGTCGAGCAAGGAAGACCGGGGAGCAACAATGTCCCAGGCGCATTCTAATTAATATGGAAGTCTCTTTCTTGGCATAAGTGTTAAATTTTGAGAACCATGGTTTGCTTGGGACATCAGGTTGAAGAGAAGCGTAATGTCTACCCTTCCACCTGCTGGTTCTCATCCATTCCATTGACCAATTTTCTTTAAGGAGTTGTTTGGGAATAGGGACCAGATCTAAGGGCTGAACAGAGAAGAATGAATAGCCATCAGCGGTGGCTTCTTTAGCGAGCGAGTCCACCTGCTCGTTGCCAGTAATACCAGCATGGCTGGGAATCCATGCGAGGTTCACCTCAAGCAGGTCGGAGGAACACTCAGCAAGGATGTTTTTTATTTCGAGCACAACCCTGTGCACCTTTGATGAGAAGGGGTATTGCTGGAGAGCTTTGAGGCAACTCAAAGAGTCTGTGAAAATAACAGATTTTTTAAATTTATGGGCTTTCACATAGTAAACTGCTCCCAGTATAGCTGAGCATTCGCCTGTGAACACGGATGTCTCAGGGGGGATTTTCCATTTTTTCCACACGTTGAGGTTAAAATGCAGCATTGCAGCTCCGACGTGACCATCGGGAGATAATTTTGATGCGTCAGTGAAAATATATTCAAAAAGTGGCCAATTTTTGGAGATGTATAACCTAAATTTCCTATCAGCATTGGGAGTATCCTCATCTATCCCAATGGTGAGGTTGATCGGTGGTTTAAAAATTATAGAAGAGAAGGGGAAGGTATAGATAGGCAGGATCGGGGAATTTTGGATCGTTGATGTTATATTTTTAAGCCTATTAAGGCTTGTTACGAGAGGGGGATTAGTTTTACGGGCCCAGTATTGATGAGAGTGACAGAGTTCCTCTAGCAGTTGGAGCTTAGGGAAGATAGGGTGCGTGGAAAATTGGGCCGAACGGAACAGATAGTTGTCTGCCAAGTATTGGCGTCTCAGAGCGAGGGGGGGTTCAACACATTCTACCTGCATGGCATTAATGGGGGAGGATTTCATGGCTCCGAGAATGATACGCATGCACTTGGATTGGATGCGCTCTAATTTGTCCAGGGCCATTTTACTGCAGGGTTCCAGGACAAATGAGCAGTAATCCAATTGGCTGCGTATAAGGGCGTTATAGAGGAGTTTTTGTGTAAAGGGGTGGGCTCCCCACCACACCCCTGAAAGGGTTCGGAGGATATTTATATTCTTTTCACATTTACTTGTGGTGTAATTGAGATGTTGGACGCCAGTCAGCTTGGAGTCTAGGATAACTCCTAAGAATTTCACTTCTTCCCTAATAGGTATTGGCGTGTCGTTGAATGTAATTTGGAAAGTGGGGATTGATCGTTTTCTTGAGAAGACAACGACACTGCTCTTGGCTGCCGACAGCTCCAGGCCATGATCAGTGAGCCACTCGCCAAGAGAGTCGAGGGCCGATTTGAGGAAATCGGTGGCCTTGGTTATGGACCGGTCAGAAATGTAGAAGAGCAAATCGTCAGCATATTGAAGAATTTTGCATTGGAGAGAGACACCGCGATCTAGATCACTAGTGTATATGTTATAAAGGAGAGGGCTAAGAACCGAGCCTTGGGGCAATCCTTTCCAAACAGTTCTAGGATTGGTCTGCACTCCTTGTATACGAAGAGTTATTGACCTGGCAGCTAGCATATTAGTTATGAAATTGATTACCTTATCCGGAATTCTCATCGCGAATAATTTCTTCCTGAGAATGGGAATCAGGACATTATCGTATGCTGCCGTTATGTCCAAAAAGGCCGCAGCCACAAACTCGTTGTGGCTATATGCAATGCGAACGTCAGACGTAAATATGCTGAGGCTGTCAGAAGTGCTCTTTCCCTTTCTGAAGCCATACTGGTTTGAGGCCAGAAGACCCCCGCTTTCCACAAACCAGTCCAGACGGTTCTTGATCAGGTGTTCCGCTATCTTCGCCAATACTGACGACAAGGCTATAGGTCGATATGAAGAAGGGTTGTCGGGTTCTTTGTTAGGCTTTAAAATGGGTATAACAATTTGCAACTTCCACGAGTCTGGTACAGAGCCAGAGTTGAATGCTAAATTGATGATGTCCAGGAAGTACCTCAGGGTGTTAGGTTTGGAGTTGACTATAAATGAGTATGGGATTCCATCGGCCCCAGGGGCTGAATCCCTCACCTTGGAGAGAACAATGGAAAGTTCCTCCAAGGTGAAAGGGGTTTGCATAGGGTCCTCAGGAGAAGGGGCGGGGGATCTGAGTGAAGAGTGTGTGCTTGATTGTGGGAGTTCCTCAAAGTGGGGAACAGAAGGGGGAGCTAATTTATCCAGGAAGGGCTCAGCCCAGGAACTTGGATCCGATCTTTGATTATTTTGAGGAGCGAAGGCTGATCTATAGCGTCTAATATTTTTCCAAACAGTTGAGGGTTTTGTTGTTGGTGATAATGACAAACAGAAACCTTTCCAGCCGTCTCTTTTGTTCTTATGGAATAAGCGTTTGGATATAGCGGTATCCTTTCGAAATGCTAAGAAATTTTCCATTGTCATTGATCCACAGTATTTTTGTTCAGCAGCGTTCCTAGATTTTATAGCCCTCGTACATTCCTTGTTCCACCATGGTGGGGAAGAAAGTTTGCCTGAGGCTGCATTCTTTAAGGGCAATAGGGCATCCGCCGTGGAGGTAAGTAGTTCCGTGAACCGATCGGAACATGTGGACACTGACTCATTGGTGGCCTCAGGCAATGATGATATACTATTCTCCACGGCAGAACCGTAAATGTCCCAATCTACATCGCTCAGCCTGTACTTGAACAGGGGAGGCAGATTTGATTCCGGAATGGTCTTTAGAGGGAGGGTTATTGAGATTGGGAAGTGATCGCTTCCATATGATAGATTGGATATGTTCCACGACAGAAGTGATGATAAAGAGGGGGAGCAGAGTGAGAGATCCACTGCACTGAGACTCTGAGTCGGTGATACCCTGCGGGTAGCAGAGCCATCGTTAAGTAGACATAAGTTAAAGTCATCAATGACTTCTGTGACCTTGGTTCCAAAGGAGTCACAGTGTGGAGAGCCCCACATGATATGGTGGCAGTTGAAGTCTCCGACTATGAGGACAGGAGGGGGCAGGGAGCCAAAGATCGCTCTCAGTTCTAAAGCAATTGAAGTATGGGGGTGGGGAATATATATACATAGGAAGGTGATGTCATTCGCCCTCACTGCAACAGCGTTTAGTCTGTGACTGTGAGGGGGAAGGTTCACCTGGGAAAAGGGAGTAGGGTTCTTAATTAATAGGGCGCAACCGCCCCAACCATCATCTCTGTCGTCGCGCAGGCAGGCATAGCCAGGCAGTCGAAAGAGAGCACCAGGCCTTAGCCATGTCTCCGTGACGGCAGAGATGATGGGGCTCAGCTTGTTACTTAGAAATATAAGGTCATGTTTTTTATTTCGTATGCTCCTTATATTCCACTGCAGCATTGTTGTGGTGGCCATTATCAACTAATTGGCTTAGAATTTTGACTTTGGAAGCAACGTTGGGCGGTATGTGGGTTGAGGACATAAGAGATATCAAGGAGGTTAAGAGAACCTCCAAGATAGAAGAGACAGGACTATCATGATTACCGGTTCCGGTTGGATAACCAGAACCATTTGGTGAGGAGGGTATTGGGAGACCGTTGATAATTGCCTGATGGGCATTCTTATCATAGCCTGGGGTCAATAGAGGGCGTGGCTTGGGTTTTGTGAAAACTGTTTTTCTGAAAGAGGTTGGAGTTGAGGTTTTAGCAGTATCGGCGTAAGACTTTTTTACAGGAGACAGCTTTTTGGCAGCTTCTACATAGGCTATGGACTCTTCTGCCATCATTAATTTTATTTTTTTCTGCCTCTCCTGTTCGAGGCAGGCCTTGCTGGTAGAGATGTGGTTTCCCTTGCAGTAAAGGCAGACTGCCTGTTCCCGCTTGGTTGGGCAAGAGTCTCCGGTGTGCTCCTCACTGCAGACGAAACACCTGGGTTTGGAGCGGCATTGCGTCTTTGTGTGGCCAAAGCGACAACAGTTGTAACACTGAATGGTTGGAAGTTGATAGAGTTCTACAGGGAGAGCGGAGTAACAGCAGAACACCCGCCTAGGCAGCACCTGACCATCGAAGGTGAGGACGACTGCCTGAGACGGCTTCCATACTACGATACCGTCTATGACGGATTTAAAATTTAGACGTCTAATTTTAAGAATTTTTCCACATCCTTCTGGAACTTTTATGTGCTCTAAAATTTCTTCAGGAGACCATTCGGCTGGTATTCCCTTGACCAGGCCAATCCTGGTGAGGTTGAATGAGGGGATGTTGGCCCTGTATTTACAGGCCTCCAGTCTCTCATATTTTAGAAACGAGTTAGCACCTTCTTGGGATTTAAATTCTATCGAGACGCGATTGCGTCCTATACTCTTTACACCGTCTGATTTAACGTCAAGGATATTATGTTTTAACATGAACAGTCCGAAATTAATGGGTTGTATTGTTGTACCTGTCTTGGCATCGGCTTCCGTTCTGGATACATGTACCAAGAACGGAGCTTTATCACTTGCTGAGTATTCCTGGCGTCCTATTTGTGGTCTCTGAGTAAAGTTTGTCGTATTGGGGTCAGTTGAGGGCAAATGTTGAGTCTGAGAGGCTATATTAGGTGTGTTATTTACGTTAGATGGTGGGGGATCGAAATTAATAACGGATGATCTGCGTCGCAAGGGTGGTAACTCCTTATTTGGCGAGTTCTCCGGGTCATCAGAAGAGCGTTTTTTACCCTTTTTTTTTTCTTCTTGAGCGGAGGGCAGAGAGCAATCCATTGTTTCCACTTCCACCTCATTTGAGGCGAGAGGGGGGGAAAAAATTGGTTGATTGAGTTGGAATGGTTGGTTGAGTTGGGAGAGGGGAAGGCCTCTAGAGGCGTCGCGTGCCGCCTGCATCGCGGCGAGCTCGACCTCGAGCATGGAAGAGGTATAACCTCCGCCGGGGTCAGGCGGCCTACCGTGGGGGTCATTGTTAATCATGGTAACTTGCCGTATTACTTACGGTTGGTTGGCGGACGACACAAACAATTGTTAGTAAACACACTGCAGGTCTCTACGATCTTTTTCTAGGTGAAAAACCCGATTTTTAGAGACCGAAACACAAAACACATGCGGTAACCACAGACAATCATTCACCGGTCCGTGGTAAGCATTGTGTGTGATTGATTCAGAAAGAAAATAATTTGTATTAACTTTGATTAAGGCGGGAATAGGGGTCAAATTGAGAAATAGGTCAATTTAAAAAAAAAAATTGACTTTTTAAAAATGTTAGATGACTTTTAAAGTCACAACAATCCATGCTGACGGCGCCAAGTGTCTCGCGTATCAATAAAAAAATTATTCAAGCGAGAAAAGTCGATCGCACTTTATCAAATAAATTCAGTAGTTGTTTGAAGCATGCAAGTCATTGAGCTATAGGTACGTATTTCTCTATGATGCAAGTCGTGCAACCCTCTATGTCCGTAAAAACGTCACTTTCCTACATCTTTTTTTTTATGGGTGGCTGAGTCTCAGGGGCTAAAGAGCATGCTTCAATCAGCCAATGGCACCTCCGCTCAGAGAAGGCTAGTGCCTTATATACCGGATACTTTCCTTTGGATTGCTGGCTATTATACTGGACTAGAGGAGAAGAAGTCTTAAGAAAAACGGACAATCATCATCATGCAACTTTGAGCACACTCATCTCTGTGCGTTGTTGACATTCGAGATCTCAGATCACAGACAACCTAATGTTTGTATGGCAATATTTCCAATGCTCTCTCTATAACCTGGTTATAATCTCTTTGGACAAATTGTATGAAAAAATTTACACTGTTAGCAGCTTTTCTCTTTCGCACTAGGGCACTAGGACAATTTTATTAAATTGAATCTCTATAAACTTTGAGATGGTTGAAGAGTTTAATGCCAAAATCACACAAATCTTTGATGTGCATGCTCCAATACGTCAGTGCCGCCTAAAACACTTACCTGCACCCTGGCTGAGTGACAACATCAAAGCCATGATGGCTAGACGAGACCGTGCGAAAGTGAAACACAGAAGTGACAATTCCATTGACAGTCTTAGTAAGTATAAGTTACTAAGGAATCGGTGTACGAGGATGTGTAGAGATGCTCAACAACGCCACATACGCTCCAATGTCGAAAATTGCTCTCCGGCACATTGTTGGAAATACCTTAAAACACTCGGAATCGGTAAGCAGGCTAATCCAACAAAACCAAACCTCGACATGAATGCACTGAATGTTCATTTCACAACTCCACCGGTTACCATGGATGCTATGGTAAAATCTGACACTCTCCTTCAGCTGTCACAGCTGCCGATACCCGAGTTCAACCCTTTCGCCTTCAACCCTGTTACCGACTGTGAAGTTAAGAAGATTATTCTCTCCATTTCCACCAAGGCAGTTGGAGCTGACGATTTAAGCCTTGATATGTTGGCACCAGTGCTGGACGAGCTGTTACCCATCATCACCCATATTCTCAATCACTCTCTGGTAACCAGCTCGTTCCCTAGCATCTGGAAAAAGGCTTTTGTCATTCCTCTGCCCAAAACATCCAATCCTGTCTCCTTTAGTCAGTACCGTCCTATCTCAATACTACCAGTCCTCTCAAAAATCCTGGAACGCATTGTACACCAGCAATTGTCTGGCTTCCTTTCTCAAAACAACCTTTTGAATCCAATGCAATCTGGATTTCGTCCTCACAGTACTGTTACTGCACTTGTCAAAGTCACTGACGATATCCGTCTAAGTATGGAAAACAAAGATCTCACTGTTATCGTGTTACTTGATTTTAGTAACGCCTTCAATGCAGTTGACTTTGACATCATGGTGGAAATGCTGAGGTCTCTTAACTTATCTCCGGAGGTAATAGATTGGTTTGACTCATACCTTCGCGGTCGCCAGCAACGTGTTAGAATTGACAATGACTTTTCTGAATGGAATGATTTAACTGCTGGTGTTCCACAAGGTGGTGTGTTATCTCCTCTGCTCTTCGCAATTTTTATTAATTTTGTCTCCAAACTCTTAGTCTCTCTCTACCACTTGTATGCCGATGACTTACAACTATATCTGGCAGGTAGTATTGACGGCATTGCTGGAATCATTGATGTGATCAATGCTGATCTGGCCACCATTTTTGGCTGGACCAGATCCTTTGGACTCATCGTGAATCCAAATAAGTCTCAGGCAATGATTGCCGGAAGTCCTCGACTACTATCGAGGATTGATCGTGACTCGTTGCCTGAGATTATGTACAACGGTACTGCCATACCATATACTAGGGTTGTCAAAAACCTGGGAATTCTTATGGATGATACGCTATCTTGGCAGGCTCAGGTCAATGAGGTCAGTCGAAAAGTCTATGCTGCGGCGCACTCCCTGAGGCGGCTGCAGAACCTTCTTCCGACCTCCACAAAGACAATTCTAGCACAATCGCTGCTTCTCCCCATCCTTGATTATGCGGATGTGTGTTGCCTGGACGTTACTGAGGAACTCCTGGACAAGCTTGAGCGTCTGCAAAACATGTGTATACGCTTCATTTTCGGTTTACGTAAGTACGACCATGTTTCACAATACCGCAGACGTCTCAAGTGGCTTCCAATCCGTCTCCGCAGAAATTCCCACATTCTTGGCCTTCTTTATTCTTGTATCAACAACCCTTCTGCTCCCGAGTACCTATCTTCGCGTTTTCAGTACTTATCTTCCCACGGTGTAACGCTTCGGTCAAGTGATGATAATATCTTAGCCATTTCCACTCATAAAACTGGATATTACACAAACTCCTTTTCTGTGCACGCAGCTCGGCTGTGGAATCTACTACCTCACTGTATACGGCACTGCATGTCGCTTCCGTTATTCAAAAAACACTTAAAGTTGTACTATCTCCGTCAGTGTGAAGTCAAAAGCTAAAAAATCCTTTAATTCTGAATGGACAAGTATGTATGTATATATTTAGGTATTATGTATTATATAAATTGTAATTCATATGTATTTAATTTAATCTATAAATAGTAATTTATACGTATAATTAACTAGTATGTACTTATATGTAGTGTATATTATAGTATATTATAGTTATTTTCCTTATATTATATTTTACATTCCCACACTCAAGTCTTTTGCTACTACCTACTTATATCTCGCAACATACGACTCTCAAACATCCAAAGGTTGACTGGGAGAAATCCCTGTAAGGGATAAGTCCGCCTTTGCCCCTCATGTAAATTTCTTATTGTGTGTTTATGTTAAATGTTTTTTGGAGCAATAAAGTATTTCTATCTATCTATCTATCTAACTTCTTGCTCTCTAGGTTATGGATGAAAGGAAGATATAAGGCTGCATGGTATAATACCTTTGCCTATCCCAAAAAAGGTATAAAACAACAAAAAAAAAAGAAAGGAAAAAACAAGCTGTCAACTGTCAAAGACATCGCATTTATTTTTACAAAAAGTTTCTTCTTCGAAATACTTCGCATTCGTCGAATGGACATTGAGTGGGTTTGTTTGTTTGTTTTTATTTTTATGTTGTTATGGTTATATTGTATTCGAACACGTTTTCGGTGTTCATTCGTAATTTTGGTAATTTCCAGTAATTTCCTTCCTTCAAAGAGAACATAACCACAATGTTTTGTATTTTCTGATATATTCTGTTATTTTTTTTTTTTTTTTTTTATGGAAACTGACACGGTTGGCTACCATCACCTACAACATCCGTGATGTCAGCCCATAACACCGGGTGAACTTGGTGCCACGTCAGTGCTTCCCTTCGGTCGTGCCGGCTACACTGAACTGGACGGAAAACACAAACTATTTACATAGCCGTTTCGACCGACCTTTCATTCAGTGCGGTTGTACCAACCCGGGCGGGTTAAACCCTACCACCTAGTAATATAAGAAGGGAGTCATATCCCTTGTTATATATTTTATAATTCATTAATGCCAATGTTCTTACCAATCTGAAATTGTGTTGGTGCTTCTAGCTTCGCCTACAATACATGACCGAAAATACATGCGTGACAATACGCGGACAGCATGATGTGATAATACATTGGCAATAATTGGCCGGCATCATGAATCTACTACCCAAGACCTACAAGGAGTTCGGGGAGCGTGACTACTGGAACACTTTCTTCAAAAAGAGAGGAAATAAGGCATTTGAATGGTAAGCTTTCTCTACTGGGTCATTTACAGATTGTTAGCGATACAGTATTACAAAATTCTAACCTTTATTTTCAGTTTTAGACAAACAGCTGCCGATGTCTGAACGCACTTGACACGAGGCCGTAATGTTCAGTAATCCGTCTATGGGTTAACTCTAGCCAGCCGAGTTCTTCCACAAAACGTAGCGGCCCTTTGGGAACTTTCCATGCTAGTGGGTCGCTTCTTTCAGAATTGAAAACCCCCAAGCGAAATGACTTCCAGATTTCTACATTCTATGACTACGTGTGCCGATGTCTCCTCCGCCTCCAAGCAGGCTTTGCAGAGGGGACTGTCTCTGATCCCGATGGTGTATATGTGATTGTTTGATTGTATGTGGTTGACAGTGGCGCGAGAGTAGGCCCACCACCATATGCAACTCTTGTCTCCGAAGCTGCAGGAGTTGTTTTGCGAAGTCTAGGTCACAGGCACAGCTAGGGTGTGAAACAGTGTTCCAGTGAGTGTGTTTCTCGAATCCCTTAACCTAGCAACAGTCCGCAAATCTGCTGGCATGGTGCATCTCTGAGCGTGGTTTTGCGAGGAGAGGTGTTTTTGGTTCCGTCGACTGTACCATTGGTCCATCGGCAAAGCCACCCATGTTGGTTTACATAAAAAAAAAACTGCGGACGTGGGTGTCTGCAGAGATACCGCCGAGTATTAATGCACAATATTTTTTTTAAATAATATTTTATTTGTATAACTTTGTTCCTCTCAGTACCTACCTTCCTGTTTTACATATTCTTTATAGTAGTGCGTGTCACCCCATATTAGCCATTATAGAAAAACGAACCACATTTATTTATAATTACCCGCACCAATACTATTAAGATAATAGGTAGATAATAGTAAACATACAAAGGTACAACTAGTGAAGAAGTGATGCAAACTTCGCGGCCTGTTGGAAGATGTACATTGATGAAGTGAATACAAGACAAGTCGTCCCATTTTTATACACCACTATACCAATTCTGATGTTTTGGTTGTTCGACGGCCATGTATAATATATTGGGTCTTCGAAGGTTCTGACCCATTTTCTAGGACCCCTTAATTAAAATTATTGTTAGGACCCCTTTTTAAGTATCTTTGAGGTGCGCTAGGACCCAGTGACCAGTGACAGTATGTTTTCCGTGGTAATTCAGCACAGTAAATATACAACACCAGTATAGGATACTTCTATTTAGATAAATCATTCATAATAAACTAATTATTCCATCGTTTTAATGGTTTATGGTGAAGTATCTGCTTAAATTTTTCAGGTACGGTGAATATCTAGAGTTGTGTGGTCAGCTGCACAAGTACGCCAAGCCTAAAGATGACATTCTCATCGTGGGGTGCGGCAACTCGAGCCTCAGTGCTGACCTTTACGACGTTGGCTACAGCAGCATTACAAACATTGACGTCTCCGAAGTAGTCATCAAACAGATGAAGAGCGTCAACGCACACAGAGAGAAGATGAAATTTTTCTGCATGGACGCCTTGAATATGTCCTTTGAGAACGAAGCGTTTAGTGTTATATTAGATAAAGGTACTTTGGATGCATTAATGCCGGACGATTCGCCAGAAGTTCACGAGAGAATAGACAAGTATTTCTCAGAGATAAAGAGAGTGTTGAGGATGGGAGGTCGGTATGTGTGCGTGTCTCTACTGCAGGAGCATATCCTGAGGAAGGTAAGAAAACTAACTTTTATTAATATTAATAAAAAAACCGTGTGGGGCAGGTACTTACAAATAATAGCACCACTGAATCTCTCCCCATGCACGTCGTAAAAGGCGACTAAGGGGTAAGGAAAAGGTGCCGTGCTAAAGGGTGACAGGCTAGCCACCTCTCACCCTGACGCGGTCCTTCCACCAAGTCATGTGACAGGTGTGTCTTCATGCCTTACTTGCTGTTTGATAGTTATCTTGTCTGAATGCTTTGCTAGATGAGGTGGTCGGTGTTGTGCTATATCTACCAGAGTCCTTGCAGCACAACACCGGGTACTCTGCTTAGCGTGTGGTATGTATGTAAAAGAAAAATATAATAAAATCACCGCGTTACAGTTTAGGTGGTAGCTGTGACATTTAGTTTTCGTTCGGTTCGAATCCATCCATGTTCCACTGTCTCGTTCCGACCAAGATGAGTGTATAATATGAGGACCTCAGTAGACAGGTGCTCATAACTGTTTACTTTGCAGTAAGACTACTATTACTATTTCTACTACTACTACTATTACTAATAATAATACTACTAATATTACTACTACTACTACTATTTCATGGGGAGTGTTCGGAGGAGCTGTTTAACGCGATTCCGCCGTCCCCATTCCACCTCCGCACCACGCGTACTGAGCAGGGGATGCACCCCTACTCAATCGACCTACCACGGATTAACCAACCGGTTCTGTAGATCTTTTATTCACAGAACCGGGAAAATGTGGAACGCACTCCCTGCCCATCTATTTCCTCCCAAGTACAACCTGGGGTTCTTCAAAAGGGGCGTGAAAAGGCTCCTGTCAGGCCGGCATGGCATTCGCAATCCCCGTGCATCACAGAATGTCCATGGGCATCGTTAGACACCTACTTGTAGGTGAAACGATGCCACATGTCGCGCTTTCAAAATAAAAAAAAAAAAAAAAAAAGACGGGTGAATAAAATCAACCACAAACACATATTCACGATTGAATATGAGGTTTGGTTTGGTCACAGTATGCTGAATGTGATTTAATTAGAATGTCTAAATCTTGTCTTAAACTGGCGTATTATTCAATGGCTGGTAGTGCAGGTGGTGGGGACGTTCGGTGATAGAAGCTGGATTCTGCGCGTGGTGCGTTGTCGCGAGGCAGAGCAGAGGAACCAGCAGTCTGGGGACGGGAGCACACTGCCCGTCTTTGTGGTGATCGCTACGAAGTTCAAGGAACTACCGCAGTTGGTGAGGCTTTTTATTTCTAGAACCTGAGTAACATTTACCTTAGTGATGTTGGTGGTTGATGGTTGAGTAAGATTGTCCACATTTTTTTAAGTTATACTTCTTTAGGGATGCTATGAAATGAATTGAACTTTTAGGCGCGTTATGAAAATTATGTCACATCACCATTATGGTCTCCACATATTAATTATTTGTATGTAGGTATTGTGCATTGCTACCCAATAGATAATGACTTATAACTATAAGCATGACTAAAATTATAACTATAACCATAACTATAACCATGACTATAACTAAGGCCCACTTGCACCAACACAAATTTAACGATATAAACCAGTTTAACTCGTTAAGCTAGCACCCGTTGACTGTGGGAACCGCGTTTAAATCCATAACTCGCTACTTAACTCTAAATTCGTGTTGGTGCAAGTGGGCCTTATAGAGAGAATTATATCTTCTAACGCTTTTTTTATTCAATCTGGTATGAGCCAATATCAACTGATCTACATTTAGTGAAGCAGTACCAATATGGACAGATTTAAGTCTACAACCTGGTAATGTAAAGGAACCGTTGGTGCGACTCTACACACACAGTGCTCTAAAGCTGAAAATATATTTTATATATTTTATGACTAGTTTAAGCAATGCCTGACCTGCACGAACTGCCGTCTTGAGACAATTCTAGTTCAATATGTCAGGTAAAATGTAGGTCAACATACTTATAAGCTGTGTACGTACCAGCAGCCCACGCAGGTGTGTCGAAACATATCTGCTGGAGCATACGTGACTGGACTCTCATAGTGAGAGAGCTATTTCAGTACTTATCCTGAAGTATTTTTAACTTTAAGGAGAATTTATTGCGAAGCATGTACATATTTGTTTTTTATTTATGATAATTTTGGGAATACTAATTTTTATGGAACCACCCACGTCGGTTACACTACCTGCTATTAAATGAAATGTAATTTTCGATCTATAAACATACTAAGACACAGATAGCAGAAAAACATAGAGGAGAAAAAAAAAAAAAAACATAGAGGAATGTGCCTTGCAGCGCTGGTTTTCAGTTGGCCCCCTTAACATTCTTCTAATTATAACTATTAAATACATGTTATATCATCGTGTCGATTTCATGCATTCTTTAGTTAATATTAGTTAGGTACCTACTAATATCATAAATTATAACATATTTTTGTAAATTATAATTTTCATACATTAAAAGTAATATCTAAACAAATATAACAAATTGTAGCACAATAAAAACTGTTTTCGATTTTGTAATTGATAATGGTTAATTTAATTCATGGTGCTCTGCGTATGGTATTAATAATTTGTAAAACATTACAAACATTTGCATACATTTTTGTGAGTAAATTAAAACAATTTTGGCAGAGGTATCTAAGTCCATATAGACAAAAAAAAAATACCTATTTCATTTATTCATTTAATGTGTCACAACTCATTAGATCCTGTACAATTTTCAATTTTTTTTATGACAGATGTTAAATAGAAGTTTTCTAATATAATAGTTTAATAATAGTTAGCCACATCTGTGTTTTACACCTTAATGTAAACTCACTTTAGTATTTCGATGATAGAACACTCCCTCCCCAGCCCAGATAATAGAAACAGGCAAACTAAATTGAACTCTTACGTATAGTCTTAAAGCATCAATTGCCTCGAGGCGTACGTTTGTTGTGGTTTCCGATATAGCTCTCGCGGGTGTGTTGGAGAGTCAGCAAAAAAACAAGGTGGAAATGAACTTTCGTGCAGTCAACAACTCTTGGCAAGCCTCCACTGTTGAATTTTTAGAGAATATTTTTTCAGTCAGTTTTAAAAGTGAGTGATATGCGAAAAAACACCAATAGAACGTGCATTAGAGTGACAAGCTGTGTAGTGTACAATTTGTGCATTTAAGCATTCAAATTTAACTGCTTTTGCATGGAATGTGTTCTGTGAAGTTACCTAAGTAGCGACTTACTTGAAATTAAGGTTTGTTTTTAATTTTGATAAATTGATCTAATTATAATAAGTTTATTTTCATGAAATTTAAGAAGTCCTTAAGTCAGGGGTTCCCAAAATGTTTTCTTTCGTGGCTCCCTAATGAAACCAGATTATTTTCATGGCGCCCAACTCAAATCGGGCCTATTAAGTGATAATTAAAATGTATACAAAATGATGAACGTAAATATGAACGTTGGATGGAAGTTCTGTGCCGAAGCGGACCTTTACCGGCGCGTTAACTAAGTTGCGCCAAGTTCAAGTTTCGAGTAAGGCCCAAGGACTGGGCGCCGCCACGACGCACATTTTGGGAAACCCTTCTTCAAGTGATGAAAAAACAAACGGACCAAGTGCTTGTCCGACTAGCACACCGAGGTTTCCTCACCACAAAAATAAACATTGAAAAAACATTTTCTTGTATGGGAATCCCTTAATTTTTTACTTTGTTTACTTTTTATTGTTTGTTGTTATATCTACCATATTTACGGCTAGCTATTACGGTTCCAAAGATACAGAAGTAGGACAGGCATAAAAACGATTAGGTAAACAGGCGCATAAAACACATGCCAAAATCAAACCGAACAAAACAAAACAGACGCAAGTCTAGTGTTTTGTTTTGAATGTCGCTAAAATAGGTTAAGATACTCTCGAAGCGTCTCAAAAATGTAAATTTATGTGAAACATGTTTACGTATCTTAACATGATTGTTATTTGTGCAAAATAAATGATTTGATTTGATTTTATACATTTGAAAGTATACAAAACAATTTTAAAAAGGATGCATTTTAGTTACAACTTTTGTAAGATTACATATTTTTTATACTTTGTACCATTTGCATGTACTTATGTAAAATATATGTATAAACTTAATAACTTATAAATTTATTGTGTACAAAATATATATATAAAAATATTAACTTATAAACGGTATTTATTTATTTATTTATTTATTTTTTATATCTATTATTGCTACAAGGTTGAAACAATTAATAGTATGTTGTTGTTTGGACTCATTCTCCGCGCTTAAGCCCGCTCCAATGCAGGTCTTTTGCGCGTCCTACGGCCTTACTCCAACTAGCCGAGTTCTTCCAGGAGGCGGCACACTCTCTTTGGATCTTGGCACGCCTCTCGAAGTGTAGTAGGGCCTCCCAGCTCCTTCGCCCTTATGTCTGCGAACTCCTCGCACTCCAGCAGCACGTGGGTGGGTGTCTCGTCCGCCTGCAGGCATGCTCTGCACAGTGGACTGTCCGTTACTCCAATTACATAGAGGTGTCTGTTAATTGTTGTTGTTCGTTCAATAGTATGTAGAATATCTATGTCGAATATGTAGTATATCTACAGTGTGGTGTGCGTACGTGCAGATGCTCGAGGTGTGCATGGCGGGTGAGCGGATGCAGCGGCTGGGCGCCGCCGAGGAGGTGCTGGAGGCTGTGAAGTCGGTGCAGGACGCGGCGGTCGTCACCAACGGCCTCGCGAACAACTCCCTCGTCGGACAGAGCGAGGTGAACACATACGTTGAACCCTCCCAAGTTAGCAGTGACACTTTGTAGAGAGATGTAATATGGGAAGATCACGCGCCAGGTGGGACAACAACATAAAGTACGTTGGAGGCAATCAGTGATTCCTTAAGTCCGGGAGGACTGGAGAAAAAATGGAGAGGCGTATGTCTAGCAGTACCTTTCCCAGACAGGCCTGGTCAGCCAGGGAGAGTAGACCGCAGCCCGCGAACGTGAGATGCCGAAGCCCCGCATAGGGTGCGCTGTAGCGTTTTAAATTACTTATTGTGGAAACAAAAACAAACGAAAAAATAATAATAATAAATAAATAAAAAAAAATAAAAAAAAAATTAATAAATGTAGCGGCGCATTAGGCTATAATATAATATTATGTCTAGCAGTGGACACATAAACGCTGACTGACTGACATTATACTGACGTATGAGATATTATTTTGACACAATTAGGCCAAGGTCCGTGCCATCTGAAGATCCTCAAATCACACGTGCCTCCTGAGCGGTGCCAAATGAACAACAAATGGCCTGCAGCCGTCCTGGTCGTTTTGTAGCCTTCGTGGACGACATAGACTGGGCTGGGGATCAACAGGTTTTGCATGAAGGCCCCCGACCAATACGGGACTGCAACTATCAAGGTTAGGCCCAATAGTGGAGGAGGATTACCCTCTGATTCGGCTAATCTTAAGATTATCTCGCAAAAATGTATGCACGCACGTTTTTCAAAAATGAATTTTTTGACAGCTGATGTAGTGCGCGAAAAAGATGTTTATTTTTTTTTATGGAAGCTGACATGGTGCACAACCTACTACCTACTAAACCCGTGATGTCAGTCCACAATATCTTGGTGAACTAGGTGCCATGTCAGTGCTTCCCTTTGTTCGCACCGGCTACACTGAAGCGGACGGAAAAACGAACCATTTACACAGCCGCTTCGACTGACCTTTTCAACTGACTTCAAAATAAGGAGGAGCTCCTCAATTCGACTGGGATTCGAAGCAAGCAAAAATGATGGATGAAAGAAAACATGAGTGCACCGTCTTCAACTCAGGGTTAGATTTTTTTTTATTTCATACATTTTTGAAGTCGGTTTTTATATTTTTAATAATAAATAGTAGTTTGTTTAGTCCAAATCCAGACAGGGACCTACAGATTCGCACCGAATCGAAACCATGAAGCCACGCGTGTTCATAAAAGTGATGTACTCGTACGTATCAAACTAGAATGAGAGTGAAGACCGAGCTATCTTTAAATCTCACAACAAAATAATGTGTGGCCACAACATGTTACTACTCGTAAATCAGCCGGCTCCAGTGCAAATGTCGGCGGATATCTGGAACTATTAATACACCCGATAAAAGCTCACTCCGGTCTACTTAGTTTAGTTTATACGTTTTTTTATAGTGCAACTTATTTAGCGAGAAACGAGCTGGAATGTACGAACATTCTGGCAGAGTGATCGGTGTTGTGCTGCAAGAACTCAGGTAAACTGTAGCACAACACGGACCAGCACGCACGAAGACAGTTATTTACTGCATGGCTCGGTGGAAGGCCGTACCAAGGTGACAGGTGGTTAACCTGTCGCCCTTTAGCACGGCATAGTTTAAATACATATAATGTTGAGCAGTGGCGGCTGGTGACCTATGGGACTGGGTGTGCGGCGCACAGCACACCCAGTCCCATAGGTACCTAGCGCACGATGTGCGCTAACTTACTCGTAGTACTAAACCCAAACGTGAATCTAATGGATACCGAGACGTGATTTTTTATTTTATTTTCATGTCTGAGTTAATTGCCCAAATTATGTACGACCGAAGGGAAGCACTGACGTGGCACCAAGTTCATCCGGTGTTATGGGCTGACATCACGGATGTTGTAGGTGATGTAGCCAACCGTGCCAGTATCCATAAAAAAAAATAAAAAATGTAAAAGTATTCTCACTCAACAGATACATAGTTGAAAGACAAAATAAGGTAAGGATATAAGTGATAAAATTATTAAAATATATGTAATAAAAATGTACTCACTTTTAGATTGAAATATGTAGGTATGGTGTTTTGAAGAACACGCCAGCGAATTTATGAAAATTATGAAGAAATCAGTCACATACACACACACACTACACACACTACAGTTTGATTGGGTAGGTCTAATATTGTTCTATTTATAATGTAAGTCTATTCGTCGGGTTTTATCCTGCGCAAATATTTCTATCACTTTTTTGTCACGCACTAGAAACACAACCAGAGTCCTAAATTGCTCGAAGAACCAAAGCGACGCTTCACTGCGCAGTGGCCGGCCACTGAGCCGCGGCCGCCGGGGCGCCGCCGCGCGCGAGGCGTGGCCGGCGCGCGCGCCCCCGCCCGCCGGCCAGCCTTGCCGCGCCGGGCAATGAAGAAAACTTCACAATGTACTGTTAACTGACGAAAAGTCGTTCAAACTGCTAAAAAACTGATTTGCAAAACATCCCGGCACGGCAAAGATATATTACGTTCAATATTTCATCTATATTACGTACAATATTTCATCTAAGCGGCGCCGCGGCGCGGAGCGGCCATTATCGGTCGACGCGACGACGACGGGCCTCGCCCCGAACTGAGAGAGATGGCGCGGCGCGACGAGACGCAGAGTTTAGATCGCTCCCGCCGCGCCCGCGCCCCCCGCCCGCGCGTGCCTGCGGTCGGGTTTACGATCTCGGCTTACATCGGCTCATCGTCGGCTGGCTCGGTCGCGACGTGTCGCACGCGCGTCTATCCACAATATACTGTCCTTCTTTTTCCATCGTGTGTCACACGCAGAATGCATCCTTGTTCCACACATAATCGTATGAAGAGTGTTTTGTTTCACACGGCGGGGCAGCGGCGTTTAAAATTTTTTCATAGTAACACGTTCGCGGTGTTTTGTGATGCACACGGCGGCGAGCTCGGCGGCGATACGTAGTAAGTAGTACGTATTACGTACAGCAAAATCGTGCCTTGTTGTCTAGGAAATAGGAACGAATTCAGTTTGATATTTTTACTTCGATCGGCGAGATTAATGGAGAATGTTTAATATTTTAATTTATTTATTTCTTTCGGGTGAAGGCGCTGTTTGGTGGTAGTGCGGCGCACGAACGCACTTAAGGGCCAGCCGCCACTGATGTTGAGTATATACACGGTGTTGCAACCCCAACCGTAAAATCCGAAAGGGGGTGATTCTGTACGTGAAATAGAACAACTTTTGTTCTGCGACTTTTTAATTTGAAGAAAAAAAATATTTTTTTCTCCATACATTTTATTAAAATTTGTATGGAGAAAATATTTTTTTTTTGTTTCAAAAAATATTTCTTCGCCACAGAAGTTGTTTAGTTTCACATATAGCCCTCTTATGTCAATTAAATATATTACGGGGGCAACTGCAACACCGTGTATAATACGTGTGCATTGGTGATATTAAGAACGTTTGATGTGTGTGTGGTGGCAGGTGTCGCTGGACATGTGGCGGCCTGGTGACGCGACGCCGCGCTACACCGTGCACATCCTGGACCAGCTGCACGCGCCGCCGGCCAACAAGTACGCAGTGTTCATCGTGCCGCAGGGCAGGTCGGCCATCTTGTACTATCAACACAAACAGTTGTTATTTCAATTTTAAATGGAAGTATAAAAAAAAATTATGTATAATGTTTTTTTTTTATCTTTATTTTGCTTAAGGCTTTAGCCATTCCTGGCTATGCCAGCCCCATAGTAACTATATTGATATTTTAATCAACTTCAGCCTTCAGCACGATTCAATGCCTGTGACTTTACAAAAAAACTGAGTATGAATTGAAACTCCTCCCCCTGAGCTCGCCCCAAGGCTTCATGTACTTTAAAAAACAGTTTGAGTCTGTCAGTTCTTAATTCTCTCAATAGCTTCTGCCTCAGTTCTTGGTTCCGGGCACATTCCAACGATTATATGGAGTAGGTCCTCTTCTATCCCACATGTGCTGCAGTTGGGTGATTGTGCTATCTTCATGAGGTACCTTGTCCTATTTGTTGGAATGTGTCGAATACGGCGGGTGGTCGGCGCGGTCTTGGCGTTGAACGCTTGATCTCAAGGTCCGAGGTTCGAATCCGCCCGACATGCAACATTGAGTTTTCCCACACTTGCTGCTTTACCGTTAATGGCCGGTGCCGGTGTAAAACTGTTGTTACTTACCTTGCCCCTTACTAGGCGGGTAGGCTCAAATTGTAGCCAACCGTGTTGGTACCGCCGTACTGGACGAAAGATGGCCTCATAGCAGCCTTGGCTCTGTGTTCTCTAGTTCAGTACAGTCAGCGATCCAAGAGGAAGTCTCCCATATGGCATCTTCTCGCTGGTGATATTGGCTGGTCGGAACATGTGCTTTGGCTGCTCTTAGCGGATTGTATAAAAATAAAACAATCTGTCCGCTATATGTAAGGTTTCTTTATTTATGAATTTGCTGGAAAACAGGGAAAATTTTACATAGCCGTTTCAACTGATCTCATTCGGTGCGGCGGTACCAATTGGGGCAGGCCTAACTCTGCCAAAGTAAGGTTACCGTATAAATAAAATGTGTAATATAACAAAAACCTAATAAAAAATAAATAAAACCAGAGAGCTGGACTGGATGTTCTGCACGGCGGAGGGCAGGAAGCAGCTGATGACGTCCGCGCGTTTCGGTCGCCTGGTGGTGGCCACACTGCACCGCGGCCACACCTACCCCAGCCTCGACGCGGTCAAGGACGAGCTGAGCGATAGTGCCAAGACTCTTGCGCCTAAGAGCTTCATGGGACAGGTATATACATTATGTACTCGATTTTTATAGTTCGGCACCTTGAAAGGACAAACGTCTATAAGATCACTCCGGTGTCCGTCCATCACAGGGGTTTTTTATGGTGGCGCTGGCTACATCAGCTACAGCACCCGTGATGCCAGCCCATAACTCCTTGGTGAACTAGGTGCCATGTCAATGCTTCACTTTAGTCGTTCCGACTACACTGAGCTCGACGGAAAATACAGACTATTTATATAGCCGCTTTATTCTCTACCACCTAATAAGGTATGGTCTTTTCTATCTCATTCTCTCTGGCTTCACTCCCACGTTCGCAATCTTGCTCTCACGCTCTGTTTCGCGTGAGTTTATCTTTCGCCAGTGGCGCACTACCCTAGGAATATACCTCCTTTAATAATTTTGTAATGGTAGTGTAAGGTAAGGTAATGATTTGGTAATAATACATACATTCATATCACACGCTGTATCTCCAAAATCGGGGTAAGCAGAGTAATCGGTGTTGTGCGTACTCTGGTAAATTACAGCACAACACTGACCGCCACGTTACGCAAAGTATTCGTACAAGATAACTATTAAGCAGCAAGTAAGGCACGGAGACCCACCTGCTGCATGACTCGATGGAAGGACCGTGCCAAGGTAATAATGTTTCAAACATATGACATGTATATTTTTAATTAAAAAAATTCTAATCGAAAATCATTGGAAAAAATACATCCCGACCAGGATTTGAACCTGGGTATCTGGCTTGAGCCGCCAACGCGATAACCAACTACACCACCGGGCCGTTACATATTATCTCCAAATTTTCGATCTATTGCACCTTCATGAATGATGTCGCATAATTTTTGACATGTGTTGGCAGATTCCGTTCCTGTCGCTGGGCGCGGACGTGGGCCGGCGGGAGCTGGTAGCGGCGGGCCGCTCGCACTTGTCCGGCGAGTTTGTGGTCGAGGACGTGGAGGTCGAGGGCGAGACCTTCCGCCGGCTCATCTTCATGAGCAACCAGTTCCTCGTGCAGTCCGAGGCCAAGCTGAAGACTGGTGAGCGCCTTCTTTTAAGACACAATTGACGCCGGATACAAACAGCTGGGTGTTTGTGTTAGTGCTGCGGAACAGATGTACGACAGAGGTACGGCGCGGGCTTGGAGGGAATAAGCAGTGTAATCTCCACGCTCAGCAAAGTATTAGGACGGGATAACTATTGAGCAGCAAGTATTATTTTTTTTTTTTATGGAAACTGACACGGTTAGCTACATCACCTACAACATCCGTGATGTCAGCCCATAACACCGGGTGAACTTCGTGCTACGCGTCAGTGCTTCCCTTCGGTCGTGCCGGCTACACTGAACTGGACAGAAAACACAAACTATTTACATAGCCGTTTCGACCGACGTTTCATTCAGTGCGGTGGTACCAACCCGGGCGGGTTGAACCCTACCACCTAGTAATATAAGAAGGGAGTCATATCCTTTAGTCGCCTTTTACGACATACACGGGGAGAGATGCAGTGGGGCTATTCTTTTAAAGTACCGGCACCACATGGTACATGTACAAACAGCTGGGTGTTTGTGCGCGGAACAGATGTACGACTGAGGTACGGCGCGGGCTTAGGGCGAGGGGGGGGGGGGGGGGATAAGCAGTGTTATCGGCATAAGCAGTGTAATCGATGTTGTTTTGCAAGAACTCATGAAAATTATAGCGCATCACCATCCTCCACGCTCAGCAAAGTCTTAGGACGGGATAACTATCGAGCAGCAAGTAATGTCGTGAAAAAAATTCTAGGCGCGGTCATGGATGCACCGCGCCTAGGTGAGAGTTGACTAACCTATCGCCTTTTGAGACGGCATCTTGTAATAAAAACGTGTTACTCTATGCCAAACAGTTTTGAAGCCATCGTTAGATTACGTATACTTATGGGAGCCGAGATGGACAGCATACCCTTAACAAACTGTTATTTGTTGTTTATTTAGCATTCATGTGTTAGTAAACTGCTCTTGAGATGTCAAATATCTTTTCTTTATTATAAAGAGTTCCTTGCTTTGACAAGGTGTCTGAATCAGAGCAGAAATTATAATATTTCAGAACCCTTCAATGTGTAAATTGAACTGAGAATGTAATAAATTCATCCTTGAGTGTTTGCGAATCGGTTCACGCTTGACCATTCAATATTTCTACTGACTTTTTCATTATAATTGATTTATTTTCAGTCAAGCCCAAAGGAAAGCCGAAGCGAGTGGTGGACGTCGGGCACTTGGCCTGCAACCACCACTGCTACATGTCCGTCGGCGTGCAGCTCTCGAGAGCCAACGCTTCCACTGCTGAGGTCGCGGTGATCGGCTTGGGAGGCGGAGGGCTCTGCTCCTTCCTGCAGAGATGCTTCGACAACGTCAACATAACAGCGGTGGACATCGACGAGGCGATATACTCGGTGGCCGTGGAACACTTTGACCTCACTCCGGGAGATGGGCTGAAGGTGCACATCGAGGACGGAATCGAGTTCTTGAGGAAAGAGGCGGAGAGAGGTTAGTTCTTTTAGTATTTCAGTCAGGGTGTATGCGTCTACTGGCAGCTCAAGTGGCAGTGGGCTGGGCACGTCAGCCGAAGAGACGACGACCGTTGGAGTAACTGTGTCCTATACTGGCGGCCGTGGACAGGAACGGAGTGTGGGAAGACCACCCGCCAGTTGGGACGACGACATCAAGTACGTCGGTGGAAGGCAGTGGTTCCGTACCGCTGAAGGCCGGGAGGGCTGGAGGAAAATTGGAGTGGCGTATGTCCAGCAGTGGACGCTTACACGCTGACTGACTGTATGCGTCTACTGCTGGACGTACCTTACGCCTCTAATATTTTCCTACGGAACCACTGCTTTCCGCCGCTGTACTTGATGGCGTCGTTCCACCTGGCGGTGGTCTTACCACACTCCGTTTTTCTGTCCATGGCCGCCATTGTCATCTCTTCGACTGATATGCCCAGCCCACTGCCACTTGAACTAGCCACCTGGTGTTCAGTATCAACTACTTTGGTGTATCGGCGTCTTGCCTCGTTTCGCACGTAGCGATTAGTATGTACTAATTGATTTCACTTCAACAACACTTGCTCGCTGTGATCAATACGAATCTGTATGTGTGTGTAATGTATGTATCTATATGAATGTATGTCTGGTCTGTATAAACCTGTAATGTGATGTGGTGGTGTGTACAGGACGGCACTACGAGGCGATACTGCTGGACGTGGACAGCAAGGATCGCAGCATCAGCCTGTCGTGCCCCCCGCGACCCTTCCTCGACGAGACCGCCCTAGACGACGTATCCACACTCATCTCTGATACAGGTTTGCATCAATCTGTTTTAATAGCCCACCGGGATGCTGTTTAAATGTAGTTGTTTGGCTCGATAATTTCAAGAGTCAATACAAACACTTAGTTACAAACACAGCAAGATGTTTTTGATTGATTTAAAATATGATGAACATGATTGGTTTAAAACACGCCTGTTTTAAATATTATGTTGTATTTGAAGTCGACAACTATTGTGAATCGTAAAATAAATTAAATGCCAACCTTACTGAACACAGAAGTATTAGTACCTAAACACTACAAATCCCTACATTTTATTTTGATAACTCAAAAAATTACACATTTATTCGTTTTCAAAGTCTGCCCATTTGAAAATACAGCTCGATTTTTCGATTGTGGCAAATAGGTGTTGGAAATATTGGAAAACAATTCTGAAATTTTATTTCCACCATCACTAGCCAGAAGTGCCAAAAACAGGCAGCCCAGGAAATGTCAATTGCTCTTTCTGATAAAAAACAGACTTAATTTACCAGCGTGTTACGTCGGTTCCATAAAGAATAACCTTTTTATAAATGTTTGGTCCTAAGTGCTAATTTGTTTTGCAGGTCACTTTTTCGTGAACCTGGTGTGTAGAGACGCGGAGCTCCACGCCGGCATCATGCAGACCCTGCAGTCCCACTTCCGGCACCTCCTCTCAATCCAGGTGGACCAGGAGGTCAACCAGGTGGTGTTCGCCACCAACAGACCTCAAGGCTACACCACAGACGACATAGATGATGCAGCTAAGAATCTAAACTGCACCGCGCGCAACAAGAAACTTGTCAAACTAAAATGCCTGGACATTAAGAACATGCTTGAGTGCTTGAACATACATTCGTGAAATGAAAATGCAGTGTTAGTTCTGCGGATATCATGTATTCGAGCGAGAATAAGTTAGAAAGGAAATTAATTGAATGTACAAAATGTAAATGATACAATAAAAACTACACGATAAGAATAACTAATGCTTTATTATTTTAGGTAATATACCTACTACTCGTACTTCATTCATACATCAATTTCAGACTAGACACACCTTTTAAACTGTTGCCTCAATAAAGGCATGCAATTAAATGTATTGTAAATATTATTTGGATTTCAGTGAATTTTTATTTTGTGTCAGCTTTGCTCACTCTGCACGGTTTAATATCCAGACCGAGCGAAGCTACTTTCTCCCAAATCAGACTTAAAACTGTGTGTACTAGTTTTGCTGTGATGGCAGAAAATCCCATTTAATATGGAAAAATGTCATATACCTGTAATTTTTTAGAGTGCATTCAATAATATCACAATGACCACACTCAAACCGGACTCGAGTCACAATTGTAATAGTTCATTACTTACATACATAATGTTGGTTTAATTAAACTTTGGTCATCTAGTCTCGAGCTGGGAAATAACTGACCCTCTAGCTTAGTATCAGCGTAATTAATATCTACACTCAATTTATTATTGTCAATATTTCACTAATGTCCCGTTCACTCACTAGCATTTCATAAGCGTAAACGCAACTGCACTATAATAATATTAGGCTTCACAAAGTAATCACGATTGGCACCTATTGAGATTTAACAAATTATCGCACTACAAACCACGTCCGCAAGCGCGCACAATAAATAGCGATATAAAAGTCTGCAATGTTTCCTCAAAACACCTTTCTGAAAATGTTCTTGAAACTTCTTTTCTTGCTTTGCTTCACGCTTCCTGTCTCGCTCCTACAGCTCCCGTTCTCCTGGACGGAAATGTCTTCCGACAAGGAGCGCAGGCTCTCTGAGGGCGACTCGGACATGGCCCTCTCGCCCTTCTTGTCCGGTTTGAGGTCGGCAGCGGCGCGCGCCACTACCGGGCTAGGAGTGCTCCGTGAACTCTGCCGACTGAGCGCCGACCGGAAGAAAGCCGGCGACGAGAGCCGCCTGCTTTTTATTGCCTTGGAAGCTCCTTTGATGTTATTCAAAATGGTGCCGTTGGTTTTGGGGAATTCCTTCTTGGGCAGAGGCGGCCTTATGGACGTGTCAGTATTGCTGTTGAACTCTGTCGGCTCTGAGACGGGCGCCAGGAACTCCTCCTCGTCCAGAGGGATTACATTGTCCCGTAGGACCCCGATAGAATCCTGACGTATCCACTCCGGTTCGGCGGGGACGCAGGCCATCTGCCGGTGAACGATGGAGGTCTTCCTGCGCCGGTTCCTGCGCGCGACCTGCCACTCGCCTTCATTGAGGTCGAGCTCGTCGGCGGAGTGTCGCGCAATGTGCAGCGCCTCCTCGCTCGGTCTCCGCTTCTTGCCGGCGGGAGTCTCGTGCCCGCTCACACCCTCCACAGACTTTCTGCGCTGTTTCTTCTCCTGATTCTTTTTGCTTCTTGATGATTTTCTGCCTGTCTGATTTGGCACGGGTTCGACGACTGGTTTCTTGTTGACGTAATACAGAACTATGAAGACGATTATCATTTGGAAGAAGACAAATTTGAGGAAAGTGATGTTCCCGAACCAGCTGTCTCTCTCCTCCAGCAGGAGCAGTATCACCGCATTCAGTTGCGAGAGTTGCTCCTGCAGCCGGGACATCTGATCAGAGTTGTTTTGGTCTCTCTCTTCAGTCTTCTTGCGCTCCTCGCCCATCTGAAGGAGGGTCTTCTCAAAAGATTTCTGCATCTCCTCCACTTGTTTCTTATACCGCCTACTGAGCTCCTCCAGGTACTGAGCAGACAGCGACATATTTCTCTCCAAAGTCTGTAAACACGAAAAAGAAAAGTTTGGTTTGTGCAAGTAAAAAACAAAATAGAATATATTTACAACAATATTGTATGATCGATCACACAATGCATTTGTGTCAATTAAATATTGTGAACGTTGGGTTGTGTTCATTGTGGCGGAATAAATATCTGAATCGGAATGGAAGAAAAAAGAAAATTGCATTATGAATTTATGCCAAGAAATAATCAAGCAAATATTTAATATAATTTCGATAAGTTAAGATTAATGGGTAGAGATTTATGAAAAGAAACCATGTGACATTAGCATACTTCGCTATAAATGAGCTTCAAAGTTCACGTTGAATACATTTTTATTCTTTTGAGCAGAAGTTATAATTTATACAGGGTGTCCCAGAAACCGACGATAATCCTTTGACAGGTGATAGGGCTACTAATTACCTCTCAGAATATCTAATTTTAGGTTTAGTAAAAATGGCTTAGTTTTTGAGATATTGTCATTTTTGTAAAAGTCCAAAATTTTCTCCCTCAGCTCATTTTTTTAAATGCCACAAGTACAAATGCAAGATTTTCTTAAATCTAGTTTTTGTCAAATATTTCTGAAAAGTAAGGCTTTCACACGGTATAATTTATTTTTTCATGTTTAATCCTGCTTAGCTAAAAAACGACTTAAGAGCCACATGTTAAATTTTTTTCAGCCTCAAGCCTTGAATTTGGCCCTTCGCGGTGAAAAAAAAAATTACTACACTAAAGTGGCATTATGCAACAAAAATACGCCCATCTAATGTAGTTTTTAAAATGGTACATCACTTACCGATGTGCCCAATAATTTATGAGATATTGTTATTTAACCTCAAAAGGACCTCGGAATTTGATAACTGTTCTACCAACTACGAATTGGAATAAAATAAACACTTGAAGTAATTGGTCCTTATTAACCTGTTATAGTAGATGTTCAAATTGTTTACCACCTGCACGAATGCTAGCTCGACATCTTCTCACAAATATCCGGTTGATGCGTCGAGCAAGTACTCGATGCAAGTGCAGATACGTCCACCTGAGCAAAGAGTTTGTATTACGGCGACGTAATACAAACTCTTTGCACCTGAGCTACGGCCGTAATTCTTTCTTTGAGCTCTATCAAGTTTTCCACCGGTTTCCCGTAAAATTTTTCTTTTAAATAGCCCCAATGATAAAAACCTAACGGATTTAAATCTGGTGATCTAGACGTAGCTCAAGTGGCAGTGGGCTGGGCACATTAGCCGAAGAGACGATGAGAAGAATGATGATTGAAGTAACCGTGTCCTACAATGGCGGCCGTGGACAGGAAAACGGAGTGTGGGAAGACTACCCGGCAGGTGGGACGACGACATCAAGTACGTCGGCGGAAAACAGTGGTTCCGTACCGCTGAAGACCGGGAGGACTGGAAGAAAATTGGAGAGGCGTATGTCCAGCAGTGGACGCTTACACGCTGACTGACTGACTGGCTGATCTAGACGTCCGATCAATCTGTGGGGATATGCTTGGTCTAAAAAATTACGCACTTCTCTAGCGTAATGGGCTGGGCACTGCCCATTACGCTAGAGTGATTACGTGATCCAGTGACCACATCTCCCTCCGTATGGCCAATGGTACATCTTCTAAAAGGCTTTAAGGATTTAAATCTGTTAGATTTTTATCATTGGGGCTATTTAAGAGAAAAAGTTTACGGGAAACCGGTGGAAAACTTGATAGAGATCAAAGAAAGAATTACGGCAGTAGCTCAGGTGGACATATCTGCACTTGCATCGAGTACTTGCTCGACGCATCAACCGGGTATTTGTGAGAAGATGTCGAGCTAGCATTCGTGCAGGTGGTAAACAATTTGAACATCTACTTTAACAGGTTAATAAGGACCAATTACTTCAAGTGTTTATTTTATTCCAATTCGTAGTTGGTAGAACAGTTATCAAATTCCGAGGTCTTTTTGAGGTTAAATAACAATATCTCATAAATTATTGGGCAAATCGGTATGTAATGTACCATTTTAAAAACTACATTAGATGGGCATATTTTTGTTGCATAAGGCCACTTTAGTGTAGTAATTTTTTTTTCACCGCGAATGTCCAAACTCAAGGGACGAGGCTGAAAAAAATTTAACATGTGGCTCTTAAGTCGTTTTTCAGCTAAGCAGGATTAAACATGAAAAAATAAATTATACCGCGTGAAAGCCTTACCTTTCAGAAATATTTGACAAAAACTAGATTTTAAAAAATCTTGCATTTGTACTTGTGACATTTAAAAAAATTAGCTGAGGGAGAAAATTTTGGATTTTTACAAAAATGGCAATATCTCAAAAACTAAGCCATTTTTACTAAACCTAAAATTAGATATTATGAGAGGTAATTAGCAGCCCTATCAGCTGTCAAAGGATTATCGTCGGTTTCTGGGACACCCTGTATATAGTTAATTGATGACTATTAATGTTCATCTATTTAAACTCAAAAAGCAAAATATTGTATTATGTAGGCACTGTAATTTTGAAAAGTGCAGATGGTTCCATTCTATTTTTTTATCAAATTCTATAGAGAAGAATGAAATATTGATAAGCATTATAAACCCAAGTACATGGTTCCATTTGATTATTCACAAATGTATAAAATACGGAACAATTTTATTTTAATTGTGGAACCAAGTACCTACTTGGTTCTTTTCTTCAAATCTTGGACCATATATTTTACTGTAAACGGAACAAAATATTTAAAAATAAAACAGAGCCAAGTACTTGGTTCTATTTGCTGGACCTTTTTCTTGCTTTTTCATACATATAGACATTTGTGCATAAAAGAACCTTTGCTCTCGCTGGGTTTGTAGTGGAAAAACAACATGGTTCTTTAATGCAAAACATTTTTTAGCACTTTATTTAGCCCCTCTTGTATTTAACTCATTTTGAGAAAAAATGTCACATGGTTCCTTTTCGCTTAACTCTACCCAATTAGAGGTTGATAATATATTAAATAGTGGTAATAAATATAATAAAATAATGCTGTACCTTCACACGGTTTGATAACCTCAGGAAGACTGATTCCTTTTGTGGTGGTTGTCCTTGGTTGTTGGGGATGTTAGGAGAGGCTGTCGTCTGGCTAGTGGGATCTATCACCAGTTGATCGAAGTCTGCCAAGAAACCGTCAGCATCTATAACAAGTTGTTCGGGTATCTCTTCAGTCAGAGGTGGCGGCGGCGGTACTATGACATTCTGTGTTTTATCCGCAGGAGTATTGCTAGTTTGAGTCTTATCTCCAGTCAGTGAGTCTACTTTTGTATCAGCCGCTGCTTCTGTTTTTGTCTCGTCTTTCACATTGTTACTATCGTCGCTTTGCTTTAAGCCAGCAGCTTCGGACAGCTCTTCAGGTTTCTCAGTGGTAGCGGCCGCAACATTATCTTTGGTGACTTGCTCTTTAAAATCGTTTTCATCCACTTTAGATTTTTCATCTATTTTGACTTCCGCTGTTGACTCAATAGCAGAGTTGTTATCGCGTGCAGGCTCAGCGACTTTTTGAGCAGGTCGTTTGTCTTTTTCTTTGCACTCTTCTTTTTCTTGTTTCAGCATTAAAGGGTCTGGTACGATAGGAACATTTTTTGCGGCACTTGCCGGGGAATCTTTCTCGTTTGGTAATTTATCCGTGAACGGAATTTGTACAATCTCATGAAGGTTAGTTTCGTCGACTATTTTGTTGGACACTTTGTCCAATGTTAGATTAGAAGTGACGTTCATTTCAGTTTCATAACTTGTGTTCAAGACAACTTTTTTATCAATAATTGCAAGAAAGTTACATAGGGCAGCTATGTAGTTTTCAGAAAACACTGCAGACAGATATGAGGCGCGTTCGTTTCTAAATGATATTGTCCTTTTATTTCTAAAGTCGAGACCGTACTTTTGGCATATATCGGTTTTTCTAAGAGTTTCGTGTATCAACACATTGTTGATCAAGCTCATTAGTTTGTTAGAACTGCAACTCATCAGGTTATGCACATCACTGAATAAAGCTTTGCTACAATTATCACACACAATTATATGGCTGGGGGTACAACATTTCTTGTACATTTCTGAAGTCTTGTTATCGACGTTATCGGACGAGGAGTTCTTGGGGGCTTCACTTTTGACTAGCACTTGAGCTGCTTTCTTCATGATGGACATGACTGCGTCGCGCGCCGAACCGAATAGGTTTTTGGACACTTCTGCGTCGGTGCCGGGCGCGTCCGGGAGGTCGCCCAGGATCTCGTCCTCCTCTTCCAGGTGTGCGTCCGGGTGCTGAGCGTTCTCCTTCTCCAGCACCTCGAACTCGGAAGTGCCGTACAACTTGAAGAGGGAGATGGGACAATAGTGCTCTGAGCCGTAGTGCGACAACACCTCCACCTTGATGAACTTTCCGAATAAATGAGGGAATAGGTCGAAACTCTGCACCTCCTTGTCGTACTTCGCCGTGAACAGGCCCACGCTGGTCCACTCTCTCGTCGGGAATCGATCGCTAAAGTAAACCGCAAAGTCTTTCGGCGACGACGAAAACAATTCGAAGTTGGCTAACTCGATCCTTTGAGCTTGTACCGGCTCGCAGAGCTCAACTATGAACCATATGCGGCTGTTGCACGTGTTGAGCATGTACTCGTCCTTGTTGGGGGACAGGATGGAGCTGGCGGAGCCTGCCTCAGGGTTGACGGCGACCACCTTCGCGCCGCACGCTGGCGACGCGTAGTTCTTGGAGCGCAGCTTGGCGTTCTTGTTGTTGATATTCGTGTTAGTGTGACTAGGTTGGCTCGACTGGTTGAGGACCGTGCCCTGTTTCTCCGCCTCGGCGAGCTGCTTCTGGGCCCACTCGGAAAACGAGGGGATGTCCTCGTGAGGAGGCTCTTCTTTTACTGGAATGTTTTCTGTTTCGGTTTTGTTCTCTTTTTCGATGTCGGATTCTGCGACCTTGGGCGCGGGTGTAGTGGACATGAACGCCTCCTCGGTCAGCTTGACTTCGTGCATCGGCTTGGCCAGCACGACGAGGGTTTCCGGGATGATCTTCTCCGTCTTGCCGGCTTCAGCTGGCGGGGTCGCCGGCTCGCCCGGGCGCTCACTCTGGCTGCTCTCATTTCTGATGAGAGGTTGTGTGTCGTTGTTCTGCTCTGAAGTGTTGCCGAATATAGAGTGCTTCTCGGAAGCATCTTGGAGCTCTAGTTTCATGGTGTCTTGTAACGACAGAAGAATTGGCGGTTGTCCTGTGTCAGGTAATCTGTAATCAAATAAACAATGAAAAGGTAAGTTTGAATCTTTGACATTTTCTTCTTATTTTTATAAGGAGTAAGTTTATAAGCTGAGCTAGCGATTTTGCGCCGCGTACATTGCGCTACATACCTACCACCCTTCTACGCGCCATACCGACCGCAAAATAAGCTCTGTGTGGCGCTAGATTTAGAAACACGCAAGAAATTTACATATTAGTCCGGCTTAACACCTTTTAGTACAATGACGACCGCGGCCGCCGAACGCCCGTACTCGTCTCATGATGCAATTTCAATCTCATTCTATTCTGAGAATCCGAGAGTCCAGGCGTGAAGAATGCGTCCATTAGAGAGTAAGTGAACGCGCATAGTATCACGGACGAGACAATCCAATGCTAACGAGCTCAATGGACGAAACCAGATGTTAAGTAATAAATATGGAAGAAGAGAACAATGTGATATGTGATGTGATGATGATGCAACGTGGTTAACATAGGTATTATTTGGGCTAATTGAAACTGCATCAATCTATTTTCGAGTATGACTCCAATTTGTCGTTATTATAAATAAAATCAAATGGTAATGATTGGTGCGGCACCAAGAAATGCCCAAGCGTTTTATATACAAATTGTATACCTACATGCAAACTGTGCTTCGTAGCAGTTACTTAATTGGTTTGTGGTCGCAATGCAAGACTACTGGAGTCAGCCGGAGTGGAATGTTATTGGACTCATATTTCAAATATGGCATGACTGGTGTGAACCACAAAATCAACGTAACCCAATACCATAGTCCAATACTTATTCAGAGAAGCATTGCATCAAGCACAGCTATAGAGTTTATGTTAAGGACACATACACACCACACGCTGTATCCCGACAATCGGGGTAAGCAGAGTAATCGGTGTTGTGGTGCAAATACTCTGGTAACTTACAGCACAACACCGACCACGTCGTTTAGCAAAGTATTCGGACAAGATAACTATCAAGCAGCAAGTAAGGCGTGAAAAGACCCATAAATGCTGCATGACTCGGAGCAAAGAAATAGAATTTTAGATAGATATATATGCAAGACTCTAGTAGTCTCTAGAGTAGAGTAACAGAAATACGGTTGCCTACCTACAACTTCTCTTGAAAACAACGAGCCTGTGCACTTGGCACATATGGAATACACCTAGCGCTTCCTTTTTGGTTCACCCGCAGTCGGGTGAAAATGACGTGCATTGCATTATTGCTTTGCTTAATGTAAATACCTAACTACAAGCAGTGCCTGTAGACCACCCTGTAGACAGCGGAAGTTGATAGGTAGCACCTGTACCTATCGCACGTAATAACATCAATCAAACTATCTGAAGGTCACAGCGTACATGCGGAACTGTTGAATGATACTGGCATCTATCTATCGGTCAACAGAATACGCGCGAGTCGTGGGATACTAAAATGAATGACTCATCGGCGACGGCCGGTCAGATGATGCGTGTCAATAAACCACAAAGCAAGACGTGTAGAAAGACATTTAGCAAGCGAGTCCATCTGCTCGCTCAATTACAAAGTCGCTAATCGATTGCGATTACCACGGGCGACTAGGTACTTACTGAATATACACTAGGTGTAGACTAGACAGACTACCTACTACTCCGCCAGTAGCGTACGTGTGATCTTAGCCACGCTGCGTAACAATCTTGCTGACCGTCACGTCGTCGTCGCTTTCACGCGGGCTTCACGCGGTCAATATTTTGCTGGAAATAGGTAACAAGTAGCGGCTCGGGGCTGTATATCATTAATCATTTCATTACCATCAGTACACCCACATGCGATGAACATGATCGATATCTACGTCAATATTGAATACGACAGCTATACCTATGAATATTGACTGTAAAATGTGTGTTAGGTACCTAAGTTAAAATTATTTACTGTTATGTAGGTAAGGTATGTCAACCTCATTGTTAAATTAATGAATTGTTTTACTTCAACAGTAATTATTATGATATACATTTTTATTTTTATTTATTTTATTTTAAATTGTGATAGTTAAGGCTCCTGAGTCCTGCGCCCTGTTATCTGACCTAGGAAGATCTAATGTAATCTCTCAAAAGTTTACAGCTCACCCCCAAGTCCGATTTCTGCTATGAATGAACCGAGTTATATTCTTGGGGTTGAGTTTTATTTGGCATGGGTTAAAGGATAAAACCCCCAAGAATACGTTTTCTACTGTGAATGAGCAGTTCACATTCACAGATGATGAGTATGGGCCACAGAGCATGAAATGCGCGCGCCCGCCCCTACTAGAGGCGCCGCACACTGGTTCAAGTTGTATGGGGCTGCGGAAATAATCCAGTAACTTCTAAAATACTTAACAGATTTCGATAATTTTTTTTTGCTTGTTTCGTAATTTATAAACACATTGATTATCAAAATATAATTTGGCTATTTTCAGAACAAGTCATAAAAAAAAATTAAGTAACGATTTGCAGGTTTAGTAATTAATTCCGCTCAATATATTTGCAGGAATTGTGATAATAATAAGAACACCAACTCCTTAAATATAATCAAGCGGCCTCAATTGAGGCCTTGTCAAATAAAAAAAGTCATAGAAAAGTGTAAAGTAATGCATAAAAAGGAATTAAAATTCAAACAATTAGCTGTTCGCCTTCGTCGCTAATAGGTCCAATTTTCTTCTTTGGTTTTGGCCTTAGACTCGTTATTAGAGGATCAGAGGACAAGAGGATCATGTTCATCACATCTTCATTAGTCACAATTCTGCTGCACTTCCTGGAATGAAGAAGCCGATAGCGTTTGTAGTTCTGCATACTGAGATGAGAGAGACCTTTGATTGAATTGAGCCACAAAACGTTTCTGCACTGCATTCACCACTGTTTCAATTTGAGATTCATTTAGAGTTGGGTACGTATTTTGGAAGTAAAGTCGTAGTTTTTGAAAATCACAATCACACTTGATTAGTTCACTGCACAAAACAGAGTAGGGGATCGCGACACTATCCATTTCGTGAAGGAGATGTTTACAAGTTGGAAAGTGGTTATTAAATGATTAAAAATTAAGGATAGTAATATAAATTGATCATTACATTAATGAGAAGGGGAAACCCCAAATGAGATTAGCAACATCCATTTTTTTTATGGAAACTGACACGGTTGGCTTACATCACCTACAACATCCATGATGTCAGCCCATAACACCGGGTGAACTTGGTGCCACGTCAGTGCCTCCCCTCGGTAGTGCCGGCTACACTGAACTGGACGGAAAACACAAACTATTTACATAGCCGTTTCGACCGACCTTTCATTCAGTGCAGTGGTACCAACACGGGCGGGTTAAACCTTACCACCTAGTAATATAAGAAGGGAGTCATATCCCTTAGTCGCCTTTTACGACATACACGGGGAGAGATGCAGTGGGGCTATTTTTTTAAAGTACCGGCCCCACAAGGTACATCCATTCATAAAGCGACGTTAATTAGATACTAATGTGCGCTATTGATTGCGCGCAGTTTCACTAATCACTTACCTGGTGCATTCAAAGTGCGATTACTCCCAAAGTGCAAAAAAGTAGCAGCTGAAACTTATAGATCTGATCGACGAAGGTATAGAGTATATTTTAATATGCATCCGAGCACGTAGGCAAATGTAGCTAAACTTGTAGCTCTAGGAGTTTGTATTTTATCTCACATTTTTTGGGGATATATTTGAAATTTATTTTGGAAGAGGAGAATTCATGAATACAATTTTTTTTTATATTTTAAGGAAGATAATGCTTAGGCACTCAATAATAAATAATAAAAGCATTTGTGTAATAATTAATAAGATGTACAAAAAATAAAATTCTTATTGATCATAAATCTTAAATAACGCTGCAAATAAATTGAGCAACTTTGAGCGTTTATCCTGCGATGTGTAAAGAGTTTAAAAATAAAATTAATACTGTTCAGTAAGCACTAGTTATCTGACTATATGAAAATGCTATAGCAGATATCGTGTATTCAATTTTGTAAATTTGAATTATTTCCGCCCATAAACCATAGTGCGCCGTGAGCGCGATTTCTCTACAATGCCGTTGAAGCCTGTGGGCGTGGCCTATGACTTACATATGTGTGTTGTGCGTGTGAATTTGTTTTGTGCGTGTGCCCAACTTGCTCCTCTTTGTGTGTAGTGTCGATACTAGCACACACACACACATACGAAGCGCTAGCAGCTCAGCGTACGGTTATTGGGTTTCAAATATCATCGCTTAGGGCGCCTCTAGTAGGGGGCGCGGGCGGTAGGTATTTGATGCTCTGTGGTATGGGCGTTTCATTCTCTTTTATACAGAACCTGCACAACGGTGCCGGTGTGTAACTAAGGCCCATTCGGTGTAGGTGTTTGTTTAGTCTGCAGTGTCCCGTTGAGGTCCTTATTAGGACTCTTATGTCCTAATAAGGACCTCGAATTAATACCTCGGAAGTGAATTTACGCGAGTACCCAAAAGCAGTGCATTCGCGTGCTTCTGCCCGGGCAGAACTTTTAGGTACTTTAACGGGGTTTTCATGTAGGCGACCGTCATTGCAAACAGGAATATTTGGTTGGTGACAAGATTAGTACGATATAAAAATGCGCTCAATCGGGTTTATATTCGAAATGCAAATGACAGCAAAGCGAGTGCCCTCGCGGCTACAAACGTTATCACCACGATTTGGTCGGAAGAACGCAAGAGCCGGTTTCATCCAAGTGTTTATGCAAGCGGACGCAAGCGACAAATTTTGACTTTGTTTTTGCGACGCCACGAGACGGTGCTTCCATGCCAGCTGGATAGACGACGACGCAGTGAGTCGTTCGTCACTCACTACCACAGAAGAGGGAACGCCGGCGCGCGCTTCCCTGTTCTGTGGTCACTACACTATTCGACGAGAATTCACTGAGGCTCGATTATGATTTTTTTTTGACATTTCGTTGCGTAAAAGTAAATATTTGTATGGAGAAGTGAGCCAGTCGGTACTAAAATTTCCATACTAATATTGACTTGAGCACGTCACTTGTTCGCAACGAAATGTAAAAAGAAATCATTATTGAGGTTTTTCAGGGCTATTACGATTTATTTGTTATTGTACGTTCGATGATTGTCCGACCGTAAAATGTATATGTAGGTATATAAATCCTCCCAATTCTATGCACAAATCTTACGTTCAGATTCCGAATTCTCGGTCATATATTATGATGACCGATTTTAGTGTCCAAATAGTTCGCTAGTGGCGCTGGCATCTTTTCCCATACAACCTCTTGCGTCTCTTGAGCCTGCGGACAACTCGTAATACACAAGCAGAAGTGTGAGGAGTTTTTTTCTTTTTTTTTTAGGACTTTTTTAACAATAATTTGTTCATATCCTCTATTCTCTACCCCTTAGGGGATGTTGCATGAGTCATTTGACACAAGAAATTGTTGACTCTACCACAGTATTCAGTACCTATTAGCGATCTAGAACCACTGCAACTCTGTAGGGATGTTGGCTCCCTAAGTTAAAGGGTAGTAAGTCCAGCGTGCTGGGATCTCATCCCTACTGAACTTGCTGAACTTACCGCGGATGCGTACCAATCGGTTCTGCAGATATTTCCTCTACCTACAGAACTGGCAAACTCTGAAACGCTCTCCCTGCCCATAGAGTACAGTCTCAGGTCCTTCAAGAGGGGCATGATTAGGCCGGCATTGCATTCGTAACGCCCGCATACGACCGAATGTTCATGGGTGACGTTAGGCACCTTGTGGGTAGTTCGGCGCCACATGTGCTTTTTTATTTTTTAGGCAGTTTTCTTTATAATGGTGTAAGAGAGGTTGGGAAAATCGAATCAGTTTTCACTGAGGGTTGGTTGACTGGAAGAAAAGTCCGCCGTTACTCGCTTCTAATAAAATTCTACAAAAGGTTTAGCTATCGCTGATCTGAAAACAATATCTTATTGTGGGTTAGGTTCGTTTGGTTTAGTTTCAATTAATGTTATAACATAATTTTTATTGATATTGATTAATATAGATTCACATATCTTATGTTTTTAGATTTGTATTTAGCAATAACATTGAAATATTTTAAGACCTAAAAAGTTGTACATCTGCAAGGAGGATGACATGTACCATTTGCTGATGGAGTGTCGTGAGAACGAGGAATTACGGACGAAATTACAGACGTCATTTAGGGTGGACAGACTCGATTTGTTTTTTTAGCAAACATAAACTGTTGGCGAGCCCAAGTGAGAGGGATTTAGTAATTTTGTTGAATTTCATGGAGCGTTCTCTATCCCTTAGTGAGGGACTCTGGGCTCTAAGGGATGGAGAAGATGAGTACTATGGGGCTGATATTAACAAATTATTGTTAAAAACCCTCAAAACAAATTAAATAAAAAAAAACAAAGATCAATTACTTACCCGATGTAAGTAATTGTATTGTAATTGTATAAATGAAAATGAAATATTTCTTAAGACGGGTTTAGTTAGAGCCATAGATAGAGTAAGAGCCAGTGCAGGCTGCTCGTGCTTGTTTAGTGTAAACGTCCATTTAATTTGAAATAATGTTTTGAAGAATGTTTCGAAACACGTTTACACCAAGCGGATTACAGTGGAGTGGGGAAAAATGAGCATTCAATACATTAACACAATACAATACAATTCCGTTTACTTGTAAATAAAATAACAAAGTTACATTATTCGATCGCTCGCTTGGTGTAAATGCGCCTTATGTTTAAGTTTGCCGTTTTATTGTGCACATATGTGGTTCTCCTCGTACCGTGAAAAAAAAAAATCGGCCAAGTGCGAGTCGGACTCGCGAACCAACGTTTCCGTACCAACACGTAATTGGCCGGTTTTTATTATTTGTTGTTTCATTTTAGAGTTACTTTTAGTTTGACGCTTGAATGTATTACCGGTTTAAGATAGAGTAATAAATAACAAGAGTAATAATAAATAAATAAAATATAAAAACTCAGAGCTGCGGTTTTAAATTTGTAATTTAACTTTTATTACATTTTGTTAGTATATCTACTATGATATGATATGATAACACATACTCTGAGAAAATTTCAATCGGTTACCATTACAGCTCAAAAGAAATAGCCCTCGGACAGACAGACAGACGGCGCGGCCGCGGCGCGGCGTAGGCATATTAATAGGCTTCCGTGCGGACACGGAAACGTAAAAATAATTATTTTGAAACTTCTTAAATAGTGAATAAAGATTCACATAACTTAATAACAAACCATGTACCTAGGTAGTTAGTTAGTAATTCAAAAATGTATATAGGAGTGACAATCTTGGATTAATTTAGACATTTCTTTATGTAAACAAATTATATAATTGAAGCCCATTATTTATAAGTCATAAACATAATAACGAGCGTGCATAAATTTGCACAAATTCTTACTCTCACAAGACGATAAAACTGGCGCAACGTAATAGAAATTTACATAATTAATTGACGGTCTACGAGAATAATCTACCCTTTTTAGGTTTCCGTATCCCGTACAGAAGCCTATTACTAAGCCTACGCCGTCTGTCTGTCTATCTGTCCGTCCGTCCGTCCGTCCGTCCGTCTGTCTGTCCGAGGGCTGTATCTCTAGAACCATAATAGGTAACCCCTTGAAATTTTCAAAGAATATGTGTTATTATGGCGGATTTATTACAAGTCAGAAATAAAAAAAAATCTTAAAACCCCGAAATCTCGGAAACCGCTCATTTCCGACCCCCAGTTGATGGGACTTAAATTGTTCCAAATAACCTCTAGTATAAGCCCTTTCAAGGAATAGATCGAATTTCAGTGAATCAACCTGTAGATAGTTAGGGTGTGCACGGGTAATTGTAGATGTTTGAAGCCAACCATATCAGTATCCATAAAAAAATTAACTTAAGCTGTCCTTTTCTGTTGAAATGTATTCTATAATTTGGGAAATAATAATGTGTGAAATTGGTGTTCAATAAAGTATACAGGGTGTCCCAGAAACCGACGATAATCCTTTGACAGAAGATAGGGCTGCTAATTACCTCTCAAAATATCTAATTTTACGTTTAGTAAAAATGGCTTAGTTTTTGAAATATTGTCATTTTTGTAAAAATCCAAAATTTTCTCCCTCAGCTCATTTTTTTAAATGCCACAAGTACAAATGTAAGATTTTCTTAAATCTAGTTTTTGTCAAATATTCCTGAAAAGTAAGGCTTTCACACGGTATAATTTATTTTTTCATGTTTAATCCTGTTTAGCTGAAAAACGACTTAAGAGCCACATGTTAAAAAAATTTCAGCTTCACCCTTGAGTTTGGCCCTTCGCGGTGAAAAAAAAAAATAACTACACTAAAGTGGCATTATGCAACAAAAATACGCCCATCTAATTTAGTTTTTAAAATGGTACATCACTTACCGATTTGCCCAATAATTTATGAGATATTGTTATTTAACTGCAAAAAGACCATTTGATAACTGTTCTACCAACTACGAATTGGAATAAAATAAACACGTGAAGTAATTGGTCTTTATTAACCTATTAAAGTAGATGTTCAAATTGTTTACAACTTGCATAAATGCTAGCTCGACATCTTCTCACAAATGCCCGGTTGAAGCGTCGAGCAAGTACTCGATGCAAGTGCAGATACGTCCACATAGGCTATGTAAATAGTTTGTGTTTTCCGTCCAGTTGACTATAGCCGGCACGACTGAAGGGAAGCACTGACGTGGCACCAAGTTCACCCGGTGTTATGGGCTGACATCACGGATGTTGTAGGTGATGTAGTTAACCATGCCAGTTTACATAAAAAAAACGTGAGCTACTGCCGTAATTCTTTCTTTGAGCTCTATCAAGTTTTCCACCGGTTTCCCGTAAACTTTTTCTTTTAAATAGCCCCAATAATAAAAATCTAACGGATTTAAATTCGGTGACCTAGACGTCCGATCAATCTGTGGGGATATGCTTGGTCTAAAAAATTACGGACCTCTCTCTCTCTCGCGTAATGGGCTGGGCAGCCATCTTTTTGCAACCACCTCCGTTTGGCCAATGGTACATCTTCTAAAAGGCTCTGAAGCTCCTGTTGCAGAAACTCAAGATAATTTGCCCGTTTAAAGTCTCTACAATTCAACGGACCTCTTGTGGCCTCCTAGCCACTTGTATCCCCACAGATAGACCGGACGTCTAGATCACCGGATTTAAATCCGTTAGATTTTTATTATTGGGGCTATTTAAAAGAAAAAGTTTACGGGAAACCGGTGGAAAACTTGATAGAGCTCAAAGAAAGAATTACGGCAGTAGATCAGGTTTTTTTTTTATGTAAACTGACACGGTTGGCAACATCACCTACAACATCCGTGATGTCAGCCCATAACACCGGGTGAACTTGGTGCCACGTCAGTGCTTCCCTTCGGTCGTGCCGGCTACACTCAACTGGACGGAAAACACAAACTATTTACATAGCATAGGTGGACGTATCTGCACTTGCATCGAGTACTTGCTCGACGCATCAACCGGGCATTTGTGAGAAGATGTCGAGCTACCATTTGTGCAGGTGGTAAACAATTTGAGCATCTACTTTAAAAGGTTAATAAAGACCAATTTACTTCAAGTGTTTATTTTATTCCAATTCGTACTTGGTAGAACAGTTATCAAATTCCGAGGTCCTTTTGCAGTTAAATAACAATATCTCATAAATTATTGAGCAAATCGGTAAGTGATGTACCATTTTAAAAACTACATTAGATGGGCGTATTTTTGTTGCATAATGCCACTTTAGTGTAGTAATTTTTTTTTTCACCGCGAAGGGCCAAATTCAAGGGATGAGGCTGAAAAAAATTTTACATGTGGCTTTTAAGTCGTTTTTCAGCTAAGCAGGATTAAACATAAAAAAATAAATTATACCGTGTGAAAGCCTTACTTTTCAGAAATATTTGACAAAAATTAGATTTAAGAAAATCTTGCATTTGTACTTGTGGCATTTAAAAAAATGAGCTGAGGGAGAAAATTTTGGATTTTTACAAAAATGACAATATCTCAAAAACTAAGCCATTTTTACTAAACCTAAAATTAGATATTCTGAGCGGTAATTAGCAGCCCTATCTCCTGTCAAAGGATTATCGTCGGTTTTTGGGACACCCTGTATATACAAAGAATACATCTAACAAAATAACCGAAGATTTCCTGGACGAAACTCATTTAAAATCTATCAGATTTGGGTCGTGTCAGGAAATTACAAATTGCGTCATTATTAGGACAGCAGCCTGTCAGGACGCGAGCGGTCGGTCGTCGGGTCAGACCATATCGGCGCGATCGGCATCGACCACATTGCAACACTTCCGATGTTTATTAGTACATTTATAAATTACAGAATCAGTAATAAGCACGGTCGGTCGTCACGCGATGTGATAGTGTGAGAATGTAACGTCTCGATTTCCCGCGGCTTCGCTTCGCGGTGGCATTAATGTAACGACCGCCAGGGAAAACCACATGTGAATTAATTCTCAGCACCGTTTTGTTGTTGACATTGGGCTTTTGAGAACCCATCGATTCTCTAACTAAATCGTTTCTTTGTCGCACCGCTAGAGTGTGGAACTGTCTTCCGGCGAGTGTATTTCCTGAATCCTTTAACCTGGGTGTCTTCAAGCGTCGTATTAACGGGCTAGACAGTCCGCAAATCTGCTGACATGGCACCTAACTGAGCAGGGCTGATTTTGGCTCTGTCGACTGCACCATTGGTCTTTCGGCACGGCCATCCATGCTGGTTTACATAACAAATAAATTGCGTAGTTCTAGACTTATAAAAGTTCAAATTAAAAACTATTACCGTAAAGAACAGCGTACAATATTTTGTGGTACCTAATCCTGACCTATAATAAAATCCAACGTCTGCTTTCTGTCTGAGTGTCTGAGTGTATGTCTATCTGTCCACTTATAACTCGAGAACCACTGAACCGATTTTAATAAAAAAAAAATCTACTGATAGCTTGATTCTTCCCATCAACTATAGGCTACTTACTATCACGCTAAATGGCTTATGAGGTTAGCAGTGAAGTGAAATATGAGAGCGGGCGGAGCCGCGGGCACAGCTTGTATTTTATATAAGCGAACATAGAATCGACGACGGGGCGCATCGTTACAAATAATATTGCGCTTTATTAGTTAGGATATAGATATACTTTTCTGCAGCGCAGAAGGTAGACTTTTAGGGGAAAGCAACGGGGAAAGTCGTTTCTTTTAGCGGAAATTCATTTATTACTGTACACACCACTTTGGTATTGTTAGTGTGCAATTTCTTCTCAGCTTACATACATAGATAGTACAAGTGTCTGTGATGTGAAGATATTCATGAAAGTGAGGGTACTCAGAGAGTTAAGTTTCATGTATAAATGACGGTTTAGTGTTGGGTTTATTAATGTTGCATAGAGACTTTTTGTGCTAGTAGATAGTTTAGCAAACATTCATTGTAGTATTATATAAATGTTTGTACAAACAATGTAACTATATAGGAATAAATTAGTACTTATATATCTGTTGCTCATGAAGCAGCCGCAAGGCCAGTTTGGGCGATAGCTATTACTTTTACATTGTAATGCAGAATATATAATAAACTTTTTGAACTTTAAAGTGGATAGTAACGTTGTATGTAACTAAGGTCCGATTATAAACCAACACTGACTTAAATATCTAAGCTTAAATTCGTAATCCTTATCGGGTCTTCAGTCATCTTCTCTATCGAAGTGTCTTTACCATCTTTCAACGTTAAGAAGACAAGAGATGGCACTACATTGTATATTATATAACATGCCTCCGTTTTTTGCGTCGGGGGTTAATAAAATAACGCCTTAATACAGGTTGTCCAGCGGCAGATTTCAAACTTTAAAAATTTATATAAAAAAAACTAGTGTTTATTTAAAATATTTTTAATGAAAATGCAAGATAATAAATGCGGATTTAATTTTTGAAAACAACGTTTTCTAAATGTCGACCATTGAGCCGCACACACTCTTCGAGTCTAGCTCGCATGTTTTTGAATACGCGTTTGCAGAGTGCCTGTGAAATGTTGCCGATTTCAGATCGGATATTTTCTATTAATTCTGTCACAGTGCTTGGATTTGATTTGTATACGATAGATTTTAGATATCCCCATAAAAAAAAGTCACAAGGGCACAAGTCACCGGATTTGAATCCGGTGACCGAGGTGGCCACGGTATGCTGCCGTTGCGAGAGATGTTTTTTTCAGGAAAAAACTGTCGAACTGCATTCATAGACACATTGGCCGTATGTGCGGTAGCCCCATCCTGCTGGAATCAAGTGTTTCGGTTAAAATATAGACTATTCTTTAGTTCCGGCATAAACAAATTATTAATCATCTCAGAATATCTCTCTGAATTCACGGTCACATTTTGGTCGGGCTGGTTTTCGAAGAAATACGGCCCTATTAAGGATGCACACCTCACGGTACCCTTAGGCTTGTGTAAAGGCTCTCGATGCATTTTTTTTTAGGTTGCACACATCCCAGTAACGAAAATTTTGTTTGTTCACATAACCTCCAATGTGAAAATGGGCTTCATCACTAAAGAAAATGTTCCGCATGCGTGCATCAGTCCGAAAGTTAGCGAAAAGCCACTCAATAAGTAAGCCTCGACGGCAAAAGCACGATGCTCTACAGTCCACTGTTCCATAGCATCGAAAAAATCCGCAACTTTGCTGCGTCGAATGGCGCCATTTTTATTTTGACAGATTGACGCGTTCGAAAATTAAAAGTGTTCAAAGTTTGAAATCTGCCACTGGACACCCGTTACAAACTTTTTGACAGACAGTTGACGCTATTCAATCGCTCTGCAGATGTCAATTCGACTTTTCTTTAGTTAGAAAGTAACGAAAGTATAGAAAGTTTATTTTGTTAGAAAGTTAAATAACCAAACACCCAGACTTAACTTTAAGTACGCTGGATTCTAATGACAGCATTTCACCTTTGGCGCAACAGAGTTTTACCGTAAGTGTCTTTAGGATGAGCATAAGTGGACTTACTGGTTACTTACTTACTTGTTAAGTCTCAGTTGGTACAATCGGTCCTTAGTAACATGGCACTATCCACCGGTGCTTACTATCTATGTATGTAAGCTGCTATCTAGTAAATCCATAATAACCAGTTTGAATTTTTTACAACCAGGTGCGGAAGGCATCATGCAAGATTGGCATGTATGCAGTCAAGCTAACATGACCGTACCTGCCCATTGCGGGAAGTCAACACATTTAATTACTTTTACTTTACGACTGGGTGGTGATTAAAAAATAGGGAAACACACGAGGTCTGGAACTTATTTTCAGGGTTTTCGAATAAAAGTACTATAACGAGTAGTATCTACCGGCAGTAGGTACTGTCACAGACATTATTTTATTAGTCAAAATGGCGCCACCTCCGCACCGCGCCGCCCCGCCGCGCCGCCGCCTCCGCGTCGCCTCATTTAACTTAATTTGACGTAGAAAGCAAGCAGGCATGAAATATCTTTGTGTAATTGTGAAATTAATTATGCCTAGTACATAACTGAATAACCGACTATGGATAATAACATTTTCATGCACGCGCAAGATTATTAGATAGTATCGAACAAGTCGAATGTTGTGACCCGGGAGCGCTGCTTTATCGTTCCGGACTTAAGAAGACTGCCGTAGAGCACCACGAGACTACGTGTGCTCTACTTCAACATAATATCATTTAAATATTTACGTTTCGCTTCATCTATGAATATTCCATTCATGTATTTTATCTATGGCGTTGGTGATAGGGGCTTGATGGTTTTAGGCTCCGTGCTACTGGTGCAAAGGAAGCCTCATGGTATGTATGGTAGGTATTCCATATTTGCGCCCTCCATGTTTACTAGGCATGGTTGGTGGGCTATGTAGAATTAACCGAGTGCGGGCGGCGCATTTTGGCTTTGCAAGAAGTTATCTTGAATAATTATTTTAAGGAAACTGCCACGGTTGCCTACATCACCTTCAACATCCGTGATGTCAGCCCATAACACCGGGTGAACTAGGTTCGATGTCAGTCAGTGCTTCCCTTCATTTCATGTCGGCTACACTGAACTGGACGGAAAACACGAACTATTTACCGTAACTAACCGTTTCGACCGACGTTTCCGACCAAAACGAACACCGGACTAGCAACTCATTGGTGGGCTAGTATAATAATTTGACTCGTAAGTATTCTCGCATAAGCTGTAAATAAGTTTGTTCTTGTGAGCGTAGTAAATTCCCAATGCCTATAGGTTAATTATTTGTAAATTACTTTAATATAATACTTATAAGGTACCTACTAACAATATAATGTGATTTGCGAAGTTTGTCAGTTCTTCTTCGAATAGAATTAGAACTGGCGGAATTTTCGAAATGTCCAAGCGTAGGTTACTTATTTTTTAGTACCTATGGATGAAATTATACAATATACAATAACAATAAACAGCCGTATTTTGTTAGCAAGTACAATATAATGGCAGCTATACTGATGTAAGAGTAATGAAAGACTCTGCTCACTTGTAGAATAATTTGGTGAGCCCCTGATGGCCGCCGTACGCGAGTAGCTGGAAGAGCAGCAGCACCGCCAACAGCGCCCTCTGCGGCGACATGGCGCACGCGCGGCTCCAGCATTTAAACACCGCACTCCTGAACTCAATCACGAACACGCGAAGACACAGGCCCTGGTCCGCGGTGACGCCTTAGCACATCGCACCGTCTGTTATATAGCGCCGTTCCACAGTCCCAAATTATAACGTCTACCTTATGTAGAGTCCTTGCACAGTCCGAAATTATAACTTCTACCTTATGTAGAGTCGTTGCGCAGTCCGAAATTATAACTTCTACCTTATGTAGAGTCGTTGCGCAGTCCGAAATTATAACGTCTACCTATGTAGAGTCCTTGCACAGTCCGAAATTATATCGTCTACCTTATGTAGAGTCCTTGCACAGTCCGAAATTATATCGTCTACCTTATGTAGAGTCCATGCACAGTCCGAAATTATATCGTCTACCTTATGTAGAGTCCTTGCACAGTTCGAAATTATATCGTCTACCTTATGTAGAGTCCTTGCACAGTCCGAAATTATATCGTCTACCTTATGTAGAGTCCTTGCACAGTTCGACTGTCTGTTATATAGCGCCGTTCCACAGTCCCAAATTATAACGTCTACCTTATGTAGAGTCCTTGCACAGTCCGAAATTATAACTTCTACCTTATGTAGAGTCGTTGCGCAGTCCGAAATTATAACTTCTACCTTATGTAGAGTCGTTGCGCAGTCCGAAATTATAACGTCTACCTATGTAGAGTCCTTGCACAGTCCGAAATTATATCGTCTACCTTATGTAGAGTCCTTGCACAGTCCGAAATTATATCGTCTACCTTATGCAGAGTCCATGCACAGTCCGAAATTATAACTTCTACCTTATGTAGAGTCGTTGCGCAGTCCGAAATTATAACGTCTACCTATGTAGAGTCCTTGCACAGTCCGAAATTATATCGTCTACCTTATGTAGAGTCCTTGCACAGTTCGAAATTATATCGTCTACCTTATGTAGACTCCTTGCACAGTCCGAAATATGGCATGATCTTGAAGATATCTTGTTCAGTTCGTTTGATGCGTCGGAAAAAAGGTATACCTAGCTTGTCCGATTCATCAGGTCCTACAAAAGCGTATAGATAAAAAATTGTAAACTTAATAAAACAGCGTGGGTTAATTTTAATGTTGCTTTTATAGATTGTCCGGTTGCTATCAGCCATTGATGTTTGCGTTGTTTAAGAAATCTCTTAAGAGTAGTTTAAAATGTATTAAGAGATAGTGACAACAAATTACTGTCGAGACTTGATAACGGAACATACCTACGTGCTGAGGAATTTTTGTACAAATTATATGCACGCATAGATAGGTAGGTGGGTGTCTAAGATTTACGCCTAAAATAGAGACATTTTAGCGATTCACAAATTTAGTTATATTGCGTGTGAGTTTATTATTACCCATAATAAAGGTATACAGCATGCAGACATACATACGTGATTGATAGTGATAGGTAGGTAAGATAAGACCCTGATACACAACACGCACCAAAGAAGATCACAACATTGTGTTTATAGATAATCACAATTCCCTATTCCACTGACTACTAAACTAATTATAAACGATATCAGTATCCGCATGCAGAGTGCATGCATGGCGACTGGTAACTTGTAACATCTGCATTGACCTCTACACATGTAGCTAAATAACATCAAACGCTAATAGAGAAAGAAACATTGAACTCTACACATGTAGAAAGAAACAAAGATGCAGGAAATGTAACGACGAAAATAACTCCCGAGGGAACTCCGGCCCGAAAGAGACGAGATACTTCAGGACATCCGTGCACACGGCTGGAACTGGTGGTGGGCAACATGCAAACAGCAAATGTTGCATTGCAAGTGTCACCTCCGCCTTGGTCGTCGTCGACTCAAGGTATCTCGAAGCTCGCTGTGTTAGTGGGCAGAATGCGTTTGCCTAGAAGTATGCATTTACATCTCGGTCGGCACAAGCCGCAGGCCCCAGACTGGTTGAGTGAGATCAACGCCCGCAGCCGCCGGTGGGCGAGTCGAGCCGGTGATATATCGAACCGCACCGCCCATACAACGTTGGAATCACATTGGAATATTGTCCCTTTCACAAGGCAGCTACCGTGTAATTCAACTCAGACCGATTTGCGACAAAAACCCGTGCCAAAAGAAACCGACCGGCACGGAAGCGTCGTCGGTTTTGTGCCGTTTTACCAAATACAACCGGTCACCAACTGGGGCACGTACGAATCGCGTGAATTCAACTCGTTCCTAATTAGGTACGTGTTTAAAAATAAAACCGCTCGGAGCAAATTCTGAATGTAGCTGTAAATACGGATTCAAATGCTGCCGTAACGAATGTATGTTGATAAGTTTTACTGCGCAAGGCCGAATCGATCAAATTTTCATGCATGCATTGATTGCATTCGATAAGCACATTATTACTACAGTGAAGTGAATTTATGCACTGGTGCTGTCTGTCGCACGCAACAACGCGACGGATTCCGAATAGCCGAGCACTCGGCTGGATTGTGTCTGAATTGCAGCTGTCCGTGGGCGAACAACACTTGAGAAGTCGAGCTTCGCCCACGTAAAAGACGCGTTAGATAGAGAAATGGCAAGCGATTGCAGTTTGGGCTAGTTCGTAATAAAATATTACGTATTGCAATGATTTTGATATCTATCGCTCCCTGTGCACAGCTGATGGAAACTGAGAGTCGGGACTCGGGACACAGTATCGTTGAAGCTAACTAATTAATTTGCATATCTTTATGACATGGTACTCATCTAGTGATTGCAGTTAGTAATAAATAACTATGCTATGGATGGTGATATCCTTGATTGTACAAATACGTACAGCAATAACACAAAGTGTATGAACAAACACGAATATGACGGAGAAGTCAGTTTATCTGTGTCAAAATGTGTTAAATCAAAGTTTGCAATCACTTTAGGATAAATATAGAATATTTTAGATACATTTGATTCGCGTGAAAACACAATATATGTCTAATTAGTTAACATCCATAAACTAGAACCCGGAAAAAAAAAAAAAACATGTATAATTCATCATACGTTAACATGCTAAACATTACGAATTTGCTAAAAGTTAGCACCCATAGAGGTCAGGAATTGACCCAAATACATCGCAGATGTGCTCCACTGCCGTAACCCACATTTCCCGGCCTACACACGCGCTCAATGTCGGATGCCAATCTCGCAAGGAGATCAATAAAAACTCACACACAACCCACAGTACACACAAGTAATAAATCTAATGATATCTATACTGGTATTACTATAATAGTGCAAAAGAAAGTTTCCACGAGTGAACGATGGATGAGAGATTAGTAAGAGAGTAAACGTTCTGTATAATCTGCTGTAGACTAATAATATTCAGGCATGACACATTGCACACGAATAATGTATGCGTATAAAAGCACATCCATGCAAGGAGAAACACTAAGTATTTTTTATCTGGTAATTAACTCATTTAAATTAATTATTTTAAGGCTTGTGCAATAAGAAATGTGCATTATACGACGACGTCGCGATTTTTTTTTATCAGCTTTCTCCGTGCATTCGGCAGTTTACTGGCTACTTCGCTTGTTTGTTAGTGCAGGCAGAATGGGTATACTACCTAGTCTCTTCGGACTTCGACTGCAAAAGTCTTGATGACTACGCAGATATAGGCGGTACCGATCTATCCGCTTTTGGCATATTGGGCTTGCAATGTATGTTAGTGGTCAAATAGAGCTCTCCATATGTTTTGCATGGCGGTGAGAGCTCTATTTATGTGTCACGAAATATAGGTCCGAAACGACCGCAAAATTATTGGAGGGTGAGATATAGTTAATGGCAGGTTTGATAGCAAATTCCTGATAGTTATATCCTGTAGTTTAGGATGTTAGAAGAATATTAGTGAAAGAATTAGCCCGAGGAGATCATTACTTTTCGAGAAAAAAAAATTGGATTTTAACAGGTCACTGGTCAGACATGGCTACTTTGCGGAAAAACCAAATTCACCGCCCCGACCTCAGATTCCTGATGAGGCCCCGACATAAACTGTTAGTATGTATTCCCTAAGAGCGTTTTTATAAGTCGGAGGCGCGGAGGGAGTGCAGCCCCCGTCCGTTGTTAGTTGTTACGCAGGGACAGAGGGGCTGCACTTCCCGCAGAAATAACTAAAAACTTTTTCTGCTCCCTTCATGTATGCTTCCCTTTATATATGCTTCATTTCTCATTATCACTACCTTTTTGGAGGTACTTTGTATGCCCTATGGATGGTGATATCCTAAACGGTCCCCTCCTCGGGGTGGGGTGGGGGGTCCATAAATCGACACACCAATCTCCACCCCCCCTCCCCCCTCCGCCACCTGCCAGTAACTATTCCCACCCCTTATTGGATATTGCACCAAATTAGATTCACGACGGAGGAGCTGATTTAAGTTGTTATTAGCAATGTTATTTATTAGGTATTAGTACGATGAGGTTGAGTCTTCTATTCGTTGAGATACCGAATTCAATCTATCGTGAAAATATTCGTACTTTGTCGTCACAATCGCAATCTCACCTTCTGCAATGGGAACCGTTTAGGGGGTAGTACAAAGTACCTCCGAAAGGGGGCGAAAACGATTATTAAGCAGGCGGGGGTGGTAACCATTCTTAGTAAATTTTGCCCCCCATAAGACCACAAGTCGTAGAAAAAAAACCCAAACTTTTCAACACATAATTATTTTATAAAAAAAAACATAATAATTAGTATTTTTGGGTCGGGCAGGGGCTTTCGAGTCCGCAGCCCGACCCGCGAACACAAGTATCTACGGTATTAGTACTTACGGAGAAACCGAAACTACTGTGACGCACTTCACCGAAGCATTCGATGTGGAGGAATCTGCGACTCAACTCGATGCAACACAAACGCAATAATACAAGACGCACGTAACGTAAAGCAAAGGAAATAGGAATGCAAAACTCAACCTCAACGCTAAACAAATCAAAGAAAACGCACACAGCAAAGTCCCAACCAACGAGCAAAATTAATGGCGTCCCTGCAAACTGGCCTGCGTACGCGCGTATGACGAGTTGCCATAATACAAAACGAAAAAAAAAAACACATTTTTTTGTCTATATTTTATCATTGGAAATGATTTTTAACAGACAGACCCTTTTTAAGCTGGGAGTGTGACATCGCGTTTATGCCGTGAATTCTGGGGCTACGTGGACAAGTGGGGCGAGGCGCATTGCATTGGAAAAAGTGGAATACTTTTTGAGGAAAGTAAAAAAAAACCATGAAAAAATCGACCATTTTACAGCCATTTTAGAGGCTACAAAAGGTTAGGCGTGCGGGATTAAATTACAATTCCGAAAATATACTAGTTACACGCATTTCGCGATTTCGCGTGCTTTGTTTCCGCAAAATACGCTAATTTATCAGATTTTTTAATTTTTTTTAAATATGATAGAAAGTTGCAACCCAAACAAAACCCCCTACTCTTTAACGAAAGACGCCAAATTCGAAAATGTTACGTAATTTTTGCAATTTTTAAAAATTGTTTTCTCGGAAAGTATGCGTCTCCAGCAAGAAATTCTTTCAGTAATATTCTTCTAATATCCTAAACTACAGGATAGAACTACCAGCAATATTCGATCCAGGGCGAAAGCTACTAATCGTCAGCCGCCTTTTATTTTGAAACAGATATAATTTCTAAAAATATTGATTACACATGTATTGCAAATTCGATTAATAAGGAAAAATTAGCATTAAAAAAGAGCATTAAAAAAATTACCTATAGTAATGAATTCGTGTGTGAAGCTGTTTGTACAATTTTATTATAGGTATGGTCAATTAGAATACCTACTAATCCTTAATACTAGTAGTAGTTACAAGTCGTCGATTGATACGGGCAAGTGAAACACTATAACTCTCCCTAGCGTTCCATTATTAGTGGTCACGATAAATTCATTCAATCTTAGGTCAACGAACTCACGATCGACTGAGAACAGCGAAACTTTCGGTTTCTATGCGTAGAATAAGACAGAAAGAAAGAAAAGAAAGAAAGAAAATACATTATTTAGGAAAATGTCTACGCCTATTTTACATAGCCATGTCTCCTGCTCTAGAGAATAGGTATATGTCTTGTAGGAAGACTTCTTTTATCAAAATAACACGTCGATAATTCTAATTACATTTTGGCGCTTTTATTAACCATGTTAAGTTTCATATAATTAAGACAGAAGATTAGTTATTTGGAAGTATAAACGAACACATAAAACCAATAATTTGTTAGTCAAAATGTCTGAACTTGAAACTCTGCAGTAATCCTCGTTTGTCTGCCTCGGTAGCTCAGGGTGCGGTCGGTCGACTGACGGTCGGAATGGATGTGTGAGCGCTCGACCTTTGGAGGCTGACCGTAGTTCGGTTTCCACGTAAAACTGTAGGTCCCTTCCATTCATACCATACTAGGTGGTAGGGTTTAACCCGCCGGGGTTGATACCACCGCACTGAATGAAAGAGCGGTTGAAACGGCTATGTAAATAGTTCCTGTTTTCCGTCCAGTTCAGTGTAGCAGGCACGACCGAAGGGAAGCACTGACATGGGACCTAGTTCACCAAGGTGTTATGGGTTGACATCACGGATATAGTAGGTGATGTAGCAAACCGTGTCAGGTTCCATAAAAAAAATATGTCATAGATTTATTTATTTTGTCATAGAGAAATCGCTGAGAATAATTAAAAGTACCCTAAAATGCCGTGTATACCTACAACAAGCAAGAATTTAGAAACCGTATTCAACTATTTACGTAACTTTCAGGCGAGATGTAAAGACCTTCAACGTTTTAAAAACGTCTCTCAATCGATAGTTTTACTAAACTTACGAACCGTAACTAAATAGCAAACCAAGGCCAACAGGCAATACCGCTCACTACAGATAGCACTGTATCTGTTTTAGTTGCAAAGATAAAAACAAGAGCGTCGAAAGGGAAAATACTAGACAGAAGCAAAAACACTCCGATCGTTCGTCACTTTGAAGTAATTAAAAATAAAACCGTTTAAAAATAGAGATAGGTCGTAATTTTGATTATTATTATCGGCGCCAACGGGTTTCCCCCTCGGGTTTTCCGCAAACTAATCAATATTTACATAGAGGCCAATGATAGTTCCCAAACATTGTTCCCTACACCGCAAACATCAATAACTGAAGCAAACCACTATTTCATTCCACTGGAATTCCTGAAGAGTCAGCAAGTTCATTACAAAAAAAAAATACCATACGTTCTCAAATGTTAATTTGTAATGGCGAACCCATTCTATCAATTCACACTAATCGAAATCGCGGGGGTCTGTCAACTTGTAAACACATCGTTCGATATACAAACGCGGAATACGCGGGAATATTCCGCGGCCGGCCGAGAGCGCTAGCGACACGTTTGCGATCATGAGTCGTACTGACTGGACTGACTAGTGACTGGCTGGCTTGTTTGGCTGGCTGGACTGAACGAACAGCCAGGCTGGTAGAGTGAGTGAGGCTGTACAAGCGAACGACCACGAGCAAGTGATAGATAAAGCATACACACACGTAGACACGCCGACAACTTCTCCAAATGTGGTCTAGTATTCAGAACATAACGCAACATACATAGAATGTTCTATAAGTGAAGCAAAGCCTTATCGTCGCTCTGAGGCTGGAGTCACAAATGTACTTCATCGAGGAATGCTTTTGAATCGATTGCTATTTCCATTATCTATTTACAACATAATGCTTGTTCGTCAATGTGCGTTGTATAAGTACAAATTGGTATCGATCGCTATTCCTGCGATAACGTAGGAATTTATTTTAAAAAATGTCGCGCCGCTGCTGGTGGGCTTATAATGTTTATCAAGTATGAAAATGATGGATTATTCAGTATCTGAAACTAAACAGCAATTTTTTGTAAATGTATCCACGCTCTATCTTATGAAAGCGTATATGGGAAAATCATGATAGTCATAGAACAATGCTGAGATTCAGTTCAGGACATTATTCGGATGATAAAAAAATAACCATATTTTCCACAAAGGAAAGCTATCTCATCATGATAAGATCAATACCAGCATAACAAAATGATATAATGATAGGAGTAACTAGTAACTACTGACTCCTGATGACACGCCACTGAGTATCTATGCTGACGTGACGACAGCCATCATACGCCCATATGATTGAGATGATGAGCGCGAAATTATTAATTTCATCGGAAAATATAAAAAATATCGGAAGTGTGTTCACTAGACTGAAATAACTAAATTACCTTATTTAAAATAATAAATATCCGAATGACATTCAATCCCGATCAGTCAATGCTCGCATGGAATGTTATTCATAGCATGGAAAATTTAACAGCTAATGAACAAAAGTCTAGGTATACATATAAGGGCAGGTCTAATTTGAGAAAAATACCTCTGTAAACTGCAAACATGGCATTTTGACATTATAAACAAGCAACGTAAGCAATGAAAACAAAACACAAAAGTTCGCATCAGTTGTACATATGTGTTGCCTAAGGTTAATAATGTACAAATACACCACTGCTCCTCTTGCGTCACACTTTGACGTCAGCGGCCGCCTGAAAGAGCTCATTTGAATTTCAGAGCAAATTGTTATAGTCGGCCACAAGCCACAATCCACAAGCCTGTGCAAATATGGCGACCGAATCTCCTATATATTCCATAGCAAACAGCAAATGCAAATACAAAATTTAAATTGTGTTTTATTTAACTGCGTTTACGTATAGTATACGCTATTATGTTGCCAGCTTTAGTAAACACAGTTATAGTGTACTTATTGGAACGTCGATGTTTGGAAGATATGATTTTGCGAAATACTGTTTGACGCAACCCATGTGCATCCTGGATTGTATAAGATTAAGAATAAACCAAAAAACACACGAATTTTTGTGAAAAAAAAAACCCTGAGACATCAACCAAAATCATTCTTCAATAGAGCCAGGATGCATCACGTAGTCACAGTAGCATTGGTTTAATATAATATGGTTAAACGGCATGATGCAGCAGTTGATTAAAGAGCGTCTGAATAAATTCTCCAGGGAAGATCCAGAAGATAATTTTGCAAGAGTTTATGAGGCTTCGAACTAGAATTAAAATTAATGAATGGAGAACCCTCAATGACCTCAATCTATGGCACTTGTACTCTATGGTAGTTTTCCTCTGAGTAAACGGTGATTTCGTGATACGACCGCAACGCAGCGGTCACCTTGCTACTCTATTGGCCGCACGCTATTGACGAAATCTAAAAATAATCACAACAGTGCTGTTCGTAGCTCCAGGTGTATTTTGAAAATTCGACGCAAATACCGACATTGGGATCACTTCAAGATTAACTCAAGGCCCTATGGTTCTTTATTTGCATTTTCTTCTGCTTTCTCATATTTTAGTGCAGATGGGATGTTTCATTGTCATTGAACATTTTTCATATTATCTCCAGTGAAATATTTTTTTCACATTTTGTTAATTTTGACTATAGTTGACCTAAATGTTTCTTCTTCGTCCGTTTTTACCGATGTGTCCCTCAGTTTGCTCATTGACTCGTTGCTAATGAAGGAAAATACTGTCCCTGTAACTTCCCGGCAAATTTCATAAAAGGCATCACCGAATCTAGTGCCAGTGTAGGATGTCAGGCGCGACCGTATCGTTTTGTCCGCCCGCGACACCGTGAAGGCATTACTCGGTCCGAAAGACACGTCGTCGCTGCTACAGTTATGTGACACATTCGTCAATCTTCCCTCGGTTGAAGAAAAAAAAAACGCTTTTAATCATTTTAATAATCTCTAATACTACATACTTTAGAAAAGAGCGGTTTTTCTGTGTAATTTTCCGCATCCAATGCCAATGAGACACAAGGAAAATCCGTTGAATGTTGTATTAAGAATTTGCAATTCACAAAGGATAAGAGAAGATAAGCTTGGAAAGAAATGTAATTAACAAATCAAAGAAATCTAGAAGTTTCTTCGATGCTAAACCTTACGACTACCTACTTGAACAGAGATTATAACATCATGTCATGATAAAATGTACACGCATCGTAGATATCTGCTGAGTCAATGCGTTTTTACAGTCGACTTCTACTGATATTACACGTCATTGTTGTGAACAGATAAGCAATAACGTATTGAAACAACCTTGCCTACCCACATACAATTCCCGGCCAGGTAGATAGATACGTAGGTAGGTACCTAGGTACCAACACGTAATCCAAAATGTTTGATCTATAAGCAAGTCAGACACATTACTCATGGAAACTTGTTCGGCGAAAATAGAGCCAAAAACTTTTAGAAGATTAAGTTATGTAGTTCTCTTGTGATCTTAAGTTCGGTGTAAGTTATTTATTAACTATAGTAAATACTATTATCTGTAAGGTTTACGTACTGGTTTCGTTATGTACGCGAGTAGAAAGTACTCTGAATGACAAGGTTTACTGTTGAATATCATTCTCTCTTTGATTACACCTACTAAGAGAATTAGATTTATTTTCAAATGTCAGTTTAAATTTTTTCTCATTCGCGCGAAGACAAATCTCCGTAGAGTAGATCCCCGATTTACACAGCATACAGTTATAAATAGCGAGATAAGACAAAATGTGAATAAGCCACGGAATAAGCTAACGGTATTTTCTGCTTGTAAAACGATTCCATAAAATAATCATTATCTATGAATTACTGAAATTCGCAATCACAGAACGTTTTGGTTCTGTGTTCGTAACTGCAAGCTAGCATGTAATCCATAAGCTAAACAAACACACAATTCAACAGTCGGGTAAACAATATTTGCTTCATTAAATAATCCAAATGTACGTCTTATTTTTAGAAGCCAAAGACGAAGGTCAAGAAGATTCTGGTTATGATGCGTTGGAAGACGTTAGCGCTCCTGGACACAGGATTTCTTAAAACCTCATTGCTATCGAGCTTAACAATAAACATCGGGATGTAGAAAACGAAAGAGTACACCTAGCATGTCAAGTATAGTGGGTGTGGTACTGGGGTCGAATATTGACAGCGGAGTTGGGAGACGAGCCAAGCAGGTTATGAGGATAGTTTGAAACTCTATCCTCCCGTGACGCACCAGACGCGGTGCGTCACGGGGAATACGTTTCCTCCTTCCTTGCGGTAAATGTGACAATAGTATGCATTACAAGTTATATAGAAATATATGTTTGCAAAAATTTCAAAGGACACCGGCCGTCCAGCCTAAGTTGCAGCACACCGAGCCATGCATGTTTCTGCCTTTAAGAATAAGATTACAGAGCAACTAGACTTTCAAATACATGGTAATGTTTGCCTTTCATTCATTATACTACCGTACCGTACTTACTATTCGTACAAAAATGCTATCACGAGACAAGTTTCTGCAAAATTCTTCGATGTATGAGATGGCGCTCAGCGGCGGACCCAGAAAAACCTCAATCCTAGACTAGACGTTGAGCTAGGCACATCACGAAAGCATGCACCGCCTCGTGCTTTGTGCGAGAATGTAACAAATCCTAGCACGTGTCACCCACCACACCACGAGAGCGCGAGAGAAGCCTTGCAAGTCGCCCTTGGGATGCGCAGATTATTCGCAGCTCTACATCTGGAGGTTGCGGATGTTTTAGTGTAGGTAAACTCGATTTTATTAATAATGCCAGAACAGAGACAGTTCGTCTTTAGTGAACTCAAAATTTTGTTTTTCTTTCTTACCTACAGCACTGCATTGGTATAACCCCATTTTTTAAACTGTGCACTTCGAGCTGTCAAAGTCGTTAGGTTCTCAGCACTGAATCCACGCCCCCGCTTACTTCATCACCTCTCCGCCGACTCCTATCAGTAAGCTCGGCACTCCGTACTGACTGATTAGGCGTCCGCGTCGGCGGAGAGGTGAGGAAGTAAGCGGGGGCGTGGATTTAGCGCTGAGAACCTAACGACTTTGACAGCTTGAAGTGCACAGTTAAAAAAAATTGGTATTATAACTTAACACTGACATTCAGTCAGACATGTACATTAATGTATCTTCTTTCATAGCATACCTTCATGAACCCAATAAAAAAACTCGAGACTCTAGTAGTACGGCCTCAGCTTCCAAGTGCTTTACGTATGTATGTATGTCGACTAAATCCTAACACGATGCGATCTCGTGTCGTCGTAACATCTGAAACGAGCCGCTGGAAGCCAGCAAGTGATAAATATTAATATGGTTCGGTACTTCTTCGGTTGCGACAGCAAGTACGAATGTGGCCATGAAATATGCAAAGATATGTATGAGACGTCGGGGACGAGAATTAAGACGAATTGTAATTTGTACACAGTCAGTAGTAGGTACCTACTTACTGTTTTTCTTATTCTTACTGCAGAAGCCGTAGCAGAAGACGTGGTTTTCTTCTGGGAGCCATAAATTATTTATTAACTCAAGTATCTGATGGTGGTTATGGCAAAGAAATATATCTTGTTCAGATAAATTAATCACGAAGACTGCACGCGCGTGCTGCTTGAATGTGAACTGAGGAAATCGTGCGTGAATCGTGATATAATTACTAGGTGTATCTAATCTATTAAAATTATATGAATTTACAATAAATTTTACTATAATGGGCAAAGCGCTTGCACAACCGCAAGCGCTAATGAATCATAATTTCAGAGAAAAAAGCTATTGCGTGAAAATTTTGCCGCTTCGATGACGATTTGATTTTTCCATTTGAATATAATCGTAATGTTCCGAGTCCACGCGTTATTCGTAAAGTTTATAGTTCCGCGCAATGATTTCAAATGTCAACTGTCTCTCTCTGGTACGTACGAATCGTAGTACAAAACTATTCACACGAAATACACTTCCACATTGCTGGAGATTGAAAAGTCATCGTACGGAACAAAGTGCAGTGTGGCGTCGTCGTCTAATACAGAGTGGCCTATGCAAAACTGTTTTCATTGTCTCAGACGTTCGTCGTGTGGAACAATTTGGGTCAGAGGCCAAGCGGGCGTTTGGCGAAATGTTTTGAGCATATTCATTGTCTTCGTTAATAACGAAATTGATACAACTTACCTACCAGCCAATAGAGCAGTCAGTCAGCGTATATGCGTCCAAAGCTGGACATAAGCCTCCAATTTTTCACCAGCACCTCTCGAATTTTCCACAGCACCAGCTATTTATTAGTTATCTCAAAAGGAAGGTCTCCGGTATGGGACCTTTTCGGAGGCGATATTGGCTGGTCGGAGCATGTCGGAGCCCCTCTGACTCAACCAATTTCAATCATCAATTTCATAATCGATAACGGATTGTATAAAAAAAGCTTCTTTACGAGTTCTTCCTGAGATTTATTTTTGTCATCCGACAGTCTTCTATTTTCACTATCAATGTTTAAAATACTCTCAAATCGTTCTCACCTGCTCCTGTTCGTTTATCATTTGCCTTACATAGCGAAGCATGAGTCTCTCACCTCGAGTAATACAAAGAGCTTTATGATATCTGTCTGCGTCTTCCTAAAGCTGACTTTATTATTATCTTTAATACATAGTCAAGTGCCAAACATTCCTTGTTGACATGGTATCCCGCCGAGCGCTGGTCTGCGCACGCCTCAATCGATACATTATGCGACCAAGTCTCCGGCAGGCGCGGCACCTTGAGCCCGCAGCTGGAGATTAAGTGCTGACAGTGGTTGGCGCTCATCCAGCTCCATCCCGTTTCGCAGGCCGGGCATACTGGCGCTTATGGTTTGCAACTAAATCATGCAAATCGCCGATGACACGGCCGCTTCATGTCTACCAAAATTGGCGCTAACATATGCCGGGTGATACCCGGCGCGAGTTGGCAAATGACTTCGTAATAATATGAGGTATTTAGAGAGTGCGCGGAAGGAATTCTAGCAACTGTGCACGAAGATCTTACGTTAGATAAGTATGCGCTCTTTGTGGGAGACTTCCAGTTTCCGTGAACTTCGTTCAACGACGGTTGCGTATGCGAATAAGACCACAGCATACAGCAGCGTGGCGGCACGGCATCGGTATGTCCGCACCGTTGACGACAGTTGGCAGAGCTGTGACATCGATCATTCGATTAATTGACGAAATTAATTCCAATGGGTGAAAGCTCAATAGCGATGGTGATCTCTGATTAGAGCTCGCTGATCAGGTTTTAGCTATTCATGGATTAATACAAATTATTCGACCGTCAGGCCGTACGTTAAATTGATGTTGATGGATGGAAGACGCTTTGCGAAAGGTGAATGTTGAATAATGTTGATTTATTATATGGGAAGATTGTATTTATTAATTAATAATATACTCCATTAAAGGTTGCACAACTTTGTTACACATTCATTTATCAGTTTTTTTTATGGTTACGCGAGACACTTGGCGCCGCCGTCAGTGTGGATTGTTGAGTCGACGACGCCCAAAAGCATTCGGATTAGAACGGGGGCTGCGAATGCCGTGCCGGCGTGACAGATGCCTTTTTACGCTTCTCTTGAAAGATCCTAAGTCGTACACTGAAGGAAACACATGGTTAGGAAGTTCCGTAGGATATTCCGAAACGTATTCCAGAGTTTCGCAGTGCGGAAGATAAAATAAATACTGGAGCGCTTAGTCCGCACTTTAGGCAGCTCTACAGTAAAGGCCTGTCTGTTACTATTCCCTGTCTGTTACGCGTGGACCTATGGTGAAATGGTGAGGTCGGAATAGTTTCAAACAGCTCCTCAGAGCATTCGCCGTTGAACAGTCGATAGAACAAACTTAGTTAGTGACCCTATGTCTCTACGAAGCTGCATTGCTGCATGCTCATTTATCAGTATCATTTCATTAGATTCCGTCCGGTCCGGACTGAGCGTCCGGATGGCTATGTAAATAGTCTTGCTAGGAAATTGATGCGGAAGTAGCGAGCGAGGCTCGATAAATGGACTTGTGCACAACAATGGCGGCTTGGATTAGCTTAGCCGTGTTGTGGCGGCATTGGTGTCAATACCGTCACGACAATCGCACTCAGACTGCGGCTGCGAGCGAGTCAACGACCACAAAGCACCACGCAACGGGTTGAGGACTGAGGCGCGGTAACTGAGGGGCGTTCGAAGCTCCGAGAAAGTCCAACCGTCTAGCGTAGGCCTTAGCGCGCAATTACTTTCGCGAATATGACGAACAGCCATCGACTTCCCGACGATTTATCGATAAAAAATATGGCGGCCTTCTAGATTGATATTGCACTTAACTTTCGAAAGCGAATGAATTGCGCGTCTGGTCGACGATTTATGGCAAGAGGGAGCCGGCCTTCTAAGTGATAATAACACACGGTTGAATGACCGATTAAGCACGTCTAGCAACGCTGCAGATACAGTACTCTACTCTCTAGTCAGCCAGACGAAAATGAAAGTAATAACAATTTTATTGTTCGATAGTAGTGTTGAAAGTTGCTGCAATGCTCCTTTCTCTACCTGACACCGATTTGACGATATGTTATAATTAAATTAATTTATAATTTACATCAAGAGTGTTTATAAGGCGAATAGTTGATCTGTGCACATCAACAACGATTACACCCCATACATAACCCAAACAGCCGGCAAGCATGCAATACGGCTAAATGCATATAAATAGAGAGAAGTGAATTGAGCATGTAGTATTTATTTACTTATAGCTTTTCCCCGCGGCTTCGCTCGCGTGAAATTCGTATTTAAAAAGAAGAAAGTAAGTAAGCCCGTTACCGCTACCTTTATTTCGGCGGGAAGAACAATTCGGTTTGTATGAGAGCCACATCTTAGCGAAACCGGAACTGAATTTTATTTATCATATCCTGTGTCTTGTATAATCAAATGTGCTGATACTAAGTTTTATCGAATTCGGATGATCGGTTTAAGAGCTATGGAGGAACATACATATATATGTACATACATACATAGGTACAGAAAATATTTCTAAAAGTCGTAAATTTAGTTTTAGTATCATACATAGAGTCTACAGACGCAGTACCTCATAAAACTAAGTAATTTACTCCATGACCATCCCTTAAAGATTTATTATTAGTATTGATTTCGTCGTATGTTCGACTTTGCGTGTGGGTAGGGCACTAGCATAAATAATCATACGACCAATAAACACACACAAATAACACATCAGCTGTGGAGCTTCTGCCAAACTAAAAAGAAGTAATCAAGCCAAAGAAAAGCACAGCGCGCGCAGCTTTGCGCGGCTACTGCAAGGAACGCGCTAAAGCAAATAAACACTCCAAACCAGACGAGCTGAGCAAGTCCTGCAATAATGTGACGTTGGCTAAATGTAGATACAAACATAACATCACGCTTGTTTCCCGATGGGGTAGGCCGAGAAAACGGGCCTCGACGAACGGAGGTCCTAACATCTCTGTCGCCTCATCAGTACTCACGTTTTAGAAGAGAGGAGAGGATGGGACATATTCGTGATACAACTGTAGAGCTTTATTCAGAAGCACGCTCGCTCGCTACGAGAACTTTTCATAGTAATGAAGGTAGTAGATGGCCAGGTGAAGGTTACAGGCTCTAACAATCAAGACTTCGCAGGTGTATCTCCACTAAAATCTACCTTACACAATATTAAAAACTATGGTATTCTTCTGGAGAATTAGAAAGAAAAAGAAGCGAGAAAGAAGGAATGTCTGGCAACATAGGTTTGTTATAGAAAGATATAAATATTTTATTGCTCCAAAACATTTTACAGAAACAATAATAAATATATCATTTACATGAATCGCAAAGACAGACTTATCCCTTACAGAGATTTCTTCCAGTCAACCTTTGGAAGTTTGGGAGTAGTAAGTATTGTACTGGCCATAAGCCGTACAGTAGCTTTTTCATCAACGAGCATTTTCTCGTTGATTCGGTGGCTGGAATTGTCTGGAAAGTTTCTGATGTTCACTTTTTACGCGGCTATAAAAGCTCTGTCACCGGCCTTTTCCTTCATGCGGCCTTGTACTAACCGTTCTTCTAAAATAAAAACGTTGAATGGCCAGTTTTTGTGTCTTCAATTCCATGGAGCAATTCCTCTTGAGCTCCAAACGCTCAGCCAGATGGTACAGCTTTAGGAAGAGCATACGTTCTAGTTGAAGTGGGCCTGAAGGTCAAGTTTTTGAATGAGCGCAGAGCTCATAATTTAAGCTTAAGTAGCTTATGTTGTGAAATATAAGTAGGTAGTAGCAAAAGATTTGATCGTTGTAATGTAATAAAAAAATATAATTTGTATAATTTATAAGGTAATCTATAGGGAATGTTCCAGTTCGACCAGATTTGCTTACCACCATGGGATTCCTCGTTGAATAAGCTTAAAAACAGCTCAGTAGAATTCGTTTTCTAGGACTCGCATTTTTCGAGATAATCGCAATTAAAAGGTCAGTTTCCGATGTTGGACATGGTTAGGATAACTCTTTAATTATCTCGAAAAGTACGAGTGTATTGTTTATTTTATAATTTCATCCATAGGTAGGTAACCTACGCTTGGATATGTCGAAAATTCCGCCAGTTCCAAATTCAATGCGAAGAAGAACTGACAAACAAACTTCGCAAGTCACAATGTTTTGTTAGTACCTTATAAGTATTATATTATAGTAACTTACAAATAATTAACCCATACTACCGCTCACAAGAGCATTAATATTTACAGCATAAACATGAATACTGAAGAATCTGACCACACTGCCTATTTAAATTAACTATATCTGGTGTATGCCATATGCCATCGTCAATTTTGATATTTCATATTATATCAAGTCAAATAAAAAAAAAAAAACAATTAGTTTACGTTTATTACAAAGAAATGTAATAAGTCATATTAAAAATCTAATGATACAAAGTGTATTCAATTGTCAAAGTTTGTTAGTGGGAAAAACAGTAGTCAGACTCTTAGATAAAATTACGGTCAGTTAATGTATCCTTAATACTGTAATAACTATTTTCAATTAACATTATTTTAATCCATCGTTTAAAATTATTATCATCTAATTGTTTTATGTTAGGAGACAGTTTACTATAAAATCTAACACTATTACAAATAAAGCTTTTTGTAGTTTTAGCTAATCTATGTCTTATTAGTTGTACATTATTCTTACCCCGTGTGTCATAGTTATGATTGTCAGTGCTAGGAAAAAATGGCTACTGAGCTTTTTAGAAGCTTCTTAAATGAGGAATCCTGTGGTGGTAAGCAAATGTGGACGAACCGGGACACACTGTATATTATAAGTACATGCTAGTATTAATTTTGTTAGTTCATGAATGCGGTTGGTGTAGGTTTGTGTCTTCTACTTGGAGAAGCGAATGCCATGCCGTCTGAACTGGTGTCCTTTGAAGCTCAATAAACATTTATGCGCATTTTCCGAAATAATATTTACACAACTGACGTTTGTGGGCACAGATGTCTACATTATCTTCTCTCTTCGTATTACAAAGTTCGAACAGACGTTAAAACGCTTTCGATTGACGCACGGCCACGGCAGTGCCAGTGGTACTGAGACCAAATACGTGATCAATAGACACAATGAAGCGATATCTGTTCAAATAAATGGTATTGACGACTATCTCTCTGTCTATGCAGACGCAGACGTTATCGTCGGTATATATCCCACGAACAGGGAAACTCAAACATTTTCTAACGATTAACAAATATTTACAGTGCACACACAACCAGGTGCTAGATACGAGAAAGTGTACGGACGAGATTAAGCTAAGATGAATGGTACAACGTTAGAAATGGGGGAACTGACATTGCCACATTACCCAAATGTTCAATAGATTTCAACGAAATGTTGTTAAAACATGAGAATACTTTTCCTGGATATGATGCAAGGAAGCTTTCGAAGTAAACAAAAAGAAGACATTCTCAGAATCTATTTCGAAGAATAACAAAATGGCGTTGTGCTTTCCTCAAGCACAGTTCGAAAGTTGTCATTGCGATATATCAGGGTTGTGGAATCTTAAAACTAAGTTGACACCTTGTTCCTGTAGAAATTAGGTGCTGCAATGTAAGTACTTTTTATTGATACATTTAATTTCTCCCAACGATGATGCGCACCGCACACGGTACGCGTCGCGCATCGCTTCGCTTATCAAATAGATTGGCATTAGTGAATGGACGTGAGAGTCGCGCAGTCGCATTGGCTGCCGTTATCGTGGCGTGGTGTCGTCAGATTGGGCCACGTCAGATAGAAGCGCGCCGCGCGGTGCGGCGGAGGAGGCGTGGGCTTGGTTGGTCGCGTGAACTTGCGTGTTTGTATTGTAACGGGATATCCTTCTACTTGTCATTAGATAAATGGGCAATCTTTTAGGGCAAATTATTAACTTTAAATTAACACAAAAGACACGTAAATACATATGCATACTATTAACAACACTTTCACATGCAAAGTTAATAAGCAGGGAATATTTTCGTAAGTACCTATACAGAATGATAATGGAATTATTCAGGAAACAATTGAATAGGACAAAGGTTTACAATTGATATTGAAATTGAATTACTGGCCCCATATATTTTGAGCAACAATTTTATTAGGTACTAACTTTCTTTTGAGAATGAGATGAAACAATTTTTTGAGACTTCGAAACAGGGTTGCAGATGGTCCAGACAAAAAAAGAGGACATGTTTCACCCTTTGATATTTCGGGTAAAACTGTACTCTTTACGAAAAACTATTTATAAAAAATATATAAACCGACTTCAAAAATGTATGAAATAAAAAAAAAACGAACCCTAGAGTTGAAGGCGGTGCAAAAGAAGGCTACACAAAATCACAAAATATCATCCACTCATGTTTTCTTTCATCCATCATATTTGCCTGCTTTAGCACCGCCTTCAATTCTAGGGTTACATTTTTTTTTATTTCATACATTTTTGAAGTCGGTATTTATATTTTTTGTAAATAGGTTTTTTTATTTTTTTTGTAATTTTTTGCTATAGTGTACTCGGCGGAATCGCGAGGCCAATTCCGTCTCGCTTTTATTTCATTCTTTTTAGTAATATTACATAAAAAAGAATAATCGAAATCGAATAATCGAAATCGGTTGAAGTGGTACAGATATATTCGCCATGTGTCAAACTGCAAATTTTGAGCGTGTTGCAGTATAGTGCTGAGGTATCGACTTGCTTATATTTTTTATTGCTGAAAAAGTCCACATCAAAAGTTTTGCTAAGGTAACCACAAACCATAGTTTTTTGTTGATTTTTCAAAAACCACTGAATCAATTTGGATAAAATTTGAGACGAGGACGACCTCTGAAGTATGACCTACCAAACAAAAAAATAATTTTCAAAATCGGCCCACAATTGACGGAGTAATCTCGTAACAAACATAAAAAAAACATACAGTCGAATTGAGAACCTCCTCCTTTTGAAGTCGGTTGAAAAAGCACACACTTTCATAGTCCGCGGAGGTCTAAAACTTTTCCGGGGACAAGACTTCAAAAAAGAGGACTGTCCGCGGTAAAAGGGGACACCTGGCAACCCTGCTTCGAAACAACTTATGATAAAACATTTTAAAATCCTCACCTCTTGAATTTTATTGGAATATTATTATTATGGGGTTTATATTTAAAAACAATTATGTACTTACATAAATAATTTCTGCATGTCTACAGCCGTCCAAAATAAAGATACTTAATAAACAAATTAAATTTCTAGCATTCCACAATTTACCACCTTGTGGTTTTTTTAAAAATGGTGAACAAGTATATTTTGTCAAACAACAAAATACTTTCAAATAACAGAACATCGAAGACATGTTATAGAATATTAATTCCGACCGCCATTAAAAACTTTCAAATAATCAGAATAACTTACAGTTCGTAAGCTAGGCTTCCCTAGATCGGCGATAAGCTGGAAGAACGGAATGGAAAGAGTTTCGCAGGAAGCACTGAAAGCCTCATACAGAATTTGTATCAGTCGAGCGCGGGACTAGTTCCAAGCTCCAAATCTGACGAGGACTTGATAAGATCCGAAAAGTCTAGCGCGCTGTAAGAGAGCAAGAGTGACCATCTTGTGGTCCATTGAAACCTTCTCCTACTTGCAATGTGCCTGGATGTGTATGGTGAAGGCATCAAGTGCTGAGTTTGTCCCTTTCTGCTATTGTCCCTTATAAAGGCATTCATACACACCAGTAAGCACTGATTTATTAACATCAAAAAATCTGCATTACTTCCAACATTGTCAATGGTCACAAGAATGTAATTCACTAAAATTTTTCATTGAATTATGTCATTCTTAATGTTGTTGATGTTAATTCGTCAACAATGATGAAATGAAGGTGTAGGGATTGGTGTCAATGAATGGTCTCAATGAAGAGTAGCTTCTGTTTATGTTCTTGGCAACATTTTGTTGTGTGTGCTAGACTGTTATGGAACATGGGAGTAACAACATGCCATCTAAATATGAATTAAGTGAAGCTGTAAGATTCGTAGAACAAATCACTACACTTTTAAAACATTGTCACACTAACCAGCTCACATATTTTTTTAAAATAAGTAGTAAGATGAATAAAATTTCATGCCAGAGGCTTAAGGGGGGTACTAGGCAAAAGCACTTCGTATTTCCCTAACCATGCCCATATTTGCGTACGTACGTTTAAGTTGTACCTTTTGCAAAAATTTTAAAAGGCAATATACATATTTTGATTTTCATTTCATTTTTGATATTTCAAGTGATTTAACTATAATTTATATGCCTATGGTTAGGTAAAGATTCAAGGTATAATGTGAATACATTATTTTTAATTTAATCTTGTAAATTCCCTGAAAAATATGTGGTTGAAAAGTCGTAAAATCGTTCAAAAATGCCTTTGGTATTCCCTCGCAATTTTTTACAAATGCATCTAATACGAAAAATGCTTCATTGAGCTTAGAGTCAATAAGACTAAGAATCATCTAAATAAATTCAAACGCTTACAGAATAAATGGTTTTTCACTGAACTATCTTTGAACATTCTAAATTTTGGGCCGTTGCCATGCGCTTTTTGTATGGACGTATTTGTAACGAGAATAGCAAATGCATTTTCGAACATTTTTACCACTTTTCACCCACTTATTTTTCAGAGAATTTACAAGATTATGTCACAATAATCTACCTTGAATCTTTACCTAACTTTAAGCATATAAATTATAGTTCTATCCAGTGGCGGTTCCCCAGGTGAAGCAAGTGAAGCACCGCCTCACTTAATTATCTTGAAAGTAAAGAAAAAAAAAACATTTCAAAATATCAAGAAAGAAAACTTAAAAAAGTCAAGTATATCCGATCCGAACTGATCACAATATTAGCGCGGCGGCGCGGAGGAGGCGGAGGCGGCTGGTGCGACGCGCGCGACGAAATACGTTAAAGATGTGTTAGTGCATCAACACCACCAACACAGCACGCACACACACACAGACGTGACGTGTGACGTGTCACGTACTACGGCATGGCATATGGTGACTCACCCCGGTCCGGTGCGGCGACGAATCGCTTATTTTGATATCGCTTCACCAAGCGTAAAGACAACAGGTTGACCTTGGAGGCTTTGGATGTAGGGAGCAGCTGAGGCTCTGATAAATGGCGCCGGACGAAACATCTATATCCAATTAAAAGAATGCAGAGCGAGATGGGGCTATTCACGTTTTCTATAAGTCGGTTTGTTTTACCTCCGTGAAAATGATTATGTTATGATGGCGAAATTCGCAATAGTTACGGTAAGTTTCATAGCTCAATGGTATATGCTTCGCTTTTCAATCTAGTGACGTTGGTTCGAATCTCACTTTTGCGAATTCTTTTTTTTTTGTTTTTAGGGTTCCGTATCCGGTACGGGACCCTATTACTAAGCCTACGCCGTCTGTCTGTCTGTCTGTCTGTCTGTCCGTCCGTCCGTCCGTCTGTCTTTTTTTTTTATGTAATCCGGTATGGGTGGCTGAGCCGGAGGGGCCAAAGCGCATGCTCCGACCAGCCAATATCACCTCCGAGAAGGTAGGTGCCATACCGGAGACTTCCCTGGATTGCTGGCTATACTAGACTAGAGGAGAACACAGCCGAGGCTGCTATGCGGCAGCAGCAGGTGTAGGTATGCATACACGTAAATTTTTTCGGCAGAAAAAAACTCATTGTTACACGCCGACCGGATTCGAACCTCGCACCTCTCGCATTGCCCAATGCCAAACCACTCGGCCACCCGCCGCTTGTCTGTCCGTCCGTCTGTCCGAGGCCTGTATCTCTTGAACCGTAATTTGGTAGCCCGTTGAAATGTTCACAGAAAATGTGTTATTATGGCCGATATAACAAAAAATAATGAAAATAAGAAAAAGTAAAAAACTCACGGGGGTTCCCATAGATGGCGCGCGCGCATACACTTTTTGGTTTCAAAAAGTGTATGCGCGCGCGCCATCTACCAAATAGATGATGAATCATTTTCTAATAGTGACTAACTAATATGAAGTATTTCATAACACGCCATCTAGATGGCGTGGCGTGTTATGAAATTCATCTAGTGGCGCTAGCCGTGACATGGCGATACGGTACCCTCGGGTAACTATTTAGTAATATGTGCCCTCGGTGCGCGATTCGATAGTAGTTTTTGGTTAAGTATTGTTAGGGCCAAAAAAAATTAGGTTTAGGTTTTTCAATTTATCATAAAGTAATAGCAATGTAGGTGGATTTTTTAGTCGCCTCACTAAGATTTATAGGTCAAAGCCGCCACTGGTTCTATCTATTGAAATATGGCTATAGTTAGGATAATATTATAATGTTTATATATTTTTTTTCTCCTTTAATATTAGATTTATTCTTGCATAAATATATTAGTTTGGGTTATAGCTTTGTTATTCTCTTTTGGCATTTTGTTTACAATAAAATTGTGCCTTTTTAAGTTAGCATCATACTGTTTTTTTGTTTAAATATTACTACTTATATGTTAATGTAAACTTAGCTGGTGTTAAGTTTGTTAAATATTTTATATTAATTGTTTATTATGTACTGTATGATTACTGAATAAATAAAAAAAAAAAATGTGTTGTTTTGCCTAGTACCGTAACCCCCCCTTGTGAAATCCGAATAGTAAGCTAGCACAAGTGTGTTCACACTGTTAAAATATGAATAGTGTATGTAGGGCCAGACTTAAATACAGCACTGAATCTAGTGAAATGTTTACTAGATTCAACATAGGCTGCGTTCAGTCCTTTTTATTTTCTGTTCTCTTGATTGTTGTACATATTCATAAGTATATTTTGTTGTACCTAATGCAGAAGTATATTTATTATTCTTATTGTTTTCTTAGGTTGCCTATGAGGGGCATAGGCTGTATCTGTCACACACAATGCACATATAAATATTGTTTACGATAAATTTCATACTAAAACAAAAATTAAAACAGAAACTTACCCATCTGCAATGACTGAATTCTGCGACAGCGCCTCTGCGAATGTCATTTTATTCTCTGCAAATATCGGTGGATTTTCTGCGAGAGAGCCATGGTCTGTAGTCTTCGGTGAAGCGGACTTCGGCTTCAAGTCGACGTCCAGCTTGCCTTTAGGTTCACCGCTGTCGGTGACGTTACTTAGCCCGGCGGAGTCGGATGCGCTGTTCACCTCGGGGAGAGAAGCTTCCGACACTACTAAAATAAACAATGCGCAGCTGGAAGCAAACCAAACAGTAAATATTAATGATGGATGATGCAGATGCTTGTGGACAATTTATATACCTAGTTCATGTATGCATATTTAGAAATAATAATAATGCACACCTATATTTACAAAGGCCAACCATGCAAGAAAAAATATTATCTATACGTAACTATTCATTATTTTTTATGGTTTGGTGCCATATTTTTTAAGCAATTAACTTAGTAAGTGCATAAAAAAGCAGGGCCTAACCTAAGAATACATAAAACTATTAATGTTACTATCAACTTTATTTATTCTTAGTGCCCGAGATGAAACAGTAAATATACCTACGTGTGTTAGCAGATATTTATGCCTACGCCAGTGAAACTAAAATAACATTGAGGACACTTTTTTATCCGGTTTCTTACCTTGACAATACGGAGATAGTCAGTAGCGAGGTGTACACAAGGTACAGACCGCCCTTCATCGTAATCGTAAATACTCCAGCAGACAGTATTCATTCATCATTTTGCGCGCTGTGCACAAACATCACATCGACCGACTGACTCCCAACGACGACGCGGCGGCGGGACACAGAGCTACCTCGACACATGCGCGGAACAATAATTTACAAGATTTGATTAATAATTTTATTCAAGGTAAACCATAAGACAAAACGGAAATATTGATTTTTACTGTCTGACGAAATTAGAAACAACTTCGTCAAATTGAAATTGCAGACAGACGGTGCAGACGGTCGAACATCCACATCGAACTCATCGAGCGAACTTCAGACAACAGACAGCTGTTTATTACTGTCTGTCTGTCATCGATGACAGCCCTCTATCTTTAGTTTATCTATTCATTTGAAGTTTGTCTATACCACATGATGTGCAGTGTGTTAAATATCATATTTTTTCATAAAATTAAATAATACCATCTAAGGACCCCGGCACACGACCGATTCTATCACCCTTAGTTGGTTTAGTTAGTAGAGTAGAGTTTTCCATGACGGGCGATGTCTCTCCAACCCAGCTGGTTCGTCGGTTATTCAGTCGTTTCGTTCGTTCTGTTTATGTAGTGCAGCGTAGGTTGTCGGATGACTAAACAGTACACGACCGACTAAACAGTTGGCCGCTGTCTTTCGGCATATACTATGAAGTTGTACAACTTTTCATTGAATCGTGGAGCATTGGTGTCAACTAAACAGTGGTGTTCGCGTCTCGTCGCGCACCCTCATGTACATTTTGCATGTATTTTGGAAGTTTTTTGATTACGACTAAACACCATAGTTGGATAAGAATTGGTCGTGTGCCGGAACTCTACAACTTACAGTTCGAGTCGAGATCAAATTAAATGTGTCGTCGTCGTAAAACACATATGGCGGTCTCTCGAACTACTTTGATACAAAACACAGGTTAGGTTCTGCTTGGTTGAGTACTGCTCGCACTTGTGGGATGGCTCAGCTAAATACCAGCCTACGCCGATAGACTCAATCCAGTGTCGTGGCGTGCGACTGGTGGGTGACCCTGTGGTGTCCCGCAACTTAGAACCATTGCAACTCCGTAGGGACGTCACGTCGTCCCACGCGACGCGATTCCGCCGTCCCCATTCCACCTCCGCACTACGCGTACTGGGCAGGGGATACACCCCTATTCAATCGACCTACCACGGATGCGCACCAACCGGTACAACCCGCCCTCCGAAGTAGGTACCTACAGCTTGGGGTTTTTCAAAAGTGACGTGAAAAGGCTACTGTCAGGCCGGCGGCGTGGCATTCGCATTCCCCGTGCATCACAGAATGTTCATGGGCATCGTTAGACACCTACTTGTAGGTGAAATGATGCCATATTTCGCGCTATCCTTTAAAAAACATGAACAACGCATATACTACTCTCAAATTTGAAAAAAGGTACACTTACGCCATTTTCAAGTTCAGATTTCATCTCTCTATTCTCGGTCCGCCACCTGACAGCTCTGGCGGCTCCTGCGGATCCTGCGGAAACTCCTTTCGGAAACACTCGGCTCGAAGGAGTGTGGTATCCGTATGAGTCACGTTTTGGTGGATTAAAAAAAAATAAAAGCAGAGCCGAGCGGTAGAGGGCCTAGCTAGAGGGTAGCTCGCGCGGTACGGGAAGCGATCGGGAGTTGGGCTAGCGAGCGGAGATTGGCTCGCGCGGGGCGGGAAGCGAGCGGGAGGGGGGCTAGCGGCCGGTAAGCGACAACGCCAGCCAAGGCTAACCCAACATGTCCAATTCAATTCAACATGTGAAATACAACCGGGCATCACAATGACTGGCGCGGCGCGAGATGCAGCGCGATGCGTGCAGGCGGGGTGGCGCGTGCGACGAGTTCGGTCGCTCGCGATTTTAGATGTTTAGTTTAATGTGCCCCAATTCGTAAATTGTGCCTCAACTCGGCGGAGCAATGCCCGTTGCCCGAGTAAGAACTCTAGTAAAACATAATACCTCGTTGCATACATAGCGCCACGCCTGTTTCCCGGTGGGGTAAGCAGAGACAACGGATCTCCACTCCACGTGTCACGATCCTCATATACCTCTGCCGCTCCTCCACTAGTACTTCATAGAATAAATAAGGAGATTAAATAAGTGTCGTAGAACAAAAGTTGTTATATTTCACGATTTCACGTACAGAATCACCCCCTTTCAGGTTTTACGGTTGGGGTTGCAACACCGTGTACATTGTTAATTTTTGTGAAATGTTCACAGAATTTTCACGGAATATGTGTTATTATGGCCGATATAACAACAAATAATAAAAAGTTAAAAGAAAATCTCCCCGTAGAAGAAACTAAAAATTGTATGCGCCATCTACGGAAAATAGTATGAATCATTTTAACTAATATATAGATGGCGTGAGTGGCGCTGACCATGACATGGCGATACGGAACCCTCGGAGCGCAAGTTAGACTCGCACTTGGCCGGTTTTTTATTTAGATTTTTTTCATCTCTTTTTGTTACTGCCAGTTGGAGTTGGCAACACTGGCCGCGCCAGCACAACAGCATAATATAAAATAGCTCCGTTGAAAATATTTTCACAAGATTCTTGATAATATTCTAAAACTGCTGAAGATCCACCTCCACATCTCGTCCTTCGCTATCTTATATCAACTTCTTCATCTGCGTTACCTTCCTGTTACTGTGACTGCAAGCAAGTTGGCTATTCAGATAGAAAGAGGAGAATCAAAAGGAAAAGCTAATCGCCATTTTGGGTTTGAGATCCAAGTTTTGTAATTTTAGATTTTCTTTGAATAAATAAAGATGGATGAAGAACGGCCGAGCCCTAAACCTCCTGATCCCGATGAATCAGTTAGAGATTCTCATATTTTGAACTCCCCGGGGGCGTATGAGTCCGTTGGTATGGCTTCGCCACCAAGCGGCTTTACTATTATGAAATCGAAGCATCTGTCTAAAAAACGTCGTAAGACTACAGTGGTGAAGTCAAAAAGATCGTCCCAACTATCCCTATCATCACAATCATCGTGTTCAATTACTGATCTTTGCTCCGAACAGGTTTCCGGAAAGAGTGAGCCTTCCTTCCCGGCTGGCCAAAGGTCTCTTCCGGGAACAGGTTCAATGATCGACTCATTTTTGCCATTAAGCCAAAATACAGTTCCTTCGACCATTACATCTTTGAATATAACGACCCAAATATCACAATCTAACAAGGATATGACAAATATGACTCAGACAATGAATAATGTTTCCAGAAAATTATATTCTCATTCTGATGCAGGGCCCTTCATCGTTCATGTCCAAAGGAATGAAGCGGATCCCAAATCTGGTACGGTTATTCAGCCAATAAAGTTTGGTATTTTACTACGTAATATGCAGGTTAAAAACATTAAAGCAGATGGTGTTAAATCAGTTGGCAGGAATCGCATCTCTGTGGAATTCTCAAATAGCAGTGATGCCAATCTTTTCATAGAATCTCAAGTTTTGTCTGCTAAAAATTATAAGATTTTCATTCCTAACTTTAATATAACCCGTATGGGAGTAGTCAAAGGGGTCCCTCGGGATTGGACAGAGGATGATATTTTGAAGGAGATTAAAGTGCCCGAAGGGTTTGGAAATGTCATAAAGGCTCGTCGCATGAACTATAAAAATCGTACTAACAATGGACCTACAGAGTGGAATCCTACTGAAACAGTGGTTCTTACTTTTGATGGACAAAGACTGCCTCCTAAGGTTTTCCTTTTATACACTTCTCTGTCTGTAGATAAGTATACCTTTCCGACTATTCAGTGTTATAACTGTTGCAGATTTGGGCACTCGAAAAACATTTGCAGGTCTGCTCCCAGATGTTTTAAGTGTCGCGGCTCTCATACTGGTGAATCATGTACAACAGCTGAGAATGACTCTGTATGTGTCTCGTGTAATGGTAGGCATATTGCCACAAGTAAGTCTTGCCCTGAATATATGAGACAGCTGAATATTAAATTAAAAATGTCGGAAGAGTTAATTTCATATAATGATGCTTCTAAATTAGTTCCAATATCCAGAAGGTCTTATGCTGACATAGCATCAACTCCGATAAATACCCTCTCTTCCCATAATATTCAACCTTCTCCTTCCCGTTTGAATCCTCAGTCTTCCTCACACATTAAAACTACTTTTACAATGCCTCGTCCTCGTTCTCCTCTTTCCCGAGGTTATGACCGTATTGCTCATCAAAAATAGTCAATGATGGCATTCCTTCTTCCAGCAATGGTTGCGGTTATGCTCCAAAAGAAGTGTCTGATAATAATATAGATTTTTCAGCAATTTTAAAAATTATTATAAATGTAATTAACATGCACCCTGAAATTATACCGTCCCACGTTGCCTCAAAAATTTTATCCATTTTAACATTAATAGAAAATGTCTTCTCGACTGTCAATCCTGCAGTGGAACTGCAGAAGTATTTGCAATAAGCGTTCAGACTTTTTTTATATTTTAAATAAATATAATCCATATATTTGCGCCCTTTCGGAAACCTGGTTGAAACCCAGTTCTAAATTTTCAGTTTCAGGATTTTCTTCTATAAGAGATGATAGAGTTGATGGCCACGGCGGCTGCGCTCTCTTCATTCACAGAGATCTTCCATATTCCCATATCAAGCTTCCTCACTTTGGGGATAGCATTAATGCTGTAGCTGCCCGCATCGCTTGTATATCGTACCTTTCCATTTACATTCCACACCCTTCAACTTCTACTGTCCATGATGTAAAACGTATAATAAAGTTTTTACCTAAACCTTTTATAATTTTAGGAGATTTCAATTGCAAACACCATCTTTGGGGCTCATCTTCAAATGATAACTTTGGAAATAAACTGGTAGACATGATGGATGAATTCAACTTATGTGTATTAAATGATGGTTCTCCCACTCGTAGAGTATCACCTTTTCAAAATACTTCCATAGTTGATCTTTCATTCTGCACTATTGATTTAGCTTCTATTTTGCTGTGGAAAACCTTAGATAGTTCTTATGGCAGTGATCATTTCCCAATATTATTATCGTTTCCTTCCAAAAATGTTATAAAAAAAAAGAAAGATCCTCTTTTAAAATATAACATTAATAAAGCTGATTGGGCATCGTTTAGTGAGTCTGTAGAGGAAAGTCTTAAACCATTTCCTTTAGTGAATAATGATAATATATCGAATGTTTATTCCAAATTTGTAGCATCTTTAATATCTGCTGCAGACCAACACATCCCTCGTAAGTGTCTTAATTATAAAAATCGCCGTACCCCTCCTTGGTGGGATGTCGATTGTTCCTTGGCAATAAAGGACAGGAAACATTCAGAAAAAAATTACAAAGAAAATATGTCTGAAATAAATTATCTTTCTCTTAGAAAAATTCAAGCCAAAACTACTAAACTTCTTCAGGAGAAGAAAAGAAAGGGCTGGCAAAGCTTTTGCTCTTCTCTATCTCCTGCATCAAAGTCATCCATTGTTTGGGAAAATTTGCGTAAATTTAGATCCTCTTGTAGTGACCATAATTTCAATAAGCCCAGTTCAGACTCTTGGTTGAATTCTTTCTTGGATAAGTTGGCTCCTCCTTTCGCGCCCAACTTGGATAATATTCCATTTTCCTACATCCCTCCTCTTATCCCTGATTTCATGGAAAATATTTTCTCTTCTCGTGAACTTGACCTTGTCCTCAATTCTGTAAGGAACACCTCTCCAGGAATTGATGGCATCCCTTATGCGTTCCTTTTCCACTGCAATAATGGCTCGAAAGAGTTCCTTCTTTCAATGCTAAATTTAATTGTTAGAACAGGTAATATTCCTGAGGTATGGAAAACCCAAATAATTATTCCCATCTTAAAACCTAAAAAAGATCCAAACGAAGGTTCCTCATATCGACCCATAGCTCTTTCTTCTGTCATGGCCAAGGTTGCGGAGCATCTGGTTAAAAATCGACTTGAGTGGTTTGTGGAAAATAAATCCATTTTGGCTAAAAGTCAATTTGGTTTTAGGAAGGGTCGTAGTACAATGGATAGTTTAAGTATTTTTTCCACTGATATTAATCTAGCGTTTACTCGAGGAGAGTCGGTAGTTGCTTCGTTTTTAGACATTTCAGCCGCTTATGATAATGTTAATTTATCTGTGCTGAAGCAAAAACTAATAAAATTACAAATACCAACTCTTTTGGTTAACTTTATCTCGAATCTTTTAGCTCAAAGGAAAATTGTTATCCGTTCGGAAAATAATGACGCCCCATGTAGGATAATATGGAAAGGCCTTCCGCAAGGATCTGTTTTAAGTCCTCTTTTATATAACCTATATACTCATGACCTAGAACGCTCAATAACCCCTTTTGTTAGAGTACTTCAGTATGCAGATGACCTATTATTATATTGTAATAACTCATCTATCTCTAAAGCCTCCAACTCTCTCAACGAGTCTCTGGGATCCTTGAGTTTATGGTTGTCTAATCATGGTTTAGATTTATCCCCTTCTAAAAGTACTTGTATAATATTTTCTAGGAAGCGGTTAATTCCTTTCATTAACATTTTATACAATGGTATTCAAATTCCTCAGGTTCAAGAGGTGAAATTCCTTGGGGTAATTTTAGACACGAAAATGTCAGGTTCTCCTCACATGTCTTACGTTCATAATAAATGCGAGAGGAACATAAACATAATACGGGCCTTATCTGGAGTTTGGTGGGGTGCTCATCCCTATTGTCTTAAATTAATATACAATGCCATAATTAGAAGTATTCTGGATTACGGCACCTTTATTTTTGAGCCATGCAGCAAAATTGCATTACGTAAAATAGACTCTATACAATCAAAATCCCTACGAATAATCCTTGGTGCCATGAAATCTAGTCCCATTAATGTCCTTCAAGTTGAAAGCGGTGACCCTCCATTATTCCTACGGAGGCAATACCTATCGGATCGTTATATCTTGAGAGCTGCTCAATTCAAATTTCATCCCATATTCCCTAAACTTAAACTTCTTAATTTATATTACCATTCTAAACGTTTCTGGTTCAATAAGTTATGCCCACGCCTTCTAAAAAGTTACAAAAAAATTATAATCTTAAATCATCGTACCTTTAGATCAAATTATCTTCCTCTGTTTGAAACTCCTTTCTTAGCTCTTGTTCATTCACCTAATATTATCACATCCCTTGATATATCTAAAGACTCTCCATATGCCAATAGACAGTTTAACAGAATTGTATCTCTGAAATGGCCTGACTGGAATCACATTTATACTGATGCATCAAAAACATCTGAATTAGGTTGTGTTGGATCAGCTTTCTTTCATCCTCAAAATAATGTGATTCGTAAAATTAAAAGCCCTCCGGAATCGTCAGTATACACTGGAGAGTGTTTAGCTATCTTGGAAGCCATTAAATATGTTATCCTAATCAAAGCCAATAAATCTGTTATATTTTCAGATTCATTGAGTGCTCTTCAGGCTATCATTCAAAACCCTTTCAAAAACTGTCATCAAAATCCTATCATTTTCAATATTCGAAATTTACTATTTTTCTGTTCGTCCATCAATATCAACGTGGCCATTGCCTGGATCCCTGCACACTCGGGGATAGTTGGGAATGAACGCGCAGACAACCTGGCTAAAGATGCTATTCTCCATGGTGATCGATTTCCCTTTTTAAATTACTCCTCTGATCTTATTAACCTATCCCATCAATACCTTAAAAAATCTTGGTCCAATAATTGGTCCAAAACTAGTAAAAAAAAGGGCCTATTTTATTCTAAAATACAGTTGGAGATTCCTTCAAAGCCCTGGTTTTTCAAAATTAATTGTCCTAAAATTGTCTCCTCCGTTATTTGTCGCTTACGAATAGGCCACTCTTGCCTTCCTTCTCATCTTTTCAAAATTCGTGTTATTAATTCTTCTCTGTGCGAATGTGGACTAGGAGAGGTCGGTGATGCTAATCACATTTTATTTGCTTGTCCCTTATATGAAAAAAGTCAAATTTACCCCCGTCTTCCAAAAATTAAGGTTTTTCTGCCTGTTAATTCTGTCCACCTTCTTTCTTTACTTTTTTATAATCCGCGTATTATTTTGGTTCTCCAGAAATTTATTGTTCAAAATAAATTAAAAATATAGGTTCACAGTCATCTAATTTCATCTTTTTTTAATATCTTATAGTAGGTAATGTGTTGACTAGTAGTCATATTTTTGGAATTCGCTTGGATCTTACAACTTGATATTGGCACATTGAGCCTCAACTGTAAAGTCAAGAGGCCACTTGCCATTGGGAAGAAAAAAAAAAAAAAAAAAAAATAATCCAAAGATTAAACTCTCTAAGTTCTAATCTGTGCATCGCTCGCCCACCGTTAACCCGGCACACCGCACCGCACGCAACACTGATCGCAACCTGCAACTGCTTCTGCTTGCCACACTGCAGTGACTTCTGTGTAGTGAAACAAATCCTAAGATGGAGTCCTGGTTCGCGCTACCGTACACCGTCCTGGAGCTACCCAACATCAAGCTGAAGAAACCAAATTGGTTGCAACCGCCGAGCACCACCACCACATTCGCACTTGTTTTGTTCTCCTACTTCCTTGTCACTGGAGGTTAGCAGAGGCTTCCGGTCTAATATAATACCTACAGCAATTTCGGGCTCGAGAAGACGACCGCTTCTCATCCAACTAAACTGTAATCAAAGAATTTCCAAAACACAAGCAAAATGACGAGGGTGGCTGCACGACGCCAACTCAACTGTTTAGTTGGCACCGACTCTCCACGACTCAATTAAAAAGTTGTACAACACACCTGCAGTGGCAAACTTTTTAATCGACCGCCGACTTTTTAGTCAACCGCCAACTTACGCTGCACTATGCAGAGCGAACGACTGAACAATCGCCCGCGCACCGCAACGTCTGAACAGTTGGGTTGGAGTTAAAGCAGCCGTCATGCCCAACTCAACTAAACTGTTGGTGATTCAATCGCTCCTGTAACCGAGCCCTTATTCAACTCACTTATCTATGTATAAGTAGTTTTTTTTTATGGAATCTGACACGGTTGACTACATCACCTACAACATCCGTGATGTCAGCCCATAACACTGGGTGAAATTGGTGCCACGTCAGTGCTTCCCTTCGGTCGTGTTTTACCATCGTGTTATAATGAATAGTACTCATACATTGAGTACTATTCATTATAACAGCACTCCTCCCGAAGAAACATGTCACTGACCAAATCGGCTTATAAACTGAGTTCTTAATGGCTGATGCCTGTGTTGTATATCGTCTTATCGTCCTATGTCTGCGAATGAGCGAGTAAGGCAGGTGCGTTAGCGCTTTGAATGTATTCGTAGTGACAATCATTGTATTTGAAGGCACGCACACTTGTTGACAGACAGGTGACATGTTTCATCAGTCATCACACTTTGCCTCTTCTAGTATTTAGTACGGTGATCCAATTAGATTTTTAGCAATGCCTCACAATGGACAGTAACTAAGTGTTTAGATTGGACTTTTCCCTCCTGCTAGAGTGTTTTCATTTTACGAAGGCACGAGGGGTACGAGGTAGGAAGTGGTCGAGGTAGGAAGTGGAGAGGCGACCGCGCGGAGCTCAGTAGAGAATGAACTCGGTGCCCGGTCTGTACACACGTTCTACACGTCTCCGTATCGCTCTGTTGAACCGAGTCCTTCCCTACTGAGCTCCGCTCGGTCTCACACCACTTCCTATCTCATACTGCTCGTGCCTTCGTAAAATTAAAACACTCACCAGTTTTACTCCTATGTACACTTCACAAATATTAGTTCCAACTGATGGCCTGGCTCATTGACCTCACAAGGTTATTTTTCGAATAATTGATAGCTGTTATGAAAGTTTCGACTGCGGCAGCTGGAAGCAGGTCTCGGGATTTTTTTCAATCTATCTAGATGTTATCCAGAATTTGAACACGATAGCTTGGCTTCATACCACCACCATATTTGACACTGAATTTTTACCTCTGAATTTAGCGTGACATGTGTTACAGGTATAATCTACGACGTGATCGTAGAGCCACCCAGCGTGGGATCCACGACCGACGAACACGGCCACAGCCGCCCCGTGGCGTTTATGCCCAACCGCGTCAACGGCCAATACATCATGGAGGGCCTCGCTTCCTCTTTTCTCTTCTCGCTCGGAGGACTAGGGTTCATTATACTGGACCGCACCGACAACCCGTCCACGCCAAAACTCAATAGGATCCTGCTCATATCTGTGGCGTTCCTCTGCATCCTCGTCTCCTTCTTCACGACTTGGATCTTCATGAGGATGAAGCTGCCGGGTTATCTTCAGAATTAGGAATGTAGACTAAGCGGCAAATTTAATTTTTGTATTGTAATAAAATTAAATTTTTTAATTAATAGTTTGTTTATTTTCAGTGTAGGGTAGGGCTCACTCTAACTGCTGGAGGGAACCAAGTGTGAGTATAGCGAGCAGCTTCCCCCACCGTTTCAGTTTCCACCGACCAATTTATAATTTCTATTACAACTAAAACATACGAGGAGTGAGTGAATATAAAGACTGCTTTGAGAGTGAAGATGGTACATGTAATGTTGTCTCCCTAATGCAAGGAATGTTTGGTATGGTGTAACTATAATCTACAAATAAAGAAATGTGGTAATACAAATATAGCTTAATTTTGGCCCAACGAAAGTTGGGTACGCATGGGCGTGGCCTAGAAATTGTGTCAATGACATACTATAATACATACAATACAATAAGGTATATTTTTGCATAAAAAATATCATTAATAATAAAATGTGATGTTTTGTTGTTTATTTCAAGCCAGTAGTAAAGTTTCAAATGCGACCGGCATTTGAAACTTTACTACTGGCAAAATATGCACTGGTGTTTATGAAATAAAACCATACTTTGCACGCGCGGTGACTTATAGCCTTAGAATAATTAACAGCGAACATGTGGCGTCAAGTGTGTATGTGCGTTGTTGGGTCAGATTTGCAAGTAAACACAAGACTTTCGGAATTAATTTATTTTTCAAAGACCTTCCGAATTAGTTCATTGACTCTTTGTACAAAACCTACGACTACTTCCACCAGATCAAAGAAACAGTATTAAATGATAGCAAAATATTGCTAGGAATATTATGTATAGACATTATGCAAATAAATTCTTATTCACTGATAATAATGTGAGATTACGAACAATACATCAAAGAAAATGTGAAAATAACAATTATTCAGCAATAGCTGTTCCTGCGGCTTAGCGTCGCAATGGCACCATGGTTTTGTTTATTTTTTAAATCCTGTAACCATCCTAAGATATATTAGAAAATGTCTGAAAACCCTATGTGAATTGATTGAGTAGTTTTTGACTTAAGTAGCTCTCGATAGAATCGACGACGGCGCATAGGTATAGGTCGTTGGTTCTAACCTGAGGCGTACAAATACATTCATGCATGACGGTGAGCATAAAATTCTGCGAGTGTGTGTAGTAGTGCTCAGGCCATGTATAGGTGCATTTCAAGGATTTGTATAGGAGAAATGCATTTGTGTGCGTACGTGTGTTCACCTCAGGTTAGGCCGTCCATGCTATAACACACTTAAATATTTATTATTAGGATTATTTTTAAATTAAATTGAGCATGTTGAAACAAAAGTATTCATGAATAAAGCCTCATTTAAAATGCTTGAGATGTGCAGGAAAGGTCAGCGTATTACAATACCCACCTGGTGAATTTGGTACAGGCTGCCACTTTCGGCAAAATATTTTTTTTTCACACTAAGCACTAAGATTAAATTCTTGACAAAATACATAACAAAATGCAGTTTGAAAAAAGTGAGTGAGTGAGTGAGAGAGAAGTCACTGTAAAATCGCAATTCACTCCAGCCGCAAAAATCATCAGGGCCCCGGTATAGATGTTTACACATAAAAAGATCGACTCTCAATGACCCTTTTTTGTTAACAGATTTGGCCATTAGGGGCAGGGAAAGGTTTAATCATAAGTTTGCTCACAATAAGTCGTAAACCACAGCAGCTACATACATACATCATACAACCTGAACTGAATACACCATGCCCATCTATTCTGCTAAAATATTGAAAGCCTCACACACAACATTGAGATTACGTAAAATAAACTTACACACTAATTATTATATTCGATTATTTTGAGACCTGTGCTTTATTTGGTATCCTTATAATAATTTATTTGAGTATTCTTCTGGCTACAGTCTGATTCGGAAGGAGCTGAAACAGAAAACAAATTAAACATTTACAAAACAAACTAATGTCCTAAGCACTTAATAACTGAAGCAGACGGGCAAGCAAGCAACCTTGGATGGGTAAATGTCCGATCACTGAGGCTGGCTGTGGTTCGCATTCCACGTAAAAGTGTAGGTCCCTTCCTTTTTAGGGTACCGTATCCGTCGTACAGAACCCTATTACTAAGTCTATGCCGTCTGTCTGTCTGTTGGTCTGTCCGAGGACTGTATCTCTTGAACCGTAATAGGTAATCTGTTGAAATTTTAACAGAATATGTGTTATTATGGCCGATATAACAACAAATAATAAAAATAAGAAAAAGTAAACAAATCACCAGGGTCCCCATACAACTAAAAATTGTATGCGCGGTAGATTGCCCCATCTACCGAAAAGAGTATGAAGAATTTTAACTAATACATAGATGGCATGAGTGGCGCTGACCATGACATGGCGATACGTAACCCTCGGTGCGTGAGTTCGACTCGCACTTGGCCGATTTTTTATTAGTTGGTAGGGTTGAACCCATCCGGATTGGTACCACTGCAGTGAATCAATGTTGGGCGAAACAGCTATTAAAATAATTTTTATTTTCCGATCAGTTCAGTGTAGTTGGCACGTCCAAAAGTGAATCACTGACTCGGCATCAAGTTCACAGGTGTTTGGGGCTGACATCGCGGGCATGTGGCCAGCCGTGTTGGTTTCAGTAAAAAAAACCTCACTGGCAGAAGTCGGAGCTCTTATCGATGATGTGCTCGAATTCTGCAAAGGAGAGGGCTCCGTCGTCGTCGAGGTCGGCCTCCTCCAGTACGTTCTGTATCAGCTGCTGGATCTCCGAGTCACTCAGCTTCTGCTCCGGGCCGCACAGCCGCTCTATCACTTGGCGCAGGTCCGATACGCCTATCATATCGTCTCCATCGAAATCTGCAATATATTTGTCGATTTTCTGTTTAGAAATAATATCAAGCACTTAAATTTACGGTCTAACCGTGCGTAAGCATTGATTTCTAGAATAACAATGTCGCTACATGGCATCACTAAATTTAAAAGTTAAAACATTTTATTTTATTTTAAAATGTTAGTACTAAGCATGCACTCTTGTCAGTATTGTGTTTTTTTTTTATGTATATGTGTGTGTATTGGATGAGAGAAATAAAAATTTTCAAGTGAAGTGAAGTCTCATTACAAATTCTGTATGAGACTTCCAGTTCCACAGCTCATTCCACGTACATAATTCCAATTTGTTTTTCTGATTGCGTACCTACACCTGCTGCTTTACTGTTCAGAATCAGTGTAAAATTTAAGGTCCCTTCCCTACCCCTTACAAGGTTGTAGGATTAAATTGTAGCCGAGTGAGTTGGTACCACCGTACTTGGTGCAAGGTGGTCGCATTACAGCCTCGGTTATCTTCTCCTTTATTACAGTATAGCAAGCAATCCAAAATAAAGTTTCCTTTAGTGCATCTTCCAGGAAGTGATTTCGGCTGGTCGGAGCGTGTGCGTTGGCCCCTTTGACTCGGCCACCCATACAGGATTACATAAATAATGTGCTATTGTGATAAAGCGATGGAAATACTGACCAAATATTCTAAAGGCATGTTCGGCCTTAACCGCTTTCGGTGCAGCATCACTAAACACGGACATCATGTCGAGGAAGTCCTCAAACGTGCAGTCTCCGTCGTTACTGGAGCTGAACACCTTGCAGATCCGGTCGCGAAACGGGTTCACTCTCAATTCTGGATACTGGAGGATTTTCGCCATGGGCAGTTTGGCATTTTTATTGTGACCCACTTTCTCTGGAGCTAGTGCTTTGAACTTTTGATGTGCACTGAAATAAATAAATTATATTTATCTTACAACTATCTAACCCAGAGATGGGCAAACTACGGCCCGCGGGCCATCTCCGGCCCGCGATCATCGACCCAGAAGTAGATAATGACATAAATCACAGAAACATTCGGTCAACATTAAATACTCGTAGTGTACCTACTTGGTTACATTAATTAATTAATATTTCTTCCTATTTTAGGTATAGATTACCTGCAATAAATATTTATTTCCCTATTTCACAGTGTATCAGTACACTGTACCTGATTCGAATATCTCAAGTGTTTATTGGTAAGGTACATAATTATAGAATACCATATAGATTGTTACAGTGCTTTATAGCTACATTAAAAAATACATGAAAATAGTATCTGTGCCCGCAATCGTGTATTTTATAGCACAGTGTTGCCTAAACTGGCTATACATAGATAGTTCATATAATTTAATTTTGTATAAATAAGAGAACTTTTAATTTTGTTTAAACCTATGAGTTTATAAATAATTTTATTTCGGAAAATACAAATATTTATATTTCAATAAAGAATTCTATTATAACCAAAAATTAAAAAAGCTGCCCCCCCCATAAATTCTCTTTTTAAATATTGGCCCGCGTAGGAAAAAGTTTGCCCATCCCTGATCTAACAAATTAGGTACCTACAGTACCCGGCAGTAAGTAATAAACATCGAACTTTAGAAAAAGACAATTCGGTTGTAGAGCATTGTCTCTGTCGCACAAACTCGCACGTCTTTGTGCGACAGAGACGACACTCTACAACCGGATTGTCTCTTTCTAAAGCTTGATGCTCATTACTTACTGCCGGGTACACTGTACTAGAAATGAGCAGCGGGTGGCCGAGTGGTTTGGGCATTGGCTTCTCATGCGAGAGGTCCGCGGTTCGAATCTGGTCGGCGTGTACCAATGAATTTTTTCTGACGAAAAAATTTACGTGCATACCTACACCTGCTGCATCACCGTTCGGAACCGGAGTAAAACTGTACGTCCCTTCCCTTGCCCCTTACTAGGTGGTAGGCTCAAATTGTAGCCGACTGGGTTGGTACCACTGTACTGGATGTAAGATGGCCGCATAGCAGCCTCGTTTGTGTTCTCCTCTAGTCCAGTATAGCCAGCAATCCAGGGAAGTCTCCGGTATGACTCCTACCTTCTCGGAGGTGATATTGGCTGGTTGGAGCATGCGCTTTGGCCACTCCAACTCAGCCACCCATACCGGATAACATAAAAAATAAAAAAAAAACACATGTACTTATTACTTCTCATAAGTAGAGAATGAGAAAGAGATGAAACTAAAAAGTATGAAATTATTAACGATGGCCTAAAACAACTGTGCGACAAGATAATTAAAGTGATTTGATAAAAATGGATGCCATATACAAGCAAACGTGGGACACTCCTCGGTATGATGACAGACAAACCTAAAAAAAGTAGCCGGCATTGCATTTATGAGAAGAATGAAAGACTGTGTGTTGTGGCGTGCCCTGGGAGAGGTATGTCTCTAGCAGTGCACCGATACAGGCTGATGATTATGGTAAAAAATAAGACACAATCTTGATTGACTTACTATAAAACCTCTTTTTTTGTGAAGTATGTCAAGTCCTGAAACAAAGGAATTGGTTTTCTCAGTTATACTAAAAATTTACCCGTCACATAAAGGTATGTAGGAAATTATATGTCACAAGAATAACTAGAATGTGCTAATAAAAGATAATCAGAGATTATTAGATAGTTATTAGTCGAAGATATTTGCCCTTCCATATTCCGTTATAATTCTTTCAAATAGCCTTTCGAAGAGGAATAAATAAATAGATAATCTTACCTGATAATCTTGAAGCTCTTCCTCAGTAAACTGGCTCTTGCCCTGACCCATTTCACGACACGCTTATTTTGTTGATTTCTGAAGCGAAATCAACAACATTGAGTTTATTTCAAAGAGGATATTGGTTTATTTTTTATATTAATTCGTCTCCTCCCGAAACAGGCAAAACTCATTACAGTATACAGCCATTTCTGTTGTAGCTTTTAACGTCTGTTGTATAAATTCTCGCCATCTTTTTCCACTACACTACGCCAAAGAATATAATACTACTAGGGCGTCACTACCAAAGAATATGTCACTACGCCAAAGAATATAATACTACTGCACTACGCGGTCGGATGGTGTCGTCAAAGAGAATATAACCATAAACCACTACGTGGTGGGTGTCGCACGCATGGCATGTGTGGTTATATTCACAGACTATCTATGGAAAAAATATTGTTACAGACCGACCAAGTTATCTGTGAACTGAGTGGTGCGCTGCCATCGTTTCATTGTTGCCAGTGTTGTGGATGTCCCCGTTTTATTTGATGTTTCATTATCAAACAGTTCAGTTCGTATGTTGCTTTGTGCAAACAATATTGATACTGATTTATTGATATTCATAATAGAGGAACGGTTCGAGAGTGTAATATCAAATAAAACGGCGGCATTCACGATTGCACCGGAACTTTACTACTACTGCGGTGTTGTCACGGCGCGCGGCGCGGCGCCAGGGCGATGACGGTGCCGCGCCGCCGCGCCGTGGTGATGTGGCCGGGCCCTAAGTCAAGATATTTTACTATGTGGTTGACTATTTAGAATAGCTATTTTGCTACAATTATCAGCCAGAAGACGTCTACTGCTGAACCTCCTCCATAGATTTTATTACTTGTTATCAAAACTATGCATGCGAGTATATTATGCTAAAAATAACTAAAAACCAAATATTGGTATAAACAAATATCTTATTCGTAAATAGTGAAATAAATAGAGGATACAATTTCAATGTGAAAAATGTGTATGTACTCAAAAATAATTGTGTTTATTCAAATCCTGGTTTACAATAAGTATTGTTACGGACGACGGCCAGCCCGAGCAGCAGCGACGGGCAGACGACACGACGCGCACGTCGTTCCACCGAGCGGTAGCGTAGGGCCTAGGCGAGCGGCCGACGTAGTTTAGTTTAGGTTTTTTAAGTTTAGTTAAGTAAAATTAAATATAAAATGTAAATATAAATAAGTATAAATAAGATAAATAAAGGTCCATATATAAAACTGTAGAATAAGTTAGTTAAGATATGTAAGAATTTAGTTAAGATATGTAAGTAGGATTAAGATATATAAGTTAGATAGGGATATATGGGCCTAGTTAAGATAGATAAGTTAGACTAAGATAGATAGTCGTAGTTTAAGATATATAAGATAGAATAAGTTTACAAAAATAAATATGTTGCTGCGTACTGGGTTTCATTCGGGACAGACGGGAGGTGTGCACTCGCCAAAATAGTTAGTGTAATGAACCGGGCCGAGGCGTGCGGCGCGGGCGCAGAGCGCTGTGATTGGTCGGCGCGGAGACTGACGGAGAGATATCGCAGCCTCCGCACCTCTCACGGCGCACGGCGCGCCCGCGCGTATACAAATATAGCACGTTTCGGACCGTTCATTCAGTATTCGCCGCAACACCACGAAGAGAAGACGCCTGGAGCCTGAGCTCGGCGCACCGGTCGACCGAGGAGTGAACAGTCGGAAGAGAGTCTTCAGAGCGGAACGACTGCCTCGGCCGATCGGACGGTTCTTCTCGCGGCGAGTGCTCCACCCACGCACGTCCCGGGTGTTAACCAGTGCGTGGCTTCGTAAAGCCACCCACGACTTTTCTTTGCTAAACGCTACGCTACGTTTCCCTCCCGGCGCCCCGCGGCGTATCGGTCGAGGATTACCTCCCGGCGCTGCGCGGCGTACGGTCGAGCGATCGCACCACCACCTCCCGGCGCCCCGTGGCGTTACGGTCGAGGATTACCTCCCTGCGCCACGTGGCGTGTCGGTCGAGGAAGAAGAGCACCTCCCTACGCCCTAGCGTAACGGTCGAGGACGAAAGTGAGCACACCCGGTCGACCCATCGCACCACCCGTGAACGACCGCCGCGAGTGATTTCTCCGCGCCGCACGCCCGTCTGCGTCGGCCGCGAGAGAGAGAGACAATCGCCGCGTCGCCGAGTGAGCGAGACGGTCGCAGCACCGCTCGAAGAAGTGAAGCACACCTACGGTCGACCCATCGCACCACCCGCGAACGACCACCGCGAGTGACGCTGCCGAGCCGCACGCCCGTCTGCGTCGGTCGAGCAGGAGCGAGACGGTCACCGAGTCGTGCGAAAGAGAAGAAAGAAGAACACGGTCTCCGCGCCCGCTATAACCGCTCTGCGGTGACGGGCAAAGCATCTCCACCACACCTACAGTCCACTGCCCTGAGAAGTCGATCCGGAACAAGTATGATCACTTGATTTCGCTGTGATTTCAGTTGTACACGTATTATATAGTCGTGATCAATAGGCCACACCCCAGGCATATTGTTTTAGATGGTTTTTTTTTCTTTTTTTCTTGTGAATATCTGGCTCTCCAAGCAGTTATTTCGTGTTTTTCCTTGTTTTTCTAGTACATCCAGAAACCATTCGTAGGTCGGTATTTCTTTTCTCACCGAGTACAATTTATGAACTTTCCTTCAGATGACCCCACGGTCAAATGAATCAACATGAATAAAACCATTTTTATTTGTCTGCCATATTATACCAGCTGTTGTAACTTTTGTACGTGTTTCTTCTGCAGCGTTCTTTTCCTTAAAAATTTTGGAAATGAGCCCTTTGCTTACACCTGAAAATTCAATGAATCACAAAACATCAAATTAAAATGTATCTGTTATGTGGGAAAAATTTGGTTTACAACTGACAACACTAAACTGTAGCAGTTTATATTCTTTTGTAAATCTGATGAAATGGAATTATCGGCGCTTGTTGTCGAGGATCCTCTTCAAAAACTATTTTACTTTTAGGATTATATTCCGAGCATCACTGTGAATAGCTTTCGGCATGATAAAATGCTATAAAGAGACAGAAAACTCGAACTGAACACGCTTTGACACATATGACAGCCGAATGACACTTCTGTTAGTTCCTGATCTGCCACTTCACAGATAACTTGGTAGGTCTGTATATTCTCTTTGGCATAGTAGTATTATATTCTTTGCTTTGGCATGTCCGTGCGCATATATCCAAAGTCCACTAGGCGAATTATGCTGATTGGTCGATGCCAGTTTGGCGCAAAATTTGAACTTCGTCTGGCTCCGCCTCCGGTACTCCCAGCGAACTTAATGAATCCGATATTCGTTAGGTCGTTTATGTGAGTTGGTGGCTCAATGGTATAGTGTAGGGCGTTGGGTTGTTGTGGGATATTTTTTCGATCTCGACCATGGGTTCGAGTCCCGTTGCCAAAAATGTTTTTGTTTTTTTTTATGTAACAAGCGATAGAGAGGCACAATCGGTACAGTCAAAGTTACCATGGAAACGTCTTAAGAAGTAAAACTGTCAAGATCAGACAACAGAAGTTTATTGATGGCCAGTCACAAGATGATTAATCTTTCTACTGGCAATAGAATTACTGATCTTTGCTCTATGTACTACGATTATTCCACGTCATCACGTAAAACTATCGTCCGTAAACCGAATTTACAGACAACCAATTTTTTTTAAGCAATGTTAGGGTGCTAAAATTAGGTTAAGGTTATTTTTATATAACCACGTAAAAAAACTTTATTTTCGAAAATATTTTCAAAAATACTTCCGAAATTTATATTTCTTCCTTTTTTTTGTTAAGTTATGTTAGGGTGTTAAAATTAGGTTAAGGTTATTTTTTTATAACCACCTAAAAAGACTTTATTTTTGAAAATACTTCCGAAATTTAAATTTTCCCACAAAACTGAGAACGACCAATCAGAGCAATTCGCCTAGTGGACTTTGGAATTATGCTGTCTGTGCGCGGTGCGACACAGAGCTGCGCTTCGTGCGCACGACGTACGCACGAAGCGCAGCTCTGGTGCGACAGACCAAAGAACAGACCCAATACCAATTGGCTAGGCGTGCGTGGGAATAACGGCTGTTTTTCAACAGCACGTTATAACGAACTGCTATTTTTATATAACTGCTGTTTTAAAGTGCTATATTGCTGTTTTTGGTGCTGTTGTCGGAATTGGAACCTAACGCTGTTGAAATAACTAGCGTAATTGAAGTAACAGAGGATAACATTTTTATCGCCACAAAAAATCTTGGAATCGTGAAATTTTATTCTTAGATTTTAACAATATCATTAAATGTTTTTTTTTTCAATGTGAGCTCCAGAATCATCCTAAAATTTTTATATAACAATCACGGAAATATATTTACAAGTTTATTATTTATTACACATAAATTGTTTCTTTGGGTGATTTGATATGGTTGGCCATTTCCTTAAAATTTAATTAAATTCGATGGGCTGTCATTGTCAATATTGGTTATTTTTATTTTATTTTGGTACATAATTGACCTTCCTTTATAAGTGCTTAAAGAATGGTGATTTGAGTTTATTATTTTATTTGTATTGTGTATTGTCTGCTGTTTTATTGAAAATGTAACCTTGAGTCATTGTTCAACCTTGGCGGCGGGTTACAACGGTCCCGCGTGGGAGTCGACAGGTCTATCCCGGACACACCCACAGAGTATAGTGTGAGAAGGCTTGAAATTCACGATGTAGGTGAAATCATGATGTAGGACATCGTGGTGAAATGATCGTGGATGACGTTTGTGCGAGATGATCACTAAGCACACTGGTTCGGTCAATACTTGAATGGGTGACCGCTCGACCGTTGGAGTCCGACCGTGGTTCGGATGCCACATAAAACTATAAGGTCCCTTTCCTTCTTACCTTACTAGGTAGGTGGTAGGGTTTAACCCACCCGGGTTGCTACCACTGCACTGAATGAAAGGTCGGTTGAAACAGCCATGTAAATAGTTCGTGTTTTTAAATATTCAGTGTAGCCGGCACGACCGAAGAGAAACACTGACACATAGTTCACCAAGATGTTATGAGCTGACATCACGGATGTAGTAGGTGATGTAGCCAACCGTGTCAGTTTCCATAAAAAAATATATAATCGGTACCTATGTATAGGTATACAGGGTGCCCCAAAAGTCAACGTTATCCCTTGGAGGGCTGATAGGCCAGCTCATTACTGTCCAGAATATCACAATATGACCTTAATAAAAAATCGTTAGTTTTCGAGTTATTCGCACTTTTATAAATTTCGTGAAAATCAACACCCTAGATCAGTTTTTCAAGTGCCACAGGTAAAAAATTCAACATTCTAAGATTCTATTTATTGTTACGCAATCCTGTATAGTCCTGCCCTGCTACTGATCACAGTTCAAATAAAAAAATAACGAATAGTCCAATACCCATTTATAAATTGTTTTTGTCGAATTCATAGTAATTTATTTTTGTAATAGTCAAATTCGGCCTCTTCATATTTTAAAAGATTGCTCATTTAGTGTAGTTTTTAAAATGATAAAATGTTTCCTATAATTTTCTTTAGAAAAAAAATATTACAATTTTAGTGCAAAAATGAAAGTCCAGCCCGATCGATTACCAGATTCAAAATTATGGCAAATTATTAATTTTAAGAGTAAGATTTAAATAGAAATTAAACATAAAATGTACATAAATATCACATTCCCAAAAAAAAAAATGTTTTTTTTTTAAATAAATTCCTGTCATTTTAATTTAACAATTATTTTAATTAGATTATTTTTTATGTAATCCGGTATGGGTGGCTGAGTCAGAGGGGCCAAAGCACATGCTCTGACTAGCCAATATCACCTCCGAGAAGGTAGGTGCCATACCGGAGACTTCCCTGGATTGCTGGCTATACTGGACTAGAGGAGAACACAGCCGAGGCTGCTATGCGGCCATCTTACATCCAGTACGGTGGTACCAGCCCAGTCGGCTACAATTTGAGCCTACCACCTAGTAAGGGGCAAGGGAAGGGACCTACAGTTTTACACAGGTTCCGAACGGTGAAGCAGCAGGTGTAGGTATGCACGTAAATTTTTTCGTCAGAAAAAAACTCATTGGTACACGGCGACCGGATTCGAACCTAGGACCTCCCGCATGAGAAGCCGATGCCCAAACCACTCGGCCACCCGCCGCTAAATTACTTATTTACTGAAATGATTTTACAACGAGTTCTTTTTGCACTAAAATGGCAATATATTTTTTTAAAGGAAAACATAGTAAATGTTATAAAATTATAAGAACTACCTAAATGAGCTATTCTTTAAAATAACTTGCCAGGTGGATTTACTATTAAAATAAACTCTCTTTATTTAAATTATTATTATTATTATTTTTTTTTATTGATGCTGAAACGGTTGGCTTCATCACCTACAACATTCGTGATGTCAGCCCATAACACCGGATGAACTTGGTGCCACGTCAGTGATTCCCTTCGGTCGTGCCGGCTACACTGAACTGGACGGAAAACACAAACTATTTACATAGCCGTTTCGACTGACCTTTCATTCAGTGCGGTGGTACCAACTCGGGCGGGTTGAACCCTACCACCTAGTAATATAAGAAGGGAGTCATATCCCTTAGTCGCCTTTTACGACATACACGGGGAGAGATGCAGTGGGTAAATTAAACAAAATAACCTAATACAATAAAATTAAACTAAAATTAAGAAATATGATAAAACTAAACTAAAATAACTTATAAACTAAACCTAAAAAATAAAAAATAATAATAATTTGCCATAAAACTGCGAAAAATATCTGTCAAATTCGGCATAATATCGTAGTTTGAATCTGGCAATCCACCGGGCCGGACTTTCATTTTTGCACTAAAATGGTAAAATTTAATTTTTTCTAAAGAAAAATATAGCAAATGTCTTATCATTTTAAAAACTACACTAAATAAGCAATCTTTTAAAATAACTTGCCAGGTAAGCGTGGTACATTTTTTTTAAAGTATGAAGAGGTCGAATTTGACTATTAAAAAATAAATTACTATGAATTCGACAAACACATTTTTGTTAAGGGTATTGGACTATTCCTTATTTATTTTTTTGACTGCGATCAATAGCAGGACTACACAGGGTTGCGTAACAATAAATATAATCTTAGAATATGAAATTTTGTACCCGTGGCACTCGAAAAACTGATCTAGGGTGTTGATTTTCACGAAATTTATAAAAGTGCGAATATCTCGAAAACTAACGATTTTTTATTAAGGTCATATTGTGATATTCTGGTCAGTAATGAGCTGGCCTATCAGCCCTCCAAAGGGTAACGTTGACTTTTGGTACACCATGTATACAGGTTGTTTCAGGATAGGCTTGAAAAACTTCAGGAATAGGAAGTACTCATTATTAGAAGACAAAAATCCTTATCACTCAAATCGAAATTCCGTATTTTTTTTTATACAAAATTTGAAAATTGTCCAATAAAAACTCGATAGACAGTGAGTTAGGGGAGATTTGGAAAAAGTGTTTTCGAGGTCTAGGGAGTGCAATGATCTAGTCCAGTCCCCTTTTTCTTTTGATGTTATTAAAAGTGTTTGAAATTTATCTACATGCAGTTAAGTTCTACAAGTTAAGCATGTAAGTTAGTAAGTGTAAGTTAGTAAGTGTAAGTTAGTAAATGTAAGTTAGTAAGTATGTAAGTTTCATTCTGCAAAAACGAGCCCTTCGAAATCTACGAAGCATGAGGCCACGTGATTCTTACAGGGAGAAATTTCGCGAAACAGAAATTAGGACGATGATAAGTGCAGTGCGTATGTCTTTCAGAACCTACTCTACGCCAGAAAAAACCTAAGCAATACTGCATCGAACTCTGAAATACACAACTACAATACAACGAACCGTGCGAACATTCAGAGCTGAGCATTGGACATAGGCACTGTGACATAGGCTATCGAAATTGACAAAACGTTTCCTCTGCAACAGTATTTTATTTTACAATAAACTTCCGATTGAAGTACGAAATTTGGGTGATAGATAAGGTTTGAGAGCAAAGTGAAAAACATGCTAACATTTTAAGAGTTACTATAGTTTGGACGAAGTCCTTTGTGATAATTTTTTCTAGTCATTATTTAATTAAGTAGCCGTACTTTAGGTTTATTTATTATTTTATCATAAATTCAATTTAATTTTTTAATTTAATTTAATTTTGAATTTTTTTTTACATTTTGACAAATGATAGTTCAATGAAAACAAATATTGACAACTGATTTGAATTATTTATTATTAATTTTCAAGGTTAATAGTCTTCATATTTATCTAATTATTTAACAAGATCATTTGACAAATTTTATTTCCTGCATTTTATTTTTTAATCTTTTAATCTTTATTATTTACAATATTTTAGTCTTTATTATTTTCAATATTTGACAAAAAAAATTTATTATTAGGATTAAAATTTTTTTTACAATTTTAGACGTAGACTTTTTTTGTTGAATTTCTATTCTGAAACTTAATTGCATATGTTTTTTTATGTTATTTAAATTGTGATAACAAACTTGACGATGGCCTATATGTTGCTTGGACCATAACATAGATAGAACTTTGTATATTGTTATTATACCTATCACTATTTTATGTTGACGAACCTAAGTGTAACCTTGTTACCTAAAGATAATAAATTGAATTGAATTGAATTGAGTCATTTTATTTTTGTTTATTAAAGGTAGACGTTGTCCACCAAATCTCGATTAAACGATTTTCACCAAAAAGTAGAATCTGGGAAAACGTTTCAGAGCTTTTCGTCTTCAAATATGGACCCCTATCGAACTCTGAAGTTACGGAAACCTACCCTGAAACCCCTGTATATACAAAAACTAAATAATGTATCTATTGTAAAATGTTAATTGTTTACAGTTTTGGTTTCTCTTATGTTGCTGTTCCTGTTATAGAATTGGTGAGTCCACCTCGATCGGTTAAACAGCCAGTGGCCAGTAGCAAACGATGACGTTGTTTACCTACCTACCTACATACCTATAAAAAATATTACTAACAAACAACACAATTACATAATACATTAATTTATCAGCTCAACGTGCTATAATGCGCGGGGCGGATCTTGGCGTGTCGCCTCCGCAGCGGTTCGTCGGTGTTCTCCCTCGCACCCGCACCGTACTTGTATAGTTTATTCGCGTGGCGGGTCGCCCGCTGCGGCGACGACACGCCGAGATCCGTCCCGGGCACTATACCACATTTCTCGCCATGTCGACACTCTCGTCTTCCGCTAAAAATGCAGTACGTGCCCGAAACATCTGAGCGGGAGCACGTCGAGGTACGGGCTGCGCATGCGTGATGGTGTTGCTGACTGTCACATAATGCCACAAACGTGATAAATTGGACCTCCGCTCGATAGTTACAACATTAACGATTTAACTATTAGCTGGAGCAGTCAAGTCGTCACTATGAATAGAAAGTACCTCGTTATTGTAGCTGCGGTCGCGGTGAGTGTTACCATTTTCTTTAGTTTATTGTCAGCAGTTTAGTCAGTTAGGGACTGATAAGTGTGCGTTACTGCCTTATTTTTATGTCTTTTTTTATGCCCGGTATGTGTGTTCGAGCATATGTATGATAGGCATGTGGGTGCTCGGGGCTCCAGCACCCACGAGCGGTGAGTCGTAGGTGCGGAGCACTTGCGACATACATAACTTCCCTTGCCCCTTACTAGGTGGTAGGCTCAAATTGTAGCCGACTGGGTTGGTACCACCGTACTGGATGTAAGATGGCCGCATAGCAGCCTCGGTTGTGTTCTCCTCTAGTCCAGTATAGCTAGCAATCCAGGGAAGTCGCGGGTATGGCACCTACTTCTCGGAGGTGATCCGCAGCGGTTCGTCGGTGTTCTCCCTCGCACCCGCACCGTACTTGTATAGTTTATTCGCGTGGCGGGTCGCCCGCTGCGGCGACGACACGCCGAGATCCGTCCCGGGCACTATACCACATTTCTCGCCATGTCGACACTCTCGTCTTCCGCTAAAAATGCAGTACGTGCCCGAAACATCTGAGCGGGAGCACGTCGAGGTACGGGCTGCGCATGCGTGATGGTGTTGCTGACTGTCACATAATGCCACAAACGTGATAAATTGGACCTCCGCTCGATAGTTACAACATTAACGATTTAACTATTAGCTGGAGCAGTCAAGTCGTCACTATGAATAGAAAGTACCTCGTTATTGTAGCTGCGGTCGCGGTGAGTGTTACCATTTTCTTTAGTTTATTGTCAGCAGTTTAGTCAGTTAGGGACTGATAAGTGTGCGTTACTGCCTTATTTTTATGTCTTTTTTTATGCCCGGTATGTGTGTTCGAGCATATGTATGATAGGCATGTGGGTGCTCGGGGCTCCAGCACCCACGAGCGGTGAGTCGTAGGTGCGGAGCACTTGCGACATACATAACTTCCCTTGCCCCTTACTAGGTGGTAGGCTCAAATTGTAGCCGACTGGGTTGGTACCACCGTACTGGATGTAAGATGGCCGCATAGCAGCCTCGGTTGTGTTCTCCTCTAGTCCAGTATAGCTAGCAATCCAGGGAAGTCGCGGGTATGGCACCTACTTCTCGGAGGTGATATTGGCCAGTCAGAGCATGTGCTTTGGCCCCTCTGACTCAGACACCCATACCGGATAACATAAAAAAAAATAACTTAGACATCGGTAAATCAGTAATCGGATTTGAGCTACGATAATAGTGCCTTATTTCCTTCCTACAAGATTGTGAGCGGCCGCAATATTCTATACCATAGAAAAGAATATAGGAGCACTGACATGCGTGCGTAGGTACGGTGCATTTGTGCGAATGTGTAAATGCGGTGTGAAATGCAAGACATCGTGCGAATGTTTTGCGAATCCATGCTGCTGCCGGGTGCCGGGAGAATTAGAGAAAAATTGTAGAAGCGTATGTCCAGCAGTGGACGGCAACACGCTGATGATGATTATTATTGTTCAATCTATGATTTTATACTTAGTATCTTCTTCTATTCATTTAAAACAAGTGGCTAAAGTAGAAAAAAAAATAGCATGAGCACTCACGAGGATTTCTAAAAGTCAGCGCCCATGTGTTCGAGTCAGAGCGGCCAGAGCAGATGCTCCGGCCAGCCAATATTACCTTCGAGAAGGTGCCCATACCCGAAGGCTCCCTTTAAAATAGCTGGCTGTAGTTACTGGACTAGAGGAGAGCACAGCCTAGGCTGCTTTGCGGCCATCTTGCGTCCAGTTTATACTGTGGCACCAACCCAGTGAAATTTGAACCTACCACCTAGTAAGTGGATTGGGCAAGTGGCAGTGGGCTGGACACGTCAGCCGAAGAGACGACGACCGTTGGAGTAACCGTGTCCTCCACTGGCGGCCGTAGACGGAGTACGGAGTGTGGGAAGACCACCCGACAGGTGGCACGATGGCATCAAGTCAGTCAGTCAGTCAGCGTGTAAGCGTCCACTGCTGGACATAAGCCTCTTCAATTTTCCTCCAGTCCTCCCGGCCTTCAGCGGTACGGAACCACTGCTTTCCGCCGACGTACTTGATGTCGTCGTCCCACCTGGCGGGTGGCCTTCCCACACTCCGTTTTCCTGTCCACGGCCGCCAGTGTAGGACACGGTTACTCCAACGCACGGTGGCATCAAGTGCGTCGGCGGAAAGCAGCGGTTCCGTACCGCTGAAGGCCGGGAGGACTGGAGTAAAATTGGAGAGGCGTATGTCCAGTAGTGGACGCTTACACGCTGACTGACTGACTGACCTAGTAAGTGGAAAGGGAAGCGTCGCCTTCCGAAAGTCTGTACTGGAGACAACACAAATTTTAAATACTGTTTTCGAGTAATTTTTTTATTCATTCATTGCACTTCACAAAAAAATACCCTCGCCTGTTTGCAGTTGATGGTGGCCACCGCGCTGGCAGCACCCTCGGACGAGGCGCTGAGTCGCGTGAAGCGGGACTTAGCAGACTCACTGAAGAGCACGTGGGGCGACGTGGTGTACCATCTTGATAAATCTTACAGCACGGTGAAGGACACCTTCGAGCCGGTCGGCGAGGAGTTTAACAAGATGGGGAGTGCAGTGAAGAAATGGTGGAAATCCATATTTTAGTGACGTATTTCTTTGTTAACAAGTTAAGTTTTAATAAGTGAATCATAGTTTCCAAAAGTCATAAAAAAATTGCCGCTCATACATAGAACCCATCAAACAGTGCGAGTGTTTCACGAGCGTGGACCGTGTGGGTGGACGCAGCAGCGCAGCGCCAGCGCCCTGCGATGCGCCGCCGCCGCTGCTGCCGCGCCGCCGCCGCCCCGCGTGGGCGCTGCTGCAGCATTAGGGTTGTCAATTTTTAAAATTGCCTTACACTAGGGGAAAATATCGCTGCAAAAGAAAATGTATGTATAGTTCCTATAAGGCAGGTAGGTACTTACTTATTTTTTATTTTATGTATTGAGTTTTATTAAGACTAGCTCACTAATAAAATAACGTATAGTGCGACAAGGCTTAAAATGAGCGTGGCTGACAGCTGAACTAACGCCGCCACAGTGTTGCCAGATGACGGTCTCTCGTTTCACCCGTTCACGCGTACGTTAGTATCCTTCCTAGCCCGTGGTGTTGTTAGCAGAAATCGAAGTCTATCTATTATTTTATTAGTGAGCAAGTCTTCCTAACATTCAATACATAAAATAAAAAATAAGTAAGTACCTTATAGGTACTATACATACATTTTCTTTTGCAGCGATATTTTCCCCTAGTGTAAGGACATTTTCAAAATTGACAACCCTAATGCTGCAGAGCGTTATGCTGCTGATACGCTCGCGTTTCAGCTGCTCTGCAGCATCTGGCAATACTGTAGCGTCGTTAGTTTCGCTGTCCGCCACGTTCATTTCAAGCCTTGTCGCACTGACTGACTTGTGATGTCTCGAGCTACTTGCAAACGTTTAGAATGTTACCTCGCCGATTAGATTTATGGTTTGAATGATTTATTATACAGTGCGACAAGGCTTAAAATTATTAATGATTTTATTATGGTACTTACTAGGTATGTACCTTCTGATTTGTTTTATTACACAAACATAAATAATTTAAAATTATGTAAATTTATTTCTACATAATGTAATAAAATACCTACCTACAATGTAGTAAAATACCCACAACCATTTTACTTTTCTTTATTTATTTTTTATTTAGTAAGTATTTTTTTAAAGTTTTTACATGTTTTTCAACAATATTATGAGGGAACAGAATAAATGAAATTTTGTTTGTATGAGTGTACTCGGAAGAATTCATTTTATGTTTTAATGTATTGTTTGAAGGCGTGTAGGTAGCGTAGGTATCATAAATTGATTAGCCATCCTTTTCATCTTCTTTGCTGGAACTGGTTCCTGGAATAAATTTTAGGTAGGTACATATAATTTCCCGTCATCCATCCTTGATCACTACAGAACCCGATATAACCTAGTAAAGAACATGACCTAATTAAATGTAGGTACCTAATAAATGAGTATGCCTCACCATTAATTTTCGTCACGTTCATTGACCCTAGAACGTACGGGCCGTTCGGAAAGATCTCGCATATGAACGGCAGTTTCTTGCCGCAATTGATGCCTTTCCACATCTTGTTCCTGTCAATTCCAACGCAGCTCTGGTTCCTGAGTCGTTTCTTCGGATGTCCCGGTGCCCACGCTCTATATGTGGTACATTCTAGAGGATCCCCACTCATAGTTCGAAAGGAGCTGCCATTTTGGCTCTGCATTCCAACATAGGCAACTTCAATGCCATTCGTGGACAGTAGCGACGAAAGCTGATTAGTTCGTGTGTCCGTGGAAGGATCGGCCAGGTCACCCTTCAACTTCTTGCAGTAATCGGAAGCGTGAGTGAAATTCATGCGCTTCCTCTCCAGAGAAAAAATCCCCACTGTTGTTATGCAGGATGTGTTTACATTTGCTAAAAAAAACAAAATTATTGTCATTGTATTTCGGTCAGGGTTTTTGGAAGAGGACAGTGGTAAAATATCTGCATATTCTATTTTGCGGGTTGTATGTCTAATCCCATTCCAATTATCCATACAAAAGTGAGTGCGTTCCAAACTCTATTGCCGCTCTGACGATTTACACACAAGTCTTCTTTTTAAAATCCCGTTGCAAAATGCGAAAAAGGGACCCTTATGGGATCACTATTGTTAGGGACGATGCTCAGAAGTGGACTGTAATTACGCTGGCGTTTCTTGATGCCCGTCCCGCAGAGCAGAATATGGGTTCCGGCACAGCATATATATGGCTAAAGCAGTATGGAAACTAGGCCTATTTGTTAAAATAAGTACCTACGCTCCATTGGAGCGTTAGGGATGTCAATAAAATTTTTTGTAAAATTGTAAAATTATTATTTATTAAAACATTTATTTAGGTTCTGTAATGTAATGATCAAATAATCAATATAATCAATCATCAATAATAAGTTCAAAACGTGGTTGCTATAAATATGAATTGATATACTTTTCTCGACTTTTGTCAACTTTTATTAACTTTTGTAAATTGTTTACAACTTTTGTCAGCTCTTGTCAACCATTGTAAATGTTTGTCAACTTTTCTCATCTTTTGCCAATTTCAGTCATCTTTTGTTAACTTTTATCGACTGTTGTCAAGTCTTGTCAATGTTTGTCAACCTTGGTAAACTTTTGTCAGCTTTCGTCAACATTTGTCAACTTTTATCGACTGTTATCAACTCTTGTCAATCTTTGTCAACCTTGGTCAACTTTTGTCAACTTTCGTCAACATTTGTCGACTTTTGTCATCTTTTGTCAACGTTTGTCAACTTTTGTCTATTTTTCTCGATTTTTGTGAAATTATAGCCACTTTCGTCATCTTTTATCAACTTTTCTCATCTTTTGCCCACTTCTGTCACCTTTTGTCAACTTTTATCGACTGTTGTCAACTCTTGTCAAGTTTTGTAAACTTTTGAGAACTTTTATCAACTCTCGGTAACTTATGGTAACTCTTGTCAACTTTTGTCAACATTTGCCAACTGTTGTCAACTTTCGTCAACTTTTGTCGACTTTTGTCAACTTTTATCAACTTTCGTCAACGTTTGTCTACTTTTATGGCTTTTGTTAACTTATAGCCACTTTCGTCATCTTTTGTCAATTTTTGCCAACTTCTATCAGCTTTTGTAAAATTTTAACGACTGTTGTCAACTTTCGGAAATTTTTGTCAACTTTTGCCAACGTCTGTCACTTTTATGAACTTAGGCCAGCTTCCGTCAACTTTTGTCAACTTTCGTCATCTTTTGTCAACTCTTACTAACTTCTGTCAACTTTTAACCACTATTGTCAACTTTTGCCAAGTTCTGTCACTTTTATGAACTTTTGTCAGCTTTCGTGAACTTTTGTCAACTCTAGTCAACGTTTGTCAACTTTCGTCAACTATTGTTAATTAATGTCAACTAAGTATTGTCAACTTTTTACATATTTTGTTAACGTTTGTCAACTTATGTCAGCTGTTTGGCAACTTTCGTCAACTTTTCCCATCTTTTGTCCAGTTTGTCAACTTTCGTTAACTCTTGTCAACTTTAGTCAACTTATGTAAACTCTTGTCAACTTTTGTCAACTCCTTGTTAACGAAAGCTGACAAAAGTTCATAAAAGTGACAAAAGTTGACAACAGTGGTTAAATATGATAAAAGCTGACAAAAGCTGAGTGAAGTTGGCGAAAGTTGACAAAAGATGACGAAAGTGGCTATAAGTTCACAAAAGTCGAGAAAAGTATTCAAAAGTTGACAAACGTTGACAAAAGATGACAAAATGTTGACGAAAGTTGACTAAGGTGGTGAACAACCACAAGAGTTGACAACAGTCGATAAAAGTTGACAAAGATGACAAATGTTGACGAAAGTTGACAAAAGTTGACCAAGGTTAGGTTGACACGAGTTGACAACAGTCGATAAAAGTTGACACAGGTTGATAAAAGTTGACAAAAGATGACAAAATAGACAAAAGCCGACAAATGTTAACAAACATTGACAAAAGGTGACAGAAGTTGGCAAAATATGAGAAAAGTTGACAAAAGTTGACAAGAGTTGACATAAGTTACCGACAGTTGACAAAAGTTCTCAAAAGTTTACAAACTTGACAAGAGTTGACAACAGTCGATAAAAGTTGACAAAAGGTGACAGAAGTTGGCAACAGATGAAAAAAGTTGACAAAAGTTGACAAGAGTTGACATAACTTACCGAGAGTTGACAAAAGTTCTCAAAAGTTTACAAAACTTGACAAGAGTTGACAACAGTCGATAAAAGTTGACAAAAGGTGACAGAAGTTGGCAAAAGATAAGAAAAGTTGACAAGAGTTGACAACAGTCGATAAAAGTTGACAAAATGTGACAGAAGTTGGCAAAAGATGAGAAAAGTTGACAAAAGTTGTTAATTTGTCAAAAGTTAATATAAAGTGACAACAGTCGAAAAACGTTTGTAAACATTTTTTTGCATTCTAAAAGATCGCAGACTGTCCGTGGCGCATGCAACAAAAATAAACACGACCACACGGACGCGGCACCCGCGACTGATTGTTTGCGACATTCGCTTCGGGGCCTTGTTGACGCGTGCGTGTGTGTGAGTGCGTCGTTTCGATCGTTTTGTACGTAGTTTCCATACTGCTTTAGCCATATATATGCTGTGGTTCCGGCGAGTGAAGCGTGCGCGGCTGTCGCACGCGACAGAGATGGCCGATATCGCTGTCTCGTTCACTCCGACGGTTCGGTGCGCACACGGGCACTGTACCCGGCGGCCGGCTGCAGTCTCGTACCACGTACCCTCGCGTACCACGTACCCTCGTACCACAACCGACGTACCACGTACCGACGTACCACGTGCCGACGTACCACGTGCCGACGTACCACCGTACCGTACTTGCTTGACCCGACGCTCGTACCACTGTACCGCGACTCGTACCGTGGCGTACCGCTGTACCGTCGGACCGATCCGCACGACGGCAAGCACGAACGTACGCACTACGCGACCGCGTCCTGAACCTGACGTGCCTCGGGGCACGGGGAGAGACCTCGACCGGCGTGCCGCGGGGCACCGGGAGTTTAGCCGCGTAGTGTAAGGCGTGGAGACGAAATGAAATGCACAGTGCTGGCTATAATGCAGCCGCACACTGGCTTTCACCCGAGACGTGGAGTGAGCACTCGCCGAGAGAAGAACGTCCGATCGGCCGAGGCAGTCGTTCCGGAGTGAAGCTCGTTCCTCGGTCGATCTTCGCGGAGAGCCGGTGCTCGGGACGTCTTCTCTTCTTGCTGGCTGGACGAGTACTGACTGAACCAGGAGTCAGGAGTCAGCATCTGAAAAAAGGTATTAGTCTTACGACTGTTACACCGTTGCCGGGCTTTTTGGCGCGGTTACCCGCGCGAGGCCTGCCGTCACTTTGTCCGCTCTATGTAAAATAGCGCGGTCGCCGTGGCCGGCTGGCTGGCTTTATAGTGGTCGGTCACTTTGTCCTCCCTAAGTTAGGGTGGTCGCCGTGGCCGACTGCTGGCTAGGGGCGAGCGGCGTCGAAGCCGCTCTGCTGCTGGCACCTTCTGCAGTCTCTCGACTGCTGCAGCTGCCTGTGGTGTGGAGAAAAGCGAATGAGTCGCGAATGTCGGTCGAACCGCCTGCTTGCTCGACGCTTGCTGGAAGTAAAACATGTCCGCCAGTTCGATTATCACAGTGAAGAAGAACTGGCAAAGAAACTTCACTGGTCGCGGCCTGGTCGTCGGCAGCTGCGCGGCGTGGAGGCTCTGGACCTGCGAAGTTAAAGGGATGTGTTAGTATCGACAGGGGGCGCCTGGTCGATGGATCCCGCAGTCGGTAGTCGCAAGCGCTAGCGATCAGCGGGTTGTCGTGTCGGTACGCCCCCTTGAAGAAACCTGTGGACAGCTTCTGGAGATGTTCTTCCAGCGGTGCTATACCCAGGTCTCTGTGTAGGTTCGCGTTTCTATGGTACCAGGGCGCACCTGTGGCGATGCGCAAGAATTTGTGTTGTCTTACCCTCAGCCCTTGGATGAGTCCTTTGGCCGCATGAGCCCACGCCGGAGAGGCGTAGGTCATGACGGGTCTGATGCAGGTCTTGTAGATTGTCACCTTGTTTCTGAGTGACAATCTACTTTTCCTGTTTAGCATGGGGTAGAGACGGCCACAAATGCTTGCGGCTCTGGCGGTCACGTTTTTGATTTGAGTCGCAAACGTGAGCCTTCTGTCCAGCGTGACGCCCAGGTACTTCACCTCTGCGACCCATGGTATGGCACCGCCGAAGATCTGCACCTGTTGGGTGGGAAAAATCGGTTTTGGGCTCGGGCTGAATATGATCGCCTGGCTCTTATCCGGGTTGACCTCGACCCTCCACTTTCTGAACCATAGTTCGAGAGCGGAGGCGGCCTGTTGCAGCAGCTTTATGATGTGCGGGCTCCGTCTATTTCTGTAATAGAGGGCGGTGTCGTCGGCGAACAGCGCCAGCTGGACCTGTGGATGGGAAGGCATGTCATTAGCAAATAGTACGAACAGGAGTGGTGATAACACCGACCCCTGCGGTACTCCCGCCGTAATATGTCTGTGGGTCGAGCGCGCCCCCTCTACTCGTGCGCTAAGGGTCCTTCCCGTGAGAAAGTCTCGTATTATGAGTACGAGACTGTCTGGCACTCCGATCTCATACAGCTTGTATATGAGGCCGTTGTGCCAGACTTTGTCGAAGGCCTTTGCGACGTCAAAGAAGAGCGCGCCCGTGTGCTTTGTTGGTCTGCAGGCGAACCCGTCCAGCACGTGTTCCACGATCCTATGGAGTTGGTGCGTGCACGAATGTTTCGGGCGAAAGCCGAACTGTTCGTTTCGTAGTATCTTGTTAGATACTACGAAGCCGGACAGCCGGTTGTGGATGATTTTTTCGTAGAGCTTACCCATCGTGCTCAGAAGACTGATAGGTCTGTAGCTCTCTGGCTTGTCCTTGCCCGGTTTGGCCAGGCTGATGACTTCGGCATGTTTCCATGCCTTAGGGAAGTGGCAGTGAGCGAGTGAGGCGTTAAAAATAATAATAATTATCGCTATTATGTTATCCGGAAGGCATTTCAGGATTTTGTTACCGATGCCATCAGCGCCGGCCGCCTTCTTGACTTTCAGGGTCCGCACCAGAGGGCGCAGTTCGTCTTCTGTCACCGGTTTTATTGTAGTGGTGGGTGGTTGGGCTGCTCTACGAGCAACTTCCTCCCCAACCTTGGCGACATGTTCGGCATCCGCTCGCTGGCGGCTTGTCGAACATTGCCGCTCGAGGCTGTCCGCGATCACTTCGGCTTTCTCCTCATCGTCGAATGCTGGTGTGGTGTGTGGTGGTTGCCTCTGCAGAGGCGGCATCGAGAGCAAGGGCTCGGCCTTGAGAGCTTTGGTTGTGCGCCAGAGCGCGTCTGTGCCGGGCTCGATGCCCGATAGGTGGCTGTCCCAGCGGTTGTTACGACTGACTGAACCGGCCAAAACGCGCTATATTTGTATACGCGCGGGCGCGCTGAGGCGCCGCGGACGCAGCCGTCCGGTTTTGCGGCCGCGCTCCGACGCCCCGCCCCCGCGTCGCGCCTCGGACCGGCTCAGTCTCCTATCGATTTTGGCGAGTGCGCATCTCCCGTTCGTCCCAAATGAAAGGCAGTAGGCGACTATATCTTTATTCAAATAACTTATAATCTAGACTATCTATCTTACAGCTATGCCTATCTATCTTAGAGCTATGCCTATCTATCTTATCTAACTTTATTTATCTTATAACTACGCCTATCTATCTTAGCTAACTTATATCTACGATTTTTAGATATATTTATTTTCTTATATTAACTTATTTTCTATATATTTACATATTAAAATTACCTAAACTAAACTATGCTGGCCGCTTCCTACTTCCCTATGCTACTGAGGTGACGACGTGCGCGTCGTGTCCTAGGCCGGGTCCGTCGTCGCCGCTCCGGCCGGCCGTCGTCCTGAACAACTATGGTGTCTGTCTGTTAGTCTGTCGGTCACACGTAGATATGTCCTGATCTACTGAACCGATCTTCATGAAACTTGTACCCGAAAATACGCAGAAGTTGAAATTATTTTCCCCGCAGACAGGCCACACACAGAAAAAGTCTAATCCTTTGGGTGGAAAGTACAGGGTACCTACCCCAAAATTTTAACCGTTTTTTTTTTAATGAATATTTTCTAGTTTAAAGTATGTATTTATTGAATAATCGATTATTGACGGTTTGGAGGTAACTTTGAAATTTTTTACTATCAAGAAATTTTAATGCAATAATATTTTCTCTACCTATAAAACCTAGAATTTGTACTCAACTTTAGCATAATATTTATTACAGAGTAATTGTTGCAGTATTGTTGATATAACAGAGTATCGTGATTGTTAGGATATGCTTAGATTAATATTTGTGTTGTGCGTCCCTCTCACGGGCTCCCGGACTCGGTGGTGAGAGACAGAGGCCGTGTCAGGTCCAATTTGTTTTGTCTGCAGTATTGTGTTTTTATTGTATCTAAATTGTGTGTGTTTTTAATGGGCGAGATAAACAAACAAATAAATACATTTCATTTCATTTCATGCGAAGCAATGTAAGGTGGTAGCCGGTAGGTATTAGACTCTTTAAGGAGTGATCATACAACGAGCGGCAATAAGTTTGGCACGTACTGTACATAGATCTACGAAACAACTGAAAATACATCAAACTGTAGTTATAATTGTGATGATAAGTAACTTACGCAAAGGATCAGCATACAAGCTGTAGTAATCATATCTCGTGTCATTCACCAACGACAGGCCGATCTCAGACTCGGGACATTTGAGAACTTCGCAGCTGTGAAATGGCTCGTCCTCGTTATAGTCAGCGCTGTCGGTAGCGTCTGGAGGACTGAAGTTCAGAGCTAGGCCACGCCTTTCTATTCCAAGTCGTTGGCAGCTAGATAGCGATGCGAAATTAGCGCTGCAAACGTTTTGAAAATATTGCAGGACCTTTTTGTCTAAGTAGGTATATATTTAAGTTTCCGGTCTTGAAGACAGGAGTGAAATACTCATTACTTTTTAAGCGACTTCAAAAAAGGAGGAGGTTCTCAACTCGACTGTCATTTTTTTTTATGTTTGTCCTCTCATAACTTTCGACTGGGTGAACAGATTATGAAAATTCTTTTTTTATTTGAAAGCTGGTGCTTCACGTGTGGTCCCATTTTAATTTGGTCGTCAAGTTCGGATTGGACAGCGAGGCAAAAAATTACTAAAAAAACTGCGAAATAAAAACTATTTAACAAAATATAAAAACCGCCTTCAAAAATGTATGAAATAAAAAAAATCTAACCCTAGAGTTGAAGGCGATGCTAAAGCAACCAAAAATCACCGACCGCCTTCAACTCTAGGGTTCGATTTATTTTTATTTCATACATTTGAAGGCGGTTTTTATATTTTGTTAATAGTTTTTTTTTATGGCAGAACTTGGTTAGATTTACCTATTTCAACAGTTGTGGCCGAATTTCTCCTAAGAATTCGTTCCCTTCGAGTTTGATTCACTTCTTACCTAACTTACCAGGTGGTAGGGTGGTAGGGTAGGGTAGGTATAATACAAATGCTCTGCCACCGTACTGATTGTAAGGTCGGTCGGTCGAAGTGGCTACGTAAATAGTGTTTTCCGTCGAGTTCAGTATAGCCGGCACGACCAAAGGGAAACACTGACATGGCAACTAGTTCACTAAGGTGTAATGGGCTGGCATCACGGGTGTTGTGGGTAAGGTAGCCAGTCAACCATGTCGAGGTCCATTAAAACGATGATTTTTGTAATAATTATGTTCTTTTTTAGGTTTCCGTATGCCGCACAGAAGCCTATTACTAAGCCTACGCCCCGTCTGTCTGTCTGTTCGTCCGTCCGTGTCTGTCTGTCCGAGGGCTGTATCTCTTGAACCGTAATAGGTAGCCCGTTGAAATTTTCACAGAATGTGTTATTATGGCGGAATAACAAGAAATAATAAAAAAAAAAAAAAATAGAAAAAGTAAAATTATTAAAATTAAGGGGGGTTCCCATAAAAGAAACGTGTTTTTTTTTCAATGTTTCTTTTTTGTGGTGCGGAAACCTCGGTGCGCGAGTCCGACTCGCACTTGGCCGGTTTTTTTATTTTATGTTCAACTAGAATAATTATTAGATAGAAAATAAACTCCAGACCAGGAACTATTGCTTAAGTTTCTGTGTAACAACAAGAACGTGAAGAAATATATTATAAAGAAGAAAAAAAAAACTTTTTTATGTAATCTGGTAAGTCACAGCGGCCAAAGCACATGCTACGACCAGCCAATATCACCTCCGAGAAGGTAGGTATATCGGAGACTTGACTATGATGGACTAGAGAACAAAAACAACACGCAGGTATCGGTGGTATCAACCCAGTCGTCTACAATTTGAGCCTACCACACCACCAAGAGGCAAGTTTTACACCGTTTCCGAACGGTAAAGCAGCGGGTGTAGGTATGTGCGTAAATTTTTCCATCAGAAAAAACTCATTGGTACACGCCGACCGGATTCGAACCTAGGACCTCTCGCAAGAGAAGCCGACGACGCACGCCCAGACCACTCAGCCACCCGCCGTTTATTACTCAGTTCATATGCTCAGTTATAAACTGAGCAGACTGCAGCTGCTATGCAACAACTTCTACGTCCGCCATTGCTGCGAGTTGAAACGGAAGTATGAATGAAGGCTGGGTGTTAACACTCGCTCGCGTCGGTGCTGCCGCGGAAGTATTTTGGGAAATAAATGCAACAGCGACAGGAGCAAGTGGCAATTGCTGAGTGTAAACCTCGCATAAAGGCTCTAGAAGAGCACGACTCACTTGGCTATGATGTTCATCTGTGAGCGGTGGCATTTCTCTATGAGGTGATACTTCGGAACTCGCTCATTGCTGAGTGTAAACCTCGCATAAAGGCTCTAGAAGAGCACGACTCACCTGGCTATGATGTTCATCTGTGAGCGGTGGCATTTCTCTATGAGGTGATACTTCGGAACTCGCTCATTGCTGAGTGTAAACCTCGCATAAAGGCTCTAGAAGAGCACGACTCACCTGGCTATGATGTTCATCTGTGAGCGGTGGCATTTCTCTATGAGGTGATACTTCGGAACTCGCTCATTGCTGAGTGGAAACCTCGCATAAAGGCTCTAGAAGAGCACGACTCACCTGGCTATGATGTTCATCTGTGAGCGGTGGCATTTCTCTATAAGGTGATACTTCGGAACTCGCTCATTGCTGAGTGTAAACCTCGCATAAAGGCTCTAGAAGAGCACGACTCACCTGGCTATGATGTTCATCTGTGAGCGGTGGCATTTCTCTATGAGGTGATACTTCGGAACTCGCTCATTGCTGAGTGTAAACCTCGCATAAAGGCTCTAGAAGAGCACGACTCACCTGGCTATGATGTTCATCTGTGAGCGGTGGCATTTCTCTATGAGGTGATACTTCGGAACTCGCTCATTGCTGAGTGTAAACCTCGCATAAAGGCTCTAGAAGAGCACGACTCACCTGGCTATGATGTTCATCTGTGAGCGGTGGCATTTCTCTATGAGGTGATACTTCGGAACTCGCTCATTGCTGAGTGTAAACCTCGCATAAAGGCTCTAGAAGAGCACGACTCACCTGGCTATGATGTTCATCTGTGAGCGGTGGCATTTCTCTATGAGGTGATACTTCGGAACTCGCTCATTGGGAGAGCATCTGCTATTTCCAGATGAAAAGTAGAAAAATGACACCAGTATAGCGATTTTTTTTATTACTATACTTTCAATACACATGACATCTGCTTCACAAGTGTTCCATTCATAGCTCACAAGCGTTACTGGTTGCTGATATGGGCCTGATGGGCCAACTGCGTATACGTCATGATATTATAGTGTCCTCAATTAATTTACGAATGTTGCTGACAATGCTCATTTACATGTCAAACTGTAATGAGCGGTATCAGACCATGAGTCGCCCATGCTGTTTTATAGTACATAATATACCTATAATGTACCTATCTAGTTTTATACCTACAGATACTCGTATATAATTGAATAAAACTATACTTTAAAATATGTTATAACTATGTGCCTTGTTATGTACACAGTCTTGATACGAAAATGAACAAGAAGATTTCAATAATTGTAATTTTTACGATTGGCTACATCACCTACAACATCCGTGATGTCAGCCCATATCACTTTGGTGAACTAGGTGTCAGGTCAGTGCTTCTTTGGGTTGTGTCGACTAAGCTGAACTGGGCGGAAAACACGAACTATTTACATAGCCGTTCCGACTGACCCTTCTTTCAGTGAGGTGGGACCAACCCTAGCGGGTTAAACCCGTAGACGGAAAAAATATTTTTTATGATCGAAGGTTAAACCCTACCACCTAGTAAGATAAGAAGGGAAGGGACCTACAGTTTTACGTGGAATCCGAACCACGGTAGCCTCCAACAACGGTCACCCATCAAAGTACTGACCGCGCCCAGGTGTGCTTATGATCACGAACGACGGTCGACCGACCGCACCACCGAGCTACCGAGGCTGACAGGTTATGAGCAACAATCGTGTTTTGTTTGAGATGAAGGCCTTCCGAAGCGAGATCAATTTTTTTTAACCATATTAGGGGCGTTTCTCTTAAAATTATATTTTTGAAAATGTGTATTGTTTGTATTATTTTCAGTTCGACAAATGTTCCGGTGTGAATCTCATAAATTTTTGTAGCATGTTTTATTTACATAAAGCAATTTCTTTCGAAAAAAAAATTTATGGAAACTGACACGGTTGGCTACATCATCTACAACATCTGTGATGTCAGCCCATAACAACGGGTGGGGAAGGGAACCTTGCAAGGGAATAATAATATATATTTTGGGGTAATTGTTGTTCGCGTCCGTGACACCTTAAGGTCCTAAATCACACGTGCCTCCTGGGTGGTGCCAAATGAACAACAGAATACTTGTGGTAGACAGGTCTTCCACCGTGTCGTCCGGGTAGGTACCACAGCTCGTAGGCGCAACCTCCTGATGCAGCTTGCTGCACTTGGAGGCCAGCAGACGAGTCAGCCGGGCTGGTGGACCGAGCAAGCCGAGGAGAGGAGGGGAGTGGATATAATTTCAGCCAACGATGAGGGCTGACTACCCAATTGCACTGTCTCTCGGGCCAGGGAGAGCCAGGTGCAACAGGAGTTATGTCGCTACCTGCCCGCGGATAGTACAGGGGCCCGCCGCGTGCAGTCGCACCAGCCTGCGTCGGGGGCTGCCCTATCAGCCAGCGAAAAATCCTGACGGAGGTACACCTTGAGGCATGGTGACCTGGGGAGACCGGGTGCATCCTCGTCGGGGGGCCTGGGGGTCCTCTCGTCCCTTGTGACAGTGTTCTTGGAGAGCCCACTTGAGCTGTCTTCAATATTACCGCTCCCTAAATCTCGTCTTGCTTGCTCCATTTTTCATTTCCCTCAAAACTAACCTCATGCCAAGAAACAAAAGGAAATTCCCCGCTTTAAGTGCGACTCCCACATCTCCCAAACACTTTAGTAGACATGTGTAATAAATGCGGTCTACGAGCTAACTTTAATGCTGTCGCCCAACATCTGCAGACAGCAAAACCACATCTTTTGTTTTTAACAGAGACTCAGGTCGCCCAACACACTACAAACCTGGACATCCCTGGATACAGTCTTTTCTAAAGATTTGTAGCCAGGAGTGGTGTATGTGTGTATGGTCGATATGACGTTTCTGTTAAACGGCTCACACTTTTCGAATATCCTCAGTTTCCAGTCGTATGGATCCGCGTCAACATTCCCCACGTGGTAAGAGTTTACGCGGGTGTATACCTACCGCTCTCCCAATTTAGGTGCCAAGGAAAGTGCCGCATTTTTTACATGTTGAACAGATTATAGTCATTCTTCAACAGTTTCGCGAGGAATGGTGTTATTGGCTGTGTCTAATCTTCCGTTGAAGTATTGGGCAGACACCCGCGCCGGCTGTCTATAAAAGAAAAAAAGAACATGCAGAACCCTTAGATCATGCAGTAACTATAGATTTAAAACCATATTAATAACAAAACTACACATTTCAAATTAAATAGAATGTCAGTGCTTTCCTTCATTTCATGTCGGCTACACTGAACTGGCCGGAAAACACGAACTGTTTACATAGCCGCGCCGTGTCGACCGACGTTTCATTCAGTGCGGTGGTACCAACCCGGCCGGGATAAACCCTACCACCTGGTAAGGTAAGAAGGGAAGGACCTACAGTTTAACGTGGAATCCGAATCACGGTCAGTCTCCAACGGTCGAGCGGTCACTCATCCAAGTACTGACCTCGACCGACTGCACCACTGAGCTACCGAGGCCATAACCGAGGCTGACAAAAATATGGCAATAGTTTAATCGGAAAGCAATAGACCCAAAATTGAAAGTATAACTACGATGATGGGACATCATAAGGCTAGTTCTTGAAAATAAGTACATGCTACAAATACCACTTTGATACTTTGATTTTCGAATTTCAATGGTATTTTTTTTTTATGTTATCCAGTATGAGTGGCTGAGTCGGAGGGGCCAAAGCACACGTTCCGACCAGCCAATATCACCTCTGAGAAAGTAGGTGCCATACCGGAGACTTCCCTGGATTGCTGGCTATACTGGACTAGAGGAGAACACAACCGAGGCTGCTATGCGGTCATCTTACATCCAGTACGATGGTACCAACCCAGTCGGCTAAAATTTGAGCCACAACCTGGTAAGGGGCAAGGGAAGGGACCTATAGTTTTACACCGGTTCCGAACGGTGAAGCAGCACGTGTAGGTATGCACGTAATTTTTTTCGTCAGAAAAAACTCATTGGTTCACGCCGACCGGATTCGAACCTCGGACCTCTCACATGAGAAGCCGATACGCAAACCACTCGGCCACCCGCCGCTTATAATATACTTACAGGAAATTTTAATAATAAGAAAATGGAACTACACATTACCGTAGCAGTAAAGAAATAATTTAATTTATTTAACAAAATAGAGTGAAATTTACAAAATAAATTAAAAGTTATGATATGAATATAAATTCTGCATGAGCGGGTCCAGCGTATTCTGCACTTCCTTGTATATCTGATCCACTCCAGCCTCCGCGTTTATCTGAAATCAAATAATTATTTATTAATATTTAGAAGTCTATGTATGTATATATTCTTTATTGAACACCAATTTATAAAATTAGGTACAACAGGTGAGCTTAATGCCGCGAGGCATTCTATTCTAACTAACCATTGGGATGTACACGCAGGCGAACAAGAATAGTTTATGGCAATGTGTTAGACTGTAAATAAATATGTATGATAAACTACATATGAATACTACATAAATACTTTAATAAGCTTAAATAATGTATATAATAAACTTACATAATATGTACATTAATCGGTGGTTCCGTTGCGCAACACAATCAACTGAATGACAGGAGAGTAAGAGAAGGGGAGTAAACGTATGGAGTACGTCCGTACTCCGTTGGGCCCCACTATCAATATATAAGTCAATGCCACTATCACATTATCTGTTGTCACTTTCCGCGCAGACTTGGCTCTTCTTATCTTCTGAGCATAGAGCATTCTTATCTTCTCAGCATATCTGCTGAGCATAGCATTTTTTGAGGTGAGTTGTCAAAGAAAAATATTTTGTTCTTTTAAGTAATTCGGTATGGGTGGCAGAGTCAGAGGGGCTAGAGCACATGCTCCGACCAGCCAATATCACATCCGAGAAGGTGCCATACCGGAGACTTCCCTTTGGATTACTTGCTATACCTATACTAGATGAGAACACAGCCGAGAGATCTTCATGCGTGTCGGTGCGGTGTGGTACTAACAGTTGCTACAATTTCACCCTACCACCTAGTAATGGGGAAGGGACCCTTGCAACGGAATAATGCAGTGACCTTAGATCATGCAGTAACTGTAGATTTAAAACCTTATTAACAACAAAACTACACATTTCAAATTAAATAGAATACTCAACATATACAATAACTGAACTGAAATGTTCTCTTGTTTGGTTTACTTTATTTACAGTTGTGATTTGATTCACAGATTTAGTAGTAATAGTGTCACGGTACCCACCCACTACATGAGTATGCTCGATAAATCTAGGTCCGTGTTTCCAATCGTTGACTATCTTGATTTAGTGTTGTGTATAGATAAAATGCGTAAGGGCAAAGAAGAATTTTTAGTTTTTTGTTAATTTATGATTATTTTTTGTTCCATTTAGCAATGTAGAAATAAACCAACATAAATTCTACACAGACAGACGGACGGATGGACTGATAGTCACTGGCACTATGGCTGGCTACATAACCCTAAAAGACACTCACCCTCTTCAGTTTGGCCGGATAGAGCGCCAGCACCTGATCGTTATTAGCCAGAAAGGTCTTTAGCCGCAGCTTAATGGTCTCCTCATTATCATCAGCTCTTCCAGAACTGAGAGCACGACCCAGAAGCCTGGCTGTCAAAGTCTCACATGACGCCTCGAAGTACAGGATCACGGTGCAAGGAGCTATCTCTTGCTCGAAGGCAACCCCTTGATCCTTCTCGCGAGGGTAACCATCGATCAGGAAACCCCTGGCTTCGGCGGCGCGCGAAACCATCGCCTCCTTCAGAAGGTCTAGGACTATCTGGTTGGGCACCAGCTCACCTGGAAGGTTAGAGCAAAATACTCTGTATATTATTGAACTTATACGACAGTTTAAATCTCATGAGGCATCCTTTATAAAATTCTTGACAAGTAATGCACCAAGGAGAAAAGTATTAACATTGTATTAAAATGGTGTGTATGTATTAAAATAGCTAGAAGAAATGGCGTTACTATTAAAAAACTGAAATTGAAATTGTGGATTCCTTACCATTTGATTATCAACTCTCGAATCTTTACCAATTGGCTGGATCTCATGCCAATTGGCTATCATTTCGGAGAATTTCTATAGCCTCAGCCCATCAACTGACCTCTCTCCATGATCGCTGTGAGGTTCTTGCCGCGTTCAGAGCCAGTTGCGACCTCAGCCCGCAGTAGATCGCCAGTGGAGAGGTGAGTGAAGCCATACTGCTGGATGATGCGGTCGCACTGCGTTCCCTTGCCGGAGCCGGGACCTCCCAGTACCCATACGATGGGGATCTTGCCTTCGCGAAGAGCTGAGACGTCCACGGGAGCCTGCCGATATTAGACCATCATCATCACTATATTTTAATTGCATTTTAATGTACCTATGTCGGTACGGGCACCCATTATTTTAAGGGGCTTTGAAAAGTTGTACATAGGTACGAACATTTTCGTCAGGTTTCCTCCCTCAAGATGCTTTACTTACACAGATTAGGTATAATCGTCATTGGGTATAATGAATTTATTTTCAAATTATTTATATGTTCAATGCAATAATGTACAGTCTCCAATGTTCCATATCTTCCATCATCCATCGAAAGACAATGTGCTGAGGGCACGTATGACGTCACTCACATGATCATAAAAGCTTGATTTTTATGATGATGATCATGATGAAGATAATAATGATGTGATGATAGACGAGATATTGAGATAATAAATAATATCATAAAATGATCATACTTTGGGATAGAAACCTGCACATTTATGGGAGCCACACTGAGTGGGACACTTGTGCAAATCATTCTTGTCGGGTTTCTTACACGGTTCACACATTGTGGGAACAAATTATATAAAGCGAATACTTCTTCTGATGTTTTTAATGGGATGGTTGCTTACAGTTTGAATAAAACACCTGCAATTTATTTGGGAAATTGTGACGATACTTTCACAGAGAATTTGACCTTTGACAATTTTCTTCATTTTTATTTTATTTCTTTATTTTTATTTATTCGTCCCTTTTCGGGACAGGCAAAAGTAATTTAAAGTATACAGCCTTTTCTGTTGTACTACTAATGTCTGTTGTTTTCTTCTCGTATTGCGAGAATCTCAAAAAGATATACTTTTTATTTACGACGACGCGGCAAACAAACTTGTTCATCCGCCATCTTTCTTGTCACTCCTTCCTTCCGGCGGCGAGTGGAAACTGAAAAGATCTCGGTGAATTTAGCCAGTGTCAATTTCTATGCTATGGTGTCAACGTGGTGTCAATCGCGTGTCAATGTACCATATTATCAATGGTCGGATTTTCGGGGGACATTCCAGGGTCGAACTATCACAACATATTTTTCAAGCAATATATATATTTTTTTTTCATTCACTTTAAATAAATTTTATTTACCTAATTAATACATCTGTATAGAAATGTACATCATAAATTTTTATGTATATTTATATACAGATGTATTAATTTTAATACCTCGTATAATAGCTTTTACCCACTACCCACGTATTCGTGGAGGTACTATTTTTAATTCCTCAGCCACCAACTTTCCAAATATGGCGTTACGAGAGTCAACATCAATAAAAATAATATGTATAAAGTGTTTGTTTTAATTATAAGTAGGTGCCTACTTAATAAAAATTACAAAATTTGATAATTAAAATGGCGAGATTGGCTTATTGGTACGTAACGGACGTAATTGGTTTAAGTAGGTGCACATGACAATGCGGTTACGGCGGCAAAAACTGCTGCTCGACATTTTGACACCCCTCATGGGTGTGATCAAGCGTGTGCCTGCCTGCGAGGAGATGGATACGTCAGTGGTCACTCGCCAATGTCCAAGGTGGCTGTCGTACTTCTGGTTGCGGGTTTGCTGCGTGCTGTATTTCTTCCGACGCACAAAATACACTGACCGAGTCAACACATCTGCTGTGTGCCTTTTATTTTGCATTTCTCTGATTCGGTGCTTGCATTCGGTCTTCATCTTATCCAACACAGGTCTCCAAACAGGAGACACTTGGTACGAGTCTCGTAGTTGAAGTTCTTGTGCGTGCATATCTCGATGGATTCACGCATGACACGTTGCGATGCTCAGGTACAATGATGCCTGACCTCCTTACTCTCTACTATTGAAATATACGATTAACAATTTCTCCAAATTGTCTGAAGTCCGACTCGTTCTTCTATCATTCAGGAGCCATTTGTGTGCCGAAAACGATCTTTCACAGTCGACCGATGTTAGTGTGGCAAATTTAAATGCCTCCATAGGTATGTCTTCATACCAGAAAAGCAATGAGTTGTTTGAAATTTTGCATTTAATGCTTTGAACGACATTCAGATCAGGGTTCCTTTTTAGTACGCTTGCGTGTTTGCTTTTTAATACGGTCCTTAGAGGTTCTGGCAGAATATTAATATTTTCATCAATTTTCTGCAACAAGTTGAATGTTTCATGTATTGATAATGAAGATGATTGTAACTGTTTTATTGTTGCTGGAATAAATTTAAAACTTTGTGTAACAATTTGGATCTCCTGTCTAATTTGTGTGTTAGCCATTATGTCTTGGCATTGTGCGATCGCCGCACTATCTGTATTTCTAAAAGTCATAACGACTTCGCGTACGTTATCGTAGTGATCATTATAATAGTACACTGCTTCTAGCCAAGTTCCCCAACGAGAGATTACTGGTTTAGGAGGGAGTGGTAACTGTGGATTTATACGTTTAAATTCTTTCACACGTGATGGGGCTTTTAGAAATACTTTTTTCATATTATTTATAAAATTGTCAACATTTGGAAAGTTTTTCCGCACCTCTTCAGCAACTCGGTGTAAACCGTGGACTACGCACGTTACGTGCATGATTCGTGGATAATTTGTTTTTATTTGTTTTCCTGCGTTCAGCATGTAGCTCAAAGAATCACTTGTAAACATAATAATATGTTTGAAATTGTTCTCAGCCAAGTCGCCCCAAAAACTTGAAAGTGAATCTTCGAAAAATTTAAAAATTATGGATCCAGATAGTTTTTCCACAATTTTAGAGGCTACTAAATTGCATTTTGCTGGCGCGTTTCAGTTTAGTGAGGTCACAAGTAAATGGACGACTTTTCGACATAGCACATCCATTGTTTCATCTATACTTGTCCAGAAAAACCCTTCTTTGGGATCGTCTTGAATTTTTTCCATCTTATATTGAAACGCCTTATTGAGAAAGTGTTTCCTTAGCCACGATTCTTCAGGGATTGTCTGTCCGATGCAATATTTTCTTAAAAATTCTCTAAAATGTTGATTGTTCAGTTTTATCTAAGGAATGTTGGCGCAAATCATCATCATTGCAAGATCAAAAAAAAAATCTTGCTGATTCATTCCTCTCACTTTACCTTCATGCGCAATTGAGCTTATGTGTTTTTCGACATTTGACTTTCTTGAACAATGAATCAGTATATTGCACACGTTGCATTGTACCTCCCCATTATGAAAATTCAGCTCAGGATAATCCCTTATCCACCTGTTAACCGTGTCTTCACGGGGCACTCTCCGGGGTGGCATGTTTTTTTTTACACAAATTTGCAAGAACAAACACTTATTATCCAAATATAATATGAATACTAAAATCACATCTGTAAACTAGAAAAACGAGATTTCAGTGAAAAGCAGTCATTTTTTATTATTAACAAGTTGCTAAGCGACGTTTTTTACATTATTCGAATTATGGACATTTTACAAATGTATTCTTTTCCTGCCTGTTGCGAACACACATCTAATGCGATGCGACGCTCGATCGCGCCCGCGCCGCGCCGCCGTGTGTAGGTAGGTACCTACTGGTGCGACCGCGCGGAGGCGATGCGGCAAAGCTTCGCCATTTAAATTTTTCCAAAGATTATCAAACAATATTATTACCTGTATCTTTAGTAGGTTAGTAGGTTAATAGGTAGTAGTTAGTAGGTTAGTTAGGTTTTATTTTCTAAAGAAATTGGTACCTAGTTTGAATTCGGCATTTTCGAAAATTGTGGATACCTAGATTTTGTAAACTAGTTTACATTACGGAGAAGGCATTTAACCTTCTTACTTTTAAATATACTTTTATTAACAGGTATATTTTAAAAGTATATTTAAAACTTATAAATATGAAAGAATTAATAAGTAGTACTTATTAATACTTTCATATTAAGTATTAGGTATAATTATTATGGCGCGGCGCGCGCGGCAATGCGAATGCGGCCCTGGAATGTCCCCCACAATCCGACCTTTGCATATTATAGAACTAAAATACCGCCGCGGGATGGTTTGGTTTCCTGAATTCGATGAACGTGAAATAAAAAACCCGGAAATCGTAGCCAAAATATTTAACGAATTTTACATAAATGTGGGCCAGATATACAAAATACAGAAAATTTACTACAAAATATAAAAGTAGATACAACAAACTCCTAATTAAGTCTTGATTATGTTGTTTTATTTGTGTTGTTCCATTTACATTTTAACATTTTGACATTTTATTTATATTAATCTAAAAGTTTAAATGTTATTTTAACTTAATATATTAATTAATTTCATTGTTTTATTAAATAATTTGCTAAATTGAATTTTTAATTATTTTACTGAAATATTTATTCATTATTTTGATAAAGAATTATAATATAGTTTTCATCATTCTAAGCTTCATGAAGTGTACTGATAGATAATGTGTAGGGGAAAACGGGAAATTATTTATGCGTAGAATCTAGGAATTGTAATAAGATCGTCATCTCTGTGGTATATGGTGTTTGTTACCGACAAATTGGATATAAATAAATAAATAAATAAAGTTCAATGGTCTAAATGATTTAGCTAAAAAGTTAAATTATAAATTTAAAAAAACCCCGACCCTATAAAAAACAATTTCCATTTACGAATCGGGGAGACCGCTAAGTAAATTCCCGCGTGACTCTTAGTTATTTCTCTTATTTATTTAGCGGTCCCCCGACTATTTTTGACTTTCTTAGGGTCGGGGGTTTTTTAATTAGCAATTTAACTTTTATTTCAATATAAAAAAAACCGCATGCAAATCGGTTCATACATACATAATTACACACGCATCACACACGCTGAATTCCGACAATCGGGGTAAGCAGAGTAATCGGTGCTGTGCAGCAAGAACTCTGGTAAATTACAACATAACACCGACCATAACGTTTCGCAAAGTATTCGAACAAGATTCAATCGATCAAGCAACATGTAATGCACGAAGACCCACCTGCTGCATGACTCGGTGGAAGTACCGTGCCAAGGTGAGAGGTGGCAAACCTGTCGCCCTTTAGCACGGCATCTTGTCCTTATCCCTAAGTCGCCTTTTACGACATGCATGGGGAGAGATTACCGGCCCCACACGGTTCACTCGTGTCTAAGATAATCTTAAGTAAATGAATGTTTTATTACTGAATTACTTGATTGCTTCATTAAAAACATAGCTAATCATCCCCATTAAACCAGCTTTCTAATAAAAAAAATCGCATCAAAACCGATCCATCCTTTTGGGAGCTAAGATGCCATTGCAGCCACAGCCACACAGACACACCCTCACATACACACACACACGTTAAACTTATAACACCGGTCTTTTTGCGTCGGGGTTAAAAAAATGCCCTGGTAGTCGTGGGACTACCTGTAGACATAGACATGGAATCATGGGCAGACATATAATAATCGCGCAAGTAAAAAAAACTAAAAAAAAATTAAATTAAAATAAAAAAATATATAAAAAAAATCTCGTTGAGACCTATCATTTCCTCCAGCGGATGAGTAGTCTGGGATGGCCCGACGATGGTTGGCCCTGGCGTGATGCTCGTGAACGGGTTCTGTTTGTGGAGACTGGCCAACAATACTACTCTATGGACTGGCCTGCTCCAATTGGCAGCATATTATTTGAACTGAATGGTATACATACCTATGTAATACTACTTACCTGACTGCATAATTAATTAGTTAAATCTTGACTAGCTACGATTAGTACCTCAATTTTATTAACCCATTGACAACTTGATACCTCAAGTATCTTAATATTCATATATTTTTATTTTTTATTTTTGACAATAAAATTATACAACATTGTAGTATATTTAATATACTAACATAATTATGTTGATACAAATTTTATTACGTATCAAAGTTTGACAAAGGCTCTTTACACCTGATTCACTTAATAACAGAACGACAACACGGGCACTAATCGGTGGTCGCTTCCCGTATTGAGAGCCTTTTCCGGAGCATTTTCAAATTTAGAACATGTACCGGTCGTGCCGGCACTCTTGCAATTATCCCTAATTTTGTCGTTCTTTTCTGTCTCTGTGCCTAATTTTGGCCACATAGTGAACTATTTGTATGACATGTGGTATACCGTTGGAAAGGACGTCAACTAGCGAACTTTTTAAAAGAAAATGAAGCACTCAATTGCTGTTAGTTTTTTTTTAATGAATTAAGAAATTAGGATTCTGTCACATGTTTACTCGTTCTCGGGACTTTGGGAGGTCATAAAACCTCTTCAAGGTATTAACTTCATCAAATAATATTTTTTCTAGAACAAGGATACATCGGAAAATTCAATAAATTTTATTTTGTGCTGATAAAATCATAAACAAAAAAGTTTTTTTTTTATTGCTACCGAACTGGGTGGCTCTGTCCGAGGTCGCAACCTCAGGCGCAGCCAATTTTACAATGTACTTTCAATAAATAAAAAGTTTTATGTAAATATGTACAGGACATTTTCGTAATAAGAAAATAAAACTACACATTACCGTAGAAGTAAATAAATAATTTAATTTATTTAACAAAATAGAGTGAAATTTACATTATAAATTAAAAGTTTAATATCATTAATTCTTCACGAGCGGGTCCAGCGTATTCTGCACTTCCATGTAGATCTCGTCCACTCCAGCCTCCGCGTTTATCTAAAATAAAAACATTCTTTATTAATAATTAGCAGTGGAGTACGTCCGTTGGGCCCCATTATAACATTATCTGCGACATCTGTTGTCACTTTCCGCGCAGACTTGGCTCTTCCTATCTTCTGCAAGAGGAGTAGCATTTTTGAGGTGAGGTGTAAAATAAACATATTTTGTTCTTTTAAGTAATTCGGTATGGGTGGCAGATTCAGAGGGGCTAGAGCACATGCTCCGACCAGCCAATATCACATCCGAGAAGGTGCCATACCGGCGACTTCCCTTTGGATTACTTGCTATACCTATACTAGATGAGAAGGCAGCCGAGAGATCTTCATGCGTGTCGGTACGGTGTGGTACTAACTAACAGTTGCTACAATTTGAACCTACCACCTAGTAATGGGCAAGGGAACTTTGCAACGGAATAATGCAGTACCTAACCAAAGAGTTTGTATAACGTCTCTTTGGCAGTAACCTTAGATCATGCAATAACTGTAGACTTAAAACCTTATTAACAACAAAACTACACATTTCAAATTAAATATAATAATACTCAATATAGACAATAACTAAACTTATCATTGAAAAATCAAACAATAATCCTAAATGCCCTCTTGTTTAGTTTAGTTTATTTACAGTTGTAATTTGAGGCACAAATTAAGTAATATCGTGCATGTCACGGTACCCACCACTATATGAGAATGTTCGAGAAATCTAGGTCGGTGTTTCCAATCGTTGGGTATCTTGACTTATTGTTGTGCCTAGATGAAATCCATAAGGGCAAAGAAGCATTTTTAGTTTTTTTTATTTATGTTAATTTTTTGTTTCGTTTAGCAATGTAGGAATAAACGAATAACAAGTCTACACAGACGGACGGACGGCCCGATAGTCCCTGCCACTGCGGCTGGCTACATAACCCTAAAAGACACTCACCCTCGTCAGTTTGGTCGGATAGAGCGCCAGCACCTGATCGTTATTATCCAGAAAGGTCTTTAGCCGCAGCTTAATGGTCTCCTCATTATCATCAGCTCTTCCAGAACTGAGAGCACGACCCAGAAGCCTGGCTGTCAAAGTCTCACATGACGCCTCGAAGTACAGGATCACGGTGCAAGGAGCTATCTCTTGCTCGAAGGCAACCCCTTGATCCTTCTCGCGAGGGTAACCATCGATCAGGAAACCCCTGGCTTCGGCGACGCGCGAAACCATCGCCTCCTTCAGAAGGTCTAGGACTATCTGGTTGGGCACCAGCTCACCTGGAAGGTTAGAAGAAAATATTGTGTATTTTGATCAAAATATTGTCTATTAAACCTATACGACAATTTAATCTCATGAGGCATCCTTTATAACTTCTTGACAAGCAATGCGTTTAGGTAACAAGGAGAAAAGTATTAAAATTGTATTAAAATGGTGTGTAGGCATAGCTAGAAGAAATGGTGTTACTATTCAAAAACTCAGTTGGAAGCAATCGTGGATTCCTTACCATTTAATTATCAACTATTGAATCCCTACCAATTATTGGCTAACAGGTTCTGGATCTTACCAATTCGCTATCATTTCGGAGAATTTCTATAGCCCCGGCCTATCAACTGACCTCTCTCCATGATCGCCGTGAGGTTCTTGCCGCGTTCAGAGCCAGTTGCGACCTCAGCCCGCAGTAGATCGCCCGTGGAGAGGTGAGTGAAGCCATACTGCTGGATGATGCGGTCGCACTGCGTTCCCTTGCCGGAGCCGGGACCTCCCAGTACCCATACGATGGGGATTTTGCCTTCGCGAAGAGCTGAGACGTCCACGGGAGCCTGCCGATATTAGACCATCATCATCACTATATTTTAATTGCATTTTAATGTACCTGTGTCGGTACGGGCACTCATTATTTTAAGAGGCTTTGAAAATTTATACATAGGTACGAATATTTTCGTCAGGATTCCTCCCTCAAAATGTTTTCCTTACGAGTACTACAGAGTTGGTACAATGAATTTATTTTAAAATTATTTACATGTTCAATAGCAATCATGTATGTACAGTTTCTAATGTATTCTGTAATGTATATCTTCCATCATACATCGGAAGACACTGTGCTGAGGGCACGTATGACGTCACTCACATGATAACTAAATTGATTACAAAGCTTGATTTTTATGATGAAGATTGACGATAGACATAGGTAGATATTGAGTTAATGAATAATATCATAAAATGTTCATACTTTGGGATGGAAATAAGCACAATGTTCGTTGGCACACCGAGTGGGACACTTGATCAAATCTTTCTTGTCGGATTTCTTACTCGGTTCAGACATTGTGGGCATATTTATACCAAACTGTAATATTCTTCTTCTGTCTTTAATGGGAGGTTGGGCGAGGGTTGCTTACAGTTTGAATAATACACCTGAAATTTACACGGGGAATTGGAAATTGTGACGACACTTGCACAGAGAATTTGATCTTTGACAATTTTCCAATTTTTTTTTTATATGTCATTCCTTCAGGCGAGTTGGTATCGGCGGTTTTGCCAGTGTCAATTTCTATGGTGTCAAAGTGCCTTATAGAACTAAAAAAATGCGTTTGCCGGGACCACTCGGGATTTGATGTGTAAACACCACTCGCGAGTGTCACTGCTGCTCCAAAGGACTTTGCATCCAGAGCCGTTTAATTGTGTCACTGCTGCTGCTAGAGAGCGTTCCATATAAAAGTTCCCTTCGCCGTTATGTTGGCTCCACTGTCTATCTGTCAAAACAGCGTTGAAGGTTGCTATGTGTACAGATTTACCCGTTATTATCAGTATTTACCGTATTTTTTGTACGGTAAATACCGATTACATTATTAGGTAATATAATCTTCACAATCTGGCAGCACGAATTTAAGCACTGACAGTGGAGCCAACATAACGGCAAAGGGAACTTTTCGTTGAAACGCTCTTTTCTTTACTCTTACCGTTAACGAATCAAAATTCGCTCCAGCCTGGGTTCCGGTATAAATTTGTACACAAAAAAACATTAAAACGTTTATACATATTTTGGGCTGGGGTTTCTAAAGGGAACAACTTTCTTTCAACTAACTGGTACGATAGGCGTGTAGTTTAGGCTTTTACGATTCTAGCGATGTAATTTTTTAAGCGCAGCTAAGAGTACGGGTGCCTGCGCTTTGTTACGCAAGGACGGAGGGGCTGCACTTCCCGCAGCTCCGGAGAAGAGACATTCTAAGTCGCTACTGATTTTTTTTTATTGATGGCCCCCGTTTTCATTTTCGCTGGCTAGTCTTCAAGTCTTTTCTAAAAGCAGTGTTTTGGGGTCCTTTATGGTTTCCTCATTTTAACAAGACAACAGTCTATACTAGATAATCGCACAATGTCTACGTAAGACTGTCGACAATTGCCTCTGCGAGACACATTGCTCTAGTACAGAGCCTCGGTTAAGAAAAAATGTGTGTCATACATAATGAAATAAAATAAATTTGAAAATTGAAAAAAAAAATATTATAACGCTAAAAATGGACGAATAAATCTCTCACCATTTAATTGAAGTAATGTAACAATAAAAATGGCGACCGCCCGCAGCGCGCTCGGAGTCAGACTACGTCCGCTAGCGCTTGTGTGTAAATATAGGTTGATAAAGACCTCGAATATTTGGACGACTCGAATAGAACCGAGATGCGGTAACTATTGCGGCCGGATTCCACAATGTCGTGTACCTATTGGGCACCTTTATTTGGAAGTACGAGGATACTTTTGCAAAAAGTATTAACGCTGAATTATTTCTTCATTATTTCGATCCTCTTTAAAATGAAAATTTAAACAATAGCTTTCCCCATGCCAAGAAGTTGAAAATTGAGAAATTGAAAATTTAAGGCAGGTGGAAAATTGAGAAAAGTAAAATCATTCCTCAAGGGGTGCTAACCTGGGTTGGTTGACTGGAAGAGATCACAGTGTAGTGATAAGTCCACCTTTTCGCACTCCTGTATTTTCTATTATCCCTTTCATGTAGGTACTGCTTTTCTGTGAATTGTTTAACGGGCGTGTAATAAAATGTTTCGATTCTGTTCTATCCACACTATGCGCCGTTTTGGGCCAATATTGATGATCAAATCACAGATTATATAAGTAAAAAAAAACCGGCCAAGTTCGAGTCGGACTCGAGCACCGAGGTTTCAGCACCACAAAAAAAACTTTGGAAAACACGTTTCTTAGTTTTCAATTATTCATTATTTGTTGTTATATCCGCCATAATAACACATATTCTGTGAAAATGTCAACCGGGTAGTTATTACGGTTTCAAAGATACAGCAGTAGGACAGACAGACAAACAGAGAGGACGGGGCGTAGGCTTAGTAATAAATAACACAGGTAATAAGCTTCCGTACGGGGTTCGGAAGGCCTAAAAAGGCAAGTAAAAAGCTTTTATTTCGCTGTTCTGTTATATTGACCCTCTGGCGCTATGGATTAAAATGTTTTCTAGCGAAAATAATAATAATAAAAAGCACAGTTTTTGTTGTGTTTTCAATTTTATTTTAGGGACTGGTGTGAATTGAGATTTGCGTAACGCGTCACGCGTCACGCGATCACGGGTGCCCTCCCGTGACACACACACACACATGCTGTTCCGACAATCAGAATTTTTAAAATAGTAAAATTGGGGTTTTCAGTTTTCCCTATAAATCGTTTTCTATTGTTCAACAATTTTGTTTTCTTAAAAGCAAATGAAGTTTATACTTTCTCTCAGAAAGTGTGTTCAGCTTTGATAAAAAGATCAAATTCAGATTGGCTGACATTTTCAGCCAGTTAGTACTTAAATATGATTTTTCTTCGAAAACAAGAATAAGCCCTATGTACACAATTCCTATAAAGTTGTTAGAAAGCCCTTAACTGTTGGCGACTTGTAGCTTACTGAATAATAGATTCGTGTCCTTCGTGTCGCCACTAAGTACGACGACGCCTACTATGTGAATTGTGGACCGACTCCTGGATCGATAATAAATTAATATCGAACATGACCGTTGCCGACCTCCATGACATACGTGAACACTGTACGTACATATAGACAGCTGGAGATAGGCCGTGATGTCAACACGTCACATCTTAGTAAGCTAGGTGCCATGTCAGTGCTTCTCTTCTCAATCATGCCGGCTATGCTGAACTGGACGGACTATTTAAGACGAGACCGGAAGTTAACTTTCTCCATACAAAATCGTCCTTCGGCATTTATGTTTTCTAGCCCCCTAAACCTTATACGATTTTCTTGTCTTAAGGATAGTCCCATCTACGTTCCTGTCTTTGTCATTTTTGTTTAGATGAAATATACAACACTGGAGCAAAAAAAAAATATTTCAACCGAAAATTTTTAATCTTTCATTGTTTGATATCATGAAGTTCATTAAGCTTTATTGAGTCATCACTTTAGATATTCAAAAAGCAGAAACGTAGATTTGACTGTCCTTATTACAACAAAAAAAGAATGTTAAAAATCGGATAAGGTTTAGGGGGTAAAAAACATATACCCCGAAAGCTTTTGTATAGAAAACGTTAATTTCCGTCTGGTGCGGGTAAAACCCCTACCACCTAGTATGTTAAAGGAAGGGAATACTTTATTACGTAGAAACCGAACCACGACCAGAGTCTCAAAGGTCACCCAACGTAATATTGACCGCGCCCGGGTGTGCTTAACTTCTCGCATCGCATCTCCGAGCTACCGTCGACGACGCTGACAAACCAGATATGTTTTAATATCCCCTGTTCTACTCGCCATGTCGGCCCATCCCACCTTATCGCTATCAACAACGAACCAAGTGCAATAGCAGTATTATTCTTATTATTTTTTATGTCAATCAACATATGGCTTTGCCACCAATGGTGCAGTCGTCAGAGCCAAAAACACCTCTCCTCGCGAAACCACGCTCAGAGAGGCGCCATGCCAGACGATTTGAGGATTGTATAGTTGCTAGGCTGTCTAGCATGTTAATACGACATAATATTAGCATTGCTCTTCTCTCGTGCCGATTTTGTATTATAGTAGTGAAGACGTAAGTTTGAGTTCAGTTCTCACAAAAGCGTCATCATTATGACTGAATGGTTCAGCAATTTCCATCCAAGGTCTATGTCAATTTGCAAGGTCCCCGCGACCCTCTCGTGTCAGTTCCGGCTCCATTAACCGCGCTCGCTTCATTGTCAATGACAGTGTAATGAGACAGTTTTGGCAGCACAACAAGTTCTTTGTCCGCTATGCAAATGTGGCTAATTGGAGTTTTATGAAACGATGCATGAAACGGCAATATTTGCTTGCGTACTAGACGGCAACGGCAGCGTGTGAAGTGTCCCGACAATATCACGGCAGTGATGGATGACACAAAATGTATGAAAGACCCAAAGTGTTTGTAGAGCGCAGCGACGTAATACAAACTCTTTGGAAAGACCGTTACGGCATGACGTTACCGTTGGCAGCCATCGCGAAAGCTTTTCAAAGTTTTCATACATGTTTGTCTCCAGTGTTGCCGTCGCGTCGTTGTGACGCGGCGACGTTGCCGTCCCGTGTCGTCGCGTCGTCGTCGTCGCGTTTGTGTAGTGCGCGACCAACCAATGGACGAAACGACAAAGTTGTGTATCCATGATCATAACATCGAACGCAACCGATTCAATATTATTTATAGCACAGCGGAGGGAGTATTAGCGACGATCTGGATTTGGGCTATTTTATCTTTAGAATAGTTTTGTTATGCAGACAAATAAAAGAAATAATAAAAAAAAAATACAGTGAAAATCCTAGCTTGGGAAGTGAGGTTACGTCTCACAAAATCTTTATCTTAACACAATTAATGTGTCCTAATTTATATTTATTCCTACGTAGTATTACTTATATAAATATAATAATATTTTTCAGGCTTTATCCTTATATTTTTAAATAAAAAATTGTTACATTTCACACACCTAAAGGTTGGTTGTAAGCTGTAAGGAATTTTTTTATCCATTGTGTTATACTTGTGAAATATTTGTGGAGCAATGAAGAATTGTCTATCTATCTAAAATATATAGGTAAGTACTAGGTATTTGCAAAAGTTTAACCGGTGTACGGCAACGGTATTATGCACTCGTATCTATGGTGCGTAAAATAATAAACCTTTAAATTAAGGTTTATATAATATTTTTTACTGTGCTTCTCATACTACGACCCTATTGGCTATTTTCACAGGCAAAACATTAATTAATTTGAAAAAAAAAATTTCATTTATATTAAAGTAAGACATAAAGCAAAATTGTAAAACAAATAATATTTATTGAGTTCACTGGTACTTTGTTAGAGGGCTCTGAAAGGCATATTGATGACTCTAAGTTAGAAAGTGCATATCAAGTGCAATGAATACAAAATATAACAACCTTTTCTAGGCAAGGAGACTCAGGAGAAGAACTTCTCTCAATCTCGTTCTTCCAGATCGCCAACAGGGACAACACTATCACATACACCTTGCCACTTACTAAAGTGCTGTAACAACTGAACACACGCGCAAAAACATGATGCTTTCTCATCGATATTGAGCTCACTAAAACATGTTGCGTGTATCTGCTAAGCAAACAAATGTAACGGTAATAAACACAGCTTACTTTCCACTGTGAATCACTAATATTGTGTTTTCTTTTTCATTGAAAAGACGGAGACACAACTTAAAAACAGTGTTCACGAACAGACTGTTCGTCCAGAAACGAGCCGTACGGAATAGTGTACCCGTGCCAATTGGCAATGGTGTATATTTGTCCCGAAAAACGTAAGTCAGGCTCGCTCTTCCCGAAACACTGGATGTAGTCTGGATTTATTTCCGAAATTTACTTGATACTCGGCACATGTGCGATGAGATATTACCTACGTCAAAGATATTGTGACGTCAACTGGTAGAGGTGAGGAGATGTGAATGGGTTATTGGAAGATCAGTCAACTTTGTTTGAACGTGCGTACTCGTAAAATGTATGAAGCATTTGGCGCTATTGTCTTGGCATGGAAAATTGGCAGTTTTCTGTCATCCATCATCTAGCTAGCCAAATGTAAGTACCTGGACATGCGGCAGTGGAGCGGCGCGGCACGGCGCGGCCTTATTGGTTCAGATTCATTTTAGAGCAGAAGACATATTATGTACTTAGCGATAAGAAAAAAAAAACGACTAAAGAACGCTTTTCTTTCTTTCCCGTGTCCGTCCGTCTGTCACAAAGGTTTTTTTTTTCGAAAACTAAGTAACGTAGAAACTAGAAATTTGGCATAAACATAGATCTTGATGGCGACGTCAATAACTAGATAAAAAAAAATATTTTAAATTAAAATGGGTGCTCAGTTAAATACTAATAAAAAAAAGTTTAAATTAATATATCGTGTGAAAAAATCATTTGAAAGAGCTAAGGGTTCTAAAAATGTTTTTTTAACATATAAAATTACCTGGTACGTTTCTAAAGCAAACAAATTATTTTAATATGGTTAGTAGGTATGAAGCCATAGATTACAGGAAAACTGCAGGTTTTTTCGACAATGTAATATTTAGTTACGGTTAAAAAAATCTATTTTAATCTATTTAAAGTATAACAAGCAATGGTTTTCCTGATATGCAAACCAGTGCTGTAGTTTTTATTTAGGCGTTTCGTTATTTTATAAAACACAATTATTTTGTTAAACACATAACACAACTATATTGTGTGGTGGTACGGAACCCTCGGTGCGCGAGTTCGACTCGCACTTGCCGGCTTTTTCATGTATTGTGTCTGCTCTCCACACAACTTCTATGAGCAGGTTTAATTCAGAAATAAGAGGCTTTTTACAAAACTCACGGTTAAGTTGTGTAGGCATCACTCGCGAGCGTCACTCTTACTAAATCTCCAGTCCTGCCTGCCCCGATAAATCCTCAGGCTCCAGCTATAGATGTTTACACATCAAAAACTCAGTATTTAGGCATAATGTATAGGCCCTTATGTTTTTGAGCGGGTAACTCATTGCACATTAGCGTTGCGGGGTAACTAATGTGGTTTCTCTTAGCTAGCGTGTACAGTAGTCATCACGGGTAGATAACGTAATGGGAACCTAACTCTTTCATACATAAGATTACCTAGAAGAGGATGAAAACTTCGCACTCACCATGAGAAGCTTTTCTACGTTCGGCCGAAGCTTCGCACAACCACACAGACTCCTGGCGCTGCTAACACTACTGTGCTGTGTGGTAGTGTGTAGATGTTCATCTTTCATTGTATTATGTGACGTAGTATTCAGGGTGACGATCCGAGCGATTCAAATTCTTAATTTATTTTTCTGAAATACACCTTATGTATATTCAGATAAGGTTTAGTTTGACTTGTATAACTTGGCTTTTGTAAAATACGCCTTCTGTGTACACGGATAAGGTTTACTATGACTCTTGCCGGTTATAAACTCCAAAGCGAACTCCTCTAGGCGTTCGCGTTGTTTTAAATGCGCGTGGCTCCCGCCGCACCGCAGTCCCGAAGAACAGGTCAAGGTTGTGGGAAGTATGTCAGCTCGCTTCGCGCCAACGCAACGACTCCGCGCGCGCCGCCCGCCCTCCTGAGCATCTTTAGGCGGGAAGTTTGATGGCTGCCATGGCTGGGAGCTTCGGGCTTTCGTTCTTGCACGTGGTTGTTGCATCGTAGAGGATCATTTCTTGGTGCAATTTTTGTATTATCTTTGATACAAAATATTAATCCTATTACTTTAAGTGAGCAATTGGTGTATTGTAACGGCTTTAATTTGGATGAAATTGTATGTTTAGATAATGTTTTATTTACTTTCCAAGTGTAAACAATGAGAAAATTCGTTTTCACAAAAAAACATAATGCCGAACGAAGCTCGGTCGCCCAGATATTGTATTTATAATTAAATGCGATTCTAATAAATATTCTAAACTTGTATGTAATATTTGCTGTAAGTTGATCCAAAAAAACTTAATTTAAATTGGTAGTGTCCTGTCCACCCGCCGATAGAGCAGTAAGCGGTGGGATTATCGGCACTGTCTTGGCTTTGACTATTGATCTCAGTGACGTTGAGTTTTTGATGAGTTTTTTCTGACAGAAAAAAATTACGTGCATTACGTAAAACTGTATGTCCCTCCCCTTTCCCCTTACTACGTGGGGGGGGCTCAAATTGTAGCCGACTTGGCTCTTGCTTTGTATAACCGCAATGGACTTAAGATGACCCCATATCGGGGCTGTGTCCTCTAGTCCAGTGTAGTCAGCAATCCAAAGTCAATTTAAAGTCCTTTAAAGACAAGACAGACGGACGGACAGACGGTGTAGCCTTAGTAACAGGCTTCCGTACCCGTACGATATGGAACCCTGAAAAAGTAATAATTAAAGGCAGTATAATGTAAAATACAAAGATATATTATGTACTAGCGTACTAGATAAATCACTCGGCCAACTAACATGTTCCACCGAGTTGCGGTTCACGATCCTCAAGCCTCTTAGTCGAGCGCGAGTCGCCTACTTTAAACTAATACATTTACACATCTTCGTCGATGCGAAGGTGCGTTGGCGAATCTGGAGATGAAGTGTTAGAATGAAAAGACAATATGCACAACGAAGCACGAGTGCGAACTTTCTCCTTACCCCTTGCCTCTCTCCCGCACGCTTCCCGCCCCGCGCGAGCCCCCCACACCGGCCGCCAGAACGTCTTCCGCGCGCTTCCCGCCCCGCGCGCGCTCCCCTCTTCCGCTCTATTCTGCGCTTCGCCTCCCCGCTACCTTAGCCCATACCTCAACACCGTTTCTCTGTATATTTATTCGGAGCGATAACTCTATATAATATTTCCTCAAAGGTAAAATATAGTAACCTTTTATAAATTAATGTTGGAAATGAAAAGTGTAAGCAAAATAAAACAATATTATTTATTACAAAAGTGCTCGTGAGCATTTTATTATAGTATTCTCTTATAAAAACTATACAATATGAAATTTTACCTAATGTGACCTCTCTAAGTATATCTACTTCACACACAACATGTGCTTCCTTACTACCTAGTGTTGATGGTGAGTCAGTTGAATTATTAATAAATTAAATTCCTTTGCTTTTATGAAATTAAACTGAACTAAAATGTGTGCTATAAGTAGTTTTAACACTTCATTAAGCATGACACGAAAATTGAAGCGGTAAAAATTATACTAGTGCACATTAAATCTGCGTTCAAAAAATATATAAGGAAAACCTCCCTTTTGTGTATTATCAACAGTTTTTTGCCATTTTCTTTCCCTACTAAGTATCCTATAGCCATCCTTAGAGGTTTCTGAATACGTCAGTTTTTTTTTCAGTGAAAACCTCACGCGAATTTATTCAGTAGTTTTCGAGTTATATATAAGCGAACATAGAATCATGACGGCGCGCGGCACATTAATGCTTGTAGATAGATAGATCGGTCGGCGCGTCATTACAGATTTTTTGCTTAATTTATTAGGATTAGGCTTAATTCATATTTTCTTTCCCTTTTTAAATTTCCTTTTTTCCTGTGAAACATTTATTTAATTGTTTATTTAAACTATGATGATATTTTTTTTAATTAAAATCTATTTTGTTAGACTACTTACATCGAAACACGCAAAATGTGTTAGTCCTTTAAAAAGTAATCGAGTATCTACGTTAATTATTTAGTTGTTGCAACCTACGAAATTCTACACTAAATTGGCCCCGGGGTATCTGTAATACTATCACTGTGTAGGTACATACTACTACATATATATAATACCAGACTACGTATAGTTACTACGGATGAGCACTAAGCCAGATTCAGCTAAATCCACACATTGGCCAAGCAAGGCAGTTAGAACGAGATAAAACTAAAATGGTCGTCCCACTTGGCTAACGTGTGGATCTGTGATGCTTTACACTTTTTTGCAGATTAAGTAGACAATAATTATTTTTGCAATCGACCTTCTAGACATCACTTTAGCATTGACATAAAACCACTAAATAATTGATTTTAATAAGATTTTAAGGAAACCTAATGAAATAAGTAAAACACATCATGAACTAATTATTTAAAAAGTTTTTTTCAGTTGGTAGATACATAATTATAAAATATAAAAATAAATAAATAAAAAAAAGCATAAGCTTTCAATTGAGAACATCTTTACTTTGTCAGTTTCGCGTCTTACATTTTTTCAGTTTGTAGTGATGCGAAGATTGTGACAAAATTCTTCAGGCGTAGTACCTCAACTTATCGTGATTGCACTTCAGTATTATATGCTATTACGTGCTTAAATGCGATTCATGTAACGCTTTCAAACTTACGTTTGTGATGATATATTCATATTCTCATTATAGTCTATAAAGTAGGTCTAAGTATAAAAAGATTATTGAAATAATTGTATCACTTAAGATATTATTAGGTACGTAAGTAGTTTACTATAAAGGCACTTTACTATTCTATCTCGTATTTCTCTACTTGACTGTTACTAATGTGTGCGTTATGATTACGTTATTATTTTATTACAGCAATTAATAAGTGAGATAATAAATTATTACTTGTACGAATAACTTTATTCTATAATAAATAACAAACCGAGCAGTATTGACTCATTTTCTATATAAAAAAATACAATAAGATATGACAAAAACGACAATTGTTTTTTTAAAGTGAAATTATCATATGTGGATGTGTTGCATCTACACTACAACCATCTACTATGTGTAACACTTAACTTACGTTTAAGTATTACTTAAGTTTAAGCACAAAGAAACATTTATGTACTTATGTCATAGAGTACACCCTAGATTTCGGGTGATTATAGAGTGGCATCAAGGTGGCATACTCGAGACTCGAGAAACGGAAATGACTCATGAAGTGAAATATAGTTCAGTTATGGCCTAATATATCGTCGGCCTCCGCGCCGACGGCAGCGGAGGTGCGATGGCATTTTCGTTTGTTTTGTCATCTAACGGAGCTTCTTGGTTCGACGTATTTTATGTTAAATTTGCGGTCGTACTACTAACGCAACCCTGTCTTTTAGGGTTTTTTATTAATTTAGATAGATGATAAAAATTATGTCACCTTGCATTATCAATGCCTTTATGATCAAAATTCTGGTCGAGGATGAATTTCTGTCTTAAATTTTTTATTTGCTAAATTCCATAATATATTAATTATTTCTAAGTTCATACTTGAGTCCCAATCCAGACAAGTAATCTTTAATGTTATTTCTAAACAAATAAGTATCTAGTAAGTACTTAAATTTAAATATCTAACACAATTCGGCACGATTGACATTATATTTAATTAACCGAGTTAAAATCTTTTAGGTACTTACCTATCTTTTTACTTAGATACTTATAATTTAAACAAACAAATCTTCATTACATTTCTTTGAAAAAAAATAACCTTATCTATAGTTTGAGTTTCTTAATCAAATTCTTAACGACATTTTAGTGAATATATAAGATGTTGAAGCAGTAACTACATCAAATTCGGGAGAATATTCGTGGGATCAATATAGGAGCAAAACGTTTACGACCATTTTTCAACCGACTTCCCAAAAGTTCCCTTCTCAATAATAATTCGACTGTATGTTTTTTTTTGTATGTTTGTTACGCGATTACTCCCTCAATTGTGGGCCGATTTTGAAAATTATTTTTTTGGTTGGTAGGTCATACTTCAAAGGTGGTCCCATATAATGCCATATTATCGAAATTGATTCAGCGGTTTTTGAAAAATCAACAAAAAAACTATGGTGTGCAAGCAAAACTTTTGTGGTGTGGACTTTTTCAGCAATAAGAAAACATAAGCTGTCGATACGTCAGCACTATAATACCACATACCTAAAAAGTATTAAATCATATTTTGAATTTTTTTCTGTCATTGTATTGAAATATATGAATCGATATAAAAACTGTGAAATAAAAAACTATTTAAAAAAATATAAAAACCGACTTCAAAAATGTATGAAATAAAAAAAATCGAACCCTAGAGTTGAAGGCGGTGCTAAAGCAAGCAAAAATGATGAAAGAAAACATGAGTGGATGATATCTTTTTGTGATTTTGTGTAGCCTTCTTGTGCACCGCCTTCAACTCTAGGGTTCGATTTTTTTTTATTTCATACATTTTTCAAGTCGGTTTTTCTATTTTTTTAAATAGTTTTTTTCGGAATTCGGCCTGAATACAAAAATTCAGTTTCGATACAAACGAATTCACGAATTTTATGTAAAACAATCTAATGTTCTAATGTCTGTATCCATAACACGAGATTTAACCTACACCGCGTACTACGCTACGCCGTGTTCTCCGCATCATTTTGTATGGAGAAACGAAGTTCGCAAATCTATCACTAGAGGCGCTGCTCCGTTTCTCCATACAAAATGATGCGGAGAACACGGCGGCGTAGCGTAGTACGCGGTGTAGGTTAAATCTCGTGATTAGGGTACTGACAACGTCACAGTGGAACCTATCGCTGTGGACGTCTAACTAGTGCATGTGCACGCACGTTCGTTTTGTGTCAGGGGCCACGGCGAGCCATCGGCGACGCGCCACCACCACCACGAGCTTTAGCAGACGTTTGTACTACTCTTCTAATTTTTAACATTGAAAATTTAACATTGATGAAAATGTTTATGTTTTCGTGATCAAGTATAGTGCCCAGATTTATGAAATTGTGACATTTTCCTGTGATATGAGCACGAGTCAGTAAGCCTGGAGGCGCTATACATAGGAGGACAGGGGTAGCCGCGCGTCGGCGCACACGCGCCAGCGCGTCAGTCTAGCGCCGGCGACCGATCTTAGTCTCCGTCCGCCGCTCAGGCGGAGCGAACGTGCGCGTCTGTCACAAAATGCCTCATTGTGCAGTGCTTTGGTGCAAAAAGTCGTCGAAAAATTCAAACTTGAACACAGATGGAGTCACCTTTCACGAGTAAGTACTTTCATTCAATTTGATAGCATTTTTCGCTTGAATTTCAGTAACAAACATCGGCGTAAATATGTATGGAGAGCTCTTTTCTGCTTACCCACCATAGGTCGACTATCGTGTTGGATGCAGTTAGCTCTTGTAATTTTTTTTGTTTATTGATAAATATGTATGTTAAATGTATACAGATATTTCATGCATTCTGCCTTATTGCCAAAGGACATTTCTTCTAGTCAACCTCAGCAGGTTTCCTCGTTCAATATTCGTTTATCGCGCTTTTTTCATTCAACCAGTACCTACCGGTTTTTACTTTTGAGCGACTCTAAAGGAATTAATTTCTTTAGGTCATGCGTCTACCGGGAATTAGTCTTGTTATGCTTAGCATTAACAAAATTAATTCATAATGAATACCCCGTTAGTATTTAGCACTGCTAAGCGCCCTGATGAATAAAAATTAATGCTAAATGCTAAGCAATAATCACATTTAATTTTAATTAGCATTGCTGTTTCGTTCGTAAAACTTTGTTGGTTCGTTTGTTTTGGAACGCACAAAGCAATGAAGTATGTGCTATTTATCTGTGGTACTGCTAAATGCTAAATGCTATATAGCGCCTGCGCTCCGCTGCTAGCTAGCTAGCTAGCATCTAAATGCGAAATGCGATGCGATCATGCGAGTGAGGGGTCGGAATTATCATCTGTCGCGTGATCATTAGTTTTGGTCATATCTACAGAACCACTGGACTTAGACCCATCGTGTTGGTACTCAATCTGAACGTCTCGATGAGATCTATCCATCTGTCACATTAACTATTGTTTTGGTCATAACTCGAGAACCACTGGTGCTAGACCCATCGTGTTGGTACTCAAACTTCAGGTCTCGGTGAGATCTATCCATCTGTCACATGAACTTTTGTTTTGGTCATAACTCGAGAACCACTAGTGCTAGATCCATCGTGTTGGTACTCAAACTTTAGGTCTCGGTGAGATCTATCCATCTGTCACATGAACTTTTGTTTTGGTCATAACTCGAGAACCACTGGTGCTAGACCCATCGTGTTGGTACTCAAACTTCAGGTCTCGGTGAGATCTATCCATCTGTCACATGAACTTTTGTTTTGGTCATAACTCGAGAACCACTGGTGCTAGACCCATCGTGTTGGTACTCAAACTTTAGGGCTCGGTGAGACACATGTTAGTTCTTTAGTTCTTTAGTTCAACAATAACAATGTAAATGTCAACAATGTAAACAGTAACAATGTAAATGTCGTAAATTGTGCTTTTAAATTTAATTCAATTGTTCAAAAGTTACCAAATGAAAATTTTAATATAGATACCGATCTATAAATAAATAATTAAGTAAATTATTGTTCTGTTTCAAATATATGTTTCTATTACAGACTACACAGCCTTTCATTTGTTATTTTATTAACCCTTATATAACGAATTCACACCGTCAAACTGACAGAGAGACGCATGGTACATTTTATAAGGCTCTAGCTGCATGGCTGGTTAGTTTGTTAAAAAAGGCAAAGCCTGGAAAACCTCATTTTACCCTAAAAAAATTAAATATCCAGGTGGGTATGGCTGGTTAGTTTGTTAAAAAAGGCAAAGCCTGGAAAACCTCATTTTACCGTAAAAAAATTAAATATCGAGGTGGGTACTCATAAATTTTTTATGGTAGGGTAGATTTTCGCGAATTTTTCGCGAAGTCATATTGCAATATAATTTGTCATATCGTTGGCTAAGTAATTAGCAAATAGTTGTTAATAATATAATAATTATTTTTTTTGGTTACAAAACTTTTCGACTTTCTAACATTATTTTTTTAATTTTGGAAAATTCCAATAACAAATACTCCAATAAGATAATACCAATGTACGAGGTCTTACATATCATTGTTTTGGAAATTTGATGTAGATTTATAATAAAGTATCCGAGGTATCTCAGAACTTAGAACTATTATCGTGTTTATGCGAAAATCTGCAAATTCGCAAAATTGTGAAAGGGGCGTTGCCTTTGTTCATTTAAGAGAAAGTTATATTATTCCCTTGATGTAAAGAAGGGTTAAATATTGTTAAATCCGTTTCATCTTTTCATCGCGAATCGACACAATGAGCGACTTATTGTATGAATCCCGTTCAAACGTATGGAAGACTGGCGTCACGTGGCTACCTACTCGCTCGGCCAATCACGGCGTTCCATGCGCCGCTCCCGCCTCAGACTTCACACCCCTTTGGCGGCTACCTCGGTTCTCATACAAACGATGCCGTATTTCGTATCCAGGTTTACTGACTCGTGGATATGAGAGGTACGCGGATGGGCTATATGTCAAAATGTGCGTCTGCCGGAGGCAGGCCTGCCACCCCTCCGGGTTTGACCCGGAGTCTACGGGTTTGAATGGTGTATATCCGGACTACGGGTTAACATCGTATAACGTCGTCGTGTTATAACGTCGGTCGAAACGGCTATGTAAATAGTTCGTGTTTTCCGTCCAGTTTAGTGTAGCCGACATGAAATGAAGGGAAGCACTGACATGGCACCTAGTTCACCCTGTGTTATGGGCTGACATCACGGATGTTGTAGGTGATGTAGCCAACCGTGTCAGGTTCCATAAAAAAAAAAAAAAAAAAAAAAAAATCTCCGGGTCAGACCGGGCGGCCGTCGGTGCGTCGAGCCGAGCGGCGAATTCGGCTCGACTGACTGAATCACTGGAATCCGTCGAATCCAAGAATCTGCCAAATCTAAGAATCCGTCGAGCAGCGAATTTGCCGAATTACGAATCTGTCCAATCCAGAACCTTTTCAAACACCGAACAAAGGAATCGGAGCGGACTGGGTGGACATCGAACGAATCGGATGCAACGTGCGCGTGCGCGCGCGTTTATAGGTTCAATTATTATAAGTAAAAAAAATCACAGAATTACCGAAAATAATTGGATTTTTTTTATTTCAATACCGATTATCAATACTTTGTGGAATGCGTTTTTTTCATAATGAAGAATTTATGGACAAATGAGAGAAACTGCTTATCAGTCGACATGGTGAAGTCGGAGTTAATAAAATTGTAAAGATAATAAAATTATAATATGGCATTGTTTAAGTTGTATCGTTAATATAATTATCTGTTTTTAAGTTACAATTTCTAATACTTTTTCGTACTTATTAAATGACATATCTGAAAATTTACGTTTTATTTCATAAAATTTTTGACTTTTCTGAATACTCCGGGTCTGCCATTTTTTAAAGGTGGCAGCCCTAGCCGGAGGGCTTCAAAGTGCAATTTGAATTCCCAAAATCTGTCATTAACTTTTTGAGATTTTCCAAAATTTGTCAAAAATTCAAAATTTTTTCGCCGACTTGTATCGAGAATTTCCCAATAACTTTTTTTGAGCTCGCTGTTCAATAAACGGAAAATAGTGAATCTCGGGGTTGAATTAAGCTTAAGTTTGAGCCATCTTAGGAGGCGGGCGGACAAAAACTGTAGGCGGTAGCGGGTCCCTTACGCGCGAGGTCAGTCTGCGCTCCGTTCACTTGATCGTCAGTACGATATAGAATGAATTCCTATAAACTATGTATGGAGCCTATGCGGCATTGATAACAGCGCCCGGTCGGTAACTTTTTGAGATTTTCCAAAATTTATCAAAAATTCAAAATTTTTTCTACTTGGATCAAGAATTTCCCAATAATTTTTTTACAAATTTGTCAAATTTTATCGTGTGCTTTATTTCTAAATTACATTTTCAATGCCTTTGATAGTTGCGCGATCTGTAGATTTTTTCGAGATAACTTGAAGGGGCGCCAAAACCATAACAACAACTGTCCTTATAATATGGCGATTATCCAAAGAAAGGTCTTCGCGATTATCACGAAAAAAATACGAGTCCTAAAAAATAATTTTACTGAGCTATCTTTTGAAGCTTATTCAACGAGAAATCCCGTTGTGGTAAGCAAGTCCGGTCGAACTGGGACAACCTGTATCTCGCCCTGTATAGCATAATACCTGATATTTTTTTATAAAACCTGACTACGAAAAAATAAGGAAATAAGGAAAGTTAATCCTAAAGAGCAGTAGAAAACACTGTAGTCGGGCTATTCGAATCCTTCTACACGTTCGACTACATAATTTTTACTGATCTTTGAGCTTAGTTTTTTTTACATTAGACGAAAGCTTAAATGTTAAAAAAATTTATCTCGGAAACTAGACACTTCAGATATTTTTTCAATTTTTCTTCTCAGAATACTACGGGGATTATCCTGTTGAAACTAATGTGGTAACTGCTGCATCACCCCGTATTTCTATAACTATATAACTAACTTACATTATCACATATTCATGGTATACTAAATTATATCACTGATTGATGATTACATAGGCGGTGCAGCTACGCACTATATGTGACTGTCCATTCTGTAGTTGTCGACCGGACTAGCCTCGTATAGCCTTCGGATGGAGTCCTGATTCAGCTGCGATACTGTCGGGATCTTGGGGCCGTCCACGGCTGGCTTTATCTGCAATCATTTTCATTCATTTCAGTCATAGCAGAGATATAATCATAATAAATAATAAAACGTAAGAACTCTACCTCAACATACCTGTCAAACTAAAGACATTCGTTCATGCATTTTATCTTTAATTTTTTTTATGGATACGCGGCACACTTGGCGCATTGTTGAGCCGACGACGCCCAAAAGCATTCGGTTTAGAACGGTGGCTGCGAATGCCGTGCCCAAAGAGTTTGTATTACGTCGCTGCGCTCCTTCGTAATACAATCTCTTTGGCCGTGCCGGCTTGACAGATGCTTTTATACGCTTTTCTCTAAGTCATACACATACTTTACTCTTTGGTCATACACCGAAGGAAACACATCGGGAGGAAGTGCATTCCAGACTTTCGCAGTGCGGAAGATAAAAGAAATACTGGAGCGCTTAGTCCGCACTTTAGGCAGCTCTACGAGTATAGTATAGGGATGCATTCCTTGTCTGTTACGCGTAGATCTATATGGAGAAATGGTAAGGTCGGTATAGTTTCGAACAGCTCCTCAGAGTATTCACCGTTGAACAGTTGATAGAACACACTTAGTGAACCTATGTCTCTACGGAGCTGCAAATGTTCAAGTTTGTTCGTCTTTGGATCGAGTCTAACAAGCCAATTCGATACTGAGCAGCCGCACCCAAAAGATACGCGCAATGACAGGAGCCTTTTCACGCTCCTATTGAAAAACCCCAGGCTTTACTTGGGAGGAAATACATGGGCAGGGAGTGCGTTCCACATTTTCCCAGTTATACACCGCTATAAGCGTACATAACGCTTTATTAAGAGGTGAGTAGATCACCAATCACCATAATACTCGTAACTTTAAGGTTCCATACCAGAGGATTACCTTTGGATTACTGGCTTTGACTTCGATATATATCGGTATAATATTACATCAACTTGCTGGATATAAGGGATTTTTCCATAATATTCACTCAATAAATGAAAAAAATATTTAAAACCGCTCACCCTGTTGGCCGACATGCCAATGAATCCGTTTCCCGTGCCGTTCGGCAGAGTCCCGTTAACCGCCGCTCCGTTCCGTACATTTCCGTTAGCGACGTGTCCGTTCGCTACGTTCCCGGCCAGCCGCGCCACCGCTGCCGTCAGTTGACTTACCGATGATACGTCTGCGAGCATCATCAACAACATTCTAATAATCATAATCCGTTTCAATTTAATTCGCCATAAAGATTTGTATGGGTCAAGTATATAAAAAACAATAGTGATAAAAAACATTTGTGATACATTTTTAGAAATAGTGATGGATGACTCGTACTATCTAAGCAGTGGCAAACATTTTTGTAAATGTAGACTAAGTGGACGTAAAAACAAGTTTCCAGTGAAGTGTCTTGCCAGTTCTTATTCGCTGTGATAATCGAACTGGAAAAATGCTAAATGTTAAAATATGACGAATCCGAGTGCAGTGTACTGTCTATGGATGATGGATGAATAAAGAATAAAGAATAGAGAATAGCCCTACTGAATCTCTCCCCGTGCATGTCCTAAAAGGCGATTGGCAATTTAGGGAATATACAGGATGTTTCAAGATAGGCTTGAGAAACTTCAGGAATAGAAAGTACTCATTATTAGAAGAAAAAAAATCCTTATCACTCAAATCGAAATTCCGTACTTTATTTTTCATACAAACATTGAAAATTGCAATAAAAACTCGATGGACAGTGAGTACGGAGAGATTTGTCTAAGACTAGGGAGTGCAATGACCTAGTCCAGTCCCCTTTTTCTTTTGATTTCATTCAAATCAAAATCAAGTGTTAGTAACTAATTTACCTACATGCAGTTAAATTCTACTAGTTAAGCATGTAAGTTAGTAATTTTATTTGTATTTAATAAAGGCGGACGTTAACCGGCCACCAATTCTCGTTGAAACGATTTTCACTAAAAAGTAATATAAAATGACCGAATCTGGAAAAAAGTTTCAGAGCTTTTCCTCTTCAAATATGAAAACCTTTCGAACCTTGAAGTTACGAAACCTTATCCTGAAACACCCTGTATATGGCTTGTCTGCAGGAGATTATCGAAATTGGTTCAAGAAATCCCGAAATGTGTGCGTGTGACCGATAGACAGACAGACACCGGAATGTCACATTAGGGTCCCTTAAAATTGTCACACCCTAATAGTTCGTCATGGAGTTTAGAAATTACTAATTGATAATAAATAGTGGACTCTGGCTCGGTTGTGGCGATTGCGAAGGTGGTGTGGGTGGTGTGGATAACGGCGCGGGGGCGGTGGGGGCGGTGGGGTGGTAGCCGCATCGATCGCGCGGACAATTAGAAGGAACGAACAGACAGTTCGACCTCGAATGTTCCTAAGTAGCAGACATGTGAAGGTAAAAATACTTTTGGTAAAATGTGTGACGGGCCAGCTGACCGCGGGATATCTTCCAATGGGGTAGGCATAGTCAACGGATCCCCACAGTCCTGCCTGCCTCTCATGTCTCGATTTTCAAGTAAACTGGTGCCACAGCCGGTGGGCTCTGCCTGTGTACCGTTACGTACAATATTAATGGTACTTTACTTACGTACAATAATACCACATAAACCTCTTCCCTTTTTACCTTAAGTATTATAACTTTTATATTTGCTTTATGTATTTCACTAGCCAAGAACGTTAGAGGTAGGGACGTCAGACCCTCCCCGCGCCAGCGTGACACGATATTAGTAAAAACGTCCTAATAATATTCGTTACCACCCAATCAGAGCGCGAAACCACCCTATACGGACCCAATCAGAGCGCGCGCCGCCGCCGTCCCCTCCGCTACCGCGGAGCTCGGCGACGCTGGTTCTCATATAAGCATTGGACAGTCCGACGTCCAACCTCTTCTAACGTTCTTGTCACTAGCTATTGGAAAGGCTGCGTCTGCGTTACCATTTTAAAATGTACCGTAAAATTCCGCCAGTTCTATTTCCTTGCGAAGTACAAATGATAAACAAACTTCCCAAGTCACAATGTTTTATTAGTGTCGGGCCCGTGATAGAAAAATTAGTACTATGGTGCTGATATTAACAAATTATTGTTAAAAGCCCCTAAAAACAAATATAATAACAATTTTTTAGCGGACAGTATACATAAGATGCTGACCTATATACTCGTATATTATGTAGTATAGTGATATTTTTTCTTATTAAATTAACACAATACTCCTTTTAAAGGTCGATCTGTAGGGAAATTTTCCTACAATTATTATCAATACAACTACATATTTAGGGCTGAATGAAAAGAGTCAAGTCATCAAAGTAATTGAACGCTAATTACTTAATAATGGATGGAATTTCCTCGAATTTCCGTCGACCATGTTACACGCGGGTGAGTAATAGCTTGATTGTCTCTTCAGAAATCGCCAATAATTTTACAGGATAGGAAATTAAATGTTAAATTATGGAAGTTTTCAAACGTCCAAGGTAATTTGAAATTTTATCTCTAAAAAATTTCTCAGCATCGAGGACGTAACATACAACTACAGTAGGTAAGAAAGTAGTCTTACGAAATTTAACGTCTACCGTCTGTCTGTGCGTATATTTTCGTTTGAAAATCGAGAACTGCTTAACCGATTTACATGCGGCTTTCTTTCACTGATGTTACCCCACGTATTATGCTTAGTTAGAGATTTGGTCCATTTCCGTTGCCCTGCAGTGTGGTTGGTTTGTGCGGATAATGAGTGCGAAAACCGCACGCGGTCTATATGAGCGATTCACAGTGGCGCGGGCATTGGCTTATACAGCATGTTTCAGGATAGGCTTGAGAGACTTCAAAAATAGCCCAGTCTCCTTTTTCTTTTGATTTCATTCAAATTTAAGTGTTTGGAATTTACCTACATGTAGTTCAATTCTACTAGTTAAGCATGCAAGTTAAGTCAGTAATTTTATTCTTATTTAATAAAGGCGAACGTTAACCATCCATGAAATTTCGATTAAACGATTTTCATCAAAAAGTACTATAAAATTACCGAATCTGGGAAAAAGTTGCAGAGCTTTTCGTCTTCAAATATGGACCCCTTTCGAACCTGAAGTTACGAAACGCTATCCTGAAACAACCTTTATATTACTCGTACTAACGTAAAGACTATACAACGTGTTCCAAAACACAACGTCAAGCGGGAACCAGCCAGTTTATGACTAGACTACCCAGGGAAAAATAAGAAAAAAAATTTTGAGTAATTTATTTTTTTAGAAAAAAAATTAAGTGAATACTTTTTTTGGTAAAACTACAGGCATTCTGGTTTTGTTTGGGATACTGAATATCTGATTATCAAGCGTTAAATTATAGTTACTAGCTCTCAAACTGCATTTAAACACTGTAAGCGGAGTCTATTGTGTAGCTAAGTCACAACGTATTGTAAAAACCCTGCGAAGTTTCTTGCCGGCTCTTCTTTGTGGGTGTAATCGAACCGGATTGTAAAAACAAAATTGGACAAATTCAGGCGTCGTGTACTACCTTACGAACGATGAATAAAGAATAAAGAATACTATCTTAATACATTTCGTCACTAAAATTATGGTTAGGTTAGGTTAGGTTAGGTTAGTAAGAACGCCTAAAATGACCAAAAAACAATTTGGAAACTAAATAGCGCATACTGTAATTACTTTATGTTATATTTATTATTTTTATTTGGCAAATTGGTTAATTTGAGATTAGTTTGAATGAATAAATTTACAAGAATTTTGTTTGACCACCATTTAAGTGATGATGACATTATTGAGTTCATATTACTATCGTATGGGCGGGCGGGCATGTCCTGCGTCAATGGGCGCGGACCGCTCTTATGGAAACTGACACGGTTGGCTACATCGCCTACAACATCCGTGATGTCAGCCCATAACACCGGGTGAACTTAAGTATCTTTACCAATCATACGTCTAGGACATAAACTTGTTGTACAATATCATACCTTAGGTTTAGTTTTAAAATTTAATTTTAAGTACTTATTTGCTTTGTAACAATTTGTAATCTCTATAAGCGAATGTTCACACGTTCTTTGAGATAATAAAGATTCTTTAAACCGAACTAGGTGCCACGTCAGTGCTTCGCTTCGGTCGTGCCGGCTACACTGAACTGGACGGAAAACACGTACTATTTACATAGCCGTTTCGATCGACGTTTCATTCAGTGCGGTGCTACCAACCCGGCCGGGATAAACCCTACCACCTAGTAAGGTAAGAAGGGAAGTGACCTACAGTTTAACGTGGAATCCGCACCACGGTCAGCCTCCAACGGTCGAGCGGTCACCCATCCAAGTACTGACCGCAGCACTGAGCTACCGAGGATGACCTACCCGATGCAGAGCGACACGATCAGATACGGACGCTGATCCGCGCGGACGATTCGAAGTATCTGAAAGCAGTACCGTTATCACGAGATTTAACCTACACCGAGTACTACGCTACGCCGTGTTCTCCGCATCATTTTGTATGGAGAAGCGAAGTTCACAAATCTATCACTAGACGCGCTGCTTCGTTTCTCCATACAAAACATACAGATGCGGAGAACACGGCGTGTACGCGGTGTAGGTTAAATCTCGTGATAAGGGTACTGGCTTGATTGTAGGTACGAGTGGTGCGTACCTGTGCGCGGTGCGAGCGGTGCGGGCGTGGCGGGGCCGCGGTCGCTCGCCGCCGTGACGGAGGGCGTCGCACGCTGCATCTCCTCGTGCAGCACGCGCGTGAACTCGGCCTGCACGTCCGGCGAGTCCGTGTCGCCGTCCACCTGTGCGGGCGCACCGACGTGTCATCCTCTCCAGCCATTACCGTCTCGTTGAGACCTTAGATAGTGTTTTCAATTTACGAAGGCACGAGGGTTATGAGAAAGGAAGTGGTGTGAGACCACGCGGAGCTCAGTAGGGAACGACTCGGTTTGACGGAGCGACGCAGGGATGTGTAGAACGTGTGTACCGACCGGGCACCGAGTTCGTTCTCTACTGAGCTCCGCGCGGTCCCCTCTCGCACCACTTCCCACCTCGTACCCCTCGTGCCTTCGTAAAATGAAAACACTCTAATATGATCGAGTCATTACCACCATAGAGTCGTCATCATCGCAGAATCATTACCCTAATCTTGGTCGTGAGTTTTATCATCATCTTGAGATCATCATACCTAATCATAACATCATAGTCACATTTATTAGCATAATAGTCCTTATGATGATGAAATTCATTAGCATCCTCATTATTACCCAGTCATTACCTGACTAATGTCGATGTCTAGCTAGATGGTATGATGGTGATAGTGTTGAGCGAATCTAGTCATCACCCTCGTGCTGCTATCACCTCCAATCATCACCATGAACGACTCATCGGGATCATCGAATGGTCTCCAACATCTACTCATGACTAGCCCTGAACCCCATTAAGTGACGAGCAATGGCCGCATAGCAGCCTCGCCTGTGTTCTCCTCTAGTTCAGTATAGCCAGCAATTCAAAGGTAAGTCACCGGTATGGCACCTACCTTATCGGGGGTGATATTGGCTGGTCGGATCATGTGCTCGCGCTCTGACTCAGCCACCATTTCAGGTTTGCAGAAAAAAAAAACTAAAACAGATCCTTACAATAGTGAGCCTCTGCTGAGAGTCGAGGATCTTGAGCATCGGCAGCGAGAGCTCCCGGAACAGCTCCAGTCGCCGACGGAACGCCGCCACCGAGTCGTCCCGTCGCCCGCGCCCGAGCTGCAGCTTCGAACAGTCCAGCAGCACCACACGCGGTGACTGCTTGAACTGTGCACAGAACACGTCTGGCTCAGTGGCCGGTGGGTGTGGCGTTAATTAACTGGTTACTAAAGACGTGAAGATAGACGATATGCGCGAAAAAAGTTCAGGGTTTGGGGTGGTTTCACTAAGTTGGAAGTATCTTGTCGAACGTCCTAGATTCCTAATGCTTTAGCCACCCTATATTCACAATGGAGGCCATGGCCTATCAGGTGCGCAGTAAATTTCTCAAAAGATGTTTCGTGACCTAACCAAGAATTATTACGTAATTCATCATTCTAAAAAACAACTGGTTATTGTGCCCAGAATAATATTCGGCAGAGCGGCTGATGATTTGCTATTGAGTCACCTCTGCTTCTCCCTTCCAATCCACCACCAATACGAGGTGGGCTGACCATGTTCATGCTCAGTCCAGCTTCGGCTTTCAGGTCTGCCTTCCTTCCTTCCTATAGAGATCTAGTCCTCACCTCCTTCTCAAAGTCCTGCAGCTGTTCCATGTCGCGCGGGTAGCCATCAAGCACGACGCCCAGAAGGTGTGCGCGCGCGTGCTGCGTGAGTGTCTCGCGCACGAGTCGCGTGGTGATGGAGCGCGGCACCAGCTCACCGCCGCCGAGTGCCGCGCGCGCCAGCGCCGGCTCCGACCCTGCGCCGCCGGATGAGTCGGCCAGCGTGCGCAGGCGCTGGCCGAGGCTGCATTCCAATTCAAATATATTTGCTATTCGAAGATACACCAACTAAGGAATCAAGCAGCGTGTAAAGGGCCCATTCTCCGACAGCAAGCTCCAACACTGGTGCCTTGTTTGTACAGCAACAACAGCGCTTAAAACCTTTACGTTAAAAACGCCACTGTTGAATTTTATGATTTCTCATAGGGTATCATTGCGAGAGATCAGACCAGTGTGGCACTCACTTAACTCACCCCACGGTAATACGAGTATTCTCTACAATAAGCCGCCATTAACGTGGATCAATCCAGGCAGACATTGACTTTGAACAGTTGGTGACTGTTTGGTGAAACCCTGCACTGTATATCTCCAGAAAGTCACCTGAAGTGCGCCCAGCCGGCGAGCTGGGAGACGGCGCGTTGGCAGAGCGTCGCCTTGTTGCTGCCGGGCCCGCCGATGACGCACAGCACGGCGGGCCATGCGTCTGGCCGCGAGTCCGCACCGCGCACACGGATCGTCTCCAGCTAAGCCCAGAGACACACACACAAAAATTCGTATTGTTGGAAAGTCTACATAATTATTAGGGCCCTAACTTAGGACTTTAACTTAAAGGGGTGTTAAACGCAGTGATGGGGTTAGGTTCTGGGTGACTAGTAAGGAGTAACTTTCTGACTTTCTAAGTTAGGGTCCTAATTATCTAGTAGGTAGTGCAATCGATGCCTAAAGATGTGGTTAAAGTAGGTATGTCAGGTTCGCGGCACGTGGCGATCAGTTGCCTCTGTCTACCCCATTGGGAGACAAGCGTGACGTTATGTCTATGTCATGTAGGTAATCGATTCTTTGGACTCCCTGAGTAACAAATGTGTTCTTAACATTCAATAAATTATCCTATGTATGACCTTTTGGACACGCTCTGGATGAAATCTACTCCGGGAACATCTTCATTACTAGCTTATAAGATCACACGAATCTGACACATAATAGGAATCGCCAGACCAGTATTTCAGGACGACCTATTTTCTGATACAGCATGGTTTAAGTTCGTTTTGCACCGATGGAGTTTAAGTTTTGCTACAAAAATAGACAATAATGAATTTCCAAGTGCCCTTTACGAGGTAGCGAGCATTGAACTTGCCAACATCGATGGTTCCAAGAATACCTCCACATATCGGTGAGTCACCTTACCACTCATTTCACAATCAGCTTCAAGAATGCGAAAACGATGGATATATCGAACCGTAAGTGCGTATTATTGTATTCTATCTCACCAGGCACGATAATCGAAGGAGCTTCACGCAGGCTGTTTTTCGTATTAACCCTGACTGACTCATTTGCCATTGACCTCAATATGTCTATGAAAATGGGGCGTTTTAGTTGTTTCTTGAAATGGTGCATTGTTAGAAGGGTGTTGTTCGATACAATACAGATGTAAATGGTTTTGTGCGATGCACACTCATGGTGCGTGCCCTACTGCCTTTCGGAAGGTTAAGCGTTTCGTATAATAAGGGTTTCCGTGTCACGGACAGGAGGGTACTAACGAATGTGGAGGACACTTCTCAGTGGGGTGAATCTGTTCGTATATTTGACTGATAATTGAAGATTTGACGTGATGCACACCCTGGAGCTCACCTGGAGCTATAATATTAGTAGTTATGTTTATTGCTGCTCCGGGAATATTTTAAAGGTCTACCAACTGCATTATTGTTTTCAATTCCAAAAGTTTGCCCTTCTCTAACATTGTATAGAATAAAGTGTCATCTAGGTCTATGCGTGCCTTTAACTAAACCATGGAGGTGGGAACCCAGTGACCACGCGCGCGCTTGCGGGTTTAGCTCTGCTCTCTAACTAAAGATAATCTCAGGTCTTGTTCAGAGTGATCGAAATATTAAATATCAAAGCAAACATAACTTGTATGTTTGAAATTTTTTTATTTTTTTACAGAATAATGGGGATTTACACTGATGACCAAAACAGGGTAACTACTGACTAGTCATCAAACGACTCATTCGCAGCGCCAGCCCGCCACATGCGACCTCAGTCACCTTGCGGCCAGAAAGACAAGGAAGGAAAAAATATTTTACAAGAAATCATAGTATCCGTCCTATGGCTGTATCTTTGGAACCGCGATAGCCAGCCGGTTGAGATGTACACAAATGAATACTCGACTCGTTCTGAAGCTCACCTTGGGGTTGCCAGTCTTAGCAAAGACCGCCGCGATGGCAGCCGGCGCTGCGGCCAACGCTGCCGGTGCCAGGTGCGGCATAGTCGCCGCGGGTGCGGGGGCCGCGGGGGCGGCCGGCGCGGGCGCGGGCTCCACACCCACGATCTCACCGGGTATGCCGGCGGCACCCACACCCGTTACACCGTTGGCGGCGGCGGATTGGTTCTCGAGCGAACCGAGGATTTGCAGTACGGCGGCGCGGAAGTCCTTGTACACTTCTTCGGGGTTTCGCTCGCCGTTCACCTGTAACGAGGTCGCACGATAGTGAGAAACCGGTGGATTGACCTCAAGGTTAATGCTCGCAAGACTGAATAAAAGAAAGGATACTGATAAATAGATGTTAAATTTGGAAAATATTTATTGAAAGATTTCGCAAGATTTATTGATTATATTTTTTTAGCTGAATAAACGTTTTGTCCTTCTTTTATTTCTTTCATTTAAATTGATTAGATCTAAAGCAGATGTAGACCGGAAAGATACCCCACACTAGCTGTAGGTACAATAGTAGAATGCATTTTCTGAGCTGCAGTCTCGAAGGTGGAAATAGCTTTCGTGATCCCACTTTCGATAGAAGATGGCTACTCAAGACAAAAAGTATCTATACAAATGGTTCAGCTTGACTATGAAACATTTTAAGTATTATTCTGAACCACAAATGAACAGCTTTGACCTTTTTAATATAACAATATTTTAAATTGTTTTTTAATCTTAAAAAAAATTCAAAATCCACATACATTTTTAGCATTTAAAAAATATAACAGGGTAACATTAAATATTATTTAGATTTAAAAAAATTACGACATTTTTTTTTGGATTTATTTAAGTTCAAACAGCGATTAAAATAAATTAAACTAAGTTTAAATAAACTTTGATTACATAAAGTCTACAATAATTATTGAAATATATTTTACTTACAGGTAGTCTACCTACTGCAAGTAAAATATTTCGTCCAACTCAGCCAACACGCTGGCAACGTTGCCCTTTTGAATGGTTAGCCCTATTCATTAGAAGAAGAATGTTGGTTGCTGATCATCACTCTGTATTTAATTAAGTAAGTTCTATAGAATTTTGTAAAATAAAATGTGATAAAGTTGAATGATGAACGCAACGTTTATAATGTTCTATAATGTGACCTATTGGAGCATTATCCATTAAGTGTTTAATTAAAGACGGACTCTGTGTCCTAGTTCGCAAACACCACAGTGTGTGAATGTGGAGTGAAGGAAATATTTGATACGTACGATTTGAGTGAGGGAGTGGCCGGTAAGTGTGTCGGCGGTTAGTCGGTAAGTTTACCGGTCACTGTGTCAGCTATGAAATGTTTCCAACGAAGTAACCGCCTCGCCTCGTCAGACGGAAAATTAATAAAAATGTTCTCGAATGTGTGAAATTTTAATAAGTCGGCATCGTTCGACGGCGCGCGGCACGGCGGCGGCGGCGTCTCCTCCGCTGCGCCGTCGCACCACCCCGCCTCCGCCGTGCCCTCGGGCAGGTGAAGCGACCGATTTCTTCCAAGGTTCTTTAATGGTTTAATTACAATTTGTACCGCGAAATGAAATAAAAACTCAGATGTTTTTACAGTCAGTGCTGTAAAAACATACCAATGCCATGTCGGCCTGAAATGCCTATTCACGCCTTTCTTGAAGGACCCGAGACTGTACTTGGGTGGAAATGTATGGGCCGGGACAGCGTTCCATCCAGAGTTTACGGCGGGATCGCGTTAAATAGCTCCTCCGAGTACTCCCATGGAATAAGCGATAGAACCCACTTAGGGCGCCGACATCCCTAGATAGCTGTTCTAGATAGCGGGACTCTGGATCGAGTCCAGAGGCGCAAAAAATTAAGCACACCCGGGCGGGTTTCGAACTCGGATGGGTGACCGTTCGACTGTTGAATGTATTCCACGTAAAAGTGTACGTTCCTTCCCTTAGGTGGTAGGTTTTAAACTTTAATACTTACGCCCGTATTGGTGTCCCACAAACGAAGTGGGTGAAAATCGGTCGAAGCGGCCATGAAAATAGTTAGTGTTTTCCGCCCAGTTCTGTGCAGCCGTACCATAGTACCTACTCACCGTACCGTAGAGAAACGGCCTAATTTTTATGTGGAATCCGAACCACCACCAGCCTCAACGGTTGAACGGTCACTTATCGAAGTACCGACCGCGTTCGGGCGTGCTAAACATCGACGATCGAATGTCTAAACATCGCACCACCGACCGAGCCGCCCGGTATACTCTTTTCTCTATACGTAACGTGCGCTATTAGTTGCAAGGAGTGAAAAAAAACATGTAATCGTTTCACAGAACTCATCAGTCATTCATTATCATTATAAATGTTCCGACCAGCTGTTGGGATGCATAAAATGTTTATATACTGCACCACACAAGCGTCGGTTTCAAGTATTAAAGTATCATTTATTGACGACAGACGAAAGCTAGGTCGGTGGAGGGCGGAGCTGCGGAATATTAAAGTGATGACTCGGGTCGAGGCGTACGTACATTTTCACTTGATAATATAGTCTTGAGGCGTAAATTAATTAGTACTTGAAGTTTCTATGTAAATCGTACCGAGAAGGCTTCATTTTTGAGACTTGTTGTACCTACCTGCTAAGTACAGAGCCTTAGCATACTCACACACACACACACACAGGAGCGCGTGTCTATACGCATTACAACTACAAAAATGTTCTTGACTACAAGTATGGCTCACCCGCGCTCGTGAGATAAAACATCTGTATCTCCAAAACTAGACACTTTAGAGAAAAACTTTATTTGCTTTTTTGTCTAGGAAAAACATGAGGATTGCGCTGGCGAAATTAATGTACTCGCCGTTTTAACACCCTGTATATAGCTTAGTATAATATAACGGACTATAATATGTATATTATACATATTATAGCTCCGTCTATGATGGGCTTCAACTCGTACATACAGTCCGCGCGCGAGCGAGGAATCGGTATTTGTGGAAATTAATTTATTATAAAATTTGTAAAGAATTTTTATGCAGATTCACATTTTGTGATGATTATACTATACTAGGCGAGTAATATTATACAAATGTATAATATTAAAATTATATACAAATTCTATAATAAATTAATTTCCACAAACACCGATTCCTCGGAGCTCGCGCGCGGACTGTAGCTCAGTTAGTGCGACTTGATTTATTTAAAACTTTCTTCGTAGCGCATCCTCCGTAGTATATTATGTTATAATGTTAATATATATGTTATAAGTAATATATTATGTTGATGATGTTTTCGAATGTCAAAACCACACAAATATTGATAGTTTTATGTAGGTATATTTAGAAGTTGATATGTCTGTACTCAGTAGTACAATTATTACTAAAACAATTCGTGTGTCCGTTCACCACACGCACGGGTAAGAAGGCCTCTCTGAATTTCTATAAAATTACTTGTGTTTTTGTAATAAAAGCAAACATTGATTTCAATCTTTTATTTGATCCATCTAATACTGTACTTACCTTAGTTACTCTGATCGCATACTACCAGGAGCGTTATTTATTATGAAGGAAAAATTTACTTCGCCCACAAGCCGTACTGGCGCCTCCTTGGGGTGAAATTAGCTGTGCCTCCTCAGTACCCTAATCACGAGATTTAACCTACTACGCTACGCTACGCCGTGTTCTCCGCATCATTTTGTATGGAGAAATGGAGCAGCGCCTCTAGTGATAGATTTGCGATCTTCGTTTCTCCATACAAAATGATGCGGAGAACACGGCGTAGCGTAGTAGGTTACCTAAATCTCGTGATTAGGGTACATGTCTTCAAGCAGTGTAGGTATAGAAGACACTGTTAACTAAAATATATTTTTTACTGTAATCCGATACGGGTGGCAGAATCGGAGATGTGCTGGCCCATGCCAATATTACCGACCAGCCAATATCACCTCCAGTACACCTACAGTGTACCTCCAATACCACAGTCCAGTACGGTGGTACCAATTCAGTCGGCTACAATTTGAGCCTACCGCCTTTGTCAGCCTCGGTAGCCTAGTGGTGCGGTCGGTCGACTGTTAAGCAACCCTGTGAGCGGTCAGTATTTGGATGGGTGACCGCTCGACCGTTGGAGGCTGACCGTGCGGATCGGATTCCGCGTAAAACTGTAGGTCCCTTCCCTTCTTACCTTACTAGGTGGTAGGGTTTATCCCGCCCGGGTTGGTAGCACCGCACCGCACTGAATGAAACGTCGGTCGAAACGGCTATTTTTTCAGTTCAGTTTTCAGTCCAGTTCAGTGTAGCTGACATGAAATGAAGGGAAGCACTGACATGGTACCTATTTAACCCGGTGTTATCGGCTGACATAACGGATGTTGTAGGTGATGTAGAAGGTAACCGTGCCAGTTTTCATAAAAAAAAAACCTAGTAAAGGGTAAAGGGAGGGACCTACTGTGCTACAGCGGTTTCGAACCATGAAGCACGCAATATTTTCAGTAAGTTACCTAGTGAGATAAGTAAGACTATACCTATACATAACATTTCGCCGAGGCTCCTCAAACAGCCCAATCTTATAAAAACAATGTCAGTGTTGTCCTAGATCGATCGCAACTCGTCAACCCTCAATTATTAGTCCCATAAAACAAAACGTAGGTACTTGTACATACTCGCGCTACTGGGCCCAACGGCGGGCACCTTTGACTTATTGATGAGGATACATCGATTTTGTCAACCTCTACCATGTAAGATGTGGGGGTTGGGGGGTCGTCTTGGGTTGTGCCTGCAGCCGGCATACACGTGAATAATGAAAGCGACTTAACTTTTAAGTATGGGTTAGAAATGAGGGCTTGTTGGAATATGACGTACCGCGGTTTCGGCGTGGCACAGTCACTGGTAGTACTTAGTAGTTAGTTAGTACCTAGTAGTAGTAGTTAAGAGGAAAATGTCGTCTACGTTTATGATATTTTGTTCGTAAAAGAAAGAAACAACCGTTGAACGTGAACGTTGTTCACACAGAGGGATTCGTAGATTACTTACTGGTCATTCCTTTGCACACATAGCGAGCGTGAGCGTTCAAAATAATTATATATTCTCAATGCCCGACTTATCCGATTTACCCGTAAGGACGTAGGCACCCTAAATACCTATTACTTGTCTATTGCTGGTTTGCCGCTACCTCAGCCCGCGCTTCCGCACATCGCGCCTCACGCCACACCCGCGGACGCCTAGCTCAGTAGCGTTAGTATCGCTGTCGCGTAGCCAAAGAATATAATACCGCGTAGCCACGCCCGTAATATATGTGTAATTGAGCTACCTACCCCTCGCGCGTGTACGAATTTTGTTTTTTTTTGTGTTATTTGTTTTATTACTAACATTTGTTGTGTTCAAATGCCAATACGAGTAAAAAAAGGAATAGTAATATGACTATAACGTGTGCGCTAGCTTCACTAGTCATGTCACTTAATTACGTAGAATTATTATTAGATGGTAGTACATATTAATTCTATGCCTGAAATACAAAGTAACGACAGTTCAGTTTAACACCTGGTGGCGGGAGCATTCGTCTATCCGACTTTTTTGTCGACGGTACCGATAGCTGTTACGTCATAACCGTCTGCGGTGGCATACTGGAACCAGACGACTAATAAGTATGTATATCGCTTATTCCATTTGCGAATATAATCGGAGGAGGTCCGCTATTCCCGCCCCGGTCCCCAGTCTTTCGGTAAAAGCACCCGCTCTGGTATCTGTACCCTAGTCACGAGATTTAACCTACTACGCTACGCTACGCTACGACGTGTTCTCCGCATCATTTTGTATGGAGAAAAGAAGTTCGGAAATCTATCACTAGAGGCGCTGCTCCGTTTCTCCATACAAATGATGCGGAGAACACGGCGTAGCGTAACGTAGCGTAGTAGGTTAAATCTCGTGATTAGGGTACTGATTCCGTTATAGTAGGAACATGATTCGGGTTCGACGTACGCAGCGAGGCAAAACGGCCCCGATGACGCGCATCGAAAGCCGTCCTGCTCCCGCTGGGAGGCACCAAAGGCGTTCTGGGCCCTCTGAAATGCTGATCTGACTACTTATTTTACATGGCCGGGCATACAAATTGTATCGATTTAAATTGTAAGTAGGTACTTATATTTTTAATAGTTGCTAATATAATGAGATGTTCCGGCGGCTCCGCTCGCGTTAAAGACTGCTATATAGCAAATCGGATTTAAACGCAAATATGATAAGAAACTCTCGCTTCTTTATATCTTTTGCCAGCCGCTGCCTAGTTTTAACTGTGGGCGAGGTTGAAGGCCGATCTGCGTCGGGTCAACGATATACTTTCTCGAATAAAATCATGAAGGGCTAGGCCGCAGGCCGAACTGCATTCAGGTAACCAAGTATATTTTCTCGAACAAAGCCTTTACATATACGATACAATTCCTCGACCAAAGTTACTAAGGGCGAGGAGGCCGAATACCGAGGTGCGTTCAGGTTAACGATATCTATCGTACCTAGTAATGTTTAACGGTCTGTATAGCAATATTTTGAGCCAATCCTAGTGTTAATGCCATGTATGTAATTGTGTCAACACTAGAAAATGGTTCTTAAGAACTTTCTGAGCAGGGCCAATTTTCCAGAGGTCACTTGTATTTTGTGTTATATACCGTTTATCATCAACAAATAACCCAACCCATACATTTAATAGTGAGACACTTCGCAGCTGAAAACAGCGCCGCCGAACCGTGGCGTACTTGACATCAGTCCACCGCCCCGCCCCGTCGCGCCCTTCAGAGAATAATTTACTTAGTAAATATTCACACACACCTTAATATTCAGCATGGACGTGATATTCGATGAAATCAAAGAGTTTAAAGCGGTAGACCTGCTGTCATACACTGCACAATCCTTCGTCTCCTAAACAACACTTTTGCATACAATTTACTACGTCCAAAGCTACACACAATTGTATTAACTTCAGACAGCTCGTAACACTAGTATTGATACAGGTATTATGTGCGACAAGTGTGATAGAGATATATACAGGTGGCCAAATAGGAGCGATACAATTTTTAATTTAGATTATTTTTAATAACAAATGAAAATGCCAAATATGCTTCCATAATTATTTACATAATTCGGACATGACTATTGCTAGGAAAATAACATCACGCCACATTTTCCTGCATAACCAATGCACATCGCGCTTTTAGGGTTCCGTACGCATACGAATCTTCTCATATCGAATGCCTTCTGCACTGATAATTTTTTAACGAACTGTCAAATTTGGCGCCAAATAAAAATGGCGGCAGAAAAAAGTATACGTACCTTAAAATTTGGCAAACAAGTACTCGTATTAACAATGGCATTTTTTCACACACCATTTGCTTTTTCCAAGTGCTCTATTCTTTTTAGTTCTTTTGGTGATGATCATGTGTGAGGTAAACCTGACACCGTGTCATAAATTAAATAAATAAGAACGCTTAAACGTTGTAATTATATTTTAAGACGGGGTGAACTAATTCTATACCCGTCCCGTCAATGCATAGCAGGCGCTGCTATCGCCCAAGTGAGCTACGTTTTTTTTTTAATTTTTATGGAATAAATTACTTACATACATATAAATATTTTCGTAACATCATATACGTTGACATCATAGATTAGGTTAGGTTACAGGAGTTAATTTTATTATAATCATAAGGCGAAATCCCAGTTTATTACTGAATATTACTTTCTTTATAAAATTCTAAATAATTTTAACTGAATACTTTGGGTGTTTACATTGAAGATATTATTTAAATAAATATAAATCATAATTGCGGGCATGGATGAAGGATAAAACATTGAATGAATTTTAATAGTATTTTTGGGAAAGTTTGTATAATGCGTGTACTGCAACAACGTAGGGATGACGGCTCCCTAAGTGTGTTCTATCGCTTATTCCATGGGGAGTACTCGGAGGAGCTGTTTAATGCGATCCCGCCGTCCCCTTTCCACCTCCTCGCAACGCGCACTGGGCAGGGATTGCATCGCTACCCTACACGCTGGATTTACCGCGGATGCGTACAAATCGATTCTGCAGATCTTTCCTCTACAGAACCGGTAAACGCTCTCCCTGCCCATATATTTGCCCCCAAGTACAGTCTCGGGTCCTTCAAGAGGGGCGTGAATGGGCACCTGTCAGGCCGGCATGGCATTCGCAACCCCCGCGTCTGACCGAATGTCCATGGGCGTCGTTAGACACCTTATGGGTGGCTCGGCGCCATATGTCGCGCTATCAATAAAAAACATTTGTGTGCACTGACCGCTATTAGCATGTTGCTCTGGTCGAAGTAGTCTGCGACCGGCATCACGTTTCTGTAGAAGTTCTTCAGCTCCATCCGGGCGAGGCTGAGCACCACGTGACCCAGCTTCGCTCCGTAGTCGATCTGTCGCTCCAGCACCCGCTGCCTCCAGCTCACTAGCACCACGCCGTTTACAGATTGGATCTGCACAACGACACAAGATGCTTTAGTCAGAAAAGCCCTCATAGAGTTCGGGTTGTAATAGTTCGTGACACGTAATAGTAGCTGATAGCATAATACAGCTATCACCCATATACTCGTACTTTGTATGGCCGTGAGAGCTCTATACATGTGTCACGAATTATAACAGTCGTTATATGGTGGCACACGGGCGAATTAAAGAAACGGAAAGGGCGTAAGCTTTGAGCACACGGACATATTACATGGAAATGACTAATGAAACTTCATTAAAAATTATCAATAAACCGTAGTAGGTTCTACACTACGAAACGCTCGGATGAAATTTTTTTTTGCGTTTAAAAGTGTTTTTTGTGGTACCTAACTGACACAGTTGGCTACATTAGGTACATCAGTGATGTCAGCTCATAGCACCGGGTGAACTAGGTGCCATGTCAGTGCTTCCCTTCATTTCATGTCGGCTAACACAACTGGACGGGAAACACGAACTTTTTACATAGCCGTTTCGACCGACGTTTCATTCAGTGCGGCGGTATCAACCCGGGCGGGATAAACCCTATCACCTAGTAAGGTAAGAAGGGAAGGGACCTACAGTTTTACATGGAATCCGAACCCCGGTCAGCCTCCAACGGTCGAGCGGTCACCCATCCAAGTACTGACCGCGCTCAGGGTTGCTTAACAACAGTCGACCGACCGCACCACTGAGCTACCGAGGCTGACTTCAATCAACTATCTACAATGTCAGGGGATCATATAAAAACGTACAGTGACGCAACAATGTCCGCGCCCAGCCAGCCAGCCCATCGATATAGTTTTACAACCACATCGCGCCGCCTCCGTCGCCTCCGCCGCGCCCCGCAAGTTCATGTTTACACATTGTCAGATCTAATCGCCGATAAGTCGAGCTTTTGTGGTCGCGTTTCGGCGGCTATGTGTACGAATGAGGTCAATGTTAAGGCCACATACGGAGCGGACGTTTCGCACAATAGCTGTGTCGATGAATCGCAAGAATTCGGTAAATGTACGAACGAGTAAATCGTCGACATCACACTTTACAGAATGTAAAAAGTCTGTTAGGGTACTAGGCAAACGCATTTGGTATTGCCCTAACCACCGCGTCACACTTCATAAGAATGCTATTTTCTCAATAGCCGTTTAAGGTATACAATTTAAATAGCTCGTTCAAATCTTCACAGAATATGTGTTATTATTTATTATGGCCGATATAACAACAAATAAAAAAAATCCCCATACAAGAAATTAGTAAGTGTATGCGCGCCATCTACCGAAAACAGTATGAAGCAGCGCTGACGCGCTGACCATGACATGGCGATACGGAACCCTCGGTGTGCGAGTTCGACTCGCATTTGGCCGTTTTTTTTTTAGCTTTACTTTCCGAAGTAATTACCTCGGACAGCGCGTGACAGACAAGCTGTAGGACGAACGGACACATGTGTGATTTTAAAATAAGGGTCCCTGCTGGCGTTGCTGTCTACTATACCCTAAAAAAAAACATCTAAAAACTAATAGAAGTATCACCAGTTCAGTCAATACGTACCGAAGACCAGTGTAACCAAAGTTCAAAATGTAATACATAAAACCTCCTTGCATAATAATTGACCACGTTTAGACAAATTCTTTGTGCAGCTATCTTTTGCGCCATAATATAGCACAATTTGACATTTTTTTATGTTTGTAGCTTGATGATATCCGCGACGGTAATGAAAGGCGTCTGAAGTGCGCAGAACCACGCTTACTTGTAGTTCGCCTGTACTTACGACTTCTAGTCGTTTCATTATGTTCTGTTGTCGGCATCGGTCGTCGTCAATTTGTTTTGTTATAATTTTGAATGTAAAATTATGTCATCGCCATTAGCATTGTTAAAGTCTTGAATGTAAGCGCAGAAATATAGCACATGTAGGTATATATGTAAGTGTGAATATATTATTTAGCAGGGGGTGTCAGTGGAAGCCCGCGGCATAGTAAAATGAGACTGGTTTAACTATGCCCGTGGTTACGCAAGCGATAGTTTTCTTGTTCTACATAGGGCACACTAAAAGTTTCCGGAATTGGCCACTTACATAAACAATATTTAAAAAGTAATTACAACATTTGTTGAGGACTGGATTTGGGAGGACTGGAGGAAAATTGGAGAGGCGTATGTCCAGCAGTGGACGCTCACACGCTGACTGACTGACTGACTGACAACATTTGAAAATGGAACTCTTTGGCTTTAGAATGCAGTTTGTTTCATCTGACTGTCAATTGTTTTTCCATTGTGGAGCCATTTTAAAAATTGCGTGTCTACATTAACATAAATTTAACCCGGGAAAATTTTCGTAGTATGATTTTCTACGATTTTAAGTGTAATTTGACAGCTCATCAGAGCCTCGCTCGGCTTCAATCTGCTTTTGGCGATGAAGCACCATGCAAGACGACTATTTATTGCTGGTTTGCAGAATTCAAGCGCGGTCGTGTCAATCTCAGTGACGAATCTCGCGATGGTCGCCCGTTCACCGCTTTGAACAACAAAACCATCGATGCTGTGCGCCGTATGATCGAAACAGACAGGCATGTGACCTACCATGAGATTCGGGCATCCTTAGACATAGGCATGAGTCAAATACAATCAATCCTACACAAACATTTGGGTGTGAGAAAGCTGTGCTCGCGGTGGATCCCACACAATTTGACCGAGGCTCAAAAAACGCACCGCGTCACTTGGTGCAATGCCATGCTTACCAGATGCAACAAAGGCGCCTCAAATTTGGTGTGGGACATAGTAACAGGTGACGGCACCTTGTGACTTTTTTCTGTTCCCAAAAATTAAGAACCAATTACGCGGTCAACGATTTTCATCACCAGAAGAGGCTGTCGAAGAATATGAAAAACACGTTTCTGAGGTCACCACGGAGGAGTGGCACAAAAGTTTTCAAAATTGGTTTAATCGTATGAAAAAGTGCATTTACGCAAAGGGAGAATATTTTGAGAAACAATAAATTAATTTTTGACCTTTAATAGTATTTTATTCTTATTAATTCCGGAAACTTTTAGTGTGCCCCACGTATTCCCGTTGTAAACAATTGCAATGAAAACGTATATTATTTCTGATTCAAAACATTACGCTCCTAACGTATGTAGAGATTTGTATACATTTTTTTTGTGGAAACTGACATGATTAGCTACATCACCTACAACAACACTCCTGCAGGTCTATTCTTGTAAATTCTGACAGCGGACTCAGCGCTGATTCGGCGCTGAGAGCCACTTTAGAAAGTGGCTCTCAGCGCCACATCAGCGCTGAGTCCGCTGTCAGAATTTACAAGAATAGACCTGCCGCAGGTCTATTCTTGTAAATTCTGACAGCGGAATCAGCGCTGTTGTGGCGCTGAGAGCCACTTACCAAAGCGGCTCTCAGCGCCACATCAGCGCTGATTCCGCTGTCAGAATTTACAAGAATAGACCTGCTGATGTCAGTCCACAACGCCTTGGTGAACCAGGTTCTCGTGGAAAGCACTGACTTTGCGTCAGTGCTTTCTAAGACGAATAAAAACTGTTTAAAAAACATTGCACCGACTTATCGATCGGTGCAATGTTTTTTAAAACAGTTTTTTTTTATTTAACTCTTTTTAGTTATATCACATAACAAGTTCTGTGTCGAATTGGGCGTTTTAAACCGACAACGTGCTTTTCCAGGGATTGGTACACACTTAACAGTTGTATCTTGAAACCTACTGAACCGATTTCGATGAAACTGCACTTTTACCTAAACTGAAGTAAATGTAAACCAAAATACATACACTTATGAAATTTGGCATTCCTGTTTAGAAGCCCACATAGACTAACACATAAAAAAATGCAATTCAACGATATTACATACATACGGGTCGAATTGATAACCACCTTTTTTAGAAGAAGTCGGTTCAAAAAGAGAGATACAACCACAGATTAGGATAAGTTATAACGCCATTGGCTTATCTATCTACTCTTTTATATCGTGCTTTATATGGACATGTAGTATGTACTCCACATAATGTTGATTCGAGAGTAATGACAATAATGGTTACCTTGTCGGAGTACTCGGCGACATCCCGCATGGAGCGAGGGTAACCAGACACGAGGTAAGTCTTCGCCGTGGGAGCCATCTTCATCTCCAGCATCAGCACTTCCGTCACCGTCTTGCTGGACAGAGTGCCGAAGTCTTGCATGTCTGTGGACAAGATCGTGACACCTTCAGTTTATACTGCAGGATAGATAGCGGCGGGTTGCCCCAAGGTTGCCCAGTGGTCTGGGCGGCGTCGGTTTCTCTTGACCGACTACTTTGCTTACCCCGATCGTCGGGATACAGCACAGAACACCTATATGACCTGTTAATTTTTATATATTAATATTATTTATTACAATTATTTCAAATATTTCGAATTATGTTGTCTTCAGTGAAAATTATAATACATTGACATGAGCGGTTGATATGGTGATTTTTTTTTTAATGAACGATATTTAAAAATTCCGCTAGTTCTAAATTCAATGCGAAGAAGAACTGACAAGCTTAGTAAGTCACAATGTTTTGTTAGCACCCTACAAATGCCTTCTGGTCGATGCGCGCCTAGGTTCCATTTATGTATGAAGATTCCCATGTTCTTAATTATATTTCTTGAAGTGGTGGACTGAATGATTTAATGATGCTTACCCCGATCGTCGGGATACAGCACAGAACACCTATATGACCTGTTCATTTTTATATATTAATATTATTTATTACAATTATTTCAAATATTTCGAATTATGTTGTCTTCAGTGAAAATTATAATACATTGACATGAGCGGTTGATATGGTGATTTTTTTTTTAATGAACGATATTTAAAAATTCCGCTAGTTCTAAATTCAATGCGAAGAAGAACTGACAAGCTTAGTAAGTCACAATGTTTTGTTAGCACCCTACAAATGCCTTCTGGTCGATGCGCGCCTAGGTTCCATTTATGTATGAAGATTCCCATGTTCTTAATTATATTTCTTGAAGTGGTGGACTGAATGATTTAATGATGCGGACAGTGAAGCATTGATAGAATGAAATTTGATGGGTAGGTGCGGCAGTGTGTTGGGATGGGAAGAGGCGAGTTTACTGAGGTGGATGTGAACCTGTGGTGATTGATCCTAATGTGTATTAAAGTAAAGTAAAGTAAAGTAAAAGTAAAGTAAAAATGTATTTATTTCGGAAAAAGTCGGCCGTCTACATTTTTTGCCTCCGAAAATAGCCACTACGGCCGTAGCGTCGGAGACACAGTAATTCTACACAATATAATAAAGCTTGCGGGCCTTAACTATAGGTAACATAACATAGGTAACAAAATAAGTCCGACATAAAATATAAGCTTCGTTCTAAAAAATAATAAGTTTGTATATTAACTAGCGCCTAGGAATGGTGTGTGGTGTGGTGTGGTGTGGTGTGGTGTGGTGTGGTGTGGTTTGGTGTGGTGTGGTGTGTTGTGGTGTGGTGTGGTGTGGTGTGGTGTGGTGTGGTGTGGTGTGGTGTGGTGTGGTGTGGTGTGGTGTGGTGTGGTGTGGTGTGGTGTGGTGTGGTGTGGTGTGGTGTGGTGTGGTGTGGTGTGGTGTGGTGTGGTGTGGTGTGGTGTGGTGTGGTGTGGTGTGGTGTGGTGTGGTGTGGTGTGGTGTGGTGTGGTGTGGTGTGGTGTGGTGTGGTGTGGTGCGGTGTATGTGTATATGTGTAATAGAATGCCTCGCGGCATTAAGCTTGCCTGTAATTTGTATTAATTGATGTTGGTTAATTGATTGATTAATTGATTGATTAATTGATTGTATTATTGGGTTGATGGTTGAGCCTATGTAGTATGAGGTGCAATGACGGCATTCCAAGATGTATACACATGTAATGAAGATGTTTTGCAGGTTGAGTATGGCTGGGATTTGTATGATTGTGTAGAGTTTGTTGGATGAATGATAGTGTTGGTGCTGATGAGATCACAGGTTTTACAGCGTTTGTGGTTGCAGGGTGTAGTACCGGTTGATGATGACGTGCATGAGCGTGGTATGTACTTATGTATGTATGTAGGTCATTCGTTCTAACCTGAGGCGTACAAATACATTCACGCATGGCGGTGAGCATAAAATTCTGCAAGTGTAGTAGTGCTCAGGCCATGTATAGGTGCATGTCAAGCATTTGTTTGCGTACGTGTGTTCGCCTTAGGTTAGTCCGTCCATGCTTTATTTAACATTTTGACTCAGAAAGCGGTAAAACTTGCACATGGACTAGGTATCGAAACGGCCCGACGCGCCGCCGCTGGCCCGTCAGCTGTTTGGTTCCCACGAAAGGACATCTAGCTATTGCTGAAAATACGGTTTCTAGGACTCCGCATCATGAATTAATTATGGACAACTTGTCGTTGAAATTGGTATGTCGTCGATCGGTTTTATAATTTAATTTTCGTAGCCCAGTTTTGAATAGTATACGCATGTTTGAAGCGATGGAATACTTAATTTCGACAATTATTTGAGAACTAAATTACATACCTAACGTTCTCTGCTATGTCAAAATTATAATAAAGCTCCAAAGGACTAAAATAAAATAACACCGTTGGGCCAGAGATGTTTAGGTACCTACTGTTCTTTACAGATGTGTGTGATTGTGTGGTTCAAAAGTTATGAGTTTTTTGGGTTCTTTTTAGGGTTCCGTACCTCAAAAGAGGAAAAAATTTAACTTTATAGGATTGCTCTCGTGTCTGTTTGTATGTCCGTCACACCTTATTTTCTCCGAATGTATAAATAATAAAGTAAAAACTAGTGTTACTATTACCGTTGCGCGACCTTAATTCACTCCAGCCCCGAAAATTCTCGGTATCTCGATATAGATGTTAAAACTTTCTTCCGTGTGGTACTTATAATAAAGAATATACCCACTGCAACTCTCCCTGTGCCTGCCGTGAAAGGCGAATGAGGGATAACGACGAGATGCCGTGCTAAAGGGCGACAGGATAGCCACCTCTCACGTTGGCACGGTCCTTCCACCGAGTCACGCAGCCGGTGAGTTTTCGTGCTTACTTGCTGCTTGATAGTCATTTTGTCCTAATACTTTGCTAAGGCAGCACAACACCGATTACTCTGCTTACCCCCATTTTCGGAATACTGCGTGTGGTATGTATGTATGATTACATTAACAGTGACGCATAGTGTGCCGAGAGGTGGATTTAGAGGTTGAAACAATTTATTTGAGTTTTTTCGATGTTTTGTGATGGAAATTTGCATATTTCACAGTGTAGTATTACAATGACGTAATTATGTGGACTATTTGACATATTAATGAATACATAATTAGTGATTAGGTATAGTTAGAGAGTCGCACATAGCCTCGTCACTGTCGCATCGCATGACCGGGGATCATTTTGTTATCCGAGGGACTATTCCATGACGAATAAATCTACAAATTAGTTGGGCATTAGTAAATGCCTTTGCAGTTGCCAAATTTCCAAAGATCAATTGGTTTATTCTTGTAATCCATCCAGGGTGTGTGTGTGTGAGTATGTGTGTGTGTGTGTGAGTATGAGGGTGAGAGAGGGAGAGGGTGTGTGTGTGTGTGTGTGTGTGTGTGTGTGTGTGTGTGTGTGTGTGTGAAACTAACGTTTTACACAGCAATCCTCGTGGGTCCTAAAATTTTTTTCGTGCCTAACATATTTGATGGTTTATCCTATCCTGCATGGCATTCACAATCCCCGTGCATCACATAATGTCCATGGGCATCTTTAGACACCCACTTGTATAGGTGAAAAGAAGCCACATGTCGCGCTATCCATAAAATAAAAAGAAAATGTTTATTAATCTCATTAATATTTTAAGCGATCTACAGAAATTAAATTCATACTCCTTATTTTAATATGCTCTTTCCGAAGAGCGTGCTGTACGCCTCGAATTTTGTCATACCATTTACACAACATACTATGTATCGATTTTTCTACACAATACAATATCTACATATATCCATAGGAACACATTTTAATATAACCGGACCAAAAGGAAATGGCCAAGAAATAGTCTACGAAACGCGCTCGTAAATAGCGAAGCCTAAACGCTTCAGCCGCATTCAACTGTCGACATGCATCGAATCAATTATGCACCTACAACGCAGCCTACGTCCACAACCGCAGCGGCAGGACAGGGCATGTCAAGTGCAAGTAGAATTATGGTCAAGTGCACCATCCTTCAAGTCGAGGTGCACGAGAGTGTAAACTTGACTGCAATTGTGCATAAAGTAACATTTTTTGAAGTTATATTTCTTTACGCACGCTATGAAATAAATGGATCTTCTTTTTTGAAGATCTGATGTAGTTTGTACAGCACACCACCGATTACTCTGCTTACCCCGATTGTCGGAATACAGCGTGTGGTATGTATGTATGATTGCATTAAAAGTGACGCAGAGTGATAAGAGGTGAATTTAGAGGTTGAAACTATTTATTTTTGTTTTTCGATGTTTTTTGATGGAAATTTGCATATTTCACAGTGAAATGCTATGAAAATACGGAGCAAACTCAGAAGGAATTTCACGTCATCGTCACCGCATGAAAATGATTTGTATGTAGGTATTATGCGGGGCTGAATTTGAGGGGAGAGAGCCTTTAAAATGATGGTAAGTGTTTTTTTTATGGAAACTGACACGTTTGGCTACATCACCTACAACATCCGTGATGTCAGCCCATAACTTCGGGTGAACTTGGTGCCACGTCAGTGCTTCCCTTCGGTCGTGCCGGCTACACTGAGCTGGACGGAAAGCACAAACATAGCCGTTTCGACCGACGTTTCATTCAGTGCGGTGGTACCAACTCGGGCGGGTTAAACCTTACCACCCAGTAATATAAGAAGGGAGTCATTCCCTTAGTCGCCTTTTACGACATACACGGGGAGAGATGCAGTGGGGATATTCTTTTAAAGTACCCGCCCCACACGGTACAAAGTGCTGATTCAGTTTACATATAATGATTAATTGAAATGTGTAATGAATAATACATCGGTATTATTGTAGTGTGACTCACACACAGACCAGTTAGGGATGGTGCGTCTGACCATGCCGGAATTTGCGAATCACATTTTCTACAATCTCAAACTGTTTGTTAGATATCGTCGTTGAGATTCGAAAATCTCGTTTCTCAAAATTATTGTTTTTTTGTTCATAAAGTTCCTCGAAATCATAGGGAATATGCACTTTAATAACTGAAAATATTGCATAGGATAGGCCCCAAGACCTCTTTCTCCGCCTCACGTGCTGGCAAGCTTGGCGCCTCCCTCACTGGGCCGCTGTTTATTGGCTGCGTCCCACGGTCTTCATTCGACTGTTTGTTCAGAAATTGACATACAGACACACATGTACAACAGCCTCACCATCACCCTGCGAATGGTGTATCCTTTTGAACAATCATTGGTATTGTTGTTTATTCTTTATTGTTGTTGTTTATTTAGAGCCTCTCTGGGGAGTACACCGCACTCAGATTTGTCATATTTACATTGTATCATTCCGCCAGTTCGATTATCACAGCGAACAAGAAACTTCACTGGAAATATTTGAAGAGTAAAAAAGAAAAACCGCATCCAAATCGGTCCATCCGTTTGGCAGCTACGAGACCACAGACAGACACACCCATACACACATTAAACTTATAATAACACCCCTCTTTTTTCGTCGGGGGTTAAAAATGAGATAGCCTCACCGTTGCCGATGGCGTACTGCTGTAGCAGGTCGGTCATGTTGATGTGGACCAGGCCCCGTTTCTCCTGCATCAAGTTGTCGCAGTGTGTCACCTTGCCGCTCCCGGGACCGCCTGCGCGCAGTCAACACATTTCTAAAAACTCTAGTTTTCTTTCAATAAGAAACATCGGCTTTTAGAACAGAGAGGGTAGCCAATGTGTTACGTCGCGGGATGAGATTTCGCCTTTACTCTTCCCATTTAAACATTGGCGTACCTAATCTTCCCACTTAAATATAAGGAGGGTAATAATGATCCTAAACAAGTTAACAATGGGGTGTTTTTGTGTGTTTAATAATGTGCATCCAAATAGACGGAAATAATAGACATTCAAAATAAAAAAAAAGTTATGTATTATTGTATTGTATATTTATATTGTTCTTCTGCGTGTTTTCTTCACGTATTATTGTTTATTATTAAATTATTATGTTGAAGTGCAATAAACAATTTTTATTTATATATCTAAAAATTGGAGATAATGGGACGTTTAATAGGAGAACAAATCCAAGAGGTCGGTTGAAACGGCTGTAGTATGTAGCCGGCACGACCGATGGGAAGCACTGACATGGAACCCAGTTCACCAAGATGTTATGGGCTGACATCAGTCATCCATCACGGATGTTGTAGGTGACGTAGACAACTGTCAGTTTCCATAAAAAAAAAAGTACCTAAATAATTTGGGTGCGATCACTGAAAAGCAGAAATATGAACGTTCACGTGAAATTAAAAAGCTTGCGTGAAAATCCAACAACTAATATTGAATTAATTAATTTAATAAATTTAATTAATTTAATTAATTTAATTAATTTAATTAATTTAATTAATTTAATTAATTTAATTAATTTAATTAATTTAATTAATTTAATAATTATTATTATGTGTTCTGAAATGTACAATTTGGACTGTTTTTTTTTTTATAGAAACTGACACGGTTGGCTACATCACCTACTAAATCCAACGAATCCGTGTTGTCAGCCCCTAACACCGGGTGAACTAGGTGCCAGGTCAGTGCCCCTTCATTTCATGTCGACTACACTGAACTGGACGGAAAACACGAACTATTTACATAGCCGAAAGGGGCCTACAGTTTAACGTGGAATCTCGACCACGGTCAGCCTCCAACGGACGAGCGACCGCACCGCCACAGTAAATATATAGCTATATATTTACTGTGGCACCGCTAAGCTACCGAGGCTGACAGTTGTTATGCATGGTATGACTGCGAACGTTCCATAGGCCACGAGGCCTTTTCCTCCGCCTCGTGTAGCTCGCATGGAGTCTCACTGAGCGTGGTTTTGCGAGGACCGCTGTTTAATTGGTTGCGTCTCGCGGTCTTCATTGATTGTTGGGCACAGCCAGCCTTGTCGGTTATATATAAACATATGGGAAGGTGTTCCAACATGGCGGCTGATACAAGATTGATAACTAATAGCAGCGGCGATGGATATCTGTATAAAATGTTAGACCGCTTATGTCATAGATTTGGGGCCAGCTGTTTTGCCGGTACTGCAGGACGGAATAAGCTGAGGGACGGCCGATAGATTTTCCTCAAGGTTATTTTAGCGGGCAAACATAATCGCTTTAAGCACATATGCTTGAATCGATGGTATCAGACAAGGTTCGACGCATATATTTATATAACTTACTAGCTTTTGCTTATGTATTATTTTGAAATTCGAATTTCAAAGAAAGAAATTCACTGATTCGTCACAGGGCGAGACCGAAGGCCGAGCTGCATTCAGGAAAACAATACTACTAGAAAAAAGTAAGCAACTAAGGGCGAGGGCGAAGGTCCAGCTGCGTTTAAATAAACGCACCCCGTTAAGTTATGACATAATACTGCTGACACCCCACTAAGTTGTTATTGTTGCTTTGGTTTGGGGTTGGCTCTAGGCCTGCAAACAAGTCCCGCTTGGTTGGGGACCTTCGTGCAAAACCCCGCGATCTCCAGCTACCCCAGCCAGCCTATGTCTTCCATGAAGGCCACAAGTCGGCTGGGGCGTCTGCAGACCTCTGTAACGGAAGATGGAGAACGGAGTATGTCCCTTCGTTGGTTCTCAAGCACACTGCACTCCAACAGAACCCCACTAAGTTAATATACTGTCGACTCCCCACTAAGTTAAGTTATAGTTTTTGTTTTGTTTGCGCGGCCACTTCGAATTCCTCGCCTTTGCTGATAAAACACTTGGCGTTTGGTCACCCGACGCAAGGAATTTCGGAAATGTCCTAGGAAGGCTCCTTATTGATAAGTCTGGTGACTGACGCGCCAAGTCTTTCTTCTTTCAGCGAATAGGACCAGCCATTCAAAGGGGCAACACAGCCAGCGTATTGGGTAGTGTGGCGGAGTGGACTGAGTTGGACGAATTTTTTTACTTACAGTAAGACTAACATGTAATTATGTAGTTTTTATTTATTTATTAGGTTAATTTTAATTAGTTTTACTCACTGTATCAAGTTGTATTTTGTATTACTGTTATGTGTTTTTTCTTCATTCAATAAAGTTATATACTGTTGATACCGCTCATGTTATGCCTTAGGGCTCTTACACATAAACACGTTGTGAGGCGTCATAGGGCTCTTATACAAGAATACGATACGACGTCGCGTCGTAGCACTACTCACGAGACGCGACGTCGTATCGTGTTTATGTGTAAGAGCCCTTATGGAAAGGACCTAGGTACTAAATGACTTACCGAGCACGAATATAACGGGCACCTTGGGCGGCTCAAACTTGACCCGGCTGGAGTTCTGCATGGGGAACGCGCCGGCGGGGGGCGTGGCCGCGTTGGCTCGCGCCCGCGCGCCGCTCGCCCACGCGCTCCGTCCCTCCCCGCCGGTTCCAGCCTCGCTCTCCTCTTGCTCATTGTTTTGCTCTGAGGGCAGAGGGAGCTCGGTTATGCCTAGGTTCTTGAATGCAATGGATTGACGGTGGCGCAATGGATTGCGACGTGCGATTGTCATTCAGTGCGGTGGTGCCAATCCTAATAAGTTTGACTCTTCCATCTAGTATTTCATAATTCATGCCTGCATAATTCTGACACTAAAGCGCTAAGGTAAGACCACAGAGCAATATAGGTAAAGCGCGCAACAGACAAGAAGTACTATAATATTTTAAGAATGACCTATGAAAAGTAAAAGTTAAGTATAGATAATTTTGATAAGGCTTTTTCAATAATATCTATTGAACATGATGTATAATAGACATAATAGCAATTTATAATAATTTAAATATAAAAAAAATTGCTTACACTTTTTTATTGAATGAACCATTCACTAAATGAATATTTTATGAAAAATTTTCTTTTATGTACCTACGTACCTATATGCTGTAATGAGATGTAATGAATTTGAATTTTATCTTAATATTTGATGTTACTTTATTTTATTTTGGTAGGTACCTACAACGAATTATAAAATTAATAGCAACAAGTGTTGGCTTCTGTTTTTTAAGATTATATTTATTGTTTTAACTAATGACTACATGCATTTTATTATATTGATTAGGTATGTAATTTAATATAATTGAATATAATTGGCTCTTATTGACTATTTCATTAATTCATTGATTCTATTTCAAACTTTATTTAATGTTTCAAATGATTTCATTATATTAGATGAATGTGTAATTTTGTTCGAGTTTTGTTCTGTACGTTCTGTGTATGTACCACTTGTTACCGTGGCTATGTGATTATAAATTGTAAGAATAAATATATAAATCAACTTGATTAAGTATGATAGCACCAACAAATCCTTGTCAGTTCTTATTCTACCTATTAAGGGACTCTCACTCTCAGTTTTAAATCGAATCCGAGCATTACAGCAATAGCAGAAGTATGGAGAAGTCTTTCTTTATTTTAGATTATTTATATAACCATAGCTAAACGTTAATTGTCATTACCTTCAGCCAAAACGTTTAGAATGTAAATGACTAAAGGTAGGGAATGAAGTTTTAGTGACAACACTTTGATGGGAAACTGCACTTTCAAAGTTACAAAATATTTCATGAAATGAACATTTACCCGTATCTAAACAGATGCCCATATTCCATGAAGATCACATAAGTTTGCAATTTTCCGAAATTGCAAAATATCACTTTCCATTAGCGGTAAGTTTATAGTTCGTCGACAATATTGCACATCCGGATTTTAAACTTCGCTTTTTTTATCGAAACTAAATATCTAACTTTGAATTATCTTGGCACTGGTAGTTTGGTTGCGGGCTCGTACAAAACTATGCTAGTATAACGACTAGTGCTCTCGGAGAGTTCACAACAAGTAGTGTCCGGAGGGATGGTGCGCCGTGTCAACACACGCCGCGTGACGTAGCATCTGTCGGCTACCCTCGTGCCGTGACTCATTAGAGGGAATGACAACCTCCGCGCCCCTCCGTCGCGCCCCGCACGCCCCGCGCCGGCCGGACAACGCTCGTCGCGGGCAAGGTCTTCACAATTTATTATCGATTCAAGGCTACACAGTTTCCACGATTGGTTCCAATTGTTTTCGATCGAAAATAATCCGCAAAAATAAAATAAACGGCGACCAACCGACTCAACTCATCTTCACACGGATGTTAAAGCTACGAAACGACTATCGCGAACATCGCGGTGTGCAGGAGAGCCTGGTGCCATGCTAGAGGATCCCCCGGGAGACGACGGGAGCGTAGGTTTCGGTCGGAGAGTTCGCCGAAGTGGAATCGCGCCGAGCGAAGTTCTCATTTCGAAGTGCGAGGATCGGAGTCTGCACTACGCACTACTACCGCGCTGGCCCGCGTCCGCGGCGCGTTTGCCCCCGTCTCCCATGGCGCTGGAGACCGCCGACTCCCCGAGCCGTAGAGTATATATTTTGTCCCCTTCGCTCGGTTTCGCTTGTAATCGGGTCCGAGCGAGACGAATCGATGAGCTGTTGCATTTTTAATGTTCAATCGCCGAGTACATTCATTTCGTATACCTACCTAGGCGGACCGAAAAATGTTTTCCGAGAGGCGTGCAGTCCGGGCGAGTATATTAAGTGTGTACACTACGCGGGGCTGAGTTATGAAGTCTCAATAATTGAGCGAGGTTGCATCGCTGCTGCAGAATTGGGGTCGTGCGTGGCGATTAGTGCTAATGTTCCGGGTGACAAATTGTGTTCGGTCACGTTCGGAAGGAGTCGCTTACTTGTTTATTGAAATTGGCTGTTTACACAATTCTCACAAGTCAATTTACGGCGACGGTGGTCAATTTTCGGGTTCGGAGAACTTCGAGACACTGAATAGTTAGTTACGGAGAAAGCGTAATTAACATTTACTGGGAAATACGTAAATGCGAAATTAATTTAATATTTTAATTATTAACGGCCGTGCGGTAATGTCCGAGTTGAGTTATACTCGTAGTTAACTACGAGACTAGATCTAATCTCAATCACTGTATCTTGCCATTTTTACTCGGTGCCTCGCTCTAACGCCGCTTGTAACACTCTTTCTCGTAGGATCTCGCAGTAAGCACGGTCTACGACACGGTCCATGGTCGGTGCTCGTAGCACGCATCCGCGCCGCGCGGGCTCTACGGGGCGGCGCGGGCGGCGGGTGGCGGCGGGTGGCGCGCACGGCGACGCAAGGCTCTACGGATCTTAGCACAGCGTAGCTGCTGCTGGCTTTAATAATAATAACTAGCTTTTGCTCGCGACTCCGTTCGCGATGCTGTAGGTTATGCTTAGGAGTGGCATGCTATCAGGGACCTTTTCATAGAACTAAATGCTACATTTCCTTCATATTATGTATAAAGTTATGTTTGCATTCATATATCTAACAAATTATCCATCGTGCATTGATTTATATGGACCGGTCGTATTGTTTCCGCGCCTCAAGTAAAGTTTTCGCGCCTCAAGTAAAGTTTTCGCTCACTGCTCTCTTTAAGAAATATGGTGATGGTACATAGCGTATAATCATCTCAGGACATGCCAGATTCCATTTTATAGTCAAAAGTCTCCTCTTGTGATATGACAGAATATGTCTTGACCAAGCGAGCTCTACTGCGCCGCGTAGCACACCAAGCGAGCTCTACGACGCCGCGTAGCACACCGCTCGGGCTCTACGGCGTGTAGCACATCGCTCGGGCTCTATGGCGTGTAGCACATCGCTCGGGCTCTATGGCGCGTAGCACACCACGCGAGCTCTACGACGCCGCGTAGCACACCGCTCGGGCTCTACGGAGCGTAGCACACCGCTCGGGCTCTATGGTGCGTAGCACACAAAGCGAGCTCTACTGCACCGCGTAGCACACGGCTCGGGTTCTACGGCGCGTAGCACTCCAAGCGAGTTCTACTGCGCCGCGTAGTACACCACGCGGGCTCTACCACGACGCCGCGTAGCAAACTGCTCGGGCTCTACGGGGTGTAGCAGACCGCTCGGGCTCTATGGCGCGTAGCACACAAAGCGAGCTCTACTGCGCCGCGTAGCACACGGCTCGGGCTCTACGGCGCGTAGCACACCAAGCGAGTTCTACTGCACCGCGTAGCACACTACGCCAGCTCTACGACCCCGTGTAGAAAGCCGCTCGGGCTCTACGGGGCGTAGCACACCACGCTAGTTATACTGCGCCGCCGAGCACACCGCTTGGGCTCTACGGGGCGTAGCACACCGCTCGGTTTCTACGGCGCGTAGCACACCACGCGAGTTTTACGACGCCGCGTAGCACACCGCTCGGGCTTTACGGTGCGTAGCACATCGCTCGAGTTCTACGGCGCGTAGCACACCTCGCGAGTTCTACTGCACCGCCTAGCACACCATGCGAGCTCTACGACGCCGCGTAGCACACCGCTCGTGCTCTACTGCACGTACTACACCACGCGAGTTCAACTGCGCCGCCTAGCACACCATGCGAGCTCTACGACGCCGCGTAGCACACCGCACGGGCTCTACGGGTTGTAGCACACCACGCGAGTTCTACACCGCGCGTAGCACACCACGCGAGTTCTACTGCGCCGCCTAGCACACCACGCGAGCTCTACGACGCCGCGTAGCACACCGCTCGGGCTTTACGGGGCGTAACACATCGCTCGGGTTCTACGGCGCGTAGCACACCACGCGAGTTCTACTGCGCCGCCTAGCACACCATGCGAACTCTACGACGCCTCGTAGCATACCGCTCGTGCTCTACTGCACGTAGCACACCACGCGAGTTCAACTGCGCCGCGCCGCCTAGCACACCACGCGAGCTCTACATCGCGTAGCACACCGCACGGGCTCTACGGGGCGTAGCACACCGCTCGGGTTCTACACCGCGCGTAGCACATCACTCGAGTTCTACTGCGCCGCCTAGCACACCACGCGAGCTCTACGACGCCGCGTAGCACACCGCACGGGCTCTACGAGGCGTAACACGCACCGCTCGGTTTCTACACCGCGCGTAGCACATCGCTCGGGCTCTACGGCGCGTAGCAAATAATAATTACCAGGTTCGGTACCATTCTGGCACCGGGTTCGACAGTACTGCCTCCTCTACGTGGACGGTATTCTTCCCAGGAAGACTTATGCTTTCCATTCCCCGTTTAAACAGCCCAATAGATCGTTGTGTATATTTTTTGAAGGTATAAAATGGTAGAAGCTGTATTAAAATAAAACAGAACTGACAATTTTCAATAAATTTTATTTAGAATTTTTCACACAGAATTATCTAAACAGTCGAAGGTCTCATTTATTTACTTTTCATTTTATTATCACTACGTTGGAAGAACATTTTTCATTATTATCTACTAATATAATAAATTAATGTTTTGCACAAAACAAAAAGAGGAACTATTAACAAATACAACAAATAAATAAGTAGGTAGATAGGTAGGCTCTCTAGGTGGAAACATTTCGCACAATCCTTGGTCATTTTGAACGATTAACATTGTATTCTAGTACTCGTATACAAGTTATGATTTTGTCTACAGAACACAAAATATAAATGAAATGCGCATAATGAGAACCTGGGAATAGGTAATTTGAAAAACATGAAGGTTTCTGAAATGTCATTGTATAAATACTATTGTTAAAATTATTATTTGTAATTACAAGATAGTGTAAAAACATAAATAAAAGCTTAATTCGGTATTGTTGTAAATTGCAAATAGGTACTATGTAAATAGGTGCCAGTTTGGCCGACATCAAGTACGTCGGCGGAAAGCCGTTGCGTACGGGAATGCCGGGAGGACTGGAGGAAAATTGGAGAGGCTTATGTGCAGCAGCAGCAGTGAACGCATACACCCTGACTAACTGACTGAAAATAAATCAATAAAATAAATCTATTACTGATCGAGGTATAAAGGATAGATGGATTCTTATGAGCAGCCAAAGTATGTTCACTAGGGCACGTTTGACTGTCTATGGCGGAGTGCGGACCCCTACACTGATGAACAGGAGTGAAAGTTGGGCATAGCAGACGAAGCATGAAAGCGCGCGTTGAGGAGTACATGTGGAGTTACAATAAAAGCCAGATTGAGAAATTGTCTAGTGCGATAGCGTTGTAGCTTAGAAGATATAGTGACAGAAGGATTTAGAAAGGAATTTTTCGGTGGTTCGGTCATGTTGGAAGAATGGATAGGGGACTAACGATAGTTCACGGAGCGAATGTGAGTGGAGTCGGGAAGGGTCGCTCTAGACTCACGTACATAGACCAGAAAAAAACAGATCGGGCATGTGCTCAAAAAGGGTGAAGAGCGTAGTACACAAGAGCATAGTACCCGTAACCGAGAAGCATGTATGAGAATACATAGGGCACACTAAAAGTTTCCGGAATTGGCCACTTACATAAACAATATTTAAAAAGTAATTACAACATTTGAAAATGGAACTCTTTGGCTGTAGAATGCAGTTTGTTTCATCTGACTGTCAATTGTTTTTCCATTGTGGCGCCATTTTAAAAATTGCGTGTCTACATTAACATAAATTTAACCCGGGAAAATTTTCGTGGTATGATTTTCTACGATTTTAAGTGTAATTTTACAGCTCATCAGAGCCTCGCTCGGCTTCAATCTGCTTTTGGCGATGAAGCACCATGCAAGACGACTATTTATTGCTGGTTTGCAGAATTTAAGCGCGGTCGTGTCAATCTCAGTGACGAATCTCGGGATGGTCGCCCGTTCACCGCTGTGAACAACAAAAACATCGATGCTGTGCGCCGTATGATCGAAACAGACAGGCATGTGACCTACCATGAGATTCGGGCATCCTTAGACATAGGCATGAGTCAAATACAATCAATCCTACACAAACATTTGGGTGTGAGAAAGCTGTGCTCGCGGTGGATCCCACACAATTTGACCGAGGCTCAAAAAACGCACCGCGTCACTTGGTGCAATGCCATGCTTACCAGATTCAACAAAGGCGCCTCAAATTTGGTGTGGGACATAGTAACAGGTGACGGCACCTTGTGACTTTTTTCTGTTCCCAAAAATTAAGAACCAATTACGCGGTCAACGATTTTCATCACCAGAAGAGGCTGTCGAAGAATATGAAAAACACGTTTCTGAGGTCACCACGAAGGAGTGGCACAAAAGTTTTCAAAATTGGTTTAATCGTATGAAAAAGTGCATTTACGCAAAGGGAGAATATTTTGAGAAACAATAAATTCATTTTTGACCTTTAATAGTATTTTATTCTTATTAATTCCGGAAACTTTCAGTGTGCCCCACGTATTATGAGAGTGTGCGAGGCGGCAGAGGTTTGTCAGGATCATGGCGCGTGGAGATCCGCTGTCTCTGCCTACCCCCACTGGGAGTCAGGCGCGACGTTATGAATGCATGTACTTCATACTGATCAGCTTTAGTCTTATGGAAATACATACAGTAAGAAACTTATTTTTTAAGTATTTCACAAGACTAGGAAATATGGCTCACATACAGTTGCTGTCAGCAGTGAATAAAACAATAGTTTAACATGACATGAATTTTAGTGATAGCTGTACTTGCTAATTAGGTAGTTAACTAATTAATATATAATACCTATGCTGGAACGAAATGATTTTGTCTTTTGTAAGTATAAAATTTTACATTTAGCTACAATAAATAATTTCGATTCTTACTGTATCTAAAATTGTCATATCTATTAGATAGTAGATTATGGGGTTTAATAATTCGAGCGAATTTTTAGGACATCTTATAGAATAATTTTTGCACGTGTTATCTACGTGAGGATTGTAGAAATTAAAATTAAAATTTAGAAATTACAAAAAAAAAACAAGTTCTTTATTGGATTAAAAACCCATCTCATTTTGAAGAAACTAAAGGTATTGGGGGTTTCGGCCAAGGTGTGATGGCTGGGATTAGAGTCTACATACACCTTAACTTCACTTTAAATCAAGGTAAACATGCCTAACTAACAACACATTTTTTATTGAACCTGACACATGGTCTGACATCACCTATGATGTCACTAGATCCATGATGTCAGTCCATCGCACCTTGTTGCTGAACAAATTTCGACATTAACATTTATGTGTAATGTGCCGTGTGGGGGCCGGTACTTAAAAAAAAACCGCCAAGTGCGAGTTGGACTCGCGCACCGAGGGTTCCGTACCATCACACAATATATTTATATTATGTATGTGCAAAAATAACTGTGTTTTAGAAAATCACGAAACGCCTAAATAAAAACTAGACCAATGGTTTGACTGTCAGGCATTCGTTTAGTTGAAATATACAACAATATTATTATTATATGACATAACTACAAAACAATTTTCGAATTTTTCCTTTACTTGTGCTGTGAGACCTTGCTTCTTGCCAAATTTCATTACTCTAGGTAAACGGGAAGTACCCTGTAGGTTTTGATTTAATTTGAGTGAGTTTGCGAGTATTAAAATTTTATATAAATGGCAGTATCTTTGATCCGAAAATATAACTTTTATTTGACAAAAAGAAAAATTAAATTCAACAGAAATGTAAGAACTTAAATTAAATAAAAATATTCCTGCATCCTCGGGACATCATTCATTGTCCCGAGGACAGCCGCCGCGTTCCCGCGCTGGATGGCGAGGCTGATGTTTTGTGTGAGGAACGCTTTGGCACGACGGTCCCCGGACGCTTCAATAAGCAGCTGACCTAGCTGCTTCACGAGGTCTTTAGCGTCCGGACTCCACACCCCAAGTATATCAATGTATCTTTGATTGTGTTGATTTAGAAGTTTGCATTTTCTACACCTCGAAGGGATCGCAGACCTTAGTATTTCATATTAATTTCAATTTGATATCTTGACCCGTTTCTGAGAAAAGGGGTATTGACATACTAAATAAGCAAATTTGTTTTTATGTCATACAACTACAAGTTTACAATTTTCGGATTTTTTCCTTTACTTGTACTGTAAGACCTTGTTTCATACCAACTGTAATGATTCTAGGTTAACGGGAAGTACTCTATAGGTGTTGGTTTTATTTGCCAGTAGCAAAATAAGTGACATAAATGACCGTATCTTGTGTGTGCGTTGACTTAGAAGCTTAAATAATTTTTTTACACCTCTGAGGAAACATAGACCTTAGTATTTTATATTAATATCAACTTGATACCTCTACCCATTCCTGAGAAAAAGGGTCTTGACAGACAGACAGACAGACAACAAAGTGATCCTATAAGGGTTCCGTTTTTTCCTCCTTTGAGATACATAACCCCATAAATAGCCCCAATGCATCATTACCCGTGCATGTTCTAAAACGCGACTAAGGGATAAGGACACGATGCTGTGCTAAAGGGCGACAGAATAGCCACCTCTCCCCTTGGCACGGTCCTTCCACCGAGTCATGCAGCAGGTGCGTTTTCGTGTCTTACTTGCTGCTTGGTATAGTTATCTTGTCCGAATACTTACACCAAGCTCTCCTTATCTTGCGTCAGATGTAAGTTTATAAGACGATTGATTAGACCAGCCAAAAACACGTAGCTGCAAAATATTGCCCTAATATATATAAGGTCTTTCATTAGTAGGTAACTTTACGCTAAGGGGTGTATGTGTATCAGATACTGATCACATTCCCATACCAATAATTTTTTTTTACTACTTATATAAAAAAACCTAGTCCCCAAATTTAATACGCGAAGTACGCGTATTTCACCTTAATAAGTAGGTTTTTTATATCGTAAAAAAAAAATTGGTATGGGAAGATGATCAGTATCTGATACACATACATACACCCCTTAGCGTAGCGTTACCTACTATTGAAAGACCTTATATATAATATCGCGTTTATAGAAAAGATATTATATAAATCTAACTTTTGCTCGCAGTAGTGAGTAGACTCAGTTTAATAGCAAATCCGATTTAAATTCAAATATGATAATAAACCATCACTTTTCTTATATTTTATTCTCTTCCTCTCTCTACTTTCTATGATACTGCTCAGCCCTAAGGCTATTTAGCGTTGTATTTAGCCTATAGTGAGCCCCAAGATCTACTCTTTCCATTGGTGCAAACAAAATCAATATCTGTTCAGCGGTTTCGGAGTTTACCTCAAACATACATACATACAGACGTTCCCTTTTACAAGAAGTATAGAGAGCAGAGAAGAGATATAGATAGAGATAGAGATAAATGTACCGCTAAGTATAACAAATCGCGGTATTTCAGTATAAACATTGAATAAAATATCCATACACGTTGAGATGTTCAAGTTGCTTTGAGCAAATGTCAATCTATATGGAAATTCACAATTTGTACCTATACAAAAATATTGCAATTCGTTATATCCATCGATACAACTCTTTTCAAAGTGGTGCTTCGTAAATGCACCATTTTTTGCAGATATGGGTTTTTGGCTGGTCCTGGCGCCTTAATTATATATATTTTCCTATAAAAACAATACTATAACAGAATATAAAGATAATTACGAGTCATTTGCCACAGTGAAATTAGCTCTGAGAACAGCAGCTGTGCAACACTTCCCTAGGATCTACAATGAGGTTGTCTCCTATATTTAAATATCAATGAACTTTTTATGATTTTAAAAGCGAATAACTTCGTAATTTTTAAGACATATCCAACTTTCACTTTTTTTATTAACTTTTCAAACACTATTGATTTGCATGCAAATCTAAATTCAGGTGACGAAACCATTGTGCTGTGAAGATTTGAGACTACCTTCACAGCGGTAAAGTAACATTGAACAGGTGAAATAGCAGTGAAGATAGATCTATAGCTACATAATACATATATCTAATTACATGTGAGTTTCTACATTCTAGAGATTCTCTCAATATCATAATAAGCGTGTCTTTTCATTTTAAAACACAATTAAAAATTTAAGTCATGTGCGGCGTCTAATGTCGAAATTATTGATACCAACATTAGCTGCCTTCTAGCTAGGGACCCAAAAATCGCACTTTGAGTAGCACGGTCTGACAGCTGTCAAAACGTTCCAGAGTTACGCTCGCCTCGGCACTTTTCGAGTGGATAAAGACCATTCACAGTTATTTGACAGTTGGGTAACCTGAGCTCTGTGTTGCCATAATCAGTTTCCCCTGTTTGAAATATTTAAATATATTACTCAATTCATTATTAATAATAATATCGAATAGTTCTAACGAATATGCAGTACTTCTGTATTATAAACATTTGTATATTAGGTAGCTCATAGACCCCTAAACATAGGAATTCCGGCTCTCGATAGTACAAAAGGTACACACACAATTTTATATTCCACTATGACAGGGAAAATATAAATAGCAATAACCCTTTTTACGACTGTAGCACTAGGTGACAGGAAGTGATGCCAACCTAGCGAGAGATATAATGACACATGTTAGAGGTAAATAATTGTGAACGGTCTATAGCTTCAGTCCAGTGCGTTGAACTGTCAAATTCAAAAGGTAGGTAACTGTCAAATTATTATGAACGGCACCTTAACAATTATTGTTGAGCGCAATATGAGGCGCTCTAGCGAGCTCACTCACGCTACCGTTTCTTTGCGAATAAGTCACTAGAAGGCAGAACATTGTATCAATAGTCACAACAGTATTAGTGCGTTATAACAGTTACAACAGTTACGATAGTTATGTCGTTGCAGTCTAGTGTGGTCACCTAAGAAGTGGCGATCAGGGTTGGCACAACAAATTTATTTTGGAGTGTCACATAGAAACATAGAGACTTTTACAGGTATCTTAATATGTATAAAGATACTGAAGACACACAAGATTGTTTAGGCCTGGTGACCAACACATAATATTCTAAGCAAGACATTCATATTATTCGATAGTGAGATACGTGATCTATTGTGACTATTTCCCGCTCAGGGTCCAGCCTCAATTCCTACCTTCCTTAAACCGTGAACTTTCGAGCAATGCGGCTTGCGGCTGTGTAACGTGGCTTGCGCAGACGATCCAGCTATGGTTACTATGTGAGTACGCGTATCGTCGCATGTGATGGCACACAACTCGGATATGGTTTCACACTTCCATTCCATACAAACCGCAGGCTGCCTTGCTCGGAATCCTACCTTATTGAGATGTAAGTAATCTGTCCTCATATTTTTATTAACAATACAAATCAACCAATATAACAGAGCATATTATGTTTATACGATTTTGTTAGTACAAACAATGTCTTATGATCTAAGTTATGTCAAACATTGTATAATAACTACAACAAAATTAACAAAATCAACAATCACTGGAGGGATTCCATAATTATTCGCTAAATCATGTAAAAATATTAAAAATTATAACAAAATTGCTCCTAGACTGCTTATTATTTCCATCTAAATTAACTAAAACTTTGAAAATAAAACTTAAACAATTGATACGGCGATATGTTGCGATGTTATTAAAAAATTACTATAAACATTTTAAGTATATTTACATGTACCCTACGTAAGTTAGTCGCCTTACCGCGTAGTTAGTGTTAAATTGTATAGTGCAGTCTTGATACAACTACATTTTGCTACAGAGCAGGAATGTGCAGAGCTTACTCTATCTCTACAACTACCATATTGGATATTGCATTTGGATTCGATTATTATTCTGTGTTAAGGTGGCTCCACTTGTTGTTCACTGTGGCACATTGTACCCTCGTGTATCTAGCTCCGGAGTCGGTTTTTTTTTATCAGAGATAGCAAATTGATATTTCTATGGTTGCCTGTTTTTGGCAATTCTGGCTAGTGAGTCATTTGAGTGAACAATTTTATTGAGAATATTTTTCGAATATTCACCACAATCTAAACAATTTCGAGGCTTTTCAATTTAAATAATCATATAATAATGCTTCCAACATCTTCTGAATTTTTCTCCAATTATTGTCTTATTGATTACATAACGTATAAAATTCGAAGTTGTATTATTCTTATTAGGTACTGTGAAAAATTTAAGATAATACTGTATGTAGGTAAATACTAAACACATAATATTTTGACTCAAATAATTTTGCTGTTATGTTTTTACTGTTAAATTACACCTACATAAAACATTATATTTAAAACATTTTGATTCAAAATAACAGAAACAAATCTCTAGAAAATAAACTGGCATAATTATTTATAAGTTTGACATTTGGACCTGTCAAATTGCTCTCTCTGATTAAAAAACATACTTTAGTTGTGGACGCTTCTCTGGGTGCCGTATACGTATTCCGTATTTACTGTATGTACGCCGGCCATTCATTAGTAGTTATGAGACGCTTGAACATTATAACAGAGTAAGTCTGAACATTTCTGCTACATAGAGTGTTACTTCCGATATGTAACTTGTCTTTTGAGTAAATTAACGAGCGGCCTTATGCTACAACTATATTTATATTTTAACTCTTTCTCCGTCAGAAATTAACAAATGCGCTAACAAAAATGTTCCTTAAGCAGATATACATAAGGTGCATTTCGTTTTGATATAGTAGTGCTGACAGCGAAAGCGTTAGATGACATTGGCCTGATATAATAAGTATTGAAGCCATAACCTAAGAGTGTGTGAGCATTTTGTCAGTGTCAGTTATTTTCAACAGTTTTGTGTATAATGGAGCATTTTACCACAACACATTAAAAAAAAAATGGTAGAAGTAGCGCAATTACTCATTAGTACAGTATAACCAAATTCTCATAAAAAAAAAAATTGGTTGTCTGTAAAGTCGGTTTACGGACGATAGTTTTACGTGATAAAGTCATAAAGAAACACAGCTATAAGAATTGTACAATCGTACATTTGTCGATTTCTAGCCTCGATTACCGTACGATACGGCAATTACCGTACGTTTGGCAACACTGCCGCTTGGGCCGAGGACGTTTCCATGGTAACTTTGAATATCAAAGTGAATATCAACGTGACTATCAACGTGACACGCTTTCGTACGTGCTGCCCGTGTTCATCAATTTATAAGACGTTATCACGTCAAAAAATTGTGAGTTTTAACATGTCCAAGTTATCTGTTGCGTTCTTTGTGTGGCTATATTTTTAGGTTTCAGTATCCCGTACGGAAGCCTATTACTAAGCCTCCGCTGTCTGTCTGTCCGTCCGTCCGTCCGTCTGTCCGAGGGCTGTATCTCTTGAACCGTAATAGGTAGCCCGTTGAAATTTTCACAGAATATGTGTTATTATGGCGGATATAACAACAAATAATAAAAAAAAGAAAATGTAAAAAATTAAGGGGGGCTCCCATACAACAAACGTGCGAAAAATCGATTAGTCACGCTACTGAATAATAGATGGCGCCGCAGGGTTTTATACATTGCATTGTTGAAAGACAAAAGATAGGCGGATATTATTGATAGTGGATAGATACGGAAACCTCCGTGCGCGAGTAAAACGCGCACTTGACAGATTTTTTTCCTGTTTAAACGACAGTACGGGTGACTGATATGGGCGGATATAAAGTGCGCGGAGCTACCCTCACTTGTGTACGCACAATGAGTCATCGCGCTACTTCTACTCCTTTTTTATGTTCTGTGCATTTTACTTAGTGTAGAGTGTCTTGCTATGTGCGTTATTGTAACGTGTGCATTACTTCTGTACTTTTTATAAATAATATTGCACTTAACCGCTCTCCGTTTCTTTCACCGGTATAATCAAATCACTCTCATTTAGGCCTAATCTTCTCGTACATAAAGAACTGCGGCACGCTGTTCGGATCCTTGCCGAGTAGAACTTTCTTCTTCACAAAGTTGAACTGTTCGAGAGCAAATTCGTAAAGTTCGTTCTCCATCTTCCATATCGGCGACTTGTGAATCTTCGCGACCGTCCGCTCAGAAGGCTCCGTCTTGGAGCTGGTTTGCCGGAGATGTGACTTGTTGCTGCCGAGGTAATGGTCGGTGGCCCCGCGGAACAGCCTCGGCAGAGTTGCCTCCAGTACACCGATGAAGTCTTGCATCTCCTCGGTGACTCCGACGAGCAGGTAGTGGTTCATTAGGTTGATTTTAGCCTGCTCGAGCGCCCAACGGTTGCCCGGTTTCCTGAAATGGAAAATTTAAAATTTAGTTTTTTTAAATAGATAGAAAATACTTAATTGCTCCAATAAACATTCAGCAGTAATAGTACATTAGAAAAGTTACATAAGGTGCAAAGGCAGCCTTATCCCTTACAGAGAGTTCTTACAGTCAACCTTTGGATTTTTGAGATTCGATTAATATAGTGGAATGTAGTTCAAGAATCTAGGGCTCCCAAGATCGACGCTTAGCTCATATATGGAGAGAGCTTCGAAAACGTCACTGGAAGCATCCTACAGAATATGGATAGGTAGAGAGGGGAGGTCGAGAGCGGGACTGGTGGTGTCCCCGCCTCCTAGTCAACGCAGACTAGCTGACGAGGGCTTGAAGCGAGCCGAAACGTGAAGCATGCGCGGGAAATATATAGTGGCCACTCGCTAGTCCCGGCCTCGATTAATACCCTCCTCTACTGCCGATGGGCCCGGATATGTTCGGTGAAGCCATCGCAAGCTTAGATCCACACCTTCGATGGAAGCAAAAGAGCGTGAGAATTGAATATAAAACAATAATAACAATAATTATTAATAAAATAATACATGTAGTAAGTACAGTTTTCACGGTGTGTAAGCCTGTAACACTGTACAACTCTTGCCCCTTACTAGGTGGCAGTGGCGTGGTGTGAAAATTTGACTGCTGGAGGTGTAAGTTAGATATAATAGTGTGCGTACTGACTGGGTGCATAGTATTAAAAGGGAAGCCGGCGGGAATCGGATTGTATGAACGCCACGCCACTGCTAAGTGGTAGGTTCAAATTGTAGCCGACAAGGTATCGCTACCACCGTACTAGATGTAAGATCGCCGCATAGCAGCCTCGGCTGTTTTCCACTCTAGTCCAGAACAACCAGCAATCCAAAGGGAAGTCTCTGGTATGGCAGTTTTTCGAAGGTGATACTGACTTGTCGGAGCATGTGCTCTGGGCCCTCTCACTTAGCAAACCCGTGCTGCATTGTATAAAAACAACATTCACAAACAAAACACCACGATCGGAATGCGGTGAAGTATGAGGCGTTTTACTGACCAGCAGTCGGCGGCGTGACCACAGAAGAACGGTATCTGCAGCCACATGTTGCTGGGGTCGCAGTCCGCCTGTCCGCGCTCCACGCACTCGTCGAAACTCTGCGCACAACGCACAATACATTACACAAATGAATAAAACGTCGGTCGAAACGGCTATGTAAATAGTTTGTGTTTTCCGTCCAGTTCAGTGTAGCCGGCACGACCGAAGGGTAGCACTGACGTGGCACCTAGCTCACCCGGTGTTAAGGGCTGACATCACGGATGTTGTAGGTGATGTAGCCAACTGAGTCAATTTGCATAAAAAAAATAAAAAAAACCAATAGAGCGACCGATGTGCTGCTCGCACATCGGTCGGTAGGTAGGGCACAAGTAAAAAAAAAGTAAAAATTCTTTATTCAAAAATGGTACATTTACAATGTATGTACTGCCTGCACTAGTCCGTAGACTGTGCTGTCCGTAGAAGGTTGCATCGTCCCTTTCCGTCAAACCCAAACACGACTGAATTAAATGTGACTTGTTTAATACGTACTATGGGGGCTGGCATAGTCGCAAGGCGGAGAAAACAAAGATATAAAACAGTGGAGGATAAAGATAACAAACCGTGTGGGGCAAGTACTTAAAAAGAATAGCAACACTGTATCTCTCCCCGTGCATGTCGTAAAAGCCGACTAAGGTATAAGGACAAGATGCCGTGTTAAAGGGCGTCAGGCTAGTCACTTCTCAAGTTGGCACGGTCCTTTCACCGAGACATGCATCAGGTGGGTCTTCGTGCCTTACTTGCTGCTTGATTGAGCTATCTTGTCCTAATACTTTGCTAAAAATGCTTTACATTATGAATTTTTTTGTTGTTTCTTTGTCGCACCGCTAGGTTGTGGAACTGTTTTCGGCCGAGTGTGTTTCCTGAATCCATTAACCTGGGTGTCTTCAAACGTCGTATTAACGGGCTTAACAGCCTAGCAACAGTCCGAAAATCTGCTGGCTTGGCACCTAACTGAGAGTGGTTTCGCGAGGAGAGGTGTTTTTGGCTCTGTCAACTGCACCATCGGTCTGTCGGCACAGCCAACCATGTTGGTTTACATAAACAAAAAAGATTTTTTTAGATTTAATAAGGTTTATGTTGCGGAGTAATCAGCTCGGACAGCACGTGTGACAGACGGACTGACGGACACTTGAATGATTTTATAAAAGTCCTGCCAGTGTCGCTGCCTAACTGAACACTAAATACGAACTTCTTCTCAGAAAAAATCTCACACATACATTTCACCTAAATGTCAAGTCTCGAAAGTCACTCACCATTTTGTCGCCATGTTTTCTCCTAACGAGATGAGGCCGGTAGTTGTCGCCGTACCGCAGGAAGTAATAGTAGGAGACAAGTCGGTCCAAAGGCTTCCTTATCAAGTTGATGTACACGGGCTTCGAAAAGGTACCCAGCCTGGGAAATGCAGTAATTATTATTAATTTATTTTCTCAAATGCACTTTAGCCGCAACCTTCTCCTACTTGCAATAGGCTCAGATGTGTTCAGTGAAGCCATGAGTGCTGTGTTCGTCACATGCCAACATATGTTATACAGCCAACATATGTTATACAGCCAACGTTGTGCACAAACATATTTGAACATTATAAACTTTACACTTGAAGGTTTCACAATAATTTTCTACAGCGGAGTTGAGAGACTCGAGGTCGGGATGACTGGCGGAAAATTGGAGAGGTTTATGTCCAGAAGTGGTCGCATACACTTTGACTGACTGACTGGAGTCGAGACCTCGATTAATAAACCAATGATCATAATACAACCATTAACGGCTAGCCACCGTGCATTCTCAATTAATGTTCTGGGTCTTTTTAATAAATCTGTCTAAGAATGGCATCTCAGAGTGAATTTTGATGAAATATTTGTCAGCTCCGGTAGCTCAGTAGTGCGATGTGACAGCGCTCGATTTCAATGTGAAGCACACCTGGACGCAGTCAGAACTTCGATAGGTGACCGTTCGACCGTTAAAGCTGATAATGGTTCAGATTCCACATAAAATTGTAGGTCCCTTCCCTTATTATTATCTTATTAGGTGGTAGGGCTTAACTCGACCGGATTCATACCACCGCACTGAATGAAAGGTCGTCATTTCCGTTCAGTTCAATGTAGCCTGCGCAACCAAAGAGAAGCACTAACATGGCATCCTCGGTAGCTCAGTGGTGCGGTCAGTTGACTGTTGTTAAACAACCCTGAGCGCGGTTGGTACTTGGATGGGTGACCGCTCGACCATTGGAGGCTGACCGTGGTTTGGATTCCACGTAAAACTGTAGGTCCCTTCCCTTCTTACCTTACTAGGTGGTAGACATCACGTATGTTGTAGGTGATGTAGACAACCATGTCAATTTCCATAAAAAAAAAATGGCACCTACTTCGCCAAAGTGTTATGGGCTGACATCACGGGTTTTTAAATGTTGTAGCTAACCATGTCTGGTTACATAAAAAAAATTGTGTATTCACCACGCTGCACGCACCATGCTCACATTCAATCTGTTCTCATTCAGTCTTAAAAAAGTTCTCACCTCTCAAAATTAAGAAACGCCATATGCCCATGATACAAGGCCGGTTTTACTGCGTCCCACTTGGTAATATTCTGAGCAAACTTGTACTGATTGCTCAGCGACATCACATGCATATTGGCCGTTATGTTAATATGCAGAACTTTGAAGGCGTTTTTTTTGCACAGGTCGTAGGCGACGCCCACGAAGCTGGTTGAGCCGGTCTTGGGCACCCGGTTGTAAATCACGATCAGGTCGTCTTCGTTGTGAACTTGTGACTTGGCCGGCGGGAGGTGCGGCTCGGGGTACGCCTGCATGAATCTGTATTCTGGAAAACAAATATTGAGTCGGTAAGTAAAGTCTGCTGATGATTTTTTTATGTTTTCGTGTTTTATTTGCTTGCTAAGTACTACTTTTTCAATGTATGCACGTCTCAAACATCAAAGGTGGACTGGAAAAATATCTAAAAGGGATAAGTCTGCTTGTGCACCACGAGTCTGGTTTTAGACTGTATGTTATATGAAAAAAAAAACTGTATAAGATTTCTTACCCGATTCTTCCTTATAGATTACAATGATGAACGAGACATGACAAAAAAATAATATGATGAACCATATTGAATATGCATACCTATGTCTCAATGAAATATTCTTTATGGGGAAATAAATATCTGAATCTGCTACCTTTTTTAAATTTTTGTGGAGCAATATGGTATTTATATCTAAGTATTTATCTTATTATACCGTGTGGGGCTGGTACTTTAAAAGAATAGCCCCACTGCATCTCTTCCCGTGTATGTCGTAAAAGGCGACTAAGGGATATGACTCCCTTCTTATATTACTAGGTGGTAGGGTTTAATCCGCCCGTATTGGTACCACCGCACTGAATGAAAGGTCGGTCGAAATGGCTATTAAATAGTTTGTGTTTTCCGTCCAGTTCAGTGCAGCCGGCACGACCGAAGGGAAGCACTGACGTGGCAACAAGTTCACCCGGTGTTATGGGCTGACATCACGGATGTTGTAGGCGATGTAGCCAACCTTGTCAGTTTCTACACGGTGAACAAAAAACCTGTTGAACACCCGAAGGCAGGAAGTACAGTTTCAGATACTGAATCGGATAGGCTAGTTTTTTTTTTTAAATTCGGACAAAAATTTTCAATAAAAAAATTGAATTAGTATCACGACCTTTTACTTCTAATGCAAAATTCTCTAGGAGGGGCGGCGGAGCGCCGCTCCGCCTCACCGGCTCGCCGCCAGTGTCATAAATTATCTTGAGGCGAGTCGAATGAAGTGAAGGCAGACAGCGTGTTCTTATGTCTTTAGTGAAATTCTTTTTAAAATAATTTGCCGATTTTAATTTTTTTTTTGTCTTCTGTACTGAAAATGAAGTCGGTAAGTGCTTTGAGGTCAGTTAGTGTGCAACAAACTATTATTTTGTATACCTAATAAGTTTTAGAATATTACCTAGGTAGTTACCTAGAAGACTGATATCAGGTGCTTAAGACATATGGTAGTACGGTTTAACTTCACATCACTGTTATGATGGCATGCAGACATAATTTAGTTATTGAAAGACATCTTGATACTTAGAAATAATTGAAAAAGGGCATATTTTCATATAAATTTCGAAAAAAAAAACTAGTCTATCCGATTCAGTATCTGAAACTGTACTTCCTGCCTTCGGGTGTTCGACAGGTTTTTTGTTCACCGTGTATAAAAAAAAAATTTACTAATATCACAATGTGAATATGATAAAAACTAAGTATATTCATATTGGCTCGCAGGTTGATTCAAGATTGTATGCTAATAGCAAGTTATTCTCGAAGTGCCAAGTAAATAGTAAGCTATTCTAGAAGTGCCAAGCAGAGGTGGTACCGGACCTAGCCTAGAACACGGCCTTCAGCACGAACACGCAAAGTCAAGCTACCGGTCGTGGTGCGTGCTCCCCCACCAAACCGGACCCGCTCTGTGCTGGCCGTGTTTCCGGACCTGAACCGTGTTTCGTGTTTGTTGCTAGCACGGCTCGGCACGGCGGGGTCCGCTAGGATGTTATAATGCCACTAAATTATGCTATGCTTGTTGTATCATATAACGACCATAAATAAAGAATGAATAACACGTGAGCAAAATTTTCTATTTGTGCACTGTGTGGAATAAGATACCTTTGGATAACCTTTGGTGGTGAGAATGCATAAAATAATGCTGTTTTCATTTATTTCGTCAATTGAATTTTATTTGTTCTACCTGCTTGCATAAATATGTCCCTCTGTCGCCGGACACAAACCGGACCTTTCCGTGTCGGCCCGTGCTCGTGCTAGCCCGGCAAAGTCCGGTAGCACGGTCGCCTAGAGCGCGGGGCTGGGGTTTCCAATACGTACACCTTTCTTTCAACTAGCTGGTATGATAGGCGTGTAGTTTAGGCTTTTACGATTCTAAAGATGTAATTTTTATTCTGCGGAAATGCGTAGTTTCGGAGAAAAAAATTTGGAAAAAAATATTTTTCATACAAAATTAATTTTCGATTTTTTTTATTTTTTTTAAATATGCACCAAAACATTTATTTTCAATAGGAATTTATGCAAAAACGACATGCGCCGCCTCAAGATTAGGTTAGGGTTAATTAACCCTGGTTATTATTTTTTTAAACTACCAAAACATTCACCCATACCACTTCCTTTATTTTTACATACATTTATATTCTAAACCAATGCTTTGGTGCCTTAAAAAAAACAAAAAAATAATATTTTGTATGCAATATTTCGTGAAATTTTATTTTGTGGCCCCAATTTTGATTTCCGCAGGCTAAGTCTTTTCTAATAGCAGTATTTTGTGGTCCTTTATGCTCCTGTATTTTTTTTTTTTACGAGGTGTACGTTTTGGAAACCCGCCCCGAGCGCGGTCCACCGGGCTCGAGTCCAACACGCTTTGTGCGTGTCGTATTTCGTGCTCAATATCGACACGGTTACCACCTCTGGTGCCAAGTAAGCAGAAGTTGCCTATGAGCTTACCTAGCTGTCGGTACTTGTCTTCGAGTCGCGTCACCTCCGCCTGGAAGTACAACACGCACACTGCGAGCGCCGACACACTCGACAGCAACCACACCCGCTGGATGTTCAGCATCGTGACAGACTACCGCGCCCAACATCCACCACACTCAATGCCGAACCAGAGGAACTAGTCTGCTACGATTTCACTTGCACCTCCCAGATCACGCGCCATCAAGAGTTCAAAAACAAGGGTATCGTCCAAATATCTCACGGATATGATTTCAAATAATTAATTTACAAAATAAAAATACATAAATAAATGGAATGTGTCGTAAAATTTTGTTTACTTTTTTTGGAAACGTCAAAATGTAGTAATCTTTGCGTCAAACGTCAGTAATACCCAAAGAGCAAGAAGTCTATAGAGAGGTATATTTTGACGGTATATTTTTGGTATGACATTCTCGCAATACGAGAAGAAAACAACAAACATTAGAAGTACAACAGAAAAGGCTGTATACTTTTAGTTTTGCCTGTCCCGAAAAAGGACATAAAAAATAATAATTGTCTAGTGCGGTGCGACAGAGACAAGATATAGTGGGTGGGTGGTGGCATCGTGGTGGTAGCGGTAGCGGTCCGCCACATGAAAGACTTTGTCAATCCCCCGAATCCTTAATCCTGCAATCCTTCGTTTGGTTCTTCGGCAAGTGATAAATAAGTGATGTTTTGGTGGTTTAAAAAAAATTAACCAGGGTTAATATATGTTTGTATTTCCGAAAATAAAGCTTTTAGGTGGCTATAAAAAAAACTAAACACCCTAAAAAAATTTAAACATCCTAACATTGCTTAAAAAAAATACAAAAAAAAATTTGTGGGACTCGAACCCATGGTCAAAAAGTACAAACCCTACACGCTTACCACTGAGCTAACAAATTACATAAACGACCAAACGAATATCGGCTTCTGTTGATTCCCGGAGTAGGATTGCTGCAATCCTGCAGGATTGAAGGTATAGCAGGATTAATAAAGGCTTTCAGGTGTCGTATCGTGGTGGTGTGGTAGTCGTGCAATGAATGGTTAAATTCTCTTTGGTGGTGGTTTTGGGTCACAAAATGAATTATCCGTGTACATCATAGATTCCCAAAGTGGTCCAGGTGGACCTCCAGGGGTCCACGGGAGTCTCGACGGGGGTCTACGTTGTCGTGAAAAAATAATTGGGATTCACAAGTTGTAAGTTTCGAAGTAAAGAACAATAATGTTGGCTTGACTAGTAAGAACTTGCATATTCGATATTTATTCAGTACAACTATTTCTCCCAATTCTACAAGCAATGCACAACATTTCAGAGCACCTATATCTTAATATCAAGAACTCAAGCCAAATATTGATAATTTGCTGTCAATCCATCAAGTAGGTACATCCCTCAAGTTTTGCATCCCTCCCATTAATCTTTAATTTTAATTCTACTAAGTCTGTAAGTAACATATTATTTTAACAAATAGAACACAAGAAAATATCATATTTTTCTTTTTCTTTTTACCGCTCCGAATTTAGGGTTGAAACTTAGCCGCGGCGCAAACTTCCATCATTAGATCTAATCTTCACATTTTCTGACGAGTTTTGAGAATATAGAAGGAGGGGGTTCACAGAAACCAGTAAAATTTTGAAAGTGGTCTACGAGAAAAAAAGTTTGGGGACCTCTGGTGTACATGAACAACGCACATACAAAATCTCAAATTTGAGTTTTTTGGTTACATCTTTCAAATTCAAATTCCAGTGATTACACATCAGTTAGGTAGGTATGTGTTATAGTTTCTTTTGGTGGGTTTTTGTATTCTAACTAAACGATGCTGAAAAAAGGGCATCAATAAGCAAATAAAAAACTGTAATTAAATTCAAATAGAAACTTAAACTACCTATCAAATTAAAATTACCTAAACTAAAACAAAATAAACAAACTTTAAAAATAATTAGCCACTCGAGAGACATCAATTAATTGACATCAAAGTTCGGCCGCAATCACATTCGTGTAATCACACAACACAAGGTTTAGTACACTTTCAATAGGTACCTATGTACAAAGATATTTTAGGAAAGATAGGTTATCTTATGACTATGACATTCAGTGCTCAGTGCTCACACATGGCACTTCCTTGAAAAGTTGAGAGGAAGAACTATAGGTAACTACTATAACTTATATACTATACTATAAGTGATGCGCCGCCGACTCGAATAGTCTTATTTAAATTATTAGAATTAGTGCAGAATCTCATTACACACGACGGAATTTTCGATGTGTTAGCGGCTCGTGGTTAGATGTCCGAACGCGTGCGTGGTTGGTGGGCGACTAACTTCAGACAGGACTGTGGTCTTGTATTTAATGTGCCACTTGGGAGCTCAGATAACCTATCAACCTCCTTTTAACTTATAATATCAATGCCTATGTACCTATTGATTGTTGATATTTTTAACCAGTTACAGGTTTTACCTGGAATCCGCATCATGGAACTATTCATGTTCGAAAAATGCACTTAGCAAACGCAGAAAGAGAATGTGTGTGGTGAACGCCAATGGGGATGGAAACCTATATGACTATTTTGCATTATAGCAAAAGTCATGTCGGTATTCGTTTTTGAGATAGAGCAAAAAACAACTGCCTTAGGAAATGTTCATAACGCGTAGAAACATTATCGACTCAAGAAAAATATAAATGAAGATATATACAGGGTGTCCCAAAACTCAACGTCAAGCGGGAACCAGGGAGTAGGCCAGTTTATAACTAGCCATGGAAAAATAAAAAAAAATATGTGAGTCATTTATTAAAAAAATTTAACTGAATATTTTTTTTGGTAAAACTACAGGCATTCTGGTTTTATTTGGGTCCTGATGAATAGCAGATTTATTTAGGCTAACAATAAAAACAAATTTACAATTATATTTGCAAATTTGTAGTCGTAGTACCTAAAAATGTTATACGAGAAATTTTCAACGTTTTTTTTTCAAAAAATGCTCATACCATAAAAAACGAATGCCTCCGATTTTTTTTCTTATTTTTTTCCCTGGGTAGTCATAAACTGGCCTACCCCCTGGTTCCCGCTTGACGTTGAATTTTGGGACACGTTGTATAGGTTACGTGCTCCAGCGGCCGGAGACCCAGAGTGTTTTTTCCTTCGTTATATCAATGCAGCCGGTAAGCGGCGACCTCCTGTCTGTAAAAAGACATTTCAAACGAGCGAAGCTAACTCCAACGAACTTGATGCGGAACCCTCGGTGCACGATTCCAATTCGCAATTGATCATTCATTTTTATTTATTTTAAGCATTTTAAGACTTTAGAAGTGTTCGATAATGTCAGTTGCTTATATGGAATTGATTTCTCTAAACTGGCATTGTCAAACAAGAAAAGCACGCGAGCGTAGTCACTCGCGGGCTCAGCTAATGCTATAGTATATATATAAACAAGCTGTGCCCGTGGCTCCGCCCGCTCTCATATTTCACTTCACTGCTAACCTCATAAGCCATTTAGCGTGATAGTAAGTAGCCTATAGTTGATGGGAAGAATCAAGCTATCCGTAGAATTTTTTTTTATTAAAATCGGTCCAGTGGTTCTCGAGTTATAAGCGGACAGACAGACATACACTCAGACACTCAGACACTTAGACACTCAGACAGAAAGCAGACGTTGGATTTTATTATAGGTAAGGATAAGGATAAGGATAATATGACAAACAGTGTTATGTTATATATAAACATAAATTATATTATAAAGTGTTCAATTAATAAAAAAATAAGTCAAGCGCGAGTCGGACTCGTGCACTGAGGTTCCTGTACCACCACGTAATTTATTAGTTATTTTATTTTACTTTACACTTTGCACTATAATCACACCAAGTTTCACGCTTGTTGTATTATGGTTTATGTGATAGATCAAAAGCAAAATAAACATTTAATTTTTGTTTTTTAAATAAATAAATAACTAATAGACTTCCGTGCGGAAACGGAAACCTAAAAAAGAAACCCTCATGATATGTAATGAAAAGAGGAGCACTGACATGGCACCTATAGTTCACCAATTTGACGCCGACGACGATTGTAGCCAGAGGCTCATTATGGGATTTTTTTAAATTTCGTTTCGTACCTGTTCAAGTAAAATATTTGTATGGTTATTTCAGTAGCTACCAACTCAGTACAAGCCATGATGTATTATCGAAAACGAATAATAAAATGTATAAATAATAAAATATTTTATTAACCACTAAGCTAAGAACATAAGCTTACATGTGTCATCTACTAGCGCTGCTACCTAGACCAGAGACCCTAGCTATCGTAGACCCCCCGGTCCGGGTTATATAATTACGACTTTATCTGTTATAAAAATATAAACTAAGCAATAGAGTGGAGTCGTATTTTTTATTTATACAACTTTTTTTCATGATTAAAGCTTTAATTGTTGTATTTGCGCCATCTTCCTCATTTTGCTAATATGTGTGTTTTGTATGTGCGTTACTTGAAAACTGAGCATTGACCATTTTCCCGGGACATGTTTCGTGTCGGTGACGTCATATTTTAGCTTACATGACATTCAACCTTGTACCATATTACGAGTGAGGTGATTCCACGACAAAAAAATAAAAATAATATGCAATATTATTATACCTCACCTCCAAATTTCAGCAATGAATGACTTTTCCAAAATAAAGTTTATATGAGCAAATAGAAGGACCTTCAAACAGATAAAAATGCAAAAAAAAAAAACAAGATAAACAATGTGATCCACAATAAACAACCTTGAATCGTCGACGTCGTTCATAGTCAGGCGTGTTCAATTCTAAAATAGACTCGTGACAAATCGTCCGTTCCGACCTCGCACGGCTTTCCCGAGTTTCCCACACTCAGTTTCCTAATTACATTTGATCGTATATAACGCGGATATACGGCCAGTGTTGTGGTGACTTTCGGTAAAAAAAAAACAACTGCTAAATTAGACGAGATGACATTATTATTTTTGGCGCGCTAATTCGAAATACGAACGCTCGCAATTTGGGTCATTCTAAAAATGTTGCTGCAATAGACGGGTCGCGATGTGACAAGTTGTGTTTATTCGATCTAATAAATTAAGCGGTTGTTCGATCGTTTAGGCAGAGGAGTGATGTCATTTCTGTGGTAATGTGATTTTTTCTTACTACTAAAATGAATGTACTTCCATCGCACTTTTAGGTTCCGTACCTCAAGGAGGTGAAAACAGTGCCTAATGGTGCGACCGAGGCGAGGGTGCGACTCATGCGTCCGTCCCGTCTGTTCGTCTGTCACAGCATCATAACTTCTAAACGGTTGATCGCGCCAAGTTGGTACGAAATTGGAGAATATTATTTTGCATATACTCTAGAATACATTTTCAAAATATATTAAAAATTTAATCGAACGTAACATTGTTATATGGTAATTGACAAGTATTGGAACCGGATCGACTTGTAGAATATAAAAGCAATTTCTTTCAAAATTTTAAAATACAATTTTAAACGGGAAACTTTCGAAAAACTTAAAAATTGTATGTTTGAGGGTGTGTGTGCGTGTGTGTATCCCATTTATCTCCGAAAGTATGAAATGGAAGTAATCTGAAAAAAAAAATCTAAATTCCGCAAAAAAACATATATAAAATGATCTTTATTCATCATGCGGTCGCAAAAAAACTCTGTCATATCATAACTCATAGCAACACGCTGACGCTACAATCGCAAGTTTGCCAGGTCTTCGGTGTTCGGTATACCGAAGTATGAGTGGTTCGGTATTTGCTTAAATCCATTCATATCACACATATATTTAATGTTTCGAAAAATCTAATTTATACAGGTTTGACACACTGCTACCAACCGGCGGCGCGTGCTGTATTCTATTATGGTATGGACACGTCTTTTGAAGGAGCTAGGGAACACACTCTTCGGAAGTGGTGTGTGTGCGTTTAGTAGTAAGTTTAGGAAGTAAAGAAAGAAAGTTAGATAGATAGATAGATAGAAAATGATATATTGCTCCAATAAACATTGAACATTAAAGCCGCGTCTCCTGCGCATGTTTTTTTCGAAACATTACACAAAAACATTTGTTTTCATAAAAATGTGTATGACCACGCCCCGATGTTTCGATGTTTCTGTGTAATGTTTCGAAAAAACATTCGCAGGAGGCGCGGCTTTACAAGTACCTACATTAGAAAATTGACATAAGGTGCCAAGGCGGACTTATCCCTTACGGAGATTTCTTACAGTCAACCTTTTTTGTCAAGTCAATGTTATTTTGTTATCGGTAACAGCTAACAAGACAAAAACCAGTTTAATTTTTTTCTACATGTTAGGTGATTTTATGGGTAATTTTTTTATGGAAACTGACTCCGTTGGCTACAATACCTACAACACCCGCGATGTACCCGTGATGAGAGTGCCCATAAACACCTCGGTGACAGCTGGGTGCCCAATGGTGTCAGAGGTTCGATATTTACGAAGATGTATGGAGATTCCATACAGATTAACTAGCCCCCTGAAATATCCGGCATGGTATCAAAATCACTCTGTATACTTACACCAATAAAATGATTTCCGTTTTCGAATCGTAAACACGTGGGTCGAAATTGATCGAAATAGATATCACGTCCTCCGTAGCATGCGAACTTGTATTATGTACGGTACGAACCCATTTTGATTTTATAGTTCACAGACGCTGAAAGGAATCGCGAAATACATCCATTAGCCATTTCCTGAGACTCAAACATTTTGCTGCTTCACTTTTAGTAGATATTCATTATCAGTATAGATAATTTCGACGTAAATATTTTTTTTTTCAAAATTTAAACCTTTAGGGGCCGTCCATATTATTATATTAGGTACGTCATAGATTTTTGCCTATTTTCTCCTATCGTCATTATCTAACGAGCCCCACCCCCTCCCCTCCCCCCACCCGACTGTCGTCATTTCCAACTGAAAACTGACGTCATTTCCATTAGCAACTTTTTATTCCGGGAAATGAATGAATTCCTCTTACAGGTAGTCAAAACTATGCATAACCTATAGTCCAAGCGAACGAAGTCGCAAGCACGCATGGCATTTTGGAACGGTCGTCCGGTGAGTGTCTTCCTTACTATCTATGACCTCAATGTCAGCCTCGATAGCTCAGTGGTGCAGTCAACTGTCGCTATTGAATGTTAAGCAACGCTGGTTGCGGTCAGTACTTGGATGGGTGACCGCTGACCGTTGGAGGCTGACCGAGGTTCGGATTACTCGTAAAACTGTAGGTCCCTTCCCTCCTAATCTTACTTGGTGGTAGGGTTTAACTCGCCCGGGTTGGTACCACCGCACTGAATGAAACGTCGGTCCAAACGGCTATGGAAATAGTTTGTGTTTTCCGACCCGTTCAGTGTAGCCGGCACGATAAAAGGCATGGCACCTAGTTCACCCGGTGTTATGGGCTGACATCACGGACATTGTAGGTGATGTAGCCAACCGTGTCAGTTTCCATAAAAAAAACCTGGGAATCTTCAAAAGGCGTGTTAATAAATTAGACAACGACTTTTTTATTGTCCTCTTTATAGAGCTGCCCTCCGTGGCGCCTCTCTGAGCGTAAGTAGTTTCACGAGGAGTTGTGTTATTAGCTATTTCTGATCTTATTTTGAACTTTTCGGCACAGCTACCCTTGCAGGTTGTCAAAAAAAATATGTCTCTTGCACCCAAAAGGGTATTCCACAAATAGGCAACCCCCTACAGATGTTAAATGACATATCGAGTGAAAACAACAAGGGTTGTTACAATTGGAATAACTATCAGTATCGTTAGGGGTGGAACTGAATAGAAAAGAAATAGCCGGTTCATCTGAATAAAAATACATCTTCCACAAGTTTTTCTGAGGACCTATCACCGAAGTCCAATTAATTTCGGGTCGGATTTTTGCATCTGATTATAAATATGACAATAGTAACCAAAGAGTTTTTTTTTTTTTTGGTTGTTTTATCCCTTTTTTTGGGATAGGCAAAGGTATTAAACCATGCAGCCTTGTCTGTTGTTATTCTTTAAATTATGTTTGTATTACGCACAGAGTATCAAATGCGCGCGCGGTAGGTATTTGATGCTCTGTGGTATTACGTCAATGCGCTCCTACGACGTAATACAAACTCTTTGGGTATAAGAAAATAATCACTAAAACTATATACACGTGGACTGGACAATAAAGTCCTAGGTCGCCGCGTAATGTTTGAAGACACGCCCATAAATATAAAAAATATTTTCTCCACTAAAAGGTTTCAGATGCATCAGAACCCGCATTCAGGACCATCAACCGACAGCATCCATCATCCACTAATCATAATTTAGCTAACTTTCGACAGTATACTTTATAATTTGGAAAGAATTTCCAGAATCCGTGATTCCCTCCTTAAATGCATACGAGTACATAATTCCATACGATAATAGTATTGCTTTCCTAAGTGCAGCGACTGAAATCGTCGCAGTGTGCGGTCTGAAACAAAAACTGTAGGGTATTATATTATAGGGTGTACACAGAACATACCTACCTATAACATAGTTACAGGACAGGAACTGTCTGTAAGCTTGCTGCCGTGCCAGACTGTCGGCCAGTGGCGCACTCACTCGCGGTCCCATCGCCCTTGCGCCCAGACGTCTCCGATCGCTGAGGACGCGGGCGGGACGCCCACGACGAATCCACATCCGATCGCGTCAGTCGCGATTTGAATACATTAGTCGCAGTCTGAAATTGATCGAATCCGAAACGGATATTGAATCGGCGATTTGTCACGGTGATCAATTTCAAATTACACTTGTAAAAGTAGATTGAAAGCGAGAATTAAATTTTATATAATAGGTTCCTCTTTGTATTACCATATTAAATAAAAAAAAGCAAAAAACCCGTTCATAACTGCAGGAGTACTTACATAAATATTTGCAATAATATATCAACAATTTTGTTTGAATAGTATATAACTTCTTTATAAACGTGGATTTTAAAGTATTTTATGTCTATAAAACATCGCTAATAAATAACTACACCGAATTAATCCTCCGTAAAACACAGTCGTTGAAATTCAGAATGGCTCTAAAACAACAATAATAGCAATTAATCTAAACTCGCGATTCCTTGTCAAAGATGGAAGTTGATCATGTGACGTACATTTTCGGAAGCTTCACGCGCAGAAAGTCCGAGGAGAGCAAGAGGCGTTCGTTCCAACCGGCCGCGCTCAGCGCTGGCAACAGTCCCCTGCGTCTGTCGGCCAGGAGTTCCGCTTACGGCTCTCCGCCGAGAGCGGTCTCCCTGGAGGTGTGCGCGGGGGATGGAGAGGTGCAGTTCCAGTGTCGAGTGTGCAAGAAGGGCTACGTGGAGCCGAGGGTGCTGGCCTGCCTGCATACCTTCTGCACGAGGTGTCTGCAGGGCTTGCATCAGGAGGGCAGTGAGCTTACCTTATGGAATGACGTCGACGAACGGGGGTACGATGGTGAGTGGAACTGTCAACCTGTTATTCATGTGTAGTAAGTATGAAATTAAGGTAAGCACTGACATGGCACCTAATTCACCCGGTGTTATGGGCTGACATCACGGATGTTGTAGGTGATGTAGCCAACCGTTTCAGTTTCCATAAAAAAAAAACCTTAAAATACTAAGGCCCTCTTGCGCATAGCAGGATAATCCTCTGATTAAGCCTGAGTGGAACAGTATGTATGTATGTTTATATTTAGGTATTATACCCTACCCTATATATAAACTGTAATTAATATTTTATTCTGTATGGTTTTACTTATATGTAATATATGTCATAGTATATTATCTTTACACTTATATGTATATACCATGTACATATATTTCACAACATACGACTCTCAAACATCCAAAGGATGACTGGAAGACGTTCCTGTATAAGGAATAAGCCCGCCTTTGCTCGTCGCGTAAATTCTATATCGAGCTTGTTTCTGCAATTTTTTTCGGAGTATTAAAGTATTTTTATCTATCTTAAGAGTGCAAGTATACCTAGTTGTATGTATCTCGTGGAAATGTATTATATCTATCTTCTTTTGTATTTTGTAGGTAGCATAGGTAGGTAGATAATCGTTAGATTAATGGAACCATTTACACACAATTGGGACATCAATTTATTATATAATAAACTCACCTGTTGTGTGTGGCAAAGTTCTATAATATAATATGATGTATCTTTACTTTTAGAATGAACATTTTTAATAACCTATTGAGGGGTAATGTTTTAAGTTACAATTCTTTAATAGACTTTAAAGATTTGTCGACATCACTACCACGTCGAATGCAAGGTGTTGTGAATGTCGGTCGCCTCACATGGCACGTAGTTCCAATACATGACCACGCTGTAATGTACTGAAATAAAGGGTACAGCAGGTCATTTATCCAAGCGTGCCATGTCAGGTTCCGTAATAAATAAATAAGTTAATGTTTAATTTGTTGCCAAAATTAGCACTCGTAATCTTATATGGTACCTAGGTCGTCCATCGGCCAGTTGTTTTGGAAAAATTCCACCATCCATCATATCATAAATGATTCTCATTCTTTAGTGAGATTCCGTACATTCATAGTAGATGCACCTATAGTAAGTACCGAACGCGGGGTAATGGTAGGTAATGGACACGAGCCGCGAACAGAATCGCCACACACGGCGACTCCGCCGCGCCGCCGCCGCCACCGCCGCCGCAAGCGCGTAACACAAATCAATACGGTGTCAATCGTTTAGACTCGCCGCTAAATTTAGCGAACTCACTCAACACAAACATCAAGCCGATCTGACCCGAATACGCTCCATTCATCCGTCGGGCTGCCATCTGGGACTGAGAATTCTCATTTATCACCCTCCGATTTACGACTTCATAAATTTCCAACTTTTACGCTTCCAGAACCTTCAATAGCTTCTGTCTCTTGGTCTAAGAGGCGGCAGTAAATATAATATGTTTATGAACAATGTTTATGAAGATCTAATGCGTGTGATTGCTTCGCGAGAACAACGTGAACAACAGACTATGTAGTCTAGGGAGATACGGAACAAACCGACATCCTGTCAGCAGTCAGAAAACCGGCAAGTGCGAGTCGGACTCGCGCACCGAGGTTTCCGTACCACCACGTAATTGGCCGGTTTTTATTATTTGATGTTTTACTTTCAAGTTAGCACTATATGACACCAAATCTGAGGCTTATTTATTACCGTTATTACGATCGAGCAAAATAATAAAATGAAACAAGTTTCTTGTATGGGACCCCATTAATTTTGTACTTTTTTTTTATTTTTTATTATTTGTTAGGATATCCGCCATTATAATAATCTGTGAACATTTTAACCGGCTACCTACCTATTAAGGTTAGTTCACATTAGTAGAGTTAGCGGTAGAGTGGACTACCTACTATTTTGCCCTTCTAACTCTACTGTTTTCGGTAGAGTAGCCGTCCACACGCAAAGTAGGGTGGTAGAGTAGAGTAGCATCGCCCGCCGTCGTCGTTCTGCAGTTAGAAACTCCTTAATAAATCTTTCTGGTGTTTTGCTGAGGGAAATTACTTTAGCTCTCGAAGAAGAACAGAACAAAAGAAAACGAATATCGACTCGAGGTTGGATCAAAAGAAGAAAAACGCACGGAGCGTCTGCACTCTTTTTGAGAGAACTCGCCAAAGAAGTTGCACAAGAGTTTATAAATTGTGTTTGAGGGTGACTCCTGATAACTTCCCGAAATAAATTATTGCCGGCGCGCACGCAGGTGCGCGAGGGCGAGTTGTGTTGTCGCTGTTGTCGGCTGGGCACGGCGAGCTACTATTTAGTCAAAACGTATCCACACGTGGGCGAGTGACCGGTAGAGTAGAGTAGGCGGGTGGTGGGGGAGAAAAATATTAGAGCTACTCTACCACCGTGCTATCCACTCTACCAAATTACTACTCTTACTGCTACTACTATTAGTACTTTACTCTACCGATTTCGTCTACATTGGTGGAGTGAGGGGGCTATTTAGTACTCGCCCTACTAACTCTACCGCTAACTCTACTAATGTGAACTAGACTTTACGGTTCAAAAGATACAGCACTTTAAAAGCGTTGGCTTAGTAAAAATCACAAATATTCATTGGTTACCTGAGTTGAGTAGTAAAAGGTTCGTTCAGCTAACCCAGAAATACCTTGTATTATCTTCTGCAGCAGAAGCCTTCCAACTACGCCTATAGCTATAGCCTCACGTGGACGCGGCGCCCCGGCATCCGCCCGTGGTCACCGGTGGTGTGAGGAAGCCACACGAATGCTGAGTAACAGGCGCGGTGACCTAGGGCACTGCCTAGGGGCAGCCTTACACCGCATTATGCAATCATTTTCGCTGTTAAGGCCCCGTAGGGTTCTACGAATTATCGCAATTTTTTTTTATTGATAGCGCGACATTTTGCGCAACCCATAAGGCAGTGTTTTTCAATCTTTTTGAATGCGCGACCCTTTTACAGGTTGAACAATTCTCGCGACCCCCTTGGGCCATAGACAGAAAAAAGTTAGTAATTTAAAACACTACGTTTATGATGTTCTCTATTTTGGTACCTATATTCATTATTAGAATGTGAACTGACGTTATCTTCAATTCAACATTAAAACTAAAAAGAGAAATAGACTTCTATTAGAAAATGATTTGATTGTTAACATTTCAAGAATAGCAACACGATTTGGCAAATTTTTGAAAAATAAACAAGCCCATCCTTCTCACTGAAATTGTGTAAATTGTGTTTTATTATAGTGTAAAACCTTGCCTTTTTCCTTTTGCCTACGACCTCCCGAGTAAGGCTTCGCGAACCCCCAGGGGTCGCGACCCACAGATTGAAAAACACTGCCATAAGGTGTCTACCAATGCCCATGGACATTTGGTCGTATGTGGGGGTTATTCTTATTATTTTCGGTTACTTCAACTTTTACTATGAAAAGTTGGAAGATTTTTGTTTAAATTGAGGAATATATTGCGGTGCTTAACGTAGGAATCATTAACGAGCCCTTTAAACCCAGTTTCTAGGAGATGTGTTCTAATATAATGCCCTACGTCAAATTATAAGGGGAATGCGAAGACAAAGTTTGGCGAACGGTGAGCAGACCTTTTGTCTGTAAGGGTCGGACGAACCTAACTCCTGAATGTAAAACATTTTCTCTATACAAGAGTAGAAGTTTAGTTGCTAATTACTCTAGTTAGGCCTAGGTCAGCTTAATGTCCAACTAAGGTTTTGTGAACGAGCAAAACCTACTCAAGAAGCTGTGACTTCATCATATACCTAGCCCATGTTCTAAGGCCCGGACTAGATAGAGTCGGTTTTGTCAACAGTCGAGAGAAATAGGCCACGCCTCCAAAATGACGCTCCACAGAAATGTATGGAGTTTTGACCCGTCGACTACATGCACAACTCATGCGAGTCGAGAGCGTGCTGAGTTGAAAAAATCCATTGCATGTTGCGTTTTCTTCGACTGGACACGAGTCGAAGTTGTCGACTTGAGTTAACAGAACGTATGGAGTTGTATGACGCCGACTACACGCGCTCTCGGCGAGTCGAATTTTTTTACTTCTTCAGTCGAGCTCGTGGAGCTGCCAAATATAAGATTATCACTAAATTCAAGTTATCCATGCTTGATGCACATCCGCCTCCAAGAGCGGCCGCCGACAGAGTAGAATATTTTTATTCAGCACGACATGTAGTCCACAAGAGGTGTCTGGTGTGGTAGTTGTTTTTTGGACTGTTGAAAAAAAACGACGTACCTATATACACTCTTGGAACAATACGTAGAAATATTAGAGGTAAACGAGAATGTAGATAAATTTATAAATGATATAATTTGATACTTGCACTTGCACCCTTTCAACAGATGTTTACGTAATGTTCTCGTAAGCAGCGCAGAAGCTTAGCACGGAATACATCTTAATGTACCAACAAAGAAGCGAACCATATGGATTCAAACTCTGTTTACAATGTAGCAGCTGCTGCTTTCACATTATTTATGTATTTCACTAAATTTATTACCGATAACTTTCAAAATCAGCCCAATGATTCCTGGAAAGGGAACTGTAAAACTTACTCTAGCGGTTGAAATGGGCGAGGCGTGCTCCTAAGGTGCACCGAAACCTGCAATCTGCAGCCCGGCAACTCGTTTATGTTTTACGAGCTCAGAGAAGTCCTTGAGCCAGCACTTAGTCACGGTGGTGTAAGCCAAGGTACGATTCTGGGACTTATTTTGTTTCGAGTTCTTTAATAAGTAGGTAGGCACATGAAATGTACCTAGAGAAATGTGTCAGGCTGCTTAAATTTATGTTTTTATTTCCTCTTCCGTATTCGTACGAATTATCGTCCAAATTAGCGGATAAAATAAACTTACTGAAGAAAATTTCTTTTTTAGATTTTCCTTAGGGTACCCTACGGGTGCGGAAGCATTTTTTTTAATTCGCCGTCTGTTTGTCAGTCTGTTCGTAAACTTTTACACTACAGGTAAATAATCACACCAAGTTTGACGTTAGGTACCGTTTTTACGATTAAATTGTTAGTATATCCGCCATAATAACATATATTCTGTGAACATTTCAACCGGCTAAGTGTTCAGTTCCAAAGATACAAATCCTTTAAAGGTACGTTATGCAAAGTATAACAACAAATAGATAATAAAAAAAGGGCAAATCAATTACGTGGCGTTACGGAAACCTCGGTGCGCGAGTCCGACTCACACTTGGCTGATTTTTTTTTATTGAGTCGAGCTTCTACAAATCCGTATGACGGCATCATTGACGTCTCCCAAAAAGGGGACGAAGGATAAAACTATAAATATAATGATTCCATTAAGTCATGTTCCGGTCCATTTGTGAGGGATACTTGAAATGCGGCGTCTAAATATAAATCACCTGAACGAGTGCTAACGGACAAGATTGTTTTGGAATATTTGACGCGTGACTTTGAAATATTTTTGTGTCTGTTCTTATTCCATTTTTACTTTTACGCTGTTCTACTCGTAGTTCAAAAGAAAGAAAATACTATGGTAATAATTTTGTTTTTACTTGTTATAATCTATACTTAGTTTAATGTTATTGAAATCATAATTTATAGTTTCGTGAATTATGTCTAGGTAAGTATGTGTCCTCAAACAATATATACTTACAACTGAACTATTATGAGCTTAGCATTTCTTAAAATTCGCTATTTTAGGATGATTTTAGGTAGGTGTATCGCGGAGCTGTGTTAGGTTATTTTCCCTCTCTCACTCACTTTAGGTGTATCGGACTTTTCGTAAAACAACATACACTATTACATACATTACGTAGGTACCTTCCTACATTCCATACTTACGGGCTAGCCACCTCTCACCTTGGCACGGTCTTTCCACTGAGTCATGCCATGCAGCAGGTGGGTTTTCGTGCTTATTTTTAATTTACCAGAGTTCTTATAGTATAACACCGATTACTCTGCTTAACCGAATTATCGGGACACATCGTGCGATATTTATGTATGTATTACATACTTACTCAAAGCCTTTGAGTCTCAAAATCTTCCAAATATATTTTCCCAAATATATTCCCTTAATTTTGAAACAAAATGTACCTATCTAGTCCCAAATTACTTCTGGTGCGAAATAGCTTTGTTCGTTGGAGGCGCCTATGAATGATCAGCCAGCGGTTCTTGAAATCACGAGTGAACGTATCGAGAGAGCTCGTGTGAATTCACAAGTTCACTGGCCGCAGTGGAAACCACACAGACATGTACTTGGAGTTATGAGCTACCCTGCAGTCAAGTGGCTTCCGACAAACCACAATCCAATTGTAACTGGAAAATGCAGCCTAGCAAGAGTTGCTAATATAATTTTTTTTTGCAATAATTTCAACGGATCTGTGGAAGGCAATATGGAGAAGACGATTTACATAACGGTAACTAACATTGAGGACCTTATAACGTTGAAAGCTCCAGTAGTATGAACGATCTAAAGCTAAACCACCGAATTTGGAAAATTATGTGATCTAACTAAACACATATCATCCGAGTTCACGAATAAGAAAGACAATATTTGCCGCAACCCATATCTTCACTTGAAACCAGCTATTAAAAATAATTGGAAAGAGGTAGTTTCTGATAGTCGATGGGTTAATTCTAGTTCCCAAAATTGTCACAGTTCAGTATAGGTAGATAATATAGTGGCAGATAAATTATTTTTGCTTGGCCACATTACCTACTAAACCTTTGATGTCACACCTTGTTCCTGTTGGAACCGGGTAACATGTAAGTGTTTTCCTTTGGTTGTGCCGGCTACATTGAACTGAACGGAACACATTTTCATAATAATTTAAAATATCTAACAAAATAGGAAGAAACTGTTATCTTTATTTAACAGTTGTCACCACACACGCGGAGGCGAGTGGATCCCGCTCCGGATCGGGAACTGGTTCCGCCGGCTCCGGCTACGAGAGTGATCCGCGGAACCGCTCCGGGTCCGAAACCAGCTGGAATAGCGATCCCACGGATACGAAATCTCCGAAGAAATACGGCATATTTACTAGAAAGGTATGTATTTGTTCAAATATTTTTATTACCCCCGAACTGGGTCGCTATTTTCGAAATACTGATAAAATCGCATACGTGTTCAACTCATCATGTGGTTTATGTTTTCCGTCCAGTTCAGTGTAGCCGGCACGCACTAACATGGCACCAAGTTCACCCGGTGTTATGGGCTGGCATCACGGATGTTGTTGGTGATGTAGCCAACCGTGTCAGTTTCCATAAAAAAAAATGTAGGACAGGCATCGTGGCGTAAATTCTGCGCCTATTGGTCTTGCTTGAATAGTTTTTAAACATGGGTGTTTCAGGATAGGGTTTCGTAACTTCAGGGTTCGAAAAGGGTCCATATTTGAAGACGAAGAGCTCTGAATGTCTTTCCCAGATTCGGTCATTTTATAGTACTTTTTGGTGAAAATCCTTTCACCGAGCTTTGGTGGACGGTTAACGTCCGCCTTTATTAAATAAAAATAAAATGACTAACTTACATGCTTACCTAGTAGAATTTAACTGCATGTAGGTAAATTCCGAACACTTAAATTTGAATTACATCAAAAGAAAAAGGGGACTGGACTATATATAGGTCATTGCATTCTCTAGCTAGACCTAGATAACACTTGCGAAATCTGCCCATACTCACTGTCCATCGAGTTTTTATTACAATTTTAAATTTTTGTATAAAAAAAACGGAATTTCGATTTGAGTGATAAGGATTTTTTTCTTCTAATAATGAGTACTGTCTATTCCTGAAGTTTCTCAAGCCTATCATGAAACACTGTATAAGGTTCTCAAGGAAGTAATAATCGAATCGATGCAGTCCATCAATTGGGTTCTCCTTCTCAATCTGTTCGAAATCGTTTTCAATAGCAGAACAGCAGCAATTCCTTCTTGAGCAGACAGAAACATCAACAGCGGGATCGAGTATTGGTTCTATTCCCATTTCTGACTATTCCATTCACATAAGTTCAGTCAAACGAGAAACAGAACCCAGACTTTTTTACACGTTTAATCTTATCGTCTCAACAACATTCATTCATTCATTCATTTATATTCATGCACGCAGATTAGGCTTAGCCTTTTACTGCTTACTCTCTCATTCGTCAACAATTGCTCTCTCTCAATTGTACGTCTCTTTTATACTATGCTGGCTTTGACCATTAGTGATTTATGCTAACCCCTAATGGCAAAAGTCGAGCCGATCGCCTTTAGCCGTTCTCGGGGTTTTTATTACCCGCAAGCAGGTGACCCGATCTTCGTTTCCGTCCCCACCGCGGGGAGGCGGCGATCATCTACGACCTTTCTCTAATTACTTCCGCACAAAAAGCTCGGAACCCTCTACCACCCGATCATCAAGAAATAGATCTTTGCTTATGGGCCAGACCAACACAGCATCATGGACCACGCTCTCGAGCGCTCCCCTTGCATTATCGCTCAGAGAGCACTCAAAGAGTACATGGTCTACCGAATCGATCGGTTCCCCGCACTCGCATATGCTATTATCCATGATACCGTCTTAACAACAGTAATTTAATTTAAATTCTGCAGATATCCGGCAAGAGCGTCCAGATCCTGGTGTGCCCGGAATGCGAGTTCGAGACGCAGCTGCCGCTGGGCGGCATCGCGGCGCTGCCGCTCAACTACGTACTGCAACACCGCATGCTGCTGGCGTCGCTCAACAGGGACAAGTCGCGCATACTCTGCGATCTCTGCACCACCGACACTCAGGTGAGACTTTAACTACCCACGTCACGTGACACCTATCATCCAGCTGAATAGAGTGGAACAACAGAGGTGCACGTGGCCATGCGCGCCAGAACCAGCTCCAAAAATAAGATGGCAAGCCGAAGAACTAAAAGGTTCATTGTATTGCTAACGCAAGCGAGAGCGCGTATGAAATTTTCAAATTATAAGGCTCCCCCACATGGGTGCGTTATAGTATAGTTAGGTATAGCGTTAGGTTAAAAAAAATTTATGAATGTATAAAATCAGGCCATTTACATCACGAATAATCCTTACCTATAATAAAATCCAACGTCTGCTTTCTGTCTGAGTGTCTGTCTGTCCGCTTATAACTCGAGAACCACTAAACCGATTTTAATAAAACAAAATTCTACGGATAGCTTGATTCTTCCCATCAACTATAGGCTACTTACCATCACGCTAAATAGCTTATGAGGTTAGCAGTGAAGTGAAATATGAGAGCGGGCGGAGCCGCGGGCACAGCTAGTAATGTATAAATAATAGACGGCAACAAAACTGCTTTTGCGGATAAGCCTGGTAGGCTTCGCAGAACATGAAATTGTAAAATATAGAAGTATAAATAAGTCCGGGCCTTGACGCATACGATCTTGCACACAGCTGCGTTAATAACGCTGGTAGGAGTAGTACGATAAAAACGCAGCTGTGTGGAAAGAACGCGTAACGCATTAACGCAATATCGCAATATCGCATTGCGATAATATCGACCGATAATAACGCATATGTGTGGGGGATAGAATTATAGAATCCATTGCCTCGGGATCGTGGGGATAGTACTGATTAAATTCCAAATGGTACATATAAAAGTTACATTATAATACCTAGGTACCTTTGCCGTCCCTCAAATGACAAAATTGAAAAAATAAATAAAAAAAGTTGAGCGATGTGGTCCAGCTGAATTTTTAGTAAGTACTTTGAAATTCCTTGGATTCCTGGGTACACGCAGCCACATACAAGTCATCTGCCAACAAGTCATCTGCCAACGTAATTAGCATCGAGACGTTTTAACTGGCATGGCTTTGGCTTGACCTTTAACTTGCTTGGCAAAAAGTTTTAGCACATGTGAAATAAATTATTCAAGGACGGTGCACGAACATCCGCTGGGCAAACTGACAACAAAGAGGCCCTCATTTCTCTATCGAGAGATCGTTAAAGGATGATGTATGATGCGGTGATGGTTGTTCTCACAAAGCGAAGTTTCCTTCGCTTTGTGAGGTATTCGTGGAGCGCTAGCTAAACGCATCGCTGAATGCACTAATTGGAAATGTGTGGCTTCGGAATGAGAAGCATGAAGAGAAATGAGGGAAATCGGGCGTGAATTTTAATGAACAAACATTCGAGAATACGGGAAACGACCGCTTTGCGTGAAATGCTTAGAATGTAAAGTTATTTTTGGTGGCATAGATGCGCCAGTCATAATTTATTTGTTTGCTTAAAACTGTGTACAAAACAGAAAAAATGCGTTAATGCGTCGCTTAGGCTAAGTCCAGGGGCGCCTGAGTAAGTTTTAATGTAACTACCTCCGATTTTGTGTCGGTTAGCATTTATCTGTTGACTAAGGTGACATTTTTATCATATAGTTAAGTTAGTTGAAGGTGGCGAAATATGTTCTCCTGAATTATCACCCTATATGCTCAAGTTTCGGCGATTTCGTTTAACCCGTTGGCTTTGGAGCGGTCTATTTAAACCGCAAGAGCCGCTATAGTGACAAAAGTTCGTTAAACCACGTTACGGGAATATGCGGGTCATTATTCGCGCATTAGCTGTGGGCAAGATTACCAGGATTACCGTGTAATTTCCAGATTCGGAAGGATTTCAAAGATTCCTAGGGATTTCCAAGATTCTTTAAGGACGACCAAAGATTTCTAAGGGATTACCAAAGATTTCTAAGGGATTACCAAAGATTTCTAGGATTACCAAAGATTCCAGGATTTCGTAAGATTTCTAAGGACTACCAAAGATTCCTAGAGATTACCAAAGATTCCTAGTGGATTACCTGAGATTACCAAGATTTTGATCGGATTGCCAATGATTTCTTTGGGATTCTTAGATTCCCTGGGATTCCTAGATTCCCTGGAATTACTCGATACTGCCTAAGATTTCCAGATTCCTCGGACTTTCACCTAAGATTACCTGAGATTACCAAGACTTTGATAGGATTCCCAATGATTCCCTTGGGATTCGTAGATTCCCTGGGATTATTCGAGACCGCCTAAGATTTCCAGATTCCTCGGACTCCCACCTAAGGTTACCTGAGATTACCAAACAATTGTACAGCAGATTCCCTAAGCGACTGACCCCTCAGTTCCCAAAGATCTTATTCGGATGTACCCTAGATCAGACCTACACCTTCGGTTCAACTTTCATTCGTCGGTATCAATGAGGGTTCCTCCATCAGATAATTTTCACCGCAGGCAGGGTCTTCGCAAGGATTCAGGAGTGCGCATTATTTGTAAGAACATTATGATGAATGAAAATATATTTTCTTCGAGGTGAACATGAATGCGCACCTCCCCGAAGGAGGTGCGCATTCATGGACCCCAGAGAAAAGTGCCTCAAAGAAACATTGGTGTCTATAATCCAGAGGACCTGGGCCTCAATAATGGCTTCGCTTCTGGTCCCGCAGGCGGAGAGTCGGTGCACTGTGTGCCTGCTCAGCGTGTGCGCGTTCTGCCGCGAGGCGCACAGCCGGCAGCGCGCGACCTCGCACCACCACCTGGCGCCGCTGGCGGGCGGCGACGTGGCGCGCCTGCGCAGACACCGCATGTGCACCTCACACCCGGACAGCGAGCTCAAGATATACTGCACTACCTGCGCTCAGGTTCCTCATGTTCCGAATAATGCTCAGGCCGCATTGCCAAGTTGATTTCACCGCGGACGTATTTCCAACCAATCGTATGTGTTCGGTTTTTTTTATAGAAATCGCGACATGTGGCGTCTAGCCGCCCGTAAAGTTTCTAACGACGATGTGTGTGGTGCAGGTGATCTGTCGGGACTGCTGCGTGATCTCGCACGCGGGCCACGCGCTGGAGGCGGCGGCGCGCGCGGCGGAGGAGCGCGCGCGGCTGCTGCGCGACGCGGTGCAGCGCGCGCGCGACGTGCCGGCGCACGCCGCGCGCGCCGCGCACAGGCTGCACGCCGCTGCGCATACACTTGATGTTCGTTTCATTTGCTATTTGCTTGTAATTGCTCATGCCCTGCCTTGTTGTGCCAAACTGCCCTCCTCTGACGCCCTCTGTCAGCCATCGTGCCCTGCCTTGGTATGTCAAACTGCCCTCCCCTGACGCCCTATGTCAGCCATCGTGCCCTGCCTTGTTGTGCCAATCTGCCCTCCCCTGACGCCCTCTGTCAGCCATCGTGCCCTGCCTTGGTATGTCAAACTGCCCTCCCCTGACGCCCTATGTCAGCCATCGTGCCCTGCCTTGTTGTGCCAAACTGCCCTCCCCTGACGCCCTCTGTCAGCCCTCGACACAAATACATAGGTATTCATTCGGCGACCATCGTCTCGATCGTCGTGAGACGCAGCAACCACCGGTTACTCTACTTATCCAGATGGTCAAGATACAGTGTGTGGCGTGTGTATGTAATACTCGTATGTATACTTAAGTAGGTATGACTTATAGGTATGGTTGCACTTGTAAAAGTAGCCCCCTTTAGCTTCCTGCAACGGTGTTTTCAAAAGGCGTGTGAAAAAATAGAACGATGACCCTATTTTTAACCCCCGACGAAAAAAAGGGGTGTTATAAAGTCTGTGGCATCGTAGCTCCCAAACGGGTGGACCGATTTGGATGCGGTTTTTTTTATTAGAAAGCTGGTTTAATCGGGATGGTTGTTAGCTATGTTTGTAATAAAACAAGTAATCAAGTAATTAAGTAAATAATTGGTTGTCTGTAAAGTCGGTTTACGGACAATAGTTTTACGTGATAACGTCATACAACCCTTGTTTCATGAATATTCTAAATTTGAAATATTTTCCGACCGGCCAGATATTATGGTACGAGTAACCTCGTTTTAATTTCTGCGGCCCTGGTACTTTTACAAGCCGACGACGCTTGGGCCGATTGTGCCTCTTTATCGCTTGTTACGCGCTCTCGCTTGCACACACAGGCTCAGATGGAACGTGACGTGATATTCGTGCGTGCAGCCGGTGTTCATCAATTTATAAGACGTTATCACGTCAAAAAAAAATATCTTAAAAAGTGGACCCATTTGCATGCGTTTTTTTTAAAGCTTGAAATAAAAAAAAATTACAAATTTAAAAACCCCTGACCCTTAAAAAGTCAAAAATAATTTCCGTTTACTTAATATAGGAGTCGTGGGACCGCTAAGTAAATAAAATATAAAAACTCAGAGCTGCGCGGGTATTTACTTAGCGGTCCTCCGACTCCTTTAAGTAAACGAAAATTATTCTTCAGTTTTTAAGGTTCGGGGGTTTTTTAAATTTGTAAGTTAACTTTTCTCATTACACGCATGAGCGTGGTGTCGCAAGGAGAGGTGATAGGTACAATCCGTCCGAAATATCTGCGGATCTGACCAAATGCCATTTTCAGATTATTATTATAGTTTTTATTTTCTGGGATGTAGAATGCAGCTTTTTAAATTAAAGTAGGTATAAAAAAGATATTACAATAAAATGTTTCTCGTTTTATTTCTTTGCTGACCCTCCAGTTTGTATGACGCGACGTCATTTGGTCAGATCCGCAGATATTTCGGACGGGTTGTACTATTACTTACTAGGTATTGTTTGTTCGACTGACTGTTGGGCGCAATCAGCCATGTCGGTTCTCTATAAAATCTTGCACCGGCAGGGTCGAGCGGCGGCCGTGGAGGAAGAGATAGCGGAGTTCTCGCGCGAGTACGCGCTGGCGGTGGAGGCACACGGGCGCGCGCTGGCGGCGGCGGCCGGCAGGGCGCGCGCGCGCGCGCGCTCCGCAGTCGCCGCGCGCACCAGTCAGCTGGACGCAAGGGCGGAGGAGGCAAAGCATGCCGTCAATTTTGCTGAGGAGGTCTGAATCTTATAACCCTTATACAAGGTGTCCCAAAACTCAACGTCAAGCGGGAACCAGGGAGTAGGCCAGTTTATGACTAGCCAGGGAAAAATAAGAAAAAAAAATCAGTCATTTATTTTTTTAGAAAAAAAATTCACTAAATATTTTTTTTGGTAAAACTACAGGCATTCTGGTTTTATTTGGGATACTGATCAATAGCAGAGTTATTTAGGCTACCAATAAAACATTTTTAACAATTATATTTGCAAATTTGTAGTCTTAGTACCTAAAAATGTTGTACGAGAAATTTTCAACGTTTTTCAAAAAATGTTCATATGATAAAAACAAATGACTCCGATTTTTTTTCTTATTTTTCCCTGGGTTGTCATAAACTGGCCTACTCCCTGGTTTCCCGCTTGACGTTGAGTTTTGGGACATGTTGTATATAACAGTCGATTAAGTTAAGGACATAGGCGGCTTCCTTTTTTTTTATGGAAACTGACACGGTTGGCTACATCATCTACAACATCCGTGATGTCAGTCCATAACACCGGGTGAGCTAGGTGCCATGTCAGTGCTTCCATTCGGTCGTGCCGGCTACACTGAACTGGACGGAAAACACTAACTATTACCTCGGGCTAAATACCCAATTACTACTAACTATCATACCAACATTATCGAACTTTTTTATGAATTCTGACACGATTGCCTACACCTACTTAGGTACCTACTACATCCGCGAAGTCAGTCCATAAAACCTTAGTGAACTAGGTGCCATAAGTCGTGCTTCCCTTGGGCCGTGCCGGCTGCACTGTACTGGACGGAAAGCAAGTTATGAAGGGAAGAAAGAGACCTACAGTTTTACGTGGAATTCGAACCACGGTCAGCCTCAACGGTCGAAAGGTCACCCGTCTAAGTTATGACTGCGCCCAGATGTGCTTTTGAATGTGAATGTGACTTTTAAACCTTCGAATTCGTCACCGTCCGCTATTTGTATGATAGGTACAGTTGTACGATTAATTTCTTCAAAAATTTTGTAAAGCTCATAAAACTCACAAAATATGTATTTATCATGGGAAAGTGGTCAAGTTCGAGTCGAGCTCGCGTAAAGAGGGTTCCATACCATCCGGTTTTCTGTGAGAACTAGAAGGCTTAGGATTTTGCGTTGGTATGGGAGGAGAGGTTTTTTTTTATGTAATCCGGTATGGGTGGCTGAGTTGGAGGGGTCAAAGCGCATGCTCCGACCAGCCAATATCACCTCCGAGAAGGTAGGTGCCATACCGGAGACTTTCCTGGATTGCTGGCTATACTGGACTAGAGGAGAACACAACCGAGGCTGCTATGCGGCCATCTTACATCCAGTACGGTGGTACCAACCCAGTCGGCTACAATTTGAGCCTACCACCTAGTAAGGGGCAAGGGAAGGGACCTACAGTTTTACACCGGTTCCGAACGGTGAAGTAGCAGGTTTAGGTATGCACGTAAATTTTTTCGTCAGAAAAAAACTCATTGGTACACGCCGACGGGATTGGAACCGCGGACCTCTCGCATGAGAAGCCGATGCCCAAACCGCACTCGGCCACCCGCCGCTTTTGAGGTGCACGTAGTACCCCTTATTGCCTGCGGACCTCTCGCATGAGAAGCTGATGCCCAAACCACTCGGCCACCCGCCGCTTTTGAGGTGCACGTAGTACCCCTTATTCCCTGCGGACCTCTCGCATGAGAAGCTGATGCCCAAACCACTAGGCCACCCGCCGCTTTTGAGGTGAACGTAGTACCCCTTATTGCCTGCGGACCTCTCGCATGAGAAGCTGATGCCCAAACCACTCGGCCACCCGCCGCTTTTGAGGTGCACGTAGTACCCCTTATTGCCTGCGGACCTCTCGCATGAGAAGGTGATGCCCAAACCACTCGGCCACCCGCCGCTTTTGAGGTGCACGTAGTACCCCTTATTGCCTGCTTGCAGGCTCTGAGCGAAGCGCACAGCGACGAGTTGCTCGCTCTAAGCGGTCCAGTTCTGCGCCGGCTCGAGCACTGCGCTGATCTGTCGCCGCTCCTGAGCGAGCTGCCCGCGCACAGACTCGCCTTCCTGAGGGACGGCAGTCCGGTGCGGGACCGCGCCTTCCCTCTGCTGGGCAGGGTTGTCACGCAGGGCGTCGCACCTCACCACTGCAGACTGCACGTTGAAGGTGCAAATTGTATTAATTAATATATCACTGGGACAATGCTGGAGTTACCATACGTCCGAATGTGCCCGGACAAGTGCGATTTTTTGACCCACTCCGGATTTTTCGTCTGTTCGAAGTTTTAGGTTGCACGTGTGAACGTTGTGCAATCGCAGACAGAGGGTTCCGTAGCCATTTTCTTTTTGCATGAAAGCGCGTTGCGTCGCGTTACGCGGTTGGTTCATGTCCCTCCGCACGGCCCGAGACCACATGAAACCTAGACTCATAAGAAGCTATTTTCCCTATAAACTTTTAATATTGATTATAATTCAAAATACCTAGTTTGCCTGCCGTAAGGATTAAATGCACTGCTTTATAATATTTGTTACCGCTCGTCGCTCGGGTTCGGAGTGGACTGTAATTTCTTCTTTCTGGTTCGGGTGAGACGCCCAGTCACTCGGTCGAAGATACGCGGTACGGGGAACAACGAATGCCAAATAAAACGCCGGTGCTCAGTACAATAACGGGACGGCCCGTTACCGGAGCAACACGGACGAAGCGACAGGTTTGCCAGAGCGAGACAAACGCGGCGGCGCGGAGAGAGAGGGACGGCAGTACGGCGGCACTTGCTAGCCGATAGTCGACCGCGTCGGCGGGAAAGCTCTTCTGCAATGCCGCTGTGTCTTGCCGTCTTCCTGATGTGCTCCACTTGTAGGAGGTCCTCTCTCTCTGGCTGCTTGATTTGTACTGGCGAGCCAACGGAATAGCGCCTATTTTTATTTACTTTTCTGCCCGCTCGCCGGCCGCTGCGGCACGCATCCGGTTTTGCGAGCGAGCAGAACAATGGGCGCCTGGCTCGGCCGCCGCCGCTAATCCCTTCGTCTCGCTACCTGTCGCTCTCGTCTCGAGTTACTTCAGTAAAAAGCCGTCCAATAATATTATTTATTCCCAAAACTTATATCTAAACTACGTACAAATAACTAAATCTAGTGAATATTCGCTAAGATAATAACTAAAACTTACAGGCTAACTAGTCTACGGTTTTGGTAAAAAGTATATTTATTTATATATAACTTATTTCTAACTTATATTAACTTAATCGTAAAGCCTAAACTAACTTAAAAAACCCTATTCTACACACTACGACGGCCGCTTCCTCGCTACTCTATGCCCTACGCTAAGACGCGCGCGTCGTTCTCTCGTGCGCTGGCTGCGGGGCTGTCGTCGTCCGTAACATTCTCCCGCCGTCGCAGCTCGGCTCGAACCGCTCTGGTGGGAAGGACGACGATCTTCGGTATCCTGAAGAGGCGTCCCGCAGTCAGCACGTCGAAGACGCGCGTCTTGTCCATTTCGTCCGGGGCCAGGTGTTGCGTAGGAGGTTGCAGCCTGCAGTGTGATCGAAGTCCCTCCGCCGCCTTCCGGGAGTCTGCCGCGCCTTCGCGGCTCCCGCCGGTGTTGTAGCCAGGGCAGGAACGTGCTGCGACGCGGCGGCGGCGGCGTGCTGCTACGCGGCGGCGGCGGCGTGCTGCTACGCGGCGGCGTGCTGCAACGCGGCGGCGGCGGCGTGCTGCGACGCGGCGGAGGCGGCGTGCTGCGACGGCGCCGTGCTGCGATGCGGCGGCGGCGGCGTACTGCTACGCGGCGGCGTGCTGTGACGCGGCGGAGGCGGCGTGCTTCGACGCGGCGGAGGCGGCGTACTGCTACGCGGCGGCGTGCTGTGACGCGGCGGAGGCGGCGTGCTACGACGCGGCGGAGGCGGCGTGCTGCTACGCGGCGGCGTGCTGCGACGCGGCGGCGGCGGCGTGCTACGACGCGGCGGCGGCGGCGTGCTGCTACGCGGCGGTGGCGTGCTACGACGCGGCGGCCGCGGCGTGCTACGACGCGGCGGAGGCGGCGTGCTGCTACGCGGCGGCGTGCTACGACGCGGCGGCGGCGGCGTGCTGCGACGCGGCGGAGGCGGCGTGCTACGACGCGGCGGCGGAGGCGTGCTGCTACGCGGCGGCGGCGTGCTACGACGCGGCGGAGGCGGCGTGCTGCTACGCGGCGGCGTGCTACGACGCGGCGGAGGCGGCGTGCTACGACGCGGCGGAGGCGGCTTGCTGCTACGCGGCGGCGTGCTGCGACGCGGCGGCGGCGGCGTGGGACTTAGCGGCGGTACCACGATGGTGCCTTCGAGCCCGGTCGGCTGAGCGGGTTGCGGCCGTAGCTCCCGCCGGTGTCGTTCCTCGACTCCCGGGTCTGCGCTCCACGCGACTCCACAGCTTTCCACCGGCGTCGTCGCCGAGCTCCTCCCGCCGTGCAGGACCCAGCCTAGCTGGGTGCGGGAGGCAACCGGCTCATCGGGGCGGCCGCTCCGGATCTCCCTCGAGATGATGAGCTGCCAGTTGTCCTGCCCGATGAGCAGGGTCGGCGACGCATGCTCGTACGCCAGTACTGACTGGAGGCCTGCGAGGTGGCTGCACTCCTGTAGCGCAGCGTGCGTGACGGCCTGGCTGGGGAATCGCAGCCGGTCCACTGTCCTTGCGCCGACTAGTTGGTGCACCTCCGTCCCGTGCTTGCCGCGGACACTCAGGTTTACGCGGCGAGACCCCGTGACGTTGACGTGAGTCCCGCTGATCCCCAGCACTCGCAGGGGATCCAGCCGGCCCTTCGCGCCCAGCAACTCGGCGACTGTGGCGTTGATCATCGTGATCGTAGATCCCTCGTCGAGCAGCGCGAACGTGTCTATCGTCCCGGCCGGTCCAGATAGCACCACAGGAACCATCTTGAGGAGCACTCGATGGGCGCGGGTCGCTGCCGCGACTACCTCTGTGGCTGTGGTGACACTCTCTTCTTTCCTTGCCGGGTTGTGAAGGAGGAAATGGTGCCCAATCGTGCATTCGTCCACACCGCACCTCGCTGCCTTGCACCTGTTGCGCCGGTGCCGGCTCTTTAAGCACCGGAAGCAGACCCTTTCCTTCTTTACCAACCTCCACCGTTCGTCTATATCGGCTGACTTAAAACGGTGGCAGTCCGGTAGGTGGTGCCCGGCTGAGCAAGCTGGGCACTTCTTCTCCTTCCCTTCCGACTTCTCCTCGGCCTCGGCAGCGTAAGTATATTCGGTGCCGCGCGCCTTTTTGTTGCCGCGGCTTGGCTCGGGCGCGTCCTCCTCGTCCTCGATCTCCGCGGTGTAGGCCTTCTCGGTGCTGCGCCCCCCGCGGTTGCCGCGGCGCGGCTCCGTCATGTCCGTCTTGCCACCGCTTGGCTCGAGCGTCGCGTCCGCGGCGCAATTGTCCGCCTCGTCTTCTAGGAAGGCGGACAGCACCATCAGGGCCGGGCGGTGGTCCGTCTTTCGCTGAGGGTGGCGGAGCCAATTATTTCGCATGATTGCGGAGAACTTGTCGGTGACGGTCTGAGGGAGCTCCACGCCGTGCAGCAGGTGGGCGTGATCGAGCCCCACGATCGTCTGCACGATGTTGGACAGCTGGCTCGAGAAGGTACAGATATCTCGAGAGCTGTCGGACAGCTTGGGCAGGGCTCGCAGCTTGGCTAGCTCACGTTTAATCAGCGCTTCCGGCTGGCCGAACCTTCTTTCCAGCGCCGTCATCAGCTCCTCCGCTCCGGCCGCGGCGGCGAGTCGGCTCGAGACTGCCGACTCTGCTAGGCCGCGCAGGCTGTGTCCGATCCGCGCCGCGTTTTCGTAGCTTGAAAAGTATCGTTCCGTATTACGGAACGCGGCGCGGTACCGCAGCCACTTCTCCGGAGATCCGTCGAACTGCGGCAGGTCGTACATGAACTTTGGCAGCTTAGTTCGCATGTACGGGCCCTCGGCTGCGGCTCCTGCGTCCCAATGCGGCGGAGCGGCGGCGGTGGCGGTGGTGGCGGCTTGCGTCCATGCGGCGGAGGCGGCCGTCGGCGCGGCATGCGGCCGCGTATCGGTGGCGGTCGGTGGCGAAGCGTGCGGTCCCGCGGTAGCAGCGGAGGCGGCAGCCTGTGGCGCGGCGTGCGGCCACGCAGCGGCGGCGGCGGCGGGCGGCGGCGCGGCGTGCGGCCCCGCGGTATCGGCGGAGGCGGCAGCCTGTGGCGCGGCCTGGTGCCACGCAGCAGCGGCGGGCGGCGGCGCGGCGTGCGGCCCCGCAAGATCGGCGGAGGCGGCAGCCTGTGGCGCGGCCTGATGCCACGCAGCGGCGGCGGGCAGTGGCGCGGCGTGCGGCCCCGCGGTAGCAGCGGACGCCGCAGCCTGTGGCGCGGTGTGATGACACGCCGCGGCGGCGGGCGGCGGCGCGGCGTGCGGCTCCGCGAGATCGGCGGAGGCGGCAGCCTGTGGCGCGGCCTGATGCCACGCAGCGGCGGCGGGCAGTGGCGCGGCGTGCGGCCCCGCGGTAGCAGCGGAGGCCGCAGCCTGTGGCGCGGTGTGATGCCACGTAGCGGCGGCGGGCGGCGGCGTGGCGTGCGGCCACACGGCAGCGGCGGGCGGCAACGCAGCGCGCGTGCTCGCGGCTGCGTGCGACGGTGCGGCGTGCTGCGGCTCTCGCTCCCGCCGGTGTTGGGAGTGTCCTCGGACCCAATCTTCAAGGCGGCCCCGCTGCAACTCGTCGTCTCCCTCCTCGTCGCTTGTTGACGGATGCCCGAGCTGCTCGGCTTGCAGCCGCTCGAGCCTCGCCTTCAACACTTTCGTACGCGCTTGCGCCTCCTTCTCCTCTTGCTGCGCGATCGTTTTCATAGCATCGAGTTCTAGCTGCGCTATCTTTTTCATTGATTTTGTGCGCGCTTGCTCCTCCTCGAGCGCTAGCTGCGTGAGCTCCTCTTGTAGGGCGAGCTCCGCTACCAGCTTCGAGGACCTCGCCGACCGGACGGATCCGGTTCCGCGTCCGGTGGAGGCCCGCGAGCGCGGTGGGGCGACGCGCGGCACTTCACTTTGTCTTTGCACTGGCGCGCCAGCGTCGCCGCGGCGCGTGACGGCGGCGCGCGCGGTAGACGGCACTACACAATGTTCAAACACTTGCGCGCTGACGTCGTCGCGACGCGTGACGTCATGCTGCGCGGTGGGCACTACACTCGGTCCGGACACTCGCGGGCTGACGTCATCGCGGCGCGTGACGTCACTATACGCGGCAGGCACTTCACTCTGTCCGAACACTCGCGCTCCAACGTCGTCGCGGCGCGTGACGTCATGATGCGCGGTAGGCACTGCACTATGTCCGAACACTCGCGCTCCGACGTCGTCGCGGCGCGTGACGTCATGATGCGCGGTAGGTGGCGGCGAACTTTGCTCTGGCACACACACAGGCCCGGCGGTCGCGACTGTGGGACGACCGCCCGCTGAGTGCTTCGGAGGGGCCTCGTCCTCCGACTGTCGCTCGTGAGACCATTCGGTCTCCGTTTCACGGCTCGTTGTTCCGGCAGTGGGCGGCGACGTGACGGGCTCCGACGACGTAGGTGTTGATCCGTCGATCGGTGGCACACGTGCCTCGTCACGCAGGGACTCGGTCGCCCGCTGCCTCGCGTTCTTCGTGGACCGGGTGATGGGCATCTTGATCCGGCGGCGATAGGACCAATGTTACCGCTCGTCGCTCGGGTTCGGAGTGGACTGTAATTTCTTCTTTCTGGTTCGGGTGAGACGCCCAGTCACTCGGTCGAAGATACGCGGTACGGGGAACAACGAATGCCAAATAAAACGCCGGTGCTCAGTACAATAACGGGACGGCCCGTTACCGGAGCAACACGGACGAAGCGACAGGTTTGCCAGAGCGAGACAAACGCGGCGGCGCGGAGAGAGAGGGACGGCAGTACGGCGGCACTTGCTAGCCGATAGTCGACCGCGTCGGCGGGAAAGCTCTTCTGCAATGCCGCTGTGTCTTGCCGTCTTCCTGATGTGCTCCACTTGTAGGAGGTCCTCTCTCTCTGGCTGCTTGATTTGTACTGGCGAGCCAACGGAATAGCGCCTATTTTTATTTACTTTTCTGCCCGCTCGCCGGCCGCTGCGGCACGCATCCGGTTTTGCGAGCGAGCAGAACAATGGGCGCCTGGCTCGGCCGCCGCCGCTAATCCCTTCGTCTCGCTACCTGTCGCTCTCGTCTCGAGTTACTTCAGTAAAAAGCCGTCCAATAATATTATTTATTCCCAAAACTTATATCTAAACTACGTACAAATAACTAAATCTAGTGAATATTCGCTAAGATAATAACTAAAACTTACAGGCTAACTAGTCTACGGTTTTGGTAAAAAGTATATTTATTTATATATAACTTATTTCTAACTTATATTAACTTAATCGTAAAGCCTAAACTAACTTAAAAAACCCTATTCTACACACTACGACGGCCGCTTCCTCGCTACTCTATGCCCTACGCTAAGACGCGCGCGTCGTTCTCTCGTGCGCTGGCTGCGGGGCTGTCGTCGTCCGTAACAATATTTTTTTTAGATTTACTGAGCATAACGCTCTGGAATAATCGCCTCGGACAGAGCAAATTGTACACATTTTTTTACAAACTTTTTTTTTTACAAGCTTTTCTTTGTACAATTATACATGTTTTTTCAAATATTACAAGTAATCTAGGCTTTTAAAACTTATTCATGGATGTACTACTCGATCTGTTAAAATATTTTAATTTTCAGCTTAACGTTTGCGGCCCCTCTTAATAATTGAAGTTGATGACTTACACGTGAAATGTTACCTCCTTCCCGGGAATCTTATAAGTAAACATTACAAGTTTCAAGAAGATAGATCAAACCGTCTAGGAGCTACTGGCTGTTACAAACAGACGGACGGACGGGCTGACGAACGGGCGGACCTGACCGATTTTATAAGCAACCCTGCCAGGTTCACTGGCTAAGGAACTCTAAAAATACTTTTTCACGAATGTCGGCTTTTTGTCAGAACTTTTTAATGTCGATATTATGGTAACCCTAGCTAGACAATGCCCATGGTCGCTTAGGCTATGAAAGAAAAAGTTTATTTAGAACATCCTACTTACGGGATATAGAAGAAAAGTATTGGAAACCGATTTTAACTTTTTTTTTGTGTAATTTAATCCGTAAATGTAAATATAATTTATGTAAATGTAATTTAATCAGGTAGGCATCATACGCTTTAATTATTTTGGCCGGCCACCTCTCAACTTGGCACGGTCCATCCACCGAGTCATGCAGCAGGTGGGTTTTGCTGATAGTTATCTTGTCCGAATACTTTGCTAAACGTGTTGGTCAGTGTTGTGCTGTGATTTACCAAAGTACTTGCAGCACAACACCGATTACTCTGCTCAACCCGATTGTCGGGATAAAGACTTAAGGTGCTTCAAAAATTTCGGGAGGGTTACATACGCACTCAAATAAACACTTTACGTAGGTAAGAAAAAAACATGTTTCTAAGAGCATTTTTTCTCCTAACAAAAAAATAAATCAAATAAGTAGCTTTTCCATAAAAATGAAAAAAAACTGTAAAAATACAATAATAGTGACCTTGTGACTTACTTACAACCACAGAAGTCCTAAGTACTTCTCTGATCTGTGCTTACAACAAACAGCTGTTCTGCGTTTGAACATAGTACGGTTAGGTAGCAAGCATGTTTTGTTAAATTTCTCGAAAAGTAATGCTAATAATTTAATTAATTAATTTAATTTATTTATATTTTTTTGCGTAACGTGTTTATTTGAGTGTCTATGTAACCCTGCCGAAATTTTTGACATAAATAACGAAGCACCTTATACAGGGTGTTTCAGGATAGGGTTTCGTAACTTCAGGGTTCGAAAGAGGTCCATATTTGAAAACGAAAAGCTCTGAAACTTTTTCCCAGATTCGGTCATTTTATGGTACTTTTTGGTGATAATAGGTTCATCGATATTTGGTGGACAGTTAACATCCGCCTTTAATTAAAAATAAAATGACTAAATTGCAATTTTTTAACTAGTAGAATTGAACTGCATGTAGGTAAATTCCAAACACTTAAATTTAAATGACATCAATAGAAAAAGGGGACTGGACTGGGTCATTGCACTCCCTAGACCTAGACAGCACCTCCCCATAGTCACTGACCATCGAGTTTTTATTGAAATTTTCAAGTTTTGTATGGAATAAAAAGTACGGAATATCGATTTGAGTGATAAGGATTTTTTTCTTCTAATAATGAGTACTTTCTATTCATGAAGTTTCTCAAGCCCATCCTGAAACACCCTGTATATATGTGTTGTTTTAAGCAAAACCATCCATTAACAAACAAAAAAACCATCCCGCCTCAGACTTACAAGACCTCTGCGTGCACCGCAAGCACAGCGTGACGCTGCAGCTGCGCGACGTGGACGATGAGCCGCTGAGCTACGGCGGCGAGAGCGTCGTCGCCTACTACCGCTACCGCGACTCCAGCGCGCGCCCCGCCTCCGTGCACGTCGACGACAACAACGACGGCACCTACACTCTCAGCTTCACTCCGGAGGCGGCCGGCGCCTTGCAGCTTGCCGTTCTCGTTAATAATAAGCCTATAAAGGTAATTTCCCGAGTAGAAATTTCTCGGCGAAAAACAGTTTCAGAAACCAGACTGGCGTCTGGCGCAGCTCGGACCCGAATCTCGAAGCTCGATAGCCTCGATAGCTCAGTGGTGCAGACAGTCGACTGTCGCTATTGATGGTTAAGCAACGCTGCTGGGCCGGTCAGTACTTGGATGGGTGACCGCTCGACCGCTGGAGGCTGACCGTGGTTCGGATTCCACGTAAAACTGTAGGTCCCTTCCCTTACTACCTTACTTGGTGGTAGGGTTCAACCCGCTCGGGTTGGTACCACCACCGCACTGAATGAAACGTCCTTCAGCGGTACGGAACCACTGCTTTCCGCCGATGTACTTGATGTCGTCGTCCCAACTGGCGGGTGGTCAACTAAGTAATAAATTGCAATTAACTGGTTTTTTTTATTTGACTGTGCAGCTGGTTTTACCATAAAAGAAAAAGTTGATCCACCCAATTATTAATACGTAAATTTTAAAACAGTCTAAACAGCCAGCCGGTCTGCCAACAGGAGAGTCCGTTCGCGTGCAGCGCTCGCGTGCTGCGTCCCCACACCGGCAAGTACCACTGCTGCAGCTTCTGCTCGTCCGGCGGCAGCAAGCAGTCCGCCTGCGGCTGCCGCGCCAGCATGGGCGGCGGCTACAAGGGTACCTACACTCACCGACACTCTTCTTGTTTCGTACTACGGGCTGTACGCGGGTGCCGTCAACAGTTCACCACCATTTTTTTTTATTGCTTCCGAAATGGTTGGCTCTGCCCGAGGCCGAAGCCTCAGGCGCAGCCAATTTCACCGCCAAGGAGGTGCCAGTCCGGCTTGAGGTGGACTAGTGTCGCTGGTGAAAGGCTATTAACCCGCGATTTGAAGATCCGTGGATTGTAGGAGTGGAGAAAGATATTCCCTGGGAGCCCGTTCCACACCTTTGCCCTCCTTGCCTTTGCCCCATCAGC